>JAULSV010000007.1:0-1375221 GCA_030512285.1 Cercophora newfieldiana | reverse complement strand
GTGCTGGATGAGGCAGAGAAGGAACGAGCCCCTTGTTGGAAAGCGCCGCTGCCCTCCTCACCGCGACCGCTATCAATCAACCCAGCAATGCCAATTCCAAATCTCCGTCCGACCCGGGAATCTGATCATTTTCAGGCTCCAGGAATACCTACCCTGCCCAAATCCGTTCTCACGCATCTCCGACCCCGACCCTAACACGCAGTGGAAGGTATCTCTTCTACAACATGACTCAGTGACAATCCCCCTACCGGCTCCTGACCATGTAAAAAGGCCTGGTTTTTTTTTCCACAAAAGACCTGGTATTTATCTCTCAAGGCGTTCGCTACACTAAAAAATGCCTTGAACATATTCCAGAAGGCCTCGCGGGGATGTTATAAAGGTCCGTCCGTTGAAGAAGGCTGTAAGAGAAGCAGTGAATCTCATATGATGGCAAAGTCCTGCGCCAAAAGAGCCATGCCCACCTCCTTACCGTCCACGTTCACTTCCACACTCGCTTCCAAGCCGTAGGCATAGTACGACTGAACAATCTCCAACCCGACGCATGACGATAGGCATTGGGCAACCAAACAGAACGCAGATCGCATCGCCTTTCTGCACCGTTTCTGAAGCCATGCCAAACAAGCCGTTGTCCACCTCGAGAAGATGCCCGCCGCTAACTGAGTTGATGAAGGTCCTCGACACCTTGAACCCGTCGTAGTTATCTCGCCCCCGTCTGAACTCGTGGTCATCCAGTGCCGGATTCATGTTGCTCGAAAATAGCTTGAGAATCTGTTGATCTGACCGCCCAGCTCGATCCTCCCCAAGCCAGAACAGAAAAGAAGCGACATAGCCAGGGCAAAGCCCGTCGGAGCTATTGGTTAAAGACTCGCTTTCCCTCCCGGTCTCTGGCACCAGGCCGTACAGGAATGCCGCGACTGCATCATAGAAGAATTCGGGGCTCTCATCCAACGGCTTGCTCGTGGCAATATGAACGTCGTACATGATGGCCCTGAAAACTGCTTCGAGTCTCGTCTTTCCACCACTTGCTCGGTACGGCAGTGGCTTGACCCCGTCAAAGAAGTGGTGCGGTAGAAGACACAGCTCTTCGCTTCCCGGATATATCCGAGCCGTTTTAGACACGGTAGCCAACAGAGCACCTCGGACACAAAGCGTGGTGAGGTCCGGCGAGAGGGAGAAATCAGGAAACATTTCTTCAAGGTCTTTCCAGCCCCTGGAGGGCTGAGGGGCTAGGCAGTTGTACCTGCGGAAGGTCCAGTCCGGCACCCAAGAGGGGAGGCGCAACAGATCGTCGCCTGCCCCTGAGAAGCAGAGCAATCGCAGGCCCCCTTTCTCAGCTGTGAAACTTTTCGCAGCAACTTCGGTAAACACCGATTCCACAGTCTTCTCGTAGTCGGGTATCCCGTATTTAGCTGCATCCTCTGCGATTCCGAGAAGCCCATACACCTTGTCCACGGGCAGCGGGGCTTGCCGCTGGCAAAACGACTCTAACAGCGAGCAAAGGCTGAGATCTTGGATCGAACGGTCGGTGAGCCCTCCATCGCTGTGACCGTTCTCTCCCTTGTTTGTCGATTCTTCGCCCCCGTGGCCGTGTTTTCTCCTTTCCGCATCCTCGGCCTCGGCGATCTTCCCCATCATCACCCCCCTCTGTCTATCATGGCAACAATCATGAGGAATCTCTCCATGATGATCTCTTCTTGAGCGAATCCGGTACCAGACGAGTTAGAAAGGAGTCCCAGAAACGCAGACATACCAACGCTCATCTCCACCTCCTCGATCCGTCGAGCGCCGCAGAAAAAGCTCACCTCCCGCGCCAGAACCACCTCCTGAACCACCCACAGCCTCGACCACCACTCGCGGAAGAGAAACTTGCGCATCGCATTCACCACTCGCTCCCCCGCGACGCCTGGCGGCGGAAACTCCGTCAACCCATCGCCAACACAAGCAGAAAGAATCAAGTCCACGGCCAAGGAGCTATCATCCCCCTCATCCCCAAGCCAAACCAGCACACCCTCAGCGCCACGATAAATCCGACCCATCTGCGCGACCCGATGACTCTTTTCCCCATTATCACTCTGATCGATGCACACGGCATCAGCCCAGAGAAAAACCGTCTCGGTTTCGCTGCGGAGATGCCGAAGCGCCGAGTGCAGATTCGTCGTGACGAGGCACCCCTTCCCGTTCAGAAAAATCGGGGCTGTAATGGTTGGATCGCCCCAGGCGTATGAAAGAGCTTTATACGGCTCGAGAGGGTCGTTGAGGGGAGAAACGTGCAGTGTGCTGTGCACTGGGGCTGAAAAATCTGGGGATGGCAGGAACTTCAGGAGTCGAATCTCGCGTGCGGAGTCGCTGAGGGGTGAGTACAGTTTGTGGGTGGACATGGTTTCGAATTTTGAGCACAGCTGTCGTCGATGCGCCCCGGTGTCGAAAGAGCGAGACTTGAACTGTGACTTGCACGCAAGAAGCACAATCTCAAACCCCCGGAAAATAACGGGAGATGGAAGGAACGAAGAGCACGAGAAATCCGAGCTACATGGCAGCAAAGGAGTGGGCCTCTCACTTGACCTCTCATTCGGCGGATGCACGGAACTGCACAGCGATGACCTGACCTGAAAAAGGCAAGCCCTTTCTCTCAGACTTCTCCCAAATGTTAACCTAAAACTCTGGTCCTAATCAAAGGTTGCTGAATGCAACCTGAGGTTAAAATAACATGAAAGCTCCTCCTCAGGCTCACTCCCCCTTAACCCACCCCTCATCCTCATTCTGCTTCTTGCTCCTCTGACTCCACGTCGGTGGCTCATCATGTCCCTCCTCCTCCGCCTTCATTCCTTCCTCTTTCGTCTTGTGAACCGTCGTTGCCTTGTGCTCGGCCGGAGAGTACACCGTATACAGCACCAACGGAATGTCGCCCGTGTTCAGGAACTGGTGCTTCGTTCCAGCAGGAACGACAACCATATCTCCTGCTTTGATAGCTTGCTCTTCGCCTCCGACTTGGGCGAGGCCGGTGCCGGAGGTGAAGTTTAAGATCTGGTCGACGGTGTGGATCTGCGATTCCAGAGATATTAGTTTCAGGCCGGGACAACGGGTGTGAAGGAAAAGATTAGACCTACCTCCTCGCCGATATCTCCACCGACTGGGACTGTCATGAGAACGACCTGCGAGTAGAGGCCGGTCCAGAGGACGCGACGGAACTCGTGGGACTCCGCGGGGAGAGAATTCGCCATGCTCGGGAAGTACTGCATCTTGTGCTCCGGGCGATCGCTGCTGGGGGTTTTGAAGTTCGTCATTCTGAATGTGGGCTTGGTGCTGGCGAGACGGGTTTGAGTCGAGGTATTGACAAGCTGGTGGCGTTGGATGGCTGGTATCGATGCAGCTTTGAGATGCTTCGATTGATGAACGGCGCGAGTGAATCTGCCCCTGAGGGAAACCGCGGATTTAAACATGGCGATGGAGATGGACGTGTCGTTGAATCGTCACGTCAGAAGACAACCAGGTGAATGTCAGGAGATGACTTGCAGTGCGTCATTGCCTCATCAACGCCGAAAGAACCCCGCGGTCCCTTGCATGGCGGGGCATTTCCCGCGGTGGCATGACTGAGCAACAGCGGGTAATCGGATCCCAACGCCATTACAAATGCCACAAATGCCATCTAGAAGCGCGTTGAACATTCAAATCAGTAGCTTTCCCCTAGCTATATTTGCTATATTTGCCCCTTGCCCAGATGACTCCTGCATTTCCGCGGCCAGCGCAGCGGAGACCGAATGGTTGTCATCGGCTCCGAGGATACAACTCCGGGTCTTGGCAGGCCGAAACTCACAGCTCAATATCAAGCTCGTCATAATGCCGATAGATCCCCAAGCCGTACTTCTGCCGACGCGGGCTCTCAAGATAGGCCTTGATCCGAGGCCTCTCCTTTACAGCATCATACAGCGCAAACACCTTGGGATGCTCCCCCTCACTTTCCAGCTTCGCCATTGCCTTCGAGAACATGTACTTGACCCCATCCAAGCACTGAAATCACGTTAGTAAGGCCACACCAACCAACTCCACTCAGCAATCACTCACCTGAAACAGCACAATATCGGCGTACGTCAGTCTCCCCCCATACAACCACGGCCCGTCGCCGCTCGCCTTCGAGTTGAGCACCCGCTCAAAATACCCCAGGAATTTCGGCAAGCGCACCTTAACATAGTCCTCAGACCTCCGCTTGCTCTCCGGTTTCTGGTCCTCATAGTACAAACCGCTAGCGATCGGATGGTGACAATCATGCGGCTCGTTGCTCAGCCCATCTAGCGCCGTCAGCGCCAGCCCATTGACGCGATACACACCATCGGGATCGCTCTCCGCGTCCGGAACGAGACCGAGCCGAGTCCCGAGGTACTGCAAGATGTTGGGCGTCTGGTTGATGACGAGGTCGCCATGCTGGAGGATGGGCGGCGCGAAGAAGGGCGTATTGATGCCGTCATCGGGCGCCTCGCCGTTGATGTGTGCGAGCACCTCGTTCACGCCGTCTTTGATATGCGCCGTGTCGGTGTATTCGGCCCCCGCTTCCTCGAGCACGAGCCGGATGTGCTCTCCGCGGCCAGGGAGGGACGGCCAGTAGATCAGGTGGTACGGCACATCCTTGGCGGACTTCTGTCGCTTCGCGGGGACTTCCTCTGATGCCATTTTAAATGGTTTCTGAGAGGCCGCAATTTTGGTGGAAAATCACCCAAGTCTCGGTGGTTGAAGGCCGGCTGGGGGTCCGGGAAGGAACAATGGCCGATGTGGAGCGTCAGGTGAGGGGTTCACTGACGTCAGCAGAACAGGTGCCCACGGCATGGCGGATTCGGCATCAACGTGTTTTGAAACATGCAACCTCGAATTTTCCATTACCGCATGATTAGGCCACTAAGATTACACGCTGCTCATCAAGCAGCTGCGTTTGGTATCCTAAAAACAAGAAAGTCACGCCGCATAACCCAATCTTGTGCCGCCGCTCTCCAACGCCAGGCCGGAAACGAGCCGAGAAGAGACACGAACTGTGGAGAAGAGCATCCAAAATTATCCACTCATGGCAGACGCGCTAAGCATTGAAATTCCAGTCTCACCGCGCTACGAGCTTTTGGATGAGCGCCTTGCACTCGGCCGGGTCTTCGAACACATGCCAAGCTTCCCTGGGGTGTCACAGTCAGCATCTCACGCATATTCTCTGAGGGTTGGTTGGGTCGCCTTACTTTGGAACACCCTCAAACGCGTTCTCGAACCTCGCTGGCAGATTCTTCTCCTCAGTCCCGACTGACGCGATGTCCGTCACCTTGCGGATGAGGATGAGCTTGACCCAGCCTGGGAACGCCCGATAGCTCTCGCCGTATGCTTCTGGGTCGCTTTGCGTCGAGTCGCCGATGAGGATCATCTTCCTCTTTGGCAGCCAGTCATGAACCTTCTTTATCCGCTCGATCTTGTACTGCTCCGTACCGAGCGTCAGGTTCGACAGCAGTCCTGGAATCGTCATCCAGCTCGCATCGCGCAGGATCAGCTGGCCGTGCGGGTAGTGGGCATCGCGGAAGTCGTGGAGGAAGGAGTAGAGGTTGTACGGGGATGCGGAGAGATAGAACCATGGCGCTGACCTGGTCACCAGACCCTGGATGTAGGCGTACAGCTCCGGCATGCCGGGAACGGGCGTCGGGTCAGACTGCGCAAGAGCAGCAGGTCAGCACTTGTCACACTACGCCGCAAGAATATCCTACATACCACGAACGTCGACCTGAGAATGCCAGTTGGGTCGCTGGTCATGGTCACCTTGATGGTGTCGTCGACATCTGCAACGACGGGACATTAGCCAATGCACGGGGCGGCGCGATTGGACAGGGGCTGCTTGTCCTACCTGAGATGATTGACCACCCCTCGGGCTCCGCATACACGGTCTTCATATCCAGAATGCCCAGCGTCCCTTGCGGCACATCCGCCGACGATTCTGCGACCCCGTTCTTGGGGGGCGGGGGCAGTTTCTTGATGTCGCTACTGATGCCGTTTCTCCCACCGGGGCCGAGCTTCAGCGAGAATTTTCCGTCATGGCTAACCTTGACCTGCTTGCCTGGGAGGATGTCTAGCACAAAGGGCACGATGCGGCGCTCGATGATCGCTTCTTCGGCATCTCCCTTGGCCAACCCCACGGCGTCGGCGATGTCGCCGACAACATCGACAAACTTGGCGGGCACCTTACCGGCGAATGTTGCCGACACGAACTCGGCCTGCCACTCGCCGCTGGGGCCGCGGTAGGCGACGTTGTCGAAGAGCCAGACAACGTCGTTCTTGTGGACAGGTGTGGGAAGGGGGTTGTTTTTGCCGAGATACGACAGCAGGTCCCTGATCTTGGATACCTTGGAAACCTTTGCGCTCCCGATGTTGAGCAGCGACGCCTCGGCATCTGGAAATCCGTGGTCGCTTCTCGTTCGGCTTTCGAGACTGGTCGCCTCCGACGTGGAGTATCTGAGCTTGGGCGGCATGGCGGGCAGTCGCAAATCGGGGCTCGCGTGCGGTCAGTCGCGGGGCAGTTGCTGTGCTTTGGTGTTGGGCTGGAGCCGAAGACTCGGGGCCGATGGACAGAAATTGGGTTGGGAAACCGGGGTTTGGAGCGGTGCGCAGGCAGCGGCGCGTGTCTTATGTACCGTGTGCGTTGCAAATGCAGATGCGACAGCGACAGATTGCGGCGGATGACCTCTGGCGGCCTTGCGACAGCCCCCACATGACGTTTTTATGGGCGGTCCTTCCAGCCCGCCAAGCTACCCCAAGCTGACCAAGTCCACAGCCTCTCTCGGGAGAGGTGCCAAGCCCCGCTGGCACCTCCACCACGATGCGCGCCGAGCACGAGACCGGGGACGGCCCCACAGGCACCCAGCCCCTCAGGGCGGCCCTCTGACGGAGGGTGGTGCGGCGCATCACACCGAGGGCGGCCCACCCCACCGCGTTGCGGCCAATGAGCCGAGCCGAGGCCAGCAACCAACAGAAAAAATAAACCAAGCGAACCGGACTCGGCAAACTCGCCCAATGCAGTGCTCATGAGCTTGCAGCAGGTCAGTGTCGCTCCTGTGCCAATAGGCTGACCCGCTGCGGTCTTTCCCCCCCTCAGCCAGCCCCAGCCGCACTGCTCGTTCCTGACCGCCCTGGAATGGCACCCTGCGATGATCTGCAGCTGTTGGCGTCTAGCGCCAAATTCGGCTCCCACACCCACAATCCTGGGATTGGTTTTTGGGTGAATGGGTGCCTGCCTGCCTGGTGTTCGGCAATTCCTTCTGTCAGATTTTGGTGTTCCACCCGTTCTGTTTTTTTGCGGGGTGGACATTGGCTTTTTGTTGAACGGGAGATGCTGGTAGCCGTTCGGTGTCTTGGTTAGACGTTTGTTGGTCGGCTTGATGATTCTTTGGGGTTTTGCCCACTGCATGCTCCAGCCAACCACGTCTTCCATGGTGCAGCAAGATGACGCTGACAGTGACAACGCAAGCTCGGCGAGCAGTTCTACCTTGACACTTGTTTGCGTAAGGTACTTGGCGCAGGACCCCAAAACTTGGAAATATTCCACAGTCTCTAAATCGCACCAGAGTCTGGTTATTGCCACATGGCCGCGCGCTCTGAGCTCGTCGGCCCGACCCATAGCACCCGGCTCTGGACCGCCTTCACCGTCCCGCGTTTCGATTTTCTACAAGAGCAAACCCGACACGACACTCGGCAGGGGATTCCGTTGGTCAAACTGGGTGAGTAAATTCGCATCTAGCAAGATTATACAGTATCACCAAAAGCGCCAGATACGCTGGAAGAAGCCTGCCGCCAAGGAAGACTTGTTCGCCGGTTTCTGCCCAACAGACCTCGATCCACGGTCCCCCTCAACTGCCATGATGCCGCAGTTCTGCCGCTGTTGTTGGATAGCTTCGTCAACCTTTTTGAGGAATGGTTCCCAACCCTGTTTTTTGTCCCATGCATCCAACATATGGGCACCACCAATCCGATCCCGAAGCTTTTGTACAGGCCCAGACTCAGAAAAGTATTCTTCTTCCTGGGGAGTACATTTGACATGAGCCAGAAGGGCAGCGCACAGGTAGTCTCTGGGGTCGAAGCCCTTGAGGGCCCATTCGCCCATCTGCTTCTGCATATTGTCCGTCAGAAGAAAGTCTTTCGCTGTTCTGTGCAGGAAGTCAACCTTCCAGTTGAAGAACACGCTAGACGACAGGGAGCTCTCTGCCAAATCCGCCGCATCGTCGTAAAACTGAACTTCTAGAAGCCCCTTGCAGCAGGCGTTGAGCCGCTTCCGCGTCTGCTTCAGGCGTCGGTTTGTTGCCTGCATGCTCAACGGGCAAATTTCTAGCTTCGTTGCGTAACAAACAGGATCTTCTTGGTCCATGAACCAGTAGAACATGAGCGGCAACGTTGTGGGCGCGTGGATGGTTACTTGGAAGAAGTGTGCCGTCTGTTGTCGATAGAACGGGTCCACGGTGAAGACAATGCGTTTGAAATACTCTTCGAGGTCTGTAGGGAGAGAGATCAACCGTCTGCGAAGGTCGATCATCCTGTCAGCGTTGGTGATTCCCTCAAGTAGGGACTGGACGACGAGGCGCACCCATAGGAAAACCCCTTTTGCGCTTTTGACAATCTCGTTGATGAGTTCTTCGCAGACTCCATCATCATCTTCCCTCAAATCCCGAAATGAAGGATCCCTCTCAAAGGTATCTCGCACATAGCGATCAATGTCACCTCTTGTGAGATTCTCCATGTAGATCCTCCTGGTGTCAAGGCTCCCGAATGCAGTTTCAAACTCATTCCATGGTCGACTCGAGACGCAAATTTTGACTTGAGGCAACCCCTTGAGGATCTCAATCAGTCGAATGATATCGGCGGGCTTCCCGTGGTACTCATCCAGTCCATCAATCAAGAAGCAAAACTTGAACTGTGATTTTTCGAGGTCTGTCCCCATGAACCGAAATGCAGATAGGAGAAGCTCAACTGAGAGTGTGATGTCGTTGCCGCGAGACTTGACGGAGTGTAAATCAATATCGTGGTCTGCTGGAAATGCCTGTTGCATCAGGTTTGGGTGCCGACGAAAGATTTGATACAGTATGCAGCGGAGTAGCCCGACTTGCGACTTCTGGAGCTCATCTTTTCCAAGATCCCAAAAGAAATACTTGGCAACAACCAAATCATGCTTCCCAGCCCACACTTTCAAGCTTTCCTTGAGCATGTGGTGGCTGCAGAGATATTTCATCAACGTGGATTTCCCTGACCCGGGTTTGCCAGATACCCAGAATATGGGATCGTCAGCCTTCAACCAGTCGACGAAGTCGACGGGAGTGCCCACTTGACTGGAGGTAAGAGGCGGGCCACTATCAGCAGCACTCTCAAAGATCCAGGAAAAGGTGTGTTGATGGGCAGGGTGAATAGCAATATGGCGGTCGTCCATGCCCTCAAATCGAAGCGCCTCAAGGATTTGTTGTTCATGGGTGAACCGCAGGACCTGTTCAGCACTGGGACAAAGTAGTGACAGGGTGTTGTTGAGAGCAGTGCGGTCCTGATCGCGGGCCGTTTCGAGCTGGGCAAACATGGCGCCAATCTGCTTCCTGAGATCTTCGAGGTCGTGGGTCCTCGCGGCGCCTAGTCTGCGATTCTCCATCTCCAAAACATCCAGCTTGCTGGATATGTCTCGCTGGCCCCGGATGATGAGATGCGACCTCAGCTGCGAGCTTATCCGATCGAGTCTTTTCAGGATGGCGTCCATCTGGGCTGCATGCCGAGCACTTCGAAGGGCTGCATGGATGCTTTTCCATGTCCTGCGATGCCCTCGCACGACGAAGCTGTCGAGGAGCAAAAGCACCTCGTCGGCCACATCGCGGCATTGCTTGGCGAGGTCGTGGAGAGGGTCACTCCCCGCGGGAGACGCAGTCGTCGAGGGGCAAGCGTTGTCGGCGAGGGCGCGGATGTGTTTGGCAAGCAACTCGAGCTCTGTGTTCTCCGCTGTGGTCCCCGTCGCGGAAATGTAGAGGGTGTGCGCGGTTGAGATGAGCTTGCTGGTGAAATCAACGAACTGCACAACGTTGCTGGCAAGTCCGAGGGCGGCGAGAGACTCCATTGCAACGAGGGCCCACTGCGGGATTCAGGAGGTGAGCCGCTCTTGCTTCTTCTTACTTGGCACCTTGACTCAAATCTCCTGCTGGATGAGGGGTTTGTCGGATGCTTAGCTTTCGGGCAGGCACCAGGCATAAGGCACCAATAGCCAATCGCCAATCACGTGCGATTCGGGACTACCGCTGCCTGCCTCTAGCTGCTTCAAAAAAGGCGTCCAGCTTCATCCGTGCACCGTCCTCCTTGGTCGTGGTTTCCTGTTGCACCCAACAACCGACACCCGGGCCTCGATTCGAACCACTCGCCAACGCTCGAGATGTCCGACTCTTCCAATTCATCGAGATATCAGTACGAACACCAGCCTCTGGGTCCGGGACAGTTCCGTCTGTTTGAGCTCGCGGCATCCCAGCGGCCTGGAGACCCACTTGCTGGCAGAGTGTTGGTCGTTGATGTAGAACGACACCCCAGCTTCAAGATACTGTCTTTTGCTTTGGAGCCACGCGATGATGATGATGGTTACGAACGCATCCTCGTAAGCACGATGCCTTTCAAGTACATTACCGTCCGAGGTTCGTTGTCGTCCGTCCGCGCCGTCAGACATCGCTCCGCCAGTCAGCTTCTGTGGATCCACAACATCTGCATCAATCAAGAAAACCCTACGGAGAGGTCTAAACAACTGGAGGTGTACTCCCAGATCATATCTCTCGCCAAGGGCATTGTTCTTTACATCGGCCCCGAGTCGAAAAGTACGAGGGCTGCACTAGAATTGGTTTCACGGTTAACGGCAGCACGCAAGGTTTTCCCAGGCGATGACCCCCAAAATTCGTCAGCCGAAGTGACCAAATCAGCTATCGAAACATACCGCCGAGTACTCCCGCCTTCAGCGTCCACGGGGTGGAAAGCCATCAACGAGTTATTGCACGGGCGTCCGTTTGGAAGGTAAACCTTCCATTGTTGTTGGTTTCAGCCCGCAAGACACACGAGCTGACTTTCCCTCGTTCTTCCCCTAGGGTCTGGACAATACGTGATATTATTCATGCCCGCCACCTGACCTTTCTCTGGGGGAGTTCGTGCGAAGTGGACGCCCAAGACTTCATTTCAGCTCTGGATACGTATGAGCTACATGGCTATCCAAATCTCATCAAAAACCCCAGGGCACACACGCTGATCAAGGCTTGGCATTTACGTCAAGCCTACCGTGCAGACCGAAGTCATGACAACGACGGTCTCCTTCTTGCAGCGGTAAAGCTCGCATTTCCTCTTCAGGCGGTCGACCCTCGGGATAGAATTCACGCGGCACTATTGCACGAAAGAGGACCCTCTGGAATCCCTTGGGTCGTTTTTGGGCTGCCCGATTATGCGAGCAGCAAGGATCTGCCCTACATCAAGATGGCCCAGGCGCTCAACCTCATCGATCCCATCACGCCTTTCGTATCCATGTCCTTGGCTGGAAACACGGCGCGGCCGGGGGTACAGCGAGGGGACTTTGAAGGGTTGCCGAGCTGGGTCCCCGATTGGTCTGACGCGCAGGAAGTTGACGTCCAACAGCTGAACGAGCCAGGAAGCTGCTTCGACGCCTGGGGTGGGCAGCTTACTGACCCAGGTTGGGACTTCAATCCTCCGATGGATTTCTTGGCCTTTAAAGCAGCCATCGTCGATACGCTGGATCAGATGTCGTCGTACCAGCCCCCCCGGCGACCCGCAGACCGACTCAATGTTTCTGCCATGAACTCCATCTTCTTCTCGGAATGGTGGAGCTGGATCCGTGAAAAGAAACCGGACAGATACAAGGGAGATGGGGAAAGGTTTTTCTGCGTTTTCCTTTGCCCCTTTTGTGTCTGTATGAAGCCATGCTGACCCCACTGTGTCAGTCTCCTGAAGGACTGGGTGGAAACCATTCAAGCCAGAGCTCCAGCAACGCTTCAAACCTTGCCCGACACCCAAGCGGAACGCCGGACTCTCAATGTTGCCCGGTCTTGGTTGAACTTCCTTGAGGACGAAACCGAGGAAGAGACAGAAGAGATCCGACAATTTCATGCCGTGTGCCTCCCATCGTGTGGGCGGAGGTTTGGACTCACAAAACGCGGCCGTTTCTGCCTCGTGCCCAGGAACTCACGCCCCGGCGACACCATCTGTGTTCCGTGGGGTTCCAAAGTCCCCTTTGTCCTTCGTGAGGTTGACTTGGCGAACAATATATACGAGAATGTTGGGGAAAGCTACGTTCATGGAGCAATGGCAGGGGAGACTGTGTCGTGGGAGGGAGTCCATGTTTTGAAGATAATCGTTCGTTGACAAACTTAATCTAGTCCTGTTTCGGTGTGTCTACCTTGACTTGCCATTACTTCTTCATCCCCGGCAGCTCCGTCACCCCTACCAGCACGGTGGTCAGCAACCCTCCAATCAAGACCACAAACAAACAGCAAAGAGAAGGAAGGGATGGGGCAACTCACATCCATCAATATCATCATCCTTGGCAGTCCTGCTCAAGACGCACTCGGCCGCCTTCTCGGGCGTCTGCGTCTCCAAGCTCTTGCAGACATCCCCCAAGCAGCGGTTGTCCATCGCCCTCTGGAGGGCATCGTTCTTCCACCCAAAGCTTCCCGCACGTCAGCAACTCTCAGCTCACAAAAGGAACAAGGGATCACTCACACATAGTCCCCATGCTGGGAATACCCATTCCTACACCCCGTTAGCATCCTCACCCCTCACAAATCAAGACCCGGGAGTTAGGTACTCACTCATCCCCCGTACTCCAAACAAACGGCTGCTGATCCTTATCCTCAGGCCACAAATCCACATCATTAAACTGCGCCGTGTCCCAAACAACCTCATACATCACCTGCGGCACCTTGACCGGATGCGTATCAGGACAAGCCCCCCCATCATAGTCAAACCGATCCGTAATCGACCCCTCGACCGGATACGCCATATGGCTCTTATGATCCGCGCTGTCCAAGTTGACCCCATCCCAGCACGTCGGAAACGTGATCACGCTGCGGATCCCGCCCGCGCAAAACTTCTTCGGCAGCGTGATCCCATCGGGCGGCGCGCAGTTCAGATTCCCGTTATCGCCCGTCAGCGGCATGCACCGATGGCATATTTTCGGATCGACCTTGCCCTTCTGCGCGGGGGTGCGGAGTCCGGCATCGCCAACGAGCATGCGGAAGCCCGGGCGGAAGGCGGTGGTCTTGTTCTGGCCGAGCGGGGGGATGTAGTAGACGGTGATGCCGCCGATGCCGCGCAGGCCCTCGGAGGGCTTCTGCGGGACGCGCTTGTAGGTGCCGTTGCGGGCGCGGAAGTAGAGCACGGCGGTCCAGTAGTTGGAGAAGTCCTCGGAGAAGGTGCACGACGTGCAGCCGGACTTGGCGACGAGGTCGTGGGTTTTTGGGTCCATGGACGCGTTGAAGGAGTCGCCGCCGACGATCTGGTGCAGGTGCGGAGAGGGGATGAGGCCCGGGTTGACGAGGGGGTCGAGGCGCTCGATGGTGAGCTGCGAGCATTGGAAGCGGAGCATCGGCGGGATGTTGGCCGTGGCGGGATCGAAGGGGGGCGGGTCTTGAGCGGCTGCCTGGCCGGCGAGGCTGGCGAGGCCGAGGAGGAGGGTTTTCCAGTGCGGCGGCATCTTGATGGGCTTGATGCAGAGCCAAGTGATGATGGAGTTGCGTGAGGAGCTTGTGTTTGTAAACACTCACCATCAACACATCCTCTGCCATGGCCGGATGCTACTTTTGTACGCGCCCTTCTCGAACCCCCATCCTTCTTGATAAACTCGGCGGGCCACATGGAAATTGCTTGCATGCCGATCGGGAGGCGGATTTAGGCGCGGCCTGTCCGGTGCCGCCCCCGGCGAATCACGATGCTCCTTTTGCCGGGATTCAATATCTCTTGTGCAGGAATACGACCAGTGATAATCTCATTGGGAAAATACAACCGCACCTTGGTGGCACAATGCTAACGGTCCTATCTCAACGAACGAGCGAACCCCGAAAGGAGCCGATGCCGAGACTTAGCCTGAGCTGCACGACATCCCTTCCATCCCAGTGGAAGAAGACATTCCGACAGAAGACCTAGAAGCCACCAGTGCAGTGAACTTTGAGGCTCAGGAACCCGTCGTACAACACACTGCCCGAACTCAGGCAGATTCCAGGCGTTATCAGTACCGCAATACTGCCGCTGCATCCCGGCTCGGGTACGCGTGGAGTTTGCAACTGCCTCCCCAGGGTCCTGTAAGCAGAAGCGGTTTGACAGGCGATGTCCTGTCGCGGTCGAGGTTAGTCCAAGGTATGTCAGGGGCTGAGGTGACCAACGTATGTACCTATTGGCGTCTTGGCAGAGTCTAAAAGGGGCGGTAGACACGTACGGATTTTTCCCTATTCTGCGAAGGCATTCTGCATGGTTTGTGGCAGCAATACAACATCCACATCAACCAAACCACCACCTAAATCCACACTTTCTTATAAAGCCACGCTCCACCAGTAGCCCCTTTATCTACGCCTCGAGCGCCAATCGACAATAGAGTTATCGTCAAACCCCCTCATTGACCAGAGCGCCGTTGACCATGGCGTTTTCCCCGGCTTTTGAAGTCAAACTGGTGCCCTATAAATGCAGGCTGTCCACCAACATGCAAAGTTTTACCATGTTTTCCGTAACTCCGCTGTTTACACAGATGCGATTTTGTATCACGATTTTAACTACATCACGCTGAAAAAAGCCACACGTTGATGGCTTCGTTGAGTGGCGTTGGCCATTCCGCCGGAAAGATAAAGGGGCTTGACGTTATACGGTGGGATGGCGCCTGCATTCAAAAGTGGACTTTTGGCTGGTGTTTCCAATAGTTTAAATGCGTGGCGCACTGGTTGTGGGAGCCACATCCAGATTTCCAGAATGCCTTCGCAGAATAGGGAAAAATCCGTACGCTCATTAGCCGGATCCCATTGTCGATTTTAAGTTTGTGCTTGAAATATGGCTGCGTATTTGTATGACGCTTGCCACACACCCCCTTGAAATCAACGCTTCGGGGCAACTAACCCATGTAGGAAAACAAATCAAAAGCTGACATCCAAGTAAGCCGCCTCTTTCCCTCCTCTTTCCCTCCAGGCTTCGCGAGATGAGAGCACGAGCGACTGAGGCACACAAAGTCATCCGACAAATGATGACCAAGAGCTCAGGTCTCGAGCCATCGATACTGAACGGTTCTCCGGCTCCATCCCGGCATCGACAACGCTTGGGGGGAAATTCTCGACACTGAATTCCTGCTCGTTGCATTGGGCACTAGTAGGATGGAATAGTTGGTGGGCCGGGTTCGAGTTGGGTAATCTTCCTCGTCTGAAGAAGCATAGCATGGTGCGCTGTGCTGGTTGATGCTTTGAGTCTCGGCTCCAAGGGCTAGCGGCTTTTGTTGGCCTCTCCCACCAGGCTGGGCATCGAAACACAGTCCTCTCATGGGGACGTGTAGTCCACAGCATCGTAGAAAACAGGCTCTTCGTCTGCCTCGACCACCCCATGCCCATATTCCTCCAAGATGGCCACAAATTTCTCATATTTTGGGTATTCGGATCCGCGTTGCGTGTTGTCATAAGCCCTGCAAAGCTCGAGTGGCGAGAAAATATCCTCATCCACCACCCCGTCGCAGAGAGCTGGGAAGCGGGCGGTAGACTTCAATGTCGGATCGGCGCCTCGTTGAATCAGGCATCGAGCATTTGCCAGGGGTTCGAGTCCTCTGGAGTTGAAGAAGTCCATGCAGACGGCATAGTGCAGAGGCGTCCAACCGCGCGCGTCCTGCCTGTTGATATACGAAGGGTCGCAAGATGCGCAAAGGTATTCCAAAATGCTGGCGTCGATTGCGAACTCGGCCCCGTAGTGTAGAACGGATCTTTGATCATCCACGGCGAGCCTTGAGAAGTCGACACCAGCGCTTTCTCTGAGAAACTGCAGGCATTCCACAGCCGTGTCGGCCGAGCGAATGGCATTGACCACAGGTGAGTTGTACTGGAGATTTGTCGTCGGAAGATCGGTGTATGATTCACCTTGGAGAAAGTGGAAGAATTCGAGAGTTTGCGTTCGACCACGGGATTCGACGACGTCCAACATGGCGAGCGACCGGCCGGCGACGACTTCGTGGACAGATGCACCGTGCTTGACGAGGAGGCGAAGTATTTCAAGCCATGTGTCTCGTGTCGGCGGGAATTGGATAAAATAGCGGCTTTTCCGGGGATTCATTCCTAGGGCGAAAAACACTGGGAGGCTGGGGGTAGTCAGCAAGGAGATCGCAAGTCGTGACCAGGGATACTCACATTCGATCGTCATCTCCGATGTTAGGATCTGCGCCTGCTTCCAGCAGATAGGCAATGGCATCGACATGTCCGCCCTCGATAGCAAGCTGCATGGAGCACCAGTCAGTCGAGTATCCTTCGCCGTCCGGATGTGAAGAGACCCACCAGCAAAGGCGTCACGCCGTTGCACATCGCACGATCTCCTATCAAACCGACTCCATCGCAGAGGAACTGGCGCATCTGCCAAAGGTCGCCATTTCGGCACGCGTTGAGGAAGGGCGAGTTCAGGGGAACGCGACGCTGGGGACGAATGAGTCGCGGGATGAAGATACCGAACTCGACATCGAAGCTTCGTGCCCACAGCCAAGACGGAAACTTGTATCCGAGATAGACCGATGCTGCGAGGAGGTGCTGTGGGCTCGATCGCGCCGCAATTTCGCCGTAGAATCCCATCCACCGCAGCGCTGGTCCCAAGCCCAACACCGTGTAACGGAAAGAGCCACCCGCTACATGGCGGGGCCTTGGACTGGGCAAAGCGGGCTTAGCGACAGCCGGGCTGTCGTCTTTCTTTTCGATATCCTTCCTCGAAGCTGCGAAGGCCTGATAGTGTGAGAGCGCTATTCTCATGTTTGCGAGCTGGATGACGAGCAGCAGCAATCGGTCGAATTCCTCAAGCTCCGCTTGAACCCTCTTAAGCGCGGGCTTATCCTTCAGAACCATTACAATGCGCCTTCCAGTCCCCGGAACCTTCGCTGATGTCTTCCCGAGATTCAAGGTCGTGCTTGCCTTCTGGCATGTCAGCTGCGCTATCGCCAATGTCTGCTGCGTTCGCTCGGCCGCTGAGCGCAACAGCTGTCGCGTCGCGGGAGGGAGGATGACTTCATTTTCGAGCTCATCGGCGCATGACTGGATATCTTCTAGCAGCTGCTTCAGCAAATCGAGATTCTCTCGGACCCGATGGCAGATCCTCGGCGCATCAGACACGTCTCTGCAGAAGTCGGCGACATTGCGAGTGGTCTTGGCGAGAACATCGATGATCTGCACCACCGACGCCGCGAATGCAATGCCTGCTACAATATCCGCCATGAAAACAAAGATTTACGTGTCGCCTTTGTGTTGGGTCTCCTGATTTCAGAGTTGAGGCATCTCGGTGCAATGTCGGGTACCCGGCTCAAAGGGGGGACATCACGACGGAGGGGTCAAGATGCGGGGCAAGAGGCAGCTTCTTGGTTCTGCCTTGCCCGATGGCTTGCATATGCATGTCCCTGCTGCATATCAAGGCAACCAGAGGTCCCATCCACTGGAAGATGGTTTGACACGTGTGTCCTGCCCAATCTTTGCGAGATCAGTTGCAGAACGCGGAGCCTCGCGGGCTCAACATGTTTGACGTGGTTGAACGCCTGCATCCAGAGTCAACTCAGCTTATCTACAGTTCGAAACATCTTTGCTTCTCCAGCTCGGCTTCTTCATTGTACCTAGCAAAGCTCAAATTCAGCTCAACATAACGGGACCTCAACCAGACTGCCAGCCCGGATATGGGGTGTCCGGGTGGTTGCAAAAACGGAGGTTGCGGGCCAAGATGGCGACGGTTCGACCGATACAACTGGCATGGTAGAGGAATGCCGAAAGGAGGTTCCGATGCCATTTATATGTGGTACTGTGTGAGATAGATACATGTCTCTTCCCCTGGTTTCCGTTCTGACGTCCTGGAGACAGTGCAGGTGTGGAACTCAGAATAGCCACATAAGTAATCCATCTTGCATCACCTGCAGTCATGCTCGATGTTCCCAATGTATAACGTACGTAGTTTCTTGTTGTGTCCCATCATGGACAAGCGCTAGGACTTGTGCACTCTCTCCATCGAGATCACCATCTAACAGCTGGGCAGCGAAAGGGTGTCTAAGAGACTTGAGAAGTTCAGGCGGCTGTTGAGGGGTGATTGGTGATGAGATGGGAAACGAAGGACAAGGATCATCAGGAGTACAACGAGACGTGATGATGGCGGTTTCCATGATTGAGAACGTTTCCCACTGGGAGTCACCTAGGTAGAACAATCAATCCGTCAAACAACGTCCATCGCACCAAGACCAATTCAAGCAGAGATAAAAGGACTGCGGAATCCCTGCCCCCGTCCACTTCCAGGTTCCTTTGTTTTCGCGATGGTTCAAGGGTGCGACTTGGGAACGCTTGCTCGCCAAGAGTATGCACAAAGCAAACCAAGCATATCCGGCACAAAGAGACACTACAAACGCACTGTAGCAACAAGGTCAATAACCGAGATAGCAAAGCACAGAAGGTGGTGGCGGGAGGTGTTTCTGCCGGATCTCACCGCCTTCCATTTTCGGCGATGGAGCCTCCCGCCAACCACACCCCAAACACCAGGCTGAGATGGTGATCAGCTTGGCAGGGCGATGAGCATCTCTTCGGTCTAATCAGGTTTTTGTTTTTGAGCTGCGGCTTCTTTTGAAGTAGCACTTTGAGTGGTGAAAGAAGCCCTGCCGCTGGGCGGTGAGCTGCAGCCATCACAGCCGCGCCTTCAGGATCACAAAAACAAAGCGACCAGCATCACCTTGCTCTTCGGGGATAACGGGTTGAGTATTGGGTTTGATTCTCTTTCCAAAGACTGTGGTTGCTGTGAGATGAGTAGAGGAGCAACACCAAAGGTCCGCGATCACCATCATCACAGGACAGCACGCCTCATCACCTCGGATGCAAGGCTGTCCCCAACACCAAACTTCAATTAGATATATTCAGAACCATCAAACTACTGATTGCATTGCAAGCTGAGCGGTTCCCTGCATAGCAGTGCCCCTCAGGCCATTACCTCACAGACTTAGAGGTAGCGTTCAACTATGCGCCGCGTAGCAGCAGGTGGGGCGAGCACCAAAAAGGGGTTTGTTTACATTCATGGCCAACAAAGAAGGCGTGTGAATGCACATAAGATCAGCCTGGGAACTGCCTGAGATCTGGAGAAAAATCTTTCAAACATCACGGTAACCTCACCAGTCAAGCAGAGCTGTCATCTGATCTCTCCCTGACAGCTGCGAGGTGTTGTTGCCCTGGGGACCGGCGGTCCTCTGGCTGCCCTCTGCCGGTCCTTGGCGGGCGGTCCGGTGGACCCTGCCGTCGTCCTGCCGTCGCCGGGCCTCCGGCCAAAGCGGGTCCGGCTTCTAAAGTTCGTGCACACTTTGGGTGCTTGGTGCTGGGTGCGGCAGGTACTTAGGAAATTTCCGCAGGCGCGCCTTCCTCCCTCCCTTCTCTCTTCTTCACACCACCGGTGCATCTTGAGCAATCGTACTAGATTTCGACTTCGCGTCACTTCGCTATCCGATTCCAACTCTCGATAATTCTCGCTACCATTGACTAGAACTCGTTCTTTTCAATCGATCGCAATGCCTTCTTCCGGTGCCCTCGCGGGTTGCTGCGCTTTCCTGGTCTTGCTAGGCCACCAAATGGGACGGAGGGCTTTTGCCGCCGCCGCCATCCTTGGTGCGTTCTTCCTGGCCTCCCGGGTTGGCCTCAACTCCGATCTCATCGGCGACATCCTCGGGACTCTCACACTTTTGTTTCTCCTCCTCTCGATGTCGACGCTTCTCAATCTGGCCTCGCGGCCGGATTCGCTTCGCCGCCCTCGCGACGTCGCATGGTTCCTACTGGGGGTTTTCTGGTTTGTCTTTGGCGTGATGTTTGCTGCACTTAACGTTTTAGGATCCGGCAATCTCGATCAGCTCAACAGTGTCTTGGACATCTTCTTCAATGAAGGTTCCACTCGACAGGCACTTGAGTCCGAGTACGCTCAGCTCTTGGACAAGTACGCGCGGCAAGTAAGCACCATCGACGACAAGCGACAGACTCTGCTCCGCCTCTGCAAAGAGTTCACCGACCTCAATCGCCACCGCAATTTGGGTCAATGGCGACCTCTGAAGCCTTTGCGAGAGTATCTGTCTGTCCACCGGGACGAGAAATGGCAGCAGCCTTCTGCGTTCACGCGCCTATGTAAGTTCATCTTCATCTTCCTCCTCGCCATCCATCATCACCATCATCAATCATCATCACCACCCATCCCCATCCCTCTTCGATCATCATCACCAATCATCAACACCCACAGCAATCATCACCATCATCATCAACAACAATCATCACCATCCATCATCAACCATCTCCTCTTCTCTTCATCCGTCGTCTCCAATCATTGCCAACCTCAACAACCCCACCACCCACTCTCTCCACGGCATCCATCTCCATCATCCTACATTTCTTCAATCAATCAATTGTCATCATTCACTAACCACCCCGCCACAACACAGACCGACTCCGAGATTTGAAGGTTGTCTGGCTTCAGCAGCAGATTGGTTCCATCCGTCTCGCTCTCGAAGCCAACGAAGACAACATCAATGGCCTTGCGGAGGAGATCAAAGCCGTGGAAGGGCGAATCACACTCAGCGAAGAGATTCTCGAGCCGCAGTACAACTCTCAATTGAGCCTGAACAAGTCTGGTCGCCGATCATTCTTCGATGGCCCGGCCTCGCGCCGGAGAGGTCATGCTGCAGCTCACCCCATCGATTCCACAAGCTACTTCTATCCCGAGTCGCGCTTCACCATGAATGCTCGTGGTTTTGCTCCGAGGGTGCCAAAGCAGTTGAGAGAACTTCCTCTTCACGCTGCCGAGGCGGCTGGGCATGTGACATGTGCGAAGGCGATGCCCGAGTACACTTACACTGCTCAGCCCTGGTTCACTCCAGCTCTCCCCGCGCAGCATTCAGCGGCTCAGGATGAAGCGATCATAGATGGTCCGCTGGCTGGTACGGATAATGCAGTAAGTTTTCATGTCCAATCTTCCTTTTATCCTTCGCTGACAACTCGCAACAGAGGTCTCCCGACAATGGTCTCTCACTTCAGGCATCGGCCCTCTCCATCGGTCCTCCCTCTGCTTCTGCGGAACAAGACTGCTTGGGTGGAATGACGCCAGTGAGAAGACTCGCTCGCCAGTTTGCCGCCCGGTCGCCTCGGTTGTTGCTTGCTCGTTTCGGGTTCGCAGCTTCTACCTTGGTTCCCGCCCCGGTCACCAAAGCCGTCCCTCTCTCCCTTGAGGCGCCAGTTGCAACATTGCCCACGGCTTCGGCCCAAGCTTCCGTTGTTCCTGTTTCGCCTCCGGCTCCGGTTATTCCCACGGTGATCGCCACCACTGCCGCCCCTGCAACTTCTCCGAAGCCTATCGCCGCTCCCCCGCTCGAGACGCCAGCTCCAATGTCGACTTCGGCTTCGGCCACAGTTTCCGTTGTTGCTGATCCGGCTCCTGCACAGGCAATGGACAAGGTTAAGACTGCTCCCGTCATCATTCTGCCTCCGGTTTCTCAGCCGCGGACTTCGTCCAAGGTTGCTAAGACACAGAACGCTGACAATGCTGCGCCGTCGCTGCCGAGGACTCCTCCCAAAGCAGCAACGCAGCAAGGCACCCAACACGCGCCTCCCAAGGCCCCCAGCAAGCCTCGGCAAACTGGGGTGTTCATTCCTCGCAAGGTCAAGAAGCCGTCAAACGCTTCGAAGCCTAAACCGAATGATCGAGCTGTTAGGAATAGTGGTCCGGCAAACTCCAGCAACTCTCCTGCGGTCTTCACGTTCGGAAGCAATGCAGCTGCGCCTTTGGGCAATGTCGCAAAGCCTACGGACACGACAGTCAAGACTGTTCCCCCTCCCGCCGCCGCTGTTCTGCCCCCAGCTCCTCCCTCACCGAAGGCCTTGCCCGAAGTGGTGGTTGCGCCACAGAACTCCGGCCCTGCTGCTGCGTCGCCCTCATCCATGGAGGTGACAATGCAACAGGATCCTGCACCAACACCTGCGAGGAGGACTCTTCCTTTGCGCAAGTCGCGTGGGGCGAAGACTGCTTCGGCGGCTTCTGCTCCTGGTGCGGATGGTGGATCGGGAAAGACCGCGGTCCTTTCCTCTGGTTTCACGGGCAAAGCAGTCGCCGGGCCTCCGGGTCAAGCTGCTGCTGCGCCTGTGAAGACGGCCAACCCCAAGCCTGCGGCCAACCTCGCTACGTCGTACTTTGGTGCGTCTAGCCCGACGGCCAAGGGCAAGGGAAAGGCTGTCGCTCCATGTGTTCCTTCAACTCCAAAGGTTGGCGTCACAACCAACCAAGCTCTCATACGATTCAATTGGCCTATCTCAATTGTCGAGTTCCGCAGCTTGATCCGTACCTTGGTCGGGGATCTGGGACAGAGACTCAAGACGGAAGGATTCACAGGCGAGGAGGACTTTGAGAAGTTGCAAGACTTTCAGACGAGGATCAACGATTCGTTGGACGAGCACTGGACTGAACAGTTCATCATCCGCGCGGGGGCTCTCACAGGTGGAGAGGACGCCGGTGAGTGGATTGCTTTGTTTTTTTACGAGGAAGACATTGGCCACCTTGTCAAGGACAAGGGGTCGCCATTGAGGAACCGACTTCCAGGCTTCGGCAGGAGGGAGGTTCGGAAGATGGTTCTCGACTTCATCCACGACTGGCTGAACCAGAGGCGAATTTCGTTTCCGCTCGGCGTCGATGTGGATGGGTATGAGGGTGTTGACTGAGGGGTCTCTGGAGTCGGTCCGGTATACGATGAAGGGGTGGAACGGGCAAGTCTTGGGGAGGACTGAGGCGCACGGGGGCGCGGGATGCAGAGGCCAGGGCGCTCGAGGTCGCCGAGGGATCAGGGGACGTGGGGGAGGGTCCTGGGGATGATTGTCTTGGATGGTGGTTTTGTTCGTTTCTTTTGTTGGTTTATTTGTATGATTAGTGTAGGTACGTAGTCAGCGGACCGGTCAGCACCAGCGGGAGTTCACGGAGCCTCTGCCCAGCTGGCAGCCCCCGGACTGTGGGTTTTGCTCTGTTTCCCCACAGCACCGCTTAGCGGTCCCGAATGGGCGGGTATGATGCGCGCGCGGCCGTTGTTGGAATAATGAACTCTATCATTATTCTAAAATTTGGACTGTTTGCAAATGTGACTTGGTTTGGGAGTTGGAGATGAAATCTTGGTGTTGTGTGAGGATATTCCCGTGATGGCGTCGACGGCGTTGAGGGAGGCATGACGAAGCTTCTGAGGAGGACCAATGAGGCGGGAGCTTCATTCTACAAGGATGGGTCCCTGTCTCTTGAATTCCCCAGATCTCACCGACAAGTGGCACCAGTTCCTCGCCCGGGAGCCCGCATAGCCGCTAGATCAAGAACGTGTGTCAATGACTGACCAGCTGAGGCCTAAGGGCGAGCAACCGACGGCAGCTGTTCTCGCGACTGGGACCTCTACGGTTCCTCGTCCAAGATGGAGGACATGGAATATATCGCAGAGAAGAGCGTCAGGTCAACTATTGCCAAGAGGCTGGGTACGGGTCAAACATCACCGGAGCATCATCAAGGCCGGAGATTTAGGAGCAAGATCACTGGACACGGTTCGGTCGAGGTCATTGCACGGAAGCGGCAGCAGGGGTGAGACAAAAGGGCAAACGGAGTAGAGCGCTTGGAGCTAGTGTTGCTTGGATGGCAATCATCCATCTCCTTGAGCTGGCCAACTTGGCTCAGGCTGGAGACGGAGACGACGAGATGGGTGCAGAAGAACAAACTTATACAAAGACTTGAGGTGCTGCCGCGCTGGCGGGTGACGCTCTCACAGCTGGTAAGCTTGGAAGGCACGACTGTGCTTCAGGTGGGACTCAGCTGGCCCTCGCGCAGACTCCACTTCTTCACCCCGTCGGCCGATCAGAGCGGACTGGAGAGATCAGTGTTCCGCGGTCGGGTGCCTTCATCATGGTCCCTGTTTGATTAAAAGTTTGATATTCCCCCTGATGTTCAAATTCTCGAGGGACTCAGTCAGTTCTTGCGCAGAACCACTGCCCCGCCTAACCCGCTGCGAAAACTGCAGCGGGTTCCAACGCCAGGCAGGGGGTTCGCGCTGCTTTCATCATAGTCCCCAAAGGTACCCACCTTAAGAGCCCGTGAATGCCCCCTGGATCCCGCCCCCCAGATTCCCACTGCCAGGCCGCTGGGCACCTGGCGCCCTCGCATGCTGTATCAGTAGAACCCCCCTGGATTTAGCGCCCCTGGGAGAAGTGTCAGTGTGCGTGCGCTGAGAATTTCCCTCGTTCTATACCCATGGGGAGAACAAAAAACGGGGGTTCGTGCGACCGCGGTTGGCGCAGACCATTCGCAGGCGCTGAACGGGGTACCTTATGCTAGAATTTAGAGGGGGATGGACATCATACCTCCTGACAGCTTATGGTGCAATGGTTATTAGGCCCCTTCGGGGGTTCCCGATGATGATGTATACTTAGCGGATTCAGATCGAAACAAATGCTAGCTGAGGGAGGGATAGGGGTGGGCTCCTTATTATTTTTGCATCTTTTATATCCCGAGTGGGAGAATCTAACTTCGGTGCCGGATGAGTCACGCAGGTTTGGGTTTGTGAGCAAAACGCCTCGATGTGTCCGACCGAGGCCAGAATGAACCTTGACGCCAATCCCTCCGGCCGCAACTGCCGTTCGCCATTAGGCTTCACAGCATACAGGCCAATTCAAACTGCGGCACAGGCAGCCTGCGAGCTGCGACTCGGCGGCGAGGTCAGACCCGTCTGCCGCCGCTTGACGACAAAAGCAATGCAAGTCAGACAAATGGCCTACCCTCGAGAGATTCTAATGCTCGCAACAGTGATTCCCCTTCCGATACCCAGCCCGTGTCGCTCGAGCAACATGGCAGCGCCGGCCCCATCGAACCCAAGCCCCGCAGCTTCAACGCTCACCCTTAAGACTAGGACCTACCGCCACAAGGGGGTCTCCTGATAACTGCATCCGAACCGATGGCTACACGCCGCTGCAAACAAAGAATACAAAAAGAAAGGGCGACGTTGCCTCCGCTAGCCAACCAGGTTCAAGAACAAGGAGCCCGACAAGGACATGACCCTCACCCGGGGGAACAAAGAGACGGCACAAACAGCCCTCAACAAGTCGTTTGTTGAAGGAATGGGGGTACACCCTGCTCAGAATCACGGTCGAAGAAACAATTCTTCATACTTAAATGCTGACCTCCGCTGGTCAGAGGCTCTCTCCCCCGCCTCGACGTTTCCGCTTCTACTATCTTGTCATCGCTTCAAAGAATCGTCGACATCACACAATGACCAACAACAACGTCTTTGAGGAGCACACGCTTTGGCACTATGTCAAGCAGCACGTCTTGAACCCTCCCGAGGAGTGGAAGGACAAGCACCCACAAGCGATATGCTCCATCTGCTGCGACCAAATCCAGATCCACGGTGTTACCGTGTACAAAGCCGACACCCCATTCTCGCAGGGCGTCGTTCTCCCATGCGGTCATATGTTTACAGAGACCTGTATCCAGAAGCACATGACCTCCGGGTTTCCGGGGGCAGACAACTGCCCAACTTGCAGACATCCTCTCACCTTCAGCGAATGCGGCTGCTTCTTGAAGCTGCATAAGATTCCCGTCCAAGGTGCGGAGCACCCAAACCCCTTGGAATGTAGCGTGCCACCAACTAACCCGGAGCTCACACAGAGACGCGATAAGCCAACGACCTGCTCGAGTTGCGCCGAGTTCTACGCAGAGCGCGTCGTCCAGAGGGTGATTGAGCTCGCGCAGGACCCCTCCTCTGCCGTTAACGGGTCAGTCGCCGAGGGCAGCCTGATCCTTGACAAGGACCCGGATCCAATAGCAGTCTTGGCTGAAGCTATCGTTGAAATATCCGACCTCTTTTACGAGGTTCGGGCTACCCCAGAGAGCCTCCAGGCGTTTATCGACCAGATGAAAGCCAGTGCGGAGCGCGACCATGTCAAGGGATGGGGCGCTTGGGAGGCCTGTCGGGCGGGGGGCTGTCCCCTCGAACGGTGCGTCCAAGAGGTATTCACTGAGCCGATGAATGCAACGTTGCACTTTCGGCCCTTGGGTGAGCCTCCTTTCATGCAATGGATCCCGGTTTGGGATCCTACTCCGTATGAGCTGGCACCGGTTCGGGTTCGACGGAGACTGCATGAAATGGGAGACGAGGATGCCTATAGCTGGCGGTCAGGAGATGCCAGTCTGTAGGTACAATACCTAGGTAGTCGGTCTCTAAAAAGAAAAGAGCCGCATCTGAGGTTAGTTAGCTTAAAATCAGGCTCGCTCCACCCTCGACTCACCCTCGGCTCACCATTGCTCACCCCTAGCTCGCCATACCACAAAATTGTCAACTTTACGCGACGAGGGACAAGTTTTGGGCCAGATGGTGCTGGCCCATTTCTGGTCCCCCCAGAGGGAAAAACGATAGTCCTAAAGATTGGACTTCGTAGCTAGCGTATTCACTCTCCGTTTTAAGGTTTTGCGTTGTGGTAGTTATATCTGCCTACTGCGCAACTCATCTTTTCCCAGTCTCAAAGAGGCGGTTCAATCTGTCCTCTACTACCAAGCATACAAATACTTATTCCCACGCTGCGGCTAGATAAAGAGGCAATTCGTCCCTCCCTACCACCTACTACAAGTCTTCTGTCTCTCTTATATCCCTTATGTCCGTACTTCTCAGCTATCCTCCCTTATACCCTCTTACGCCTTACTAACCCTTACCCTTCTACCTCTACATTGACGTTAATTTACTCCATACCATATCATACCTACCTTAACAATGCCGAGAAAGAAGAGCGTTGCAGAGTTCTTCCGCTGAGGAAAGGCAAAGGGCTTGGAGAACTGCACGGAAGTAATAGACGGCTCTAGAAGCTTGGACCCCCAAACCGATCCCCCCCATACCGATCATCATAATTTCCTACGCGCCTCGACGCGCTCCCCGATCGCAACAGCTACAACACCACCATTTCGGCCTCAATTACTTACAAATTTACCATAGCTAGGCTACGCGAACAGGACATTCAATCGGCAATCAAATTGGTTAATAAAGGCGCTACGTTACGCGATACAGCCGCGCTCGCGAACGTAAATTACGGCACGCTCTGGGGCCGACTCAACGGTACGACTATCCGCCACGAACGCGAATTAAGCTGCCGGCAGCTCTCCCTAGAAGAAGAGAGCCTTTCGGCGTCTTAGGCTCGTAATAAGGAAGTATCTACGAGGCCGCCTTCGAAGACGCAACTTACTAGAATAGCATAACAAATCCTTACCCAAGGTAGTAAGACGCGCCTGCTCGGCAAGTAATAGGTGAACAGATTCCTCGAGCGCTATAAGACCGTCAAGGTCAAAACCTCTCGACCTCTCAATCAAGACCGACACCGAGGAAGTACTAAGGAAACATATAAAGCCTTCTTTAACCGCTTTAAGTACCAGATCGATAGTAAGAACGTTTCTCCGAAGTACATCTCGAACGTCGACGAGTACGGTATATAAGAGGCGGAGAGTACCGAGAACAGTAAGGTTATTAACGACTCCCTAACTTTAAAAGTATATGACGCTGGCCTCGCAGACCGATGGGGGCAAAGAGCACGCTCAACGTGTCATGCTGAGCGATACAGCGTCCCAGACATCGGCCTACTTGCAGCACTGGCAGGAGTTGACGGTAACGCAAATCCCCACAAGGGTTAAGGGCGATGGAGGAGCTCGAGCCTTCCCCAGCAATTTACTGGAGACATCGATGCCGCCGCAGCCGGAGCAGCAGGAGGAGCAAGAGGAGCAACCGATCTACGTCAACGCGAAGCAGTTCCATCGTATCTTAAAGAGAAGGGTCGAACGACAGAGATTGGAGGAGACGCAGCAACTCGCTAAGGGCCGCAAACCCTACCTCCACGAATCGAGACACAAGCACGCGATGAGGAGACCTAGGGGTCCCAAGGGCCGCTTTTTAACCGCCGAGGAGGTGGAAGAGCAGAGAAGAGCAGCAGCCGAAGGAGCTGAAGGAGCGGCAGCTGAAGGGGTGAGCAAGAGGGTTCCCAAGGGGAAAGAAAAGGTGACGAGGAAGTGAGCGTGGGAGTACATAGCGTGGCGGCGGCTGGTCTCACTGCAAAACGTTGGTGATTTATCAACTGTATGATATCCCAGCTCCCATAGCAAGCAAAGGTGACCCACCCACGTCCAAACTGCCCCTCCTCACATCGTCTCCCGCCATCCCTTTCTTACCCCTCCATTTTTTGCTCGGATACTGCATTCCAATGCAGCCCTCATTAAAAAGCAGCTCGGGAGGCCTGAGGAGCTGGCAAAAAACGGAACCTCCACCGGCCCCGTCGCTCGCCCGCTCTTCACCGTGAGCTCGCCCAACGTGGTCTACACGGACTCGGACATCACGTCCAAGTACACGTACCGCACCACCCTGGTCGAGAGTACTGCCGACGGCAAGTATGTTGCCACTCCTTGGAACCGACGCCAAGACTAATAAGGACGTCAACATTCCCTTCCACGATGTCCTCCCCATGGTCCACCCCAACGACCTGGTCGTGGGCGGCTGGGATATCAGCAAGCTGAATCTCGCCGCTTCCACTCTCAAGGCCCAGGTCCGCGAGGAGATGGCCGAGATGGCCCCGCTTCCCAGCATCTACTACCCCGACTTCATTGCCGCCAACCAGGAGGATCGCGCCGATAACGTTCTCCCTGGCACCAAGGCCTGCAACGAGCATGTCGAGAAGATCCGCCAGGATATTCGGTACGTTTTAAACCCCCAAACTACTCTAGCTAAAAGCCAACTTGGCAACAGTGACTTCAAGGCCGCCAACGGACTCGATAAGGTCATCGTGCAGTGGACCGCCAACACGGAGCGCTTCTCTGACATCATCAAGGGTGTCAATGACACGGCTGAAAACCTTCTCAAGTCCATTGAGCAGGGCCACGAGGAGGTTGCTCCCTCCACCGTGTTCGCCGTTGCCTGTATCCTCGAGGGCGCTCCCTTCATCAACGGCTCTCCCCAGAACACCTTTGTTCCTGGCGCGATCGACCTGGCTGAGAAGCACAAGGCCTTTATTGGCGGTGATGACTTCAAGTCTGGCCAGACCAAGATGAAGTCTGCCCTGGTTGACTTCCTGATCAACGCCGGTATCAAGTTGACCTCGATTGCGAGCTACAACCATCTCGGCAACAACGACGGCAACAACGACGGCAAGAACCTGAGCTCGCAGAAGCAGTTCCGCTCCAAGGAGATCTCCAAGTCCAATGTCGTCGATGACATGGTCGAGGCCAACAGCGTCCTGTACGCCGAGGGCGAGCACCCCGACCACACCGTTGTCATCAAGTATATGCCTGCCGTGGGCGACAACAAGCGTGCTCTGGACGAGTACTACGCCGAGATCTTCATGGGTGGTCACCAGACCATTTCGTAAGCAGTCCTGCGTTTTGGGGGGGTACCATTCATTAATTGTAACATAACACAGGATCTTCAATGTCTGCGAGGACTCCCTCCTTGCGTCGCCGCTGATTATCGACCTGGTTTTGGTCACTGAGATGATGACACGTATCCAGTGGAAAGCCTCCTATGATGGTGTGGCCACCAAGGACTTCAAGGACTTCCACAGCGTGCTGAGCATCCTCAGCTACATGCTCAAGGCCCCTCTGACACCCCCTGGTGCCCCGGTCATCAACGCCCTGGCCAAGCAGCGTGGAGCCATCACCAACATCTTCCGTGCCTGCGTTGGCTTGGAGCCAGAGTCGGACATGACGCTCGAGCACAAACTTTACTAAATATCAACGTGCTGTGAACTTCGGCTACGGGGTGTAACCTAATTTTCCCCCAATGAATGCCAACAAGCATCCTCGTCCCATCTTTCCCATCTGTGTCATAAACAGAGCCACTCGATACACCGCCTTAGGTTGTCTCCTGCACAGGCTGAGGAACGATCTGTGAAGGCTTGGCTGACCCGAGTGTTGGCTGGGTTGGCATGGGCAGCTCACACTTCTGCCCATGTGCTGTTAACCACATAGAAGCTTCAGACTTTCTACCCAGCCGTTTTAAGCTTTAACGTACCCAAGGGTTCTTCGCCCCCCGAACCGGCGAACTTTATTGTCTTGCGACGTCCAATATCTCCGCTGGACCAAATCCTGCCGCAAGGAGCGGCGAGGAAGCAAGCGTGGGCGACCCCTGTTCCTCGCCTCCGTGTAACCACTATTGATGGGTCGACGAGAGGAGGTGGTTTTAGCGACGGAATCCCACCTGTTTGCGCATTTCCCCCCTCTGGTGGTGCTCCGTGGAGACTACGTCGCGCTGGCAGTCATGGGGATAGGAGGGTTGTGGGGGTGTCCAGGTCGGGATTCGTTGCAGGTGGACAGCCCCCCTTTCAGTGGCCGACCCCACAGTCAAAGCCGGTGTTCCATATATAACCCTCTCAACCGCCCCCCTTCCTGTCACATTCTTTCAAGTGCCCTACATCGTTGGCTATGCATTCCCAAATAGGCCGAACCCGCCACCGTTACGGGCCGGGATAGACGCGACTGATCACCCTTCCCTCGTCTCTCTCGCCTCATTTCTCCTGTTGCTGCATTCCCACACGGGACTCAGGGATTCACCCCAGCCGGTGAGATCTCACAACCCTGCTCTGCGCTGCAGCCACCCCTTCTCCTCCAGGCACCAGTAGGGTCTGTGCCTGTTGGGCGACACATTCCCACAACTATTCTTCCATTGCATCTTGTCCTGATCAAGTTGTGGTGGCCCAGCTCGCGACCAGCTGTCGCTCGGGCTGAATGTGGCTCCCGTATCGGCAAGGGTCGAACTCCCATAACTGGCAAGGATTGCCCACCTTCCGTGGCAAAAACGCCCCTCTTCCTCACATCCTCTCCCAATATCCCATTCTTCTTACCTCTTCATGGCAACCAACCGTACAGCTCCCAATTCTCCTCAAACTCCGGCCAACACCATCAGGGTCTGAGTCACGTCTCCCACCTGCGGCTTGGCATCACGCAACAGGCCAGCTGTGGGTTCTCAGATCGGTACAGCGTGTCTGGCTGCCGCGAGCTCCAGCAAATCCAGCTGCAGCTCAACGCAAGGCGGCTACTCTTTCTCAGGCGACCGATGCGGAGAGTTCAAACAACCTCTCTTTACCACAACACGACAAGGCAACAGCATCTTCCGGACTTGACAGCAACAACGCCACATCGAGCGGACAAGGCTCGTGCCGAGCTGGCTGACTACGGCGCACAACCTGCCATGGAGATAGACATACCGGAGTCGGGTCGTCGTCGCGGAGGATTACACAGCACTCAAACCGATCAAGCGCCAACATTGCAAATACTTCCCCCTCATACTACCATCAGTCCACCGCTGGGCGGCGACAACGCCCAGCTCAATACTAGAGGCAGCTGCACGACTCCACAGGGCGGCGGCGCTCCGGGCCAGCTGTGGGATCAAATCGAGAAAAAGTACTGGGATTCACTCCGCATGTGGAGAGAGAACGAGGATCAACAGCTCGCCCAGTCGTACGAAGCGCAGTTCGCAGAACTCGACGAAGAGATCACGCAGATCGTCGACAGGATCGCCGATATAAGGGACGAGAAGAGGAAATTGGAGCAAGAGCTCGAGGCGAATCGTGCCGAACTCGCTCAGGCACGCGCTAACACCGACGAGCTCAGGCGCGAGTGGTGTACCACCAGCAGAGAGGCACAGCCCAAACCGACCCACGGAGAGGAACCCTCACATCCTGATGCACAGCCTTCCACGGAGACAGATGCGCCGAACCGCCCCCCTCCGCCTGAGCTTCGGCCGCTGCTCGAGGCTCCGTCATCGCACGGGCAACAAGACCACGAGCGGGCGAGCGAGACCGCCCTCGCTACTGCCGATCCCTCAAGCTTTGCCACACGCCCCGAGTCACGACATGATTCTGGTGCCGACTCGGGGACCACAGTCATAGTGCCACCAAGCAAGAAAACCTCCCATCCTATCCTGGACGAGCCCCTATGTCGCGGATTCACGCCCATCAACCACACGAGGGCGGATAACGCGAAGGCTGTTGGCGAAGGTGAAGATCAACCCGTGGCCAAAGACGACCCCCCAAAAGCTTCAGCCCGCAAATCTCTCCTAAAGGCAGCTAAGAAACAACCTCTCGTCGGTCACCCCCAAACGCAACTTTCGGTATCCTGGGTGGTAGACAGGCCGGCCAGCTACGGCCCATGCCACGGGACGCGATGAGCTATTGCCTATCAACTATGGGCAGTTTGATGCACGGCAACGATTCGCTGACGCCTACAACTCAACAGCCATGGTATACAACATACCGCATGCCACAAGACCGTAACAGCTGTGGACAGTGGCCGCTGAATTTCGCTACATCCTATTCCAGTGAGCCAACCAACACGGCGACCGAACGGGCGCTACAAGTACAAAGATGGCCCCCCAGCGTATCCCAGGAATTAACCCGGTAGGTCGGCAGCGGTGGGGTGAATGGCTGCCGTTGGTAATCTCCTGTTTTGTCCGCGCCCATCTCGTGCCTTTTGGGGCGTCTGAAGCAGCACCAGGCGCAGACCCTTTTCCACATACCTAAAATAACATGAAGGTACACTGATATACAGTATCTCGTCCGAACAAATATAGAACAAGTGCCAATGACAAAACATCCGCCTTCGTCAACAGTAACAGGGTACATAGATAACGCGCCGTGACATCCCTCTTCCGAAACAAAACAAAAGCATTCTGTCGTTCGTCGTGCTGACTGCCCCCGCCTTGGTTAGACTTGTGGGGCCTGTCTTTTAGTGGCTAACTCCACTGCAGTGGTAGTGGCTCTTCTGCATATAGCACCTCACCCGGCCCCCTTTCCTGTCTTTTCCCTCACTCCACCTTTGGCCACACTTGGCTTTCCCGGTCCCTTCTCGACCTTGTCCAGAATTTTGTTAGATTCAGCGTCCTCTCCACCGTCTGGTCCCTAGAAACCTCACTTCCACCTCGCAGGTTTCAGTTTGCAACATTTGCCATGGACGCGCTTACACACTTCACTGCCCACATCCCTGACTGGGTCGAGCGCCTCGAAAAGTTCGACAACCAGATTGAGAGGCGCCAACCGGCTCTCTTGATCGGATTCAAACCAGACGGTACGGGCGCACCGGTGGCCCAATCTACCGAGAACAAGAGATCGACAGAGCCCTTCAAGCCAGACGACGAGCCAGAGGTACATCCTCGGGAAGCGACACCGCCACCTAAAGATGGCGCCGGAGCAGAAATCGCTGGTGAGCAAGCTTCGCAGGCCAGAGCAGAGCCCCTGATGCCATCGGCCATGCAGACTCCACGCCGGCGTCAGGACTCTGACTCGGTCGTCAGCGCGGCACCCAAGATCCGCGCACGGAGGACGATCGTCGTCTACGATAGCTACGTTTGGCTTTTCTTCGGGGAACTCGTCAAGTATATCGGTATCGGCCGCAGCATGATGCAAAAGGCCAAGCATCTGCCGAGCAGACGGATGCGGCGGTCTGAAATGCTTGCACGAATGGTGGGCACAGGCTCCGGGAGCGGCGGTCGCAGCAACCCAACCGCTAACCCTCTTCAACCGGACCGGGACGATCTTGACAAGATGCTCGCGGATGTTCAAACGCTGTGCAAGCATGCTGTTCACCAGTTCCTGCTCTATGGCGACTGCGCGGAGGAGGTGGCCCACATCAAACAACAGCTAGGTGACACGAAGGAACTAGCCGACCACGAGATGGAGCGCGAGCGTAAGGATCCAGGGCAGGTCGGACAACCGGTTGAGGATGAGTCTCGAGTAGGCGGCCCCAATGGTGAAAAGGATCTGGATGCGGTGGACACCAAACCAGATTGGTGTAAGAAGCTTGACGAGGTGAAAGAGTCTATGAGCAATGTTCTTCTGGCGGTAAATGGTGTGGTGTGCAGGATTGGGAGAAAAATTGGCGAGGGCTCGTTTGGGGTTGTTTTTGAGGGCGAGATGCTGCTAAAGGAAGGAAAAGTACCGGTAGCCATCAAATTCGTAAGTGCCCTCAGATCAATAAGCTTTCTCTATCAAGAAGCAAGGTGGAGGCTTACGATATGACCAGGAATCATCACAGACCAAATACCCTCAGTTACAGGACGAATTCCGGACCTACAAGGATCTTCAACGCTGCAGTAGGACTCTGAACCGCCCTTTATCTTGATCTGCCTACTGACAAATTCCACAGAGGGCATCCCGCGTGTTCATTACTTTGACAAAGGAGACATTCATAACATTCTTATTACGGATCTCCTCGGGCCGTCTCTGGAGAACCTCTTTGACAAGTATTGTCGGAGGTCTTCGGGTGGGACGGTGTCTTTACGCAAGACGGTGGGCTTCTTAGCTGAGGAACTAGTATGTGAGTCTATGACATATGCTATTGTGGTGGTATCTTACTTTTTTAGTAGCTTCTCAGATTTCAGGGTATTCACGAGCAGGGCTGGATATACTGCGATGTCAAGCCGGAGAATTTCCTGATCGGGATACCAGGAACGCCAGTCGCCGACACGATACATGTTGTCGATTTCGGCATGGCCAAGCAGTACCGAGACCCAAGGACTGAACGACACATTCCTTTCAGGGAAGACATGCCACTCTCGGGTACCGCACGGTACATGAGCATCAACACGCACCTTGGTCGAGAGCGATCGCGGCGAGATGACCTGGAGGCCCTAGGTCACGTGTTCCTGTACTTCCTGAAGGGCAGGCTGCCGTGGCAAGGGACGAAGGCGGCTACGAATGGACGCAAATACGAAAAAATTGCCGCGAAGAAACAGGAGATATCGATTGAGGTCCTGTGTGTAGGATGTCCTCCTGAAGTTGCCAAGTATATGGAGTACGTCCGTAGCCTGGGTTTCGAAGACGAACCGAATTACGAATATCTACGGGGTCTCTGGTCGCGGGTGCGGAAGAATTCTGGCGATCCCAGGCATAGGTAAATGTAGATACATTATAGTGTACAGAAGGGAAGATGCTTATGGGGGGCAATTGCCCGTATCGGGGAGACAGTCTCAGCTGTTACGGTAAAGATGCCTCGGTAGAATAGGTAGACCAGTTAGAGGAGAGCCCTCTCCCCTGCGCATGTGCGCCACCTCAACCACCGTTGAGGGGACCATCGCAGAGGAGACTCTCCTCTGGCATCAATCAAGAAGAGTCACCTATCAACCAGTGCCTGCAGTACAGTGCCCTCGCGCGCTCTGTACTCTGGGCAGTCCACCCTGACTACGTGATTGTTCACCTGCACCAAGTCATCGGGATAAATCCCAACATCAGCTCATTGAGTAAAAATTCTTCCAAGCACCCCCCATCCAAACCACCACCGACCTTGCACTTGACGCCATTCTAAGACTTCCACAGGGCGTCAATATACCAACAACTGTATGTCGCATCGATACTTCTTGTACGGCTAATCTGACCACTCTAGAGTGCTTGGAAAGCTCAATCGCGATCAGCATCCCTTGCGCCGTCGATCGGGATCGCCCGCAGTTATCCGTGCAATGCCTCCAAGTGCCCTGCCAAGGTTCGCAGCCATTGGCGCAGGCGCGCGCGCGCGCGCAAGGCTCCAAGAATGATTCTGAAGCTCTGGTAGCATTCTGCACAAATTGACCGTGACCTTGGCTAAGAATCCTCTTCTGTTCCCCCTTTCAAGAAGCACGCCTTCCCGAATTAATAGCTAGTGCATCCTTCCCACATCAAGGACCCAGCTACGTACACACACAGCACGCACCTACGGCAGCGGCCGCCCCCTGTCATCCGTCCGCGCGGCCTGCGTCTTGAACTTGTTCAAAAACGCGACCACCGACCCGTCTCGCTTCTGCACGACCGTGGCCCCGTCCTGCCAAATGGCATTCTCAGCGTCGTGCCCGCCGCCGACCGGGTCCCCCTGGTTCTGATGGACGTTGTGGACGCCTCTTCGTCCGCTCCCGCCCCCAGTGACATTGCCATACGGCTCCCCAAAGACAAAGCACCGCTCCGCGTCCTGGAGCACGCCCTCGAGCGCGACGAGGGCGTCGACGCCGGTCCCGCTCTGCCACGAGGGGCCAAACAGCAGCCAGGGGGGGAGGTAGTACTCGAGGAATCGGAGGCCGGAGAAGAGCCACGGGCCAAAGATGGGGATGCGGATGCGCCGCAGCGCGGAGCTGGGCTGTAAGAGGCTGGAGCGGATGTAGTCTAAGGCGCCGGAGGTGGGGGTGGACGGCAGGGCGTGCCACCCGTTGGGGAGCGTGAGGATGGGGGAGAAGGCGTTGGTGGTGGGAGGGCTGGTGGTGCCCGGGGTGGGTGCTACTATTAGGGTGGTGACGCGCCACTGGATCCCGTCCGGGCTGTTCTTGGGGTCCACGTCGATTGCACAGTGGAACGACTTTCCGTCTGCGGCGACCTCGAGGTTGCCGTGGTAGAAGCGCCCAAAGTCGTCCGGGTTGTCGCGATAGTAGTTTGTTTTGGTGCCGATGAGGACGCCGTACCCGTTGCTGAGGCCCATGGTTGGATGTGGTTGGTTCTGGTCAAGGTAAAGATGGCAGGGCCGTAAGTACCGGCACTGAGATGCTGGATGTGAGGAGATGATGTGATGTGAAGTTGAAGGTTTGGTGCCAGACTGCAGTTGGTGTGGAGTTGAAGACCTAGTCGTAGTTTCAGCAGAACCAGGTCAATTACGACGATTCCAGTGTTTGTCGACAGATATGAGAATGTTGGAGCAGGCTCTGGTAGGCGGGGTGACTCTTCTTTTTGACGTCGTCCCCCGGGCCGATCAGTCACACCTCTTTTTTCATTCGTCAAGCCTGCACGCCTGAATCTCAGCCGCAACGCCAGACGGGTTTATTCGCTTTCCACAGGCGAATGAGCTGGCCTTTGCCGGCAGAGGCCGGCACCTGGTGATGGAGGGTTTGCTGCTGCCGCATAAACGCCAATGAAATTAACAGTCGACCCTCCATTCCCCTTCTCTGACCGATCACAACCGGGTCTGTAGCCTGTTCTGCGGCTTGGTGGCCACACAACAATTGGCAATAGCCTGACCGTTCGTCGCTATAGGGGTTACCTACCATGCCAAAAACGCATTTTTCCACAAGACCGAAGCGAACACACGAGGGGGCGTTGCACTTCGCAGGTAGGTAGGCTGGTTTGTATCTACCCCCGTCGAGTTAGGTACTAGTAGCTAGCGGGGGAAAAACTTGAAGCCCACCAACCTTTTTGCCCGACATGCCGCCCTCTCCTTTATGTGTTGGGCGCAGCGAGGCAAACATACTGAAAGGGTTCTCGCTGGTTCTCAGCGCGGTAGCCTAACGCTGGGCTGTCTATAGCGGTTCTGCATCCGATTGTATTGAATCCCAGGGTACGGCAGATCCGATACGTGGTCCCGGAACTCGCGCACCAGACTGTCAAACTTTTTCTCGTCGCGGATCGACCACATGGTCACCTTCCATGCTGGGGTCCGTTTTTGCTGTTTGCCAAGGGTCCGCTTCCATGCTCTGAAACGGGTTCTGAACGACTTTAGACTATAAGCTGACTATTGTTCACCTTTGGAGGAGGAAGTACGAGAAGCTGTTAAGAAGGTGGTTGTTGGTGATGGTCGTTAAAGTTCTTGTTGGCCGCTGGATGTAGATGCCGAGTATGTCGAGATGGCGGTGGACTGGTTGGCTGATTAGAATAAGATGAGGAAGCAGATACGGACGAAAGGGCGGGTACCGGGACAGGGGCAGGGGCAAGAGCAGACGTAAGTGCAGCACCCTCACTAGGGGCTTGTCCTGGAGGAGAAGAAGACGAGCTGGTTAAGGGGGGCGCTGTGTGTGGCAGCCCTATGGAAGTGGCTGAAGAAGCCCTTCCAATTTCTTAATACAGCCTCACCTGCACCATCTGCCATGCAGTCAACCGGTATGTTAAGGCCAGGCACCGGATCGCAACCCTCTCTCGAATACTCACAGTCTCAAGCACAAGTCCAGTCCAACGAGCCTGGAGATGCAGAACACGGCCCGAGTACGTCTTCCAGCAACACGACAGGGCCAAATGCTCTTAACAACCCTCCTGTCGCCGATGCTCATGCAACCCAATCCATCACAGACGCGAGAGCTAAAGGCCCGTACCAGCCGGCCGCGGCATCACAAGTTCTACCTCCGGACCCGCCTGTCAAACCTCGAGCCGAGCCAGCAGCGACCGAACCTGCAGAGCAACCGAACCCCGTCCCTTCGGAAGCATCTTCTAGTACCCCGACACAACCAACCCTTCGTTGGATTCATCATCGCTTTAAACAGGAGTATGACGATGATGATGAGTGGGATAGCTGGTGTGGTGCTTGGAGGTGGGATGGCTTTTGGTATGAACGTTTTCGGCAGGGTTATCGTGACGGTTGGCGGGGTCAGCGTCTGGATGGGTCTTGGGAAAGTCAAGTCGATCAATTTGCCAAGGACTTTTTCACCTCTCATCCACTACCTACCTTGTCCGGGCGTCCTGTCTCCCGCAAACCATGTTCGGCTTGCAGACGACTGCTCTCTCGTGACCGCATTGTTGACGCGTCGGAATTAAACGCCTTGGCAGGCAATTGCCCTCTCTGTAGCCTGCTCCTCAATGTGGTCGCCATTCGCAATGGTGAGAGCAACGGACAGCTTCATATAATCAGACATGGTTCAGCCCTCAACATTAGCGGATGTGGGTCACATGTTTTTCGCCTTCGTATTCGTTCAGGTTGGTCTCTACCTTGAGAACATCGGAACATCGCTCACCATTCGATTTAGCTAAACGTCCCATTTTGGAAGCAATCAATGGCGCCTCTACGGAATGTCTTCCATACTTCCAATTACTGCGCGAATGGGTTCGGGAGTGCGACCAGAGCCACGAGTGCAAGCGGCCAACAGGAGCGAATTATTGGCCGACGAGAGTCATCTTCGTTGGAGATCCAGACCCCGACAAACTGGTACTAGTAGAGAAGCGAGGTACGGGAGAGGATTACGTTACACTCTCGCACTGCTGGGGTGTTCAAACGGAAGAAACGAGGAGATTCTGCACTACTCAAGACAACTATCAACGCCGACTGCAAGGTTTCAGCTACAATGATCTACCGAAGACATTTCAAGACGCGGTTCGAGTGACTCGAGAACTCGGGAAACAACACCTCTGGATCGATTCTCTCTGTATAATTCAACAAAACCAGGAGGACTGGAAGAAGGAAGCCGGACAGATGGAGAATGTCTTCGCTTCTGCCTACTGCACCATTGCCGCGACTTCAGCGTCTGGTTGCAGAGACGGCTTCCTCAAGCCGGATCTCGATTCTCAGCATATTGAGATCCAAGGCATTCCAGGCAGGCCGGCTTATGTTTCCGACTTCGACAAAGATGTGGGTGAAGGCCCCCTTAGTACGAGAGCCTGGGTGCTGCAAGAGCGAGTTCTGTCCCGCCGAACTATCCATTTTTCAGCGGAACAGACGTATTGGGAGTGTGGGAGCGGCGTACGGTGTGAAAACTTCACAAAACTAGAATGGTAGGTCTGCTGCCAAACTACGAGAGTCACCTTCTTACACTACGCCTTTCTACTTCAGCCCACCAGGAAGGCATTATTTCGTTCTCGATGCCAACTTCCCTACTCGGCTCCGGACAGCGGGGCATGATCGCACGGTCGATTTCATCAAATACCTCTTTAAGAAATATTCACGATGTGGTATTACATTTGAGTCTGACAGGGATGTTGCGATCTCTGGCTTAGTCGAGCGCATCGGCGCTTCCTTAGAGACCGGAGCGAGATACGGAATCTTTACTTGCTTTCTTGCTGACCTACTCCTGTGGAAGCGGTCCGACGGAGAAATGGCCGATCGGATTGAGTATAGCGGTCGAACGGTGCCATCCTGGTCTTGGATGGCTTATTCTAGAGGAATCGACTTTATCTCGGATCCAACTCTCGTGGTACCGCCCCATACGGATCTTTGCTTTCACAACAATAAACCGGCATTGATCGTCAAAGTCAGACAGTTTGCAAATTGCCGCATAGAGCAAGAAGGGGAAAGATACGCAATTGTTGCTGATACAGGAAAAATGGGTACTTTGGAGGAAGAGGAAGAGGAAAGTGAAGAGGATGAAGACGAAGACGAGGAAGAGGAAGTGGAAGTGGGGGATGAAGAAGAAGATGAGGAAGAGGAAGTGGAAGTGGGGGGTGGAGAGGAAGAGGAGGAAGAGGAGGAAGAGGAGGAAGAGGAGGAAGAGGAGGAAGAGGAGGAAGAGGAGGAAGAGGAGGAAGAGGAGGAAGAGGAGGAAGAGGAGGAAGAGGAGGAAGAGGAGGAAGAGGAGGAGGAAGAGGAGGAAGAGGAGGAGGAAGAGGAGGAAGAGGAAGTGGGAGAGAATGCCATGGCTTGTCATGGGGGAATCAATCGTACCCCTGAGTCGGAACTTATGTTACCGACTTCTACTGATCTTTGCAATAGTGGAACGGTAGTAACCGCCGAGGTTAAGCCATTGGAAAATTGCCAAACGGAGCAAGAAGCGGAAAGGCACGCTATTTTCGCTGATACAGGAAGAGTGGGTACTTTGTGGTTCGACAGGGGCTATATCGAGTTCAGACATTGTGTAGTTATTGGGATGCGCAAAGACAACATGGATGATGCTCGAAAGACTTACTACATCCTGGTTGTTCGAGGGAAAGGACCTGGGCAAGGATATGAAAGGCTCGGGGTGGGGGAAGTGGAAGCACGCTACGTCTCGAAGAAGTGCAATCGTGAGGAGCTTTGGTAGGGTTTTCCTAATCTGATGAGTAAGTGTTGGATTGGGGGCTAAGGTTCTGAGTAAAGGGTGGCTGACCTGCGGTGGCTAGGTGCAGGGACTGGGGGACTCCCCTTAAGCCGTGTTAGTCAGAACTGGCTTGCCGCTAATGGTACAAAATTGGGACTGTTGGAAGGTATTTTCCGGGCAAGTTTACTTTTTATCTTTATACACTCTTTTATATAAACTAGTTTGAGACACTGGGCATTTTTATATGTTTTCCTTCCGCACTAACAGTTCCAGTGACGGAACCCGCCTCCACTGGTGACACCTGACCGAGATAACAGAAGTCTCGGAGTACGCTGGCTCCGAGGACGTCATGAACCGAATCTCAGGGTAGTTGAGTGACTGCAGCAACAATTACAAAGATGGCCTGGGATGCCCGCCAAATCTAACGGTACCCCTTCCCACTTGTGCTCTCGATATCGGTCTACCATGTGCGGATAATACCATGGGGCCTTTACGTACCTAGGTGGTCGTGGGGTACGCCAGTCCGAGATTGAATGAAGCCCTTTGAGACTATGATAGAAAAATGATAGCCCGGCGTCTTTCGTACTGCTCTTGCTGGAGATTCGCTGACGGTCGCGTGTGTGACAATCTCAGGTACGCCTCCGCTGTGGCGATGGCGCTGATTTTGGAATGGTGAGCGAGCTTTTGCACTCTTTCTATATTTGTGCTTATATTTTTAACATAGCTGTGACGACCTGCAGGCCGGAGCGGCCCGAGAGGCCCCTTCTTTCTGACAACTAGCATGTCTAAGCCACAGCAGGTACCACCAAAACAAGCTATGCGGCGATGGTGGCGAAGAACTTAGTGACCTTGCCGCAGTCGCCGTCGCCTCACTTGAAGAAGAAGCTGGCCCAGAGGCGCCCACGGTCAGCGAAGTGTCGGACGATGGTGTAGGAGTAGTAGACTTTCCGGTGCTCACCATACCGTTAAACCAGAAGATGGCGTGTGCCTGGGGCTTGTCCCCAGGCTGGTCGGCTTATTCGCGTATCTGGCAGAGAAGATTAACTCGTATCCTCAGTGTTAGAGGTACTCATGTCATGCTCACGCAGTCAGGGCAGACTAAACAGTCAGAGCAGACTAAATGGAACTCTGGAGGCGACGAGTTAGCCTCTATCTCTTGTATTGAAGCTTCGATTCTAGAACTGGCCGTCGCGCGCAAATTGGAGAAGAAGAGCTGGTCTTATAATCTTAGTTCTACCAAACGAGCAAGGGGTGAGTTCTCGGATGGAAAAAAGAAAACGGCAGTTATGTGGCGACCACAGCGACCGTTACGTGTAGGGGGGCCGGTGTCCCAAAATTGGGCCGAGGATCGTTCTTGCAACCACACCGGCCCATTTATAGTCCCGGCAAGTATAACCGAGACTCATCTCGGCTCAGGCGGCCCTCAATGCGGCTCACCCCAGCTCAGGATTTGCGACTAATACGGACTCGGACAGAAAAAGTTGTCGGGTGAGACTATAGGGGTAAGTGGCTGAGACGTGGTGACTGTGAAGAACATTGAAACAACAATTGATTACCTATATTGAACCCGAACAAAGCAAAACTTCGTTCTGATGTCCTCCAAAGTGACATGAATTCAACGCCGTGGAAGAATCATCCCTCAATCATTTGCAGCAAGGCATTCGAGAAGACAGGCTCAGCTTATCTGCCAAACCCAAAGAAAGAATCAGTAACTGCAAGCACCAAAGCTCTGCAAGAACTCTTGCCTCGGCTCTGCTCTACTTTCAGACTTCAGGCGAAGGAGGGTTGTGGGGGCGGATGAGTTAGGGCATGTGGCCTCAAGCCCCTTTTTCTTTGTTTACCATCCAGGTGGGGTTGGGTGTTTGGCTCCGTAGTTTGCGAGCACTGTTTTTGAATGTCAACATTGCCTTTTAACTTTGTGGACGAGAATCAACAGGCATCCTTTGTTGAGAGCCCTCTTGTCATGATCGTGGTCGTAGAGCTGATGCTTAGATGGGTGGAGTTTACTCGGTGATGACCAACGGGGCGAGCATGATCGGAGAGAGTGATGCAAGATGCAGAATGGTAGGCGAGAAATGGAATTCATCCTTGTCACGATACTCAAATCCACCCTAATAATGTTTGAAGTTCCAGTGTGTATCTGCAGCCCAACTATGACGGCAGCGCCACCCACCGTTCTGACGCCCAGATGGGTTGCTTCACATCCCTATCGCCAGGCTATAGCTGGCCGTAGAGCACCGTCCAACTCGCAACGGCGAAGACAAGCTTTCAGGATAGCCCTACGGCTGGGCGAGTGCGTCATCCACAGGCTGCAACCAGGGCAGAGGCGCATCGACCACGCGCCACCTCCACAAGACCAACCAAGAATCGACATGAGATCGTATAAATTGGATACGAACAAGGCGCCCGAGGCTCCAAAAATAAGATAACTACCCCCAGAATACGCCAGGTCATCTCTGTAGATAAACAGTGAAAAGCAAAATTCCGCCACCTCCCCAGCCAAGCCCCCCTCCGGCCTTTTCTTTTCCGCTCCGCGAAGAGCTATCATTCCCCACACCACCACCCGACAAATAAGAAAACAGTCATAATTCGTTTCTTGCCGCTTCCGCGGCAGCCTGAAAACAGACGCAAAGGATTCCGCTAAACGTATCGTGTATTCGGTAGGCCACAAACCCCGGCCCAAAACGTATCAGTCCACATCCATGCTGTCCGCAAGGATGGGCATCGCGACGGTGATGGATGGATCCTCGTCTTCTCTCTTCCCGCAATCCGAAAGGATCGAGATGGAGCTGCCGTTCGGATCTCGACCGATCCCTTCCCCGGCGACAAGCCTGTACTCTCCGTCGTCCAACTTCTCGATGATGCCCTCCTCCAGCGCCCACTTTGCGAGCATATGATCGACTCCCATGCGCGCCGCTTCGCCCTTTTCCATGTGCCGACCAACATGCTCCGTCCACTCGTCCCACGATCCAGCCCCCTCGAACACGCTCTGACAGTCTGGCTTCGGGCAAGCCGATCGCTGAGGAGGCTGCCTCCTGATGACGAGACACGATTGCTGCATGTCCTTGACATGCGCCTCCCATTCGGCGTGGAGCTTGCTATCCCCCTTGTTGAGGGCCTTCTTGATGGAAAACGGAGCATGCATGCGTCGTAAATGCTGCGTAAAAAGATCCTTTCGGTTGAACTCGTTGCCCTTGCCGTCCGAGCTGCTCTGCGGGCATGACGAGCAGCGGTAGTATGTCAGACACAGATGTTGAGACGCGATATGCCGCTTCCACTCGTTCTTGGACCCAAAAGTGCTGGGGCAGCCGGCGAACGAGAAAGCGCAAGGGAAAGGCCTCGTGTGCGCAGCGGCGATATGTTTGCGGAGCGAAGACGAATCCTTGAACGGGGCGTGGCTGCAATGCGTACACCGTGTTTCCTGCTTCGGGGTTTGCTTCTGCAACGGTTTCCTGATCTTGGCTTTGGAGGACGGCGTGTTGAACTTGGCTCCGAAGGAATCCTCCATACCGGAATCGGTCGGCTCAGGCGAGGAGCCAGGATCTCCAGCATGCCTGACGGCTATGCTGTCTCCGATCCGTGTATCTGAGCGATTCAATTCCGGAGGGGTTTCATCGTTCGCAGGGCGTACGTGGCTCAACGCCTTGAGCTGTTCCGCCGCTTCCTTCATCTCCGCCGACTCCTCAACCTCGTGCTTGGGTGCCGGTTCGGCCGCCACCGCTTGAGCTGGGCTTTTCTGGGCCGGAGTGGCGCTGCTTGGCGGAGCTCCTTGAACCTGGCCGTTCTCACCGCGTCGTGGGGTTTCCTGTGTCAATGGGTGACGCCGGGGCACAGCTGGACTCGTCGGGACGGGCTCTCGCTCAGGTTCTCGCGCTGCAACCTCATTGGGGATGGGAGCTGCGGCGGTAGAAGCTATCGCAGTGGGTGGGGGTGCGGTGGGAAGCGGTGCGGTAGGTAGCGGTACGTTGGGCAGTGCCGCGGCTTCTTTGGAGGCCGTCTTGACGAGACGCTGATAGAGATGGATCATATTGTTGGAGTTGATATGACCCAGAAAGCAGCAAACCTTGTCATGCTGGACAACGTTCCAAATCGAATGTGGCATCGAGATCAGAAGCATGGTTGGGGGGCCAAGGAATATGCCCTCGACCGTGATCTTCCCAGCGATAGGTGGCCTGCTCTGCAGCCAATGGTTGAAGGAGGCCATACCCGGACTTGCGTCGCCCACAAAAGTTGTGCATACGAGAACCCTTGGCTCATCAAATATGAGCTCAATGACCTCGTCGGGGTTGAGCGGACGATCGTCTTGACTGGCCCGCCACGAAGCCTGGGGTTCTGTCTCGGCGGACTGCGGCGGCGACTGCAGTTGAGCACTCTTGGGCTCAAGGGGAACGAGTATTATACCGTGGCCTTTGGCTGGAGTCAAGGTGAAGAACACAGGCGCCCTCTCACGCGGCGCTGAAGGCTTGTTGGGCCCGTTGGGCAGTCTAGCAAATGCTTGCGCTGCTTCCTGTTGCCTCTGGGCGGCAACTTCTTCGTATAGCCTCTGCGCGTTGAACGGCCGGCCTGTGCTGAGCCTGTTGAGCGATTCGGCTAGGCTGGCCGTGAACGAGCGAGCTCCAGTTGGCAGCGATACTTCATCAGGGGGAAACGCCGCAATGGCCTGCTTTGCGCCATGCCTTCCAGCCATAGGGGCATCCCTTACTGCGCAGGAGTCGAGCAAAAGCAAAATCTCAGACTGCGCGTCCTCAAAGAGACAGCGCACGCCGTCCCACTTGAGTTTGGCCGCGTCCTCACGGGTATTGCTGGAGATCATGGGTCAGAACGACGGGGTTGCACAAGACAAGCGGTGTACTTACCAAGCCCAGTAGAGCTGGTTGTCAGGGCCGACATAGCCATGGCCAGCATAATATATGATTAAGAGGTGGTCCGGCCGAGCGTTGTCCAGAAATGACGCCATCTGGACGCCCAACTTAATGCTGGGATTTGGCACAGTGGGTATCGCCCACTTGTCGGTGTGGTAATTGTACCTCTCCCTGAAGACCTTTTCCAACGCAATCATGTCCTGCTCCACCGACTCGTCCTCCTCCCATCGCAGCATCAGCACCGAGACGGCGGTATGGTGCGACTTGAGCGTCTGCTGGTAGATGTGCATGGCCGCATCTTGAAGATGTCTAGCGAAAGCCTCGAAGTCGTGACGTTCGGGTTGCGGTGGTGGCGGCGCGACTGGTTCAGGAGCTGCGAATTGCTGCGGCGGAAGCTATGCAACAGCTGTCAGCTCCAGATAACAAGACGGCTGACGGATGCGACAAAAATCCACGTACCTGCTGCTCCTGAGGAAAAGGTAAAGGTTGGCCCTGCGCCTGGGCTTGTGGTTGCGGCGGCGCTGGTGCCAGGGAGGCTTGCGCAGCAGTCTCAGGCACCTTGGGAGCCAACCTCCTCCGCTTCGACGACGGTTCCATGATTTTCGGGCCAAAAACCGCAGCCAAATGCGGGGACTGGCGGTCGGCGGTCGGCGAGCGACGCAATTCGCAAAATTGCGGGTCGAAAATCGGATAAGGGGCGGATGCGTCGAGTTCTGAGGGTTCGGTACGAGCGCGCAACGCAGCGCAAGAGGAGTTATCGCTCCAAAATTGAGAGACCGCGGAAGACGGTGTCGAATTGAGTGCGACGAGACGAGAGGTGCGGGCGGACGAGATGAGGCCAACTTGGGGGTGTGGGAGAGCACCTTGCAGAGGGCACTGCGTAAGTAAGGCTGTGCTGAGCTTGGAAAGAGCCACTCGGCTCTGATTTAGCCTCGTGGCAGGGCGATGGGCTAGCGCTATTGGCTCGATTCTCAGCGAGCCGGGCGGGCAGGAGAGGGCAGAGGGCAAAGGCCTTGAGGAGAAGGGGGGGAAGCGGGGCTGACTCGACCAGAAGTTTCGCCGATGGCCAATCACCGATTGCCAACCGCTGACGCACGAGCCATGTGTGATCCACGAGCTGGCCTTCTTGCTTCCCCTCCACGGCTCTTGAGGCCTTTTCCTCCGCTCGCAGGCGCCTTCCTCAAATCACGGGTTTCAGCGGCCCTGGCCTGCCCAGCCCTCCTGGGTTTGGAATTTCCACACATCGCTCCCCCATCTCACAGCACGATTGGACGTTCGTAGCTCGTCAAACAAAAATTCTAGGATCACCTCCCGTCTCCAGCGAAAGCACCCCATTCCATTTCCCGGTCGTCTGAGCCGCGAGTTCCCCATTTGGACCTGGTGCGTGGGCCACCGACCGCTCATGCTCACCTAACCCGATGCCGGGATGCGGCATTGCGGCCTCAACGGCATTCCCCCTCTTCTGGAAGGGCGGCGGACCAAAACTGTCTGTGGTGGGCATTGCGAGACAGGACCCAGACTCTCTCCCGTCGGGGCGCGCCAACGAGAGCGGTGACATACCTCGGTGTCAGTGTGTCAAAGGGCCGTCGGACGAGAGCCAGATCCGATTCATCGTTGCTACGCAGTAGTGCATGCGTCTCTGCCCAACCCTTTTGTCGCCGTCCCTCCTCCGCCCATGTTCCGATTCTCGTCCTGCTGCACTCTTCTTCCCACTTTGCATTGACAAGACCCCAAGACCCCCTCCAAGACCGCTCGCCTCCCGCCAATGCTCGATGGCGAGAACGAATCAGGCCGAGCAAATGAGCATGCACGACAAGGCCAGAAATCCGCCCAACCGTGTCGGCACCATTTCTCCCATTGGTTTCGATGCAGCAGCCTTTGCAGCTGGCTGCGGACCTGATTGGCACACATCAGCCAGAGGGCCAGCCAGCCAATCCCAATTCCCGTCGGCGAACCTCGAGAGTGACGACGACGCTGTCGCCCCCTCTGCTGGCTGGTTGTTAGCTGGCTGGCCACCGCTTCCTTTCCCACTTCCAAGTTTCCCCGGCCCCGTTCAATTCCCACCCTTCCCGCTTCCCGCCAGCCAGCCAGCCGACGGACGCCCCGCTTCTTGTCTTCCCTTGTGTACCCTATCCGCAGTCAGGGTTGAGCCACTGCCGCTGGCCTTTTTTTATTTGGCTTTTTCGGTTTCCTGCGAGTGCAGCCCCTATTCACATTGTTTTGAGGGGTAGGTATTGGAATGGGAGCTCGGGATGGTGTTCCGCCGCTATCTAGAAGTAATCTATGCGGAGAGAGAAATCCCCCACCTTCCGCCAATCCGGCAACTTGGATGTGGTTTGAAGGTTGAGGATTTCCGCAGCGGTCGAAGAAACCCGTCTGTTTGACGAGGGCGGATGGGCAGTGTCACTTGAAGGATGCTCGAGACGCTGCAGTAAGACCAGCGGGGCGCTTCGACCCGAGTGTGTCTCATCCATTCTTGGAGCCCTCTCAATAGGGGTCGGAGCTGGACGCAACGCTCATACCGGCTCATCTTGCCGTTCGTGCGCCCCGTCTTGACCGCCGAGATCGCCGTGGTCTCCGATACCACCATCTTCCAGGCGCGCCATCGCGCGCTTCACTTCGTTCTCCCAGTTGCTCATGCCAACAATCACCCACTCGAACGCTCCAACCAGGTACAGAGCAACGCATTGCCCAACCCACAACCCAGCGAGTCCCCATCCATGGAAGGCGAGATAGATGCCTCCTGGCAACGCACCGCAATACTGTGGCGGATGTCAGCGAGCAATCCCCGTTCTGGATCATTTCCTTGCGTCGCGAGCAATTACACTCCCTCCTGAAACAGGAGAGATGGACAAAACAGGAAGGAAAAAGACACGGGCTAGCACTTACATAGCTGACGAGATTCACCACCGCCCCAACCCATTGGCGTCCCATACCACGGAGCGCGCCACCGCATGAGCCGTTGAGTCCGTCTGCGATCTGGAAAAGGGCAACGTACGGCATGACCTGAGCAACCAGGTGCACAACCCGCTCGTCATCATTGAAGATGCGCCCAAACACGTCCTTGACGCCCAGCAGCACGGACATGATCAGTCCGCCAGCGATCATGCTCAGTATCGCCGCGCAGTGCGCAGTGCGTGCCGCCTCGCGCGGTTTGCGAGCACCCAGCAGATTCCCCACCCGTGAAGAGGCCGCCACGCCCAATCCGAACGGAATGGTGTTGATGATCTGGTCGGCTGTCATGATGACGGACTGCGCAGCCAACGCAATCGTGCCCAAGCGGCCGGCCGCGAGAGCCACAATCTCAAACGCCCACCACTCCGTGCCTACGTGGATGACGCCCAGCAAGGCCAAGCGCGCAAAGGGGCCCATGTGCGAGATGGCCTTCCGCGGAGCAAGCCCGCCCCAGCACTCGCTCCCCTTAACGAAGGCAGCGTAGGCGACCAGGAAGAGGAACGAGGCCCAGTATGCGATGCCCGTCGCAAGAGGAGCGCCGTAGAGTCCCATTCCAAGCGGGTGGATGAACAGCCAGTTGAGCAGGGCGTTGAGCGGGGAGGTGATCAGCAGGACATAGGTCCCGGGACGGTAGATCTCTGTGCTCGGGTCAGTAACCGCTACCATCTACGGTCAGAGCGTGACGCAGCAGGAACTCCCAACCTTGGGCTTGCAGAAACTTCTTCATCGACTCAAACCAGATGTAGCCCAGCCCGCCTGGTATCAAGCAGCGAAGAAACTTGGCGCTCTCGACACAGATGTACTCCTCCTGGCCGAGGGCTCGAAAAAGGGGCTCGGAGAAGGTCCAGACAACAGTTACCACGGCGTAGTACCCGGAGAGAACCACCAGTCCCCGCTGCAGCAAAATCCCAAGGTCGTGCTTGTTCGAGGACCCGGTGTAGCTGCTCGATGCGAGCGTGTCGAGCGCTGTCGTGCCGCCGAGCGCAATGAGCCACGCCGTTGCCATGGCAAACATGTACGAGAAGGCGGCGGTGGCGAGCGCCTCGGGACTCAGCCGGCCCACGATAAGCACCGAGATGGTTTGGAGGGAGTTCTGGAGCGTGTAGGCTAGGATCACGGGGATGGATGTCCGAGTGAGGAGCCAGATCTCGGAGAGCCATGCTCGGTATTGCGGGGGCTCGAAGGACTCGGAGACGCCGACTGAGGAGTGATCTGAGGAGGAGGGCGGCTTTGCCAGTAGGCTGGTGCGCTCGTCTACCTGTGTCGCCGCGAGTATGGCATCGTCGTTTTCCGGCATGGCTACGCTTGGTGGTTTGGCGGCTTGGGCTCCTGGTTCCTGGGTGTGTGGTAGGTGGTCAAGAGTGACCCGCTGGGTGAGTCTTGATCTGCACTAGAGCTTGGTTTTGCGGAGAGCCCCTGGGCTTCAACGCAGGAACGACAACGCTTTCGGATGGAGGGTGCCCGGGGAAAGTTGGGACGGCAGTCAGAGGACCCGCGGCGCCGGGAGGAACTCTAATTTGTTGCTTATCTGCAACAACAACCCCGCCCCTCGTCGTTCATCTTACATGCCGTTGAGAGAGCATCGATGTTGAACAGGACAGCTGTCCTGCAGGGAGCAACCATGCCATGCCGCGAGATAAGGAGAGCGGCGGGCTGCGGGAGATAGGGCACGGGGAGCGGGAGCCCGGAGCCACTCAAGGGAAATATCGCCCGGAAGCTATCGGGGCGGGCGCCAGCTCTAGGGGTCAGCCAGTCAACGGCGGGGGGGCCGAATGCAATACGCCGAAGGTGCAGTGGCCCCGTTGTCTTTGGACGAATTATCACCGAGGATCGGGATGCAGGTAACTATGTCGGGCCCAAGGCAGCGAAGAACCAGCTCGTAGCGCATGTTTGCGCGCGCTGGAACTTCCGCAGCAATAGCAGTCGCAAATTCGCCCTGAGTGTACAAGCCGTGAGATCGGACCAAATCTTTGAGATTGTCTCGCTCGGTACGCTATTTGTTGAGAGTCCGAGTCGAGGTAGCTAGCGCCGTTGAACACCACAGGCGGTGAGAGAGCAGCATCCCATTCTAGTTGGAACGGCCCTAAAGTTGTCTCTCGAAGGGGTGGGTACCGCTCCCCGTGGTCATCCCAATGCGATTGACGAGGTTGGACAGAGTTACCATTTGAAGTGGTGCAATCGTTTTCTTTGGGGGTTGCTAACAACGGGCAGCGTTTCCGTGGATGTCGTTGGTCAAAAGATTGACAAAAAATATGCGGGCACCGCTCTTACCTCACGACGTTGCCCAAACAGATATGTCTTATCTGAGGCCAATTGAGATAACGTAAGAGCTGTTCTCTGGTCGCGCAGAGAAAATGCTGTGAGGATAGGTCATCAGGTAAGAATTCGCAACTTCCCGGAGCCCCCACGTGCGATCGGGATTTTGAGTCTGCCGATGCACTGAGTGTCTTTTCTTTCACGCCTCCCGGAGCCGTTGTCAGGTCAGGTCCCGGCGCGGGCATTTCAGTGTCGTTACGATGAAAATGCATAAGTTTGGCCTTTGTTTTTCTCTCCAGGGAAAAAGAAACAACTGTGCACAAGAAGAGAGCATGTCAAACTTGGCGTGAGCATACCAGCGTTTGAAGCGGCGGGCTGCAGTCATCGAGCCGATGTCAGGACTGATGACCGCCGGGGCGCGGAGCAGCAGAACTACAGCGGGGCCGAAAAGGCCGAAGACGACGATGAGGGGTCATCAATTGGACTATCAGTGACGTCACACTTTCATTGGGGGGAAGGAGTGGCCCTAAACCCATTTCTCGAAGGAGGCGCGGTGCAGGGCATGGCACTCGCGTACTTGCCGAGTTTCCGGACACCCTGGGCAAATTCCAGGCAAACACCGGAAAAGGGGTTTGTTGACACACACAAGGCAGGTGCGACCTCGTTGGGTCCAAATCAGAAATTTTCACATTGACCTTGACGCCATCGCTTCAAAGATCCGAAAGAAAATGTAGAAAGCCGCCAGCCTGCAGGTTCTCATCCCGTGAGCTCACGTCTGCCATGGCGCATGCCCTACTCCTTGCCTTTTTCCTTTCCCTTGCCTCTCTGCCCGACGTTGCCACTGCCTCCTCCGCGCCCTGCGCTCTCGCTGCTGTCCTCCCGCTGCCGCTGTTCTGACCCAGACGCGCCTTCTTCAGCGCTGCTGGGATCGCGTAACTCGGGCCCAAGCCATCGTTGTAGCTTCAGTGCCGCATCCATGGTACTGCTTCCAATCTCCCAGTTGTCCATCCCCATCTGAAACAAGCTGACATTCACTATCGTCTTTACGAAGCGATCGTGCGGTCGTTTCCCGCTTGGAAGAAGCGGCACCAGGATCCAGTTGAACACGCCGAGAAGCGTCCGCCACGTCGAGAGCGGCACTCGCCAAGTTGTTGTCCAAACCTGCATGAAATCGCTATCGCTCACGACGCTGCTAAAAGGCCGCCGCAGTTTGATCGCCTTGCTGTATATGAGCGCCGCAAGTCGCACCGCCTGGTAGACGTAATCGGCGGGATCCGCCGCTGGGGGAGATGATCGGCCTGTCGACTCTGACCCGTCCCACCGTTCCTGGTTTTCCGTCTGAGGCTGTAGCGACGTCCTACTGCTACCAGGTCCATGAGGTCGCTGCCCTCGGCTGCGGCTGCGGCTCGCCGGCTTCCGATTCCTCGAGCCCAAGGGCAACTCGTCGCCAAACTCCGGAGTCCCTCTGGCATCAAAGCTCGCCGCGGAACCCGCCGCAGAAGAAGCTGCTGGAGACGCCGCGGACGACAGACGACGGCCTGCTATTGGTCCCTCTGATGGGAGACTCAGTATTCTCTCGTGTATCCACGCAGAAGTCGTGGCGACCTTCGTGATCTCCTTAGTCGACGGCTTTTCGGGGAGCGCAGTGACCAATCCCAGCAAGAACCGCATGTCGTCTAGGATCGAGGCTGTCGCTGGATGGATACGGAGAGCTTCGTCGCATGAGGCGAATCGCGGGAGCGTCGGGACAAAGGGGGTGTTGAGAGCGAGTCGCAAAGGCACTTGTATATTTTCCTGGAATTCGAACTCGCTTCCACCGCGCAGGAAGGCGTTCGTCTCGAAGGACAGCGCTATTGCCGCATCGGATCTGTCAACCGCGGTTAGAAAAACCTCTCGGACGAGATACACCACGGCCTCTGACCAGTTATCGCTCCCAGAGCCTCGCCGCAAAGGAGTCGGAAACTCACGTTATTGCCAACTTGCTGATCAGCCCATGAAGCCCAAGCGTCCGGAAGCCGCCCCTCAGCTTAATCATTTCCCGCAAACCCCGAAGGTGGGTGTGGAGGTGATTCGGATCCCCCCAATACCACTCGTCCACGATAAGCTGAACCACGCCAGTTATCCCTTCATCACTTGGCACTGGTGTCGATTGGATGTGCTCGTTCAACATCTGTATGGCATACCCTTTGTGCGCCATCGCCACCGTCGTGTCGATGTGCCCTGTATCGCTAAGAAAACACGCTGCAGTGTAGATGGCGACGTTCACCAGGAGCGGGGATTGGACACAATACGGGACATGATACTTGATGTAAGGGTTTGATGGATCTGGGTTACCGTCTATCGAGGCCTTGAACTGGGATATGAGCTTGACATCTACACAGCAAAGGGAATCATCAGCGGGGCGTCTCCGCGGCAGTGGGGGGAAATGGCGACGTACAGGTCGTCAACAGGTCTTCGTTCCGCATAGGCCGTACCATTTGCGCACGGGCGGGGCCTGAGGGATGCCCCGACGTTGACCAGTATCCACCGCCGCCAGCGCCCAAAGGAGTTTGTCCTGGGATCCACGACTCCGGACTCCAATTTCCTGGGCCGAGTTGGGCCGCGGTTGAGCGATAAGCTCGAAGCATTGCGACCGCTTCGTGCACATTTTCAGAATGCACGGTACAACCGTCCTCGCAAACAAGGATGTAAGTTGACAAGGTGCTCTGCGTTGTGCTCCAAGCATAATTTGACGACTGGATAAGACCTGGTGGCTGGGTGAGGAAGTCAACAGCTGGCCAAGGGGCCGAAATCTCGCCGATGCTGGCATCGTCAGTTTGGTATTCAGGCCAAGGCTTCGAAGCTGAAGAGAGAGGCGAATTTCGTCTTGAGGCCTGGGATGGTATGGGCAATCGTGAGCCTTCAGCGTCGAAGCTCCCGCTCCCAGATGGCGATGGAGGATACACCGTAAAAGCTGGCTGTGGTGGAGTCGCTATTGCACTCGGTCGCCTACGAAAGGAACTCGGTCAGCAACAGCAGAATCACTTTGGCTCATCATGGCTAAAACGTGCCTGGACTTGTACTCGCAAGGCGGCTGGGGAAAACGCCTCGCACAGTTACTGCATGGTTGCCCCTGATTACACTACCAACTCGGCCACGAGCATCAGTACCTGCCAGCTTCGTGGAAACGCTTTTGTTGGGGGCGGATTGTCGCTAACTTGAGGAGCCAGCGGAAGCCTTACCTTCTGTTTCCTCCGCCGACACTCCCCACACGAAGTTGTAGTCCTCTCGGCGCGTGAGGGGCGCTGGGAAGGGTACTGCATGGCTTCGGACATTGTCGATTTTGGGAAGACAAGGAGCTCGAACGGTGATACAACTTCCTCGGTCTTTTTGGGCGCTCGAAGCGCAATAGGGGGCAGGCAGTTTGGTTGTAGGGCTGACTTATAAAGAGGAGTCCTGTTTGGGACCTCACCCGGGACAGGGGTGTCGGGGTTCAGCATGCAAGCTTTCGGATTTGCGCTCGTTGGGACTAGCGTGCGAGCTGGATGCCGAGCAGGCAAGCTTGCCAACCTGACAGGTCTGAGGGGAGCCAGTTGGGAGGAGCCGCTTGATGGGGGGGAAGGGAGCAAGCTGGAAGGGGGCCCCGCAACCCGCTGCGGTGGGAATGACACACTCTAGAGCGGGGGGAGGGAGAGAAAATGGAGGTGAAGGGATAGTTCCAGATGCAAACAACAAACATCACCATCCATCTCAGGGACGTCGGGGAGGGAGGCAAGAAACTTTATCCTCACCGTCGACAGGCCGAGTATTTTTGGAACCCAGCTGCCACATGCCAAACGGTCAAGGACGGTTTTCCTTGCTGCGCGAAAAGAACAGTCACGACGTTCTCGATGATGGCGGTGCCTGCTAGCCCACGTCCCCGAAGCCTACCTTCGCGAATATGACTGGTCCAGCGGTCACTGGCAGCTGAGACATCGAATTAAGGTTGTCGGCAGAGCAGCGAGAGATGGGTTGACAGGCAGGCCCTGGGATTCCAGATGCCCAGTGTCACCACTCGGCAAACAAGAGATTGGATTCGCGATCAGGCTGTGGAGGGTGTGCGATCTGCCACCTGGGTGACTGACTATACAGCTTGGCTGCGAGACGGCAAAATACGTAACGCGGACAAGGCACCCGATGAGATGGTTGCCTGCAAGCTGCAGGACTTTATTTCTCCAGCAGTCCAGTCCTATCGAAAGGCTGATGTTCTCCCGACCTGACGGCGAACTGGCTGACTCGTCGTTGATGAGGAACGAAAATGGTCGAAGGTTGTGACCCGATTGGGTTGAACGACGTCGACGACATTGCAACATGATCAGGCAAACGGGCTCGGCTTGCGTCCTGGAGGAAGGCATTCCCGGCTTTCTGCGCGCAGTGGCTTGAGCCATCGCGAAAGTGAATCATTCGGCAGACCGAACCTCAAGAGCCAGCCGCCAGGGCAGACAGGCACTGAAACTATGAAACCACAGAGGAAAACTCTGAGCCTGCGCTGTCATCAGGCCACTGGGTGATCACAGTTCCAATCGCCATGCAGGCCGACCAGGGGTGGGTTGCCCCAATGAGAACGGTCCCTCAGCAAAACCAACGATGAACGGAGGGGGCTCCGCCTACCGGCCCGGCGGCGAGTGCGCAGATAGCTCACTCGCTTATGGGCGGCGCGCGCGCAGACAGCGGTAGACAAGAGACAGAAACGCGGGAAAAGAAGAGAAAAAAACTCAGGAGCAGGGGTGCGGCAGACGACATGACGCCATGCAAGGCGAAGCTGCGCATCTCCGGACCAGGACAGTAATAAATCACGACGACCGTGGTACTCTGGACGGAGGTTCCTGCTTGGAAGAAGGGAAAATGGACCAGAAGCCGTTCAGCCCCTCGCGGACAAATGGCCAAACATGGGTGTCAACCACTTTGGCACCGTCGCGGGCGAGCCAATCGAACGTGACGTGATGGTGCCGCGCCAGCGGTCTGCTAGAGGGAGAGGGGTACATAGCAGCACAAGGCTGGCGCCGAGGGGCTGAATGCCGGCGCCGGTGCGTGTGCGTGTGCGGGGGGTGTGATGGGGTGCTCTGCGGTGCGGTGCGGTACGGTGTATTGGAGACTTCCCAAGCAGCTGCAATTCCGATATGCAACGGCACGTCTCTTGATTGCCCGCATCTCAGGTGCGCTTTCGATCTGCAACGCTGGGTGCAAGTCCTGTCCGTTCAGGGCATGCTGCCCTTGCCCTTGCCTGCCGTGGTTGCATTCGCAGCAATGGAAATGGAAATCAGGGTCGGCTGGCACCAGCCAGCTTTTTCTCTCTCTCCCGTCATTTGGTTCTCGCCATGCCCACAGCACAACTGCAACAACAAAATAGAAACGGGCCGAGGCGGTGCCATATCCAGCAAAGTTTGGCGAGTGAGGAGCAGACACCCATTGCCGGGCAGCTCTTCACCTCCTCCTCTGTGTGTGCCTGGCTCTGCTTCAGGAGTCGTCAAGTATTATCTCTTCCCATTAACTCGAACCCGGGACGGACGCCCAAGTCGGATTAGAGTTGTTCAAGCTTTTGTTTTTGCACTGATCGGGAGGTCAGTTAACGTCAATGGACTGCACAGTGACGTAGCGCGAATCCGCTCCACTTCATCGACCCAGCGCGCTGGGAGAGATTGGTCAAATGTTTCGAAAAAAAAAATGGCTCCATCACATGATGGATGCGCTAAACCACAGCGAGTGGTTGGGGAGCCAGCCCCCTGGGCGGGACCGCCTGGAGATTTGGGGTCCAGACGCGTCTGGACTCTCTCCATCAAAAGTGCGACAACAGCAGACACGGAACACACCATGGTCCATGGATGGCAGATGCGATACGATGCGACTTACCGTTCCAGGGCGTTTGACTCGAGTCTGCCCATCAGAGCAGCCCAAACAGCCTCAGCTGAACACCCCAGCCATTCATTTCATTACTCTAGGGCAGTGAGATCCACGGGAAGTTGCTGGGCATCGAGCGATCGTGAAGGAGGGGGATGAGTTCCGCGGGGGTGGATGGATGGGTGGATGAATTCCCCAACGATGGCCGCTGCAGTGCAAGAAAGCCTGACACACCTCCGCCCCGTCATTCGCTGGGCAGCCAAAAGATTGCTACGGGAAGAGACATCAAATCGTTCATTCGTTTGTTGGCTTCGACTTCGCCCACCTTCCCATCCCTACTCTACCCTATCCTACCCTACCCTACCTACAAAAAAATCTCCCACAGAGTGTGCGCGGGAAGGTAGCTTACAAGTACTACGCTGCTAAAATTGGTATCCTAACATTTGAATGATCAACAAGTGAAAAGCCTCCCCCGCAAATCCAAGAACCCCAGAACACCAACTCCCCAAAATTACTCCAATGTATAGCCCCCAGCCCACCTTGGCGTTACCCTTCCGCGCCAGCTGTGCAAAATTACACCCATGAGATGTCATCAAAGAGGAAAACGGAGAGAAAACAGGTCGGTCAGGTATCATTTGGGCATCAGCGCTCGTTTTCGCTTCATTTTTTTCTCCCTTTTCCTCGTTTCGGCTTGTGGGAGGGAGGAGGGGGGAGAAAAGCTTTGTGTTTTTTTTTCCTTCCCCTGCGTCACCGCCACTCACGCTTCCTTGCTGCTTGCGCAGGACAAGCACGTTAGTTCCGGCGCTTAGACGCCACAAACCGGTCAGCACGACTACCTCGCGCTGTAGTTGGGCTTCTTCGCCCGGTTGACCGCTGGTGGCGCCTCGTCGTCGAGAGGATAAGGCAGAGCGGGTGGAGGGGGAGGTCGACCATGGCCGGCTCCCGACTGGTGCTCGGGAAGAGGGGTCTTGGGCGGCAGTGGCGGCGGTTCCATGTGCGTCGGTTGGTTCACTATTGGGTCTTGGTACCAACGCGGCTGATCCTCCGGCCCTACTATCGCGATCTTGTCAGCTCCCGAGGCATACCGGTATTGCGACGGCGTGGGAGCGTGTGCCACGAGGCGGTCCGTATCGTCGTGGTCAATTCCGCTCCTCCTGTCCGCCGCAGCGGCGGACGGGGGCTGGGCGGTGCGACCCTGGGGTAGCGGTGGGGGTCCCGATACAGGCGCAGCAGGAGCGCGGAGCGGAGAGTGCTGGTTGCTACTCTTTCCGGACGCGTAGAGACGCTCGCCTGAGCTTCGGGGTGATGGGGTACCGCCCGGGACAGGTAGGGTGTCCAGCCCAGACTCATACGACTGTCGCGGCGGTGGTGTGTTGTTGGGGGCGGGAGCAAAGGTCGGGATATCACCTGGCAGCTCGGCTGCGAAAGGGATTGACAAGTCCGACATTGGCTTGACGACGTCCGGAATGGCCGCGCTGAGACGCTGATATCGCTGCTTGGCGAAGTGAATCTTGGCCAGCTTTGCGGAGGCGCTCTGCACCATCTTCTGTTCGTCTTCCCGTGCCAGATACCGCCTTGTGTTGGTGCTGATATCGGCCAGCCTGTGCCATTCGTTCATGCCGAACTCGCCGACCCCTACTTCGACGTTCAAACGGTAATAATTCTCGATGTTGACGCCACGCTTCTGGAGGTACTCTTTCTTCATCAGCTCGTGAATCCTTTCGCATCCTTCGATCTTCGCGATCAATTTCCTCCTCGCCTCAGCAAATTCGCCGAGGAACCCTTCATACCACATCGAGGAATTCGCGTCGCTTCCTTTCGGCCTCTTTCCTGTTCCGACGCTGAGGAAAACACCGACTTCACGCCCTGGCCATTCATTGACCACGGCTTCGTTGAGCGCCGTGACTGAGGGATTGAAGTTGCCCGCGCCATCATCGTGAAACACAGACTGGTTAATCTGGATCGGCTTGAACGCAAGACCGATCGCGCATGTTGCCCTCCCAGCCTCCCAAATCCTGCAGTCAAACTCAGGAGCAGGTTCTCGCCTTGAATCGTAGGAGCGGAGCATGGCTGGCTCTCCACCCTTTGGCGTACCCTTATAAACAGCAGTCACGGCACTGATCCAACGTTAGCCTCGAAGCTGGGGGAGGGGAGAAGTGACTGTTAACTCACGTTTTAGTTCTACATTCCCTTTCATCGTAGAGCCGGGCGTTGGGGTTTCCGCCCCGGCTCGAGATAATCGGGCGGGAGGCGGCCTGCGCGGCAGGACTTCTCGCGCTGAAGCTAACAACGCTCGCGTTGCTGGAGTGCCTCCTAGGGCTCGCAGACGCCGCGGCGCTCGTCCGGGAAACGGCACTCAAGGGGTTCGCTCCCCCAGTCCCGTCATTCCCTTCCCGCTCGTCCACGGTGTGCTCTCGAACGGCCTCCTTGATCGCATCCTCCAACCTTGTCGCCTTGAAGAGCGTCGACCGGTAGGGTATTCCAGCAATCGTCTTGTCCGTCTCAAACACCATCCGCGTCAATCGCACGTAGAGCTCTTTGCAGGTTTCGAGGTCGAGGCGCAAGCGGCCCAGCATCAGGGCGATGAGCCCGCCGGTGCCGGTGCCCACAATCAGGTCGAAATGGTCGCACGGCTTGGGAATTTCGGAGCGGCGCGGGGCTCGGCCCTCGATTTCGACAAAGGTTCGGTGCATCAGCTCCTGGATGATCAAAAACATGGAGTAGCCGCGGACGCCTCCTCCATCTGTGGCGCGATTAGCAAGGCGTAAAATGGCGACGGCTCGAGCGTCCGCTCCGGGCCGGGCGGCTGGCGGAGGGGGCGCCGCGGGTGAGGCTTACCGAGCGACAGGATCCGCAGAGGCGGCCCTTTGGTCGTGTCTTTGCGCTTGAGCACGCCGTAGTCCATCTTGCGAGGCAGCACTGGTAACGGCAGGTGGAGATCGTGATCTTTCTCGGGAGCGCAGGCGGAGGAGGAACTGTGAGAGGAGTCGGAAGGCTGCGCTCCTTCGCAAAAGTGGCGACGATGGTGCCTTAGGATGTCGCGGGGTGGGAAGGCTTGGCTGAATTCACTGGCTGGCTAACGGTGACGCAGAAGCTTGGGCCAGATGGGGAGGGATCAACCTTGCAAGACGCCACATTTGCCTCGAGGCCTGCGAACCTAACAAAACTGGTTTACGAGAAACGAAGTCACAGATGGCCGCAACTTCAGAGGAAACATTCGATCACTGCTTTTCTCCTACGTGGGATGTGCGTCTGACTTCGTTTTGTTCGTTTTCCCATTCTGCCAGATTGTTAGTGCTGACCGCTCGGGAGGTCGCACAACGCGAGTTCGGTGTGGCGGTGCCCATCGATGACCACCCTCGTGGGTGGATCATATCGGCTTCTCCATGCCGTGAGGTCTCCACTGAAACCCTCGTCGGGACGTGCGGGACTCGGCGCGCGAAACCGCGAAAGCCTCTCTCCTATCGCCGTTGATTCTCCCCTTACATGTGAACTGGCGAGAGGCCGCCTGCTCGATCAAAAGGGGGCGAATATGCAAGATATGCGGTACCTGACGAGTGCCCGGCAGTAGTGATGGATTGCGATGCAGTCTAACAGATACCAGCAACTTGTGCCTGACGAAAGCCGGTCGGCCAATCATCGAAGCCGCTCCCCGAGAACATTCGGTCAGCGGCCCAATTGACGTGGTCTTCGAGAGAATTTTGTGGCTGTGTTGGTTGTCTCAGCTTGCCTCATCAGCGGCCAAGGAGCCCGATGACGCATTTCGATCACCGGGTGCAGCAATGCGCTGAAATATCGCTGGGGCCAGCGCTGCCGGGCCGGGCCGGTAGCTGGTTTCGGAATACGATGTTGAGCAACGTGTAAGTCGAGTTGATGCCCACCACCAAAGTGATCCGATACGAGCGTAGAACTCTTCTGGAATGTTTCTGGCGTGGAACTGCCCGGTGAAGCACGCGACTCCGCGAGCAACGAGCAGGTGGAGGAGGCCCGAGCACTGGGGAAGCTCAGGGGACCTTTAGAGTTAGTGGGGCACCCCTGCCGCCACAAGGATGTCAACGACGTCATCGATTGCACGAGACGCGGGGGAAGCTGCGAAACCCAGAGACATCATCGTGAAAGGGAAGGAGCTCGGATTGAGCACAAATATCTAATTTTTGGCCATGGCTCTCGAAACGTAAAGCGGTCTCTGCCAAGACCAAGAACCTCAACCATCACCGCTCGCCTAGTGACTGTCCTTCCGGAACCTAGGTCGGCAAGAAGTCAGTCGACAAGATGTTTTCCTCATGTTTCGGCTCGCGCAGGCGTCTGGCAGATGAGGAAGAGCCGCTCCTCTCGCAATATGACGACGAGACGGTGTTGCAGCGAAAGCTGCACCAGAAGCTGCACACATATCAGATGCTCCGCGCGCTGTCCAAAGGGTTCATGCCCTCGAATGAACAAGCTATCGTCAACCTCCGGACTCTACTTTCGGCCGAGATTTTGAACCCAAACAACACCAACCTCAGCGATTCCGGACGCGCTCTTGTGCACTATACGAAGCAGTTCATAACGCAGCTTATTGAGCTTCTGCAGCACAAGAACAGCAATGATCAGATTCAGGACTTCATTTGGTATCTCACCAAGGCACGGGTGTCTATTGACATGGAACATATCGCCGAGCGCGCAAGCAGAGCGAAGTCCCAGGCCGACACAGCAGCGTGTAAGTGCCGTTGAGTTTGCTGCTGTTGGTTCCCTTGAGCACCTCGGCTGACCTTGATCAAGTGTACAAGAGTATCCAGACCGTCGGTTCCCTGCTCCTCACGAACTCCGATTTTCGGTTATTTCTCTCGGATCTGAACGTCGTCGGCAGAGAAGTCTTCAAGGATACAGCATTCGCCCTTTCGGAGGCATCCAAAGAGGCGGGCGAGCGTCTTGAGCCATCTCAAGCCGAACAGGAGGCGGTGAAGAAGCCCGGCGAAGAGGCCAACGGCAGACCTACACAGGGAGATGTTATCGAACAGATTGCTGAGGTTGGCGATGTCTTGGGTGACAGCGCCTCGAAGGTGGTGGCGGAAGCGGAGAACAGCATCGCGAACAAGCTGAACGGCGCTGAGAAGGACACCATGATTGAGCGGCTGAAGCAGGCGATAACGAAGCTTCGCCAGCGAAGAGATTACTCGGACTCAGTTTCCACAGTGTCCCTCCTCCTGAAGCGTTACGCCATGGTCTATTCGAGGGTCGGCAAAGCTCTCCAAGATGTCGAGAACGACGTTGACAGCAACCCGGCGATGGACAAGGCCGTGCACAACCTCTGGTTGCTGATCAGGTCATTCGGCGATGCGAAAGAGTGGGATGAGTTGGAGACACGATTCAAGCGGGTCATGGACCACGGTCAAAACGATCCTGAATTTGACAAACTGACCAATGAACTGGGCAATGCCGCTCAGGAGATGTTTACGGATCCATCGTTCTTTGACCATGCCGAGGAACGCTTTCAGGACCTGCGGGCCAGGTCTCGCAAGCTTGCTGACGGATCTTCGGGGACTCTGAGGGAGGACGTGGACGGACTCCTGACACAGCTGCGGTCCACCTTCTATGCGATTCTGCGAGACCAAGACGTTTCAAGGCTCATAAAAACGACGACCACCATCGGCAAGATCCTCTCACCTGCGCATCACTACGCGAATTCAGATCTGTTACAAGACTCGCTCAACGTTTTTGTGCCATTACTGGTGCAGAGCGTATCGTATGTGCCCATTCCCCGGCTCGAGATATCCACCCCCGACATCGACCTCCTGCTCGAGAACCTCATTCTCGAACCCGGCATTACAATCAACCACTCGTCCTTTCTCCCTTTCAAGCTACGCATCGAAACTTACAACGACCTCGAGATCCGCAAAGCCCGATTTCGCACCGCCTCAGCCATCAAGAGTCTCGTCCGGGTCAGCATCGATGGGTTCTCGATCCGCGCCGAAGAAGTTGGTTTCTGGATGCGTGCCCACTCAGGCATCCTCCGTCTAGCAGACGAAGGCATCGGTTCTTTCGCCCTAGATGAACGAGGAATTGACATCCAGCTTGACATGGAAATCGGCAAAGACAGACTCGACAAGATCCTGTCTCTCCGAAGCGTGAAGGTCCGGATCCACAAGCTCAACTGGACCCTGAGACGAAGCAAATTCAGCATCCTCGCTTGGCTCTTCAAACCCCTGCTCAAGCCTATCATTCGCTCGACGCTGGAGATGCAGTTGGCCACTGTCATCGGAGAGGGCCTGAAGTTTGCAAATAGGGAGCTGCTGTACGCGCGAGAGAGGCTGCGCGCAACGAGAATTGCGGATCCGGATGACCTTCAGACGTTCGTCAAGGCGGTTATGGCGCGACTCACGCCGCCAGATGATCCAGATTTGCAGACCAGGGTTGGAGTCGTCCAGCCTGGGAAGGGCGTGTTCGAGGGGGTGTATGCTCCCGGAAGTGTGGTTAAGCTGTGGAATGAGGAGGGTGAACAGGCGGCGCAGAGGATCAGGGAGAATGATGAGGGAGGGTGGAGGAATAGTGTGTTTGATGTTCATGCTGCAATGTTGACGTGATGGAAAGACTGTCAGGTGTATGAAAAGGCAGGAGGGAGGGTGGATGACGGGAAGCCAGAAGGAAAGTGTTATTGGGGGCAACAGGACCCTGGCTGGGTAGATTGATAGGCGCAACGCATTTCACTATTCATATTGTGTTGCTGCTGGTGGAGTTTTTGATGGCTGGAAAGTGTTTTTGGACTACAACAGGCATTTGGCCCCCTAGGTATTTACAGTTTGATGGGTGTCGGCGAGTCCTGCCACCCTTAGTAAATTATCCGCGGCCAGCTTTTCTCCTACGCGCCGTCACTCTGTGATGGCTGCCAGCTTAGGCTTTGGAGAAGACGGATTCTCCAAGTGCTTCCAGGGCAAGCCAAGTCATTCCAAATGTTCTACAAGCCCTTCAATATATTGAGAAGGGAATATTGACAAAGGTATCCAGAATATCATGCTCTGCCTTCAAGGCATCAGGATAGGGGTCCATCTCATTGCACACTGCCCCTGACCAACAACCAAAGCCCTCATCAGAATACCACCAATAGGGTACACAACCAAACCCCTACCACAAACGACAAAGATCCAAACCCTTCCATACTGACAAATCATCCACCCTACCATCCCCAATTCACAAGAGGAGGCGCCTGGATACCCCAAACCCCAAAAGTCGCATGAGGACGCCACTGACATCATCGCGCAGTCTCCAAACCCCAAACCCCCAACGCCCAATCAACCCCAGCAACCTCCAACCACTCCCGTCACGCACGGCCAGCAAGCAATCTGCCAAGAAAGTGGACAAAAGCCCTGCTTTCATTCTCTACCAACGAATACCTGTTTTGCGTTTGCGCTTGCATGAGAGCCACCGCCTGTTTTTATGAGCGGGAGCGTACCGCTGCTGTACCGGCAAATGAGGGGGTCGGTGACGCAGGGTTGGCGCGCGTCGAGGGGACCCGTCAGGTGTTGCTGAGTGCGTAAATCTTGAAAATGGGCTGGCTGGCTGGGATGAGGGTGGCATGACGATACGGGTTGTGTCAAGTGCCGATGAGTGGTGCTTGCGGGACGGGATTTATATTTATGAGGGGTTCTTGCTGCTGTTTTTTTGTTGAAGGGTAGGATCTGATCTGCACTCGACGTCTTCGACACTTGCTACCTACCTACCTACCTACCTAGCTTTGAAGCATCAGCCAGGCCAACAAACGCAGCAGCGAATTGACAGCCGTCAACATGATTCTCGCCGATATTTTATCTATTATCCTCCGCCTGGCGGAACTGGCTTTTGCGGCCATTGTCGCGGGTCTCACGGGCGTGTATCTGGCTGCGAACAAGGGGGCTTCATCATGGAGTCTGGGCCGCTTCATCTACACTGAGATCGTGGCGGGCCTGTCCATCATCTTCGCAATCGTCTGGCTCTTCCCTTTCAGCGGAAGCTTCATCCACTGGCCTACCGATTTCATCATCAGCGTGATGTGGTTCGTCGCCTTCGGTCTCATGGTCGACTGGCTGAATGGTGCTTGCGGGTGCGTACCTATCTCTCTCTCACCCGTTGTTGTACTGTAGCTGGCGAGATACTAACAGAGGCATCTTAGAAACGTCTTCAACTGGGATGGCATCACCATCAACGACAACAATACCTGCTCGCAGTGGAAGGCCAACGTCGCTTTCGCCTTCCTGAGCGCCATCGTCTGGCTCGTCAGCGCCATTCTCGGCATTTACTGGGTGCGCCGCCACACTCGCACCCATCGCTCGACTGTCCCGGTCGCAACCACTCACCGTCGCCGCTGGTACCGCTCGCGCGTCTAGTTCGGGTGAAGACTACTCCAATCTCGCTTCAGTTTGACGACCAACCTTTGAACCTTCGTGGTTCGAACACTACTCGTGATACCCCATTTCTGTCGTTGCATTTGTCTGGCTGCTTGGATAGTGGTCGTTTCTTAATGTCTATTTGCGATGCGTTTAGGCCTGCTTGTCAGCGGCGATGGGGAGGGCTGGGCCTGTTCCCGTGGAGTAAGTAGTACTCGGGGAAGTGGCGCATGATAGCAATGCCTGATCTATCAATAATGGCATCGACTCTTCTTCTTCTTCAAAAAAAAAAATGAATACTTGTTTATCAACAATAAAGTTGCCAATGTGTTTGACTGTGTCGCGGCAATGTGCAGCCATGTCGTGCTTGTGGATGGGCCGGAAGGTATTCGAGACTTGCCTTGCCACATTGCACCCGCCAAGTAAAAAGCTCCGTGGAATTGGTGCCTTCGAGACTACGCTGCTGTGAGACAGAAGACGGCGGAGATCTGAGACCATTGGACGAGACCATCGAATCGGAAAACTGTCACCTGTTGGATCACCTGTTGGACGAGCCAAGACTCAAGAAGCTTGATTGGGTGTCTGGTACTCCGTATGCCATGAAACCTTGGCGAGTTCGAGCAACAGTCTCGTGACCATCGATCGAGAAGATGCAAGTTGCAAGCGAGGCAGGAAAGCTGCCCGTTTGGCAGCAGCATCATCATCATTGGCGTGGGCATCTGCCCCCAAGAGAAGGAACTGCTGGTCAAGCTGAGGCTGAAGTGGGGCAATGACGTACCGTTGCCAAGAAATAATGTGGGGTAATTCAAGATCGGGATTCGGGAGGCCAGGGGTATTTGCAGATGACGCCCACCTCATCAGCCGGCTCCGCGATAGAACCGGAATGGAAACTTCCAAGATGTTGCTGCGTAGCCGATTGGTGTCTTCCAGAAAGTGTCTCGGTGGTTTGAGCAGAGTGCGCAAAGGGTGCGGCCGTTGTGACGAGTGTGGCTGAGGTGCTGAGGCAATGGGTGGAGGTGACCGTCGAGCCCGCTCATCATCGGCTAGCAGGCGAGGCAGGGACGTCTGAACAGGACGGGCAGTTGTGCCGATTTATCCACTTCCACCAATTGTATTAGTCGAATGCTCGATTTTTAGATACAGTGGCTATCTGTGGCTGATCACAGGGCTGCGTGGCAGAAACTCTGCTCCTCCAACGTCACCAGCCACAGATCCTCCTGCAATGACGTTGGAGAGGCAAGTCCCGCTCGTATGCGGGCAGATCGCATCGCCGCGCGTTTCGGGCTGCATAGCCGTTTGGACGAGACAGGCTGTCCATTGGCCCTTGCTAGCTGGGCGGATACACGTGCCGTTTGCATCAACTCCAGACCTGGTGGCTCGCCCAGGCGGGAGAGGAAGCCATTGTTTTGCGGGGCTATGACGACGACACTATGAGGTAATCCCACAACGGGGAGCCCACGGCGGAAACTACTCCACGGCACTCCACGCGGCAGGCGCAGGACGCAGGTCCCAACGTCACACTACCACGTAGAGGGCTGCTTGCGATGAATGATGATGCCATTGTCCAGCTCTCCCGTTGGGGCTTCCAAGATGATATCCCGTAGCTATAAGTACGGCCTTCACCCACCACAACAAAGCAGACACTCAGTCAACCAACCCAAGCAACTCAACCAAGCAATAACAACTTCAACTCACCCAAAGAACCACTTCACAACAATAACAACAACAACCGCCCAACATGTCGAACATCGTCAACAAGATCAAGGACGCCATGCACGGCGACAGCCACTCCAACACCCACTCCGCCCCTGAAGGCTCCCACGGCCCTCACAACTCGCGCGTAGCCAACGCCGCCGACCCCCGCGTCGACTCGGACCGTGACGGCTCCAACACCATGGGCAACCGCCGTACTGCCGGCCACGGCGAGACGGGCTCCAACCCCTTCACCAGCTCCGGCACCCACAACAACACCCTCGGCTCGACCGGCACCCACAACGCCTTCGGCTCATCAGGCACCGCTGAGGGTACTCACGGCCCGCACAGCTCGCGTCTCGCCAACGCTGCCGACCCCCGTGTCGACTCTGACCGCGATGGCTCCAACACCATGGGCGGCCGCTCGACCGGCACGCACGGCATCGGCGGCACCACCGGTGGCTTCGGCACTGGCTTGCACACCGCAGACAACACCTTCGGCACCGGCTCCCACCAGGCTGGCTCCGGCGTCACCGGCATGACCGGCACCCACGGCGCCCCTGCCGGTACTCACGGCCCCCACAGCTCGCGCATGGCCAACGTCGCCGACCCTCGCGTCGACTCCGACCGTGACGGCCGCGCTGCTATCGGCACTGGCCCCGGTCCCGCACCCAACACCGCGGGCCCGCACAAGTCCGACATGATGAACAAGGCCGATCCCCGCATCGACTCCGACCTCGACGGCAGCAAGACCTTCGGCGGCAACAAGACCTACCAGTAAGTAAGTAAACATGAGGTATCTGATACCAATTTCAAGTGTCTAACAACTTTCCAGATCTTCTTCGGCATCCGGTCTAGGCCGCCGCGACCCAACAGACGCCGCTCAGGTACCTCCTTCGGTCCTGAAGCAGCATCTGGGTGACCCCGTGGTGGAGCATGGCGACCACACCCACCAGCGGGAGAGGCGGAACAGCGTCAAGACCGACCAGGAGATGTTTCGGGGGTTGTAATGATTTCTTTGACTGTCTTCGAAACGAACAACTGAGATACCACAAACGGAACAAAGATATGATAATGACGCCCTGAGTTGGCAACGCTGTACAATTAGTTAGTCGATGACTTGGGGAATACGAGATGTACTCCTTACTTGCTGGTTCATTTGCTGTTCATGAAATGAAGTGAATTCTTTCGTGACGTATAAGTTGATGACATTTCTTCAAGTTTGTTACAATCGGTCCTAATGAGCGAAAACAATGTCGAAGTCAGTTGACAATGTCACCTGCAGAAAAACAAGTCGTTGACATACCTCACTTCAAACGACACAACCCAAACCTGAGAATCAGTGTCTCCGATCTCTCACCCAACTAGGCACACAGCGACAACTACGGCCAACACCTCGTTACCATTACCGAGACACAATCATCTTGGAACAAATGCCGTCCACCCACCCCCACAGTCACACCACCACCTCACACCAAGAAAAAAAACCAATAAATCCCACCGCCAAAAACCACCTCACCTCACCGATGCAATCCTGCACCTCAGACCACCCAGCATTCGCATGCCCGCATCGCCCCTCGCATGCAATCCCCCCGAGTTCCCGACAACATTGCCAATATTCCCCCCCCAATCCGGCATTCCCCCAATCCCGTTCCCTCCCAATACCACCCTCCCACGCGCGCACCGTCCGACCACACTGTCAGCCAACCGGGAGCCGCGTACCGAAAGGAGAAAAAGGCACAATACGAAACCGAAAACCCACGGGCCGCGGCGGGCGCTCGGAGGGTTTGAACCTGGGAAGATGCGCGTCGTCGAAATTGGAACCGCTCCCTCGGGACCAGCAATGGCGTGTCGTTGGACGGAAGCCCTGGCCCCCAGCCTCGCCAGCGAGCGGAAATTTGAATTGACGAGTGAGTGAGCGGTTGGGAGTTTTGGAGTCAGTCCTTGGAAGGGCTGAGGGGGAGAGCGTTAAAAAAAAATTAAAGAGCCTTCGTACGTCTTCGTATCTAATGTCGAACCGGTTGGCTGGGTCGTCTGGGGTTTTGTCGTGAGTGGTTGTGGTACGACGGTATGACGATGGTGGAGAGACACCACACCAGTGACAGGCGTTTGTCTCGGTTTGGGACCTGTCACCAACGAAGGAACGCTGATCGACGCCGTCACCAACAACGGGCGGGGGAAGGTGGTGTTTGCCTGCGTGAACGCGGTCGGTCGGTCGGCGGCCGATGCTGCGTGGTATCATCACCGTCCGTTCGTTCACTAGACGCGCCGGTGTAGGATCCAACCCAGGGTCACCATTTTTTCCCTAAACCGGTATCCCTTTTCCCCCAAACCGACACAGGAAAGTTCCCTCTTCTCTTCCTGTCCCATCTGATTCCAACTTCCATGTTCCCAGCTCGTACGTGCAGCGCGCATCACCAAAGAAACCCACCCACAGGGCTGCCAAGCCCAACCAGGGCCAGCGCTTGTGGCGCCCGGAAGGCAACGCTGCACTTCCCCGGCGGCTGCCAAGCGCGTGGGCATGCCCCCTTCTCTTCGTGTCTTATCGGGCGCGCCCCCCTTCGTTCCTTTGCGGTTCCAGAAACCGGCCCGAAGACAGACGGGCTGCAGGTCGCTGCGGGAGGGTACCTACGGCACATGTATGTCTCTGAATTTTCTTGTACTGTGTGCCTGTGCAGTACTTTTGCTCCAATTTGCTGATGTGGGCGGGAGGAGGTGTGTTCAGCCCCCACGTCGCTCCATCTGCCGCGGACAGGGAGCAGCGTCGGCCTTTGGACTGCAGGATCTTGCAGGCTTGCTTCTGCTTCTGCTGGCGCGCGGCGAGGAGACAATTGCCGTGGCACATTGCGTGAGACACAGTGTGCCCTTTGAAAGGGATGTCGCACGCTTCCTAGGCTGGATGAGGTATCCCGGGGAAGGTACCCTGGGAGAGATGCGGAGCAGATGTGATAGGTGATGGTTTATTCAGCTGAATGTGATCTGCCTTCCCATCAAGCTCCGGAACGCATCGTCCAGTGCTTTACGTTTCTTCGCCCTGGCCCCTGACGCCTCGTCTGCGGTGTTGTCCTCATCCTCGTTGTCCAGCCCTTCCAGCTGTGGCATCCATGCGCGGATCTGCCCGTCCAGATGCCCGCTGTAGATACCCCCAGGAGCGTTTGTTCCACCCATGACAGCCCCATCTGAACTTCCACCACCACCAGCCCCCCTCCAGACGATGCTTGTGAGTCGATTCCTGACCGTCCGCTCTCCTCTCTGTGCAGCAACCGCAGCAATGCTAGGTCCCATGCCTCGCAGGCGGGTAATGATGGTCCCATCATGCAAATCCATGACCAAGATCTCGTTTTCGTTGGGGAAGAACAACAACTCCCTCTTAAGCTGCGTGAGCCCCGTAGGAGACACAAACATCGTCAGACTCCCAAGCTGGCTATTCCGGATGGATGGTCCGAAGTTCGCCAGGGTATTTGCCCCCGTACTGGCATCCCATACTCGAACGCGCCGATCATGACCAGCGGAAACGATATATGATCCGTCATCTGTCCATGTGAGACCGTTCACGGGCCCGGTATGCGCCTTCGCCGACATGCGGATGCCCCTGTTCGGTGTAGTTGCGGGCCCTGCTAATGCTGGGGTAACGGAGCTGTCTAGTGCCGGCGTTCGGCCAGGGTGAAGGATACCCAAGCTGTCCTCCTGGTCGAGAAGGGCGACTAGACCGCTAGACTTTCGGACATCCCAAATACGGACGGCCCCGTCGACAGCCCCGCTGGCGAGGACGTGTTCATGGAGAGGTGACCAAGCAACGGCGAGTGTGGCACCAGCAGTACCGCCGATCTGACCAGGCGAGGCGAGCGACTGCACTGCGGCTGAGGACCGCAGATCAACGAGGCGGACGGCTGGATGCTGGGTCCCGCATGCGACAAGCAGGTGGGAAGCAATGGGGGAGGTGGCATGGGTGTAGACCTTGGCCCCGAGTCTGAAGGAGCCGGATACCCGAGCCGACGTGGTGGACCACAGCTTCAGCGTTTGGTCAAAGGAGGTGGACAGGAAGGCATCGCTGTCAAACGGATAGAAGGAGAGGTGAGTGATGCTGAAGCGGTGTCCAGCACTAGGGCTGAGCTGCGTTCCGGAAGGGGCGATCTCGGCCCGAGGAATCGAGGCCACGGGACGGTACGTGTGAGACACCGTCGGATTGTGACACTGCTCGAGGTCCCAGAGTTTGATGGTAGCATCGGCACCGCCAGATACGAGACTTGTCTGATTTAGCTAGGTCAAGAACGAGGACTGGGTTGATTTTCCTACATTTTGCCATCAAACCGCTCCAGTGCCAGAGCTGTAACTCCAGCCTGGTGCGCCCATATCGACGGCGCATGCGATTCAACCGCACTAGACGGTCCGGCTACTGCTATGTTGACAGACCCATTGCGAATTGCTGGTCTTGCCGGGCGCTCCCCACCGTCAAAGCGAAAGCGCAGGGCGGAGCGGAACGACTTCAACAACTTTTCGGTTTGGATCACCGCAAACTCGCGAGGGGGGACATTTCCCGTCGACCTCTCAAACAAGAGCGAATTCATACATGGATATTGTAGTTTTAGACTGAGGACCCGAAGCGAGTATGCGCGCTGATAGTGTCAAAGAAGTTGTTGCTGAGATGTGATTTCCTTGTCTTGATGCTACTGCTGGAGCCTGATACGTTGTGGGGTTGATGTCGGCGGCGGCAGGCACCACCACTGGGGAAGTGGGGCCATCCCCGGTCTCCAATTCGCTCCTCCACACAGAGCGGTGCGCGGGGAACATTTTCAAACCTTATTTTCTGCATTCAACTCGTCACCGCGCATCTGACATTGACCGCTTCATTTGCGCCGGGTTTTCCAACCGACGCAATCGCGGCATTGGATCTCCCCTTCACCCACTGCATCGGCCAAAATGGCCTCCTCCGACGCCTCCGTCCCTAACCGCCGATCCTCCAGCCCCCGACGGTTCTCCAAGCCCGGGAGCCACGGCCGCAGGTACAACCTCTACGACGCCATCGCCGGTATGTTTCCCCCTCCCACAATATCACCCAACTAACTACCCCCCCCTCCCAGGCCGCGTACAAAGGGCCCCGTCCCGCGCTGCCTCCCCCTCCCCGTCCACCTCATACTTCAAAGCCTACGACCCCCGCATCGCCCCCGAGGACGTCCTCTTCCGCCGCAAGAACGCCCCCACGCGCTACGAAGAAAAAGACATCTACAACGCGCACGAGAAACTACCCCCGGGCGCGCTGCCGGCTAGTGACTTGACCAAGAGCGTTCACACGTACGCAAGCATGTTCTACGAGGAGATGGCGGTGCGCCAAGGGAGGCGAATCACCACCGAGCGGAATAGGACGATCGATGAGAGGAGTATGAATGAGACTGCGCTGTTGGCGTTTGGGATTTTGCTGGAGGAGGCGGGGAGAGAGGTGCTGGGGAAGAATGGGGATTTGGTTTTTCTTGAGGGGGAGGAGGAGGAAGGGGGGAGTGAGGGGACGGAGAGGGGGGAGGCCGAGGTTGAGGGGAAGGGGAAGGGGAAGGGGAAGGAGAAGGAACTTGTGAGGTTACCGAAGAGGAGGAAGGTTGCGAAGGAGGAGTATGTGGAGGAGGAGGGCGGTTGAAGATGCTGAGGGAGGTTGACTGGGACGCCACCAACAACTGTCGCCAGACTTGTCGGGGGAGCTGGTTACAATGAAGGTGGGAGAGAAATATTTGGTTGTGATTCGCGGTTGCCCCTTCCTGCCTTTGGGAGGCAGGAGGAAAGCTGTTGGACTTGATCACCCAACAGAGAGTCAACGGTCGCGGAAGTATCTTTTCTCGCCAGTACTCTGGGATCCTTGGAACCAAACTTTGGGGCATATCTACGCGCCCACAGTTACGCTCCGTCCCAGCGGTTCAGCGGACGTTGATGCGCCACAGCATGAGCTGTTGGTTTGGACTAGCGAGAAGCCACTACGCTGTTGCTCAGAACCGCTTGCCTGTCAGAGAAGCAGCAGCACTAGTTAGAGAAGCGCCAGACGCAACATGGCCGCCTATATGCGGCCTCGCAACGTGTAAGCACCTCGGCGGCGTCACGGCTACGGATATCTAAGCGCCGCGATACGCCGGGCAGGATTGAGAAATGATAGCTCTACCAAAGAGGGGGATCGCAATTGCTTGGTTCTATCTGAACCTGGAATTACTCAGATTGGAGTGCATCGATGTAGTCAGCCAACATCGTCACATCTGGTGTTGTGTCGACCAAAAGCAGTGCGTCTGTCTCGTCTGCCGAGCAACGCTGCAGCAGCGTTGCGGCGGGATCTAACGCTGGCACGTGGGTTCATGAAACAGCCGTCACAACGTCTCAATGCTACCAAAATGTTTGCTCTCACAACGGCCAGAAACCTGTTGTCACTGACGGGCCGAAGGATACGGGTACGATGTGCCCTGTCTGGTGACCGAGGTGTGCGGTCGGACAGCGATGATCCAACGGCGACCTCGCTCCATGCTACACCAGTGTTGCATTCTTCGGCCATCTCTCACCGAGGTAGGAGCATTGAAAGCCCAACGGTGATACATCTCCACATCGAGACTCAACTCTCACTCCCGGGATGGCTGCTGATCCCCAGCCTGCTGGAGCCAAACACGTTTGCACTGACCACCTCACAGCTGGGAGGGAATATGAAAAATTGATGCTTACTGGCCAATCATGGCAATCCGGGGTCGCCTCCGACCACTGAATGGATTCTGTGGTTCGCAGAGTTGATGTACCTTCGCTGCCAAGTCCCCGGCCATGCAGATGGAGGGGAGGGCTGGGGAGGGTGCGCGCGCAACCACGAAAGTTCGGGACAGCCCAGCATCAAGAAGGGCCGTCAGATCAACTTATCAACTTGCTTATCAGGGAAGAAGCTCCGATGGTCTGGGACGGACGGGCCACCAGCTCATTCAGAATTCAGAGTTGACCTGTCGCAATCTGCGGCGCCGGCGAATTTCCCATCTTGCGGCGCCATCGAACGAGTGAGAATGGCGATCTGCGCTTGCTCGTGTCCGATGCGGGGAAATTCGATCCCCTTCTTGTGGTGCTACTTGACAGCTGCTGCTGTTGGGCAAGATTCGCTCCCGCTCCGTAGGAGGGAGGCCCTCAATCCACACTGATGACCGGTACGAAGTTCCAAGTGAAGCAAAGATGGAACCTAGCACTTTGCTCCAGCAGTCCGCGGTGTCGGGGCCAATGCGGCCCAATTCTCTCAACAAGCACGCAATCCGGGTCTCGGCCATGACGAGTTTCCCAGTCTCGAGGTCCCAAGGCGGACACGGGGTCGGTGACAGGTCGGCTTGCCGGATTGGGAACTGCTGTGAGGGACGAGTCAGCCAAGACCGCCAATCACCCATGGTGGTTACACTAGGATTTGCTTCTTTTGCTCCCTCCCGCCACCAGGCCGTCTGGTGATGGTGGTGCTGAGTTCGTGAGCACTCTCACATCCCGCTCCGTGCGCGATCCTCACCACATGCGGCTCACTGGCGCTGTACTGAGCGGCGGCGCACTGTGCCAGAAGCGCTCTCTCGGGTTTTGTGGCAGCTCCAGCGCCGCACCGCGTCATGGTTCGATCACGGGTGGTTCACAGATGCCTGCCTGGTGATGAAGCCTTGGGTCATCGAGGGCAGCCACGGTGAAGCCTGGTCACTCACCATGGGTGCCCGTTTTCAGGTGCGCCCGTGGGAAGAGAGCCTACACAGTAAGCCTCTGTCACAACTGACAGACGGAGCAAACTGCGCCAAAACGTCATTGTGGCAGGCAGCCGGCACGAGTGTCGCCGACGTCGACCTCGCCATCAGCGAGAGAGGTTCCGAGTGCGACACCACACACCACTGTGCGGCCGACAGCTCTCATCCATCCCCTGCTTGTCCGTCCGCCCCAAAACTACAGGTCGTTGTTTGCTGTGGTATCACTCAGCAGCAGCCCGTCCGCCACGGCAACTCCTTCCCCTTTCTGCTGAGGCAACAGGCATCCTCGCCGTTTGAGGGATCCAAGACGCGGCTCGGAGGCTTTTCACCGTTGTTGGCATCTCCGATCCGACTTTCTAGAAGCCGCCATTGCGGATTCGAGGGCAGTGGACTGACTCGAGCTAGGCGGTCCCAATGGCTCGGGATACGAACAACACGGCTTGTGGGAAGCTTTGTTGATGGGATTGTGGGGTTGTGAAGGCAAGGGAGACGAAGGCGATTCGAAGGAGTGGCCGTGATGGCTGCCGCTGCTGCGTAGCGTTGTTTGATGGAGGGATGTCCGGGCCCTCGGGCCTCCCCTTGTCTTGAACCCAAGTTCTTGGGACGGCACTTGCGTCGCTGATTGGATGCTAATTACGACGCCACTGCAGCCCCCTTTTCTGAAGCCTGAACCATTGTTCGATAGATTCCCTGTTTGCAGGATTCGATCATGGATTCGTGATTTCATGGTTTTTGGCTCTGCTGGGAATGGATGGCGACCGAGTGCTCAGACGTCAATAATTGCCCGAGAGACTGGCGCCCTCGTAGCCCTGAAGCAACGATATGTGACATCGGCGAGCGCAGCAGCGTAATTGGAGGATCTCCCGGCCCGAGAGTTTGTGCTGCGCTTGATGATCCGGAGGAGCTGACGGACTGGTTTTCTGCGCTGCTGGTTGGCTTCCTTGCGTAAAATTGCCCGGGTGGTGCTGTTGTCGGTTTGCCTGTGCCGCTGCTTCTCACTTGTGACTCGGGGTGTGTTGCGTGTTGCGTGTTGCTGGAGGACAGCCCACACAACCCCTCGGTAGCCTGCCGAGAGGTCGTTGGCTCTCCTGTCCAGCCAAAGGCACACATCGCTTGCCGAGACCCGGGCAGAGACAGGGTCTTTTCGATTTGAGACACTTGGGAAAGACTGGGGTGGCGTATAACGTATCGTCTTGATATCAACTTACGTACTGGTTAGGAAATAGCGTCGTCGACGCGTGATATCGCTGGCGAGTAGCAGGTCTCGACTCTCATCGGGCAGGCGAGGAAAGTGCTGGGAATTCATCTTTGCTGGTGGGGGGGAGAACGGAGGGCCGCAAACCCCCCCGACGTTCCGGGGCTGTGGTATCGGAGCACTGAAGCATGGGCGACAACCCGCCTTGCCGCTTGTAGCTTAGGAGCGGGCTTTGACGTTGACTGGCCGCTTGGTCCCGAGTTCGGGACAGGAAAGAAAAAGGGCGCACGCAATTTTGTTGTCGATGCCAGGATCGACCTGGTGATTGGCGAGGCGGTCGACGGTCGCGGGCTTGAGCGTCTGATGGCGAGTTACAGAACCCCAAGCGCACCGCGCGCCGATAAGACCATCGAGCCTGACTCGAGAGAAAAAAACAAAGCGATTCCCATCTCGGCTTCTTGTTTCCAGTGTTTGCGTCTTCCCGTCGTGGGCCTCCCTTCGAGATACGCTGGTTGGAGAGTCCGATTGGCGTGCATGCGGAGCCGCCAATCGCAGACCGCATTCTGCTCAGTCTCCCAGCTTTCTCCGAGACCTTGGGTGGCCGACAGCCGTCCGTTCCCAACATCCCGGCACGTTGTCCTCAACCCTGGACGCGCGCCCCCAGCCGAGCCAGCCACAATTAGCTTCTCCGCACAGTGAAACCGTCTGTTGCCTTCCCATGTGTCGTCGCGATGTTGGGGACGCAGGTGGATCGATAGCTGCCTAGAAGAGCATTTGAGGGGTTACCTAAGGAAACATTGCCCTGAGCGTCGCATGGCGTGGCATTTGGAGTCTTGGACTGCTTTGATGATGATGAGAAAAGGGTGTTTGTGGGCGGTGGGCGGTGGGCGGTGGGCGGGCCTGCCCAGTGCCTGCCCTCCACTAACTAGTAGTAACCGAAACCCGGGCTACCAAGCACCGAGCCTTCCCTTCCAAGGTTACTTGGCAGCAGTGTGCATCTGCAGAGAACGACGGCCAGGTGAGCCACCGCTTCCTGTCGCCCCCAACCTCGAGAAGACGGGATATCGAATTCGGTACTACGCGGTACGCGCTGTTCGGTGGTTCGGGCACCCAGTGCACAGTGCGGGTCGACCCCTGCAGTTATTTGAAAAGTGGATGCTGCTGCTGCGTATCCCATCTCTGGGGTCGCTCAAGCGGCGAGGTGAGAGCGAGCTCCTTCCCTCTCCAGAGCTCCTCGCAGCGAAGTGGAGAGCTTCACTCCACCTCCTCCAGTCTTTGACCCTTGCCAGTTTTGCACCACGCGTTGTTGCTGCAACCTGAAGCCGCACCGCTGGTTTTGCAGCTGTCCGTGAGTGCTCTGCTGCCACGCAGCATGCAGAGCACAGTCCCAAGTCTTGCGAATTCCGTCGGCGGCATTCCGAACTGCACTCTGCTACCTAACTACGTACGGATATCCTGCAAGTAGAGTGCGTGAGGCAGGTAGCCGGGCGGCGCCGAGCTAGCCTGTCCCGTCCGCCAGCCAGCCAGCCCGACCGGCCAGTTCTCGCGCTCCTGGGTCCCAGGTCCTGGAACGAGGTCCTTGTTGGAAGCTTGGGGCGCTCTGCCGAATCGAATCGACGTTGTCGCGCCCCGCGCTAGGTAATCCCACATTCCGCCCGTCTCTTGTTTCCCTGGTACCTTGGACCCGCCGACGCCGCCGACGCCGCCCGCCGCCGCCTCGCGTCGTTGTCCCAGGATGGCGTCTCCTTCTGTAGAGGCTGTCCTCGTTCGCTAGACACATTTGCTGTAAATATCAGCGCGGCAGCCGTTGCAACGTGGTGTGAGTTGAGCTCGCATCACCACCAACTCCCAATTCCTTTCCTCTTCGACGCCTGCGGGCTGCTGGGGACTGGGGTTCTCTGCGTCCTACTGCTGCTGCTGCTGCTTATCCCCAGACGTAGATCCGTCACCGCCTCGTCCAGGTTTCCCCGCAGACTGACAAGCAAGCAAGCAACGGTGTGGGAAGAGCGGGTGTGGGTGGACGAGGGCGCGTGTGCGGTGGGTGGTGTGAGGAGCTAGCAGAAAAAAGGGAAGGGCCAGGAGAGGCACGAAAGGCAACCAACCCAGAGAAATGTCAGCAGCGGCGCGAGAAATGAACGAGGCAATCGCACGCCGCAGTTCACCCGCACGGGCGAAACTGGCACAGTCCGCTTGACCTCTTCGAGAGCAACAGCGGGGGTCACCCCGGCCCGACAGCTGGTCGAAGGTCCACCCGTTTGCTCGCCTCTTGGCGTCTGCTGATTATCCATCAACCGTGCACCGTAACCAGCTCCCCCGTCTCCAGCATCCTGGCTTGGCCCGGCCCAGGATCTTGATGAGACTGTCGAGACTGTGCCCGAGTCGACAAGGTTGGTGGCCCGAACCTCTCAATTGGATTTCTCCCCAAGGGTTCTGGCCAAAACACGTCCGAACCTGGCTCCGTCCCTCCTTTTGTCCCATTGACCGTCTTTTTGGGGCCACCCGACGCAGCGCATTCGCCCACACGCCCTTTTCGCGGTTTTGCGTCCGCTGCCTCCGCCTTTTCCGCCCGCCTCCGCCCAGTCGCCTCTGACGCGTTGTTGCAAGCCTGCGACCCAGCCTGGGCGGTGGGCAGTGGGCAGCAGAGCAACAAGCCAGAAGCAGACGACGCAGCCGCTGCAAGAGCCGTTTTTGGTGCCGTGGCCGACGGGACCAAACCAGACGGCTGGGCTCCGCCGAGCCAGTGGTGTGCGTGCAGCAGCACGCAAGCAATCAAGCAAAGCAGCAAGCGCAACGTCCAGCAAGAGCTCCGAGCTCCAAGCTCCCGCCCTCGAGGAGCTCCAGCCAGCAGCAACAAGCGGAGGACGGCACGGCAAGCTAGCCAGGTCAGATCTGCTCTGGCATTTTTTTCGACCTCCAGTCCCCGCCATCTCACTCGCCCATCCATCTGAGGTCGAGTATCCGCCACCCCAGACCACCCCCCAGGACCCAAGCAGATCGCGACATTGGATACGCAAGCAACCGAACAAGAAGCAAGCCATCCATCGAGCAGAGCAGCCGACCTTGTGGCCCCATATTACCCGTTGCTGCCCAACCCACGCTCCTGTTTGGTCAGCCCCCTCCACCTTCCACTCCGCCAGTCATCCGCCACTCGTCGGTCGACCGGCACGAGCCAGGTGAGGCGGAACACGGCTACGCAACCGCAACCGCAACCCACAAAGCGCAGCAGCACCACTACCAGGCTCCCAGCAGAGCAGCAGCTTCAGCGACCAAGCAGTAACTAACTAGCGGACTGCCCAGGGGGGGTTCTTCGACCTGGCAGCGTGTGTCCCCTCCTCTCTCATGCTCCATGCCCTCCCGTCGCGGCCAATAAGCTCCCGTCCTCCGAGCCTGCTCATGACTCCGCCGTCCCTCTGAGCTTGCCTCCTGCCTCTTCTTGCCTCCTCCTGTCGTGCGCGCATCCCGTCTCGATCGCACAGGACACTGGAGGGGAGGCACAGGTCGTCTCCAGCCAGCTCGTGCCTTGACAGCTCCCTGGCCGTCGCTGAGACAGGCATCGCGTACCCCCCCGCTGCTGCTGCTGCTGGTCCATGTTCCATGGTCCCGCCACGGTGAGGTGAGGTGCTGCTTCCCCCGTCCCATGCTGTCTGTCCATGAGGGCCAATGCTGCTCGTGCTCCTCCCTCTCTCTGCTGCTGCTGCTTCCTGCTGCCGTAGCGGTCCTGTCACTGCCCACCTCCTCCCGTTAGGTTCGCAGTAGGCGGGCTAGGTACAGTAGCGACCTGCCCGGCCCGCTCCCTCCCTCGTCCCCTTTTGCTGCTGGGCCACCGGTGGTGTTTACGGCTTTTTATGTACTTGGGTATATAAATCCAACATCCCCCAGCCCAGCCCAGCATGGACCCGGGGCCGCCTGACACCAAACGACCCCGTCTGTCGACTGGGCCGTCATGGTCAGCAGGCGGAGCGCACCACGGTGTGTCCCTACTTCATCCCACCACCTCGCCCACCAACTCCCAGATCCCTCATCACCCCCCACCGTCGACCCAGTACCCTCACCAGCCCTCACCTCATCATTACTCACGACCCGCCGGCCCTGGGGATCCTCACCATCCATCACCTCATCCACCGCCGCCGCCACACCCTCACCCTCACCAACAACAACAGCAACCTCATCAACAGCCTCACGCGCCACCACCACCGCCGCCACACGCGCAGCAGCAGCAACAGCAGCAGCAACAACACCCTCCGCCGCCGCCACAACCACCCGTCGACGATCGGCGACACCATGAGCCCGACCGGTTTCCCCCAATGCAGGAACACAGGCAACCCCCGCACTCCCCCGCCCACCCGACCTTCGCTGGCTACCCGCCCCGGGAGCCGCTGGTCAAGCCGGAACTGGGAGAGGACACCCTCCCGCAGCTGCGGCGGCCTCAGTCCATCGGCAACGGGCCTGACAACATGACGCCCGGCACTCCGCACTCCGCCATTCCGCCCCAGGGCTACGGCGACGACAGGCGGCACACCAGCTTCGACAGCGGCCCTCCCCCGCCGCACATGTACCACCGGCAGCCCAGCTATCCGCCCCAGACACCGCTTCCCCCGCCGACCTACGACTACGGGCAGCCGTACGGGGCCCCCCACGGCGAGCTCCCCTACCCCATCCACATCACCTCCGCCCAGGGGAAGCGGAAAGCCCAGAGGGCCTCACAGGTAGGACTCTCCAACGACGGGAGACCGCCGCGAGGGCCGCAAGTGTCTAACCGCGCAACCCAGGCTTGCGACAGTTGCCGACAGCTCAAAGCCAAGTGCGATGAGCTGAAGCCGTGCAAGAGTTGCAAGGAGAAGAAGGTTGAGTGCAAGTACCGGGAAGCCGTCCCCAAGCAGTATGTATTATTATCTTCTCTCGCTCGTCGCCAGTTATTGGTTACTTTTACTGGGTACCGGTCCCGCTGATACCTGGATTCAGACAAGACAAGGTGGCAGCCGACATTCTGGATACTCTGATGTTCCTCAAGCACGAGTTCGGTGGCTTCAACCAGCGCCTCGCCAACATGGAACATGCCATGCAGCGCGTAGCGCCCTCGCTCGAAATCCAGCTGCAGCACCCGCAACAGATGATGCGGGACGAAGAGGATCGAGCAATGTCTCCCGAGTCTCCGGTTCCCATGGCGGACGTAGACCACTACTCGTCGTCGCCAGGAGAGACGATGGCCGCAGGCCAGGCACCCATTGGCACCATGGAGGCCCGAAACATCGCTCGGAACATGGAGGACGAGATGGAGGTTGAACCCGGACCCCACGTCCGGCCGGACGCGCCGTCGATTCCACCCAATCACACCACCAAGGCGTCTTATCTGCTCAAGTGGAAGTCGATCGAGAGCCTGGTGAAGCCCTATCTGGACGCCGAGAAGGTCAAATTCATAGACGAATTCCCGATCCGCCAAGAGGAGAGAAGGGGCCTCCTGCGCTTGTGGGGTCGTGGCGAGGGTCTCGACAGCAGCCGGTCCGACAGGGAAGCGATGCATGACCTCGGCATACTGGAGATCCACGACGACTACTCGGATTCGGGTGCCCCTTCGCCGGCGGACTGCTGGGGCGCCATCAGCGGCTCGCCAGGGCCCATCGACTCGGGCGTGTCGGTCACCACGGCGCGGCATCTCGATTTCAGCCCCGGCACTGTGTGGAAGTGCGTGGAAAGCTACGAGGAAAACATACAGAACATGCACCCGCTGATCATACCAGTCGAGCTGAAGGCCATGGTGCGGCTGTTTCTGGACGGCATTGTGCAGAGCAAGAAGGCCAAGCTGAGCTCGGGGCTAGCGGTCGCTGCCTTTGTAGCACCTAGTGGCGTTGCGGGAGCGCAGCAGGCTGAGGCTGGGTCCAAGAGGAAGCGCTCCGAACGGTCCCCGGCGCCGGATGGGGGGTTGGAAGTGCCTCCGGGCATATCAATGAAGTCGATCAAGCCAACCTTCCAGCGGTCCATCAACAATGCGATCGTGCTGCTCGTCCTTGCGCTTGGCAAGATTTGCCTCAACAAGTCGAGCAAGCTGCCCGATGCCGTCCCGGTCAGCGAACCCACGCAAGGATCGCCGGTCGTGCACAATGGGCATCCGGCCTCCCCGATCCAGGGTTCGCAGGGCTCGCCGCCCTCGTACCCGTCCACCACGACGCACTCATCCGGCTTTCACTCGCCAAAAGATGGCACCGAGCGGCCCGGGCCTAGCAGGCGAGCGTCTTTCCAGGGCGGCGGACCGCTCGCCGCCAAGCAAGGCACATCGCTCAAGAGGAACATGGATGTTATCCCTGGTCTGGACTACTTTGCCTATGCAACGGACATCCTCGGCGGGCAACTCGCTGGAACAAGCATCCGCCACATCCACGCCTACATTCTGGCGGGTCTGTATCACGGCCAGCTCGGGAGGGTGATGGAAAGCTACGCTTACATCAAGGAAGCTAGCTGGGCTTTGAACATGAAACTGAGACCGTAAGTCTCTCAGCGGCCTTTTTTGTCTTCTTGCAAATGCTGACTTGACTATTTTTCTCCAGGAGCCTGGACCGATTCAAGAAGATGAATGAAGGGTCACCCGGCGGACTCCACACCATCACAGAAAAGTCGGACAACCAGCTCGTCTTTGCATTTTGGACGGCTCTACAGCTTGAGAGTGACATCATCGCCGAGCTTCCACTACCGCAGTCGCACATTCTGGCTTATGAGAACGCGATGCCGTACCCAAACACCACCCTAGCAAAAACATGTGGTTTCGACGAACGCATCCTCCAGAGCTACCTGGCCCAGCTCTACCTCCGCAAGAGCTTGAACGTGATGCACCAAACATTTTACAACCCAAACCCACCGATACCAACCGAACCCAAGAGATACCCCTCCTCCATGCCCGCTCTCGTGGAGTACGTCCAGAGGTCTCTTGACCAAACGTTTGTGCCTGCGTTGTTCAAGTTCAAACTCACCGACCCACCAGCCGATGAGATCTTGCACGCTCGACTGCGAGCCAAGTTCTGGGGGTGCAATGTCATCACGTACAGACCTTACATCCAGCGGATCGTCGAGCAGAACTACATGAGGATGGGCTCCAATACCGGAGAGCCGCAGTCAGACGCCTACCTTGATTTACCAGCGCTGCCGGGCTTGGAGGATGATGTCTTGCCCCCCGGGGGAATCAACGACACGCTGATCGCCAACGCCTACAAGGGTATCCGGGCGCTGGTAGAGAGCACGCAGGCATTCCACCGGGTTCCCGACAAGCGATTCATCATCACCAATGTCTTTGGTACCGCCCATGCGTAAGGAGTCCACCAACTCGGCTTTCTGGCCACAATGAATGCTGACTGACATTGACATCTTCCAGACAATGGGGCAACTTGCTGACCCTCGCAGCGGCATTCCGAGACCCGACGCTCTCAAAGTTTGTCGACGAGCAAACGCTCAAGGATCTCTTTGCGAAGACAATAAGCTTCTTCCGAACTATCGCCCAGCCGTCCAGCGCCCTATCCACCGACATGCGCATCCTAGAAGGGTTAGAACACGAACTATGGGGTAAATCCATGAGCACCGATGCGATGGATGCTCGGGCTGGTTCCAGCTTCAGCAGTAACACGAGTAGCGGCCCTCAAATGACATCGATGAACGCAATGTCGGGTCCTCCTCCGATGTCGCCGCCTGGTGGCCCGCCTCCCTTCTCGGGTCCCCCCTTTCATTCCATCATGAACGCCCCAGCAACGCCTGTGGATGGGCATCCGCCCCCGCTGCCTCAACAACTTCCCCCCATGCGGCACCATCCTTCATGAACGAGACAAAACGACAATCGCCCCCTTCGAAGCCTGTCTTGGCGATAGACGGCTGCTTTTCTTTCACACGCGGCCTGGACGACATTCGTGTCCATCGCCCCAGGCTGACGACTATTGCGCTACTAGGCGCTTTGCGGCTGGGGATCAAGGCAACTGTTCCCATCCCGCAACGTCGTATCCCGATTTTCTCCGATTCCTCTTTATTAATCTGCATCTTGCGGGAGGGAGGTGGCTATTGTGCTTTTGCTTTTTTTTTTTTTTTCACTCGCGTGCTTTTCACGGGCCATTCTGGCCTCTTCATAGCATTAGCCCGGTTTTTTGCTTGTTTTCTCCCGTTCCCTCCCCTGTTTCTGCTTCTTTTTGTCGTCGGGCAGCGAGGGTGAAGGAGATACCAAACGATGTTGTGAAACGTGTCTATGGTCATTTGGGCGGACTTTTGATGTGTTTTTACTTTATGCAACGTATCTGCCTCATCTATCTCTCTTCTCGCATCTCATACCCCATTCATCTTCGTTCCACGCATCATTATCATCTTATCCTCACCGCCCCCTTTATTCTACCTGGCGAAACGTGCTGGTTGCTGGTTGTGTGGTGCCTTTGGAGGGAATACAAGCGATTGGAAGGGCACCGCAGGGTTGTATACTTTGGATATTTTGATGCACAAGCCAACCATGTTGGAGAGCCTTGTATAAATGCGACGAGACGATGACCGAAAGAATGCGGGAGAAGGTGAACAGGCATGGACGCGACGGTCTGTGTTGAGCAAGGGGCTCAATGTCGTCTGTGTATGGTTCGGTTCGGTTCCATGCACACCACCCATCATGAGGAAGGGGGTTGGTTTGGTTTGCATGTGTATGTAGGTAGATTCAGCCCATACAAATGACGAGGGCGAGGTGCCGATAGACACAAGTACAGAGGGGGCCTCAGCAGCAGAAGATATATACAAGGACGTTACCTATCCCATCCCATCCCATCCATCCCATCCATCCCATTTCCATAACGCCGTGACATGATACCAGATGATGCTAAGATACAGATAGATAAGCGACATAACAGAGCGACTAGAGCAAAACTACTATCAAACAGAGCCACCCATCAGGATACGCCGCTTCCCTCATCAGCTCCTCCAACGGCGCCTTGAACGGCACTGGGGCACCGTGGAGAATCACGTTGGCCAACACGGGGTCTCGACTACTGGGGAACAAAGTGGGGAGAATGCCTTTGAGCGCTACCCCTAGCGTTTGCGGCGTTCCTTTCGGGTAGGTAGGTTAGTATCCCCCCTCAATTCGTCCAGCTGAGAAGAAAGGAAAGGAAAGGGAAGGAAACTCACGGTTGGGTAGTCGAGGAGGAATAAGCGTTTGCATTACTCTGAAGGATCCCGGGGTGGCGTCCGCGCCGGAGGGGGAGGTGGGCATGTAGATGCGGATGGGTACGTTCTTTAGGGGTGTTGGGGTGTTGAGGAGCTGGGAGTGGATTTTGGCGAAGGAGGTGTAGTCGCCTGTGGAAGGGTGAGCAGTGTTTTGAATAAGGGGGTTTTTGGATAGGGGGGTAGGGGATAAGGGGAGATGGAAGGAAAGGAAAGGAAAGGGAAACGAACCATCTTGCACGGCGTTCCAAAGGGCCGTAGTGTTCTCCTTGGAAAGGCTCATGATCTGCTTGGCGTTGTTGTTCCGGACGTAGTCGGCCTCCTTGGCCGAGTTCATAAAGGTGTCGCCGATGTCCCATTCCGGTCCGTCGCTGACGACGAGGCGCCAGGGGAGGCTGCTGGGCTGGTAGAGATCGGCGAGGAGGCCGACTGCGAGGTTGCGCAGCTGGATGTCCTCGTGGTGGAAGCTCGAGCACGAGACGCCGAAGTAGGCGGTCAGCCGCGGCAGCAGGAGGGCCAGGTAGCCGAAGCGCGGCACTGAGGTGATGAAGGGCGGTGTGGCCGGTTGCTCGGCGTGGGTGATGTACAGCGGGATCTGCAGGCTCCAGAGCGTTTGGGGGATGTTGATGGTGGTGTTGTTTCCGCCGCCGCCGCTTGTTGGGAGGTTAGCCCGCCCGCTGCTGCTGCTGCTGCCGCCACGGGGCGACGCGAGGCCCGGGGAGGGTGATCCTGCGAGTGGTGAGGATGGGGACGCCATTGGACTAGCTAGTTAGCGTCTGGTTTCGTCGTTTTCGGTTGTCCCCGATGGGATAGAATTGTCGTTGATCGCCGATCGTATGAGGCAGGCAGGCAGGCAGGCCGGACGGAAGGCGCAACCGGGAGTCGTTTCGTCGGTGCGGTGCGGTGCTGTGCTGTGCGAGTGCTACATGCTCGTTCGTGGTGTGTGTGTGTCCAGTCGGATGGTGCAACGACGCCTGGTTTGGTCTCCCGCTGCGTTTTGCCCAATCGACTGGTCGGGTGATCTTCCCGGCAGGCACTTTGATACGCACGACAGAGGACCGTTGGAGCCCGATAGGCTGGTGCAGCAGGAGCAAGGCTGACACACCCCGCGTTAAGTTCCAGGTTGCTTGTGCTCGACCCGCTCGCCGGCCTCAGGTGCGGGGTTAAGGGTGCCGGAATGAGGGGTCGCGCCCAAGCCGGGAACCAAAGCTCGGAGACTTCGGGACCTAGCTCTGGCTAGCTTTCGTTGTCTTCTATCGCAATCCGTCATCTGCCTGCAGTCTAGAGGACGGACACACACACACATACGGCCATCCGACCCAGCCATCACGCAGCCCGCAGGTCGCAGGCTGCTTGGCCGCATGGCCTGCCCGCAGACAGTGCGCCGTGAAATGCGCCGTACTGTGCGTCCGTACCCCGAAGTATCTCCCCTCTTCCCACCACGCGGGCCCAGACCTGGACCCCCCATCGCTTCTCCTCCTGCCCGCTTCCCGGCCTCGGGCAGGCCTGTCTGCTCCAACCACCCACGCCCAGAAACACGCAACGTTAGCCGATCCCCAAATGAACACCAAAAGACAGCAAGCACATCAACTCCTCAACGCCAGCCACCCGCGACGCCTTCTTCGGCGACGCCCGTCTGCCCTACGCCTCAAACAAGGTACCCTACATATGTAAAGACAAGCCAACTTATCTAATGCCAACCACGTGGGCATCCATCCGGAACCCCCTTTCCTGCGCCTGCCAGTGGCTCTGTTGTCCCCCGCCAGCGGTGACTGGACCGACCGACCACAATCTTCCCACCGCGGGCGTACAATGTCCTACTCCAAATCTCCGCTCCGCAAAGCCACGAGCTCTCCCCTCCTCTCCTCTCCCACCAGACCAGACCAGACAAACAGACGGCCTCCGTGCGGTCCCACACACGCAAACAATCCCCCTATCAGCCGACATGTATCAAACCAAGACTTGCATCCATTCGTCATCTATCTATCTCAACCACATCCAACTAATCACAACGACAACCCAATAACCATCTCAATCTCAATCTCCGACCAAACAAAGTCGACATATCATCCATCCATCCATCCTCTGATCAGTCACACCAAACATCCATCCATGTCAGCCCCGTCCTACCGAGTTACACCACCCTCTCTCCTGCCGCGCCAGCCGCCCAAATGGAAATCTAACTGACGGGTACGAATCTGATAGGTTTGCACCAGCCTACACATACCACACGTGGATAGGTGCATCACAATCGCGCAGTGTAACGGCTCTCTCTGCCTGCATTTCATTCATTCACCCGCATCTTACTCCTGCAGTTTGCTCTGCTCTGCGCTGCTCCGTTCTGATCCCCCTGCCACACTGTGATCTATCCCTTTCCTTCCGGTAGACTCCACGGCACACCACACAGCCCACCACACTTCACAAAGGCTTTCCACCAGAAACAAAACCACATAGACGAGACAAAGGTATATATTACCGTCCTCCTCTCATACCATAGCCGTAAATACATACATCCCCTCCCCAAGATGGGAGCCCATACGTACTTCAACCAGACTCACTCACACACTCACACTCATATGCAAGAACCTGACCTCCCTCCATCCACATCCAACGTCGAATTGTCCCTAACCCCTCCCAAGGGCACAGATGTACATAATCCACATCAACTCAGTCGCCTTGAGACTCAAAATCGACCCATCCACACTCGACAATATTTGATCAATAAGACGACAAATCATTTGCAGTAGAAGATGACAGAAAAAGCAAGAAAAGAACTCTGGTGGTATCAAAGCGCAGAGGGCCGTTTCAGCCAATGCATAAAAAAGGCAACCAGAACAAATCCAAAATAGTAAAGAATCGTAAGTACGAAGATGTGTAAAGTACAGGTAATAGTGATGGTGATGGTGGTGATGGTGATGATTCACAGACCGCCTTGGAGAAGGGCGCGAATGATGAAGCGCCGACAGGAGGCCCTGGTTTGGCCATACGAAGGCAGAAGCGGATCAAGTGTATCTGGTGGTGGTGGTGGTGGTGGTGGTGAGTGAAATTACGTTTCGCTTTTGGGCGTCCCCTGCCCCATGGCAATGCAAAGTATGAGATGGTATGAAACCAAGAGTCGACAAAGGAGAAGCCAAAAATGGGTTTATCCAATCGTCCCGTCAATAGATGCGCGTCATGTGTGGTGGATATCGTATACGTCCTCGGGCATCGTGGTGCTCAGGCGCGCGCCTAGCCAGCAACGCTGGTCTTCTTGCGGTTCGGGTACCTCGGCGGATAGTCGGAGTCGTCTCGGCGACCAACCGGGCCACCAGGAGGCGCCGAGTTCTTGAAGAACTCGGCCAGTTCCGAGGTCCCGCGGCTAGATACAGCAACGGGGTCGCGAGGTTCGAACTTCTTCATGGGGACTCGTCTGGTGGCAGGCGGAGCCGCCCCAACACTGGGGGCCGTTGAGCGGAAATTCGATGGGTTGTACTTGTCGACCCCAGGTGGCATGTTGACTTGGATAGGGATGTATCCCTTTGCACCACCCGCCACGCCGGAGCTTCTCGGTTCGGCAACCGGAGGCGGAACAGGGCTCCGAGGGCTGGAGTTTCCAGACGAACTGTTGCTGTTGCGTCCGCTCTCGCCGCGCCTCGTAAGCCTTGCCATCAAGCTCGGAGCACTGGCCTTCTTCTTAGGTCGGCTTATCGGCTGTGGAGCAACTGGCTCAGGCGGAGGTGGCGGCATGCTTCTGAGGAAATCCAGCAGACTCTCCTCCTGAGGCGGCGCCTTCCGCTGCGGGCCCGGACCCATCATATCGTCGTCCTCGTCCTCGTCGCTGAGATCGATAGCATAGGGGTCACGAACACGGCGTGTCTTGCGTTGGGGTATGGGCATGTCGTCATCCCCGCCTCCATAGCCCCTGTTGCCACCAGGAAGAGCCTTGTTCCTTCCCAAGAGAGCGCTCTGCGAGTTGACCGATGACTGCATTGAAGACTCAGTTATGTTGGTAGACGCCTGGCTGCTTCTGACATCAACATCGCGCAGCTGGGCATCGACCGCCCTGCCCCCAACGGCTCCAGCAAGCTGATCTGAATCCATCGTCGTTCGGAACGGCGCGACAGTCCTCGGAATGCGGGGGTTGCCTGCGGCGCTGGGCGGACCGCGACGAATAAAGTCGATCAGGTCGGAATTGTCGTCCTTGTAGTCAACGGCTGCGTCGCGAGCCTGGAGTCGTGCTCTGGCGATGCTGCTGGTTGTTGATGCCCTGGGAGTGTCGACGCTCGACTTGGAAACGCTGGCAGGTGCTGTGGTGGTACGCACCATGCCGCCACCGCCGGGTCCAGTCGATCGAAGGAAATCCGCCAACTCGGCCACAGACTCGCGGGGTAGTCTTGCGTCTCGGGCTTGAGGAATAGGGCCGTTCGCGCGAGACTTTGCTGGAACTGAAGGTGCAGACCGTGATCCAGCTCCCGATGAGTTGCTGACGTTGGATGGAACAATACCGAGGCTGTTCTTGCGCTGGTAATCAGGAGTTGGGGTGGATTGCGAGATGGAGCTTGATCGCTTTAGCTCGTTGGACTGAATAAAGGATGACGATCGAGACCGATCTCCGTTTTGACGCGCCTCCTCGCTCCTGCGGGTCTTGAATGCAACAACAGGACTACCGGTAGCGCCGGAACGATTCGATTGGGACTAGAAAATCGGGTCAGACCACAACTCAAGATCGGATGAAGACGAAACAACTTACATCCATGTCACGCATGTTCTCCGGAGTCAAGGTATACTGGATCGTCTGGTCGCTGTGGATGAGCTGCTCGAAATCCCGGGCAACATCAATGCGTGACCGAGTAGTCTCCTCAGAAGTCCTCACGGGCTTGAGCCTGTTGGTCGAGGTGCTCGAAGTGGACCCCGAGGTGTGCTGCTGTCTTGTCGCTTGGCTTGGGGACTCGTGAGTCCGTGGCGGATATGGCTCCGAAGGGCTCCGGGTGCGCCTGCGCTCAACCGAGACTTGACCGATAGTTGACGGCTGCTGCGGTGAGCCGCGGGGAGAACTGGTGCTTTGCTTCCTCACCGTGTTCCTTTCGGGGACCGCAGGAGGTTCAGAGGCAAATGATCCATTGGTGGGAGTGGTCGGTTGAGGGCGAGTCTGAGCCGCTGCTGGCTTGCGAGGAGGCTCTGGCCTCCCCTGCTGGGCATTGAAAGGGCCGTTTGACGCAGTCGAGGAGATGATAGTGACCTTGGTGACCGTGGTCTTGACAGGCGAAGGGGGTGCAGGTGGCGCTTGCGTCCGCTTAGGGAATGGGCCGAAGCTAGATCGAGCCGGCTGTTTCACCACTGGCTCGGGAATGACTGCCAGTCCGATTCCAGCGCTGCTGCCCGTAGGGCTGTTGGGAGAAGCCGCATCGTCGTGATTGATACCCGAGATCTCCTCCGCCTCAGAAATCGAGTTCTCGGAGAAACCAGTCTTGACGCCCGACCGGAACGCGGACATGCTATCAGGTGAGCGACGCATCTTCTCCTCCACGAGGGGTGTCTGTGCGGTAGCGCCGTTCAATCGCACTGCAGTGACTTGCCGGATGAGATCAACCTCCGCCGAGCTCCGTCGCGATCCGACTGCAGGGCTGCGAGGACCGGCTACGTCAACGAGGCGTGCGGAGTGAATACTCGGGGTACGGGCGGGCAAGTTGGTGTTGATAGCCGCAGGCTTGCCACGCTCAGATGTGGCTGGCGAAGAGCTCCGCCCCGAGATGGAGATCCTCGAAGACATGAGAATCTGGGGCTCCTCGATGATAACGTCCTCATCCTCATCAAGCACCTCATCTTCGTCTTCTTGGACTTGAGCAAGGACTGCCTGAAGTGACGCCGGCATGGTCGCAGATTGAATAGGTGAATCTTCTTCCTCTGACGAGGACCAGCCGCCCTTGGGACTCTTGGGCGACTTTCCGTCCGATGCCTGCGCAGCGGGGCGAGCCTTGTCTAGTATCTCAACAACATCGCCTACGTCATCATCCTCCGCCTCATCATCGTCCGTCTCCTCTAGTGGTACACGCGGGAAGAATGGCGCAGTCGTGGCGTTTGGCACCGAGTTGGACCGTTTCCTAAAAGTCGAAGCCGGCGCAAGAGTAATTGCAGAGAGCTCATAGCCGCCGAGCGAAAAGACCGCCAGGCTCTTCGGTCGTGGTGGCAGGAGGTCCTCCTCCGACTCGTCCGCTTCCGTCTCATCATCGCTGTAGTATGCGAGGCCGGGGACTTCAATCTCGTCAACATCCCGTTCCCCTATTGGCAGGGGGATACTGGCAGCCACCAAATACTCCTCGAACGACTCCGGCTCTTCGACCAGCTCCCACTCCTCAATAGGAGGAACCTCCCCTTCGTCTAGAGGCTCAGGAACGGTAGGTACTGAGGGCTCTCCCGTAATGCTGCTGGGCGAGCGCAGGTGCCCGGATCCGCCACGCATGGAGTCTTTTGAGTATGATCGGGACAGACGCTGGTCCATCGTGGTGATGCCCGGGGATCGGATCTTCTTCTTCCAGGCTCTCCAGAGCCTGCCGAGTGTCCGATCCAACGCAACTCGTTCCATATCGAGCTCCTCAACAAGGACCCTATCAGCAGGCTCCGAGGGACTTCGCGTGCCATCCTTCAGCTCTTTTTCGTACCTCAAGCGCATACGGTGGTATGATGCTTGACCAGCGACTATCAGAGCCTGTTCGCCCATAAACTCCAGGATGGAGGTGAGGAAGATAGCCACGGCGGGGGAGACAACCTCGGACTGTCGGTCTTCTAGGCTAGCAGTCAAATGCTCCTGCTCCATGTAGAAATCTTCGTCCTCCTCCTCCATGTCACCAAGCGAGGAATACACCATGCACCGCAGACGCGTCCGCTTCCATGCCAGCTCCAAATCCCAGTCTCTGGGGGAGATGGGAGTCGGCGACGGCTCCACATCCTCGTCGTCGCCCCCCAGATATTCGCGCAGCTCCTCGTCAGCTTGGTTGATGGCGTCTTTGGCCAATTTTGGCTTGAGCACTTCGGAAACGGCTGGTCGCAAGGCGGAAAGGCTTGTCGAGCGGGCAATGGAGAGGAAATTGAACAAGAGCTGGTCGAGGAAGTTGTTAACCAGCTGCAGTGCTGCCGGCGATACTGCAGCGGTTTCGCCCGACGGCTCGACACCGTGTTGATCGTACCAGGTATCGGCGTGGCTGTCGTGATCGTTTGTGACAATCTGCGAGGCGGCCGACGTGGCGATGAAGGCCGCCTCGGGCGATACGGATAGCGGGGGCGACATGAAGCTGTAGGCGATGGTCGACGGCCTGTCGCTGGATATGCTCTGGGCCCGCGAGCGCGAGGGCAAGGGCATTTTTTGCTGTTGCTGCTGTTGCGGCGGAGGGGACACGATCCCCGTCGAGGATTGTTGAGACATGGCGGGCTCTAAAGAGGCAGCTGCGACCGCAACTCCGGTGTAACAGTCGGTGGTGGGAAGGCCGGGCGCAGACCTGCTGCTTGCTGCTCTGCTGCAAGACGGCAGAGACCTAGCACGGCGACAGGGGAGGACCGAGCATTCGCAATCGCGCCGGGACGGGGATGGGAGGGCGTGGTGGTGGTGGTGGTAGCAGCAGCAGTGTTGCTGTCGCGGCGGGCACCCGACCTGACAGGGCGTTGCGAGTTAGATTGCGCTGCGAATTGGGCGTGGTAATTGGGCGAGACACTGGCTGCGATGCTCGATCTCGCAGGGCTGGGACGGCAGCCTGCTTTTGTTAGTTCGACCTCGGTCGCCAGACAAGCCAGACAAACCAGAACAGACGCGGACGGGGGAGCTGAAACAGAGGACGGATAAGAGCCGGGGGCTCCAAGGAGGGGTGGGGGAGGCAAGACAGGCCGGCGAGCGGCACGAATTGATCCAAATCTGGTCGGGTGTGTGTGAGAGGGAGACGGACGCAGCAGCATCAGCAGCAGCAGGACAGCGGCACTTTCATGCGCCAGGAAAGCAAGACAGATCCAATGCTTGGCCAGCGTGTGTGCCAGACAGCAAAGCAGCGAGCAAGCAAGCATGTTTCCGCTGGCTCGCTGCCTGCTGCTTGCTGTCCACTTCCGTTGGATATATTCCGCAGGCACGTCGGCACCCGCCGTGTGTGTGCGCCTCATTGCTCCATATGGAAACACAGAGGGCAGGCAAAGCACGCGGCCGGCGACTTGTGTATCGCGAGCAGCCATGTGGTGGAGAGGGGGACGTGATAATTTTGGAAGAATCAACACCCTTTGCGCGGCCCACGGCGGCCACACCGAAACAGACGGCAGGCGCGACCCGGATATTGTGCAGGCAAAGATTGATGATGTGGTGGTGGATGAGCACCCAGAGGAGTGCTCCCTGGTGGCAGCAGGAAATCAGGTAACACACACAACACACACGCACCTTGGAGGTTTGTCTGTCAGCTTTCTCGAGATAATCTTATTCAGATGTATATTTGGCAAGAGGGTGTCGGTTCGGGGCGTAATCCGAATTGTTGGGTGAAGTTTCGTCTCAAAGGACGCCCGCACCGACAATGCAATCCGCTGGCGCAGTCGAGGATGATGAAAGAAACGAAACTCGAAACCACAAGCTGACGAGCAGAGAGAGATCGAAGATCGATGGGAAATTTGACTCTCCCAAGACGGCGGGATCGGTGGTTTTTTCCCCTGCTTCCCGCCTCTTCTTTGCGTGGCTTCGCAAGCGGCCGGAGCAAGCAGTGGGCAGCCAGGGTCCCTGACGCGAGACCCGGAACGGCCTAGTAGAAGGGGGCTCCGAAGATTCCCAGGTTCGTCGAGACGAACGAGAAGCGGAGCAGAATGGGCAAACGATTCAGATTGGCACTGGCGTCCGCTCTCATGGCTCGTGGACCAGAAGCCTCCCCCCGCAAGAATATCAAACGTTTGGGCCCTTTTTTGGCGGGATGGATTGACCAGTCAACACAATAGCGTCGAGGCACGAATGCAATGCAGGCGCAATTGCGTCCGACCAGAGAAAACCGACATGCTGCCGCGAACTTTTTTTTCTGCTCGGAGCTGCATCCAGAAGCCCAGAGACCCCAATTGCCCCTGGTCGCAATCGGCAAAAGTGGATCGTCGCAAACGGAGCAACCCCTGTCCCCTGCTAGCTCCAGGGCCCAACTTCGTCTAGCGGGGAGGCACGCCCGCACCTCCTCCTGTCTTGGCACTTGGCTCACCTTCCCCCTCCATCGAACTGGAGGGTGCAAGTGGGATTCTTTGCCCACATTCCAGTGGATTGATTGATGAGTCTCAACGCCACGCTGCTGCACAGTGGCCATGGCGTCCGCGAACTGAGCGGAATGACGACTTGAAGAAACAGCATGCAAACCGGCACATCACCAGCAGAACCAACTTCTTCTTTTGTTTTCGGGCAGCCCGCCTGCATCATCTCTCGTAGCCAGCAGGCAGAACCGCGCAGAGCTGCGGGGTGGTGAGGTGCCGGGAGAATTCACAGACACAGATCCCATCTCGTCCCAAATCACCATGCACATCTTGCACGGAATAAGAAGCCCCCCCCCCTCCACTATTTACGCAGATCTCTCTATTATATGCCGACCAGCTCAGCAGCCCGGCGGCACAAGCTCGAACCACACGCATCAGGTCACGCAGGCCATCACAAACATTGCGGCGCGAAAAGTGATTCTCAATAGTATCAGTTTTTTCGGCCTCATTGCCTAGCTCGTGGTGTCGCACACGCCACGTCGAATCTGGGGGATCGTCCGTTGCGCAATGATGAGCCTCTCCGCTCTCTCTCGTTCAGCACGGACGCGGGGTCCGTTCGCTCGCTCGCCCGCGACGGATCATGACCACGCACGGCGCTGATGTCTGATTGCTCGGTGGCACGCCGCCTCGACCTCTTGTTTCTGCGGCTGGCAGCGGCACCGTCACAAACACGTCCACTTCCCGAGTTTGCCGTATCTTTGAGTGGGTGTCGCCGAGGGCCATGGAAGGCGTCCGGACGTCTTTTGCAGGACTGGTCGACACATGAGGAAGTTCTTGCGGTTCACGGGATCGGCCGAGACAGCACGGGCCTCGTCAGTCCCATGCATCGTTGGGCTTCGACCCCTCTCTTGCAACCGGATTTCTCTGTCTGTTGTCTGCTGTCTGTCGTCTGTCTTGCTGCCCTCCCAGCCTTCTCGTTATCGCCATCATCAGATTCAGCAGAGCATGGGACGTGTGCTTCGCGGTCGCAGAAATGGCTTCACTTAGCTTGCTGTCTCTCGGCCCCTTGGCAGTGTCGTCTTGATCCGTGCTCGCCGGCCCCGCCGTCCCTCCACGCTATTGGTGTCGGTTAATCTGGCGCCGCATGAGAGGCTTCCTGAACACATTCGTCCTGTGAACCCGCCTATTCACGCATCTCACCAGGATGCAGAAAGCAGAGAGAGGGTGGTCCAGCAGATCAGATGAACCCCAGGTTGGGATGGCAGCCAATTTGGAGCCAGAACTTGTTTCTAAAACAAAGTAACCAGTCATCCCGCGCCCCCTTTCTGCTCCAGGGACCCGGAGACTAGCCGGGCCGGGAAGCAACACGGCCCATGGGCGATGTCGAGCAGCCAGCCAGCCCGCTGGTATGCTTACCTGAGAGTAAGTTATTACTCTACTTGAAGGGGAGTCGTCATATCTGAAGGCCAGGACCTGCCAACTCAATCAGGATCATTGGCGGCCAGCGACTACCGGTATTGCCTTCTTTCCGGCATCTTTACACAACATCTCAGCAGCTTATTATCTATCGCCTTCAACAACTTTCTCTTTACCCGCATGCTGCCTTTTGTTGACCTTGGCCTCAACACCAAGCGGCCTCGACCTCCTGTGTAAGACGCAGCAGGACCCAGCCAAGTAGCATCGAAACCTACCGGTCCATCGTGATTTGCACAAGCGCCTGGAGCCGCAATAGTTCTCAGCAATCAGTTTTGCATCCGGTCATCTTGGCAAACCAAGACGGAGAAAGTAAGTCGCTGTTTCATCGCCGGGCTGCACGACCCGGGCGGGCGATTTGCGCAGTTTATCCGGCGGGCGAGTATCACCTCGACCGTGATCGACGCGCGGTAGAATACGTCTCGAAGCTTCCCCTTTTTTGCGGTTTTGCTTTGTGGTTGCGGATGCGGATTATGTCCGAAGTTTAGGTAGGGTTTTGCGACTCCTGCAGGGGACGGCGATGAGAGGAGTTAGGCTTGCGACTGGCGAACCGGGGATGGACGCGACGCTCCTGTCTGGGGGTTGGTGGTGGGTGGTGTGGGTGTGTGTCCGTTCACCAGGAGGACGGAGAGCACTGCGAAATGTTCGGATGGTTTTTTGGGGGGGATGATTTATCTGCGGCGGAAATTCTCCGCGACTGACTTATGGTTTGGTTACCATGTGGTGGTAGCCGAGTGGTTGATTGGTCTTGCGACCCTGGTCATGGTGATGGACAAGCGTTGACGACCCTGAGTATCACGACCATCGTCACCCCTTTTCTTACTGTTTCTTGCATTTGATCGTGATGGATAAGCGTTGACGACCCTGAATATCACGACCATCGTCATCCTAAATACCCCTTTTCTTACTGTCTCTTTGCATTTGCCCGAACAATTGTTAGGTACTGAGAAAAGTACAACTCAAAAAACTCGTATTTCCTTTCTACCTTCTATCTGTATGTATCCCAATTGCATGTTTATCCCACTGCAGTGTTGCAACTCCCCCTTTCTTTCAACCAAATCCCCTTCCACCAATGTCAAGACAAGCGAAGACGAAGGGGAGTGTAAGAAGCAAAACACATATATATTATTACGAGAGTGATATTTATACGCGTATATAGACAGACACAACAACAACGACAACAACAACGATACTTTTTCAAGGAAAAGAAATAACTAGGAAGGTAGCCATTAGCTCTCGGGCCGGGGTCGCAGCAGAAAACTGCTGGGGTTGGTTGGTTGGTTGTTGCTGTTGACATGACAAAAGAAGAAAGAAAGAAAGAGGGAAACGTGACGTCCAGTCACAGAGAGAGTGTCAGCTCTGTTTTTTTTTTTCCTTTTTCCTTTTGTTTGGTGTTTGGTGTTTGCTTCCTCCTCTTTCTGCTCCTGCTCCTGTTCCTGACCCCCATCTCATCTACAGGCACCCCAGTCGCCTTCCTACCGACTGCTTCCCTGGCCCACGTTCGCCATCCACCCACGAAACGATGTGACATCGCGTTCTTCAGGGCGGTGGAGACGTTGACTTATCAGAGAACCTGGACCATCGCGGCCGCGAGGCCGGCAACCAAAGCGCCGAGGCACACGCTCGCGCCGACGCTGCCGGCGCCGGCGGTGACGTACGGAGGCGCGGCCGAGCCGGTCTTGGCCGGGGGAGGCGGGGGGTTGGTGCCGGTGGGCTTGGGCGGGGCACCACCACCGCCGTGCTCGCCGCCGTGCTCAGGGGCACCACCACCACCGCCGCCGCCGCCACCGTGCCAGGCGGGCCACTCGTCGTCGGAGTCAGAGTCGGAGTCGGAATCGTCGTCAGAGCCAGAGTCCCATTCGGGGGCGTTGTAGTGCGGGGCCGGGGCGGGATGCTGGGGGGTCATCGGGGCCGGGTGCTGAGGGGCCTCGCCGGGGTGCTGAGGAGCAGGAGCGGGCTGGTAAGGGGCGGGCTGGTAGGGGTTGTGGGCGGGCTGCTGGGGCTTCTCGCCGCCGTGCTGAGGTTGCTCACCACCGTGCTGAGGTTGCTCACCACCGTGTTGGGGCTTCTCACCACCATGTTGGGGCTGGCCACCATGAGGCTGCTCACCACCATGCTGAGGCTGCTCACCACCGTGCTGGGGTTGGCCACCACCGCACTTGCTGCAGTCCTCGGCCGGGGCGGTGTGGTTAAACCCGTGGTTCTGCTCCTCCTTGTGCTGCTTATGCTCCGTATGCTTGTGCTCCTTGTGGTGCTTGTGCTTGTGCTTCTTCTCAGGGGCAGGGGCAGGCATGGTGTGGTTTCCGGCAGGCTGGTGCTGCTCGCCGCCGCCGTGGCCGTGGCCGTGGGGGCACTCGGAGCCGTGCTTCTCGCTCATGCCGCAGGGGCAGGGCTCGCCGCAGTCGTCGGTGCACTGGTGGGCGCCGCCAGAGTTAGAGCCGTGCTCGCAAGCGGTGCAGCCCTCCTCCTTGTGGTCGTGGTCGTACTCCTTCACCTCCTCGTGGGGCTTCTCCTCGTGCTCGCCGCCCTTCTTACCCTTGTTCTTGTGGTGCTTCTTGTGGCCGTGCTTCTTGTGCTTCTTGTGCTCGTGCTCATGCTCGTGCTTGGGCTGGTAGCAGTCGAGACCGTACTGCTGGGTCTCGCAGTAGAGGGGCGGGGCGGGCACGTAGATGGGGTAGGAGCGGCAGATCTCGACGGTGCAGGACGGCGGCGGCGGCGGGAGGCAGCCGCTGTCGTAGTGGCGGTCGTAGTCGTAGGTGGCGCGCGAGTGCTCGCAGTAGACCGTGGGCGGCGACGGGTAGCTGTAGTTGGAGTAGCGCGGGTAGCGGTAGCCGCTGTTCTTGTAGGCGTCGTGGTAGGCACCGGGCGGGGGCGAATAGGGGGCGCCGTCGATCCGGTGCGCCTGGCACGAGTGGTACTCGGGGCAGCGCTCGTAGTCGGGGTACTGGCAGGACGGGTCGTTGTAGCACTCGGACACGGGGCGGCACGTGTAGCCAGCCGGGCACGACGGGCGCCAGCCGTAGGGGTAGCCGTTGGGGTGGTCGTACGAGTAGCCGGACCGGTAGCCGCCCGTGCCGTTGTAGCCGGGGCCGAGGTCATCACCGTAGTTGTCGTTTCCGTAGTTCTCGTTTCCGTAGTTCTCGTTTCCGTAGTTGTTGTCGCCATTGCCGTAGTTGTCGTTGCCGTGACCGTGGCCAAAGTTGTCGTTGCCATAGTTGTCATTGCCGTAGTTGTCGTTGCCAAAGTTGTCATTGCCGTGGCCGTGGCCGAAGTTGTCATTGCCATAGTTCTCGTTGCCATGGCCATAGTTTTCACCATGTCCAAAGTTCTCACCATGGCCGTGGCCATAGTTTTCACCGTGTCCGAAGTTCTCGCCGTGACCATGGCCATAGTTCTCACCACCGTGACCAAAACCGCCGTTTCCATGACCGTAGTTGTCGCCGTGGCCAATACCATGACCAATACCGTGACCAACACCATGGCCATAGTTGTCATTGCCGTGACCATAGCCGCCGTTTCCGTGACCGAAGTTGTCGCCATGGCCATAGCCACCATTGCCATGACCATAGTTGTCTCCATGACCATGGCCTCCGTTGCCATGTCCGTAGCCCTCATGTCCAAACTCCGGGCGACCATGGCCACCACGACCATAGTAGTCATCCCCACCAGTCCGGTTGTGGAACGGTCCATAAGGTCCCTGGTAAGGCGGCACGCCCGGACGGCCGCGGTTGTCCGGCACCGGGACAGGAATCAGCGGCTTCGGAATGTGGGGGCCCGGAACGCCAATGCCGGGGTTATAACCCGGAACCGGTTCGATCCGGCCAGGGATGTCCATACCGGGAATGACACCAGGAAGGGGCTCCATCTTGCCGCCGCCGCCGCCCTTCTTCTTCTCCTTCTCCTCCTTCTTGTTCTTCTCCTTGAGCTCCTCCTCCTTCTTCTGGTCCTTGTCCTTGAGCTCCTTCTCCTTCTTCTCGTCCTTGTCCTTGAGCTTCTCCTCCTTCTTCTTGTCCTTCTCCTGGTCCTTCTTCTCCTTCTCCTTCTCCTTCTCCTCCTTCTCCTTCTTCTCCTTTTCCTCCTTCTCCTTCTTCTCCTTCTCGTCCTTCTCCTTCTTGTCGTCCTTCTTATTCTCGTCTTCCTTCTTGTCCTTGTCCTTTCCGCCGAAGATGTCCTTGAACCCGGGAATCTCGAACTGGCCACCGGCACCAGAGGCCGAGGGGGCGGCGGGAGCCGGGACAATCGGGACGGGGCCAGCGAGGACGGTCTTGGTGTGCGAGATGGGGATCACTATGGGTTTGGTTGAGATGAGGACCTTGGTATGGTAGCAGACAACCTTCCCGTCAGCGGACTTACACTCTGGGCCGCTGCTGTTCTCAGAGGCCGGCGACACAGCAGGAGCAGGCACTCCGGTCTGCGGGAGCGTGACCTCCGGTCCGGGGACCGCAGCCTGCTGGTCGGTCGGAGCGTCCGCCGAGCGATGATGGTTGTTGTTGCTGAAAGGGGCAGCATTGGCGACCGCCAGGGCTGCCCCGAGGGCCAGGATGGAGGCCTTCATGGCTCGCTCATGGAAGGGCGGCCACAGTCAGTTTAGTCCTGGAAACGAGACGCGCGCGGTGGTTTTCAGGGAGGGAGGGGAAACGGGGCAAAGCGGCAGCCAAACAATCCCACAAACGAGTGACAGGAGATGAGAGCGGGGAGGGCTGGGAACAGGCGAGGAGAAGGGAGTCTTGGTGCTCGAATGCTTCCCTTTTAAGCGCCTCATGACCTCCAAGCTTCGCACTTCCCCGAGCCCTGCGGATCTCCAGCTGAGGTAGCCCCGGGGGCGTGCATGTGGGCATCATCGATGGGCTCACCATAGCCGACAGCGGCGGCATCGGGGCGACACCTTCGCTCATACATCAGTGGGACAGACAGACACATAGTAAACACGGCGGGGACAGGGCGAATAGCTCCAAAATATGCTTCGTGGCGCTGTTGGTGCGGGTATATCCAGCCCCACGGCTACCAGAGAGGTTCCCTCTCTCACATGTGCTTCCGGAATCTCCCTCCCCCTCCCTTGCGGCATGCCGCGTCTGCCGTATTACTTCCGCGAGCCGTACCTAGCCAGCAAGCCACCCTGAAAAATGTCCCATGAGGCTGAACCTTGCTCGAGCCGACGACAGCTCGCCGCCTCGTTTTGCCTGAGGAGGCAGCCAAAGACTGACTTGACTGGGAGGGGACGGCGGATAGAATCAATTGCAATGCTCAGCTCTGTTTCCAGCCCTATTTGCCGACTTGGACCTTCCTGGACAAAACCTGTGAATGTCAGATTTCTCCCCCCGCGGGCCCGTACCCAATCGATGCCGGCCGCCTGTCTTTTTCTGGCAGCCCAGCCTTTGACGAAACCGTAGACCTCAACGCCTGTTGAAACCGCGGCAATGCGAACTAGTCCTCCGGAACCCCCGAAAAAAGCCCCACGCGCATCCGGTGGCTCTGTTTCGTTTTCATGTCAGCGCGAGTCAGAAGGATACGAGGGCCAGAAATAATGGACTCACAAAAGGCAGCTTCGGAATGATGACAGCCAGCACGGCGAGGAAGTTTATGGTGAAGTACGCCAGGTCGTAGTGCGTGTAGTGTGTGCTCAAGAGGAAGAGCCCAATCGGCACGCTGAGCAAGAACTTCTTGGCCGGCGTGTACTGAGCTCCGTCGTCGATCTGCTCCCACATATTCAGGTTGTCGTACGCTCCGCCGTTGAACTCAAACGGCACGCCGCGGACGTGGTGGAACATGATATAAGACCCAAACATGTATGTGATGTTGGTCAGCGTCCATGATGTCTCCTGTGACACGCCGGGAATGATATCGTAGAGAATCTTGAGAGCAATGATCAGGACGAAGTGGATTGTCCATGCGCCTGTCGTTCCAATTGTCAGTAACTCCGTCTTCCCCAGCCAGGCAGCGCCGAGGCAGGAGGTGCCCCCCCAGTGTTCAACTCGACTGACCTTTGGCATTGACCCAGTTCGCGTTCAGGTTGGGCAGCGCAGACTGATCGCTCAGCTGCTCGATCGGCTCCAGAGGCTCGTGGTAGACCTGGAGGATGCTACTAGATCTCCTCCTTCGGCCACCTTTGTCTGCCATGTTCGGGTTAACGCCTCGACGCGGTGGGTTGGTGCCCGCGTCGTACGAGACGGTGCGAGGGATGAGGAGTGGGGAAGACAGTTTGGCGGTGTTGTCGGCGTCTGTCGCCGCGGGTTGCGACGAGTAGGCCGATGTGTTGATGGGTTGGAGAACGTTGGAGCGATGAGGTTGCACGATGCTCAATGCGGGAGACGCGAGCCGGGCAGCGTTATGATGTCACGAGCCCGGAAAAGGGGAACTGCCGGGTCGGCGGGTCGTACACCGGACCAAATGTGCGGCGGGCTGTGCAGAGAATTGCGGCGGGCGGTTCGCAATATCGACGGCCGCGCGGGTGGTCGAGGGGGACGGATGTAAGGTAAGCCTGGTATGGCGGCCAAGTACCAAGTCTCGAGGTCGCGGGCGCTGCCTGCTGAAGTTCGATTTGCCTCGTGTGTTTGTCTGCTGGCGATTGGCCTGTCGCGAGATGGCCTTCAGATCAAAGAAACCGCCAACCTAGAATTAACGAGAGACGGAGAAGAAAGATGTTGTCGAGCAAAAGACCGGTCGCGTCTCTTTCGAGATGCTGCAGACCCAGGATTGAATCCGGCACGTTGTTGGAGTTGGAGCAATGATCTGGCCACGAACGCCAAAACGTGCGAAATGCAAGTTCGCCCTGCAGGTACCGTCCAGGGATCTACTGGCCTGGATGCACCGGTAAAAGCGGATGCGGGGACTTGTGTGCTAACATTTGATTTCCCCCGAAATTTACTGAAAGGAGGCTTGCAACTAGCGCCTGGCGTCTGCTGAGAGGCGGGGCCTGGAAAATTACCTGCTGAGGAGCAAGTGGCGATACGATATCTGGATGCGGTCTCCGGCCAGCTCGGCGACAATCGCTTGGAAGGTCTGGCCAGACGCGCGGCGGAAGATATCTCTCACACCCACAGACCTTTGGTGATATCCACATATGGCTCCTTTCCGTGTAACAAGACCTCGCTTTTTTCATCGGGGGGCCTCACAAGCATCATGAGCCTTTGATGCATCGAAAAGGCATTCGCCACGGAGAGAAAGGTCTCAAACACATCTTACAACGCCTCATAGAGTCTCTGAAGTATGTAGCAGAATAAGAGAACCCTTCCAGCACGTCACAGAATAGCATCATACTAGAGATGGCATTTTACATCGGCGTTGACATGAAACATCCCACCACAAGGACCAAATCTTGGTCCGCCCTGGCACGTGCAAAGCTTGGTGGGAGGGCTGTCTCCCCAACTGGACAAAGAAGTGGGTCCCACTTTGTTTCTGCTCAGCAAAAAAAAAGCGGCCAGGAAGGTGCAAGCTTGGAAGCGCAATCCGCCGTGAACGTCACACTCGAACGGCTTTCCAAGGCGACCAGAAGCGCGAACTCCAAGCAACGTACTTGAGTTCTCCACCATCTTCCTCCCATCGTCAGGATTTCGGGCAGTCCCGGTCCTGCTCTCCGCGGTCGCCACAAAAGCACCACTCTTGCCGCATGCGCCCGCCGAACAACTTCAGCTTGGCGCGCCGCAGAAATCGCGTTTGCGAATGAGGCTGTTGTTGGAGACCGCCTAATCATAGAAAGTCGCATGCATGGCCAGGCCCAGGCGGGCCAAACCAAAGATGGCAAGTTCTTCGCAACCGCCAAAGAAGCAGGGAACGCTCGACGGCTTTCTCTCACAGGCCAGCAAACAGGCCAGCAATGGCACAAAAAAACGGCCGATCGTGATCGATCTGGACGACTCAGATGAAGACCCAGTCTCCCACCGAGGACAAGACCAGAAGCGTGCAAAGACCGACGCCGCGGACTCTGTCAGCGTGTCTGATGGCCTCGATGAGGGAGATGTGGGTTCCAGTTCCAACCCATCCGCCGCCGCCGCAAGCGAAGCCGCCGCGCCGTCCGCGAAATCTCATCGCGGGTGGAACCACGGAGTCAGCAATGGCCTGCGGACTTCTTTTGGAGCCAAAACTCGAATCGGCGCCGCCAAGCCATCTCCTGACCAGACAGCGCCGAGCCCGGATGCTGAAAGTGCACCCGAATCCGCCAGCACATCGGCGTCGACGGACGATGCAGAGCTCAGAGCCTGGAGAGCCAAAGCAAGCCAGATATCCAGACTCGTCAAAGACTGGCACCTCCCGCCCCCAAAAGATCGCTGGCCCGGCGACATAAATTGGGAGTCACAGTTTGAGGTGTGGTATGCCGAACTATGCAGGCTCAACTCGAATGAGGCTGGCATCTGGGATGCGGATCTCGTGAAGGACGCCTGGGACAGCTGGCTGGATGGGTGCCCTGAGATGAAGCGGGACTCTGCACCACGAGAGGACCTGGTTCGCGAGATGCTGAAAATCGCTGGATGGACGCTGCCGCCAGTGGCTCCTCTCGCGCAGTTTCAGATCAAACCCACAGACACTCCCGGCTGGCAGAAACTCTTTTTGCGGTTCTGCCACAGCCTCCAAGACATCAACCAATGCGAACCACACGTGTATCGCGAACGCGACTTCGACAATCTGCGCCTCGCATACACTGAGTGGACTCGTAGAGCACGATTGTCAGAGCGCATGGCTCTTGGGGCAAGCGCAGGGTTTCGTGAGTGCATCCGCATGTACGGAAACACCATCTTCCCCGCGATGTTCGACGGGTCCTTGCTCGACACACTCTTCCCTATCGAGTTGCCACCAGCAGCGAAGCCATCAGCAGCGAAGCCACCAGCAGAGAAGCTACCAGCGGAGAAGCCGGGGGAGCGAGAGAGATACTTTCCCGGCATCGGCCCTCAAGAAGTGTTTTGCGTGTTCTGCACATCGCACAACCACAACGCGGATACTTGTGTGCGTCAGGTCTGCCGTGGCGAGAAGATCTCCGGCAAGCAGCGCGGAGGTTGCGCTGAGAGAAAATGCCGGTTGTGTCAATCGCCGGGCCACGGCGTGTATGAATGCGACAGGCTTTGGTGCACATACGACCCAGAGTCCAATGAGGTCCGCAAAATCAAGTCCTTGAACGCGTATTGTTACCAATGCGGTGAAAAGGGACACTATGGATCTGAATGCCAGTCGAGGGGGGCCATAAAGGAGCACGGCCCGACTTCGCGAACTTGGTCTATGGCAAACCTGAAGATCTATCTCGATCCGGAGTGTGTGGAGGAGGCGATTTCGGTGTCGTTCGCCTCAGACGGGGTCGCCTCGAGTTCGTGGAGCGGAAGACCCAACTTGGGTAAGAGCATTGTGCCCCAACGGCACATACTCTTTGAGGCCGCGGATGATGACGACGACGATGCGTTCATCCGCCCGCCGGTGCAGCGAAACGCCCCAGGAGGTATTTCGTTCCAGAATGGCGGACGGGGCTTTGTCCCGCCTCTTCCTCCAGGTCCCCCACCTCCGCTTCCTCCAGGTCCCCCACCTCCGCTTCCTGCTGGTCCTCCACCACCGCAGGGTAATTCTCAGAGGTCCAATAACTTCAGAGGGGGAAGGTATCGAGGCAAGAACAAAAAGGCACGGGGTGGCAGACAATAAGGGGTCATTTTGGTGGTCACTACGCTAGGAACATGTCTGAATGACATTGTGGGATGCATTTTGGGGTGTATGGAATGATGAACGCGATGTATTCGACACTGCTGTGTCTCGTCACAAATTTTGTGACCTTGATTGGACGTTGTTGGAGTTGAGAAGGGGTCAAGCCCATGTAGACTTCCGCAATCAGCGGACAAATATCAGCGTTAGCTGAACTGAAACCATGTACGGAGTAGCTCAACAAATCCAATGGCTCGTCCCAAGAGTATGTTTCACATTTGCTCAGGGGTGCACAAGCTCACTCGTTGAGATAAAGTGCTGATTGACGTGATGATGTGGGGGCCATTCGACTCGACATCAGATGTCCCACCCTCGGGCCGGGCGGACTAGGCTTTCTGTCAAAATGTTTCGAAACATTTCGGTCATATGCCGGTGGGTGGAGTCACGACAAACAACGCGACCAGTCTTGTGGCGGTCTGTGTGTTGAGGGACGGCATCGCGGCAGAGTGCCGGAGGGGGCACGAATCCTTCCCCTTCACCACCTTCAGTTCCTGTGGTCCTTCATCTGTGTGGTACAATCGCGCGATCCATCTTGCGATGCCACACCAACAGCCAACATGTCCACCAACTTCAGCAGAGCAGCACAAAAAGGCCGTTTTGGGCAGAGAAAACTGGCTCCACCCACGGCAGAACAACACTTCAGGCCAGAACTGACTCCGTTGAGTTCTTCATCAACTCCTTAGGCACAAGACAGGAGAGCAACGTCGGCCTGTCCTTTGCCCCCCAAGCTGCGGGGCGCTTAATGGCTTTATATGATCGGCCGGGGGTACCATTCAACGGGGTTGTCGTGGCGTGCCGTCTGCACCGCGCCAGTTCCGTGTGGTAATCGCGCGTGTTTCGCGCGAGACGCGATGCCGTGGCACGCCAAGAAGCTGCCACACGTCAATCCCCGGATTTCTTGCTCAAAATGATTGGCTCCAAGGCGCGACCTGCAAGTCGATCCGTGCTCCACTCCTCGCATCTCCCGCCCCGTCTCTATCGATAGCGCTTCTTCTGCACTCCCCACCTCCATTCCAACCCCTCCTCTGCAGCAACTCCTGCGGCTTCATGCGACCCCAGTGGCCGAGAGAAGACGGCCCCGAGACCGTTGCAGACGACTGCATTGGGCCCATGCAGGAGACCTCCGCAGGCGGCCAGTCAGAGGGGCCGGCGCGGTCGGCCACGCTGGTCGCGGTCGCGGCCGTCGCTGCCTTTGCACCTTAAATGCTCGCGGACTCCTGCATGCCGGCGCTGCACCAGGGCAACGGATGGGGCAGCACGAGTGAGTCACCCATCACCATTCATTCTTGACGCTCGACGCTCGCGAGCGACAGATATGGGGTTCCTACGCAAAGTCGCGCAGGTCGCGCAGCGAAAAATGCGGAGGCAGTCCCCATGTAGGTGCAAAGGGCTCTTATAACTTGTCCGTCTGTTCGTTTCGTTTTGTTTTAGCCCAGGACGCCGTTTTGATCCTGTCCTGATATTTCGGGCTTTTTTCGCTGCACGGAGCACTCGACAACTCCAATCAGCCTGCGCTGCCCCCGTCCCATATCTGCAGTGAGAAGCCTCATCCGCAAAGCCCTTACTCAATTGTTTGTTATTATTATTTGGCTCTTTGCCTCTGCCGTCCGTCAAGTCAATTGTCCCGCTGTGCCTCGTCAATCTCCTCCCGTCGGGCCGCTCCGCTGTGCGGAAGTCAGTCCTCGAATTGGGTCGTTTTGGGTTGTTTATTCTGGCCGCCTATCTCGACGTCTATTGTTTTGCCGCCTGGCAGCCGGCTACTGGGCGGGAATCCATCTTAGAGGTGCACATTGTCCTTGCGACATGCCAGTGCCATGGCGCGCACTCCACAAGCATTCTACCGCCTGTGGCAGGACGAAAACATCAAGGAGAAGTTCTTTGAGCTCCTCGACAAGGGGGACATCTGCAGCGTCAGGCTCGCCAACTCGGCCTGCTGCAACCTCGTCACCAAGAGGCTCTTCCTCCGGACGCACTTAACCTTCACAGCAAACACCTTCACGAAGCCCCAGAGGGTACAGGCCCTCTCCCGGATCGGCCACCATGTCGAGCACCTCACCTTCTACTTCGCCCACTCGGACGCCACCTTCCTCCCGCCGCTCATCCACCCCGAGTCGGGGCGGGAGATATGCTTCCTCTACACCCCTCACACATCCATGGCATCGGCCCTGTCACGGCCAAAGTACGCCAACTCGGAGCTGGGCGAGATCCTGACCCAGCAATACCCGCCCCTTTTCCACGCAGCCAGCAACGTGCCCTCCTTCATCAACGCCATGAAACACCTCCCCAACATCCGGCACGTCACCATAAAAACACCTTGCCAGGACCCCAAGGAACGCTACCGACGGTCCATAGTCGACTACGCCCTCATGAGCCTGCGCATATCCCTAGAGCGCGCCCCCCTGACCAGACTCAACAAGCTCTCCCTCTCCGGCGTGCACCCCTCCTCCTTCAACTACCTCCGCCACCTCCCCGGCTTCGGCGCATCCCCCTCCGCCCTCCGCCGCTGGCGCCAAATCCGCAAGCTCAACATCTCGGTCGAATCCTGGGACTTCTACGGCCCTTCCCCCGGCCTGGACCACCTCAAGATCATCGACGACTACATCCGCACCTTCGCGCCGCAGCTCGAAAAGTTCTCCTTTACCTGGCTCGGCCGCCGCGGCCCCTGCCCTCTTGCACTGTCCGGTGATCCCCTCTTCGCACCGCCCCGAAGCACAAAGAAGCTCTTCAACGAAGTCACCAGCCCCATGTCCCCGCTGCCGGCGTCCCCGCCACGCCTGCCGATGGTCATGCCGCGCTTGCGGTCCATGGCTGTGCGCAACGCGACGATGAACGCCCCGCAGCTGCAGGGCCTCATCCGCGGGCATAAGAGCACGGTGCGGGAGTTTGACTTTGAGAATGTCGCGCTGATCAAGGGCGGTAGCTGGGATGATGCGCTTGCGCCGCTGACGGACGGGAGCAGCGATTCCTGGTCGAGGTATTCGCTTAGCGGGAGTGAGAGTAGCTATCGTCCCGGCACGGCGAGATCGGCTGGGTCGGGGTCAGCGGTGGCGAGCTCGATTGAGGATGTGCAGATCCCCGCGGCGTCGGCGGCGGCTGCGGCGGCAAGCAAGGAGCTGTTTGATGTGGATTTGGATGGGATGGTGTTTGGCGGGGTGAACGATGTTGATGCGCTCGAGGCGGGGGTGGAAGAGTGGGCGAGGGGGGTCACGGCTGCGGCGGCGCAGAGTGGGAGTGGGAGCACGGTGGCGAGCATTCCTGAGGAGGCGGAGGAGGATGATGGGGGGTTGGCATCGGATATTGAGGCGGCGAGACAGGCGAGCTTGGGGTTCAGCACGAAGCTTAAGAAGCGGAGGATTAGGAAGAAGAGGTCGAGGAAGCATTCGTCGCGGGAGGATGTCGGGGAGGAGGGTGAGGATCGGCGGAGTGAGCACCGCGAGCGGAAGAAGGAGAAGGAGAGGGAGAAAGACAAGGAGAAAGATAAAGACCGCAGCCGGAGTCGGCATAAGCGGTCTCGCAGCGACGAGACGAGCAATCGGTCGCAGAGTGGGGATCGCTCGCGGTCGCGGAGGGGACATCGCCGTCATCGGCGCCATCACTCGGAGGAGATCCCCGAGGTCCCCCCCATGCCGGAGGTCATCGGCACGGACGACGAGGGTTTCTACCGCCCCGTTACACCGCCGCGTCAGCAGTTGGCCATCACCGCGCCCACCCTCAACCCAGACCCCCTCCCTGTCCTCCTGCAGCCCACGGTCTACGACCCCTCTGCAAAGACATTACCCCTATTTGGCATCTCCGAGGTCGAATCCGTCCATCACGAGGATGGGCTCTCCTCCGTGCAACGCACCATCGAGGCGGACCTCCTGGCGGAGGCTCAGGAGGCGGCGGCGAGGTCGTCTGCTCTGCAGAGAGCGAAGGACACGGTCCTTGCGAAGCTGTCGCGCGAGTTCTGCAAGCGCAGACCGAGCGGGGGCTCGCACAAGAACGACTCGGCGGCGGTGGTGGCGGGACTGTCGGCGCTGAACCTGGGGGTTACTCATGGGCTGCCGACGAGCTGTGCGTCGACGTCGAGCATGGGCATGAGGTTGAGGGAGGGACTGTTCGGGAGGAGCATGGCGAATGTGGCGATTGCGCCGGATCATAGGAGTCTGGAGAGCCAGAGCAGCGCGTTGGTTCCGCTGATGTTTAGTCGGTCTTAGGCACGGCTTGCTTGTTGGCAGGGGGGAAAAGGCTTGGTGTTTTCTTGGTGGGAGGGTTATTTATCTACATACTTCGTTCGCTTCTCGGTGGGGTTTCCTTGCATGTCATATCACTGGAGTTGAAACTCATACATACATTTGGACGGATGGACGGATGGGTGGGTGCATGGAGTATGGAGTGTGTGGTGGATGGTGGGCGAGCTCATGGTCAATGATGGGATGCTCGGGATGAGGACGCCCGCGTGGACCAGTCACCGGGTTATGAATCTTGTAATGACACTGTAATGACAATGTCTTTTTATCTTTCGATATTTACTTCGTTGAGATGTTTGGGGTAGCTTGTGGTTGGCTGTGTGCCTGTTCAATGGATGTGTTCATGAAACTTGACTGATTTGACTTGGTTGTGACGTAGACAGATTAAACAGACTGTTTCAGCGGGACAGATTGTTGAGCCTCGGCTGTTATGATCCGCAACGTTGGTGGATGATGTCGTCGTCATATTCGGTGCAAGTTGGTGATGTGTGCCTGTCTTAACCGTCAGCCTGGGTTAGGGCTGCTTGATCCCAGGTCGTTCGATTTTCTTGGCGTCGGTCTTGGCTTGTCTTGGACCCGGGCGCTTTTGCCCGGAGCACCACCTCCAAAGCCCAACCCAACGGTTGCACACGGCAAAGACATTGCTGAGCGAAGGTATCTCAGACCTACCGCCGCTGCCATAATTTGTGCGATCTGTGAGGTCATACCCGTCGGAAATCCTCCGAATGTCTCTTCGGTTCGGTGTGGAGGAGAAAACTGAAACGCTTCTCCATGGGCAGTTGGAAGCGAAAGCAGTGGGGGCGTCGAGAACCAGCTCTCTCGCTAGTTTCCGGGGCGATCCCCGCTGCCCAATGAGGCCCAGGCGAGCCGGGATCAGCCATCCCCACCAAACCGCGTTCAAAGCTTCTGCGAGTCTGGATGCGTCGAATTCCCCTCCCTGCTGCATTGCGCCAGACGGATCGCGATGACAGCCCGATTAACTGATTACTTCCAGGTTGGTCTGGGAGTCGTCGAATTGTCAAACCAGGACGAGCAGAGGAAATCCGCGCAGGAGGCCAGTCATCGTATGCAGCCGCCTCACGTAGTGCAGAGTAGCGCATTTGAGACCTGCCATGGTCTTTTTTGCTGCCCATTTCCCAGTCCGTGCGTCGGCGAAAACGAAAAGGTGCAAAGACACACGAGGCTCTCCCTGTCGCTCGTGAGGTTCTGGGCCTTCGAGCCATGCGAGCGCAGGGGACTTGGCGTTACGGATCCGTATTCCTCCCGGCTGATGTTTCTCCATCTGAACTGGCGATTTGCAGTTGCTTCCGTCCCGTCACTCAATTCCCCGACTTCACCTCTCCGCAAAACCTCCTCGTCGCGGCTGTCCTAGCTCGCCCTGTCGCCGTCCGTTTGACAATTGGCCGCGCCTTCCTGACAAAGCCCCACGTCGTGGCGACAGCAGCGGTTCTTTCTTCAGCTCCCAGGCCCACCAATCCTTGGCGTCGCGTATACCTCTTCTGCACGGTGATGAGCTGATTTGGACAAGACCTCCGTAACACCACCTCGCCCTCGCCCTCGTCCTCGTCCTCCCCGAGCCGTCTCGCCCGGACTGGCTGCGCATTTTCTCGAATATTGGTAGTAGCGCGCAAGCGCCGTTTCTTTGGATCCCATCGCCGTTCGCTGTCTCGCCAGCTGCGTCGGTATTTGCGGCGCCGCAATTCGACGACGAGAACAGGCTGTTTCCGTTCGTCTCCGCGGCGGTCCCGGTGCGCACGAGTTCGGCCCCCCTGCGTCTTCGTCTGCGACTTCGACAGCGCGATACGACTACGACAACGAATATTGATCCCTTATCGATTTCCAACGTCAACACCTACCAATCCACAACCGACGCAAATCGATCGCCGTGACAGTCTATATATGATGCACGCCAAGCAAGCGCGCGGTCTGGACTGTCCTTTGTAGCCTGTTGAAGATGAGAGTCGCAATCCGGGAGCAGCTCGCGGCGCTCGTCATACTAGCCGTCCTCGTGTCTCTCGCCATAGTCTCGATCCCTACGTGGGTCTACGTCAATGGCTTCGTGATCGGCGTCGAATCCGGCGGTCTCGCCCTGACAGCCTCGCTCAAGGCAGCGCGCATCTCGTCCGAAATCGAGCTCGTCCAGACAACCTGCCTGACCATCTCCACACGCTTGCTGCTGCAGAACGGCTTCCAGGACTTCTACAATCTCAACACCAACGAAACCGCGCCTGAGGCTTGGGTCAACGCCCGCAAGGATCTGGCGAGCGCGCTGAGCTCGACGGGCTTCTCCGGTCTGCTGCAAGCCCGATTGTACTCTCGCAACACAACTGGAAATCCATATGGCCTTTTGAACATAACCGGCGATTCTCTCGCTGGTGACGATAACAACCCGAAGACCCCGATCACCCTCCCCTACAAGAATGCCGACGGCAGGAACGCTGTCCTCGGCGACGAGGAGGGTGGTTTCCCTCCTTCGCTATACCCTAACGTCACATATGTGGACCTGGGCCGTCCGAACGCGTTCGAAAACCGCACACAGGGGTTTGCAGCTTTTGCGTTTCCCAACGTCGCTCTAGGGAACGGCAGCGACGGGGCTGGCATCCTCCTAGGGCCTTTGGTTGTCAACTCTACTTATGCTCTGATCTCCATTACGGTCCCTGTTCGGAAGATTGGGAATGCTAGGTACATCATTGGATATATGACGGTCGTGGCAAGTGCAAGCAGCATCGTGGATGTTCAGCTCTCAGATGAAGGACTAGGATCTACGGGGACTATGTTATTGATCGGGACGACGAACCCCTGGAACCATTTTAACGACAATCTATCAGCCAGCAACCGAACCTTCACGCCCCCTTTGGAGCCATTCAAGAAGCAGCCAGTCCAGTTCTTGCTGCCCCCGGTTGCGCCCAACGGCCGATTTGATCGCCACGAGCAACACAGCTTCCTCTCGGGGTCTTTCGATGCCGCATTCCCTCTAGAGTCGTACCCGAGCGCATTGGACGTCCTCTACAGCAATAACACGACCCCAAACAACGCTACGAGCGATCTAACGACGACTAACGAACAGGGGTGGTCGGTTGCGGTTGGTGCTGCGCGCCCTCAGACATCGTTGGTCACTTGGGCTGTGATCGTAGAGCAGGACCGGAGCGAGGCTTTTGAACCCATTCGCACTCTTCGGAACATCCTCCTCGGGTGTGTTTTTGGCACTGCTGGTTTGGTCTTGTTCCTCATCTTCCCATGTGCCCATCTCAGTGTCATGCCGATCAGACGGCTAAAGGCTGCCACCGAGAAATCTATCGCTCCGCCTGGCTACGAAGAATTCGACGATGATTCCTTCGACGAGGAGAACCCTAGCTCCGGCGGCACCACCTCGGGAAGGTCTGAAAAGGGCCTATTTGGCAGGATTCGGAAACGCATTCGCAGGAGGCGGAGAGCCAAGATGAGAGCTGGGACAACAAACGAACCCACCCGCCGGCAGTTCAAGATCCCGGCGAGGGTGGACGACAGGAAGCACTTTGTGACTGATGAGCTGACGGAGCTCACTCAGACATTCAACGAGATGACGGAAGAGCTGGTGAAGCAGTATACTTCTTTGGATGAGAAGGTGGCTGAACGAACGAGAGAGTTGGAGATCAGCAAGAAGGCCGCTGAGGCTGCGAACGAGAGCAAGACGCTGTTCATTGCGAATATCTCGCACGAGTTGAAGACGCCCCTGAACGGAATCATGGGCATGTGTGCTGTTTGCATGGAGGAGGACGATATTGTAAGGATAAAGCAGTCTCTGAAGACGCTGTACAAATCAGGTATGTTCCTTGCGGGTGCTGTTGGGGATCAGTGCTGACAAAAAACAGGCGATCTTTTGCTACATTTGCTGGAGGATCTGCTCAGCTTCTCGAAAAATCAGATCGGGCAGCAAGTTAGCCTCGAGGAGAGGGAGTTCCGGTTGGATGACATCCGGTCTCAGATGTTGGCCATCTTCGACAAGCAGGTCAGGGAAAGCAGGATCACCTTCACTGTTAATTTTGTGGGCTCTGAGGTTCTGGACGCCAGCCCCAGTCCCGATCGGCGGACCAGCTTGGACAAGAGGCTTCCGGCTCTCGGCCCGGCTGGCACCGGGAGACTCAAGGACATGTGCCTCTGGGGTGATCAGCACAGGATACTGCAGGTTATCATCAACTTGGTCAACAACAGCTTGAAATTCACACCGGCTGGTGGGAAGGTGGAACTCAGGATACGATGCATAGGCGAGGCGGAGGCAACGAGCGACGAGAGCAGGACGTCCTCTTTGTCCAAGACAGGCTCGCACCGCGCTGGGCGAACTCGCAACAGGGTGGGATCGGCGTCCACGAATTCCGCGAGCTCCAAGGGTGCACACTCGCCAGCGGCACAGCAGCTCAAGGGCGGCACGGCTCTTGCTATCAACCCCTTGGAACCCAAACCTACACCACATGTTTACATCAGGGAGAGGTCACCGACACCTCCACCGCCGAACGCCAAGTCGTTTATCTTCGAGTTTGAGGTCGAGGACACCGGGCCGGGCATTGCGGAGCATATGCAGCAGAAGATCTTTGAGCCCTTCGTGCAGGGTGATCTTGGTCTGAGCAAGAAATTCGGTGGCACCGGGCTGGGTCTCAGCATCTGCTCGCAGCTGGCCACGATCATGGGGGGAAGCATATCCCTCAAGAGCACCGTCGGCGTTGGCACAACTTTTACTATGCTCATTCCACTCAAATATGTGAAGGATCGGTAAGTTGTCTCTCGGCCCTTTGACGGTTGCAGTTCTGACATCAGCCAGTGCCTCTAGTACAGCGTCCAGCAGTTTGAAGTCGAGACCGGCGAGTGTGGGCTCTATCGACGGTGAAACCGCTCGAAATTCTGTCACCAAGTCTGTTGAAATCCAACACCAGGCGGCACCCCCAAGCACGGTCCTCGACAAGCAGCCCCGGCTCGTTGGTCTCAGTCAGCCGTTTTTCGCAACCAACCCCAACCCGCCACGACCAAGTAGGGAAGACCAGATGGCTGCTATCGACAGAGCCATGTCGAACCGTGAGGGTCAGGGCAAGCTTCGTGTTCTGGTTGCCGATGACAACTCCACCAACATTGAGGTTGTCAGCAGGATGCTGAAGCTGGAAGACATTTACGACGTTACCATCGCTAAGGACGGCCAGGAAGCGTACGATTTGGTCAAGGCCAACATGGAGAACGGCCGGCGGTTCGACGTCATCTTCATGGATATCCAAATGCCGAACCTTGACGGTCTCCAGTCTACACGACTCATCCGGAAAATGGGCTACTCGGCCCCCATTGTAGCCCTGACGGCCTTTTCAGAGGAGAGCAACGTCAAGGAGTGCATGGAGTCGGGCATGGATGAGTTCCTGAGCAAACCGATCCGGAGGCCGGCGCTCAAGCAGGTGCTGAGGAAGTTTGCGACGATTGAGGAGGAGCCAGAAACGTCGAGCTTGGGGAGGAGAACTCCGGCGCAGACGCCTGGTGAGAAGGAAGGCGGTGATCCTTTGGCGGCTCAAGGGGCGTCTCCAATGGCGAATGGGGTTGCCCCGGCGCAGAATGGCGCCCCTCCGACGCAGCAGAACGGCGTCCTGACGCAACCTAATGGTCACGGCCATGGGACAAAGGGGCCGTGATACCCCCGTGACCCGACTCTCTTTTGGTGATGGGTGAAGAGTCGGTCGTTTTGGCCCGGCTCAGCTCACTTGTGTTTGTATTCCTGTCGATCCGTTGTCTCGTACTGTTTTCTTCCATCGCGATGCGTGGCGAAGCATTTGGCGAGGCGTTTCAGCGGGTCTTGTGTGTTTCTTTTCCAAGATAGCGCGGTGTGTCTGGCGTTTTTGGGGTTGGAAAAGGGGTTCTTCAGCCGTGAGGCGGTCGGGCAGACGCCTTGGGTTTTCCTTTTATTACTATCTAGGGGGTGGGGAGAGGGATGTGGTGCTTGTGTGGTTAGGAGGATGGGAAGTGCTGGAGGTGGATTGATCTTTGAGGATCTGAAGGCATCTGTTGTGTCTGGGGCTTGGTAAGGCATGCCAAGCTTGCGGAGATTTTTTAGGATCTCAGACTCTTTTGTCGCATTTAAGGGCATAGTGATGGTGCGAATGTCAAAATCGGCGGGTGGAAGGAGGTAGATGCATGGTATGGTCCCGAGGCTTGACTGGATACGCAGTCCCGTAGGCACGATTTAGAGGGGGAGTACATATAGGTACATACTAACGTAATCACGAACTACTACTCTACTTGATTGTCGTTGCGTTCGAATTGACGTTGGTTGCTTGTGGTTGGTAAGGTACCTAGGTAGTCAGGGATTATCGAGGCTCCATTGGCAGGGCAGATTACCGATGTCCCGTCCCGGCAGAAGGGGATGGAGACGGTCTCCCCGCACGCGATGTGGGATCCGCCGATCCGCTGAATGCCGATTCCCGGCGTGCGGACGTCATGCCGGTATGGCGCCATTGAAAAGCTTACTTGCGAGCCTCTAAAGTGTCTCGTCTCGTCTGAATTCATGTACACACTCACAAGACCATCATCCGCTACTTGCGCGACTTGGGCAAGAGCAACCACCGCCACACCCCGCCCCCTTTTGACTTTGACTTCAACCCACGGTCGCCCCTTCTCAACCTCACCTTCCCCCTCCTCCCTCAAATCACCCCCCCCCCCCCCCCCCCCAACATCACCAAACCCACCACCACCCCAAACAAAAACCAAATCCAAAATGCGCCTCCCCTACACCCCCAACCCCCCCGTCCCCGCCTCGGACGAAGAATCCGCCATCATCGCCCGCATCGCCGTGCGCCGCGCCCCCCGCCCGCTCCAGCCCCTCGACCTGACCCTGCTGCACTCACCCCCCGTCGCCGACGGCTGGAACTCCTTCCTCGGCGCCGTGCGCACGCAGACGACCATCCCGGCGGACCTCCGCGAGATCGCCATCTCGCGCGTGGCCGTCGTGAACCGGGCGTGGTACGAGTGGATGCACCACGCGCCGCTGGCCGTGGCGGGGGGCGTGTCTGAGGAGGGCATGGAGGTGGTGAAGAGGGAGGGGGGGTATGATTTGAGCGGGGAGATTCCGGGGGGGTTGACGGAGAAGCAGTGGGTTGTGTTGTGTTTTGCGGATGAGATGACAAGGGATGTGCAGGTGAAGGATGGGACGTTTGAGAGGTTGAGGGGGCTGTTTGGGGAGAGGGAGGTGGTGGAGATTACGGCTACGGTGAGTTTTGGGGAGTGGTGATGGGTGGAGTGGAAGAGAGGAGAAGAGGCTAATGGATGAGGGTAGGTTGCTTGTTATAACTGCGTGAGCAGGTTTTTGGTTGCCTTGGATGGTAAGTTTGGTGTTGAGTGGTTACGACTGCGCTGGCTGGCTAATACATGAGTAGTTGGCGAGAAGAACGGCCTTGGTCCGGATGCGGCGCACTGAGCGGCGACAGTCGGGGGCACACACACAAGTTGTCGGGCAGTTTAAGCAGGTCGTCATAAACAGTGGGTTGACATATACGATTAATTTTACAGATAAACACAGCCCGCACCCTTCGTCAACCTCACTCGACCCGCAGCATGAAAAAGCAGAAGTGAATCTATTAGACCCAGGGAGGGGGATACTAGTGCAATGATAAGGTACTTTGATGTGAGGAAAGGGGTATCTCAAGTGAAGTGATATGGTGACAGGGTGTGATGATGCTGGTAACGCCAAAATGAATCCTTCTTTCTTCCTTCCTACCCAATGCTTCGTGAGTCGTTAGCTGGCGGAGAGCGATCAGGCCGTAAAGTTCGTACAAGGTGGTTGTATAGGGACGCTTCATGATATCGTCAGGGACATAGCAGTCGTGAACGTTCGTGATGTGGTGCGTGGTATGTGGTAGTGGTGGTGGTTTGAGGCGGTGGTTGAGTGGCCGATGAGGCATTAAAGTCAGGGCGTCTGCGTCTGCGCCAGTGCCATCTCGATGTTGGCATGTCTTTTGTGAAGTAATGGGCTTTTCTGGAGTTCTTGAACAACCCCAGCCCAACCTCTGCGATGACTCCCTTCCACCGTTTCTTGGTGCCCGATTGCCTGGGTCGTCAGCCGGCGCAATGGGGGCCTGGCCTTGATGCTGTCTGTGAGGGCCCTCTGAAGAGAGCCGGGTATTGGGCTTGAGCGTGCCATCGACTTCTCGGGATCCCTCTCCTTGACGCTAGCTTGTTGCTTTGCCGCAGCCTCGGTCGCAACGCCGGCGATGATTCCCATATGCATCACTAGGAACCGCATCCTCAGTAGGTCGAGACGCCTCACCCTCTCCTCCAGCTCCTGTCGCTTGCCTGCCCAGAAGATGCGCGCCATGAGCCGGAGCTGCGTGTCTTCCTCCCCAACCACCAGCCCGTTCAGATTCTCTCGCAAGGCATCTCCCTCCCGCTGAATATCCCGGAGCAGCCGGCTCAGGCGCAGCTTGTCCTCGAGGCGTTGCACCTTGGCAACATCTTTGTCATACGACTCATTCTCCTCGATGGAGCTGTCGACGGCGTCCAGGAAGGCCGAGACCTCGCGCGGCGCGGTCAGGTATGCAGACGCGTAGCGGCTTGCGGTCTGCGCGAGGACGGCGAGCGAGAGTAGAAGGGCGGTGAGCGAGAGCAGGAGGATCCACTGGCGGGCGGATGAGTCGGTCATGGTGGAGGGCAGAGTTCAAATCGCAATATCCTGGCTTTCAAGCGCATAGCAGACGCCGTCGTCTGTTCCCGGCCAGGCACAATGTGGACAGCTTGTCCATGCAACCTTTTTCTTGGGTCCGGAGCGGCGAAAGTGATGACGGAATCGAAGTTCAGAGTTGTGGGCGTCTCACCCACTCACCCACCCGAACCACCTCGCCCCCGCGTGGTGACTTCACCGACTCGGAGTGGCAGGGGTGCCCGCCATTGGCCACTTTGCAACGGACGGTCCTGCACCTCCGTCCCACTCCTCGCCCTCCGCGCCTGCGATACGCCCATTTTCGCCCCTGGTGGTTTTGGTTTTGGAGATGGCTGGTCGAGGGCCAGGAATTCGAAAGCCCCTGTCACTGCACAAGGCGATGACTCTTATGCATCTGCTAGTGACCGAGTGCACGATGCCGCGCAGTGTGGGCGCGAGCGCAACTCGGTTGCAAAAGCCGCAGCATGTTGATAAAATGCGTCGCGGGAGATGGGAAATGTGAGACGGGAGTTGAGGCGCGGGAGCTGGGTTTTATTGAACGAGTTGCACTTTCCGATGTTGTGTTGCCTTGGTAGGCTGCTAATTTCAGGCGGCAATCGCAAATTCCACCCGCCAGACGCGACACTGACTTGCATACCATCCGGCACCAATCAGGCGCAAACACTTGCAGCCAGCAACGACAAGATATTCACGATCTGAAGGGGCATCGGGTTCCTCCAACGCGTTTCCAACACATATATCCCCCTCCCGCCGTCATGGCCGCCACCGAAGAGCAGCAATTTCCCCTCCCAAAAATCCTCACCTACCCCGCGTCTGCCCCGCCATCCCTCATCGCCCAGGGCGCCGAAGGTCGACTCTACAAGACCACCCACCTCGAATCCGGCCTGCCCTGCGCTCTCAAATTCCGGCCGTCGAAGCCCTACAGACACCCAATTCTCGATGCGCGGTTAACAAAAGCACGGATAGCCGCCGAGGCCAAGGTGCTGGACAAATGCTACCGCGAAGGTGTTCCCGTCCCCGCGGTCTATGCCCTGGATGCTGCGACTGGCTGGATGATGATCGAATGGGTTGAGGGTAGGCCAGTACGGCAAGGGATCAACGATTGGCTCGGAGAGAGACCCACAGAGGATGCCCCGGCGGTCGAAGAAGACGAAACACCCTTCGTTGACCTCATGAAGCGAATCGGCGAGGCAGTCGGAAACCTCCACCGGACGGGTGTGATCCACGGGGACTTGACGACGAGCAATATGATGCTGAAGCCTTGGGCGCCAAGCCAAAGTAGCACCGAGTCTGGGGATAAAGCCAAGGTGGTGGAGGGAGATGTCGTTCTCATCGACTTTGGTCTGGCGACGCAGAGCTCGTCAGATGAGGACCGAGCCGTGGATCTCTACGTGCTGGAGCGGGCTTTCGCGAGCACGCACCCGAGAGCCGAGAGGCTGTTCGACCATGTGCTCGAGTCGTACAAGCACGCATTCAAGAAGGCGCCGTCTGTGCTGATAAAGCTGGAGGATGTCAGGATGCGTGGGCGCAAGAAGAGCATGCTCGGATGAGCAGATCGGAAGAAAATAATCAAAAACCCGCTATTACTCCGTACTAGCAACGGAATGCGTGACTATGCCTATGTTGGGAGTAGTAGTACATATCCAGGAAAACGCTCGCATACAAATCAGATGACCGCACCGCCGCACCATTGTGTAAGGAACCCCAACGCCAGGTCATCTATTCCTGGCCAACAACGAGGAGATTCAGTCTTCCATCAATTCGGCACAAGCAAAGTACCCCTTGTTCTCGATAACGCCCCTGTCTCTGACGACGGCGGTATACTTGACCACCCACTGCGGCGCAAGGTCCCCCTTCAGACCATCGCCGTTGACCTCTGGTTCCGCAAGGAGACCAGCACCTTGGAGTCCCTGCCCGAGAAGCTCCCTCAGCGTGCCCCTCGAGAGAATGTCTGTGCAATCGCTGTGAACCAGCAGCTCGATGCCCTGCTCCTTGGCCAGCTTGACCAAGGGCGGCGGCACATTGCAGCAGTTCTTGATGTTGATCTGGTTGACCGTCGGCCGGACCTGCACCCTCTTGAGGAACCCGGCAAGCTTCTCGCTGCCAAACTCAGCAATACCGATATTCCTCACGAGCCCTTGGCGGTGCAGGTCCTCAATAGCTGGCCACGTCGCGGCCTCTTCTTCGGCATTGCCCTGCGTCGCATTTCGCTTGTCCGCCTCCCACTCGCAGTCGCCCTCGAACGACATACCGGGGAACGACACGACGAGGAGGGTGACTGCCTTCACGTCCAGCTCCCGCAAAACCAGGTCGAGCGCCTCCTTTGCGTGTTGCGCCCGCTTTGCGACCGGCGCGGTGGGCAGGAAGAACAATTTGACGGTGATGTCGTACTGCGCTGGCTCTTCTTGTAACCCCGCCAAGGACCAGTCGATGCGGGGCACATAAAGCGCGCCCTCCTCCTGCGCCGTCCACACGGATGCCGGGGGGCGCCCGTCGCTGCGATGGAATCCATTGCCGTTGGAATTCCCGTTGCCGTTCAGCGCCGCCGCGGCGGCGGCGGCGCCAGCGTCGTCGGGATTGTGCGCGTCATTGGCGAAGTCTTGTTGCGCGGCAAGGAAGTTGCTGCGCAGCGAGTTGGTGAGCTCGAGGTTGGACCGATATCCGCCGGGCTTGCGAATGATGGAGGGGCCGCCCGAAACAATGTTCCTGGAAATGCGAAATCACGCAATCAGCGGTCGTGGTCAGGCAATCCGGCAAGCAGCTAATAAGCCCACGGTTTTCTTGGTGACGCACCCGGTCGAGAGGATTAACTTGGTCATCGTGGGGTAACTTGTCCCAATGCACACTCGAGAGGCGTTTTATTGCCCCAGAGGGTTGGCCGCGAGGGATGGGGGGGGATATGAGCCAGCAAAAGTTTCGAAGCGCAAGTGAAATGCTCTGTGGGGTCTTCTCTCAATGGGCGAGGTATTATTAATGATTCATGACAGAGCCCCGCTAATAACTGGGTTATCGCGAGCTTCAGCTCTGGCGGCGAAGAAGATAGAATACGGTAAAGCAGGTGTAAGATCGGTGTATCTGGGGCTTCTAGCCAGTCTAAATACTCATCACGGCGTAAGAGATAGCCGCGCCCAGGAGGGACCCTTGTGATCCTGAGTTATGGAGACGCAGAGCGCGGGATGAAAGAGCTGAGTGCCTCGCCAACCATTTCACTATCCATCCCCTATCGTTGAATCCATCTCCGGCGTGGGGAGCACCAGCCCACCTTCCGGGACTCAGCGATGTCGCCATCAGAGCGTTTCGGGAAACACATGTCGGATAGGTCACTCTGCTGCGGCTGTCAAATGTTGCGATCAAGGCCATATCCGATAGTCTCACCGGTCTGATGTTGCGATGCTCAGAGTCCTTGCGACATTGTGGCAGCTCAAAGCTGGGCGGGCCATCACCGTGCCGCACCCGCCATGACTAAGACGAAGGGGTATTCATTACGCCCCAGATGGGCATAGAGACGCAGTTGGAAGTCCGTCAAAGGCTTGCATTTGCGCGTCCCCCCGCCGCGGTAATAGAAGCGAAACAGCTGGAGGTCCGCGAGGTGGGATGTCAAGTGTGAATGTGGGGTACTTCTCTCCGTGGTGTGTACCCCACCAAATCCCCTCCGCCAAGAACAACCGCTGGGGTCCAGACAATCTTGCGTCCTCAGGCTGCCGTCTCACTGCGGGCAAATTCGTGGCCAACCTTTTCGGTAAAGCAACACCTCAGCTCAGCGACAGCCAAAAACCACCGCAAGCCACTCCCAACCTGTCTTCTTGACGATCCGCTTTGCCTTCGTTGAAGGAAGGCCTTCACCATGGCCATCACGTACGAAGCCCGCGCGCTCTTATCCCCCTGTCGGCCATCGCTAATTGAGCACCTGTAGCTACCTTATCCTTCTCTCGCGCCAGGGCAAAGTGGTTCGTATCCATCGCCCCTCGTCGCTCTGCCCCAATCTAACCCATCTGCGCAGCGCCTGGCGAAATGGTTCACGACGTTGTCGCCCAAAGATAAGGCCAAGATCGTCAAGGATGTGTCGCAACTAGTCCTGGCCAGGCGGACACGCATGTGCAACTTCCTCGAGTACAAGGGTAAGCGACGCTGACTTTCCAGCCACGCAGGCGTCCAGTTTGGGCGCTGACTAGGACATGACAGACAGCAAGATCGTATACCGCCGATATGCCTCGCTTTTCTTCATCGCCGGCTGCTCGCCGGAGGACAACGAGCTGATCACCCTCGAAATCATCCACCGATACGTCGAGCAGATGGACAAGTACTACGGCAACGTTTGCGAGCTTGACATCATTTTCTCCTTCACCAAGGCATACTACATCCTGGACGAGCTCCTGCTGGCAGGAGAGCTGCAAGAGAGCAGCAAAAAGAACGTGCTGCGCTGCATATCGCAACAAGACTCGCTAGAGGATATGGAGGTAGGTCTCTGAGTGTATCCTTGGCGTCACGTCTTTTCTGTTGTCGCGCTATTCAGCGCTTGGGGCTCTCGCTGACGTTTCCTCCTTCCTCAGGTCGAGGACGAAGTCACCAAGATCATGTAGACGGAGAGGGATTCACGTCCTGTATCTTGACCCATTTTCTTTCCCCAGCGAGACGGCCGCCCCGAACGCACAGTTGCGACGCACCGCTTGGTCGTGGGCAAACGCTAACCGAATATCCACGCGAAACAGGTTGCAGATGACGTTGAGAGAGCCCTCAAGAACACGGGGCTTTTGTGAATGGCAGTCAACAGCTGCTCTCGACTTGCAGACACCGACGCCACACCATCTAGACATCGCCCGGACGGCTATAGAGGCCAACAGAGGAAAGCCGCGCGAAAGACGCGTTGGCGCTGGCAGCGGAGGAGAACGGCAGAGAATGCTGGGCTACACCCATCAGGAAGGAGCAAACTCCTTTCGTACATTTAGATATGGGAATGTAGATTAAAACCTGCCGATGCTGAGCCAAGAGCAAGACCGGATACACGATCCACTCCCGAGCATGCGCTCCGAGGAGAACAGGGAAGATGCCGGTACTTGCGGCGATGATCGACTGCTAATTGATGCGTAACGAAGCACTCTCCGGATCCTCATCTCGAATGTCATGATGGCAGACATGCACGTGCGGCGCAAACGTCATGCCCAGTCTGGGGGCAAGTTGGCATCTCAAACGCTGCAAGCCGGAGCTCGTGGGGCTTTGGCGTTGTCTTATTCGTTTGTGGGCCGATGCTTAGGCGATGCCAATGCCTGAGATGGAGAATCCGGTCACCCGCCGATTGCAGCCGGGCGGGACCGGAATGACGCCGCGCCAGCCAGGCAGGGCCAAATGCCCAGACGGCCTGGGGAATGTCAGCCGGGCATGGATTTGGGGGCCGCTCTCGGCTGCCAACACCAAACACTTGGAACTCCTCTCAGCACACAGCTCTCTTTAACCGCGTTCGTTCTTTCATCATCGCGCCACACACTACGGAACTTGAGAACACCACTATGACCAGCCGCTTTGTTCGTTTTCCCTTGGGCTGATCAATAGGGCGCTACCACCACACAAGTCACCAGATCAATCACCTGTGAAGCCACATTGATCGCCGCTGTGATCGGCATTCAAACCAACAATTGCGATACCCCTCGAGCCCTCGCAACACCACACTACAACCTCCGCTGAAGCTGAACCAACCCATAGACTGATACGTCTGAGAGTGCGATAAGCGAAGCTGGACCGCCCAGCGATTACGACAGTCCGCTCGCATCATAAGGACAAACGCCTTGCAGCCAAACCCCATTCAACAGCGCATCGTGAGCCACCGCGTCAATTATCAGCATTCAGTTTGATAGCCTTCTGAGGCAACCCGTCCGCTACATTAGGGGTCAATTGCGCTACGCGCATACATCGCGAAGATGAAGGTATGGATTGGAGACGGGAGCGATGCCCTCGCAATCTAATGCAGCGGTCTAGTTCCTTTCACTCCCCGCATTCGATACCGTCACCGGCGCGCTGAATTTCGACACGCCTGACTGCCACGTCACCGGAGGCTGCGATCTATACACGACCAAGGCAGCGGGGTCCGATAAGAAGCTATACAAGAATATCCACCAGTCACTGGAATCGCAACATGCGGCACTGGTCAAGTTCGGGGCATCGCTGTCCCCGCCGCAGCGCGACTCGATGGCAGCAAGTCTCAACTTGAGTCGCTCGTCGCCATTTGGATCCCTAGAGGAGGTCTCCAATCGAAGGACGTTTGCGTATCTGATCGCTACGCTCAACGCATCCCACCCTGATTACGACTTCTCGCATGTCCTCCGACCGGCGGATTTCAAGCGCGAGCGCATGCTTCGGCCTGTGATGACGCACATCGACAGCACGCTCCACAGCGTGCGCCCGAACCCGAACTTCCTGGATGCGAACACGGCCCGCAGCGACCCAGCCGATACGTCGAACCTCTCGGCTGCCCCGGCATGGGGCCCGCAGATGTGGGCCATGATCGATAAGGAGATGACCCTCAAGGATTGCACCATGTTCTCGTACCAACCGACGGACGATCCGTTCGACGAGGAGGAGGGCGCCATCTGGGCCCTGCACTACTTCTTCTTCAACAAGGCGCTCAAGCGGGTATGTTACCTCTACGTGCGAGGGGTGCCCGTCATGAGCCATAGTCCGCGCGTCACGGGCCGCTCCCTGCTGTCGCGTGGGGCCGCCCGGTCCGGCCGGTCCGCGATGGATGAGGATGACGACGATTCGGGCGCGAGCAAACGTGCCCGCTACTGGCTTGGGGACCGGTTCGCGGCCCGGGTGACGAACAGCGATGATGAAATGGGGGCCGACGACGGACTCATATGGAACAGAGACGCCGATGGTGATATCAACTGCCAGTACGACGATGACGATGAGAGCTTTGAAGAGGAAGAACCTCTGGACGAGCTGAGTGATGAGAGCGACGTTGACAGCGGCCGGCAACGAAGAGAGAAGAGCCCAATACGCGGGGTTAGCGAGGACGTAGCGATGAGGATGGAGATTGACGTCTGAGACGCCGGTTCCGAGATTTTCAACTTTCAACAGCTTGATGCGGATACATATTGGTCATGGTGGCCCGATTTGGCATGATACCTTGGACGCGTTGCGCTTTTCTTCTTTTTTCTTTCTTTTTCTCTCTGCTTCTGCTGTTTATTTTATTTTATTTTATTTTCCAATGTTGGACTTTAGTCGTCCTGATTTTCCAAGCTCTAAGTGTAGGTATCTTTTCTTTCCTGACCCACAATCCAGGCCTTGCTGGAGACGGAAGAATGGATCTCAACGGTCTATTGTTTATCTCAGCCAGTCGAACACGGTTATGCCTCGAGGGTGGAAGTCATTTTCAACAGAATTAAGGGGCTGCGGGGAGGGAGGTCTTGTGCTTTGGATCGGCGTACCGGAAGCGGATGCATTTTCTATCGGGTATTGGAGAGGCATTACATGGTGTTCCGGGTTCCCAGGGTCGGTGAGAGAGGCACTGTGAATTTGGAAACTGGCTCAGCGGCGGATGCTGTTGATACTGCAAGAAGCGCGAATAGGGTTATGAGAAACGAATATCTAATGTGTCTGGTTGATGATTGAGTGATGCGACCTGGTCCTGAGTGGCTGTCTCCGTGTGTTTGGTGGGAAGCAAAGTGCAACCTTGATTTATCTGGATGCCGGGTTTTGTCTATCTACCAGTCCTGTCCGTCCACCACTGGTGCTATTTACATCTGAAAAGGGGGGAGAAATGTGCATGAATGAGGCATCAAGAGTCGGTCTAGGGTACAGCTTCGGACCCCTTTATGAAGAGAAGTAGCAGATGATCGACGAAGTCAGATCCCCCCAGGATGTTGTTTGGACGTTGGGGTTGTTGTACGGGGGGTGAGGCGATTTGTAAAGCGCGGTGCGGCAGCCCGAGTTCCTGAAAAACTGGCAACTGCCCCCCCAGACTGCGATGCTGCTGAGCTGTAATGCCGTGATGTTATCAGCCCATGTGAAAGACCAGAACGTCATCTTGAAATCTCTTACCTTGTCGTTCATGTCTTTTGGCACGTTTTTACACTCGCCGGACGTGGACCAGTATTCCTCGATACACTTGCCCCCGAAGTCCTTGTGCTCGCAGTACAGCAACGTGGTGCCGGCTGCGATGGGCGCTGCGAGCATCGAAGCTGCGACGAGGGAGGTGACGAGAGAACGGGTAGAGAGAAACATTGTGGGCGTAGAGGCTGTGTGAGGCTGATCCTGTGTAGTGGGAGCGGAAGGAGCTGGTTTGAGCTGCTGATGATGATGGTGCTGCTTGGAACTGGAGCGAAGAGTAGGAGAGTGATGGAGGAATATATACTTTTTCTGTCGCCGTCTTGAAGCTCCAAGGATGGTTGAGGACAGCGTATAGAACAGGCCAAGGTGTTTTTGCCCGAAGACAGCTAGCTGCCCCCGTCGATTCCATATCCATCGACCCTCATGGTGAGTGAGGGTCGTGAGTTGATGAGTGGAGTTTGGGATCACGGGTTGATGAGGTGGAGTTGAGGGTGGAAGGGGGTTTGTAGATGTTGTTTGGGGACGTTCACCTTGTGTAGAGCTCCTCCAAGCCTCCTCGTTTCTTGGAGTCTTGATTTGGGTATAGTGTCCACGTGGAAGAGCGAGCTGTTACGGCAGAAAATGCCATTCCTGGGCTAAACGGGCAATGGCTAGTTTGTGGTTTGTTTCGATGTAACCCGCAAATGCACGTTATGGACTTGATATCTGGAAACAGTTAAGCTATTTCTGCTAGGTGGATGGCTAGTTTCACGCCTAGCAGACACCGAGAGGAGCTGTTGCATGGAGATCTGCAGCTTGGCAGGTCATATTTGCTTGTTCAAAGAAAGCAAATAAAAGGGGAGCATTGCTAGCATTGCTGCCAAAACTAGATGACATGCTGGGGAGATGGTATATGATGGCGCATAAAAGTCAATAGGAGGATGTTTGGATCCGACGAGGCAGGCGGGGGTTGCGGGCAGACGGCGCCCGGCCTGGTGTCGCCGGCAGGTGTGGCCAACGAACCCGGAGGCCGTCTTGATTCTGTAGGAACAACCCGCTGCGGGGGTTGGTGCCCGGAGCGGCCGGTGTGCATGGCTGGTTCCTGATTCTAAAGGAAGAGAGAGACCCACGTTTGTAGACCTTCCCACGAAGAGCCTTACATTGTAGTTGAACTTGGGTGCTGAGGTCAAAATGACAGCCCCGCATCCCCGCATTCAGGGTGATTGGGCGATAACCCAAGGGGCGCTGTGACGACTATGACGACACTTCCTTAGGGCCCAACCAGCTCCAAACCCACTGCGCCGCTCCCCGAGGCATCCATCCAGCCTTGAACGGCGCCATGCGCGTGGGCCTTCAATGGGGTTGATGTAGCACGGCGTAAACACAAGGCATCCAACGAGGAGCTCTCTCTGCTGGCGCATTGCACAATTGTCCCACCTGTTTGAGTTGCGGGCCGCACCTTAGCTGGAGCTACGGGAGCTACGGTACCTCTGACCGACAAGATGGCGACCACGACCGCGCCCACACCCGCACCCGCGTCCGGCGTACTGCCCGCCCAGCTCGGCTTTCTCGCCATCTACAACCCCAGCCTAGGCATAACCGACGACACCCTCGAGGACCAAATCGTCTACTACGCCTCGGTCAACACGCAATCAAGCCCCAAGCGCCGCCGGCACCGCTCCAAGAACGCCCGCCCCATAGACATCCTGTCCAAGGAAGAGCGCAACGAGCGGCTGCGCCAGATCGGGCTCGCCCAGGGCATGGTCGAGTTCGGACGGAGCTTCTCGGGCGGAAAACCCATCGACACCATCGACACCGAGCGCAGCCGTGTGATTCTCCACGAGCTAGAGCCCGGGTGGTGGATCCTTGCCGTGAGTCCTTTGTGTCCTCTATGTCCCGGGTGTAGACGCTGACAGCGGTCTAGTCCATTGATCTCACCCGGCTGCCTATACCTCCGCCGAAGACAGCTACCTCTGCGGCGGCGGCGCAAGCGCCGGCTGAACCGGCGATCGAGTACTCCTCGAGGGAGGTTAAGCCTACGGCGCTGCTTCTTCAGGATCTCCTACGCGCGCATTCGACCTTTCTGTTGCATCATGCGTCGTCCCTGTCGGCGCTGTTTGTCCGCTCTCAGCGGGATAAGTTTGTGAGTATTCTGGGACGGTACTGGGATTTGTTTCTGTCGACGTGGAATGTCTTGTTGCATGGGAATCCGGCGTGCAATGTGTACGGCGGGATCAAGATTGCGGCGTGTGGGGAGTTGGGGATTGGGGTTGGAGAGGAGGAGAGGGGCAGTGGGGAGCGGGATGTGCTGGAGGGGTTGGTTCATGGGGTGGAGGGGCTGGTGGATGTGCTTGTGGGGAGGTATGGGGGTGGAGAGGAAGGGGAACGTGAAGAAGATGCGTGGCTTGGAACTGGGGATGAGCCTGGGGCGGAAGACGGGGCGGTGTTTCTGGGTGTTGGGGCGTTGTCGCGGCACTCGGTGAGGTCTGTTACGTGGTGGATGGAGGATGTGTTTACGTGGGGAGAGAATGCGTATGGGGTGATGGATCGGCCGACTTCAACGAGGGATAAGAAGAGGAGGAGGGAGGGGAGGAAGAAAGCCGCGGTGCAGGCAGAGTCTGGGTCGACGGGGATGCAGTCAAAGGCCAAGGATGGGAGAAGTTCCGTCCAGGGAGACGCCTCTAAGACGGCAGGAGAAGAGCACGACAATGGGACGGGAATGGACAAGGTCTTCAGTTATCTCAAGCTTGGGTATGGGACGGCTTGGTCCTTGGGCGGCTCCTCTACCGAACCGCCCGCCGCTGATGGGGGCGCTGGGAAACTCGATGGTACTACAGGAACCTCCGATCCACCGAAGCCACCGAAGGACCCCAATGCCGGCCGGTTCCTGATCGGTTTGGTGGGCAATGTTGAAGGGGGTAGAGGCAGCGAAGACGATCCCAGTTCACAAGACCAAACGCCAGAAGAGAACCCAAACTCACGCACCGTTGTCCGCACGCTATCAGTTGAGCTGGAAAAGGAGGGCGAAGATCTCCCCGAATCCCAGGTCACCAAAGACCTCGGCAGCCATGACAATGAGCTGGCTGAGCAGAAGGTAAACACGGATGGCCATATCACCGAAGACCCGAACACGAGCTTTGACAGCCAGGATCGTAACAAGACGAAGAAGCTCCGCGTCGTCGTCTACACGGCGAAACCTTTTATCTTTGTGTTTCTCTTCCAGCCAAGGACTGATTCACTTGAGTTCGAGGCACTCTACCGATCGCTGCACTCACGCATCACACCAATCCACAAATCACTCCTCACTTCCACTGCTTACAGGCCAGAGCGCCCCGATGTCGGCTCGGCTGCATCTGCAGAGATATACGACCTGATCTGGGACCCGCAGTCACTGGCTGTGCACTCTACGATTCCCAACATCCCCGACCCGTTGCTAGTGGCTAATGCGAGTGGGACGCCCCCTATCTGGAGCAGAGTCGAGGCGCTCAATACGCACAACCAGATCCTCAACATGTTCATGGCGACGCGAGAAAGCCTCCCCGAGTTTGAGCGCACTTGTAAGACCAGTCGTGGGTGGTGGATCGTGTGGAATAGGATCTTGGAGCAGGCTGGGAAGGAGGAAAGCACGCCTGATGTTGACGAACAGGACCCAGATGAGACGGAGGTGGGAGACGAAGAGGAGGAGGGTAGCAAGGTGCCGACTGAGATGGACGTGGTCGTGAGTAAGGAGATCTTCCTGATTCGCAGGGCAAGTGATCACGGAGGGACAGTCAGGAGCATCAGTTCGTCGTATGTGGGTGGAGGCGGTGGGGGATGGGCAGATGGAGCGAGTAGGTTGGCGCAGGGTATTGGGGTCGATACGAGGAGGTATATTGAAGGGTTGTTGAGCTTGAATCGATGATGACGATCGAGATATACACAATGAGTATCAATAGGGGTAAACAGGCGTTGTGGTTTGTCTTGGGCCGGTCCGTGGCGAAGCAACACTCAGGGGGTATTTATAACAGTATGGTATCACCGGCCACCGGTTTGAGTCTTTCACATAATACAAAGAAAGATTCGCCGTGGTGGGTTTGCTTCCCGTTCTAGACTTGCACTGCGTGTTTGGTGTTTTATTCTACGAGCTCTTCCGTCGAAGACTTGTAGAGGTTTACAGGCCACGATCAACATGGCTAGACAAGGCTTATTTGCACCACGCCTGGCTGTGCTAGCTTGACTTGTCAAAGCTCTGTATAGCATCAAGTATCTTTGAAGGCTCTTTCTAGTACAGTTGGGATCGTTTCCAATGCACTCAAGGTGTACTACAGCTAGCCAAGGCCCTTGGCAATGTTTTTCAGGTTCAGGCCCAATGGTGTTGGGAATTCTCAACATACCTGCATATTGTAGCTTGATGCCACTTCGAATCTCGGGCAGAGCCTCGAAACTCTCAATCAGCCATGCTTTGAGCAAGGTGTACCTATCATGCCTTTATCTCACGCTGCAACTCCACGGTTCACTGGGCCACTCCCGGCGGACGACTCAACGCAACTCGATTTCCCCTGGGGCTCAGGTAGCCTCTGTTTACACGACCCGGGGGCGGCGAGATGTTGGCAGAAGATGTTGCGGTTCAACTCCAGGCTGTAAAGCACCGTACGCCGTATGCTCAACTGCCTTCACCCTGCCTACCTAAGGTATATACCGGGAGTTAAGAGTCGCCTTCAGGGAAGTTCTCTCCTCCGCCGACCTAGCTGTCCCAGGCAGGTGGTAAACATTTTGACCTCACCGCCTTCACCGCGAGGGAGGTAGTGGTGCAGCCAAGTCAACATACCTAGTTTCTGTCACGTCATACAGACGTCGGATCACCGATGTCGGGCCAGAATACCTTACGCTTCAAGACTGCCAAAGGTTGCTCCGCCCAAAGCGTCCTACGATGATCAGTCGATTACATCCCTTCCCCGGGTTCACACTGCACAGGGAACACTCCGCATGCCTGGCGAGTCTAGACTACGGCCACATCTCACAACCGTGCCCAGGTACGACCCCCGCGAAGCCGCAGCGCGGGTCTTCGGCACATCCCATCTCGAGACGCCGCAGCGCGCAGCGAAACAAGAGCAGAGGCCCAGCAGAGACCCCGGCGAGTCGTGCGTGGGGTTGATACCGACGTGCCTTACCAACCTACCTTCCTTGGCGACTTGTCTGCAGCGTTGCTCACCCCCTCGGAGTTGGTCACATCATGGCCGCAGCGGCCTTCGTCCACAACCCTGTAGGAAGCGACGAAAGTTTTGGAAGATTTCCGTCGCTTGCATTTCCTCTGCTTGGCCGGGTTCAGCCCACGTGGGGGTTCATGTTGCAACGCTGGGCGATTTAAGGCTTCGCGCACGTGGGGTTTCCGCAGGCTCGGTTTTGTTGTCTCGGGCCCCTGGCGTAACAGAGCTCTTCAGATGAGATGATGCTCAAAGACTCGGTAATTTTGGGTGCCATTGAGGTTCTCGGTATCCAAGATGGTCACCGAGTGTGAGTCCTGGCGCTGAGATCTGTCTTGCGCATCGTTACTCGGAAAAAAGACGTGCTGGACCTTTAGTGTGTGATAGGCTGGGTTCCTGAGTTATTGCGATATCACAATGTGAGCGATACGGCAATCGCGCGCGGCGTTTCGAGGTGGCGGTCAGAACGCGCAGGCAGGAGGCACAGACAACCCGGGTTCCCGATTCTGCGTCAAGGAACACTCACCGGTCGGTGCTCTTCCAATGGGAAAACTCTCGAGCGTGGTTTCTGAGCTGGTGTCGTATGCAGACCCGGATCCTGTTCGGCTAAGTTTGCGGGTTTCGTGCGTTATAAGCGCAAAAAGGGGCGAAATACCATGAGAGCAAGCCCCCTGGGGGGGGGGGGGGGATCCTGCCGAGGACGGTGAGCGGCTAGGGCCGGCGCGGACCCCGGACAGACAACGTCTTCCAGGGGAAGCGAGCGGCGACGAGACCTTCCGGATCCGTCCGCGTCCGCCGTCGCCGCCGCAGCAGCGATGCGGGAGCAGGAGGGAACAAGCCGGGGTCGCCTACAAGTGCATTGCCCAATGGCAGCAACCCAAGACGCTGCTATCAGATCTAAACCCAACGACCATGGCCAGCCTGGGCCAGCCTGGGGCTCCCGGAGGAGGATTCGGGGGGCCGGGAAATGTCGCGATGCGGTATTATTATCCAGAAGAAGGCCGGCGTCGTGTGTGTCGTTGTCTCAGCGAGGGGGTCGGATTCGTCGTGCATCTGCACCTCACCTCCACACTAGGAGAAGCGGTCTTGGGGGCGATGCCGCATCGAGACTTGTAGAGAGTGCCGACCCTCCCTCCCTATTAGCCGGGGTAGACAGAGGGGTCCGAGTTGACCGGTCTGCGTGGTGCGGTAGGTAGGTCGCGACGCACAGACAGCTGGCCGGGACATCTGAAGATGCTTGACGATCGAATGGTGCGGTGCGGTGCGGATGCAGTGCGCAGTGGCCCTCTGAAGAAGAATGGAACGCTCAATAATTCCAATTCTTTTCCTTGCTGGGGGCCGCTTCCAAGCAAGATCCGAGCCGGTCCCGGGCGATCACCGTTTGGCGATCCCCAGGCCTTGGCCGCTTATTTTGGACGAAGGCGGAAGACAAGTGCTGCGGCAAAACTGAGTGGCCCGGCCGATGCTGAGAAATCTGCTTGCTTCATGTGCCCCAACTTCAAACCCTCAAGAGACGGCACATGGCCCGCCGGTTGAGGCGTCAGCAAAAAGGGCCGAAAAAGACGTGAACAGCCGTCGAGCGATGACGTTGGCGCCGGAGAATTTGTCTCTTCTACTGCGAGACCTCGACCGGTTGTAAGGGATGTAGGTTCGTCGTGCCCGGTGATAGATGAAATCCTCAACCACCGTTCCTGGTAGCTCCGAAAGGCAGGGTCGGTAACACAATTGCAGAAGGAGAAGAAACACCAGGAAAAACCAGCTCCCCGTACAGGCTCCAGCTTATCAAGCAGTGCACCTTCAGACACCCTCGTCACACACCTAGAACCAGAGCCCCAAACGGGCAGGCGCGATGGTGTTGAACAGAACGATAAGCTCATCTCCAAAGTGGAAAAAAGTCCAAACCGGCAAGAACACCCCGAGACAAACAACCCCTCCAACTCCAACTTCGCAACACCCTGTCCTAGCCCCAACACCGGGAATTTCCCATCCCCTCCAACCGCCAACAACCGTTCGTTAGCCCTCAATGCAGCAGCAGCACCTTTCAACTACACTCACTCTCACTCTCGCCAACATCCCATCGGGAAAACAGGCATTGCGAACCGCACCCCTCTTCAGCCTACGGGCCAGACGGGGCGCCCAGACCAAAACCAAAAGTCAACGAGCGACAGCACCCCCTATCCACGATTTCCATTCCATCACGTAGGTAGGTAGCACAAAAGTCTTTCAACCTCTCTGTATGTACCCAGCCGCACCCGTGCGTACCTCCCCTCCCGAGTATTGCTCACCTCACTCACCACTCATGCCCGGTTCTTTCCCCTTCAATCCTTCTTCCATCCTTCCATCCTCGCATCCTCCCATCCCGAGGCTCATACCTAGGTATCTTCCTCGGAGACCGGGCAGACAGACAACTGTACGCGATGCTTGGCTCGGGGGAGGAAACCCGAAGGGAAAAAAACCACCCATCACCTAACAAGTCTAGCTTCGTCCTGTATATGTATGTACCCCACCATCCGAGCGCAACAACTCAGCCCACTTGAGAGCAAGCAAGCAAGACAAGGACTTTTCATCAGCTCTCTGAAGCACAGCACAGGACAGCACAGCAGGAGCACACAGTCCAGCAAGCAGCGCTCGGCTCACTCCCGCTTCCGCCTTACTTGCAGACGGATGGATCACACCTCGAAAGCAGTAAGATGGCGCGCGCTGCTGCTGCTGCAATCCAACCAGCCACCAACTAGACCTGCATCGATCACAAAAGCGCTAGAGTAGTTTAGACCCTCCCTGCTATGCCCTTCCCTATGTACGTATGTATGCGTTGTTCAAGTTCCCCCAAGGGAAGGGGGGATGTCTCCCTCTTCCCAGCGTGGATTCTCACAGGGGTCATAAACCGCTTTAGGGCATGTAGCCCAACGCCACGCAGATACCAAACCCGCAAAGCACATCCCGCAGCGGACAAGATTCTCAGATCGGCAACCCCCCAATGTGTCTATTTCCCCAGAGATAGCTCAGGACTAAGGTTCAGGTAGATGGTACTCGGTGATGGGTATGAAGTTAGTGCTGTAGATGAAGTCTAGAAGCGGCCCGGCCATATGTCCTGTTCTGTGATGTCTTCCCCATCCCATCCATCCCACTCCCGACTCGCGCTCGGCCGAGTTCGTACTCCCCAGCAAACCGAGGCATATCCCCCTTCCCCCTTTTCCCCCCTCCCCCATGCTGGACTTCTCCCCGGACGGAGATGCGGCCCCCCAACGAGCCGGGAATTCAATGGCGAGGCCACGCAAGGCAAACGCTGCAAAGCTTGCTGGGTGCTAATAGAGATCAAGACTCTGCGCAAACCCCTGCGCCTCGAACCAAGGTAGTCGGCAACAGCTCCCTCTTCCCCTTCCTTGCCTGCGGCAGCAACCCCGAGATAGAAAACAACCCCCACCCCCCGCCGTCGTCGAGAGAACAAAAAAAGAATTCGGATATTTGCATTTGCGCCCCAGTGATGCCCCCCTCTTTTGGTTCGTGCGCCATTCGCCGTTTGCAGAGTCGGTTATGTCAGGTCGTAGTTGTAGCAGGAGTTGTTGTAGTTGTAGTAGTATTGAAGAATATGAGCAGGAAATTTCGAATGAAGGAGCATCGGTGTGTGAAGCTGCTGACCCAAGCAGGCGGAGCGGCCGAGATTACCAAAGTGTTGTGCGCACCGGCATGGAACGGATGCGTCGTGAGAGAGAGAGAGAGAGAGAGCCCGGCGGAAGTTATGAGGGAGGTGGCTGTCGTCGCCGGAGCTCAGCTAACCAAAAAGGCGAAGCCGCGGCGGTTTCCAATGAAGCAGGGGCGGTCGTGGTGTTCATATTACGACACACCGGCTCTTGCGTTCTTCCTTTCGTCGGTAGCGGCTTTCCTTCCCCTGCGAACTCCGCTCCCCCCGGGATCCCTCGTGCTTACCGCTGCCCGTGGGAGACATCGGCGAGGAGGCAGCTTGTCGTTGTCTCCGCAGGATCCGGACGACGTCGTAAAAGGCCTTTTCCACGTTGATGCAGTTCTTGGCCGAGGCCTCGACGAACTCGCAGCCCAGCTCGCGGGCGAGGGCATGCCCCTCCTGGGTAGACACTTCCCTGTCCGAGACGCGGTCGCTCTTGTTCCCCACGAGCATTATCGGAACGGGGGCGGACGAGCTGATGGCGGCGATTGGGGAGCCGGGGTACGAGGGCGAGGATGCGGTCGACTCTTTGACTCGCTGAATCTGGTGGTGGAATCGCTTGATGCGCGAAAACGACGAGCGCGACGAAACGCTGTATACTAGAATGAAGCCTTCTCCGTCTCGGATCCACTGGTCCCGCAGGGCCGTGTACTCCTCCTGTCCTGCCGTGTCCAGCACCTCGAGCATGCAGGCTTGGTCGTCTATCACGGCCTGCTTCCGGTACGAGTCCTCAATTGTCGGGTCGTACTGTCGGTGGCGGTCAGCAGGGTTCTTTACACAGAGGGCACGAGGCGAGACCCCGCGGGCGTGATTTCAGAGCTCAGGACGAAAAGAATATATGAGAGGAGGCACGCACAGTCTCGACGAAATGCTGCAGGCACAACTGGATTGTCAAAGCTGTCTTTCCCACGCCACCGTCCCCCAGCACCACCAGTTTGTACAGCACCATTTTTCCCGCCATGGTGAAATGCGTCGCGGTGGACAAGGATTGTGTCGTTTGTTGTTTTTGTTTTGGTGGAGGTGGTGGTTGTTGCTGCTGCTTCGCGGACTACGTATCGGGATGGGGGGAGGGGGCAGATTGGAGGCGGGCACCCAAGCTTCGAGTGAGGGGCGGTGGGTCGACGACGACAGCGAATGGGCAATGACGGGACGGCCTCTGGCTGGCCTCGCTCCGACTCGGCGCGTAAAAATCACGGCGGGCGGCAGAGAGCAAATGGAGAAGAGATGGAAAGTCCGAAGAAGGCGATGAGGTGGGCGATGGCCAGTAGACGCCGCGGGAATGAATGGATGTGGGATGGTGACAGCGGCAATGGCAGCACTGAAGAGGGAGCGGGCAGCAGGCCGACTTGGTAGTCAAGCGTTGCGGGCGGAGGCAGGCGGTGGAGCAGCAGGCGGGCGGCTTCTTTGGTGTGCCTAAGCTTTTGGGGACTTGGCTCGCTGGGGTAAGGTGGTGTGTGCGTTTTGCGGGAGATAGCGAGTCTGATGATACCGGAACAAAGGGCCACACTGCAAAGCCGAGGCGCACAACCGATTTATTACCTGGCTCGCCTGGCAAGGCATTTGATTTGGTAGCGACGGTCCCGGACGAGGCAAGGCAGGAGCAGACAGACAGACAGACAGACAGACAGAAGACTACGGCCAGAGACGACAAACACCACGGCGACATCAGAAATAAATACAAATCTTGTCCCACGAAAAAAAAGAAACAACAAAAAGACACACTGGACCCTTGGCTTCTTCTCCACCGCTTCCTCTAGCACCCCCCGGCAATTGCACCTCCTGGCCTCCCACCACCTCACCTCCTCAAGCCTGCTACACATAAAAAACAAAAAAAAAAAAGCGCCCTCGAGGCGGTGCACCCAAGACTCGCACAAGCCATCTCACAATGTTCGAGGACACCTGTGAGGCTCATCCGTGTGCCGATGCACAGGCTGGACGGGCGAGCCGATGACCCTTCTTCCGTTTCCGCTCCAGAAAGGCGCATTTTTTTCAAGACATTTTGACCACGCAGGATTACTATCCGCCCGGGAGCAAAAAAAGGGCGACGGGATTGTTCACGGCAAGATCCGGCGAATTGATTGCTTCTGCCAACTCGGCGGAGGTCTGCAGCGGTCGGGGTTTGGCTGCCATGAATCCGGCCCGGCAGAAGGAGGCTAATAATTGTGCATCACCCGCCTCCAACGCCAACTGCCTGCCTGCCTGCCTGCGTGCCTGCAATGCAAATCCCTGGGGGGAGGGAGGGAGGCTGGCACAGAAAGACCAAGCGGTGCGAGCTGACCTGCCGGGCCATCGTCAAGATGGGCGTCGAGGTGTCGTAACACGGCATCTCTGTGGCATCTCCCGCTGCAGTAGGTTCTTGCTGCTTGCTGGCGGTGACAGCTCCCCATTGGATGCACTCTTGACGCCTGTCAGACAAAATGTCGTCCCCCACCCCAGCTCTCCCCAGTCTCTCGTTCAAGCCGCCCAGCTGGGCCGAAGCGTGGCTAAAACAGTCGTGAGGATCAGATATCCTTCACCCAGAAACCACAAACCACAATTCTCAACCCGATGGTTCCGCAACTTTCCCAGCTGGCCCGGGTAGGCTGATGAGTGTCCGTCTCCCTCAGAAGCTGAAGCGCGCGGGCTTGGCGGTTGCCCGAACACCCACGTCGTCACACTCAGTCCCATCCCATCACGCAAACCAACGCCTGCATACATACAAAAGTTTTCCATCACTTTTGATATTCTCATCGCATTCGTCATGGCCAACCGCAGGCCGCATCCCCTCGGCCACGCGTGAGATACCAGACATGGATGAATGACCAGGCAAACCGGGCAGAGACAAGACAAGACCCCAAAGCAAAGCATCGGATTCTCTCCAGCCCGTCTCCCTCGACTCGACTTTCCACATGTCACGCCGTCCCGTGCTACACGGCCCCCCCTCGGCCCAGACAGAGACTCAGCTCTACCTGGGATAAGTGTCCCCAACACCAATATCCGTACCACGCAACTTTCTCGGCGTCTCGGTCTCCAATCACTCTGTTTCTGTCCTGTCCCTGTGTTCGTGCCGTGTTGAAATACTCCCGCATCGCAAAAAAAAAACGCAATGGAACCTACCTACCCCTCGGGCGAAGGTATGTGGTTCCAGCCAACTTAAAGTTTAAACACAAACTTCCCGGCCCCGGGGATAGGAGAAGTTACCTATCTTAGCTTGTTAGGTAAGGGCCGCGAATACGAGAGTTGAGCGCCACAAGTGGTGTCAACCAAGTCACACAGGGATTTTTGGTGAACCGGCTGGTTGGGAAGGGATGGGGTCTGGAATTTTGGTTTGTCTGAGACTTTTACCTATTCGGGTTTGAGTTGGACCCTGAAGAAGAGAAAAAAACCAAAAAAACGTGTCCAGTTTGCATGGAGGAAACGTGGTGGTTGTGGAGGCGTCCTAGTCCTTGTAGGGAGGGCTAAATATGGAAGTTTGCTTGATTGCTTATTGGGATACAAACAGGTCTTGGGCTTCGGCGTTTCTTTCTTTGATGTCTGGTCAGGGGGTAGGGGTAAAGCATCTTTGATGCGAGATGGATGTGACGGCATGCTGGGGATGGGGATCTCATGCTGGGGGATAGGGGTACCGCATCCCGAGTAACTATGGGGATGGATGTGGTCTCGCATGCGGTGGCTCCGACGAGTGGCGAGTGGCAAGTTCTTCCGAGGCCGCCAATGTGTGTGATACCAGTAGTTCAAGACGAAGTTTTAGATTCCCGCCTGGGGAAAAACTATCCCGCGTTGCCGCAACATCCCATGTAAACAAACCCCCGTGAACACCACCAACACCATCAAACCCCCAACCGCCTCGCAACCTCCTCCATCCCGCCCTCCCCCTCCCCAACCCAAACATCAACCCACCCCCTCGCCTCCTTATGCCTCTCCTCCTCCACCTTCCACTCCTCCTCCCCCCTCCTCTCCACATACACCGTCCGCATCCCATACCCCCTCGCCGCCTCCAAATCTCCCAAATGCGCCGCCACCATCGCCACCTCCCCCGGCTCTAACCCTAACTTCTCACACGCCCCCAGATACACCTTCGCATTCGGCTTGTACGCCTTAAACTCCTCCGCCGAGATCAACTCCCGAAACCCCAGATCCCCCGTCTCATTGAGATCCCTCAACAATGACAAATTCCCATTTGACAACGTCGCGGTTACATACCGGGCGTTGAGCCTCTTTATCCCGGGCGCGCTGTCCTCCCAGGGGGTGAGGAAGTGCCACTGTTTGGAGAGCGTTTCGATTTCGGAGTGGGAGAAGACACCCTCAAGGCCGTGGGAGGCGAGCAGCTCGGTGAGGCTGTCGCGGTGGTGCGTGTCGATGTCTTTCCAGGGGGTGGTGCCGGGGAGGTAGGTGCGGGTGAAGCGGCCGTAGGAGGAGCGCCATTGCTGCGCGAGGGCGGGGATGGAGAGGGTGGTGAGGGTGGTGAGGGTGGTGCGGACGGAGGGGGGGAGGGAGGGGGAGGTGAGTTTTAGGATGAGGGCTGTGGTGAGGGCGGTGGTGATGGAGGTGCGCCAGTCGACTGGTGGCAAATGTTAGCGAATGTTCTCCATTTCAGGATATTTCTCGTGTCTCGGGAGGGGGTGTACTCTTTTGGACCTCTTTGAGACAGCAAGAATGACCAAAAGGGGGAATCAAAGACATCGAGTTGACATACCGACGGTGCCGAAGACGTCGAAGGCGAGGGCTTTGATGGGGAGGGGGGTTGCCATTTTGGGTGCCCAAAATATCGGGGCCGGCTTGTAGATAGGTAGGTGCTTGTTGTCGTTCCCGATGATATTGTGGAATGAGGTCCGAGGCGGGGATGCGGGATTCCGGCAATGTCGTGATCGAAGTTATAGCCGGGCTGGCGCAGTGGGGTTGGCTCGTTGGTGGCCTGACTAACATCCCCGGGCCGTGGTCATTGACGTCAGAAATCGGCTCTACTTCAAAACTTTGTGTACCTTGCCCTGGCGATCCCCTGCAACGACACATGAGTGATTTGGAAATAGAATGCCTGATTGAGGGTTTGGGTTGAGATTTATCGGGGAATATCCAAGCGGTAACTCTTGTCGTTGCATACCTCCTGTATTGCACACAGGCGAACTCTCCTGATATCGACCAACATCATGGCCATATTCACGCCCGACATATAGCTTCACCTCACCCAACTCCCGGTCACTCAAAATGAGTTCTCCCATCCTCAAAAACCACCCACCTCCCTCAGGGGCACTCACCTTCCTCAAGTTGGACCCGACGCTCCGCTACCACCCCATCACCCCCAAACCACCAGGCGGAAACCCCCCTGAGGAGGTATCCCCATACGAACCAGACGGGAATGCCCCCCAGATCTACCACGTCTGGCGCAGCCGCGACAACCGCAAAGGCCGGCACGCCATACTCCTCCCACAAGATGCAAAAGCCGCCCCCGGCCATTACCCTCCTCCGACGAACACGCTGGCTTCCACCGTCCGTGGCATCCTCAAGATGTTCACTCGGTTTCCGATATGGGACATCAGCTACGACGTCGCCGTTGTGTTCACTTTTGGTTCGTACCTCCATATTGCCCCTTGTATGACCTGTACCGTCGGGAGGAGATAGCTAACCAACCCAGGCTGCGTCCTATGGGTTCTAAACGGCTTCTTCGTCTGGTACCCCCTCGCAGCGCCATGGAGCGAGTTCCCCGGGGAATCGGACGTAGCGGGCGGGTGGACCGCCTTCGTGGGCGCGACCATCTTCGAGTTTGGGTCCGTCCTGCTGATGCTGGAAGCTGTGAACGAGAAGCGTGTGTTTCCATGTTCGCTCTCCGTGGAAAACAGTTGAAGGCTGACACGCCTTCAAGAAACCGAGTGCTTCGGATGGGCCCTCGAATCCGCCGTTGAATCCCACACCCCCCGTCTTGTCTCTCCCCCTGAGGCATGCACCCACCACCACGCCAGCAAGCCGTCTTGGATCAGTCATCACCCAGTGTCCTCGTCAGACTCCGTATCCCCCGACTCAAGAGAGACCACCCTCAAGGATACCCACCACAAAGAATGGGTGTGGAAACCATCCCTCCACGACCTCAAATCCCGTTACATCTACTCCATCTCCTTCTGGGCCTGCCTCGCCCAGCTCATCGGCGGTAAGTTTCTGGTCATCCAGAATCCCGTCTCATTCCTTTCAACATCTCCCTCTCTCTTCACCTGGCGCAACTCCCAAGAGATGACATCCCTCTCCTGCCTCTTCAAACCACTTGTCCATCACAACACCCTCCCCCCCTCCCCCTCTTGTGAACAACCCACTAACCCGCCTCCCTCACCAGCCACCATCTTCTGGATCTCCGGCTTCACCGCCCTCCCCCCCATCAACACCTCCCTCCCCACCCCCGCCCTAAACGGCATCTACTGGCTCCCGCAAGTCGTCGGCGGAACCGGCTTCATCATCTCCAGCCTGCTCTTCATGCTCGAGGTCCAGGACAAGTGGTACCTCCCCGCGCCAAATCTGCTAGGATGGCACGTGGGCTTTTGGAATCTGATCGGCTCGGTTGGCTTCACGCTGTGCGGCGCGTTGGGGTTTGCGGAGCGTGAAGGGGAGGGGGTTGAGTATGCGTTGGCGTTGTCGACGTTTGTGGGGAGTTGGGCTTTCTTGGTGAGTTTTGCTGGGTTTGTTTTCTTTGGCCCATTTTCTTCTGGTCTGTTTCCCTCTGGCTGGATTTCCGTCTGGTTGGAGTTGTTGAGGAGCAGAGCGGTGATCAGGTGGCTTGTCTGTGTTGTGGGTGTTGCTAATGTGTTGTCTTGACAGGTTGGGTCTGTGGTACAGTGGTACGAATCGCTTGATAAGTATCCTGTGTCGGCGGGTGCTATTTCGTAGTTGAGTGCACGCTTGAATAGGAATATGATGGAGCCCCCAAGGCGCAATGGGAGGGTATCTGCTGGTTGATACCATCTTGAGTGCCAAATACCTCGAAACAAGTGACAAGTTCCCTTTCTGCAGCTTGCCTTCACCGTGTGAGGAACGTGACAGAGACCAAATATCGGAACTCAAAGGCTAAAACGGGTGTATTGATATCCAAGAGCAACAAATACTCTGGACTTCAGAGCTGCAACCCAATCAACAGTTGGAACGCAAGCTCAAACTTGCCAGAACCCAGTCGTGCATCCAAGGCCTCTCATGAGTACTCGGACTCGGCAATCATGCCACAGTAACAACAGTGTTACCTCCAAGAACACAGTCTCCTTTCCTCAGAGCCTACATGTAGGAGCCACCCTCGTTGCTCTGGACCCCATAGGCCGAGCATATGCCCCGTGCCGACTTCCCTGCCGCATCAAGGACTGCTCCCACCACCCACTCGCGGGCTTATCCTTCGTGCCCGTTGGTGATGAAGTATCACCTTCACTGGAGGGCTGCATAGACTGTATACCCCGAGAAGCCATGCGTAGAAGAAGCCCGGCACTCGCCAGCAACCAGCACTACTCGATAGGTTGAAGTCCAACAGCCAGTCTGCGTCAACCACCCGGCCAGACAGGACAGCGGCGTTGAACCCCTCGCCCACACGTCGCTGGAAGAAGCCTTTGTATGCCACCGGAATACCGTGATCAGCTATGTGTACTACTCGGTAGCTGCGACAGCACCCCGGCATCACGACACCGAGCCCGCCAGACCTCCGCGTCCCCCACTGGGACCAAGCCATCTCCAATCATCCCGAACCCCACCGCTTCTCGCCCCGGTGCACCTACCAGCACCTCTTTCCAACACCGTTACCAGCGACCACCGAGCCGAGACCCCAAAAACCAGTCGTTGACGTCCGTGTCAACCATCCGGGCCAGCTAGCACGGACACACCACCACCACCACCACTACTACCACCACCACAACCACCGTCATGGATAAGAACAAAGCCTCACACCATCTCCCGGACCTTTCCACATGTATTCCACCCAACTCCCGAGAGTAAAAGCCTCACCGTGATTAAGCCTCCCCATCCCGATGAGATCTGACGTCTCGACATCACCTCACCTCAGCCCCCAACCCTAACCCCCACTCTCAAAAAGGGGGCTTTCCCAATCCGGACGCCCGCCCCAGGCTCACCCGCCAGGTCCCATCTGTCGCCCTGCCCCCCCCCCCCCCCCCCCCAAGAATCCCAAGTGCTCCCCCAGCTACAGCTGCACCAGCGATCCCCTCCCCTCCCCTCCCCAGCACTGGACCAGCGCCCCAGAACCAAACCAAACCAAACCCGTATCACCTCCCCCCTCCAATTTACCCAACATTAGGCCGTTTCACGTCCATCACCCGTGCTCGCGTCTGCAGAAAGCACATTGAACTCATCAATAATTCCTTCCCTCCCGCTTCCCTCGCAGAAAACCACACAAACAACCTTGCTATCGTTTATCTCTCTGCTGTGTGTGACGGGACCAAAGCCCCAAACCAAAATGCTTGTTCCATCACTTGCCTGCGCCCGCATGTCTGTCTGTGCCCCGGGCAGTGCAAGGTTTTCCGGCCAGCTTGTGAAGGGGTGGTGATTCCCAGATTGTGCAATTCGTCCGGAGTCAATTCCAGCGCACGCAAACTGAACGCATTTTTTGCGCTCTCCCCCGTGGTTTTCCCAGGGTCCCAACTGCAAGGCCATGCACGCTCAGATCCTGAAAGGTGATGGGACTGCAGGTGCCAGCTGCAGACGGGCAGGCAGCCCATTCGATAATTGCGCGCAGTGCAGCGAGCGAGGACCGGAGACCGGCCTTTCGGTTGTGTGCTGCCGATTTGCTGCTTGCTGCTGCTGTGGTTGCCAGCGACGCTAGTCGTCTTCCTATCTTCTGTCTTAGTTGAAGCGATGAGGGGAATAACTGCCTCGGCCGCGATTTGTGGTGGCCGAGGTTGAGACCGCATGCAGTGTCTGGACGGGACAGCTGCCCGCTGTCACTCTCTTGGTCACACCGTTCTTGTCCATGGACGACCAGTGGACGGCCAGTGGACGACGAGATGCGGGAGCTTGCTTCTTCTTGACGGAGTCTGGGGGAACGCGGGGGCTTCCCACAGCCAGTGAGCCCCCGCTTCAGGCGCGGCCAGCAACGATTGGTCAATGGCACCGGGGAATTGTGGACCGCAACGGCCAACGGGGGGGAACGCGTCGAATCCCCGGAGCCCGTCGCGAGACAAGAGACGTGGACGGCAGGGGTTTGTTGGTAACGGGCACTGTGCCACTGGGATTGCTCCTCCAGTCGAGGCTGACGCAGACGAGCCTTTCGTTTCTAGTGTTTCAAGAAGACATCGCTTCCAAGAGTTGGTTGTTGGCTTTACCTCTGTTCCATGGTTCTAAGCCGTCCATCAGCTACCGGGTTTGACAGTCTGTGATGACTGGGGCGTTTATTTTATTAAACAGCCAGAGAATATGCCGTCTTCTAAGTGATCTCTTTGTTGGAAATTCTCCGGCCATCAAGGGTCTCAGGCGAAGCGGAACTGAATATCCCGTGATTTATTGGCTCCGTGGCAGCCTGGTCAGATCAGTGGTAGTTGACTGACAGCCTGTCAGTGACAGGTGGTGGGCACGGTGCCGACTTGGTAAGAAAGGGGCGGTTCTGATCCCGATATCTTTCGGGTTCTATGCTGGGGGCGCTGCGAGGGTGAAAGCGCGAGCTCTCGCTCGCGTGATTTGGCGTTCAAACGCTCCGAGCCAAGCGGGGGCTAGGTGGCAAGCATTCGAAATATCCCGAATGTTCAGTTCTGACAGTGGCCCGTGATGATCCCGCTCGCTTGTCAATGATGCGTCACGGTTGACGGCGTCGCGGGGAAGTCTGGGGACGTGTGGTGGCATGAACGCGAGGTGGCCCTGGATGTTTGCCCATATTTTCTGCAAGTGGCCATCCTGGCCGCAGCGTGCAAGAGCGGCTGGACTGCGGGTTGATTGCTTCCATCGACATCATCATCCCACGAAACGGCTGACCCAAAGTCGGGAAGCTCTTGCAAGGTTCCACAATCAACTGGATGCCAAGTGAGCCCATTCGGCTAGCTGCGTGGGACAGCCTGACATTGTGGTGATAAGCTGCGGTGGAGACTTTCCGTTGCGAAATTCAAAGACCCCTTTTCTCGCTGGAGCCGACGATGATGGGTGGGATTGCGAGGGAACAGCACCCAACTTTGGAATTGTTGGTTGCGGGCGTCTCGCGGCTATTCCGGTGCCCCCAGAAGGCAAGAGTTGAATGCAAGTCCAATGTCTGCCTCGCAGGCTCCTTCAAATCGAAACAATAAGCAAGAGTCGAGGCCTGCCATCCACTCGTCAGAGGTCTCGGCCGCACCGGCCAGGCGGTCTGTCCGGACACATCGCTGGCCAGCTGGTGACGGCCTGGAGGATCTTTTGGAGGGCCCTAAATCGTGGGCGATCGGCGGCGTCCCATCACAAGAAGGAAATTTGCATGCTGCTGGCTGAGGATCCTATTCGCTGTTTCGGCCCTGATCACACCAGGCTGATACCAGAGAGGCTTAGTGGCGTTCGGCTTCCCGGGGCCTCGTTCCCTATCGAGTCCAACGACATGTGCTTGGCCCTGGGGTGCCATTGCCTCTGACCAGGCCCCTTCAATTGGTGACGGTGTTGCAGGGTGTTGCAGGTCCATGTTGCATTGTCCGCTCTGAAATTTTATTATTATTTCTCTGCGATGCAATGTGATGGGCGATTGGCAGCACGACTCTGCGAGACTTTCTGCGGTTCCATCGGGTAGGAAGTCTGGCTCCCCGCTCCGGCGTCCGTGTTCTGCAAATGGTGACGAAGTGGCCGATCTGAGTTCAGAGACAGAGGGTTCGCTCGTGGAGGCGCCGCGTTCCGACGACGGGTCGGGAGGGCCTTCCCGTCGTGGCTGCCCTTGGAGAACGAGCCCGATGTTCGCCACGAGCGCTGAGAGCACTGAGCACTGCGGCCTCGAGAAGCAGCAAGGCATTGAACGCTGTAACCTGTTCAGCACAGCCCTTTCAAGCCATTGATTCCAGGATCCAAGTCGCTGGGCAAGGTGTCTGCTTAGCTCGGCAGTCTAGTCTTTTTCGAGGCTGCACCATGCAGGGTATATTGAACTGCATGGCTGCAATTGATGGCCGTGGAGTATCCTGTACGCGCACTCCAGATACAAGCGAGGGCAGAGAAGGCAGCAGGAAGAAAGAAGCGCATGCGAATGTTGACCGAAGGTTGCACGGATGCTGTGTTGCCAGCTCGAGCAGCTCTGGGGACTTCCTGGGACAGGACGGCTGGTGGAGACGCGGCAGACAACGGCTGTGGAAGTACCTGTTCGTCCCTTCCTAACTCCTGCCAGGCCTGCAGACTAGGGCCCACCGACGCCCACCTGCCCAGACGAGGGTCCACGGAAAAGTGGACCGTACAAAACCCGCCTGGGTCGGCCATGACCACGGCGAGTGCCATCCTCCAGATCTCCCACCGGCCGATGGGGCAGGCAGTCGTGTTGTGCATTGTTTCTTTTGCTGGCTCTGAGCGTCTGTCCTGAGACCTCGCCACTTTGTTGCCTTCGTTCTGTCGTTCGCGGGCATCTTGACGTGGTCATACGGGCAACCGCGACAGCATCCCACGTATCACCGCTTCGTCCCTTTTTGCCCTCAAATTTCGTTTCGATACCCCGGTTTGGCGTTCTGCGTCGCGTTTCGCCTGTATTCAAAGCTATTCGGAGCTTCGCTTGTGTTTTTTTTTGCCAGAGGCCGCGCCTGGACAGTTGTTCCCTAAGACCTTAGGTTGGATTGTCGTCCGATATCTGCAACTCGCCTGGTATGTGCCTCCTGAGCTCGAGCTTGCGAGCTTGTCCGCCCCTTGGTCTGCGCGACCTCGATGGCCCACCCCGCTGGCTAGTCGCAAACTTAATCAACGTGCCACGGCTTGACAAACACGAAGTTGCTGACGCCCGTCATCATAGAAGTTCACGACTGAAGCTTTTTTCTCAAGCCTGTGGGTGCCCTCCGATACCGATCCCCGACCGCTGGACGCTTTGCACATGCCCACGCCTCGCTGGGTCATCTCTCGTGCTCCGAAGGACGCCTTGGAAAGTGAAGTCGAGTCTGGATATTCGAGGATGTCGACCTAGGTCCCGGTCTTGGCCTCGAAGCTCGTCGTTCCGAGCGGATAGCGACGACCGGTTCATCCAATTGCCGACCTTCCGTCAACTACATACGAGACGTACTCGCCGCCGCGACAATCAGTGTGAGTGTTAATCTTTTTCTTTCCGGGGACCGGGACTTTCCCCCTATACTTGCGTCCTAAAGCCCTTATTTGCTTGCTTTAAGCTTGCCAAGGGAGGCGGGTATCCTTAGTTGGCATGCTATAGCATCCGTGGGTTCGTTTGGGGATTCGGGGCAAACTCCAATTCTGATTGACCAATTATGCTCGGCTCTGATGCGGGATCAGCGGCATGAGAGCTTGTCTTTGGCTTGGATCGCTATCGCAACGATAATCCTCACCGATTGTCGACGTTGTGATCCTCGAGCTCTCTTTCTGTATGCTTCGGCCGGGCCTTATGGTTGTACACCGTTGGCCTCGGGCGTCTCGTGAAGCACAGCAGCCATACCTTGTCGAAGTCCGCTGACACGGGTAATGTTTAGGAGTATTGAAGTGCTCTGCCTCGACGGCCTCGACCCCTCGGAGCAGTTCAACGTTGCCGAGTTTTCAATTCCAGCCATCTTCACCGCAGACGACGTATCCTTTGACCGAGTGCCATTCACAGCGCCCCGACTGGAAATGAGGCAAAAGTTCTGATTCGACACAGACGGACGCTTGACGTGCCTTTACCACGGCTGCCTTTCAAGCAACGATCATCATGGCTGTGTGGGAGACTGAGGACGAGTCACCGGGCCCGGCAGCCTCACTGCCGACCCCCGCTGACACGCCCTACCGAACACCATCGAGAAATGTCTCCAGAAGCTCACGAAAATCGAGACGCTCGGTAACGCCGCCGGGGAAATCTGGGAAAAGTACATCGCCGCCACCCTTGCCCGGAGGTGGGAGTGACCGAGGATCCAAGAGGTCCTCGAGGGATGTCAGCAACGATGACACGATCAGCCCCTTGGATCCGCGCCGGTTCACTCCAACACTCCATGCAAACTTGGTATCGGAAATTCTCGCCCTGAGGCGTGATCAGGAGGAGAAACTCAAGATCATCGAGAGCCTGGAGACGTCTCTCCATGCCTCGCGTGAGGAAATCGAGTCGATGCAAGACGACATGCTCTCAACCAACAAGGAAAGCCGATCCTTAAAACGTCAGCTGGCGTTGTTGGAGGGCGGTACTTCGTCTGCGTTGGGCGAGCTCGCGCGAGAGCGTGACGAGGCGGTTGAAGCAACAGCCGAGACGAAAAGGAGGCTTGAGATCTCACAGAAGAAGGTCAAGAACCAAGAGGAGGACTCTGAGCGCGTGCACCGCCAATGGGCCAAGGAGAAGGATGAGTGGGAGGAGGAGAAGCGCAAGTACGAGCGCAAGATTCACGTCGCCGAAAGTCGACTGAAAGTTGTGCTCGACGAAGTCGCTGCTTATCAGGCCGCGCAGGCTGCCGCCATTCAGGATGGCCCAGAGAGCGAAGTTGAGGAGAGTGCAAAAGAGAACGACGCTGCCAGTGTCAGAACTATGAGCATGACAGGCAGCATTCGTTTCTCAGTCATGAGCGCCGGGGCAAAGCCAGCTGGAAACTCCCTGGCTGATGAGCTGAACTTTGACGGTGGTTACGATGATGAGAGCGATTACGGCGGCCGCGAGAGCGTGCTGTCAAACGGACACAACGGGCATATTCGAAACATGAGCCGCGACAGCCTTCTTTCTCGGACACACCGGCGGCGACAGAGCAACGAGAGTCTGATGAGATCTGGCAGCGTGCGGCGGTTGCACTTCAACCATTCCGCTCTGGAGATGCTCGAAGATGGTGTCATCAATGAGGATGACGAAACCCAGTCGCTGCCAGCCGCGCCCAAGGTCAGCTACGTCGACACCGGAATTCAGTATTCTCCACCACCGTCGCCCAAGATCGCTCCGGTCAAGCCGGCGACGCCGGAGCCGAGCTTGTTTGCTCAGAGACTCGAGAGACTTTACGATGTCGACAGCCCACCAAGAGTCGACACCGAGATTGAGGCCAACCAGAGGAGGAAGCGGGTGCATATTGGGCAACCACTGACCATAAAACCACCGAGTGCGAACAACACCATGGTCAACGGCTCGTCTCAGACAGGCGAGGAGCCTCTCAGCCCGCCAAAAACGCCAAAGTCACCATCACCGGAGCTGCCGCCTACGCCCAAGCCTCAGCAGCCCGCGATGGTTACATCCTCCACTCAAACGGAGGAAGCCCCGCCTCCCCTCCGCCCGTCCTTCTTTGCACTTCCCCCGATGCCGCCGATCCCTAGTATCAGCATCATTCCTCCCACAAGCCGTCCTACAACACCCCGCGAGCCAAGGCTTCCGCAACTGTCCAAGGACTTTGGCTGCCAGGTATCGATCCTGAGCAGCGCCCCCACCACATCGACCGCTGTCCAGACCGAGGAGATCCGGGTAGATAGGCGTCTTGACAAGCTGCCGGCACACCTTCATCCTTCAGCCATCACGTCTCGACCGACTTCTCCCGCCATTCCCCCAGCGGAGCCTGCTCAAGAGGAGATCCGCCAGTTCACACCCATTCCCGGAAACGTTCCTCCCAGAAATCCCAGACGACTTGCTAACAAGCGGAGCTTGACGGAGATGCCGTCGTCGCCGCCCGTTGCTCCCTCTTCAATCCTGGAAGAGGAGACCCATGATGCGTATCCAGGCAACAATGACGATGGTCCGTTGTCGAGCCAGCGAGCTCCCATGCGTCGACCTCACCGAATTAGCAGCTTGTTTGCAGGGTTCGACGGCGCTAGCTCGGACGAGATTGACGAGTTCATGGACGCTGATCTGAGCGATTCCGAGTATCGTACTGCTCTGTCAGCACCGAAGCCCACAAAGGGGGGCGTGGTTCGGGCGCCCAAGCGTGGTTCAGCAGGAACGTCGGCTTCGTTCGATCAGTTGCCTAGCTACAGAATGAGCGGTGGTCGCTACTCTCGAGGTATCGAAGAGCCCGAGGCCTTCGGCTTCGGGTCGGCAAATGTCTTCCAATCGCGGGATGGCCGTGAGTCTGTCCTGAGCAGGACAAGCTCGAAGCGGGGGGCAAGGTCTTCGATGCTGGGGATGAAGTCGAGTGGGATGCGCAAGGCCGCGATGATTCAAAGCGGCATCGCGTCGCACCAGCGGGCTAGAAGCCCGAGCTTGACCGATCCCCGGGAGCCGCCGTTCCCCATTCCCACACGAGCGAGCTCGCGCAAACCTCCTGTGAGTGTGAGCGCACCGAGCGATGGCCGTACAAGCCCATCGGGGAGCTCGGCTTGGCACAGACGAGGCAGCAGCCGTAGCCACCACCGCGCTAACAGCATTCGTAAGGTGCGCTCTGCTGCGGCTCTCCCCAGAGGCGGCCAGAGGTATCGTCGGCGTGCCAGCCGATCTCCTCCCCCTTTCTCAGCTTCCACCGAAGCCCCAGAAAGCCCAGGGCTTCCGCCCATGCCAAACAACGACATCACAACTCCACGAAACAGAGATTCGTACTCGTACTCCCGTTACAAGTCTCACCAGCCCCAGTTGTCGACAAACACTGCCAACACTGGCGAAACTGGTGTGGGATCTGTCGCAAGCTCGAACCAGGCCACCGGTGTCGTGGATGCCATTGCACAAACCATGGTTGGCGAGTGGATGTTCAAGTATGTGCGACGGCGCAAGTCTTTTGGCATTGCGGAGGGCAAGAGCGGCGACGACAGCAGCAACGACCGCCACAAGAGATGGGTTTGGCTCGCCCCGTACGACCGTGCCATTCTTTGGAGCAGCAAGCAGCCTGTGTCGGGGAGCGCGCTAATGGGCAAGGCTGGCCGTAAACGTAAGTGTCTGAACGGACAATCTCGGACAAGCACTAACCGTTCTGCAGTGGAAATCCAGTCGGTGCTCGATGTCAAGGACGACAACCCAGCTCCCAAGGGCTCTGGCCCTCTCTTCAACCGATCCATCCTTATCCTCACGCCTCAGCGGGCGCTGAAGTTCACCGCTACCAATGCTGATCGCCATTATGTCTGGCTGACATCGCTGTCATTTCTGGCGCACTCTCACCAAGCCATTCCCGACAACCTTATCCCACCACCACCCCCTCCGAAACCCCTTCCTGAGCAGTATGAACTGCCAAAGGCCAAAGTCAGGAGGCCTATCCGCGACTCGATTCGTCTGACGAAGTCTAAAGCGCCGATTATCAAGTCGGACCCTCCGGTGAGCGTAGCCTCCTCGGTCACCGACAGCATGCCACCAAGCATTCCCAATTACAACAGACCCGCCATCCCAGAGCTGCCAGAACACTATAGCGATCAAACACACACCCGTGATCTGTCGCGGGATACCGCTGAGCCTCCCGCCATTCCACGGTTCCACGACCGCGCAAACCAAGCTCTTGTGCACGGTCGGAAGCGTAGCAACACTGGAGGACACGTTCCACCACCTCTATCCTTCCGGGGCTTCTCTGGACCTGTGGCGGGCAGCAGCAGCTACCGCCACGCAGCGACCGATAGCACGGCTGGCAACAGTATCGGAACCGCCGGGTCGTCTGATCTGTACAGCAATGGCGGAGGATCCAGCGTGGTGGGGTCGAGCGCTGTAACGTGGGCGACAGGATCGGTGCGGACTTCGGAAGCATCAAGTCGACCCAGCGGGCCTGTGATGAACAACTTCTTCGACGCCATCGGCACTGTCCGCATGGAGGCTTTCATCAGCCCATTAGCGTTTAGCCGATTCGAGGATACGCCGTATGAGCAGGATGAAGTCCGTCGCGTTGCTCGCAGGCGAAGCAAGGAGTTAAGGCGGAGGGCGAGCCGTAGCCGTCAGCGAGACAGCTATCAAAGCAAGGGAACTCGAGGCACTGACGACCTTGATGAGTGGTTTCTGAGGGATGACCCGTTTCGAGGGTTTTAAGCATATTTCAAGGGATACCAATTTCCAACTGAACCTGGCCGACGCCGAACAACTATTTCATTACATCAAAACCGTCCCCGAGGACGACTATTCCCACGGGCGCGGACAGGAGTTGCGTTGATTCAAATACCGACTAGGGCAGGACTGGGACCCATAGGCAAGGGAGATATCTGTTATCTGTACGAGAGGCAAAATATTCCCCAGGCGACAAAAGCCTGGGAAGTCGCCAAAACGGCGTATTTTTCTTTCTTCTGCTTCACGCCGAAGCTCCTGTATATTACCCCGTTGACTGTATATTACCGGCGAGCCATACTGGAGACCTTCGAGGCGGTAGGTTAGTCGTTATCTGCCTTGCAAGAGTTAGATATTTTGCTCAGCCAGAATTTATGGGTTCATCCCTTGATTCCTTGACCCTTGACTTGAGTGTGAGTGGCGTTGTGAAGTGGGCTGAGGTGGGGCAACCCCAAACCCCGCCATCCCAATGCACCCCACCAAGAATTTATGCTCGAGCTGGGGAAGTCGAAGTCGAACATTCCTCATTACGCAGTCATCACCGAAATTGTGCCAGAAATTTCCAACATGGACGAGACTCTCGAGCAAGCTCAAGCCCGCCACAGGAAGGAGACCAAGGATCTCCAAGGACGGATTACGAACAAGAAGAAGAACGCCACTAAGAAGAACCGCAAGGGCGTCAACGATGAGTGCGCCGAGCTCGAGCGCCAGATGAAAGAGAGACACGAGGAGGAGCTGAGGAAATTTTTGGACGGCGATGCCCATGACGGTACCAACGAGGAGCAACATGCCGAACCCAACGGTTCTGCCGATGCAAATCCCGACGCGACGACAGATACCGACGTCGACACCCTTGCAGATCAACTAAAATCTACCTCTGTCGACACAGACCGGACACAGCCACAATCACAATTACAAGGCGGAGCAGCAGCAACATCAGGGAAGAAACGCAACCGCCAGAAGGAACGCCTAGCCCGCCGCGCCGCCGAGCAAGAAACTGCTGCGGCGGCGGCGGAAACGGAGGCCAGCACGATGGTGGACCACCGCGGGATCGAGCGGGCGTACATGACGAGGGAGTTCAAGGCGCATTCGCTGCGCGAGAAGGACATCGAGCCGGATGGGCACTGCTTGTTCTCGGCGGTGGCGGATCAGCTGGAGGCGAATGGGATTCCGGTGGTAGTCGGTGGAGGGGGGGAGGAAGAGGGAGGTAGGGGCGGGTATAAGGTTGTGAGGAGGAGGGCGGCGGAGTATATGGAGGGGCACAGGGGGGATTTCGAGGGGTTTTTGGAGGAGCCGTTGGAGACGTACGTGGCGAAGATTAGGGATACGGCGGAGTGGGGTGGGCAGTTGGAGCTGAGCGCGTTGGCGAACGCGTACGGGGTTGAGATTAAGGTGGTGCAGGATGGGAGGACGGAGGTGGTGAGGCCGATGGAGGAGGGAGGGGAGGGGGAGGAGCTGAAGACGTTGTGGTTGGCGTATTATCGGCATGGGTATGGGCTGGGGGAGCATTACAATTCGCTGAGGAAGGCGTCTTGACAGATAATGAGGTTGCAGGGGCTGCTGGAGACTTTTGGGGGGTGTTTTCCGTATGGGTGGGTGTGACGTTGGCGTGGCTTTCTGCTACTTGAGCTGACTAGGTAACTACCTATCAGTGGCTCCATACGGAGATGAAGTCGAATACGTTTCCGGCCTCGTCGGTTCCTGACTTGTACGACCTGGTCGGGCTGATGCGGGCGAGTTGGCGGAGAGCATTGGGGCTTGGTGCGGTGGGTAGGGAGTCTACTGCGGGACCGCTCTCGTTGTATTTAAGCTCCTCGCCGGGGTGGCTGAGATGGGCGGAATATGCCTCGGGAACAAGACCCCAAGGGGGGCCGCCGGAGGAGAGCGGCTTGCGGAGAGGCCATTCGAGACAGACAAGCTTTCCTCCGTCAGGGTTGAGCAGTTCTGACATTCGCTTTGCCCACTTCGGTCGGCCCTCGGGCGGCAGCGCGCAGAAGAACTATTGGCGTTAAGTTGAGTATGAGTATGATCAGATAGATGCGGTAATATGCGAAGAGGGGACTCACGGTGTAGTCATAGATGAGATCAAACGAGCCCGGCTTGAGCGATGGGTTCTCGCTGTCGAAAAAGTCGGCGGCCATCCACGTCACCGGTCCCTTTTCCTCAGTGACCCTCTTCCGCACGGAATACATCTCCTCGCCGCTGTTCTTCTTCTCGTTCTCGGCCGCCTCTCGCAGGCTTGTCTCAGAGACATCCAAACCCGTGACATCATATCCGAATGCGCTGAGCAAGAGGACGTCATGGCCGCGACCACACCCGGGAACGAGGGCTCGGGGTTTCCCGGAGGTCTTGGGCGAGGGGAAGAGCTCACGGTGCTGCTCAAGCAGGTCATTGAGGGCCAGGCTGGGGCCACCGCGGTCCCAGGGGCTATACGACTCTTTCCAGAGCTGATCCCATTGAGCGCCGTGCGCGGAGAATGGGGAGCCCTGGAATGTTGCTTGGAGGCGGCCTATCTCCGGGGCTGGGTCCGTGGAGGGGTCCGTGGAAGCCATATTGAAGGGGTATGTGGAAATTTTATTTGAAGCTTTGGTTTGCAGTGTGTTGTTGCGACTCTGGGGAAGCTAGGAGGGGGAGGGGATGTAGATCCACCTCGCGGGTTGCGACGGGACGGGATTGTCTACCGCGAGACTGCTGGATAAGAGAGCAACGAGTTGTTCCGAGGGCTGCAACAACTGAAGCAGAGGCCCAGAGAGCCAAACCAACAGTATCCGAGCACACTACCTTTTATCATGATCTAAAGTCCAGACATCATGAACTTGGCGTTGACATGAGACCCAAAAGTGGCATGACCCCTGTCACCAAGCTTATTACCGAAAGCAGTCTAGCGCGCTCCATACCCCAGACAAGGGAATCGACAACCGGGAACACTACCAAGAAGTCCCTCGTCAGACCTCGGCTCAATCTCCATCTCAACTCGAGGAACATAACAGCTCGTTATGCGCTACCTTTCACATCGCCACCAACTCTCTCTCTTCAACCTCGACTTCGGATAGGTAGTTTCCTCCCCTTCATCCAATCCATCAAAACCAATCCATCAACACCAACACCACCAAAATGGACATCCCCACCCTCTTCAACGTCAAGGTACCTCCCCTCCCCCACCTCCCCCTATCCACAACACCACATCCCAACTAACCAACCCTCCCCCTCCCCCCTCAGGACAAAGTAATCCTCGTCACCGGCGGCGCCAAAGGCCTCGGCCTCATGATCTCCACCGCCTTCGTCACTAACGGCGCCCGCGTCTACATCTCCTCGCGCGACTCCGCAACCTGCACCACCGCCGCCGCGGACCTAACTGCTCTCGGCCCGGGCACCGCCATCGCCCTGCCCGCGGACCTCTCCCTCGCATCCGAATGCACGCGTCTCGCATCTGAAATCGCCGCCCGCGAAAAATGCCTGCACGTCCTCGTCAACAACAGCGGCGCCACGTGGGGCGAGTCCTACGACGGCTTCCCGGACAGCGCGTGGTCGAAGCTGCTGACGCTGAATCTCCAGCGGGTATTCACGCTCACGCAGGTACTGACACCGCTGCTGGAGGCGGCGGGGGCGGCCTCGAAGGAGGGGGCGAGCGGGGTGGTGACGGATCCGGGGCGGGTGATCCACATCGGGAGCATTGACGGGATACGGGTGCCAGCGCTGCCGACGTTTGCGTACAGCGCGAGCAAGGCGGGGCTGCATCACCTGTCGCGGCACCTGGCGGTGGAGCTGGGGCCGAGGGGGATCACGTCGAATACGCTTGCGTGCGGGCCGTTTCCGAGTAAGATGATGGCGGCGACGCTCCGGGACTTTGGCGAGGAGATTAAGGGGGCGAATCCGCTGGGGAGGATTGGGACGCCGGGAGATGCGGCGGGCGCGTGTCTCTTTTTGGCGAGCAAGGCGTCGGCGTTTGTGAATGGGGCGACGTTAACGCTGGATGGGGGTGTTTCGCTTGTGTCGAAGCTGTAAGTTTCGTCTATGTTGCATAGCAGGAAGATGTGCACGACAAATTCAGGTATCTAGGGGCGCGTCATATCTGCTCTCGGCGGCGCGAGGCCGTACTCATGTATTGGTAAAAGCTATTACAGACCATTGGTCTTCTCACTCCCCCTCTATGTCGGATCCCATCGATCAGAGGAGGCAGGACAATACGAGAAATAGAATAAAACATATGACAAAACAGATATCCTCCGTCCGCCGTTCCAAGACAAAACTCCTGATGATGCCAAGTAAAAAGGATATCAATACCAATCCATATACGCCCCAGTAACAAAATAAAAAAAGAGATACAAGGCCACCTGCAGACTGATGAAGCCCTGCAAGGTTCCCTGAAGCCGTAGCTTGCCACCGTGGTATCACCCCCAGCTTGAAGAGAGGCGCCGATAGAACGAGCCGTCCGAGTCTAATAAAGTGTATCCGACAAGTCCCGGGCTTGCCGATGTAGCCGTCGCGTTTTCGCCCAGCCGGGTGTCCATGCTAATGAGTAGTATTACCGGTCATTCCGAGACACTTTATCTCAGCCCTGTGAGACCGAGTTCGCATTCGTAAACGAGGGACGTGTTCGAGTTGTCGCTATTTGGCGATTGACAAGTGCCGTAAATGATGTTGGCCAAAAATGCGACCAGACCACAAAATGTATCGGTCGCCGAGCTAGTCGCGAAGGGAGCGAATGCTGTTGTCAAGCCTCCCAAGCCGATCGCTGACTATGAGAAGCTGACGTTCTCCATGTCCCGCATCAGGACGGCCATCTGCGCTCGTTTCGCAGCCTCCGCTACTAATGTGAAGTCCTTGAGGAAGGCATCGGTCGAGGCAGGCTTCATCTGTTGCGGCCGAGGCGGGACGATGTGGTGGGCTGATGGTGACTGACGTGTGGACGACATCATTGACGTGTGCTGCGTCGTCGGGGAGGAGATGGGCGCGTTCATTTTGGGATGAATAAGTCGTCTCTTGGGAGGAGAAGAGCAGATACTATTATCGCAAACGACAGGAGAGAGGACGAAAGAGTGTGAGAGAGTCAGGTCCTCGGGGAAGGCTGATGATAAGGGAGGATCGGCCCGGAAGTCTCCTCAGACAGAGCCGTGCGCGGGTAGAGACAAGCAGCTGTTGTATCACCACAGCCAAGGATGATGTATTGGCAGTAGCCGGGACTGGGCGTTTGGGTCTCGATCCTGCGCGGGCGTCGAGATAAATGGGAGGACGTTGTGCGAGACGGGGTCCCTGACAAGGCCAAACGTCCACACTAACAGGCTAATCGCGGCCCAATATGTGGTTATTGGGGGGTCGAGGACGGGATGATGCAGATGTAGCGCGGTCCTGCTTGCTGTCGGTCTCTTTGCTTCTCGGTCTGGCTACACAACAGTGCTGGCCTGGTGTCGGTTGGAGATGCAAACGAATGCAAGCCGCCTGATAAGATCGAGGGTAGCAGTGGGTTGATGAGAGCCCCGTACCGGTCAGGTCAGAATCGGGCGCTGTACATATATGCGCGGCGGGCAGGGCTGGGACGGCACGGTTCTTTGTGAGGGAGGGGAAGAAGAGGGATGGGATGGGTCGGATGCGGGCAACGTCGGAAGGGTCGATAGGGATGGATGGATGGATGGTCTGCGACACCGGTGCAAAGAAAGATTTCACAAGCAGCCTCGAGCGACGGAAGAGGGAGACGGGAGGGAGGGCATCCCTTAATGAACCCCATTCATCGGATGGCCACACACAAAGGGAGCTCGAGCTCGGAGGACTCGGCGACCAGCGGGACACAAGCGGGCGCGATAGACTTTTTTGCTATCTTTTGACAAGGTCTCCCGCTGGAAACGGCGTCATACCTACCCCACAGCCCCTCAACCATCCCCCATCAGCCTCTTCCTTGGTGCCTTCCATTCTTGTTCGAGACTTCCGCTCAACAGCCCCAGCGGCGGCGAGGAGGACCGTCTATCCGCTCGCCTTATGCCCTGCCCTCGATATCCCAGAGTGAGACCCGGGCTTTCGCCTGGCCTGTCGTACTCGTTACACTGCCGGAGATCTGAACATTATCGTTTGCATCCAGGGTCGTGTAATGTGTGTGGATTACTGCGCGCTCCCGACTCCCCATGCTTTTTCTTGACTGGAGCGCGTCGTTTAGCTCATGATGGCTGGGTGGGGTGCATCTCGATGACCCCTCCGCGCGGTGGAAGGTATCTCTGTTGACAGGGCTTTGGCGGCGTCCACCCAGGACTCCTGCTCGTATGATGAGGCCTAATTTTCTCTTATAGAGAGCTTTGGATGTATCGTAAGGGGCCCCAACTGCATCGAAAAAGGGTTGACACATCTCAAAGGGCCTGTAAGGATCTTCAAAGTGCGTGGCAGAACTAGAGATACCTTCCGCCACGTTTCCCCCTCGACCCCCCACGTCGCTGGAACGCGACCCAACAGATGATTTTGCCGTGCACGCAACGTTCCTCCTGAGTGGCTGACGCACATGAGCACATCACACGGCACTGACACAGCGCCTCACATCTTGGAGCACGCCGACGAAACAGATTGCAGTGCAATCAAAGATGGGCGAAGGGGTGTCTTGCGCGAACGATCCTTTCCCCATGGGGTTGAACGCCAAAGTTGGAGTTGCTGGCGCCATTTCCACTGACTTCACGTGGGAGGTCCGCTAGCACCCAAGGTTGGAGCTGGTCTCCGAATATTGCCGACGTCGCTCCTCGGGCTGAACGACTCGGTCGAGAGGAAATCCGGTACCCGGGGAGCCGGGCTGAAATCGATGGGCCAGCGTGTCATGGATCGATGGGTCGGCGGCGCTGCTTCGGATCCCATCTCTTGTGTGTTTGATGGCTCTCTGGGCCGACGGGCGAATTTCATCTTGGCTTCGACCCAGAGAAGCAAATCGCCCCCAGGCGAGAGCGGAGCCTCATCCCATGCGTTCTCGAAGGGATCCCGGGCATGTCCCATTTGGGCCTACTATTATCCGCTGACCAGTGATCAGCGGCTGCCAGATGAACCGCCGCCCTGAAGCCAAGGACGAGACTATACGAAGCTGTGAGCCCTAGACCGCTAGCATCCCATGCGTGGTTTAATCCCAGCGGCTAAGCGGGCAGAATCGCAAGATGCATCGGTGAGAGAAGCGATCGTATCTTCAGTAAGCGCGAGTTTTCAGGCTTCGTTCCGGCGGCTGCAACACCGATCCCACCGATCGCATCGAACAACAAGTGGGGCCAGCGATGACACCTTCACGTACAGCCAAGGGGCGACAAGCCATTTTACCCGTCCCTACGTTCCGATCTCTACACAGCAGACCCATCGTCGAGAAGCACCGAAGTTGAAGCGGCGAGAGCCCAGCGAGCCAGCTTCAAGCACCCAATTCTGGAAGCTGCGCCGAGACCAGACCAATGGGTGTATCAGCGCAGCTCACCATCCGATCTCGCCCACATTTAATATGGAAAGATGCGTGTGGTGTGCTCTCTCACATGTGATGAGACGTCTTCGCTATCTCGGCGTATGTGCGAGTAGATTGCCCGCTCTGCCACTTGCCGGAACTGGGAAAAGTGGATCGCATCATACTGCTCTCTGCTGTTGACGGAACAACAAAGACGGCCGGGATCATGTGGATAGTGTGTGAGCGCGTGTCGTGAACAAAGGACAGATGGCGAATTCGAGATGGCAATCAGGCGAAAGACGAGGCGAGAACAAGCTGAGATTGAACCCCACCATCAGGTTGAAGCTCGGGCCATCTTGCGTGGGTACGTACCCGACGTACCGATCGCGTCGGTGAATTTTTCATGCAGAAGCGGGAGGAGGGTCCAACAAGGCCCACCTCGACTTCAACCCCGGGCCGTTGGTTGCGGATTCGAAACGGAGGGCCACCAAGACACGGTGGAGGGCGCAAGCTGAGCGCAGCCAGACGCTCATCCATAACGCGCACACCACACAAAAGCACAATGGCATCAACGTCGGCTCCTTGGCAGTGGCCAGTGCCGCGGCCGTTGCAACAGCTCTTCGACAGCTTCCCCCTCGTCACGTACGCCGCAACCGAACTCCCGGCTCGCTCCCAGCCCGCAACCTCCGACTCCGTGCCGACACTCTACGTCTTCGCCTCCGAAGCCGATGCCCGGCTCGGTGCTCCCAGTTTCAACCCCGGCTGTCTCAAGTGGCAGGCAAGTCATCCTCCCCCCCACCATCCGCCCCTCGCCACATCTAACACCCCTCAACAGACCTTTCTTCGTCTCGCCGGCGTAACCTTCCGCATCCTCCCCTCCACCAACCACGCCTCCCCAACCGGCGCCCTCCCCTTCCTCCTCCCCGCCCGCCCCAACACAACCCCGATCCCCGCAACAAAACTCCACACCTACGCCCTCCAACACGGCACCTGCCCCCCATCCGAACCTTCCACCCTCCGCCTCGACGCCTACCACTCCCTCCTCGACCTCCCCCTCCGCAACGCCTGGCTCCACGCCCTCTACCTCAACCCAGCGCACACCTCCCTCCTTGACACATTCTACACGGCTCCCGCGTCTTCTTCCCCTTGGATCCGCGACGCTCTCCGGCTCCAGCTGCGCCGCGCTGCCGAGGCGGAAATCCTCAAGACGGGGTCGTACCTCTCCGCGGCGGCAGCAGGAACGGCGGTGGTGGATGGGAAGCAAGTGTACGAAGGAGCAAGAGAGGCGTTAGAGGCGCTAGCCGCGCTGTTAGCGGAGAGCGAGACGGGGTGGTTTTTCGGGGCGCAGAGGCCGACGTTGTTTGATGCGGGGGTGTTTGCGTTTACGTATCTGATGGTGAGGTATATGGATGGGGAGGGGGGATTAGGGGGAATGGTGAAGGGTGCTGGGGACGGGGAGTTGGAGGGGCATCGGAGGAGGGTGTTGGAGGCGGCGAGGTGGGGTGGGGAGAAGTAGGTGTATATACCAAGGCTTGGGGTGATCGGAAGGAGGCATGGCTGTGTAGGGACTTGTGAATAGGTGTATCGGATGGACGCTATTGTGTTATGTATGTATGATAGGAACGGAGGTGTCTGCATAGCGATAGATGGGGTGATAGAACCTGCGCTGTACGAGGGGCTTGGGTGCTCAGCCACACCACTTGAGAACTGAGATGAAGTCTACTGCTCTCTTACCTTTGGAAACATCCTGAACTTGCATGTTATTGTCTCCTATACATCACTCGTATAATTCAGGGGCTACCTCCTTTCTCCAAGACTGCCCTTCCAGGCCCCCGTTCCTGGCAGAACAGATCCTACCATAGACCTCAGTAACCCCTCAACACCATGATAAGTAAGGCTACCGAACCAACCAGACATCATCGTGTCCGACGAACATCCCTCTCAGCAGCGCCAGTGGTTTAGTGGTAAAATCCATCGTTGCCATCGATGGGCCCCGCGTTCGATTCGCGGCTGGCGCAACCCTTCCTTTTTGCCTTTCTCTCAATGTGGAGTTGAAGATTTCCATTTTGCCTCTCACCAACACGCTCACAATACGGACTATGCTACCCAACGCTCAAATATCCCCTAGATATTCACCCCTCACATCTACGATACACATCCCAGATCACCACCACACAACAACATCCTATCTTGAATTTCTGTATTTGACTCACTCCCAAGCTATGAAAACGCAGCTGCAATCAACAAACTGAGCTGCCATCGCTTCTCCTCCCTTCAACACGGGAATACCTAGACAACGCGAGTACAAAACCAAACCAAACCAAATCAGAAAAACCAACACACACACAAAACAAAAAACACAAACTGCCCCAGCGCTCTAATAAGGTAAACACCAGCCGAGAAACACAAAATTAACCTGTGAACCACCTCCCAAATGCACCACCCGCCTCGCGCCTTGAGTGCGTCCGCCCGAAGAGGCCGTGCCATACCCAAATGAGGGTACAAAGGAGAAGAGATAAGACCGAAGCAGAGAACCACCAAGCCGAAAACGCCAATGTCAGTGATGTATGTTGGGTTGTTGTATGTGGAACGGAGAAGGGAATTCTCTAGGGCGTTCGAATAGCAGGACGACGCGGGCTCAATGACGCCAAAAATGGCGTTATAAATCGCATGCACTCCTACAGCATCGTCGGTTTCGGTATGTCGTTGATGACGTTCTGGACTGTGACGAAGGCGCCGTCGCCTCCATCTTGCCGCAAATCCTCCAGCAGAACCAGTGTCTGCGCGTAAACGTTCTCCAGAGCCGCGCGTGATGACTTGCCGAGGGACACTTTGAAGGTTAGCAGCGTTTCCAGGAACCCATGGCTGATACTTACTTAATATTGCCGAGTTGAGCTCCTCGGCTACCGCAACGCGGCCTGTCCCATCGAGCAGGTGAGCAACCTCCTTGACCTTGAGGGGATTCGGGTATGCGATGAGCGCAAATATCTCGTCTAGATGTTTTGAGACCTCGCGGCGTGGGTCGTTGTTGAATTCCGAGCGCAGCTCCATGCCATATTCGAGCGCTTCATGTGACAGCTTGCTCAGCACTGCACTATCAGTGCCGTCCTCTGTCTCCATTTGGTCTTCCCAAGGGTTATGCGCGTCGGCCTCGCCCATTTCTTCGTCGTCTTCACCCTGGCGGGCTCGCGCAGCATTCTTCTTTTCTATTAGAAGATTGAGCTCCGCTTCCTTGCGGATCATCTCGATGAACTTGCGGCAGCGCAGGCGGAAGTACACCTGCTCGTTTTCTGAAAGGACATTTGGATAGTAGCTCTTGGTGTACTTGAGCGCCCGGTCGATATCGCCATTGAGAATCGCTCGGCGAATACGCTGTCTGTTGTTGGCGTCCTCGTCGTCTTTGATATTGATACCCTCGATTTCCCTGCTTGCGTCCAGATTTAGAGCCTGCTTTTCTGCGTGTATTTCTTCCGCAAAAGCCCGGGCAGTTTCCACGTAGCCGTCATGTTGTAGGAATTGCAAAACCTGATCCCATTAGCATTGCATAAGCAGATGGTGGTAGAGGCTTACTAGTTGTTGGATAAGCTCCGTCTCGTTCAACGGCGGAGCGAGTTTAGTGGTGTCAGCAGTTCTGATACTTTCAGAAATCATTTTTTGTTGTTTCTGTAAACGGGCTTCTGTCAGCAAACCCTCATATCGAGCGCGGATGCGGTAGGCAAATTCCAACACGTTCATGATGGCGATGAAGGATGAGATAAGATGAGTGACGGGAGTGAGTCGAGCGTGATGAAGTGGGAGACTCTTAGATAGAAACTCAATGAGTAAACCACTGAGCTGGATTCACTTGAACCGCCTGCAGCTTCATCACATTCATCTCCCAGCAGTGCAGTCACTTGGGGGGTCACGTTACAGCGCGACGTACCTTCATGTAGCCATCGATATCAAACAGGAAGGGCTGCTGGCCAAAGTTGACCAAGACGTGGTCACCCGGCTTCTTGAGGCCGACGGTAGGGTATAGTTTGCCTTTGACATCCTTGAAGTTGACGTCCCGGAACGCAATTCCTGGGCGTAGTTAGCAGTGATCCAGACGGAGCCCCGCTTAGATGAGAGGTGTTACACACCCAGATCGTCACCGTTCTTCGTGAACAGCGCGTGGCCCAACCGGAAGTTGATAAGGCAGCCTATTGTGTCCCCAGGGCCGAATTTCGGGCCATACGGCCTGCCTACGTTCTGAGCAGCAAAGCAGTGACCGTCATCGCCGTGGTAGCCCCAGGAGTCTGGCTCCCAACCGGGGGCGCGCTGGAGTGATACCGTTCTACTCGAAAAGCCAATACCGATAGTGGTACTGTGGTACATCTCCGTTAGCACTCTACAATGATCCATTTGGCCATGGACCTCCAGATGACCTACTCTTCCCGTTTTCTGTTCATGATCAAAACCTCAAAGTAGTAGACTCCACACAATGCGGGCATGTGGTGGTCTGCGCGTATTGCACAGGCTTCGTGGTCCCCGGGGCTTCGTCCGATATGTTTCGCCTCGTAACCATCACCTATCACGTCGAGAGAGGGATCTTTGTCGTCCCTATTCCACCGCGACGGTAGCGGGCTGACCGCGGCGCCGTCCTCCACCGACGGCGTTTTTTCGACAACCTCATATTGAACCCCCCTATGCGAGCCAGCAGGGATCTTGGAGGTCTGCGGATGTGCATTCGCTCCAGTGGCCAGCCCAGCTCCCGCCTGTGCCTTCGCTGCGTGACCTTCTCGTTCCGCCGCCACCCTCGCTTTGTGTGCATCCTCGAGCCTTTGTAGATATACGGAACCGCGGAGATATGATGGCGACAGGAACGCCGGGCTAGCGGTGGGATTCAGCAGGCTGCTGAAGCCGTCGTCAGGGACGACGCCGTTCGGGAACAGCGGATCCTTGCAAATGTACGGCTCGAAGGCGCGCGACCAGTATGGCAAGCCCGAGCCCAGCCGCGGCTGCCAGGCCACGCTCGGCAGTCCGTCCTCGCCCGACGCTCCGTTCCGCCCCTGCGTCATGCCTGCGTCGAAACGGGAGTTCCGCTGTGTGGAGTAGAGGTTGCTGTACATGTCGTTGTCGGGCGAGGGGTTGAGGAGGTGGTGGAAGTTGTGTCGGGACGGTCGGGAGAGCGACGATGCGCCCGACACGACGGATGCGTACGAGCTTCGACGCTGGCCCACGGGGGTTGGGAGACTGGAGGAGGAGATGGGGTCTCCTCCGAAGCTCGAGGAGCCGTGTTGGAACGGGTTCGTCATGATGAGGGGTCGCGAGGTGCGGTGCGGTGCGGTGCGGTGCCGAGGGGCGGGATGCGGGATGCGGAGAGCAGCCCTGGGGTCTGGAAGTCCCGGGACGAGTGCAGGCTGCCCGGGACTTGGTCGTGGAGCTGCTGGATCGGAGGTACGAGGTGGCACGCAGATGATCCGAGGATATTGGGCTCTGTGGGGTGTTGGATGGTTGAGATAAGCGTCTTGGGACAGCCCAGGCCGGGGACTGGCTGCTGGCGGATGGAGGATGCTCTGCAGCCCAGAACCAGAACCCAGCTGCTTTCAACCTGTGTTTGCCGCTCGCTATGTCATCGATCCCGCAATCCGCCGCGAACCAGCCTCCTTGGCTGCTAGGTAGAGCGAAAAGGCGACTGGCAAACGTGGCAAGCTGTAATACAACTGTTCAATTTGCTGAATGTGTGATTTACGCGCAAATGGCGATATAGCCCCGGTCCTGGTGCTTGTTGACTCGACGCCTCTCAATCCGGCGTTAGGTGTGTGATGAGGTGGTTCAGGTTGACTCCAGCGCGATGGGGCCTGGAGCTCGCGAGTTCCAGTGAAAGACAGGGTGGCCAGGCGCTAGCCTGCCAACTGGCCCACAGCTTTCAGCGGGGGTAGTGCGCTGTACGGGTCCGAACGCGGGATTGGGCCGCCCCCGTGCTCGCTGGATGGCCCCTGCCTGGATTGAGGGGCTGCGGCTTCCGGCTTAGTCCGTGCATGCCTCAGGTATCCACTCTGAATTGGGCAGTGGACCTCGACTCCATCACTCACGAGTGTCACTTGCTCATAATCTTCAGAATCTGCTCAGCGACAGCACATAGTCTGGAGTCTCTTCCGAGACGTGTAGTAGAAGATAACAGGACTGACCTGACGGGCACTTTGGTGTCCCCGTGGTGGTGGGGGCGCCCAGCTCGGCTTGATGGCGGGAAGCGTGCATCAAGTCCACGCCTTATGTCCGATTTCATCACTAACGCTCTGATATTACCAAGGCCATCGCTGCCACACTGAACAGAGTCATGCCTCTCGCACCAGTGCGTCAATATGAACGAGAATACTTGCTGGTTACGCGGTGGGGGGAATCAGTTTGACGGGTCATCCCTCTCAAAAGAGCCAGGGTAAAGGCCTTCAGGGGGTCACTGAAGACCTTCAGAAGTCACCGAAGACATCTGAAGATTTCCTAAACGCGGTCTAAACGCTGCTGAAGACCTCCGGAGAGTTATCAAACATCATCAGAGAGCTGTCGAAGACATCTAGGGTTCACCAAACGCCCTCGGAGGGTCTACGAACACACCCAGAGGGCACATCGAGAGATTTGCCAAATATCTTCAGAGAGCCACTGAACACCCTCTGCATTCCAAGGTGTCAAACTGTTTCCATCACCGCATGTTGCTCGGCGGGTCGTGCCCGTATCAAATGTAAACCTTCTATTTGGTGATCGCTGCCAATGCCTGACCCCGATGCAATGCCTCATGAAATCAGTTTTGAAGTATTGTACAAAACAGATGACAGCACCCTGTCGAACCCTATGTCGACAAGATACTGTGCACCGTCAAGGCCATAATGCCACCCATATCCCGAACGCCGCGCATATCGATGGTTCCGTGGCATGTCGTCCAAGCCGTACCTTATCATTTTCCTCCTAACGCCAGTACTCCTTTAAAATCAAGAGGCCAAACACCAGCTGCTCTAAAACTTTTGCCATAGGCAGATAAACGATCGCTTTCATGCCGCCGCAATTGGCAGCGGTGCTGGAGAGTTGGCGGCGAAGCTAGGAGCGCTTTGCATCTCGACGTCTACTCCGTTGTTGCTTGCTTCGCTCTTGAGCTGGCTGTTGGACTCCTTATTCTCTTTGCTGCTACCCTCGGCCGACACAGGGGTCGAGTCGCTCGCGGAAGACTCAGGCTGAAGCTTGGGAGGAGCGGTCCAGCGCGGGATTTCCCAGACGACACCAGTGAAGCTCTTCAATGTGAATGATCCCTTTGCCCATTTTCTGCATGGTTTTCCGGAGCGGTCGAGGGCTCGAAGGCCGGCATTGATAGCGCCTTGGTTGGCCTTCGGGCCAAGCTTGTGGGCGCTGAGGCCACCGCCGCGAGCGCCTTCGATGGTTCCGTCCTCCCTGTGATATGTTAGCATTTGGACGCGGTTTCGTTCCCAGGGAGAGTGCATGTAACTTACAGCCTTTGCTTCTTCTTGGGACCAGGCTTGCCTCGCACCTTGGGCTCGCCATTGCCGTTCGTGGCTGCTGCAGACCTCTTTACACCTTTCTTCTTAGGACCGTCGGCCGGCGGTCCCATAGCAGCAGGCTGCGGTGCAGGAGTGCCGGCAGCCGGGGTGTTGGGGGTCGAGTCCGACGCGTTCTCGGCGAGAGAGTTTGTAGCCGCAGGGAGGGTGGTTGAAGTCGCGGGCGACTCCTTGGCTTCCTTCAGGGGCGACTCCTCTTTGGCGAAACCGGGGTCGACTATGGCACGTAGTTTCTGCGAGGTCGTTCGGAGAGTGACGACGAGGGAGTTCTTGGAAGGGCTGCCGCTGGTGATGGCGGCGGTGGTGACAGCGCCCGCTGTGTTCGATTTCCGACGGTCCTTGGACGCAGCAACGTGCTTGCTGGAGGGAGGCATGATCAAGACCTGCGACAGGGAAAAAAAATCCGGCGATGCGGTATGTTGGTGTTGACGAGAAATGGAGCGACGGCGATGATGGGGGATGGTTGTTGGGAATTGAGAGAAGGAATTTGCTTTGTACCGTGATGCTTTGCGTTGGAGACACTTGGTGCTTTGGGCTCGGGCTGATGGCTCGGTTGAGGGCGATCCACTGGTGTTGGACCGTAAGGGGCAGAGGGCAATCAGCTGGGGTGAGAATCTGCCATCGACTTTTGGCGTCGCACTTTATTTCGCGTCGGCGATGACGGGCAGTGCCTTTGGGGATGTTGCGATGGTTGAGGGCATCGGGGTGGGTGGTAAGAGAAAGAAGGGAAGGTGAATGGAACGGTCTGGCAGAAGTTTGGTCGCCCTCGCAGCCAGGATGAGGCGGCGAGGGTGGGCGTCCACCTGTTTTGCCTTCATGCTGCCAAAGAATAAGGTCGGGCAGTCGACTTGTTCGCACGAACCGAGGGGACTGCGCGGAGTCCCGTCTCCCAACAAGGGAGTCTCGTCTATTTTGCTGGGTCTGCCCCTTACAACCCCAACCCTAAGTACACATGTACCTTCAGCTCTGGCGCCGGCCAATCACAGAATCCGGCGCCAAGGCGCAGCTAATTGCAAGTCACATCTTCCTTCCGCGTCGCGACACATCATGTTGCTCCATCACCGATTTTGGTGCATGATTAGGAATTTGCAGCAGAATTTGCATCGAAAATCTCGATTCCTTCGAGTCGGTTCATGAATAAATCTTCAAGAAAGGGTGTGTGGGGTTCTGGAACGATGAGCTTTGCTCGCTGTGCCCGTCAGGTGGCCGCCCTGACCGCACATCGCACCTTCCGTCAAACCTTGGTGACTTCTCCAACCCATTTGGGGAGTCGACAAAGGGCGGTGGCTGGGCACTTGGATCCTCCACAACATGAAGCAACCCACACTCACTCCCGTCCCCGAGTGAGCGCTGAGCTGAGCGACTAGACCTGGCCCGTCCGGGAGCCACCCAGACACCCTCATGCACGCGTTATCCACGGCCGGAATAGGATCACTCTTGTTGGCCACAGCGGGCTCCAACCTTTTCCCGTCCGATCAAGGCTCAGAGTGCAACCCATCTGTCCCGCCGCCGAGCATCAATGGTGTCCCAATCAATGGGGGGCGCGGGAAAAGAAAGCATCAGCGTTTGGCATGTCCGTTCACCAAAACAAATTTTCACAAAGACTGACAAACAGCTTTGCCGGAATCCGAGGTCTTTCTGGCCAGGCGCAATTGATTGGCAACCGCGCCTCCACATTCTGCCCAACTTGAGACAACGCTGTCCACTGAAACCGCCTGGATTTCCACCTGTCAACCCTGATGTCGCCATCTCACAGGATCCTCTTCAGGGACTTCAGCCCAGGGAAACCTCGATGAATCCCAAGTGGGATCGCGATATACCCTAATATCAACCCTTTTGGCCAGCAACTAGTCAACGCTTCTCAGGGTTATGTGTTTGAGAGACGTTCTGCCGCGATAGTCGCCCATCGATGCCGCCGGCAGGCTGAGGTATCTCGATGCCATGCCAGTCGGCAGTGTGCGGGAACGGCAGCACAGTGCTGGCAGCACGTCGTTCCGTGCCGCCATGTCTTGGGGATGCGGGTCCCGGTCAACACGGGGGTCCTACATTCCAGAATAACTACATTGGGGGTTCTCTTGGCGAAGGTGTCTGGGATATCACCATAGCTTCGATGCCCCGGGCTCAGTACTCCCGAAGCTGCAGTCAAAAGAAGGGTCCAAGCCAGTTGCCTCGCTGTCGCCATGACCCCCAGCACCTAGTTAGTTCTCAGGACCATGGACCAGTATTATTCCGTTGAGTCTTGCTCACATGCAGGCCGAAGAAAGTCACCGCAACGAGAGCAGAACTTTCACGACTGAAGCGAAGGTCTCTTCAGTATGGACAAGATATCTGACGATGCTTTCCGTCTCTCATGCCACGGGCGAATGATGCAGGCAAGGTCGTTGCGCTCGAGGACTTCTCTCATCAGTCGTGCGAGCACCTGTTGGTTGCTGCTGGACTGAGCAATGTGGCCCTGATGGCTGAATCCTTCATACCGAATGTTGCCCGGCCGGCCTCACTCACCCGCGTAGTGCTCGGCGGTCACTGGACATTGTTGACATTCCATCCAGATTTCTCACGCCTTACTGGCATCAAGGAGAATGCGTTGCCGTGGATGGGTGTCGAGGAGACCAGTTTGCAAGCGACCGAGGGAGTCGACCAGCTATATATTGACGGCGAGGAGATGGTCAGATGCTCCAGGGCAAGTTGTCACCACCCAATGCACTCTGGACAAGATGAAGCCTCTCATCTGCGTCTCGTTTATCCTCAAAGCCATCCCGGTCACAGCCCTCCCTCTTGGCACCGCCTCGAACGCGACAGAGGGACGGCGCAATGGCCTTCTTTCCTCATCCGATCCCTCTTCCCTTGTCTCTCCACATGTCCCTCTTGACCTCCAAGGCAGGGATGGTGCCCAGCCTGTCTCCTCGGGGCTGGAGAGACGGAATGTCAACGGTGTCATGGTCACCCGCCTGACTGTCGACCAGATGTACTATCTACTCGCCGAGCTCCTCACACTTCAGAATCAGGTATCTGTGTTGCTCCCTTCGGCCGTCCAAGTCCCAACACCATCCAGCAACGGCGGCCTTCTCGGCGGTCTTCTCGGGGGCCTTACAGGGCTGCTTCCTCCGGTTTCTGGGGTCGTCGACCAGGTGGCCTCTCTTCTGTTGCCTTCTAGTGGGACAGTTAACAACGGACAAGCTGTAGGGGTTCCTATAATACCATACGTCGGCGCTGAAGCAATCAATGTTCCGCCTTCCGTCATCTACGATCCCTTGTCGGTCGTCGCCGGCGACCAGCTGTTGACCAGCCAACTTGTCCAGCTGGCGCAGCTCGCGGACGCGGGCGCCATTGCCTACTCAGCAGCGGCTTTGGTGTCGAGTATCCTAGCTACCGTTGTGAGGCCCGTGCCGTCCATCGTGCCCACTAACCTGCCCCTGAGCGTAGCCCCGGTCACAACAACATGTATTACGACTGTCATCACGCAGGTCCATGGGAGCCACACAGCAACAGTAACTGTCACCGTGACGCAAATAACGCCAGCAGCAGGCAACGGTCCGCTCACGCTACCCACACTTCCCATTCCTGGGGTGACGGCCGGAGTCTCTCTCGGTCTGCCTACGGGAGGCGGCGGAGTGGCGGCGTCCTTGAACCTTCCCGGCATCTCAATCGGCCTGCCCGTGCTGCCGAGCCTGTCGCTAAGTCTTTCTCTTCCAACTGCTATTTCCTCAGTCCTCCCGATAGGCGTGAACCCGCCTGGCACCCTTCCCACCGTTGCCCTCCCATCCATTGCACTTCCATCGCTGTCACTGTCGCTTGGTATCTCGCTTCCTACCCTCTCTTTGCCAACACTGTCCCTCCCTGGTATTTCCATCCCCATTGTAGCCGTCCCAAGCCTGTCCATTCCCTCGCTATCTAACCCCAAGCTTCCGACAGTGTCGGTCCCTACGGTGCCGGGAGTGACTATCCCCACTCTTTTCCTCCCGACGATTTCGGTTCCGTCATTGACTATCCCAGGTATTTCTCTTCCGACGTTGTCTCTACCGACGATCAAGCTGCCGACGGTGTCTTTTCCGACGATTGCGATTCCGACGATTGCGATCCCAACAGTGTCGATTCCAACTATTGGTGTACCGTCGTTGAGCCTACCTACCATTGCTGTTCCAACGATAGTTGTGCCGACTGTCCCGACCAAGCTGCCGACGGTATCTGTGCCGAGTATTTCGCTGCCCACGATATCTCTGCCGAGTATTGGCCTGCCTAGCATCAGCCTGCCTGGGATATCTATACCCACGGTGGTTGTCCCGACAATAGCTATTCCGACGATAGCCATCCCAACGATTTCGATCGGTATTTCTCTCCCGACTATTCAGCTGCCTACTCTGCCAAGCGGTTCGCTCCCGACGTTGAGTCTGCCCAGCGTTGGAGTGCCGTCTCTGAGCCTCCCGTCTTTGAGCTTGCCGACTGTTGTACTGCCAACGGTGCCGACGTTGAGCCTGCCAACGGTGCCCGTCATCAGTCTGCCGACCCTCCCGACGTTGCCACCGCTGAGTCTCCCCACGGCACCAACGTTGCCATCGTTGACTCTCCCTACGCTCCCGACCGTACCAGTCATCAGCTTGCCGACTCTCCCAACGTTGAGTTTGCCTACGGTACCGACATTGCCGTCGTTGAGTCTGCCAAAATTGCCGTCGTTGAGCCTCCCCACGCTTCCAACGCTGAACTTACCCACGGTGCCAACACTGCCCTCATTGAGTCTGCTGACATTACCGTCGTTGAGTCTGCCAACGCTGCCTTCATTGAGTCTGCCCACGGTACCGATATTACCCTCGTTGAGCCTCCCAACGCTCCCCTCGCTAACTCTGCCGACGGTGCCTTCCTTGAGCCTACCAACAGACCCGGAACTCAGTCTCCCACCACTTCCAGCAGTTGGCCTACCGTCTCTGACTCTACCCACAGTGCCGGTTATCCCGCTTCCAACGCTGAGTTTGCCGTCCTTGAGTCTCCCGACTTTGCCGACGATTGGCCTCCCAACGATATCGTCGCTGACTCTCCCTGATGGCTCGCTCCCGACGCTGCCGATACCGGTGATTTCCATTCCGACGATTCCTGTGCCTGTGATATCGCTGCCTTCGATATCTCTACCGGATCTTGAGCTTCCTACGGGTTTGCCGACCGGGCTTCCTACTGGGCTTCCCACTATACCTGGGCTACCGATCGAACTTCCGACGGGGTTGCCAACCGGGCTGCCCACTGGGCTTCCTACCCTTCCCGGGTTACCTATTGAGTTGCCGACTGGGCTGCCAACTGGACTTCTAACCATTCCTGGGCTGCCGATTGAGCTCCCAACTGGATTGCCTACCGGACTTCCTACTCTCCCCGGATTACCGATCGAGCTACCTACTGGGTTGCCGACTGGGCTCCCAACTATTCCTGGTCTGCCTACTGGATTGCCGACTGGGCTTCCAAGCATCCCCAGTCTTCCGGAGCTCATCTCCTCGTTATTCTCGGTCTTGCCCATTGAAGGAGTTCCTACTCCGTCTCTTCCCACAGGTCTGCCGACTGGTCTACCTACAGGCCTGCCCATTGAGATTCTCACGGGGCTTCCAACTGGCCTGCCAACCCTCCCTGGGTCGCCGATTGAGCTCCCAACTGGGTTGCCTACTGGCCTCCCTATCGAGATTCCGACTGGGCTCCCAACTGGACTGCCGACGATTGGAATCCCATCATTGCCCATCGGCATTCCGACGCTCCCAACTGGTCTCCCGACAGGCTTGCCTACCGGACTCCCTACCGGTCTGCCCGGGCTACCCACTGGTTTGCCGACTCTCCCGATCGGAATCCCGACCGGCTTACCAACCGGCCTACCGACAGGTTTACCTACCGATTTACCAGGGCTTCCCACGGGCTTGCCCGGACTACCAACTGGTCTGCCGACTGGTTTACCGACAGGCTTGCCTACCGCTCTGCCCGGGCTGCCTGGACTGCCCACCGGCCTACCGACTCTCCCGATCGGTATCCCAAATGGCCTCCCAACCGGTCTCCCAACCGGCCTGCCCCCTACCTTCCTCACCTCCATCCTCCCACCCCCTTGCACCCTCCCCTCCGGAGCCTGCACCACCCCCGCCTCCTTCATCAACATCGGGCCCGTCCCCATCCCCACCGCTCTCCCTCCCATCCCCATCCCCGTCCCTGGCATCCCAACCCACAACATAAAATCCTATCTCTTCAACCCCCGCTCCAAAACCAACGTCGCCGCCTACTTCGGCCAATCCCCCGCCACCTCTCGCACCTCTCTCCTCGCGCAGTGCTCCGATCCCAACCAGGACATTATCATCCTCGGCTTCCTCACCGCGGTCTCGTACAACGCGTCGGGTCTCCCCCGGTTGGAACTCTCCTCGTCGTGCCCTAATGCGCCGACGCCGCTGATGGCGCAGTACGCGCCGGGGTTGGCGCATTATGCGCTGCTGGAGGAGGAGATCAAGTTGTGCCAGGCGAGGTATGGGAAGAAGGTGCTGTTGAGTATTGGCGGGAGTGGGAAGGTATTGGAGTTGAGGAGCGAGAGTGAGGCGAGGGGGGTTGCGGATTTGGTTTGGGGGTTGTTTGGGCCGGTGGGCGGGTTGGATGGGGGTTTAAGGCCTTTTGGGGGGGCGGTGGTTGATGGGTTTGATTTGGGTGAGTTTGTTTCTTGTCTTATTTGTTTTGTTGGGTTGGTGGTTGGAAAGAGGGTCATCGGAAAGGGGCAACTGCTAACAAACACACAACAGATAAATCCGACTCGCGTCCCGCATACTGGGACGTCTTCGGCGCGCAGCTACGGGCGAGGTTCGCGCAGGACACGACCAAGGACTACTTCCTGTCGGCCGCGCCGCAGTGTTCGTTCCCAGACCCATCGATCCCGCTTGGCTACCTGCTGCAAAGCAACTTTGTTTGGCCCCGTATGTAACCCCCCCTCCCCCTTTTTACCCACCTTGACTAACCAACTCCCCAGAGTTCTTCAACTCCCCCAGCTGCGACACCTCCTCCGACTCCTTCCTCGACAGCCTCACCGTCTGGTCCCGCGCCCTCTCCCCCGGCCTGTCCCCGCTTCGCGACGCCTCCGCCCACTCGACACGGTTCTTCATCGGTCTTCCCTCTTGGGCGGCCGCTGCGCCGTCGGCGTACGCTGGGTTTGGTGGACACCCGAGGGGTCTCATCCCCCTTGCGCACCAGATCAAGTCGTCGCTGTTTTCGCATGGGAACCTCGGGGGCTTCATGTTCTGGGATGGGCCGGAGGGGCAGGAGAACGTGCAGGATGGGTTGAGTATCTTGGGATGGGCCAAGAGGGGGCTGTGGGGGTGAGGGCTGTGCTGTCTGTGGTTGATGTTTAGTTTTGTAATTTAGTTTTGTAATATTCCCCTGGCTTGTTTGGCTTTAGCTTTGCTTGTTTGTTTTGCGAGAAAGGAGGCGGAGATTAATGGATAGTGGGTTATCGCTTGGTTGTCTTATTAGGGGCCACATGCGTAGTTAGCTTGGCTTATAATGGAGTTACCCTTGGATTGATTTCTATCTGCTGCCTACCTGATCTCGTTGACACCTCAATGTGCTTCCATCTCCAGACCTGATCCGTTGGAACCTACCGCGTACATTGCACGGCGCAACTGTCAATGACGGTCCCCATGACTGCAACGTCATTACTACGTCTGTATCCTCTCCCCAGCATCTCCCCATCAACACCTCATCACAGGTTCTCAACCAAGTCATCCCTCACACACCTAAGTAGACATCACCAGAACCACTAGAGCCACGAAGACACCACACTCATCTCACATCAAGACATCAAGTCACATCAAGACACCAACTACTCTGCAATACCATGCATTATTCTAACATCACTCATCATCTGCAACACCCCAACTCCCAACAACCGACCTATTTACCCTACCCTAGAGACAGAGCTCTGAATCTTCATGCTAAGCCTCAACAACCAGCAACGGCATCACCGTCCCAGCACGAACAATAATACCTACTTCCACCTACTTCCACCCACACCCACACCCACTTCGACACCCACTTCGACAAAATACCTAAGTACAATACAAGAAGAACCAAACCAACCAACCAACCAACCATACAAAACCAAACCAAACCAAAACATCACCCAGCCCAAAGCGCCTCCTCAGCCATTGTCATTCATGAACCATGCAAAATCGTGCGTGCGTGCTCGTATCCATCCATCCATTCATTCACCCCTCGCCCCGCGATAACTCCCCATCTTCTCAATCGAGCTCATCAACCCATTGCGCATCCCCATCCCGCTGCCCGGCCTCGGCACACCCGTGACGTTGCCGCCGCCCACAGCGGCGCTCTTCGTCCGCTCATGCGACATCCTTCCAATCTTGGACTCCTTCGACAGGCCCAACCCCGTCGTGGGGGCCCGCAGGCCTGACATGCGATTCGGGTTGAGGCGCATGGCGCTGCCCTCATGGGAAGCGCGGTTCGCAGCGGGGGTGGTGCGCGGCGGGGGCCCCATGCTTAGTCGGGCGGGAGTTCTATTCGCCGCGGGAGACTCGGGGACGCTGGAGCTGTTGCCGCGGCCGCGGACGGTTCGCACCGTGCTGGGAGTAGCGGCGACGGGGGGATTCGCGGCGGCGTTGGCTGCTGCTGCTGCTGCCTCGGCCGCGGCCGCTGCGGTGGATTGCATGTTCATCAGCTCCTCGGCGAGGATGACGAGCTCGCCCTTTTCGACGCGCTCCTTCTCCAGGAGGTGGCGTAGCTCGTCGTTGTCGTCTTTGACGGTCTTGGCAACGGCCTCGAGTTTTTCGACCTCGGCTTCGAGCTCCTTGATATGCGCGGCGTCCTTGGCCTTCTCTTCCTTGCGCTCGTCTTCGAGCTCGGCCAGCCGTGCAAGGTCGACCTTGGTCATGGTGGCGTCGCGGCCGACGCGCAGCTCCTCGTTCTCGCGGGCCAGCTCGTCCACCTGCATCTGCAGCTCGCGAACCTTCTTCTCCCAGCGGTTCTCGTAGCTCTTTTTGAGCGCCGCGACCTTGGTCTCGTGCTTACTTTTGTACAGCGCGTGCAGCTCCCGAGCGACGCGCTCGACGGCGATCTCGACCTCCTTGTTTGACCCCACAGCAACAGGACTGCGTCCTCCGGATTCCGCCGCGGCAGCAGCCTCCGCGCTGGCCTTACCGGCGCGCATGCCTGCCATCTTGCTCTCTGCGTCCTGCGCCATCATCTCAGCAGCCTCGCGGCGCTTCTCAGACTCGTCCAACTTAAACTCGAGCTCCTCGCGTTCACGTTGGCTGAGGACGATTTCCTCCTTGACCTTTCGCAGCACCACTTCCATCTCGCGCCCGCGCTTCTCCCAGCTGTCGCGCTCCGCCGAAAGCGCCCCCTGAGTGCCCTGGACCTCGCGCAGCTGCTCCATGCACTCGCCAACGCGCTTCTCGGCATCGCCGACCGCCGTCTTGAGGGAGAGCACCTCGGCCTCCTTCCCGCTCAGTGATGCCTTGAGGCTGCTGATCTCGGATAGGAAACCCGACTTGAGCGACTCGAGCTCCCGAGGCGTGACTGTCGGGATGCTGCGGGGTGTGGGCATGGGCGGGATATCGAAGTCCAGCAGATTGACCAGGTTATTTCGTTGTGGCGTTGCCGGGACGGTCCCGTTGGCTCGCGATGGCGAGGGATTGCCCCGTTGCGACGGGTACCCGTTGAAGCGCAATTGGTCGGTGAAATCTAGCAGATTGGTAGTGTTCCCCGAGTCGTACCGATCCGGTGCTGGGCCGTTTGCCCGTGGCGTTCGCATCGGCGTCGGCTGTGGCTCCCCTCTAGAGGCGCGTGGCGTTGCTCCGCTCACAGTCGAGAATTTGTTTGGGCTGTTGCTCCGCATCTGGCTTAGCATGGTAAGGTTGGGCACAGCCGAGAAGGCGCTGAATGTGCTTATCATGGTATCGTCGGGGCCGGCCTGCTCCTCCTCATCGTCGTAGTAGTAGCCTTGATATTGTTGCTGTTGCTGTCCTTGGCCCTGGTCCTCAGCTGAAGAACCCATGAGCATTGTGCTGCCATCCCCGGCGTTCGACCCAGCGTCGTCGCCCTCGTTTGCGTCGTCCTCGAATATCTCAATTGCGTGCTTCAGCCCCTCGTTGTCGCGGATGGCGTCTTGTAGGGTCATGCTGCGCTCTAGCGAGGGGCGCGGAGATGATGACGCTGGCTGCGCTGGTGGCGGTGCTGGAGGTTCGTTGACGGCGGCAGCAAGGGCGCTGATCTTGACCGGGAATCGCTTGATTGGCGACGACATCTTCCGCGGGCTCTGCGGAAGCGGGGGTGGGGGCATGCTCTTCGCGGGGAGCGCGGCCTCCTCTATGGTGCCATTGAGGGGCGGCTGCTGATTCTGCTGGTGTTGTTGTTGCTGCTGGACGATCTTGAGCGGTGAGAGCTCGCTGCCCGAGATAACGCGCGACATGGGGCGGACCTTGGGCGGCGAGGGCCCGCGCGAGGTGGGCGACGGCGAGCCGTTCTCTGCATTTACGTGCGACATGAAGGGCGAGCTGTTCGGTGTCGAGCCGTCCTCATTCTCGGCGTCGAAGCCGGGCGTCTGCGTGGTGGTGCGGGTCACAGAACGGACTTCGTAAGCTTCGTAGCGAATTGCCGAGGGCGTGGACGAGTTCAGAGCCGCGCTCGGAGTTGGCGATAGCGGCACTGTCTGCATCGTCGTCGTGGATCGGCCGTTGTTGGTGTTCGGAGCACGTCGCCACAAGAGTATGCCGGATTCAGGGGAAAGGTGTTGGGGTAGAGGGGCTGGTCACCAATGGTTTTAATCGCGACCGTGTTGGCCAATTGGAACTTGACCGCCAGTTGCTGTTTACCGCCTTCGACCCGGCAACACTACTGCGTCACGTGCTCAGCCCGTGTAGTGCACACGGAGCTGCCCTGCACTGCAACGCCCGTTGAAACGAAACAGCAAAGGGCATGAGAATGTCATTTGGCAGAAATTATCGAGATTATTTTTGGCAAAGCGACAAACGTCTGTATCACGGTTCGCGTCATCAATATATCAATCACGTAGAGCAAAGCTGAACCAGAGCATCAGAAGGTTGGGTCAATTCCATAAGATACATAAATCCTCCAAACTACGCTCAGAAACAAGACCTCGCTCGAGCTCACTGCTAACTTCACTCGCAGACAAGAGGACAACAGCCGCTGGCACACCACATAGTTTGGCATTGGATCGATCTACCCCAGCCCAACCTCCCCTAATTCCGAAGGGACTCTTTTTAAACCTTCGTGAGTCGTGACCAAATAAACAATAATCCAATATCCAAACGCACCGCATCTCCACTTCTTTTTGGAAGAAACGAAAATAAGGTCATAAGCGTCGTTAGCAAGGAAATAAAAAAGCTATGCTTGGTCCAGGTATCTCTCCCATGTCGAGCAAACCCGCACATTTGGCACCGAAAATAAAAACAGGTAAACACAGACGTAACGACAGAAGATGCTCTCCTGCCGAGGTCGCCGGCGAGGAAGGGAAGGACGGCCCGTTTTCCGCATGGTCGTCATGTGCCTCCGCCTGAGGTCGTTACAGGCGGTGTATTTTAGCCGTGGAGTCGTGAGGTCGATGCCGTCTGTCGCGCCTGCTCGCGCAGCGAAACGACCGTCACACTCAAGTGATTAGGTCCAACCCATGCAACCCATGATTCATCAGCCATTTACAGCCATAGCAGGACATCTGGACAACAAATGAGAGGTCGTGGCTCGTAAGCGTGTCCTGTGCCATCAAGTCGTCTTGGCGAATACAAAGAGAAGAAACCGGGTGAAGAAATTAGCCAAAGAGTGTGCGCTTTTCGTGTTCGTGGCTTCAAACACGTCGTCTCTCATTATCTGTTCCTCCTCGCTCAGATCAGAATGCCACAACGCCACTCATGAGCCGACGCAAGCGCGTCGGAGAATTGGAAGGATAATGGGGGGGGGGGGTTCGGCGGTATGCTCATCGCCGTCCCCGCTGGGCAGCGATTGCTGGGGCGGGCTGCGTCATTGGGGCGTTGTAGGTCGGCGACGGCATGCCGCCTTCGAGCATCGTCTTGCGGCGTTTGAGATCGAGGCCCATACCGGCTCCACCACTCGACGGTCTGTCGTCTTCGTCATCGCGACCCCGCTTCAATCCGCTAGAGTTTCCATTCATGACGGGTGGCTGAGCTGCATACCCGTTCTGCATGGACCCAGACATGTCGCCTTGGTTTCCGTAGACGTCATTTCCTGGTGCGCCATTGGCCGTGCTACGGTCGTTGCTCATCACGCTGTAGAGACTGCTCGACTGCTGTCCAACTCGCGGCGGTGGCGTGTGATATCCCTGTTGGGGGTAATAAGACTGAGGAGCAGCGGCGGTGCGGGGAGTAGCCCGCCCCGAGCCGGCTTGATGAGGAGAGCCCGAGATCTCGGGCGAGATGTGAGAGTGGTCGTTTGGTAGTGAGGCTACGGGAGGAGCGCTGTAGTTGTAGGGGCCACGATTTGCGTCGTACGCACCGCTGTCATGCGTGTACTCAGCGTCGTGTTCGTGCTCGGCTTCATCTTCCGGCGCCTGGTGAGGGACTCCCTCACCCTGACCCGAGTGCATCAGACCGTTCGGGGGCTTGGAGTCACCCTGATCGTTCCCGGCTGGCCTGCTGGCCGGAGGGCCCATCTCGCTCTTGACGTAGTTATTTTGGCTGTACAGCGGTCGCTCTTGGGGCGGCGCATTGGAGGATTGATAGGGGGATTGCTGCGCTGGCGGCTGCGCCTGGTACATTTGCTGCCGTGAGCTATCGTAAGGTTGGCTCACAGGGGGGTAGTTTTGTTGCATGCTCTGAATCGTGGAGCCTGGTGGTGTCGTAGCCGGAGTATTTGGCAGCGAGCGAGCGTTGCTGAGGCTCGTGTCAATGGACATGGGCGGCGCTCCCTGGGAGCCGTTCATCCCCTGCGAGTTCCATTGAAAGTTTTCAGAGGCCATACCGCCGCCCATTACGCTCGAAGCGCTAGTTGGCGGAGTAGGGAAAGTGTGTGCGCGGTCCAGCGTTGGACGACCCATCCCTGGATGGGACGAGAGAGGCGGTTGCGGAGGACCGGGAATGGGGATCGAGTGGTGATGATGTTGTTGGAGGGAAGGCAGGCCGGGACCAGGTTGGCCATTCCGCATCTGGTTGGCGTCCTGCTTGCGGCGCTGCTCCGCGGCGACAGCCATGACCTGGCTGGTGCGGTTCTGGTTGGTAGGGTGATAAAGAAGAGCGCCGATGTTGTGAACAAACAGAGGATAAAGGAGCTCCGTGATTTTTTCCTTGTTGGCAAAATCAAGGGCCCTGTCAAAAGGAATCCTGGAGGCAGTCAGCACCAATTCTTGAAACAGGGGCCGTAGAGACTCACCAGACACCCTTCAAGTGCATGGGGCCGATCTTGACAACATGTCGTACTTTCTCGCTCTTCAAGATGCCATCGCGACGACCGCGGGTCATGCCAGCAACGTTCAAAAGCTTCGTGCCGTTGATCATGTGGTTATCTAGAGCAAATTGTGAGCGTCGTCCACAAAAAAGCTTCGGAGGAACCAACCTTCTCTACGGGCCACGCAGATGCCGCGGGCTTCTACTTGGAAGCAGAGGCTCCCCTCGTCCTCCCAAAGCGTTGCTGTCACGCGAGGCTTCATTCCAGGAGGCTGAACCTGGCCAGTCGTATCGAACCCCTGGTTATACGGAGCCGAGGCCATGCCTTGCTGGCTACCAACACCAGGCAGGGGGAGGACAGGTTGCCCACCGCCCATCTGGCCGGGGACGCCTTGTGGCCCGGTCGGTGGAGATGTCAACCCGTTGGCGTACGTGTATTGGTTGCCATAGTGGCTCGGCCCTGGGTATTGAGATGGGCCAGGCTGCAAAAGCGGCGGCTGCTGGTGGCCGTAATGCGAAGTGACGGTTTGCGGCGGCGGCGCCGGGCCCGCGGCGGACATGTGCTGCGGCTGGTAATACATCTCTGCCCCTCCTGCGTTCATTGCTTGGTACTGGTCGTATCCTGCGGTGGAATGGCCGGGCGGCCCGTGGATTCCGTTTCCTGATAAAAGATTGGGAGAGAGCGGCCCTGGTGTCTTGGGTCCGAGGGACGAGGCAGCCGAGGTGAAGGACGACTGCGATCCGGTATGCGAACTTCCGGCAGACGATATGGAGGCCCCCCGGGGAGACGAGCTGCTCGACGAATACGCTTGTTGCGGTGGCGGCAGAGGCAAGGACGGCAATCTCTCGATCGTATACAACGGACGCTGTGGGGCGTTGTAGTACGGGACGTCAGCCGGTCCCCGGGTTTGCACTTGCGAGATCGATGGGAGATCCAGCTTTTCGGTATTTCCACAGGACTTTGCGACCTGAGTTTTCGAGTCACTCTGGTGACACACTCAGCTCGCGCCTGATCCCAATTGGCGATCCAGCAGCAACGCTCGGTTCTGGTTTGGTCAATTGAAGGCCCTGGATCAATTGGGCCGTTGAAGCTTCGGGTAGCTTCAGGGGTACTTGAGAGCGAGCTGTGCTAGGAAGCAAGGTCGGCGAATTTGAGGGTACTGTCAAGGTACGACTGGCCGCGATGTGGCATAACACGAAGAGCGTGGGATCGAAGGTTCGGTCGGGACCTGAGGCGGGGTGGTTCAAGGAGTTGGTGAAAATGCGAAGCTCGTCCACAGCTTTGGAGATGGGACGGATACCGCCGCGATCGTGCGACTGCTGCTGCCGAGAGCTACAGGCTGCGTGGAGGTGGGGTGGAGGAGACGGGAGGAAACCCTGTGGACTCCGGCGAAGCGTTTGTCGAAGTCTAGTTCCCTGGTGCAAAGCGAAGTCGTTCACGCTGCTCTCACTCTTGCGCGCGCTCTCTATGTTGTCTCGATCTCCTGCGTTCGCTTCCCTCTGTCGGTGACGCTGTTCGTGTCAACCTTCCAGTCAGCCGGGTGGATTCGGGGGCTGTCGGGCGCAACTGCTCATGCAGGTCGATTAGCTTGATCCTCGCGCACCGAGACGAGACGATCTGTGGGCGGCAAAAGGGCGCAGGTCCAGAAAATAAAAAAGAGGCAGATGCACACACAACATGCAGGAAAGCAAGTCGGGTGGGCGGTGGCAAGCACAAGGTTATGGGCTTATGGAGCTTCGTACCTTCCTCGGTCGCCTCTCGAACACTCTTTCCCTAGGGGGGGAGAAATTAGGGAGGTCGGTGGATCGTGGTGAGGAAGAGGAGGGAAGACGAAGAGGAGATGGGAGGCGGCTTGATTTAGGTGGTGGTGAGAAGGAAGGGGGCAGGTCGAGGCGGATGGCCGATCAGCGAGAAAACAGACCCCAGGCCCCGTCTCCCGTCCTGCTCTGTGCTGTACGTACTCCTCCAGGGGGGGGTGCAAACCCTGGTCCACAATCCCGCCAGCCATTCAACAGCCAAGAAACATAACCGTAATCGTCTTAGAGTGCGACTAAAAACATAAAATAAAAAAGATAAGTGCACATACCCCGGCCAGAGAGCAGGCTGGCTCGTTGGGTAGCGGGAGCGCAGGGCAGCTCTAGGCCCCAGACAGGGAAAGCAAGTTGAGCGAACAAACCTTTGCACCAGCGAGCGATGAGGTGCTCGGTTTTTCGTGGTTCCCCGAACAGCAGCAGCAGAAGCGCGCCTCCCCAGCGTTGTCGCTTGCGATGTTTTGCGTTTACGTTTAGTTTTCCCATCACCATCCCCCACCGACCCAAGTTGCGAAAAAGCCGGTTCGCAAGTCCACTGTTTCTCTTCTCCAGCTGGGTTTGGGGCCTTTGCCCTCTGCCGCGTCCCCGCCGGAGCTGGCGCTGGTGCGTGCTTTTGCTTGCTTGCGGGCTGGCTCCATCAATGCTCTGAACATGGCCAGCAAGAGGCAGAGAGTGGCCCCGGAGGTGCCAGGATAAGCCAAGCTAGTTGGGGCTAGGAGGGTTTGCTGTCCGGGCCTGGCTCGACCGGGATCGACTGGCGAGCCTGCTCTGACTGGCGAGGTTGGGGAGCAGGGGGGAGGCCTGGTGGGGAGGGGATGGGGGGCGTGTGCCTAAAGGGCCGTGTAAGTGGCCGCCGGTGGAACAGCGCCCTGGCCGACGCCAGTGGTTCAGTGCTTTGCAAGGCCGGGGGAGGTGTGTGGGCAAATCCGCAGCGGGGGTGCGTCTGCAAGGTCGCACCGGGGAGGGGCTAGCCTAGCAGCTGCTGGGGGCTCTAGACGGGGGTCATGGTGAGGGTGAGCAGTGAGCAGTGAGAGCGAGAGCGGGCAGTGAGTTGCGAAGGGGGAAAAAAAAAACCAGGTGGTCGACAACGGGACCGCCATCCTGGTCTCGGCTGCGCCAGCTCAGCAGCGGTGTCTGCTTTCGAGAAGAGAGCGATTTTACGGATCATGGAGGAGGTTGTTGTTAGTAAGGCGGCGTCAACGGGATTGGAAGCTTGGGGTGGGCGTGTTTGCACCCGCGGCGAAAAGATGGCGGGGCCGACCATTGGAAGCGCTCAGCGTGCAGCTTTGCGTGGTGGACTGAGACGGGAACTTTGGTTCAGTTTCCTTTTCTTTGTCATGCTCTTTTTTTCCCAACGTCCCCTTCTGTCGCAGGCAGGGCAGGTCCATTCGGCGCCCTACCACATGGGCGTTGTGTCTAATAGCCGCGCCCACAGTTTTGGCTTGCTCGCGGCCACCACGGTCGGCTGTGTGGAGCTGTTGTTCGCCATGCTCTTCAACAGCTTGGATATCAACAACATTGCCACTTAGCTACAGGCCCGGCTGACCTCAAAGCCCGGCCTGCCATGGCTAGACGGGTGGTGGTCCGGAGGATTGATGCCTGTCCATCCACGGAGTTTTTCTTTTCACCGTTATCGCGACAAGCTTCGTGACTCAGGAACTCCCCCGAATTGACTTTGGCCGCTTCGTTCTCAGAGCCTCTCAAAGCTCGCGCCCTTACAGCGGGCTAGTCGCGAAACCACGATTCCCGCGAGGGGCGCAAACGGCGAATCAGAGGCCATCGCGGGAGGCGTAGCCCAATCGTGTGTGTGTAGATGAAGAACGAAAATCGCAGGGACGGGTGAGTCCGTCGATACATCAGTTCGGCGCGAAAGTGTTGTCGCACAAACCCGTATCCTTGACATTTCTGGTGGGCAACACGGCAACTGCCACCTGCCAGGACTCGGTGAATGGGAACTACCGACGGTTGCTGCCACTCCAGCCAAGACGCTCGAGAGAGCATCGGATCGCCGTGGGGCCTTCAGCGAGGTCGGACAGCCAGCCAGAGGGACGCACAAGGTTGCGTTATTAGGCTCGAGACGAGGAGGTGTTGAACAGTCTTCCGCAAACACGGAACCCGTGAGTGGTGTATCGTCACGACGCTGATATCAGCACTCCAGCAGGGTCCGCGGGAAGGACCTGCCAGCCCATATCAACATTTCGAGGGCTTCCGAGGCGTGTGTGTGCGGTGCTGGTGGTGGTGGGCAACAATGTGCTGCTGGCGTTTCTCGCTTCTCGGTTCTCGCTCTTGGTTGAGCCACGTCGATTTCAGTGAGCGCTTTCTACTCGAATCAGCCGCCGGTAACTGCTCGGACCCCCCTCTGGCCCGGGCATCAAAGGTAGCTCTGAGCGCGGGTCGGTTTGTGAGAATTACGACCCCCATATCCGCGCGCCAGTCGGTTGTCTGCTGTGGTTGTGACCTGTGGCTGGACACCGGGAGCAGGTCTGAGAACCGCACCGCAGCGCGCAACAAAGCAGGTAACCTTGTACCGTACGGGGTCGCAACTCCAGCCTTGCCTGTCCGCCGAACCCGTGCCGTCGCCTTTTGGCCGATCCACGCGCTATCTGTCCGTCTCGCCTTCCATAGTGCTTCCATGCCTGCGCGTAGAAGAGCCCCAGAGTCCTCGAGACGCTGCAGTTACCCAGAGAGGCGCCGCATGGCGAGGAATCGACCCGATTCAGCTTGAAGTCACCTCCCTTCTCTGCACGACGATTCGCAATCGCCAGCCGAGCAAGCGTTTCTACCTCCTCAATGCTGGCGGCGTCTCCAGCGAATAGGCGCTGCCCGCTGCCATATCGCGATTGCCGGGTCATATCGCCTCTTTTATTATGTCGGGTTGCTGGGAAAGCGCCTTAATATGGAAAATCCTAGTGGCGTCTTGACTGTGAGGGGGGGCGTGTGTCCAGCGAGGCCGCCTTGGCACGGTCATGCACCCACGCCCTCCTCGTTCTCCTCCTCCAGGTGCTGCTCTGCAGGCCCGCCAGGCTAGGCCAATCTGGGGCTTCTCTTCGCCTGGTTTCTGTTGGTCATGAAGACGACGCGGGAGTCGGGAGGGGGATGGAATTTGTGAATTTAGCCAACGCTTACCGACGCTGAGGTTGCGCCTCTCTTGAACCATCGTCGTCATGAAGACGACACTGTGCCGCCGTTCGTTAGCAGTGTTTGCTACCTGTGCAATCACAGGATTCACCGCTCCGGGCCTAGCCCAAAAGACGCCTTGCTCATGCCCCTTCCCACCCAAGAGCCCCTCTGTGGGACGGTGCTGTCAGGGCCGTGTTGGCGGTGTTGGCTCTGCCTGCCCGGGCCCCTCTGCGGCGTCCACGGACGATCGAGTTGTGTCCTCACCCGTCCTCCGTGTGCGTCCGTGGACGGATGGGCCGTTCATCGGAGACTTGCAAGTGCAGAACCCCCGGGGGCCAGAGCTCTTCGTAGCAGGTCAAGACGGCAGCCAATGCATGGGGCGCCACCGCTCAGTCAGGGTCGGCGCTGGGGATGCAGCCAGCAGCACACGCGCTGCGCATGCACATGTACGGCGGGGAGGTGTGGTGGTGTCTTCGCGTGTGTCCGCAATGCTGCAGCGTGTGGGCGTGTACAAGGAGGCTACGTCGCACAATGCTACGGTGCGGTTCCTGGAGTGCGGTGCGGACAGCTTACCTGAAGGTTGCTGGCCGCGCTAACTATCGTCTGAACCGTCGTCGCTGCGGATCCCTCCACTGTGCGTTCCCACCGCAGTGCGCAGAAACCTTCAAAGGGAAGGAGGGGTGAAGCGGGTGACTTCCTCCTTGGCGTCCACTTTTTTTCGGGTTGACAAGGAAAGCGCGGCCGATGTTTTGGCCACAACGGCAAGGAGAGGAAGTCAATTGCGGGCTTGAGCTTGGAGCTTGGGTCACCTTCAACAAACCTACCAAGAAACGGAACGGACTGTTTCATCCCCGCAGTATCATCCATCATGGCCTGCCTTGGCCGTTGGTAGTTGAGTCCACCCGAGCGCTGCCCAACAAGAGGTATCCGCACCGTATGCTGCAATGCACGATGGATGCAAAAGTAATGTAAGGAGGCAAGTAGGTCGCCGCGGTGCCACGCGCATGGGGGCTCCGGGAGTTACCATCAAGACGCCGCGATCCGTCGACGTTCACGTCGTCAGGCTTGTTAGGGTTTCGCTGCCCCAGAGCCCAAGACCAGCCATACATTGGCCTGCTGCAGGTGTTGCGCCGGCTCCAGGGACGATTTCATGTTGACGGAGGCGTGATGTCAGGGCAAGAATAAGGTCGGGACTAGCCAACGGCGTCGCACCTTGTCCCCAGAGCAGCCGTTGCAGCAAGCAGCCGACTAGCTCTGCGATGTGGGCAATGCGATGCACCTACCGGCCTCTCCCTAACTACCGCTCCGCAATCGAGCGAGTTTCGTTCCTGAGTTGCGTACGTCAAAGACCGAGAAGGCCGTTCGTCTCTTGCCAGTGCCAGGGCCGAACCCGAAGGCCCAGCATCGGGGCCGCCGCTGTGTCCGCCTCCCGCCAGCTCCCCAGCTTGTCAGTCACGCCCGCTACGCTGCGCCCCTGGCCATCGAATGATTAATAACGACAATCCGTATTCGAAAGCCGCTCACGCCCGCCGGACCCCGTGAAAACTCTGCAACCCGATGTTGAGCCACCGTCTCGAGTGACGAAGAGGTTGGAAAAGGAGACCCGATGTGGCCAATGCGCGCAAATAGTTGTGGTCGTGGTCCCAGCACAGTGCCGAATAACCCCGTTTACCCGCGGGGTAGGTCTTTGGGGGCCCTTTCAGTGGCAACAATACAGTATTAATGGAAAGCGCACACGGTCTGAGGACTTCACTTCCCCGCCCATTTCAAGCCTGGTTGGCACGGACCAGGCCCCGCCAAGAACCTCCCACAACTTCACGACCAGAAAATTGAGAAACTCAATTGCCATGGCCTGTGGATTCCCCAACCACGCCGTTTTCTCCAGCTCGCGCTTCCACCATCCCGGAGCCAGACGCCTCACCAAAATCCCGTTCTCAGACTACCACAAGCATGTCTTATCAGAGACACGATTCGACGGAAGCACAACAGCTGGGCCACGTGAGCTGACTCCTGCGTCTCACAACGACGAAAAAAAAAGCTGCCGCCTTGGAGCGGGGTGCACCAGTGCTGACCCACGACCAGTAGTGTGGAATGGGACTGCCTGTCTCCCTGTGTGGGGGCCAACAGCTGCGGTGTGTCTGCATGCATGGGGTCATCAGTAGGTGTGCCCTCCATCTGCTTCTAGACATGAGGTTGAGAGCCCGCAGAATGTAGAGTCCGGCTCATGAGGCGCCATGCACGATTCCGGCAGAGCTCCCCTGCAATGCGCTGCGTTTCTGGAGATTTCAGACACCAGCTCCTGATTCCCTCCGCAACAGAACCACTGTTTGACAAAACATTTGAGCATGCTCCTCAGCCCTTTGGTGGTCTGATCGCCTTTCTTTCCAAAGGAGAGATGACAGATTTTTGCTGGACCGGCTTGGCGCACACCCTGCCGTTGCCGAGTTAGTCGATGGATCTCAGAGCGAGGCTCCTGAAGTCAACCTATTGGCTCAAGACGGGGACTCCAACTCAACGAGACAGGCTCAGCCGTGTCTCTTTGGCCTGAGCCGTCCATTCTGGACACAGACGACGCGTCTCTCAGGAGAAAAGGTCGAGTGATGGCGTGGCGACCGTCAACTTGCCAAAGAAGGCCCAGCTGGGAAGCTGACATCGTCGTGGCCGTCCAAGACTGGCCGGAATGCGGCATCACTTGACACCTTTGAAGTCCTCAAAACCAAGACCGAACACTGAGAAGCCCCCGCCGACGTTTCATCGAGCAACATCGCTAGGCCACACCTCAACGCTGGCGACATACGCCTCTGATAGGATCAGTGAGATGTCGCCCTTCGGAACAATCCTCTTGTGTTCTCGCCTCTATTGGCATCGCTCAGCCACCACCCTCCACGATGGCGCCCTCCTCGTTTCACCTTTTAGCCCACGGGGTACGGTCTGCTCAGGGGGCGACAAACACACACCGTCCCTTCTTTAGCCGGATCACCAGAGCTTCTCTCAGGAGATCTGCCTGTCCCGACTCGCTGGGCTCGGAATGCATTGCGCAGTTCTCCCAGGAGTAGAGGGGCACAGCTCATGCCAGATCCCTATCCTGACACAGCGTGCAGGAAACGTGGGATCTTGGTCACTCAGAGTGTGCAGACGACGGTGGCGTCCCCAGCCATCAGCGTCGCGAATGCCAGAAACCAGTCATCTCTTCCTCAGGCCTCCTCGCAGGTGCCCTAGCATGTGCTTATCCGCAGCATTCTCACACACATCACGGGAGTTGGATGCAGTCAAGCTGAGCCTCATGCCCAGCTGCATAACATCGACCTCAGACCAGCTTGGAGCCCGATCCGCATGGGTTTCGCGCCAGGCGACCGCGACGCGTCCCGCGCTTTGCAGTCATGGTCGACGCCTGCAAGATCGAGCAGATCTCGCCTGCAGGCAATATCCGTTAGCTTATAATGCTCACAATCTAGAGGCCAACTCTCCGATCCTGTTCGACCTGGACTGCATTTTATCCACGTGTGGATGAATGCCCTTCGCCGACGGGCTGGGACGTCAACCACCTGGCCGGATTTTAAAGCCTAGCACTGGCAATGCATGCACCAATTTCGTGGGCTTTTTCTCCGGTATAGTCAAGCAAACATGCATATCGCAACCCAGGTCTCCAACACACACTACCTCAAAGCTGCCCAAACCGACAGTTATCGAGGACAAGCCCCGATCAGTCCGCAGAGACAATAGCTTCTGATTCGGAACCCCGTGCTGAATCCCAGCGAGCATATTCGCTACCTGGAGAACGGTTTGTCGCCATTTGGATGTTCCAACATTCAAGCTAAATCTGAGCTTGGGCCGGCGAACAGGGATCCTGGGTTGAGAGGACTCAGCAACACTTGCATGAGGCCAAATGCACAGCGGTTATGTGCTTGTGCGTCTGTGAGACGCAGCCAATCACGGCGGGGCAAGGTGACCAAGGGCGGCGCCGTGATGGGGGTTCTCGGTGTTTCATCTTGTCGCTTTCGTCCCTCCCGTCACCAGCCCACTCCCTCCTCGGGCAGCGCCTGGCATTCGTTACCGACCTCTCAAGCTTCCGACACCCCGCCTGTGGCTCACCGAACTGAAGCCCCAGCGCCCCGGTGAGGTTCCATGGCATCTTGGAAGCCCGAGCCTCCGCGCCTCGTCACACACATTAGCCTTCCCGTGATCTGCAAAAGTTTGGGTTCGCACAATGATGGATGCTATTTGTAGACGGGACAAATGCATCGTGATCTCCCAGATCGCCGACAAGCACCGCAGCCTGGGCTCCCTGTTGGGAATGATACCGAATTGGGAAGGCTGGTCGAGCAGGTTTTTTTTTTCGATGGAGGCAAAGTCGATAAGCGTGCGAGCGAGCTGCTGCGAACGCCTTCGACGCGGATGCCGATTTGCCTGCTGCTGGGCGTCGCGATAGCAGAGAGGCGTCGGCGAATGCACACGACCACAGTGGCTTTCCCTTCGGGTTTGGCTTTATCTTCCCGCGCCAACTTCGAGTGGGATGTGGTACGAAACCGCGCTGCAATCAGACCAATCACAGCTCACCACGTCTTCAAGCCCACACCACACTGAAAGCCGAGGAGGTGGCCTGGCGACTCCTATCCATTCAATTTTCCGCATGAGGGGGGAAGCTGACCTCGGCGTTGATTCCTCTCGCCGTCACCAGCGCACCGTCCAATTGACTGAATCTAGGCCGGTGACAGCTCGTCGCCAAAGCATGAGGCCTCTCCTTTTGATCTCGGCGCTTTGGAAGCTCTCAGCCCTTTTCTTCACCAGTCGAACCCCAGCGAACCCAGGTCATGCAAATCATAGGCACTGCGGCTTCGCACACCTTCACCTTTGCCCTCTCATTCGCCGGGCAGAAGCTGCATGTGCGGACCGTTTTCCGCCTTACATGGCTGCCAGGGTTGAGAGGGTGGAGTGCTGTGAGTGGTGGGGAGGCCAGACTCTGCGAGAGCCCACAGTGCGGCCCGGGACATCCACAGGCGACATCGCGTCTCTGATGCGCAGGCTGTCAAGTCTCGACTGTCGTTGTGAGCCGGCCGAACACCGGGTCTGAGATGGCCCCTCCCCCCAATCGCGGCTGCAGATGGGAGGGCTTCTTCCAGATGCACAACATCACGGCGCTGGGTTTCTGTCCAAGCCCATGGAGATTTTCCTCATGGCCCTGGATTTAGCCTTTTCCTGTTCATCAGGATAGAGTGCGTTGGGGCTCGTACCCTGGATTACCCTGAACTGCACTGCTTCGAACCCGTCTTCGCACTTGATAGCATGCAGCCTGCAGCGATGCTTGTTCTGGGTCGGCTTGGCACTCTGCAGAAGCGCGCTTACATCTTCTGCGTCGCCGCTACATCGACTTATACCCGCGCAAAGTGATATACCCGTTCTGCGCAGTCGCTGAGGACAGCAATTTATCTTCCGATCCACCTTGCAGTTTTACTCGCACGCACGCACACACATATACACAAGCCGAAACTATCTTGCGCGCGGCCGGCATGGTCAACTTTCGAGAAAAAGACGCCGACTGGAAGCCTGGCTTCGCGAAGCTGGAAAGGGACGGGTACGTCCCCCGGTCATCGGCCTCGCACTGTGCATTACCAGGACAGGCTTAGCCTGACGCTCACACCGCTACTTTGAGGCTTTTAGAGAGACCCCTCCCTGGCTGAGGAGTGTGGCTTCTCTTGATCCAGACAGGTGCTCGATATCTCTCGAAGCTCTGCCGCGACCAATGAATTGCCGCAGTGGAGGTCTTGGACCTTGTCCGGCGATTATCCAAGAAACCTGCAATTCTGTCGGCCATGAGAGGTTGACGAACAGGCGCTCGCGTTCGGCCTCCTCCTTCGCTCACCATCCGAACCAACGCTGTCTCGGCTCACGTGGGAGTCTGATGATGGGAGGGGTCGACGAGATGATGAGAGAAACGTGGAGAGCTGTGGTGCAATCGCCCTCGCCCGCCAGCAAATTGGAAAAACGGATCTTGGTCAACTGGGTTCTTTCAGCTGTGCGGTCGGTGCATCAGATGCACAATTATTCCTCTCGGCATTTTGCTCATCCTTCCCCGCCCCGGCTCTCGGCTGCCTGTCGCTCCTCTTTCAGCATCCGAGGGAAGCAAGCAAAGCTCGACCGAGGGAAGAAAATGCAGTTTCCAAATGCACACCCACCCGCTAGCTGTCAATATTGGCCCCGGCTTCACACCCCGGTCCCGTAGCATGTGTTCTGCGGCAGCGGGTCGGCCGGTCTCTTGCGTCGCTGCGATACGGTGTCGGTGGTTGGGGATCTTTTCGGTGGAGCATCAGCATCGCGAAGCTTGACGGCTCGCGCCCCAAGTGGACCGATGCCCTTTCCCCGCCAAGCACACCTCCACCATCGCCCATCGTCGTGGCCGTGCTTGAGAGGACATCTTCTCTCACGCCAACGCGCGCGGCGGGAAGCGGGAGAGTGCGTCGAGCTAGAGTCCCAACGCCGTCTCTGTATTGGAAGACTTGTGTCTCTGTTTCGCTATGTATGCGTGCGCTGTCTCTTTGCGATTCACGCAGCGCCGACAGCTCTGCGAAGCGAGCACCTTCATTCCAGCAACTCTGGGACAAATAATCGCCTCCCCCACTCTCATCCCGTCGACGCTCTTCTTCCTTTCTCGGAGGGAGCGATGCGGGGCTTCGAGGAGACTGCCGCTCAGCTTCAAGCCATCTCCAACCACGATTCCGTTCCTCGGTTGCCTCTTCTCAAAGCGGCTACTGCGTCCATGGTGGTGAGTGCACTATGGTGAATGAGGCAGACAACGTGTCTGGCTCCCCTCCGTCGGCTTTCGTGGTCCTCCTAGTGCCCACCAGCGGGGAAGCGGCTCGATGGAGCAGAGGCCCCGTCGAGATTCGATATGCCAGACAGAACCTGTACTTCTCGAGCGGCAGGCTGCACCGCATGGAAGCTGGATTCCCGGATTGTCCACTCCTTCTGCAGATATTACATCCCTAGATCAACGAAGAGCGGACCGCACGACCTGCAGCAACACCCTATGTGCGAAATCTCTCGGTCCAAGATCCCAGGTGTTGCAAGCCGGCATGAAGTGCACTGCCGCGGTGGCCTGCCGGCGCTCCCAAATTTCCCAGATATACCAAGTATGGGCAGATATGGGACGTGACAAGTCACCAGCAGAGAGAAGCCACCACTGGCTGGCCGAGGCCGTCGTTCAATCAAGCACATCACCGCATCCTTGCTTGCAAATCTGGAGAAGTGGGAGATGGGGGCTGCTGCTGAGCTGGCTGGGCTGGTGGGTGTCCAATCCGCAGGCGATCCTCACACCTGCCACTCCTGGCCTGGGCTGCCCGCAACGCGCCCACGCAACAAACCCCCAACCCAGCGCCAGCGAGACACAACCGGACGCAAGTATGATTCGCATATGCTGGCATTCCTGTCTTGTCTTGTCCACTCTCAGCTCAGCTTGCTTCTTCTGCCTGCGCGCTGCATCTCGTGCCTTGAACCTGCGTTGCCGAGCCGGGGTCCGGTTTTTGTTTCTTCTGCTGCGCTGCGCTGTGCTGCCGCAGCCCACCGCACGCGCTGACGGCCATTGTCGCCGCAGCGGCCAGACCACCTAGAAACACGAAGTGGTATCGAATAGTCAATTCCATCTCCCGCCTCATACAATATAACCCGGTCTCTCTTGTGCGACGCGGACGGGCTTCCTTGACAAATGAAGGTCAGCAAAAAAAGGGACGAGATGCACGGCACATCCTTCGCTCTTTGTTCGCCGCGAAAGCCAGCCACTGGGGTGGCTTGCTCGGATAACTGACCGGCCGAGATGCCCATCCATGAATGACATGATGGCTGTCCCGCCCCCCTTGACAAACCAACGACAATCACCACCATCACAGGACAACTGCCTATCTTCCTGGGAGCTGGTCATCACTATCGCGGGCATTATAATCCCGACCCTCGCCATGCGTCCGCCCCCCCGTACTAATGCCAGAGCGGGACGGGGCACGGCGGGCATTAGGCGCCAGCAGCATCTCATATGCCTGCCAGTTCCACGGCTGGGGGTCTTCAACCAGGTGGATGGGAGGCAAGCGTGCAGCGAGCAAAAAAGCCCCATGGCGAGAGCCGCCTGGTGGGTGGTGCAAGGTACAGTATGAGTATGGTATACGCCGTGAGTTATACTCTTGGGATAGGGGTTGGGGGCATTTATCCAACACCCCAGCAGACTGAGATCCCAGAGCTAGCTCAGCGCTGGTTGACGCGCGACAGCCGGCCGATCACCACCCGTCTTCATGGCGACAGCGGCAGCCAACAAGTGACGCGCAGTGAGCAGCAACAGTGATAGGCACTGGCCCAATGGCCGAGTAGCCCGATGGGCGGCCATGCTGTGTTTCGCTGTCGCTGTCAGTGAGTTGACAGTGGCAGTTGACATCTGCTTGTTGGGGAATTCCCTCCCCCCGGCCCACGTCACTTACCCTCCCGCACTTCGCACTGCACACCCCCCCTCCCTCCCCCTCCATCTTCCCCCCTCCTCCCTCTTTTTTCGGCTTCCCCAGCGCAACAGCAGGGCCTGCTGGCATGATACGGGGGAGCGGGAAAGGGAGGGGGGCTACATCGCTAGCGGCAAGGACGCGGGCGACCTTGCCTGTCTTGTTTTTTAAGGTGGCCGAGATGGGGTTGCAGAACCGAACTTGGTGAGGAGGGGATGAGGGCTTGGCGGGGTGCCTGGGGTGCCTGGGGGGGTTGGTGGTGGGTTGGGAGCTTTTTTGGTTTGTTACCTTACCTTGGATCTCGCGAGGGTTTTTTTTGCTGGCTGGACGAACAGAGGGCGAAGGTGGTGGAGTTAGTAAGTGATTTTCCCCCATTGAGGTTGACGCTTTCCGTATTTTTCCTCCTTTGGGATCGAGTTCAGCAGGTTTTATCCAGCATGAGTGAGTGAGTGGGTTGATTGAGGATAAGGGGAGGGGAAGGACAGATACGATACGGTACGGAAGTATATTTGGGGGTGCTCGGGCGTCAGGTCCCCTGGAAGGTAGGGTTGGTAAGAAAAGATGGATGGAAGGTTGTTGCTCGCGAGGGGAGAAAAAAGAGGGGGTTGCCTGGTTTGCTTGCTTGACTGCCTAGTTCAGCTTAGCTAAGTGTACTTTGTAGAGTCCTGTTTGGAATGGAAATCGGCGAACGAACGAACAAGGAAAAAAAGAGGAGGCTAACACAGTATTGTTGGTTGTGGTGGTGGTGGTTGTGGGGGTGCCTTTGCTGTCCATCCATCCCTTTTCCGTTTCTTTCCTTTCTTCGGGGGGGAAGACGGAATGCGAGAGCGAGCACGGGCTACACTTCAAGAAGAGGGGAAAAAAGGGGGGCGCAAGGGGGTAGGAGGAGGCCGCTGTCACTCGGCAGGCGAGAAGGGGTGTGTGTGTGTTTGTTCAGTTTGTTCTCATTGATGGCATCATATCGTAGCAGGATAGGGCATGAATATGATGGGCGGCGATCTATCTGTCTACTAGTATCTTCGTTGTTTCTTATTCAATCGTGTTGGAGCAGTAGCTTGGTAGTAATTCTGCACAAAACCCCGGATGGCGGGGAGACCCTGCTGCTGATGCGCTGCACACTGCACTGCGTTAAGGTCGGTAGGAAATGCAAGGCAAGATGGAAAATCTGCCATTTGCGGGCTGCGGCGGCGGCGGCGGCGGGGAGCCTGGGGTGGGTGCATGAACACCCTCCACCTCCAAACTGCGGGACCGGGGGGTGGGCTGGGCTGGGCTGGGCTGGGCTACGCGGCATGATTCAATATGAGGAGGTTGTATGGGCATGGCATATCTTCACAGCCGCGAGACGCTAGTTGATGATCGTGGTAAGGTAGTTTATTTGCTGGGGTGTCATCGTTTTTGTGAGGTATCGTCCGTCAGGCCGTCCGTTCCATCAAGGGGAGTGATAGGGACGGGGTACGAGGACGAGATGAAGGGGGCGGCGGCTAATAGATATTGTCTGTCGTCCGTAGACGAACGGAGACGGGAGTGGGTGTCTCGGGGGAAGGGGATCAGATCGTGAACGGCATCGGGAAGGGCAGTTGGGTTCTTCGGGGAGGTAAGTACGTAGGTACAATACATGTATCCTTTTTGTTCTGTCATCAGAGGGGCCGTGAACAAAAGTATTGTTGCGCAGCCCGCGCTTGCTGTTATATTCCGGGGATGTTAGATGGTACGATGGGTAGATAGATGCCCAAGGATTGAAGAATGTAGGAGAGGTTGCAGTGGAACTAGCGCAGATCTCGTCGCAGTACATGCTTGGGGAGAAAGGGGGGGGGCACCACACCAATCTCTATGCGCGTCATGGCCCTATGGAAATATGCCCAATGCTGGTGAGGGCGGCCGGTTGGTCGTCGTTGGGCGGTGCTGCTTGCTGTGTGGCGGCTGCATGGCACGGGTGTTGTATTGCAGTTAGTTGTTTGTGTGTTTATTAAGTAAGTTGTATTTTGACCAAGACTGTAGTAGGAGCTGAGCATGTCGATATGGGCTGGGGATACCCTCGATGACGCCGAGCAGTCAGAGGCGATGGATGATGATATCGCACGGTGTCAAGGCGATGGGTAGCGAGTGCGGCCAGGGTGGCTGAGATGAGCGAGGCAATATATCGGCCTTAGGACTTCGCTTGGGATTAGGGGAGGATTTGCGATGGGGGTGTCATCCTCCAGAGTGGTGTTTTCTACGTGCTACATGGAGGGCATCGCACGGTCTGTCGTGCCGGCAGTTGCTGCTCCTGTGGGGGCTATTGATGGCGAGCGAGATTCGAGATTGAATAGGGGCCAGGGGGGCTACGAGATGGCAAACACTTTGCTCGGTGCTTTTTTGAACTTAACCACTGTGCTCAAGCGCGGGAAAGGGGGGTGACATTTTCGAGAGGCGATGATGTGACTTTTCTTGACAATTGACTTTGGGAGGTGGATTCAGGCAAAAGTGGTGCTCATGTGACTGCGCGACTAGAGGGCGCAAAGGGATGGCGATGGGAAGGGACGAAACGCGTGGTGTCCACCCGTGTCGTCACGGTGCCTGGCAACGGTGGACCTTTGTTTCGTGCGGCCACGTCCCCAAATTCTCTCATGTCTTTGACGGCTCGATTCATGTCTTTCAACCGGCTTCATCAACGAACGACGCAATGAGCTCATGACCGTAGCATTTCCTGGATACAAATCATCTCCTAGCATCATTTCCGGACCGCACTAATAAACAACACCATCGACACCCCAAAAAAAAGCAAACAAAAATGCCGCTGCCCAAACCCTCCTTGCCGCCCGTAGCCCAGCCCTCGATTGCCCCCTTCGACCCCTGGAACTCCTCCTCCACGGGCCACCAGCGCGCCGAGACCCGCGGCCCTCGCGGCTGGCGCGACTCCCGCAACGCAAAGCTCCATTCCCAATTCCGCTCTGGTTCCTCCGGCGGTCCCCGCATCTCTGACACCGTCGAGCCCGGCGCCGATCCTAACCCCCCAAATGAAACCCGCCGCTCCGTGGCGGACATGCTCCCCAACCCCGGGACGATGCTCCCAGTTTCTACAGCCACCCCGTCTGAAGAAGAGGCCAGCCTGACGGCAGAGGAACGACTAAATCTCCAGCGTAAAAGGGATGACGAGGCTAAGCTGAAGGCTAAGACGGAGCGCCAGATCTTTGATGGGTTGGTTATCTACGTCAACGGGAGCACGTATCCGCTTGTGGGGGACTTGAGGTTGAAACAGATGTTGGCGGAGAATGGGGCGAGGACGTCGTTGCATTTGGGGAGGAGACAGGTCACGCATGTGATATTGGGACGGCCAGGGACGGTGGGGAGCGGTGCTGGGGGTGGATTGGCGGCGGGTAAGCTGGAGAGGGAGGTTAGGAGGGTTAGGGGGTGTGGTGTCAAGTATGTTGGTGTTGAGTGGTGAGTTTTCCTCTCGGGGATGGAAACTTCAGCATGGCTAGAGGCGTGGCTGACGGAACAGGGTCCTTGAGAGCATCAAGGCGGGCATTCGACTGCCCGAGGCAAGGTTTACGAATCTCAAAATCGCGCCGGCAAGACAGAGGAGCGTCTTGGGGGTGCTCAGCAAGGTCGAGAACACCAGGACGGAAGGGAGTGCGCAGGATGGGGCGTCTTCCAAGGGATGAGCGCGGTTACTAGTCTATGACGATATGATCACCACCAGCAACACCTCTGTTTTGATCTCCCTGGACATGGAATACGCAGGGTGTTAGTTGGATGAAGTCACGAAGTCATTGTTTTCTGCCGAGGCAACGCGACGCGGCTTGTTTGCTTTGCCTCGGAGCGCTGCACGATATATTGGGCTGCATCCTTCGCGCGCTGGGGCTGCCGGGGGGAAAGGGGTGTATCGTGGGCATTGAGGGCGAGCATGCGGCGGAGGGCCGTCGGGTGCATGGCATTTGCATTGGCGCGCATGGAAGGGTAGCACACTGGCTTGGGAATGGCTTCTCTGTTTTGTTGTTGTTTTGGGGGGGGGGGGGGGGGGGGGGCGTCGTATTCCACAAGGCACAGGGACAAGGACAGGCGCTAGGGATGGGCTTGCAGCTTTGTGTACGGTAGCGAGTACCTGCGAACGAGGGATGTGTTTACGGCGGGGCGGTTCGCGGTTCGTGGTTGGTGGTGCTGCAGACGTCCATGTCGTCGATGGGGCTAGTCTGCGTGTTTGCAGGTCTCGCTCGGAGAGTTCGGTAGCCGATGGCCTGGCCCTGCTGCTGCTGGTCCCGACCTCTCGGCTCCGTAGGGAGGCGTGGCTGTCTCTGTCGGGCTGGAGGGTGGCATGGTATCGGCCGATGCGGTGGTGGACGTGTGTGAAGATCCCGAGAGTGTCACTGCCGACGTATCCTCGAGGTACGTGGTGTTGTACGTGGCTGCGCTGACAGTTCTCTTTCCATCTAACTAGGGAGCAGATGTCCAACAGATGGAGGAAATGTTGGCCCCCAGAGCCTCTTGACTTGCCTCCAACGCCAGCCAGACCGACCCCCATCGGGATACGGATACGCAAGTACGGCAGTGCGTAGCATGCACCATTACACCCGCACTCTATCTTCCCCGCTGAGCGTCGACGGGGTATATCATTCCGGGCACCTGATGGGGCATGGTGTTGCCGAACCGGTCTGCCCCCTTCGCCCCCCCTCCCCCCTCCCCCGTCCCCCCGGCAGTCCAGAACCCACAGCCGGACATCCTCCGACCGCCTGCTACCCTCACTCCTCGCAGCAGCAGTATATCTCCCCCTAACCAGTGGCTGCTTCCCGTCACACATGGGCCGACCAGATCTTCTGTGACACGGGCGCCAGGTCTCGAAGGCCGGTCGTCGCAATATCCAGCGCCCTTCTCTATGGATATGCCAGGGAGGGGCCACTGTTCAGTTCCCGCTAGCTTCGATGCAGCCACCCACCGGACACAGTGTCGTTCTGTCTCCTCCTTAGGTTTTCTTTTCTCTCTCGCGCATACGGGGGGTGCCGTCCCGACAACACCGACACCATGGCGGCCCTCCCGTCTCGGGTGATGACAAGGTCGAGAACGAAAAAAGAACAAGTTGCCAAATGGAATGTTCCGTCTTCCATGCGTGAAGCGTGTGGCACCAAGTCGAAGCCTGAAGAGAGGCCGGCGTTTCGAGTACACACGATGGAGCCATGTTGTGCAACCGACGCCTAGCAGCCCCGGGACACACGCGCGCACAACTTACGTACTGCCCACCGCCGACTGCGAACTTGAGAGCGACGCACTTTGTTTTCTATCCCTCTCTCTGCGACTCGGGCACCCACCCAGCCAGCCACCAGCAGCCTTGTATGCCGCGGGGAGCCCGGAAGGCTTGTTCTGCTTTGCTACGTAGTGGTGATCATGCCCTCACCACGGTATCACTTGCACAGTGGGAGGACTGCAAAGAGCAAATTCCTCCGGCATCCCCAGCCCCTGCAATCCTTTCCCCTTTCTCAAGAGACTAACTCCATCCATCCATAGCAGACATCATCACCACTTCCCAACCCTCCCACTCCCGTGTAACATCCACCCCAACTCAACCCACCCCCTCCCCAAACAAGCCCCCTTGTTCATACCCCCCCGGCCGGATTCCCCCATCCATCCACATGTCTCAACCAGCTGCCCGCCGCGCAACCTGTAATATACAACCCGGGGCTCACTCGTCCCGCCAAGCCGAACCGCCAACCTGTCATTTTGCACGTAGCTGTATGGCTTGTCTTGCTCGGGGCTTCTTTTGCGCGAAGGACGGGCGGACAGACGGGCGGGGCTAGTCTTTGCTTGGTCCGAGTCACGAAGCACGGGTGCGGGTGCGGGTACGGTGCGAGTGAGTGAGTTAGTGTTCAGGCTGGAGCTCACTTGAAGCGGTGAGAGTGTGAGAATGGCTACCGTAGGTTGGCTTCGGGCCGGAGCGGGGTGATGCCGATGGGGTTGTTGGGGATTAGATGGGGTGAGGGGTTTGATGGCGGCTGGTTGGCTCCCTTGAACGGGTTATGCGAAGGTGAGGTTCTTGACAAGGTAGTTTGCCAGAGCAGGTTGTCGATCATAGACGTCGCCTTTGCCCGTCTTCGGTCTCTTCATAGCGACACATCTTGTACTTGTATCTCGCCTAGATGTGGTAGAGCTGCTGTTGAAGATGAAAGCGGTGCGAGGGAAGAAGCTCAAGTGGTGTCTTGGGTGTAGGGAAATTCAACCGAGTTGAGGCCTCCTCTCGCCAACTTGGATGGACATTGATTGCTTGATTCGGCCTGGTTAGGCTGCATGCTGAGAGCCAGTATCGCGACCATAACCAGCAGAAGTAATGTGTCTTGAATTTTTCCTGAGTGGCACATAGCATACATCTAGGTACGCACGGAAATGCCAATCTTTGTAGAGTGTGTCTATTTGCGCCATGCCTGAGTGTGCTAGCTTTCCCTCCACCCCACGACTTCATGTGTAGGTGGTTTCAAATGCCTTCCCGACAAAATCAAAGCACCTCTTTTTCAGGCCCCGCCACATTGCGTGGTCAACTTGCCAGAACAAGACCATCGATCTTGCCTCCCAAAAGAACGCAAAACATTTCCTCTCCAAGATGGTTTTCAAGCTGTGTGGCAAGTCTCTGCCGCTTGTCACTCGGAGACTTCCTCATTCTCATCCAGCTCTCGCTTCCCCCATGCGGGGTCCACTTGAGATTGGTAGCGCAGGAACGCCTCCCATGCGTTGCTTGCGCCGATGTTGATCTCTTGAGACTTTGGAGAGTACTGCGCCATCCAGAGCCCTTGGTTCCACGCCAATGCGTCTTGGGGAAGTTGGAGGGCTATGTCCTCCCCGTTGGTGTAGGCCTCAATGGCCGTAGACCACCAAGTGAGCACTTCTTCCTGCCAGAACCGCACCAAGGACTCGGCTATGCCCTCGTTCCACACCGTGCCATCTTGAATGCCGGCGGAGATCAGCGATTGGGCGTCGAAGTTTTGTGCTGGGAACCCCGGGACTTCGTCTACACTGACGAAGCGCACTATAATCCCAGGGGCCGCAAATCGCTCCAACTGACGGAGCGTATCGTTGTTGATTGCCGTATGGAAGGGAGCGACGAGGGGTAGTCGGAACACACCACATCCGGGCACCGGAGGCTCGACGGCCCCATGCCACAAGTTCCAGAACTTCCGCAGGTATTCCTGGTCCATGCCAATGCCATCCTTGATTGGCTTCATGTATGGGAACACGTCCTTGATGAGGTCGCGAGACCACTTTTCCCAGCCAGCTGATCGACTCGGAAGCAGAGAACCTTCGAAAAGGGCTTCTTGCTCCTCTTCCTCGTTGAAATTTGGGAAGTCGGCCGTGAGGAGACCACGGTCGACATTGTGAATCCGCAAGTACTGTTCGTAATCGTGGCAAGTATCACCGACGACGCGCCAGTTGTAACTCTCGGTCTCAGCACCGCGCTGGAAGTGGAATGGGAATGGCTTTCCGGCTGAATGCAAACTTAGTAACTTGTCAAAGGCGGCGATCAATGTGAGACTCACCGGCCACGAATTTCTAGAGGTTCAAATCGACGATGAATTTGAAATACTTCTCTGTGACTCTGTGGCGGCCTACCTTCACCAATTTATCGCACACCCTGTTCTTCATCTCTGCGACAAATCTGTATCGCTTCACTTGATCTCGGAGGTAGCTGTGACCCCTTGAATCGGCAGCGTAGCTGAGGATGAAGTGGCGGCGCATGTCCGCGGACGACATCTGGGCGATATGCGAGTTGACTGCAGCGAGCCAAACTATGGCGGGCTTGCTCTCCGAGTCGACCGTTGGGATTGGGGAAGCCATGTTGATTTTTCTTACTTGTTGAACCAAGGGAAGAAGAGGGTCAAACAAGTGACAACCACGGCGAGGAATTGGGGGTTATCGGTCGAGGCGTAAGTGAGTCAGAGTTTCAAGGCTGGGATGTGAAGGGAGGCGAGGAGATTGAATTGCTGGGTTGGTAGATAGATATTTGAGGAAGGTGCTCAAGTTGAAGGAGAGAGCTTATCAGCCTTGCTGATGACGCGGAATTTTATGATGCTATTGGACAAGAACCTCGCGGAGTGGCCCACCAACTGTCCAACGTGCCTTCTCATCGGATGACTATCACCCACCCGGCACGCTGTGATCAGAATTTTCACGACACCAGCTCCAGGGCGAGAACAAAGGGGGGAAACACGTGGTTTGAACTATCTTTGAGTTCATCTACATTACAAGATAATAAATCAGCCGCCATCGGCGGCTCAGACCAGTTCCAAAGTGCATGAGCCGTTGCCGCTATCTCATTCCTCTTCAGCCTTGTAGTTCGACTGGCGTGCTAGAGCTCAGATACACAAGAATTGTTGACAGATGAGCGTCGGGACAAACGTAAAATTTTGATCTGTTTGCTGAGCTGAAGAAAGATCCCTGGTAGATAAAGGAACCAGAATGGCATCATCACTGCTCCTTGGGGGTCTTGGAATTGATTTTGTATCATCTAATCTTTCGCAGCAGCTCTTCTTTGTGACTTCCTTCTTCGCGTCGCGCTTTCCTTGCGAGTTCCCACACTGTTGAAAATTGCCAGCCCACAAACCAAAATATCTACCCTTTCAAATTTCCTGCCTCAGAACTTCACACCTCACCTCACCTCTACCATCACAACCTTACCACATTTTCCGCAATCTCTCCTCGAGAGCCACAAACAAATTCAATCCAACCTCACATTTATTCTCTCCAGTCAATCACAACGAAAATGCCGGCATTCGACAATTCCGCGTCCCAGAAGGCGAAAAACGAGGCTGCCCGCGAGCGGCTCGGCAGGATCCTGGCTTGGCTTGAAGGGGACCTGGACAATGTTGAGAAGATCTGGGCCTTGGTGCGCTACCCCGCCGGGTGTCAATCTTTCGGAGGACCTGGAAATACGGGGAGTCCGCCTACCTGTCTTGAATAGACCCCCTCCGGAGTGGGGTGTGGAGGTTCAGGAAACCGGAATTTCGATCCAGGGAGTACCGATACGCACCCCCACTGCGCTTATTCAAGAGGAATTCATGTTCGTTCAGGCCTCAATCGAAGACGTCTCTTCATTTCTTCTGGAGCTGGTGAAGGCGGACGATCCAATAACTCGCGGAAGTGCCATCCACACCGTGGTGGAGAACCCCTCGATTGAGTTCCCCTCCGCGAGCCAACTTCTGGAGAAGAACCCCGAGCGGGCACGAGAGATCATTGCTCAGCTCATTGCCAAGCCGCAACTCGTCTTAAATATCGATCTTAGTCCCGCTGGTCGGCGGGCTGATTCATTCGACCGCGGTAAACGTATAAACGAGGAGATTACGGCAACGATTCGTCGCAACAAAGAAAGGAACAAGGCTGCTCGGGCACGCGCAGCGCCATATCACCCTCGTGCGGCCGGGGCGCGCAGATCTACTCCTTCCGGTACCCCATTCAGAGGTCCCTCGGACGAACACGACCAAGACGAGCCCGCTGCTGCCGAGTCCTCATAGGCAAGCCTCAGGGTTAGTGGCTACTGTTGTATTGGTACTGTTTCCTTTTAACGGTTTGGGGGACGGTGGAAGGCTTTTGAGAAGAAAGAAACATGCATGATTGGTCACACACTTTGGCCGCCACACCAAAGGGACGGACATCAGATCACGGCACCCTCCAGGAGGATCGACTTCGACTAGGGATGAGAAAGTTGGTAGTCTAGAGAGGGAAGTGCCTGTCGAGGCACTCCAAAATTCAATGCTGGAATTGGAGGCACAACCCTAACCACCATATTGCTGTTCATAGTGCAGGTGACTGTGATCTACCTCAAACTTGATTTCAAAAGTGATCCCCATCTCCACAGACCTAACACGCCAACGTCCCCTCTAGGATGACCCTCACTCCCTTTTTTTCCGTCTCCCGTGCTTCTTTCTCCATTGCTCGTTCTCATCTCCTTCCCGAATAAACCGCTGAGGCCAGTTTTCCTCCAGGCAAAGGCCGTCACTGCTGGCCTTCAGGCTTGCAGGCCGGCTCCTGTTCCGCGCAAGGCTCGACGCCATCTTCATCCTGGTCAGGAAGGAATAGCCATGTGCCGCGAGACTTGACGCCGTTGTGCTTCTCAACCAACGACTGGAAGGCCGTCCAGTCCCCCCAAAACGCAAGCATGCCTTCCGGAGTCTTGACAATGATGTCGTTGTCCTTGGGGATCCCCTTGACGTCAAGGCCATTTGTCATCGAGAAGATGACGAATCCCGGCGGGGGGTTCTCGATCACTGTTGGCTTTTTCTTCTGCTCTGATGTCGTCGAGGGCTTGGTGGATGTCGGCGGTGGGATTTCGGGCACTGTCGGCTCGTTCTGCTTTAGCGGGACGTTCTTGGGACCAAGGCCGTCAAGTATTCTTCTGGTTTTCTCCCTAGGTTTGAGTTCCTCCCCCGGCATGGGTCTTTTTCTCTTGTTTGATTCCATTTTGCAGCTGAGAAGAGGAAAGAGGGAAGAGAAAGGAGAAAGAAGGCAGGTTGTAATTGTCTTGATATCTTGACGAAAGGAGCTGCGAGGATTCAGAGGCTAGGATAGCAAAAGGGAAAGTGCCGCGCCACGAAGGTGAGGTGGTGAGGCGGAATTTTTAAAACTCTATTGATAAACAACCCTAACTTTTAACCTTTATACTTGCCCAGGCATCATCTGATGAGCATGGGCTGTTTCCTCAAACCTAACTTGAATAGCCCGTGTTGTGACACGATTTTAATACACAGGAGGGATATTGAAAAACCGCAGGTGTTGAACGGTTTCCTTCGGACGCGCACCGAAGCCATCCCAAAGCAGGTCCCCCGAGATCCAGAGGTCTTGTCAGGACCCGGCGTCAGGTAATCACTTCGGAGGAAACGGTTCACCCTCGAGACTCAGACGATGAAAGCATGCATGTCTCACAAACTCACATCCTCTCCCTGAAGTAGAGAAACATAATCCCAAGGCAACTTAATACCTCTATACACCCGGCTATCCGTCCCAATCGATGCATAACTGCTTCAACCTCTCGTCCACTTCCGACCAAATAAATCCACGCCAAAAGCCCACCGTCTATAGCTCTCCTCCCCCTCCCCGTTACGTACACTACTGGGTATTCCAACAAAGGCCAAGAAACCACGCAGCTCAAAAGCTCCCAATACTATATTTATAATGTCCCCGTCCTTCCCTGTCTCTCCGTCTCTCCGTCTCTTTCCCGTCTTCTCGTCTTCCGAGCCAGATACCTCTCTGCCTCTGGCAGTGATCATCCGCCACTCCATCCGTGAAACGTCTCTGTGCAAGCTAACAGAATGACGGCCAAATAGTAGTGATGTGCATCGTGCCTTGCTCGCATTCGCAAAAGCCATAATTGCCGCCTAAATCCATGCATCGACGATTTCCGCCCTCTATAAATGCAGAACGACAAACATGCATAGACAGGCAAGGGGAGGATGTCAAGAACAGCCGTACAACGGACAGGCGCCTAATCCGCATCGGCAAGCTGCATTATCAGTCTTGCCGCTAGATCGAGGAAAGGAAAAGGGCTCGTGACCTCCTTATCCTCAAGGAGCCTGCCGTTGGCCGTCTCGTACCCGTCCACCTTGAAGTCCACCAGGTACACGCCGTGCTCCATTTCGTAGATTTGGATCTCCATACGCATGGCCACGATCTGGGTCTCACGGGGGCTGTCGCGAGTCGCCACGTAGATGTTATCTCCGAATTCGTTGAGCCCGGATGCGACCGAGTGTTTTTTAAGCGCTGTTCATGTCAGTTGTCTGTCGCCGGGGTGGCAAGAGGGAAACGTACTATCTGTCGTCCAGCGGATCTTGATATGCCAGGGGTCTGCTGGTAGCCTGTAGACCTTGGTAGGGTCGATGCTGGATGTCGAGGCGTGTTTGCGAGACCGAGGTGACCCCTCGTAGTCGCCATCCTCGTCGTCCTGATGGAGTTTCTCGTAGTCCTCATCGACAATCCACCCTGCTCCAAGCTTGGCCAGGGCCTTGTAGATGCATACCAAGGCCTCCCAAGGTGCGTTCCGAGATCTAATACCGAACTGCCACCTGACAGGCTTGGTTTTCTTTGGCGGATTGACAGGGGTGAGCCCTTGTGGCCGCTTGTTGGCCTCGTCCAAGCGAAGCTGACTCCGGGAGTGCGGCTTGAGACGACGTAGCGTCTCTTCCTTCTCTCCTTGGCTACGAGGCTGGGTCAAGGGCTCCAGGGACGAGGGTGTTGTCTCGGCGATCTCAACGCCAGCCGCCTTTGCCTTCTCGCGTTCCATAAACACCTTGTGGTATGCGGGCAAGCTGCTCGGTAAAACGCCAACCTTGCTGATATAAGGTTTTGTTGAGGCTCCGGTACTTGTCGACGCTATCGACCTGGCCGACGACATGTTTGGATCCAGCAAAGGACTTGCGGTCGACTCGTCCGTTCCTGTTGTGAGACTTGCGAGTTCTTTTTCCAACTTAGCATCCTGATCGTCTTCTGTTGTTGGGGAGGCCCCGAATGGATTCTCCGAGCCCAGGTTTGCTTCACGGTTGTCAGGTTGGTTGCCTGCTGAAACCACTCAAGAGCCAAGGGGCCTGCGGGCCGACGAAGCGGAAGGCTTCCAACGTAAACGATAACAATGAAGCGGGAAGACTTACGGTTGTTCTGCATGAGCTTGTTCTCGCGCACAATCATGTACGCGTCCTTGATAGCCGAGGGCTCTTCGGCCTCCAGCGCTTCTTGTACGTCCCTCTTTCCATAACCCATGGTCTTGCTGATCTTCTCCGTGACTTCGTTGTGGAGCTTCTCCTGTACCTGGCGCGGGGCCTGGGGGGCAATATCGCTGACCTTGATCGCCTTGTTCAGGTCGACGCCCGTGTTCATGAACTCCTCGACGGGCGGGTGGAGGTAAGCCGGCAAGTCTTTGAGGAACCACGGGTCCTGTCGGATCTCCTCAATCGTCGCACGCTGAACCGGGTTCACAACTAGCATTTTCTTGATCAGAGCCGAGGCGCCGGGGCTCATCCACGTTGGCACCATGTAGCTGCCTCGTGCAATCTTTGCAAAGAGGCTCGGGATATGTTCGTCGTCGAAGGGCAGACGTCCGACCAGCAATACGTAGAGAATAACTCCGCAGCTCCAGACGTCGACCTCAGGACCAGCGTACAGCTTCCCGCCGATGACCTCGGGGGCGGCGTAGTTGGGGGAGCCGCAGCTGGTCTTGAGGAAGTTGCCGTCGCTCATGATGTTGCTGAGGCCGAAATCGGCGACCTTGACGTTGAGGTTCTCGTCGAGCAGCAGGTTCTCGGGCTTGAGGTCGCGGTGGACGATCTTGTGGCGGTGGCAGTATTCGACAGCACACAGCATCTGCTGGAAGAAGCGGCGTGCCTCGTCCTCCTTCATCTTACCGTTTTGGACGATGTAGTCGAACAGCTCGCCGCCGGCGTACTCGAGGACCATGATGATCTCGGCGGGGGTCTTGATGACGGTGAAAAGCTTGATGATGTGCGGGTGGCGCAGCAGCTGGAGGTACTCGATCTCGCGCTCGACGCGGCCCTGCATGTCGCGGCTGATGAGCTTCTTGCGGGGGATGATCTTGAGGGCGACGCGCTGGCCGGTGCCACGGTGCACGGCCAGCTTGACCTTGCCGAAGCTGCCCTCGCCGAGGGTCTTGACGATGTTGTAGGCGCCGATGCGCTGCTCGGTGCGCATCTTGTCGCGCAGGGGGGCGTTGGAGCCGAGAGCCTCTGGGGCGCCGGCCATGACGGCGGCGTTCATGGACCCCGAGTGGTAGCCAACCCCGCCTGACCGCTTGTTGCGCCGGATCTGCGACGGCGACAGCGAGATGGACAGCTCCTCGTCGTCGTACGCCTGCGTCGCCATCGTGTCGCTGTGCTCGAGCCCCGAGCTGAGGGAGGGATGTCGTCGGGATGGCGTCGCAGCAGTGGGGAACCTGGGAGGGGAAGCTAAGCTGCGATGGGCCGACTGCGGGATACGTCAGGACCAGCTTGGAACAACGGCGAGGGGTTCCGCCACTCCGCGCTCTGCTGCCGCTGCAACTGACCGCTCAATTACCAGGCCCTTGACACTTGGCAGCCAGCGGTCAGCCAATGGGAACTCGAGAAGTGCGGGACTCTCCGCTGCCTCAAAGCTTCAGCCCTCGTTCCTCTCCTCCAACTCAATTACCCTTCACGCAGTATTCTATTTCTCGCCAAAACAATCCCGTCTTCACGATTCATGCGTTTCGCTCCGTCCTCTGGAAATATGAGCTGGTCATCCCACCTGCCCGGTTTTTGTCCCCGCAGTTGACCCAGCGTTCCTATGGAGCGTCAGGCATATCCTTGCTGCGTCGACAATCCACTGCTGTGTTATCCACATGCTAGCCGATACCTAACCAACGCCTAGCCGGCCCGGTGGGAGCAGGCCAACCTTGACTCCCAGGCTGTGCATGGTCAGATGCAACCCAACGCTTGCTGGCCCAAAGGTTGCATTGGGTTATCTTGATACGGCTTCTAGCAAGACCTCAAGGCTGAGAAAGAGAGAAAGACCGGAGAAAAGGAGGCATCAACTGGAGACTTTTGAAGATCAAAGGCGCCCAAAGAAGCCTTGGTAAAGTCTCTGGTTAACTTAGCAAACTAATCTCAACCCGTGACCTATGTGCGGTCTGAAAATGCCATGCACGCTTGTTAGCTTGCAGAGGTAGTGCGGTCTAGCCAAGGCCGGCCCCTATTCTCGTCTCTATCGTGTGTTCGTTCTTTTGACGCTCGAGACTTGTCTCAAACCGGTAGAAATTCTGTGTTGATAATTGTACAATATATTACATTTACGTGGCACTTTGATATTCACGAAGGTCCGACTATGCCTTCCTCTCCTCCTCTCGGAGCCTTGCAACCAGTTTTTCCCGCAAGAAAGGACTCAACCCAAGGCTGTGATGACTCTCAGTCAGCAATGCTCACTCATCACAACAAAAAACAAATACTCACATCCCCTCATTCGTCACAATCCGATATGTCCCACTGGCCTGAAAGTTCCCAATGATGCCTCCCGCGCCATTGACCTCTACGCTGCCAAGGATGTCCTCCGGCCTGTTTCAAGATGTCAGATACCTTATTGCCGTGTAGTCCAACAACTTCAGATTGAACATACCAAGCTATCCTCCCAAAGTCAGGGGGGTTGCGCCGGTCGCTCAAATGAACCCAACCCCCTACTCCCGCTCCACCAGCACCGCCCTCAGCGCTCGCGCCGCCCGCCCCGGTTCCAGCTCCCCGCTGGTTCCTTGCTTGGATGAAGCTGAAGCCTCCCGGAGAGGCAAATGCAAGAGCCTGGCTCTTTAGATCTGGGTCATCGGCCGCATGCTTGGCGAGGACCTCGTTGAGAATCGACAGGAAACGGTGATTCTGCTGGAAGGAATTGGGCGTCGGCGGGATGGACGTCGTGCTGCCTATCGCGAGGGATGGGTTGGGCGGTGTTGTGTCGAGCAGGGAGAGAATGTAGCTCTTGGGGTTTTCGGGATGGGCGAAGACTTTCTGCGATGCGAGTGGTTAGTGCTGTCCAGCTTCCAGCTTTGCGCTTCAAGATCAGCGCCGACTTACAATGCTTGGGTTCGAGGTCAATGTGGACAGCCCTCGAACGGCGAGTCGTATCCTCGGGGCTGTGCGGAAGCGTGATAATAGCATTGTGGCGGTTGGCTGCGAATTGGAAGCTGTTCAGCAGTAGCAAATTGAATGTTTTGTCGCCATGATGTCAGTGCCACTCGGCGACGGGGAGATGCCGGCGGCAGCGAAATGTGGGGCGCAGCCCCTGTCCGCCCCTCCAACACGCGAAACGACGCGGTCTCCAGCGGCCAATTTACGCGATCTAAATGTTGACTCTGCAGATTGGCTTCCTGGCGACCTTGAACACAACGAAGTCCATTGTTGCTTCGAAACACCACCAGGGCTCAAAATGATCACGGTAACGAGTCCTCGAAAAATGCCCCAAACAGGCGGGCAAAAGAGCTCCGAAAACGCAGAACGAGCAGCTGCAGGAGGAAACGCCAGACGAAAGCCCATTGCGCCGCTCTTCGCGCCCAAAAACCTCCCCCCCTCGAGCGGGATACCCTCTTCCTCGCCGGCCTTTGCGACGCCCATCCACCCGATCAAACCGTTCCAGGCACCTGCACCTGCGAAGGCGGCGATTCTCCCTATTATTCTCCCGCCTGCGACCCTTCGCCCGCTGGCATTCCGCACGTTTACGAAGAAATACAGCCTTACGCTTACGTCGACTGCTCTCCAGGAGCTCGCTACTTTTATCGGGAGGCACTGCGGCTCAGGATGGAGGGAAGAGGGGCTGGCTGAGAAGGTCCTGGAGGAGGTTTCACGCTCCTGGAAGAACCGCAATGGAGGTGTCATTGTCGATGGAACCAGCCCCGAGCTGAAGGATATTCTCAAGACATTGGAAGGGAATATGAGCGGCGGCAAGATTATCTCCGGGCCTCGTGGGCTCAGCCGGCAGAATAGTTTGATGCTGGAGACGTCTCAGGAGGCCGAGCACACGCAAACACGCCTCGGGCTGAGGCCGGCCGTGCTGTCGCGGGACGACAGCCAGTCAAGCCTGGGCATGTCTGGGCTGGACTTCTCGGAACAGCCCGACGATGAGAAGTCGAACGACCCGCGGACATGGCTGAAGGTGATTCACGCATTCGATCAGCCGAGGTACACATACAATGTTGGAAAGAAGCATTTCGAAAAGGAGACGACGAAGCCATCCTTGTTGCCCGCCGCCTCTCACAAAACAGACGCCTTCCGGAACCGCTTCAATGTCATTCACCAACGCCTCCTTCGCAATGAGTCCTTCCAGACATCTGCTGTGGCCGGTGTTAGAGGTGGCGCTCGGGGGAAGAATGCGTCCGGGGTGATGCAATCTCACAAAATTACCCCTATCTCGAACCTCTTGGGTCGCCACGGGACTCACCACATGCTGCTGGGAATGCTCGTTATTCTTCCAACCGGAAACTTGGCCATCAGCGACCTCACAGGAACCATTGCGCTAGATCTTTCCCATGCGGCAATGATCCCCGAGGACTCGGCTTGGTTCACGCCCGGCATGATCGTGCTCATTGACGGCGTCTACGAGGAGGAGGAGGAAGTCGCTGGAAAGGGGCTGAGCGGCAGCACCGGCGTTGGTGGCACTATTGGTGGCCGCTTCCAGGCCTTCTTCATCGGTCAGCCGCCATGTGAGAAGCGACGCGCCACGCTTGGTGTCAGCGGGCCCGACGGTGTTACCGCGGCTGACCACACTATCGGGGGCGGTTTCGGATGGATTGATTTCCTTGGGGTGGGCAGCGAACGTGCCGTCGGAACTCGCATGCGCCGTCTAGAGCACAAACTCCTTCGTCAACCTCGCCTTGAAGACCCCGACGCACCACCAGGTCGCGGCCGTGTCGTCATCCTGGGTGAGCTCGCCATCGACCAGCCCCGATGTCTCCAGGCCCTAAAGAAGATCCTCGGTTTATACGCCAGTGACCCCCCTGGCACTACCCCCATGACCTTCATCCTCACTGGCAACTTCACCACCCACGCCGTCATGGCCCGTGGCGGCAGCGGTGGCAGCATCGAATACAAAGAATTCTTCGACGCCCTAGCATCTACCCTCGCCGACTACCCGACCCTCCTAACCACCTCCACCTTCGTCTTCGTCCCCGGTGACAACGACGGCTGGGTCTCCGCCTTCGCCGGCGGCGCCGCCGTGCCCCTCCCACGAAAACCCGTCCCCTCCCTCTTCACCTCCCGCATCCGCCGCGTCTTCGCCAACGCCAACACCGAAGCCGGTCTCTGCGGCCCCGACGCCGGCGGCGAAGCCATCTGGACCACCAACCCCAGCCGCCTCACCCTCTTCGGCCCCAGCCAAGAAATCGTTCTTTTCAGAGACGACATCTCCTCCCGCCTCCGCCGCGCCTCCGTGCGGCTAAAATCCAAAACACCCGCCGCGCAGACATCAGACGAGGACATCTCCATGTCCGGCGCCCTTCCCCCCGACGACGAAATGGAGCTCGACCCCCCGCGTAACCCCTCCAAAGAAGTTACTCCGTCTGTCCCCTACGATATCCACGCCGCACGCAAACTGGTGAAGACTCTTCTTGATCAGGGGTATCTAGCTCCCTTTCGCCAGGCGCAGAGGCCGGTGCATTGGGACTATGCGGGGGCGCTGCATTTGTATCCGCTGCCGACGGCGATGGTGCTGGTGGATACGTCGGCGCCGCCGTTTTGTGTCACGTATGAGGGGTGTCATGTGATGAATCCGGGGAGCGTGTTGGTCAGTGGGCGGAAGGGGGTGGCGAGGTGGGTGGAGTATGAGGTTGGGAGGGTAGGGGGGTTGAGGGAGTGTACTTTTTAGTAGAGGTAGCTTCTGTGGGTAGTGAGGGGGTGGAAAGGGGATGAAAGGGAAAGGGGGATGATGTGACAGAAGGGGATAAGACGGAAAGGGGGTGAAAGGGATGGGATGGAAGTAAACATCACGACGATGGAGTGAAACAGGGGCGACGGATGATACTAACGACGATGGGAAGGCGTGTGGCGCTATGGCTTGTATTTCGGTTGTTGGTTATCACCATGTTGGATCGTCGCAACGACTTAGTCGACGATGTCGGGGACATTCACATTACACTCCACATTCGGGTTACAAGGAGCATGGACATATGTGAGGTTCACACAAAACAATTCCATTATGTGACCCCTTCGTCATGTAATTTGTGCAGAGGTACAGAGCAATTCTATTATGTAAACCCTGAGCTGTAGGTCGGGCCCGCGCCCACGTCGCCCATGTCGCCCACGTCGAGGTTGCACGTGATCGTGTAGTTGATGTCGAACGAGATGGTGGTGGGGACGCCGTTGTAGGGCAAGGTGAGGGTGCAGTGGATGTTGATGGTGGCGGTGTGGGACATCTTGATGGGGGAAATGTGTTAGGTGCTGTTGGTTAACGTGGTGAGGTGTGGGAGAGTTACCTTGTTGGCGATGTCTTGTCGTGTAAGTAACGGTGTTTTATTGGGTGCCTTGTGAGGGGGAATGAGGGGCCTTTTGAGCTTAAGAGGTGCTTCACAGGCGATGTTCTAAGTTTTCGGAGGACTTGGTTAGGTATATAGGCTTGAGAGGTGACGTGCAGTTATTCTGGTGTTGGAGGCTTACGACGGAAAGGCAGTACTTCCCGGAATTGGGAATGCTGGCGGGGCGAAGAGGGCGTAGTGTGAACAAAAGTGATGTTGGGAGGCAAGTTACGGCACAGAAGTGAAAGATGTGCCTGGGGGATGAAAGATCTTGAGGAGTATTATGATGATGAGAAGAAGAAGAGAAGAAGAGAAGAAGAGAAGAAGCCGGGGAGGGCGATCCTTAAATACAAGTCAGAAGATGGAGAGAAAAGCCCTTATCACAACCTCGGGCCGAGTCTCACTCTGGTGGCGTTATTCACAAGAAGTTTGATTCCGTCAATAGGGCCAAAGCAAACTCTATTCTTGCTATTGATCCACGCCTTAGAAAGTGTAACTTGTTTTACAACTGAATGCTGCTAACCTGAACACTCAGATTGTTATCTTATCTCGACGAGTGATGATTCACTCTCGTCCCATACCGGGAGCAACTACACAATAGCTCACCTCGGATGATTCCCATTGAGCAAACTGAACAACCAAGTTTTCAGCGTGCCATATGACTCCAATCTATCACGGGATGAGAAAAACTTGCGCAAAATTCCATCCGGTTGTGCTCGCCGCCTACCTACCTAGGTAAGGTAGTTTGAGCACTTACACGCCGACCCACCCCTAACCCAAACGCCACGGACGTCACAACCGCCTCTATTAGCTCCTCTCCCAGTAATACTCAGCTTTGAGAACACTCCACTGTTTTCCAAAAGGAAGTATCAATAGCCATTGTCTTCGCCTTCCCTGACACCAAGCATGTGCCCTTCCACACTCCCAGTCACAGTCCCAGATCAAACACTCCCTGCAACCCAACATCTATGCCACAAACTCGGATATCAAACCCAACCCAACTCAAGTTTGGGGGCAAGCAAAGAAAAGAATAAGACTTAAAATTATCCAGACACAATGATTCATAACATCATCCCCTCGTGTCGACATGAACGTGAGCGAATCTGATCTGACCTAGGCAACCTGATCGACCAACCTCCCAATGAAAAATCCATCTTATCATGAACCAACCAACCAACCAACCAACCAATTCGAACAATGTATGTATCCATCATGAATCCCTTCCTTCTACCAAGAAGTCTCCAATCCAGCGTGTAATCTCCCCAATACCATCATGCAATCCAACACTCGCCTCTACCACCAATTCTTCACCTAACACATCATGTACAACAACAACCCATCACATCGCACCACATCACATCACTCCTCCCCCCCATCCTCCTTCTCAACAGCAGCCACGCCCCCCTGAATCAACGCCCCCAACTCCCACGGATTAAGCGTACTCCTCCTCCTCGACGCAACCCTGCTTGTCCTCCTCTCCCTCTTCCTCACCGGCACCGGCACCGGCTTCGGCGCCAACTCATCCTCACTCTCATCCACCCCCCGACTCTGGCCCGCTGTCTCTGTACCCCCATCCGACCGCGTACTCCTCGACGCGTCCGCCGCGGCGCTGGTGTCCGTCCCCGTCAGGGGCGGCGCGAGACTCACGCGCTTCTTGCCCCCTGCGCGAGCGGCCTTGAGCTTGGCTCTAACGCGAGCTGCGTCGGCGTCTCGCTCCGAGGCGGCGAGCTTGGCGGCGATGGTGGCCATGGAGAGGGGGGATTGCTGGGGCGGGGGGAGAATGTTGCCTCCTGTGCGGGGCAGGGGCAGGCGGGAGTTTACTCGGCGCGGTGAGCGGTCGCGGCTGGGGGTGGGTTCGGGGTTGGGGAGAGGCGGAGGGGGCATGATGTCGGTGCTGCTTTTGTGGGTGGTTGTTGTTGTTGGGGCGGGGGCGGATGGTTTTTCTGGCTTGGTGGAAGTCATTGGCTTTTCCGTCTTCGTGGAGGTGGGTTCGGGCTTTGTTCGCGGGCGCGACTTGTCGCGGACTGAGTCGTTTCGTGACGGTGCCCGAGAGGGTTGTTTCGAGGTGGCTTCTTGTTGTCTCGAGACGGGAGACACGCGACCACGTCCTCGTGTCGCGGATGTTTCTTGAGGCCTTGAGGTTGGAGAAATACGGCCCCAGGCTCTGGCCGATGTCGCTGCCGTGGCAGACGTAGCCGCCGATTTGGGTGCAGACTCATTTGGCGTCTTGATAAACTGCACGCTGCTTGTCGTTGATGAGGCTGACGCAGAAAGGTCTGCCAAGGTAGGTGGTGGAGCATCCTCCTGCTGTTGCACTGGGCGTGGTGGTTGTGCTGATTTCTTCTTCGGGGACTGTTGAGGCTTGTCCTCGGTTGGCGGCGCCAGAGGTGCCTCAGCCTTGAGGTCCCGTGTGTTCTCCTCCGAGATGGCCGTAAACTCCTGTGGCCTCCTGCGCTGGGTGATGTTCCCTGCGCCCCTATTCCCTACTGTGTGCGAGTCGCGCAGAGGGCTTAGTTGGGGCGGAACGGGAAGTGGTGATGATGGAAGCATAAACGACTGCTGAAGAATCTCAACGTTGGGCTCCTCAGCCTCGAGATCGTCGACGTCGACATCGACATCGTCCTCGAATATGCTAGATTCCGAATCACTGGCTTCGACGTCGTCCAGCTCTGGTGGCGGGATGAAGTGTTCTGCTCCAGGGGTGGGCGAGTGCATCATGCTGCGCTCCTCAGTGGCCTCCGCAACAGCAGACAGCCGAAGCCCAAACCCTTGGGCCGTCTCTGCAACGTTCTGAACCCGCACTGGGCTCAACCGCAGCCCCATCTTCAGCTCTTCCACATTGACCGGGCGGCCGCTGACCTGCATCCTATTGCGCCACCCATCAATCAGATGGACCGCCTCCTTCCAGCGCGTCTCCATCTTCTCCCACCCGTCTCGCAACCTGTGAATCTCATCTTCCCGCACAACCACCTCCTCGATGGGCACAAACGAGGGGTTTGTCAAGATCGTACGGAGATGCTCAAGAATGCTCTCAATCTCAGCCGACATCTCCGCGCAGCTCGCCGGCAATGCCAAAGCCTGATTGTCAGCATCCTTGGACAGCACCTCGCCCGCGCCATCCCACCCACTCATCTCCTTGAGCTTCTCCGACGTCTTCCGCATTAACCCGAAGATCGCCTCGTTCTCCTCGCTAAGCGTCTTAGCCAGCTCAGCCAAGTACGAATTCGTCTCTCCCCGCAAGTCATACCCATCACTGACAGTCGTCACATCCGCCGCCACCCCAGCATCCGACCCAACATCCCCAACAACCGTAATCGTCGTAATCCCCGGGCTCTTGCTCGCCCCCCTCGCCCTCCCCGCCTCCGTGACCGCCTTCTTGAGCCCGTCAATCTGGCGATCCCGCTTGCGAACCTCGTTCGCGCACGCCGCCCTGGTCTGCGCAACCAGCACCTTTGTCTTCGCCGCCTCCTCCTTCAGCCGCTGTATGATCGCCTCCGCAGACTTGAGCTGCGTCCGCATCGTCGTCTCGGCCGACTCCGCCAGCGACACCTTCCGCTGGTACTCTGCGTTCTTCTCCTGCAGCCGCTGGATGTCGTTCGCCTGGCGGAGCGACTCGGCGCGCAGCGTCCGTAGCGTTGTCGAAAGCGACTCGCGGTGTTCGGCATCGCGCTGGAGTAACTTTGTCAGCCCCCCGTCCTTCCCTCAACCTCAACCAGACAAAAAACTAGGAGTGCACCCACGTCACGTCGCAAAATCAGATCATTCACCACAGCCATGACCCGCCCCATGGTCGCAGCCACATCCGCGCTGCTGTCGCCCGGGTGGGTAAAGTTGATGTTCTCGCCATCTCTCAGCAAGCCGCGCGAGAGCAGCTGGTTGTTGATGTACAGCGACGCCTGTCGCAAATTCTCGAGCTCTATCATGGCGAAACGCGGATGCGAACTTCCCCGCTCATGAATCCTGGAATTGGTGTCGGGTGGGAGGAAATGTTTCGAGGGAACAAACAATGGGCTCTCAGACGTCACGAGCACGGTGAATCGCGAGGCCGGGAAAATAATTGTGTGAAGATGCGCAACCCGCAGTTCTGGGCTAGAAGCTTGGATCTCATTGGAGCTGCAAGGGCAATCTCGAGCCGTTGTGTTTATTTGGTGGGGCCGTTGCTGTGGCAGCCACCCCGCCAAATTCGGCATCTTCCCTGGGAGGGAGTTCATGACCCTAACCCTGGCATGTTCAGTTCAAATTTGACATTGGCAAGCTGGCAAGTGATTCATTCTGTCTGCTTATTCCTATTCATCGACAGATATGCACCCGAGACTAGCTGCAGTGAGCTCCAGTGTCATAGTCCTACACGACACTGACACAAATTGAAGGTGTGTCGACCGTGGGCACCTCCGAATCGACTGGTCAGGAGTGACTTGCTGAGGTAATCGCTTGAAGAAGTCAGCTTCTGCGCAAACGACAACAGCGAAGTAAAAGTTTGAATCCACGATACTTCAGACATTTTGAGAAGATTATTTGGGACGCGGTGTTTGTCAGCTTCACACCTGCCGGTACGAGGGAAGAATCCTTGCAGCGGCCTGGTGTTCTGATGGCCCCGCGTGCGTCATCATAGTACTTTGGGTGGACAGTAAAGACCGGAAGGAGATCGAAGCACTCACATAGTTATCCCTATCGAAGGCCTGCTGCCAATTTGGTTGAGCGCGGCCCCGGCCTCGCTTCCGGCAGCACGGCGTCTCCCCACCCGCGGACCCGCACTTCCCGTGTCGGGAGAACCACCCGGACGGCTCCAGCTTCCCGCATCAGGGATGGTATGATCGAAGTCTCCAAGAGCTTTCATGATTCTGGCACAAACTTTCCACGCTTCTCCCTCATCGCCCGCACTCTGTTCCTGTCTTCCTCGAACTGCTTCAGCAGCTCGGCCTGCTCCTCCTTCTTCTTCTCCCTCAGCTGGAACCGGTAGAAGTTGGTCAGCTCCTCCTTCTTCTTTTCTTCCCTATCCAACATCTTCCTCTTCGCCTCCTCCGCTTCGTTCTTGCTTGCCGGTGCGTTTCTGCCACCGCGTGTGACCGTGACAAAGCCATCCTCGTCCGGCTCGTTGCGCAACCTCTTCGCCATCTCGGCGGCTTCTTGCTCCTTCTTGGCGAAGAGCTCGGAGAAAGCATCAACGGATGCCTGCAAAGCGTCCCTGTCAGGATACGACAGGCGGTTGTGCGTCTTGAGCCAGGCCGACCCAAGCAGCGGCGGGGCTTTCCCAGCCCCGAGTTTGTCGACGCTTCCCCAAGACGGGTATTTCTTGGACTTGTGCACCTTTGCGATTGCCTTCAGCACTTGATCCACGCTCTTGTCGTCGGCGAGCATCACAACGGCGGTGCTGCCACTCTTCCGTAGCGGCCGCGTCCATGTGCTGGGAATCCGGGCTGCCACCTCTTCCGCTGCCCTCTCTGCCTCCTCGTGCTCGCGTTTTCGTTTTTTGCTGTGCGCTGCCAGCAACCGTGCTGCCTGTGCGGGCTGCGTGTCTGTGTGGGATTCTCTTCGCTCTTCTTCGAACGTCACGCTCTCGAAGCGGCCGACGCCTACGAGCGTGGCAAAAAGACCGCGAAAATGAATTTCGGTGGCATCAACGGGAACGTTCGTCAGAAATAGGCTTCGAGAGTCGTTGGCTGTGGGTATTTTGGGCGCATTGCGACGGGCGTAGAGGTAGTGGACCGCCGATCGAGGGAATGACGGGAGAGGTGGAATGGAGATTGGAAGCACGGAGAATTCCCCGATTGTTGGTGGACAGGGCGCCATATTGTCTCTGACCATGCAATCAGACGAATGGTGAAATGGTGATGGTTGATGCTCGAGTTGAGGATCGACACCTCAGTTCAGAAACTTTTGAGCCCCACTTTCAGCCTTACCGCGCCACCCAATCGCCTGATTGGCCAGAAGTCGAAAGCGCAAAGCAGAGTCATTCAGCAGGAGCGACCAGCTGCTGGAGGGAAAATTGTTTCTTTCACTCGCTCGCTCACTGTGTTGAATCAAGACATCGAAGTAGTCTAACGTCAAATCAATGTGGCTCCCATCGCCATATTCGCTCCTTTTCAACCCCTTCGCCCTTGGTTTCCCGTTCTCCTTTTCTCACAGCTGACTGGAATTTCACTTCGGATCCGTAACTGACGCTAACGTCACCGGATGGCAGCGAATCCCAATTGGGTTTCGCTCATCCTCCAGTGTCGCCGGCAGGGCGGCAATGGCACCGGCAAGGTCATCATAGACGGGAGTCGGCTTGTGTGGGTCATCACTAGCCTTCCGCAATGGCGGTGTTGACGTCTTCACGGCTTGCAACGGATAGCGTTTGTGTAACTGTCTCGTCATGGGCCGCCTTCGTCTGCCTGCAGCGATCCGCAATCTCGCTCTCGGCCCGACGAGAGCGGCAGCGGCCTCAAAACCTCCTCCCTTCCTCGCCTTCCGCTCGTCTGTTCTCTTCATCATCTTCACCGTTTGCCTCGCTATTTTTACCGACATTTTCCTATACGGATTGATCGTCCCGGTGATCCCGTTCAGTCTCACAGAGCAGGCTGGTGTTCCCGAGGAAGAAGTGCAGAAATGGACCGCCATTCTGCTGGCCTGCTACAACGCCGCGCTGTGCGTCGGCAGTCCCATCGCCGGTTTCTATGCCGACCACACTGCGTCTCGTCGGGGGCCGCTCCTCCTCGGGCTCCTGGCGCTCGCAGGGTCGACGTTACTCCTGTGCCTCGGCACGACGGTCGCACTGCTGGTCGTGGGCAGGCTGCTCCAAGGTCTCAGCGCCGCCGTGGTGTGGTCGGTTGGTCTTGCGCTTCTCGTTGACACTGTCGGCAAAGGTGTTGGCCAGTCGATGGGCTATGTCGGAATTGCGATGTCGGTCGGCTTGCTTATCTCGCCGGTGATCGGCGGCGCAGTGTACGCTGCAGCTGGCTACTACGCCGTATACTACATTGCATTCGCCCTCATCTGCTGCGACATCGCTTTGCGCCTTGTGCTCGTCGAAAGAAAGGTTGCACAGCAATGGCTCGATACCACCTCGGACAGCGACCACGACAGAGCCTCAAACGGGAATTCCCGAAGCAGTGACATTTCCCCCGGAGCCGCATCGCCCTCGGAGGAGAAACCCCGAAGTCCGCATATGGAGCTGATCAAGTCCAAACGGATCACTGCCATCTTGTTCGCTGTCGTTGTCGAGGCTGGGCTCGTGTAAGCAGGTCCTCGGTGCACCGCCGGCTCCCTTTCCGATAGGTCAATATGTGCTAATAGCCGCCAGATTCGCATGCGACACGGTAATCCCCCTCTTCGTCAAGGACGTGTTCTCGTGGGATTCCACAGCGGCAGGACTGGTGTTCATCTGCATCATGGTTCCCGGTTTTGTCTCGCCGCTTGTCGGTGCGCTTGCAGACCGCCATGGTGCCAAATGGACCGCAATAGCCGGCTTCACTCTTTCGGTTCCCTTGGTGGCTTGCTTGCGGTTTGTGACGCAGAACACTGTGGGCCACAAGGTGCTCTTCTGTGCTCTGCTCACGCTTTTGGGCGCCACCTTGCTGGCATTGGTCAACACGGTGCTGATGGCCGCCACGACCTACGCAATCGACGACGAAGAAGCAAAACGGCCAGGAGTATGGGGAGAGAAGGGTGTCTACGCCAGCGCTTATGGCCTATGGACAACTTGCTACGCTCTCGGGGGAACGATTGGGAGCCTCATGGCCGGGTACCTCAATGCTGGGCCCGGATGGGGCACTCTGACCTGGAGCCTTGCGGTGTGGTGTGCAGCTGGAATGGTGGTGTCCTTCGGGCTTGGACCTGCACCCACCAAAAAGGATATTGGTTCCAGGCAAACAACTATCGACGCCGCGGCGCATGACTCGCGCAGCGCGGCTCCTTAGCGGCACTTCTTGGCGACCCTGATGGAGGGTGCGGTGTACCCCGGGATGGTCTAAATATGAACGGCTCAAAGCGGTATCCAATTGCAGCCCGCCGATGCGGCTCATCATCCGCTAGCTGCGCTGCTTTGTTGCCAACAGCGGCCCAATTCTACATTTTCAGATTTCAACAGTGATGCGCCCAACACCGCGGCTGACGCAGGCGAGCATGGTTGTAGCCTTCTCGTCCTCGGGCAGGGCGGTCCCTCTGTGGTCAACACGGCCGTCTTTCAAGCCAATCTTGCAAGTGCCGCAGTTGCCAACACTGCAGCTATAGTCCACCTCAAAGTGCTTCTGCAGGACCTCGAGAAGCGACTCTTCCCCGCCGACCTGGAGCAACATGTTCTCCTTGTTGGCGACCACCGCCTCGAAAGGATCTCCAGATATGTCGGCCTCAAACGCCTCAAAGTGGACCTCGCCGTCGGGAATGCAGCGTGCTTTTGTCTCTCTCGCAGCCTCGTCCATGAGTCTCTTCGGTCCACAAAAGTAGAGATGCGAGTTCCACTTCATGCTCCCAAGAATGCCGGGGATGTCGAGCCGCTGCCCCAGCGACTTATCGTATAAGATAACACGATCACCTAGCTTCTCTAGGCGATCCCGAAAAGGTACCTCTTCGGCTGAACGCACAGCATAGTGCAGCACGACGCTCCACTTGAGCTCTGCCAAGGCCTCTAGATGAGAAATGAAGGCTGTGATCCCGACGCCTGCAGCAACGAAAACGTGGTTGCCGGCGGCACGAGCACGCTGGATGCCCTCCGTCATGGCTCCAACCTGCACAACATGGCCCACCTGGCCCTGCTGATGCATGTACTTGGACCCGCCACGGCTCTTGTCGTCCAGCGAGATGCCTAGCTGGAACCGGTTTCTGTTCCCGTCGACTATCGAGTACGCCCTCACCAGGCCGTTGCCCAACTTGAGCTTTGCATGTGCGCCAGGCTCGAGTTCCACCTGCTTCGGGTCTGTCAGAGGCTCCACGGCCTCCAACACGAAAGACACAATCCGAGGAGTCTGCTGCTTCCTCTCCACGACCCGAAAGTCCCTCCACTTCGTGACTGACTCCCGCGCCTTGCGCTCCTTGGCCTTTTGCTTCACGACTCTAGTTTGGAATTCCCCGCGACTCTCCGCGCCAAGCGCCTCGATCTGAGAGAGCTCCTCGTTCATCGCTGCATCCCCTTTGTTGCGGTGCAGATACTCTTGGACTCTCTCAACGGTCCACTTCGGGTACTTGCGCTCGACCAGCCGGATTTTATCCCCGGCCTTGACTGTCCCTGGCTTGATGGTGCGATAGTACCAGCCTGTCCGGCTCGTCTTCCACGTCATCAAGGCCATGTTCTTGAGCCCGAACCGCTGGTTCAGCTTGAAGCATGGTTGCCGCGGTAAGCTGACTTGGAGCACGAGCTCGTCGCCTACCGCGATGATATCGCCTATGCAGACATTCCTTTCATTCATTCGTTCAGTGACGAAGTTCTCGCCGAAGCCACCAGGTTGGAATTCTGCGGCGGCGGTGGGGTACTCCTCTTTCAGCTTCCCATAGTGAGAAGAGCAAACTGCAGCTCATCAGCATCCTGTCTTAAGTGAGACAAAGGGGTAAACATACATCCAAGAATCGACTTATCAGGCCCGCCATGGAAGACCAGATCGTGCTCGTCATCGGCGATGCCATCGGGGCCGATGTATACAGGCCCATCGACCACGGATTTGTCGATTGCAGACACGGTGGTCGAGCCCGGCAATGGCTTCATCTGCCCGGAGCGGACCTCCAGAAGGGTGTCGCTCGTGAAGGGCGCCCAGAGATCCACCTCCACATGCTTCTCCTGCGGGGTCATGGTGCGTGTGTAAGCGACTAGTCGAGGGAACGTGAGGTCAAGAAGTGGCGAAATCGATCTCAATCCAAAGTGTAACTCGACAATAAAAAAATGCAACCCGTGAAGCCCAGGAAATAAAAGACGAGTGGTATTAGTGAGGTGGCTTGATGGCTTGAGTTGAAGCGTATAGAACTAAGGTAGATCAAGTGCGTCCCATCAAATTGCTCCACCGAACGTTCCATTGCAGTAATACGCCCCCTCATCCAGCTCCCGTCTCCAACTCTCAATTGTCCGCCTATCAGAGTTCGGCCGATGTCACTGTCCGCGGCGGGCAGGGCCGTTGCTGACACGCACCAACGTTTAGCCCGGACCCTGAGTCATCCCCCCATTTGAGCGATGCGAGGTCTATGCGAATTGATAGGTAGTTAGTTAGTGGGTTGTCTTGTGTTGATCAGGGGTTTGGGAGCTGTCCTGCGCCTTTTCGGAAATATTTTCTGACAAAAAAAACTTAATCCCGAGTTTGTTTGGGGTTGCAGCAGTGCTACTGCTGCTGCCTAGCGGGGGAATGTTATACCACCACAGTAAAATGGAGAGGAGCTGGTCCCAAGGAGATGCTTTACCTGGCTTGTGCTTGAGCTGTGCTGATGAGGGGAGAGGAAAGGAGAAGGGGAGGGGAAAGGAAAAAACCTTGGCGAGTGTTGGGGGTTGCGTCTGATTGGCTGGTTGGCTGAGCGGTAATGCGTGATGGGGCTTTGTCTTTTGTGAAACCCCCATTTAGAGGAGCGAGAGAAGAGGAGCTAGGGGGCATAGCAAACGGCTGACTCAACAGGGGATGTTTTATACGGTTCCTGCTTCTGTTTCCTTGCCAGTGCTTCGGATGGAGTATGACTCTTGTTACGTTGGTGGCCCGGAAGCTGAGGTGACTGGTTGTGTTTGGGGCGGTCGGGTTGTATTACAGATTGAGAATACCTATTGTACCTATTGCTTCTAGGGAATTAGAGTTAGATATCTGCCTGGATGACGAGATTGTACGACTACTGGTATATAATACCCGTCCCTGAAGCTGAAGGCAGGAAGTGAACGGCATGTCAAAATCGGAATGCGGTGACCAAAGAAGAGAAGGGAAAGCGTAGGCTTGCTTTTCAAACATCAGATATATTGAATTAGGTTGCTCGTAAACCAAGGGGAATTGCTTGCCGTATATCGCTAAGCAGTGCGAGAACAGCTCGGAGAGCTATCCAAATCGGGAGCTTCCTGGACTTGAGCTCCCGGAGCGTTTGCAGTCCCGCGGGGGTCTCAGGGGCCCAGATGAAACAAACATTGGAAACTCACCGGTCGATTTTCAACCCATATTTTTCAGATGAGGCTCCTCATGACGCATACAACACGTCATAGCTCTCGCAAACGGGACGTCCTGCCGCGTTACTCACCTGATGCGTATTCAAACGGAATCGTTGAACTGAGGACGGTTCTGGCCTCGAGCTCTCCACTCGGATGGCATGGAAATCCGTCCACTTGGGCTTGCCGACCCAGTTTCTCTGCCAATTTGCGCAGAAAGCAACGGCTCAGCCTGATACGCGTTCCGCGGCTTCCGCATACCGGGGAAGCCTTCCGGTGCAGTCTGGAGGCCTCAGGCGAGGGATGGTCGACGCGCGTGTTCTGTGAAGTGTCATGAGGCTCTAGCACTCGAGCCGCACTTGCAGCTCATGCACTTTGCGCCCAATGTGCTGATTCTGCCGAGCTTTGACCCGAAGATTTTCGTCGCCTGTGCTTGAGGGGGGGTCAAGAGGACTGACACGTCGGCCCGGGGCGGAGCAGACAGGGTGAGTGACCCCCTTTCACGCAAGGCTGCGAGCCGCATGGAGGACGACAGCTCATGTGCTAATGTGACCTGGCATGTCGAGCAAGTTTTCCCGCTTCGAGCTGCAGATATCGGGCTGTACTCTTCGGGTGTTCACGGCTGGGTCGCGCGGAACCGACACACATATGATCAAGCCTGAAACTGATGTCATCACCACGTTACACGGATCTTTCTCGGAGGCATTGTTGAGGAAGTCGGTGTAAGCACACACCGCTTGTGTGGCGATTTTGGGACACACACTGGGAGAAAATTTGTTAGCCGCGATAACCAGCAAATCAACAGCAGCCCGCCAAGGGTAGCCAGTATTTGGAGAATTTGATCAGCAATAGTTGCGATGGGAAAGACGAAGTGCGGTTGTGAGCGTCGGTTCGATGACCATGATAAAATGCCATTCCCACCATCGGGGTGCGGTAACATTCATGGTGTGCTGGATCCAAGGTGACGAGGCACCCAATCAGATCAAAGTGTGAACTCGTCACCACCAAGTCAACACAACGACTCAACGTCCGCAAATCACAGGGGCCGCCAGACCTCACGAGACCAGGCTAGCATGCGGGAGGGAGACAAGCATGCGCCATTGCAGGGCCTGATGCGGCTCCGCGGCCTTCCAGACCGTGCAAGGCCCGTGTGTGTGCCTGTGATGAGATGCTAGCGACAGGCTAGAAGCGGGGGTGGTGACGGATCATCTGTGTTAATTTAGAAAATAAATTGGGAATGGAATGACAGAGTGTGTGAATTGGAGGGGTTGTGAATGAGAGATTGGTGGAGCAGAGCCTCATTGCAACGCTGGGGGCTGGTCCGTCGACTCGTAATCCGTCGGGTCCTGTTCAGGGCGCAGAGCCTGAAACGGTAGTTGTGCGCTGTCACAGTGGGAAGTGGCCGGGTAGCTGCAGGCGCCGCGCAAATAAGGTATGCACCGGTCCCATCTGTCTCGAAGCCGTGATGGGGCTTGAGCGGGGGTGCAAAAATGGTGGTGAAGCGGAGAGCTTCGAGGTGAGAGACGAGGAGAAAGGAGAAATTTGGGGTGCCGCAGAGAGTGGGGGAGTCCAAAAGGCTCGGAAAACTGGAGGCTCTTGCGGCTCTGCGGTTCGCTTTTCGGGCCTGGTGGTCGATCCCCCGCTGTTTGCTTTCATTGGCCCGCTTCTGGACCATGTTCAGACCCTTGCCGCCGTCGTGTTGAGTTTCGCTGGCAAGCGCTCGTGTACTTCTACAAATGGAGACCTAGGAATGCCAATATACTAGCGAAAAGCGGGTCAGTGTTGAGGCTCATGATGTAATTTTTAGCAACTTCAATCTCAGTGCTTGCCCAACACCACCCCAATTTGCAGAACGTTCCTGCCTCAACACAGCTTCCATTCAGCCCGCGTCACTGTATCCACTGCAAGCGTGCTAGGCCCTTCCTACATCCGCATGCGAGTTCTGCTTGACAAGTGCCGGATTTGGTCTGCCCTCCCTTTCCCGACCATAACCTGGAAGAGCCTCACTTGGCGCGGTTGGCTGCGACAGCATGCCCCATCCTGCACACACCCGGTCGGTCACTAGGTGAGGGCTCCGTGCTTCACTTCCTCAACAGAAAGTGCTGGATTCCATCGCGTTTGTGTCTGGTTCAAAACACTTTGCGGTCGTGTCGGCTGCCGCAGTCCGAGTTCTGCGCATCCTCGTTTCACGGAATGCCCAAGCCTCGGACAGCATGCCTCCCAATCTCGTCCATCAATTTGATGGCGGGGCACCGCTGGGCCGGAACCAGGAGTCCCTCAGAGCCTTGTCTTGGCCCCCCTTCTCTTTGCAGTTTCTTATAAGTACGACTATCTGCCCGAGGAAGGTCTCGTCGATCTCGTCGATCTCGCTCTTCATTCAGAAGTTCGCCGTTCAATGTCCTCATCATCAAAGACAATTCGCGCTTTCAGGGTCTCGTCTCCGTCATCATCACCACCTCATTTCCCCAATGGTGACCAGCAACTGTCGGGGTGCGTCTGGCAGGTGTGATGTCGCCACCCCTGGTCAAGTTGCCCTATGAACTACTCTGGATCATCGTGCAATATCTCAACCTGGAGGACGCGCGCGCGTTGAATCTAACATGCAAACGGCTTCAATTCCTATTCCACGAGCCGAATATTGCTAAAGCTATTCTTGAGGTGAGTACAGCGCTGCTGGCCCCTCGTTCAGGCCCCTGACAGAAGCTAACGGTGCCATTGTGGCTCAGAGCAAAGCCCCGAATACCCTGGAAGCGCGCAGAGCCCAGACCAGTCGGCGCCATGCAACAGAGCTCAGGCGGCTCGTCAAGCGCCGTGAGGCAATTTCTTCGCTTTCGCCATATTTAGTCGCCCCCGTCGCGCATGCCGACTCCTGGATCTATCAGAACGGCGTCTTGTGTCACACCAAAGACCGCCAGTTGCGAATTTTGGACTTGCACGAATCTCAAAGCACCGAGATCATCGTGGACATTCGGAAGCTTCTCGATGAGGCAATCGAAGACTCACATGGCCTCCGCAAGTACAAGTTTCAGCCCCTGTATTTCGCGCATGGCGTGGTGTCTTGCCTCTACGTACACCGCAAACAAGCTCAGGCCAGCTGGCTTGTGATTTTCGATGTCAGAAAAGTAAAGATTCTCACCACGCATCGCTTGAGAGCTACCCTGAAGATTTTCGTACGAAACACCGAGACTTTTCTGTGTTTCGGAGTCTTTATGCCGACTAGTCGTGAGGGAGTTCGGCGCTGGATCATTGGCGGTTATGACCTCACTGACGGTGGGTGGCTCAAGCAGGAGCTGGAACTGCCGGAGTCCATAGGGTCCGACGTCGGCTCAACCATTGCATTCGACACCTTCGACAATTATCTGTATGGGGTATCGAATCAAACCTCCCTGGAGTCCGAGGAGCAGGATTGGCTGTCGTACTATACCTGCTTTCGCATTCCGCTCAGCCGACAAGGTTTTCGAGCCGTTGAGCTTGCTTCACGGAGGCACATGTGGCGGCGTTGGCAGCTGGAAGGTCCCCTGGACGACAGATGGACGTTTCTTCGCATTACCCAGGATGAGACGACCTCACAGCTCAGTGTGGTAGAGTCAAGAAAGGAGTGGCTGGGGAGGAGCAGTTCGGCGAGGCGGACGTACTACACCACGAACATTGTTTTCGATGATGGGGGCCAAACCAGTACCCCCTCGGCCAATGACGCCTTCTTGGATAATGTCTTGCTTGCGACGCGTTCCAAAACAAGCCAGCCGGACCTCGCACCTGCACCACGCAGGGACCCCCACATGGTTCACCCTGGAGACGATGGTTCAGAGGCTCTGATGTTCACGATAACGAGGTCACCCGTTCGGTGCTATCACCATTCCTGCCAGACATTCGTTGATCTGGTAGACGATTCGCCTGGTTGGGATCCTGGAGCCCGACAAATCCGACTCCGGGGAGCTGCCCGCCGTCGCTGGACGCCTGACGAGCGGGAGGAGCGCAGCCGCTCACGAGAAGCAGAGACTGGAGAGTCTCACGATACGTTGAAGATTAATGGGCCCCCCAATACGTTTGATGAGATTGCCGACATTTACAAAAACGAAAACGTTTCGCTCTGGCCGCCGGCCCAGAGCCCAGTGGAGCAGGATCCCGCGCTGGACGCGCTCCACCAAATCATGAACCCGCCTGGCTGCATGGGGAGCATTCGCGGGGCATGGGACGAGCGCTCGATGGTATACTCTATTGAGGAAACCGGAGGGCTCTCTGCGCTGGTCTTCGTATCCTGGGACCCAGCACTCTACCTGAAGGGTGTCGAGCCATATCCCAGGTCTCCGAAGGTCGGCGAACCCTCTGGCGCCATGGGCGGATACCAGGAGGCCGCATTGCCGCACGAGGGGAAGGGAAAAAGCAAGGACGAGGGTTCCGGCACTTGGCACCCTATACCAGAGCCTGATACACCTTCCTGTGCGGACGGGAGCACTGCGTCCCCCAAGCCGGCAGGCAGCAGTGGTTCGGCAACATGGCAGAGACTTGTCCCTGCTATGTATCTGAGTATGCCCCGTGGCCTTCACTTTGCTCTCTGAGCTACGCGCGGGTCTCGCAAAAAAAGCAAAGTGCTGCAAAGTGCGGCCGTTCCACTTCGAAGAGAGGTCGACAAAACTGATGTTGTGCTCTTCTGTCGGCAAGACTCTGAGCACACACGCGTAATGCATTACTTGCAGTTTCGCAGAAACACTGCATGTTTTTTCGCGGCGTTTTTAGGGGTTCCATGGAGCCGAGGTGACTAGAGTGGTGGCAGTAAGGGAGGAGGAAGGTGGACAGGCGGTTTGGGGCCTCCCGGAAGAGCATTCCCGCTCTGTCTTTCCCTCAAAACCACCCCATAATAGTCACTGAACAAGCAAAATAGCAATCGTCTTGACATTTGCGGCAGATACCGTGCACGGTTGCTCACATGGAATCTGTCAGCGTTGAGGTCCAGTGAGGGGGGGGGGGGGGTGAGTGGGTGACATTGGGATTCGATCTGTGTGACAAGGCTCCCACACCACGAAGGTCGTCCGCGCGCAAGCCCCGGATTTTCCCAAGGCCGTTACGTTTGCGTGCTTGGGTAGCCTCACTTTCACTCATTACCCCTCCTTCCCGTTGCCCGGTTTACTAGCAGTTCGAGTTCAGGGCGTCAATAACCCCGACGCCAACATGTGGGCCGGCGCAGGATGCACATTCCTACGAGAGAGTTGCAGCTGGGCAGTCGCCTCTGACCAATCCTTTTCGGCGCATTCGTCTGGTATTGCGTTGATGACATGCTGCGAACCGACATATACGTGGGCAGTTGGGTACACACGCGGCACTAGGCGTGGAGGTAGGGGGCGAGGCAGATTCCCCCGCTTGTCGTCCCGACAAAAATACCGATCCTTTGTTTGCACGCGAATCACAAAATAGGAGGAGCACCACGAGTGACGTCGGGGCTTGATAAATCCGCCTTACGCCAAGAAAGGGGGGCGTCAGGGGCCCCTCCAGGAGTCGTCTCATAGTGTGCTGTTTCCCGGAAGCCCGAGAACACAATCGTTCTAGAAATCGTGATATTTGTGCGTAAGTACGTACGGCATGGTCTGCTATTGGGGAAAAATACGAACGTCTCCATGAGGATACCGGGGAGTCGCCAAGAGGCTTCCCGGGAGGATGAACGAACGCCCCCATCGAACCCCCAAGCTCATGCAAGCCTCAGCCGGTATCACATCGAAATACCCTATCCCACCGTCACGCCGCATCGCATTGAGGCGTTTGTGTTATCGCGTTTGTGGCATAGCGTCTCGGTCTTGTCAGAGGGAGCACATGTACGATAAATATGGGATACATGGATCGGCTGATCACCTTCTGCTCCTGGTGTGGGGGCGGTAGTGAATAGACGAAGACATACACTGTCTGTCTCTCAGTCTCGTATCATCGACGATGATAGGAGCAACCACGAAACCTCATATCACCAACTTGCATCTCTTCCTCCGTACGAACATGCAGTGCAGACCAACAACAACAAAACAACAACACCACAAAGTTGGCACATCAGCCAGGCCCCAAGGGCGTAAATACACGCCGCAGAGCTCACCGCCAACATCCCACTCAGTCGACCACACTTCCATGCGGCTCTACATGCACCCAACTTGCTACCCGAATCCTCAAACTTGAGCCTCTACCTCCAAATGCCTCAAACGCGCCAGCACACCAGACACAACCCGTCATCACCCCACGGTTTCAACCTGGAACATAAGCATCTCCCCCACGCCCTCATTCCCTTCTCGTCCAAACCTGCGTACGCCCTCCACGTGGGGAGGCAGCCTCGCTCACACATCACGACCAAGTTTGAGAAAGCGAGGACGTTTGAAACGAAGCACAGTCCATTATGCTTTGCCTGGCCTGCCTGCATGGCTGTCTAGTGGCGGCGGCCGCGATGAATCCACACATTGTGCTTCGACCACGTGCCGTTGATCCCAGTCTTCTGGTCAGAAGAGCATCAACTGACGTGATCACACCCACTATGCATGGTAGACTTATTGTGCACCACAGAATTCAACAGTATTGGATGGTCAATGATTTGTTCCGCGTCCTATGCTATTTTTGGTTGGCTTTGTGCTCTAAATATCATGATGCTCCAGATTTTACAGCCTTATCAACATGCTTCTGGGGAAGGAAAGGGTATAAGGGGTACTAGACTAGGAAATAATGGCGCCTCCAACCACGACGACCGCAAGTGCCGCCACCAACAGGCTCCCGTTCGCCTTCACAGTTGGCCCTACGCTCCCAGCACCTGCTGGCTTTGTGCTAGCCCCTGCCCCTGCCGCGGTGTTCGCCGACGATGGGCTCCCCGTCCTGTCCCCGCCACCGCCCGTTGCAAACGGACCGGCAGTCGGCGATATAGCGGGCGCCGTAAAGAGCACGGATGCCGTGGCGGCTGTCGCAGCACCCGTGATCTGGCCAGGCCCTTGGCGGGTCGTGGCGGTAAAGTACAAGCTGACGTCGGTCTGACTGACAGCTCGGTCGCTACTCACTGTGTCGCCTACGGTTGGATAGGGCGCTGCAACTTGAACATTGCTGAAGATCTCAGCAAACTCGGCTGTCGGTGCAGGAGCAGCACACAGAGAGTTAGATGCTGTGGAGATGACGCTCTCGTAGAAGGCCACGTCGCGTTCTGACCGCAGTCCGTGGATAAAGAGACATTGGAGACAGTATGGCCACTCGCTGAAGAAGGACCCGTTGCACATGCCTGTTGGGAGTATGCGATTAGAGGGTAATGCTAGGCCTTCGGTGTCTCGAGGACTTACACTGCTGATGTGCCTTCAGCGCGAGAGGGCTGGTCCCATTGGGCGTGCAGAGGGTCTCAATCGTCACGAGATTCAGACACGGCGGAATAGTGTCATTCGAATGCTGGACCACCGGATGACAGACCTCGTCCTCGTAGTCCATAGCCTGGGCAATTAAGTCCTGGTCGATCCCTGGGACCGCAAGGGCTGACGGCGCGATGACCAGCAGTGCGAGCAGCACTTCGGGCCGCCGAAGGTAGCGCATCGTAGCAGGTGTCCCGTCTCGCCGGTACGTTTTCCTTGGCCGTTTTGATGACAGGTAAGGGATTGGGCCGTTGACCCTGAAGCGAATGTGCGTCCCGTTTGCGAGGTTTTGAAGCGGCGAACGTACCACGATACGAACCCAGGTCCCCAATGAGCCGTTGGAGGGAGTATTGTCACCTCGACTTCATGGCGAAATAAATGTCAAGTATCTGTCCTGGATCGCGAGTCGTCTTCAGGCGTCAGGCCGGGAGACGAGATGAAGATGTCGGGGGCAACAAAGCAACCAGAGACCCAACCGCGAGGGTGGCAACGACTCGCCTGGCTGGCAGTGGTCTTGTTAATATACGGTGCCCACGATGATCAGTTATATCCTCTATTGGCAACACCGCGCAACGGCGGCACGCCGTTTAACTTATCTGGGACGAGGCTGCAGTTGCCCATTGGTGACCGCCTCGGTAGCAGCACAGAGTCGACGATGCATCGAAGGAGCGATGACTTTCGCTTGCCCTTTTTGCCGGCATTGACATGCTCGGAGTTGCGCGTCCCGTCTCAGCAGAGCTCTTCCAATCTCGACCAGGTAGGCAAACCCCATCATTGGCAAAAGACGCAAACAAGCCGTGCCGCTGGGAGAGGACGCCACATCAGCTCGTGTTGGATTGATGGGCCAAGGGAATTCGCTCAACGGCTGGAGAGCGCATGTCCTTCTCCGCGTCGACCGGCACGGTTGGTCGGCACCCGCACGATCTTGCAGATCTGGGCGATGCCCTCTTGGCTCTTGGGAGCTGGGGAAAGGCCCGGCTGTTGTTGACTGCCGGATAAAAGCTGAAGACCCGGCGGTTCGGCGCCCCCATATTTCCACCAAAGAACGATGGATCACGAACAGAGAGAGCAAGACTCAAGCGACCCAGACGGTCGGCTCAGAACCCATGCAGCTCGGCGGAGTGGACTGTCGGATCGGACCATCGTATCATCGTGATGGGTGATCGTGATGGGATTCCAGGGGCCGTTGTTGTTTTCAAGAGCTGTGTCTTGGCTGCAAATCTAATAGGGGGTGGCGGTGAGCAGTCAATAGCGGCGCTGTAGGGCGTGATATTACCTCATGTCAGCTGTGGCCTCTGGGTTTGGTTGGCCATTTCCATCTTCGCTTGGCCTCCTATGCGAACCGCTGTTGTTATAGAACACATCCTAAGCTGGTTGTGAATGGCGCGGGACAGACACCGGGTGAGCGTGTGTGCTTCGGTAATCTCAGTTGTCGAGCGAGTTGGTGTGTCGGATAAGTGTGGGATTATGGTGCGAGGATCGTCCAAATTCCATTCTGCATGAGCCTGAGGTTGTGATGACAATATTGCGGATGGAAGGAACAACCGGTCTCAAGCTGACAAACCTTTGCTAGTCGCGGGCTGCCCGGTCAGATGCAACTCAATTGCACCTTCCCGAAGAGCAGTTTGGACTTGTGGATGCGCATCCAACAACCTGTCATCCTACGTGTGGGAGCCCTGGAGGTATCTCTTGTTCTGCCACACACTCCAAACGTCCTCACAAAGCCTTTCAGACGTTTCGGAGAACTTCCTGGGTGCAGTCGAGGCCTTTTACCATGCAATTGAGCCCTTCACCAAAATTCAGGCCTTTTTGTAAGGACTTGCAGCCGTGGGTAGATGTCGCCAGAGGTCTTTTAGGATAGGACATGCGTTCCACCGCGTTTGCTGTCCTGCCGTCAAACGTCCGTCATCTTCAAGGTTCCGAGCCTTGGCTTCGATAAACGGGCGGCGCCGAGCACGCGTGCATCCTCTCAGTGGCTTGCAACCCCTGTCTGGACCCTGGGGATCGCGCCCCTTCGCGTTGCACTGCCCGTGGTTGCATTGCACCTTTCGGGTTTTCGCCGAGGGTGCATAGCTTGGCTCCCCCATGACAAAATAAACGGTACACACAAACCCCTAACCCTACCCAAAAACGACATCGGGGACAGAATTGCAATTGAGGCAGCATCGCCAGAACAGATTCTTTTCGAGCAAGAATTGATAAGGGGCTTCTAGCAAGCTATTGGCCTCTCCTGGATTTTTGTCGAACTTTTTATCTTGTATACTGGCCGAATGGCTCGTGTTGGAAAGTCTTGGCGTACCGTTTATTTTGTCATGAGGGAGCTTGGTTATCGGACCCGGAGCTGAGCGAGGTCAGCATGATGCCCACGACGTGATGTCCGGTCTTCGTCTTTTACCTCAACATTCTGCTCTACTTCGAGACGCGCCGACGAGATCGACTGCACTTCCGCCTCCCATTTCTGCCGCTCGATGGCAGCCAATCCAAGGCGCTTTCCCGTCCAGTTTGCGATGGACGAGTTGAACTGAGTCCCCGACACCATCCAGGTCCGCATTTGACCCCGCCGCGATGCCCGCGATTGTCCGGACATTGATCGCCGGCTGGTTGCTGGCCATCGCTGGCGCCACTCAGTACGAACCATTCGTGCCCGCAGAGACGGGCGCGATATTGTCGCCTAGATTTTATCACGCTACACCAGCGAGACCACTTCCTCTCGGGAAGCGCCAGGCGCAATGCCTCCAAGGGAATCATCCCTGTATGTAGCCGCGGAAGCTCTATGCGCAAGCGATCTCCCTTATTAACCGCGCCATTCGGGATACAGGCGACGAACTCGGCGAGGTGGGAAGCACGGCTTGCTGCCCTGACGATTCATAGTATGTACCGCGCTCAGATTTCTTCCGCGTCGCCGGCATCGCCTCAAGATCCAATGCAGAGAGGGAGCATTCGGAGACTAAGTTGGATATCTCTTGAAAGTACTGACCAGAGGTAGCTGCATCGTCAACGCAACTGCCACAACCAGAGCCGCCTGTTGTCCCATCGGGTCCACATGCGACTCTCCTTGCAACGCCCAGCAGTATCAATGTCCCGCCACAGTAACAAGAACCGAGGGCGGTAGCACGATTACGACTGTCGCGCCAGCATGTTGTGGCCGCATTTGCACCCAAACCTCGATGTTTGGTTGCCCGGCATCCCTCGGCGGTAAATGCTGTTCCTATGGCTCAGTGTGTGGCACGAGCGTGTGCATCTCGACGATATCAGCGTCCACCTCGTCTAAGCCGTTGGTATCCCAAATCCCTGAAGGCTGCACCACCAGCCAGATCAGCTGCGCTGCGAGTCTCGGGGGCGGTTGTTGCGCCGTCACTCAGACCTGCACGCTGGTCAGCGGCGCAGCACATTGCGCCAATGCGATCATTACACCAACTGACAGCGGGATATCTCGGGCGGAAGACAAGCCTGAGCTTACTGTGGGAGCAAAAGCAGGTATTGCCGTTGGTGTTGTGGTCGGTTGCGGGCTGCTGATCGGCGTCGCAACGTGGTGGTGTCTCCGGAGGCGGCGGGAAAGAAGCGAGTACAGCTCCCAGCAGCCACGGCCGACAGGCGTTATCGGCAATGTGCTAGGTGGCGGGAGAGATCCAACCGATGACGCATCCGAGATAGTTTCGCACGTCGTGCCAAATGACGGTATCACCCGGGATTACTTCGGACCGGACCCGGTCGTCGGCCCCTACACGGATTACCATAACGAGTCGGGCATCAGTACTCCCAGAGCTGGCGTCCCTCTGCAACCACATGGGCCGGGCGACATAGCAGCTCCTGTTGAGATCGATTCGCGAATACTAGGGAAGCCTGAAGGCGGTTCAGCGATCAGCATTGGGGGTAGGACGTTGGGCGATAGGACGCCGACCACCCTACCCCAGACAGGCGAAGTCGTTGAGCAGAGATACGAGCTGTACGGGTCGGAATATCTGGATCCCAACGCCATGGTGCCCTCCCCGATCACACCAACAGTTCCCTCACCACCCGAAGGTCCTCCGAGATGAGATATTTGGAAAGAATAGGGAAGCCGATAAACGTGGCCTCCTTGTACAGTACTGTTATGAGCAATGATAACGAGCAATATTCATAGGTCACGCATATGCGGTCTAGGTAACCTAGCCGGATGTTCAGAAGTTCAATGACAAATGTCAACAATCACCTAACCCCCTTTTTGCCTGTGCACACCGGGAGCCGTTCAACCAGCTTCACAACTACGCTTCTTCGCTGCCCCTCTGTCAAACAGTCCATATTCCCAACCATGGAAGTTGGAACGATCTCACCATTCAATACTCCCCACCGCACTCCACAACAACAAACACTCGGAAATAACTCAGCAAATAATCAATGCCTCTATAGCCAAAGCTCCTATAGCAGCCCCAGCAATAAAATGGGTAAATAGTACCTAGTGGCTCCCAATAACGCCAAACCCAGTCTATACACATACACAAAAAAACAACAATGTGAATGTCCTATCCGCCTCGGAAATGCGATTCAAGCTTTTCAGGTCCCCATCAACCTCCGGAGGTATCCATTCTTCTTTTCCCCCTCAGCGAAAATGTGTGAGCCGGAGAATGCAATGGGTAGTACAAGTACAGCTGTATCGAACACACAAAAAGAGAGATTTCCCACGCGTCTCTCTTTCCCGTCCCCTGTTTCCCAGATGATGAAGAAAACAACGCCACGCCACGCCGAAGCCAAGAGAAGGAAATTAAAGGAGGGATTCCCGGAGGATTACGTAGTGCCGTTTTTCCTGCGTTGTTTTCCCCACACCGTGGCCCTCAAATGGGGGATGGTGTCAGCTCAAGATGCCGCCGAACGGCTTGTATGTATCCAGGTCCTTCAGTAGCTCGTCGACTACCCCGGGGAGGTAGCGGTCGACGAACTGCTTCTTGGCTTCGACTGAGAGTGTGCATCCGGCTTCGCTGTCGGATCGGTCTCGCCCATTGTTCTTAGCGACTCCGGGGGCACGCCCGCCGAATACCTTTGCGAGCTTGCTCGGACTTCGCTCTAGGAGAGGAGGGGCTGCGCCGTCGGTGCGCGCTGCTGCCTTGGGGATGGAGGGCGTCTCGGGGGTGAGATAAAAGTAGAGGAACTCGGTCAGGCGGAACTTGACTTCGCGGCTGGTCTCGCCGTTCTTGAAGAGGGAGGTGATAGTCAAGAGCCCATCAAGTTGCTCGAAGACGCGCATATTTTGAGGTGTATCGAGGAGGGCCACCACGAGGGTGATTATGGTGGCGCATTGAATCGCTGGGCAGTTGACGGGTTCGACGAGGTCGAGGAGAAGCTGTGGGATGGGTCAGTTTGGCGATCAGAGTTGAAGAACCGGCGGAGAGCTTACATTCATGTGCATGCTGCGCGAGAAGAGGACTTTGCTTGGTGGGTGGAGGAGCAACACGCCCTGAATCAGATCCAGTGCATTGACGATCAGGAGGTCATATTGGCCATCGCCGCCTCGAACCACCAGCCAGTCGAGCGTCGCAAGGAGGCGCTGCGCAATGTTCCACTCGAAGCCCTCTTGCAGCTTGAAGAATTCGCGAAAGGCGGGATCGCCTCCTAGGTCGGCCAGTACTTTGCGCGGTGGTGATTCCGGGTCCCTCCCTTGTTCTGCGCTTGACTGTTTCCTGGGACTGCTTGGCCCGGAGAGGCAGATCTGGGCAAGCAGGCCTTCTACCTGCTTCAGTCCCTTCTTGATCTTGGCCCCATCGTAAGACGAGAGATTGTCGAATGCGAGTGATAGAAGCGACTCCATTGTGTGGTTGTTGTGGAGCTGAAGAGGATTGCGATGCGCTGCAATGCGCTGCGATGCGCCGTTCGTGGTTTCGCAAGACAAACCTCAACGACCGAGACAGTTGTGTGCAACGATGATTGTTATTCGTGGGAGCCGCTGGCGCGCAACTAAAGAAAAGCCACGAGTCGCTAGTAGGGCCAGTCGGTTGGGTGTGATGATTCTGTTGGGAGGAAACAAACGACGACCGATGCGATTGTTGATGCGCTGCGGAGGAGCAAGGAGCGACGATGCCGAGTCTGGGATGCCGACACGGAGACACTAATACACTGGATAATGAAGGAAAACACACAACACACTAGACGGGTATCAATGAAGGAAATGAGGCTTTCTGAAGCTCGGAACGAGTTCGATTCGAGGTCTGCCAGCGGAGGCTGTTTGACTTCTTGCCGTTTCAGGTCCGTTGCTTTGTGAATTCTGCGCTGCATCTCGCTGGTGCCACAGCAACGGCGACCGATAAGGGACTGATCCTGGCCGATAAGGCCAGCGATAAGGCTTTCTTGGAGGGGCCGACCAGGGAAACCAAAGTCTGGGGCAAGCGAGCGAATCAGCCGACAATCCCTGCTGTCGCATTCAATGCCCACCAGACTTGTGCTTCCACAGCTCCCGAAGCTATGGGTTGGCACCACACCAGGGCTGGAACATTTCCTTGGTTATGGCCAGCGGCAGCGATCATCCCATTCCTTTGCAAAAAAACCCTCTCTAAGGAGACAACCACTCCTGCATGATAAAGGGACGACATGCAGCTCTGAAACCGGGATCGCGGGCGGTCACTTTGTGCTGGCATACTATGTACAGACCCATTTATGCGGTGGGAAGGAGTTCTAGGTTGTCCTGAAAGAGGCCTTCGTTACATCGAAAAGGGCCTTTAATACAGAACGCGAGGCCTTGTGGGAATGTTCAAAGTGTCCCACCACGTACCTCCATTTTCCAATTTTCTTCCCGTCCTTTCAAGCCTGGTTGTTCCGCTCTGGCGACCATAAGACCGCTGCCCTCAAGACCTGCTCTGTCTTTGCAAACCGCCGCCGTTGCGCGTGTCGGACTCCTGGCTGTGCGGCAGGAACTTATGCAGCAGGGTTCGTTAGACTTCAACAACAGCTTGCGGATTCGTCAAAGCGCTTGGCTTCGAGCTGGCGTATATATGCCCGCCGCCAGTCCTCGCCCCGTTCCCGACACTGGACGCAGGCGGACGCTATCATCTAGGTGCTCTCTCGGCGAGGAACCCGCGAGTCGAAAGCCAAGGACACTGCCGCATAAAAGGCCGGCGCGGAGTCGATGACGGGAGCTCTTCCGCTTCCCCCCACCTGCGAGATCCCGCTCGCGAACCTGCTCCGCCCCACTTCGCCGTGCAACTGTGTTCAGAGAGCTTCAACTCAGTGAGGTAAGTGCCCCAAGGTGAAAGTCCCTCGAGCCCCGGCGAGTCCGGTGTACACGTGTAATCTTCAGTTCGTCTTGCATCTTGGCTGCGTCTGTCGGATGTTTCTCCCATATTCCGTGCCTGGCGACAGCAATAAAACAACTTCATGATGCCCGTCGACCCCGCTATCAAGACCAACGCCCGCGCTCCACTGCAACGTCATTGGGTCCCCGGGGCAGCAAGACCGGGAGAGACACCCGACCCGAACAGTCTTTCCGCAGCCTGCTACCGTGTTTTCGGTATCTAAGTGGTCTTACAACAACCTTGACGGCACGCTAACGTTTGTTGACGGGCGCAGCTGAGGTCTCGCATGTCGTCAGTGGCCGAGTGCCCTGTCCCCGCTGCGACCCAACCTAGCTTGAAATACGCCCCCCCACGTTACTTTTCGACTAGACCCCGATGTTTCTCACCCGTCGATCGTCGAAGAAGGAGCCCGCCGCTGCGATGGCCGCCCCTTCCTCGTCCCTCGCAACCGCAACCGCAGCCGCCACCCCGAGTCCGAGCCAGGGCGCGGTATTTCAGTCGCCGACCAGCATCCCCCCTCGCACCTCGTCCACCTACTCGACCACCGCCGCAAACGCCCAGCAGCCGCCCTCCTCCTCCTCTAAAGCCCCGCTGCACTCGGTCCCAGAAAGCGACTGGCTCTCGCGCTCAGGTAGCCAACACCCGCCCGGACACGCTCGACACCGCAGCCGCAAGGCCTCGATTGCATCCGCAAGCACATCGTTTCTCATCGGCACCATGGCGCAGTCCCAACAAGGCCCGCCCGACCCGAACCGCTTCGCGACGGAGGACTTCTTCTCGTCAAACAGGAGAACATGGTCGGAGGAGAAGGACAAGGTGCTCACTGGACCCTACGATTACCTCAACGGGCACCCAGGAAAGGACTTCCGTTCGCAGCTCGTCAAGGCATTTGATGCCTTTCTCGAAGTGCCGCCAGAAAGCCTGGAGGTGATCACCAAGGTGGTCGGCATGCTCCACACAGCCTCGCTGCTGGTTGACGACGTTGAGGACTTCAGCTTGCTCCGTCGGGGTTTCCCTGTAGCCCACTCCATCTTCGGCATCCCGCAGACAATCAACAGCTCCAACTACATCTACTTTGTCGCACTCCAGGAGCTCCAGAAGCTCAAGAACCCCAAGTGCATCACCATCTTCGCCGAGGAGCTGCTGAACCTCCACCGCGGACAGGGCATGGATCTCTTCTGGCGTGACACGCTGACGTGTCCCACCGAGGACGACTACCTCGAGATGGTCAGCAACAAAACGGGCGGTCTCTTCCGGCTAGGCATCAAGCTGATGCAGGCCGAGTCCCGCAGCCTCACCGACTGCGTGCCCCTGGTCAACATCGTCGGCCTCTGCTTCCAGATTCTGGACGACTACCAAAATCTGTGGAGCAAGCAGTACACCGCCAACAAGGGCATGTGCGAAGACTTGACCGAGGGAAAGTTCAGTTTCCCCGTCATCCACAGCATCCGCTCCAACCCGTCCAACATGCAGCTGCTCAACATCCTGAAGCAAAAGACGGAGAACGAGGAGATCAAACGCTACGCTGTCGCCTACATGGAGAGCACCGGCAGCTTTGAGTACACGCGCAAGGTCCTGACGGTGCTGATCGAGCGCGCGCGCAAGATGACCGACGAGATCGATGAGGGTCGCGGAAAGGGCGCGGGAGTCCACAAGATCCTCGAGAAGATGGCCATTGAGCAGTAATCGTCGCGTCTAGCGTTTTGGATCTATTTTGTCTTTTAATCTTTGTCTGCCCCTTCCACATGAACTGGGCGTTGCGGTTTAGGATGGATATTGATATCACCAGCATCATTACTGTCATTTGCTGATACCTTTGATTGGCGCTGGAGGAGCAACGCATCTAGGTCGGGACACCATGATGACGGTTACTTGGAAGATTTTGCTATTTTAAACGGCTCATACATACTGCCTAAATGGTGACGGTACGGGGCGGGAAGGGAAGTGGTTTCATACGGATCATCGGCCTTTGGTCCCGAGTTTCTTGGAGAGTACAGCCCATACTATGTACTCGACCATTTTATGAGTTTTGAGCCATTTACATGTTCTTCGTGTATCTGTTTGCGTGAATCTCCACCTCAATGCTCTTCCACAGATGGTTTTCATCATCGTAGATCCCTAGATGGATGAGGTTGGGGGTCAAATGTGAGATACCTCCCCACGGTCGTGTATGCACCAACGCCACAACAATGCTTCTCGTGTCACACAGCAGCATCGCCAGATCGGCAATTTTGCTCACTACCACGGATAACCACACCGACGCGGTGCGGTGCGGTGCGGCCCCCATGCCAAGCGGGATGCTGCATCTCACTTCCACCCCTTTTGGTCGTCGCCGCAGTTGCTAGATATGTATTCATGACATTCATTATCACAAGTCTCACTTCAATTCAGTAGCATTACGACGCGGTCGTCACATTCTTCCTCTTCACCATCCGCACCCACCTCCGCCTCCTCCACTCCCCGCGCCTCCCCATGCCCTCCTCACCCTCTTCCCAGCTCACCGTCGGCGCAGCGCCGCTGGACGAGGTACCCTGCCTCGAGTAGTTCCGCGACGGCGAGGTAACCCCCGAGTCCAGCAGCGCGCTCGGATCCTGTGCCGCCGTCTGCCGCTGCTGCTCATGCTCATTGTAGATATCGTACACCCAGCGCTCGCCCTCGGTCTCGACCTCGACGCCGGTGATGATGCGCTCCTCGACCCACTCGCGGCTCCAGAGGTCGAGCGCCCATTTCTTCTCGCTCCACTCCCAGCCTTCAGGGGGGAGCACGTCCTCGAAGAAGCGCGAGCCGCGTGGGCGTTGACCTGCGATGCGCTGCGCGGAAAGGGGGTCGTATGGCGAGGGACTAAATAGCCAGGGTTCCCACTCACCGGAGCCAACGACGCCGGGGGAGGAGCTGCCGGAGAGGCGTTGGAGTTCGAAGATTTCGACTTCGCGGGTTTCAGGGGCTTCGTCGAGGATGATGTCGGAGCGGACCCAGGCGTCGAATGCGGTTTGAGCAGCGAGGTTCGGGTCTCCTTTTTCGGAGAGGTACTGGGCGCGAGTTTGCTCGATGAGGTGCGCCACGGCGGGATGGCCGGACCAGATGGCGACCCAGCCGCCGATGAGGGCGATGAATCGCCAGGGTATCACGTGGGCGGCGATGGACATGAAGGCAGCTGCGGCGACGAGAAGCACAAAGATGGCGGAGGATAGCGCCTCGTCGGAGAAGTTGGTTTTGGGCACGGCAAGCGCAATAATCTTGTCGTGGGCCACGCTGAAGTCCTCCATGCAGTTTTGCAGGTCGCCCATGTTGCGGAAGAAGTCCCGCGAGAGCTCCTTGACAGGTTTGACGGTGCGCGCCGGCGCGAGAGGAGGACCGCGGGGTGAGTAGCCTAGGTTGCGCACACGGTCGGGCTCCGCAATGGGCGCGGGATGTCGTGCGACAAAGGAGGGGACGAGGATGCTGAAGAGCGCGATCGCGAGCGGGATCACGCAGAGGAGGTAGGGATCCAGGCAGACGAAGGTGTAGACGGCAAGGAAGGAGAGCGTGTGGGAGGGCTGGCGCCATGAGAGAAGCCGGAGCACGCGGGTCTGGAACTTGAAAACGACGCCGATACGGGCGTTGAATCGCCGGAAGTTGTTGGACATGGTCCCCACTGTAAACCCGGGCCGCTCGAACTCGTCGGCGCCCCCGGGCGCCTGGATCTGGGGTTGGCCGGGAGGCACATCGTCGACGGGTATCATTTGATGGAGGAGCCTGACAAAAGCGGACGTGTGAGTGATGCGGCTGCTCCTTGGGGAGATGGGCAACCTACTTTTCCAGGAGCATGTCTTGAAGGTTGGCGGCTTTGATCAGACCCCGGCGCAAACTCCGTGTCTTCTTTGCCGGGTCGGCGCTTGCCTCTTGCCGGCCATCATCGTAATGCTCTTCGATAACCTCTAGTTCGTCCGTGGGATTGAGGAAAGCGGCCGCAAAGTCGCTTGCAAAGTCGGTCATGGTGGACGGTGGGTGGACGGCTCAGGCTCACGAGGTCCAAGGTGTGGCGGTCATGCCCGCCCCACCATCGCAGGAGGGGAGTGTTGGCGCTGTCGTCGGTCGCTGGAACTTGGTGCTGAGAATGTCAGCCGCAGAGCCGTGCTATGCGCGATACCCGCGACTGGGTTGGTTGTATGTCTCTGATCAGGATGGGCTTGTGTCGTTCGAGGTTGTGTCTGTCGTTGACAGCAGAGGGATGGATGACCAAAGCCATCTGACGCAAGAGGTCTTGGCGCTGGCCGTTCACATGTGAAGAAGGTGTGGCCGCATCCGTTTCGCCCGCAGGGACTCTAAACCTTTCACGTCCGCCCTGAATTGATGCGACAGCAATGTGGCAATCAACCACTCGAGCGCCATCTTCATGTTGGCGATTTAGCACTCATGGAAATGCATTCCGTGTAGACCGCATTCTCTGCGTTTTCCTATCAAGTAATGTTTGCAACAGGGAAACGTTTGATCCACGCAGCTGGGCCCGGAGACTAAAGCTGGGGTGCCCTGCACACTGTGTGTGACACTGCTGCTGTCCGCATTTCATTTGGCACCCCGCACTCTTGTCGCACGCACGACCACCAGGAGATGGCTTTGGTGAAACAATTCGGTGCGTTGAACAGGAACGCTGCCCAGGCATGAACGGGCTATCATCGAAAGAGGCATAGGTGTTTGTACGTCTGGCCAGTGGCGCCGCTTGCCGGATGGGACTGTGTGGAGGACAGGACCGTGTCGCAGCGCGTTGTCTGGAATCAGAACCACATTGGCCAACATCTGAGACGTCCTGGAAATGAGAGCTGTGGGCGGAAGCCTGCAGCTAAAAGGAGCTTGGGGATTGCCACGCTGGATTTCACGACAAAAGAATCCAGCTACGATGTCGCAAATTGCTACGATACGAGAGATGGAGACCTGCTGGAGAGTGTCCGAATGCGGTCGTTGCGACAGATAGCGAGGACGACATCCAAGACATCAGATGCGCAATCTCGGTGCTGGCCGGCCCGAGCTTGCAGACTCAGCGTGAATATTCAGCAACAAAAAAAAAAGAGCAGTCCCGGGGTCCATGAGGCGGAATGTGCCGTCCATAAGAATCACCAACCGTCTTGGAAGAGTAACCATAGTGATGCTGGCCCTTCCGCTTCCTGAGAAAAGGGTCAGGGGCACGGCGTTGCTGGGCGGGTTTTGAGCAGTTATAACACTGGGCTATATGCAAACAATAACAACCCAATGGTGGGCCTGCTTGCGGTTGGCGGCCGCAAGTTTCAAGTCCCGGCAGCGCCAGGCGTGCCGAACTTGGGTTCAAACTTGTCGTGGTTAGCCCGTCGTCGCTGAGCTGTAGCGGGGAGTCGTCGCCGGGGCGTTCAGTTTTGTTTTGCTATGACAATTGAGCTGGCCAATTGTGTATTCGCCGGCTGTGAGCAGCTCACTCGTCGAAATTCCGTGACACTTGCGTAATTTGGCGGACTTGGACACATGGACCCGCGAGACACAGACCGGTCGAGTTGGCCGATTTCAGAGTTTGCCCATCCAGTGCTAATGAGTCCGAGGCCGAGCTGCTGCAGCAGTAGATTGAGCGCGCAGCTGCCCTCATCTCATGTCTGGGGCAATTGACGGTGTGTGCGTGTAGTTATTTCTCGTCGCCCCCCATATCATGCAAGGGCGGGTCCGCGTTGTCGGACAGAGCACGCAAGCTGAGGCGTGCTGCCACTTAATCAGCTTTTCCCGGCCGGCCGGCTGCGGAGAAGGAGCTGCAACGAGCACCGATGAGCTTCTTCGAGTCTGTTTTCCTCAAGTCGTCGAGGTTGAGAATTGAAAAAGGACTCGCTGCTGGTCCCCTTTTTTTGCAACTCCACAATCCCCTTGGAAGGGGCTGCACGTCCCGGGTTCTGTTGCCAGTGAAAAATAAGGCGTCTGCGCCTAAGCGTGCTCCTGTCGCACAGCCGCTCCCCCTTGGTGCCCACACGGCTGCCCCAGAGCTCGGTCCACCGCTGCTCCTTTGGCTGTATTTGGCTGGCTGCCACCTGCCAGCCAGCCATTTCCCGCACCCGCTGGGATCCAAAAACATCCAGCGTCCCTGCTCTTCAATCCACAATCCACGACACTGACACGTCGGCACTGCGCGAGGAGCCCAGCAACACGAGCAGCGCCGATTCCCTTGCTCGCACGAACACGGCGTCCCGAACGCGCTCGACCAGCCCGCCCGCGTTCTCGGAATGAGGTAGCCTCCGGATTGTTCTCAGCTCCCTGACCGGACTGAGGCTCGATGCTCTGCGGCTTCAGGTTGCGGCCTCGAATCAGCATTGCGAGGAGCCACTGAGCGATCCTCGAGACTCCATCACGGCGCTGCCCGCTCATTGAGCCTCGCTTCCACCCTCGAGGCGGCCCCGCGGCTTGCTGCGTTCCTCTATGAACAGGGAGATTCACGTTCCCGCTGGCCCTAGACGGGAAAACCAGCTGCCCTCCAGGTTCGATCCGATCTCTCACCGCGCTCAACCTCGCCCTTGCCCAACCTAACATCTCTCCCAACGCTTTCGCCGGCACTCTTCTCCGCCTGTCACTCCTACCGTGGCATCGTGGTACCGTGCAGTTCGCTGACTTGACACAGAAGTAAGGATAACGCGAGTCCCACCAAGATCGGGTCCCTTCGTCGATCCGCCGCCGACGCCCCAATGCTGAGCGCATCGTCCGCCAACAACCATTCTCTATTTTCTTTCGGCGGTAGAAATGGCGCTCCCGATGATATAGACGACACCACCACCGCATCGTTCGATTTTCTACCTTCTGTCAGTTTTGACGACCTCCAGAGCAGTTTGGAGTCAGCATCGACAGATTTCAAGCTCACACAATTTCCGTCGCCGACCGGTCAAGGTAGCATTTTGGGGGATCGAGGCCTCAAGATCGACAACATGGTTGAACACTCGGGTGTGGGCGCCACCAGTGCGCGCACCAACAACACTCAACAGCCTCCGACTCGGCCGTCGCGGGCGGGATCAATCCTCCGCAGACCCAGCACGTCGAGCCGACAGCCCGGTGGCTCGGGATTAACAGCTGGCCCTGGCGTTCCAGGTGCGCCCACCGCCCCGGCAGCCATGCGTCCACGTCGCCAGAGCCATTACCCGCCAGTCTCGAACTCCAATGTCGTCAAGCCTCCTAGGAAATCTGTCGGACCTGGAATCGGATTTGAGGGGGGTGATTCTGAATCCAGGAAGCGTAGGCCGAGCATGACTTCGCTCTCAGATAGGAACGGTGTCGAATCAACGCGCTCCTCGATTGATGGCGGATCGCGCCCAATGGGGGAAACAACTAGGAATCTCACGGGGTCGCGGGCTTCTAAAGCCAGGTCTGTTCAACCGCCGCCGCGAGTGAGTCAGTCAATGCTCTCACCCGATACCAGCACCCTTTCGGTGGATCAAAGCCACATATCCATGGCGCCTCGATCACCACGACATGCTGGGAAAGGCGGCAATCCATCTTCGGGAAAGCGCATGTCCATGATGCCTGGTTCACATGCTTCGCATGCCACTGGGCTCGGGGCGAGAACCATTAGCCCGACAGACACACGACGAATGAAACGAATGTCGATGCACCAGAACCAAGGCCAACAAACGCCGTCAGGATCCAACGCGTTGCCTTTGGCGACAGAGGTGCGTGCCTCGTCTCGCTCGCCCTCGATGCTACCCCGCAAGATCTCGACTCCCTCGTCTTCTCGAACCACGCCGGACCCAAACAGGAAGTCCTATAGCTCAGGCCTTTCGGTGGGTTCGACCAACAGCTTCAACACCGTACGGACGTCGACCGGTTCCATCCAGCCGCGGAACCAGCAGCCCGGCAGCTCTAGGTTACCGGCTCCGAAGCCCTTGAATTTGCATAACGCCTCGAACGCTGAGGACGACGAGGATGTCCCGCCGGTGCCCGCAATTCCAAAGGTGTACGAATCGCCGAAGGAATCTCCCGCCGAGCTGTCTTTCATGGAGAAGAGGAAATCCAACCTCGCTTTTGACGCTAGTAGCCTCAACAGCAATTCCACTGGGAGCGTCTCGCTGGGGCAACCGAACGAGCCTCAGGCTGCCAAGGTGCAGCGCAGGCAGAGCAATCGTAAATCTGCGCACACATCAAGGTTAGACATGGAGAAGAAGCAGGCAGCGCAGAGCAAAAAGAACTTGCAGCCGTTGCGGTTGCCACCAATAACACTAGGACCGCTCAGCACACCTACAGCTGCCAAAATAGCGGCTCTGCAGGAGCAAGGCTTGTCGGATAGGAATCTCTCGCCGCTGCCGACGAGGCAGATTGCCAAGACCCCAACAACACCCATGACGGCGTCGAAGGGGTCGTTTTTCGGTCGGAACCGAGGAGAAGAGAGGTCAGACGTGCAGCACCTCAGGAGCAGCAGCTCGGTCCACCGGACAAGGAGGGGAAGCCCTGCGGTGGCGGATGCCACGAGCTCGTCCGAGTCGTTCACGATTCCGGTGGCGAAGAACGGGGGGAACCAACGGTCTGGGATGTCGCCATTCTTGTCGTCCTCGGTGCCAAAGGGAGGAAACATGGAACCGGCATTTTTGAAGCGGTCCAAGACTGGAGGCGATTATACGCTTCCACTAGACACGGTCCCGGATGTGCCAACGCATCATCAGCCAAAACCTTCCGGGCCGCGGGCGCCGAAGTCAATCACAACATTACCCCCCGGCACCAAGTCCCCGCCTCCACTTTCCAGCCCAGATGAGCCACCCACTCCGTCATCCATGAGCTCCCTGAGGCGGAAATTGAGTTTGTCCTGGAAGCGAAGCGCATCTAAAAACAGCATCAGCCAACTCCATGACAAGGCTGATCAAAACAACATCAGGCATGATTCCATGCCACCGCCGAGGATCCCCGTCTCCGCGACTCTTAACAATGTTTCGACGACGAAGGCCCCGAGCCCCACGCCCTCGACGAGATCGAGCGGAACCGGCACTTACCTCGAATCTAGGAGACGAAAGAGTTCAGCCTCCAGCCTCAACGCCATAATCGCCCAGGACCGAAATCGCAGCGACAGCTTGACGGCCACGAAGAAGGAAACCACGCTCGACACGGTGGCGGAGCGGTCGACGCTATCGTACAACGCCTCTGTGGTGCAGAAGATTCTGAAGCCCAAGGCTTCGACGAGCACCCTGCGCCACCACGACGTCTGGACCGCGGATCTCGACAAGGACGACCTGGTGGCTGAGGAGGAAATGAAGAAGCTTGGGCAGCGACGCAAGGAGACAGAGTTGGCGGCTAGGACCCTCGATGCGCTCCGGAAGCGGGCCTCGGCCAAGGAACGCGTCAGCCCGCAGGAAGCCATTCGCATCGCTGTTTTGAACATTTACGAGCGGGGCGAGATCGTGGATTACAAGGACATCTACTTCTGCGGCACCCAGAACGCGGCAAAGGTCGTTGGCGATGTGCAGTCCGATAGCCCCAACTTTGGCTACGATGACGACCGCGGTGACTACACGATCGTGGCAGGCGACCATCTCGCGTACCGGTACGAGATCATTGACGTCCTCGGGAAAGGAAGCTTCGGGCAGGTGGTTAGGTGTATCGACCACAAGACCGGTGTGCTGGTTGCGGTCAAGATCATCCGCAACAAGAAGCGGTTCCATCAGCAAGCTCTTGTCGAAGTCAACATTCTACAAAAGCTCCGCGAATGGGTAAGTGCGCCTCGTGCGTGTGGCGTGGCGCGTGGCTAACTTTGTGTGATAGGACCCGAAGAATAAACATAGCATGGTCAACTTCACCCACAACTTCTACTTCCGCGGCCATCTGTGCATCTCCACCGAACTCCTGGATATGAACCTGTACGAATTCATCAAGTCGAACGCCTTCCGCGGCTTCTCCCTGAAGCTCATTCGGCGATTCACCAAGCAGCTCTTGAGCTCCTTGAACTGCCTGAAGCAGCACAAGGTCATTCACTGCGACTTGAAGCCAGAGAACATCCTGCTCCGCCACCCGCTGCATTCGGAGATCAAGGTCATTGATTTTGGGTCCAGCTGCTTTGAAAATGAGAAGGTGTACACGTACATTCAGTCACGATTCTACCGGTCTCCAGAGGTCATCCTTGGCATGACGTACGGCATGCCCATTGACATGTGGTCGCTTGGCTGCATTCTCGCTGAACTTTATACTGGCGTGCCGATTTTCCCTGGCGAAAACGAGCAAGAGCAGCTGGCTTGCATTATGGAGGTCTTTGGGCCCCCAGAGAAGCATCTCATCGAAAAGTCGACGCGTAAGAAGTTGTTTTTCGACAGCATGGGGAAGCCGCGCCTCACCGTCTCGTCGAAAGGGCGTCGCCGACGCCCGTCATCCAAGACGCTGCAGCAAGCTATCAAGTGCGATGACGAGCCATTTTTAGATTTCCTTTCCAAGTGTCTTAAATGGGATCCCGAAAAACGAATGCGGCCTGACGAGGCCATCCGTCACGAGTTCATCACTGGGCAAAAGACGTCGGTCCCTGTCCCCCGGATACGCGACTCGTCCCCCAGCAAGCGGGTTGGCAGCATCAGCTCAACACCCAGGCCGCTACCGGAACCACCAGCAGCTGCGAAGGCTGGCGCATCGCTTCGGCCTCGGGACGCCTCCGGCGTCAACACCATTAGCCCGCTGAAGCAAGGGGTGTCTGCATCGGCCTCACGTAGGACGTCGGGAGTTAGCACCACCTCGAGCATGGCGGGCGGGACAAGCATCAAGCGGATCAGCACCGGCGCACCGAACTATGCTGCCGCAACTGGCTCAATTGGCAGCAGCGGCCTTCCCAGGGCATCCGCTCGTAGCGTGAGCGCGAAGCAGGACCTCGCGGCCGCGGGAGCTACGGTTGCCATGGGTCGGCGGCCTTAGGAGGCCCCAGGGGCGGTAGAGATGAGGAGACATCAACCTCAGACTTGCAAGATTCGCTAGGCAGCAGAGAGCAAATCTTGGGCGGGCCATGGCGATTCACTAATTGACGATGGGGTGCAGGGGCGGAAGGGCTGGGGAAGAATCATGCGGTGCTTCTGTTAGCAAACCTACGAAAGACGACGAAAAAAAAATAGGCATGAGGAAGCGGAAGGTGATATGACTTGCGGGCGGCTCGAGCTCACGACGAATGGGATGGAAAAAATAAAGAGGTCGGGCTCGCACGAACGTACGAATGTTGCTGGGGTTGATGGATGATGATACCACATTTTGCATGGCATTGCGTGTTGTCCTTATCCTGCTCATCCCTGTTTATTTTGTTACTTTTTTCTTGTCGGTTTGTTGGGGCTAAACTTTCCCGCCGGCGCTGCGGGCTTATACCGCTGGTACTGCTGGGAGCGCAGACCAAGCTGGTTAGACGATGGACCGAATTACTTATTATTACTTTATTATACATGCTCTCTCTTCTTCATGTGTCTCGTGTTCGGGTGGATTACTGTCTGTCGTATTCCAACTGGATGTCAACCGATGAGCATCACCAGCTGGACTCGACATCAAGTAAGGTGATGCCCCTCGGTGAGCTCCGCGATGCGCGCCGCCGCATCTCACCGAGGTGCTGTGATGTCACGAGGGCACTGCCCCTTCTTATCTTTTCTCTCCCTTCGGCCCGACGTGCGCCCTTCAGCTCCGGGAGAAGATGGTGTTGATCTACTCTATGCCAAACTTCCCTACCGGTCAGTCACTCGCAGTTGCGCGTGGCGTTGCCCAAGATGGAAGGACAACCCAAAATTCGCGGTTGGTCCTAGTGCCTACATACATGATGTTACCAAGGGAAGGAACTTTTGATCGAATGCATCTGTAGGTAGGTAGGTTTGCGGGAGCCGAGCCGCGTCCCGTCTGGAATCTGCCTTGCCAACTTGGGACATGGGACAGGGAGCTGACATAAATAAAATAGATACATAAATTGATAAATGCTCGGGTAGGTAGGGAGGTTCGTATGCCGCCCGTTAGCCTGGGTGGGTGTGTGTGTGTGTATCTTAGCCGAGCCGAGGGTGGTAGAGCAGATTAGAGTACTTTTGACCCGGCGTTGGATTCTTGGGTTGTGTCGGAGCCGGTCAATGGATTGTGGCGCTGGGTGCAAAAGTACGTGTGTGTGTTGTGTGTATGTGCCTTCGGTATTGGACCGGGGTGGGAAATGGAAGGGAATGAATGAATGATCTTGTGATGTTTGGTGGTTTGGTTTGGTTGATGTGATTCTTCCTTGGGTTGGTTGTCAGTGTTGGCGTCGGTGGGAGCGGGATTGGTGATGTCACTTGATGAGAGGGCAAGAGAGAGCAATTGGCTTTGGATTGATTTCCACTGTATCTACGATTGACTGTCTGCCTGATCGTTCAGTCTACTCTGATCTTCCTGGGCCGCGATAATTGAGCTGATATTGTCCCCCTTGAGTGCCAATTCGTCCGAGGCAATCAGTATCCGGTTTGTGTGTGTTGTACGAGAGGCTACCGAGTTTCAACGGCGACGAGTCTCAATTGTTACTACGAACAGTCGTAAGACGCTTTCACATGCCTATGACTAGTTGATGTGGAACTTGGGGGTTAGTTCTTCAATCCTTCTGTACCCCTGGGAGGCCTTGCATGTGTTTCTGAGGCCTCGCTGTAGTTCTCCAAAATCGGCCACAACGTGCTAGTGAAGACATTCCGTCTCCGCCAAGCGAAGGCCGTTCTTGTTTTTCGAAGGCCCCTCGTGTTGTGGACAGGCTCTCTCGAATCTCATGTGAAGAACTTGTTGTCCAACCCAAGCCACATCCGCTGATCCAACAAATCTATCCAAAACATGTAGGCGTTCTCCAGCTGATGTCTCCGTGCTTTTGTTTTTGCTTCCGGATTGTTCAATCCTGATATGGCACAGCCCCGCTTCGTTGTACCTGTCCACATCAGCAACAGATTGCTGGCGGCGCAGGAGGCGAGCTGGGGGCCCCCCATCACCCATCAGATGAGAAGCGACCCGAGGGGCAAGAATCCCCCATACTTGCGCCATACTCATCCATCCAGCGGTGCGGCCCGCTCTCGATCCGCGGCGTCGCCATTCAGACTTCTGACTAGATCCTCTGGGAGGATATGACGCGCATCTCAAATCTGGGGAGCACATGAGTCAGCATCTGTTCGAGCTCGGGGGGAAACGGGGCAGTGATCTGTCGTCTGCTCTGAGCATGTCGGCGAGCTCCAGTCTCCATGATATCTGGTGAGGCAGATGGATACTGCCTTGCTCTGTGAGGCTCGTTGACCGGTGGGCGCTGTCGTCGGGACAAGCATGTGGGACAATATAGACACAAATTATGCCTTACGGAGTGACTCGTATCTCCGCTGCTTGAGCTTCTGAGCTGAAGGGGTATTCCTGCAGCGTGAAGGTGATGTTCGAGCCCGAGGGTGTCCCCCTATCCCTTGACCGGTCGAGAAACGGAGGCGAGGGACAGAGAAAACGGTGGGCATGCGACTATTGTTAGACCAGGCAGCTTCAAAGGGACTTGAAACATGGGGTTTGGAATCGCTTCTCGCGTCTGTGTTGTGTAGACGCCGCAGACTAGACAGCTGCACAAAACATGACTGGCATATACTGGCATGTCGGGGCCGCTGCAGGGGTTTTGCAGGCGCTCAACTGTCCCTCATCAGCCGAGAGCGCTGAAGATTCTGGGGTAAACCTGCCGGCGGCAAAGCTCCTCCCAAAGATCAGACAACTATCGGCGGCGTCCAGACAGAGTGATGTGGCTCATTCATCAGCTGTTTCGGTCCGAGAGGCTGTGGTTTGTGTGATAGATGGACCGTGGGGGCAGGTTGGGCGAGTTGGGGGCCAAAAGATGGCAGCTTGTCCCGCGTCGGTTCACCAAATCCCATCCCAGACTTTGCCGAGCTGGACCAAAGAAGTCGATTTTGCCGACTGGCAGAGCGCTATTCATCCAACTCTGGCGTGGCTGTGGGTGGTGACAGGTTGCGCTTGTGCGTTGCAACGCACACAATTCGGTCTTCGGTGAGGCTCAACTTGAGCAATGTCTCGATCCTCCCACGGTCAGAACGTGTCACGAGTCGACACTTGGTTCTTGACAACGTCAAGCATGACGTCGCTGTGTCTTGGAACGTGCATGGAAGGAAGACTCCGCAGACGCAGGATATTGCTCAGACACGCAATCCGGTCCATGCCTTATCTTGTCAGGCCGCGTCGACGTCCGTGGTGAACGTTCACGTGGTTGTATCTGTCCAGTAGTCGTCCGTTGCGCAAAACACAGACATGCGCAACGTCGTTGGAAGAAAGCCTTACAAGGTTCCGGGCGGTCCGGGCGGGGAGGCCCGGCTTCTTCCGACGCCGACCGAACTGGTTGTGTGCCGAAACAAAGTTGGGGGGCGGATGACTTCATTCACGCGTGTTATCAAATCTGGCCAACAACGGACAAAACTGGCGGCGAGAATTGGATTAAGAAATGGCTCCAAACAGCGAAGTGACAGATTGCGCTCTGCTGAAACGGCCGACCTCGACCCTCACACGGAGGGATCTCGTTGTGGGTGAGATGCCTGAGCAGTGAGCAGCGATTGCCTGAAAATGGCCTGGAGGTTGGGAGGTTGCAGGCATCTGGGAGCTAAGGTTAGAACAGTTTCTGCCTAGCATGCGAGACCCATTGTTGTGGACTCGGATCACACTGCTGCGGAGGCCGAACGAAACCGAATCCAACTGCAGATGATGATGATGATGATGATGATTTTGAACCATCCGAAGTGTAAGACGTGGAGCCGGACGAGGAAAATCCCGGGCAGCCGGCGACGCCGTCTCTCGTCGCGATGACTAGCATTTTGTGAAGCCGCTACGACGGTGAGTGAGAATTGCGATTGGCCGAATTTGGATAAGCGGAAGCGCGGATGTGAGTTTTGCTGCACTCGCTGCAGTAGTCTCCTAAAATCCAAGCCGTCAGTCAGCCAGCGTGAGGCGGTGCAACAAGGGTCTGACTGGGCGACGCCTCTTTTGGAACCAGTGGGCCGGCGACGAGAACGGTCGGGTGGTGGTCGCAATCGATCTTGGTGAAGAACGGTGTGGTGGGGGGGAGGGTCGAGTGCCGCTGCAACTGCGAGACATGCAGGTCGTGGGAAGTCGAATGGGAGGCCGGTCGATTGGCTGCCGTCCGAGACATTTCGACATTGGCTCGCGCGATCCCCACACGCGCTGCGTCCCGCAGTGGCATGGAGCATCTGCGAGCCCACCAGCAGAGGACAGCAAGATGGGGGCAGCTTTGAGGGTGTTGTCGCTTGTGCCTGGATCCATGGATGAATCATCATTCCAAGTAGGGCAAGGCTGGGAGAATTGCCTGGAATGGGGCACAAAAACACCAAATGAAATGGGGCCAAACTGGAGACGTTGCAAAATCAGACATCAGTCCAACTCGACAAGGAACTTGAAGCTAGAGGTTGCGGCAGTTCAGGCAGCGGTGGCCTGATAGACCGATGACCGTGAAGTCGGGAAGAAATCCAGAGCAAGAATGGAGCTGCCCGTGGGTAGGGCAATTAAAAGATGGCTCGGTGAATCAGTCACCTGCCCTATAATCCAGGCATGTATTCTGGGGTGCGCCAGGGTGGTGGTCGCTCCTTCCACAAGTCCCAGTCTCGTCCAACAGCAGGTCCTGCGAGTACCTCGAGGTAGTCGAAACTGAACGGTTGGTTTCATTGCTTACAACTGTCATGGAAAAGCTGCAACTAACTGGCCGGGCGCTTGACATTGACGTCCGGCGCAGGACGCGGAGCGTCTGAGACGGAGAGGCCGCCGTACCCGGCGGTGATGCGGATAGTCAGTCTGCTGCCGAGGCTCCTCACCGAACGCCGCCGCGGGGGGGTGTGGGCGGGTGGACCGTGTCCCGACGCCCGCTGGAGGCCAGTCCAGAGTTGTCGAACTCCTCTCCTCGCTCGCCAGAACGGCCGCCAATGGGTCCGCCCTGACATGCAGCAGTCTCTTTGACAAAATGCTGTGTTACACCTCCCCGGTGACTGCCCGGTCTGGCTCATGCTCATGCTCATGCCTCGAGGCTAGCGGCGCATTTGCCCCTGTGAGATTCGAGATCTGGTATTCAGCAGCGGGCGCCCTGGCGGTCGGCTATCCAATAGCCGCGCTGTGTGCCCTCCACCCCTTTTTTACCATATGCAATGGAACGGCTCAGACAGTCGAGCCGAGTCCGCCAGCTCCTGCATGTGCCCACCAGTCTGGAGTAATGTTTGAGTCCTTGACCCGGGGCTGAAATGCATCTCTTGTCCAGCGCCTGTCGAGTATAGGAGGAGTTCGATATGGGGCGCGGGGTCTTTCGATCCATCGCGTATTCCTGCCGACCAGATGGCGTCAATTCGCGTAGAGCCCGTGTCCCAAGCCTGGGGGACAGCGACAAGGGGACAGGGGTCAGCCACGGCGATCATCTGTGGCTCTCGGACGGTGACTCGTTCATTGCCGCGCCCACCAGCCACCATTGGGCGAGGTACGGCCAACGACAGACGTTCGTTCGCCTAGCCTTGAGAACCCCGTGATGTCTCCTCAACTATGGATATGATGATTGCATTAGATCAACTCCTAGAACGGGCCGCTTCCAACATTAGCAATTGGCATCTCCACCAGGCGCGCACCTCAGATGCGAAGCTGCACGGATCTTGCGATGATAATGTGACGGGGGCTGCTGTCGGCCCGGATGAGATTGTCGGATGCCGTCGTGGGCTGGGGCGTGTTGGCCATGTTGGCCTCGTCGGCCGTTCGTTGTTGGCTGCGATTGTGGTTGTCATGGTGGTCGCCGTGCGGGTGTTGGAACTTCAGCATTCGCAGACTCCAAAATGCAGTGTGCAGACAACTCTGAGCTTCGAATCTTTCGAATCTTCGATTGGGCCCGCTCGTACGGCTTACATGCGTCACTCGCCGGGACGGGCTTGCTCCGGGACGGACTCGGCAGCATCGGCGGTTTGTAGTGCGGCGTACAACGCCCAATAACCGATCAAAGAGAGGCGGTTGTGGTGTTGGCCCGTTCCCCTTCGGTCGGTGCTCTTTCCATGCCCGGGCACAGCCTTGGCCCGCCTGGCGTCAGCAGACCTGAGGCCGCCGCCCCAAAAACGTCCCAGCCGTGCGCCAGCTGCAAAGCTGCAAACCAGGACGCCGCCAATCAGTTGGCCGCCTTGCCGCCTAACTCAGGACTCTCATCGTCCTAACACCCGTTTCGAACTTTGTCACCATGCGCAATCCAATGCAGCCTCGGTACGATCAATTCCCATCGTCGCAATTCCTTGTTTCTGTCGCACCTGCAACTGCGCTTGCACTTGCACTGCATCTCTGGCACCCATCGTGCCCGTCTTACGTCTCACTGCAAACACGTCAACATCCCTGCCGGCCCACGTCGCTGCTGCTCGATCTCGGGCAAATTGTAGCCGCGGTCAGCCCCCCTCCCCCCGCCAACCGAAGACACCAGCCACGACGCGATTGGGGCTCTGCGCATTCAAGCAGAGACGCTGTCGACACTGCTTGCTCTGGTGCAGCAGCACTGGCAGCGTGGCTCAACTCGGGATCCCGATTTGGGAGCCAAGGACTGTGCAAAATCACGTCAGTCTGGTCACGCCCTTCAGGAAACGTCTCGGAACGGAAGGGAAGCAAAGGGCGCCCCACGCACCCACCGCCCACGCCGTTCGGTCGCTAGTAGCCGGTCCTCCCAACGTGTCAACAACGGCTCCAACGTCAGGACTAGGTCCCTTCCCCACACGGCTAGGCACGGAAAGGGACCGTGAAGCGCAATTGCCCTCCCAGTAGCGCCATACGGGAGCCGGTATGAGGGACCTCGCAGGATCGCAGATGCCGTTGGGCGATATCACGCTCCCAAGGTTCACTGCGAAGGATCCTTGCTCTCGACGACATAGGGCGTCTGCAAATTATCAAATTATCTACCCAGCATTTTACAGACGACGTTATAGTCGAGAACCCACTTGACCCACGGCATGAACCCATAATCCCCCGCCGCACCGGTGTAGCGATGTTGGGGCGCGGCTGATACGTGCTGTACCTAGCAGCACCGCATTCGGTGGAAAGGCAGCTCACTCAGGCCGACCGAGTGTCGCGATATCGATGTCTGCCCTGGCGCATTCGGTGGGCGCTTTCTTTAGCATCGCGACGTGGGCCCTCGTTCTCAAGGCAGCGATGATATCTATCCAAGGTGTCCAAAAACGACGTTACAGCGCTGCGGTTTAGCCTCTGTAACACCCGAATGGGCCGGACGAAACTTCTGCGACCGTGGGCGCTGACCCAGAATTGCAGCGACAGATGGGTTACAGCACAACGGGCGGCGTGCGCAAGTCGCTACCTGCGATCTCACCACCCACACCAGATCGGCGTCGACACCTCCTGCATCACCAGCCCTACAGAGGTACCGTGGCTGCACCTCATCTCGACCACACCACTTCGCCGCCCCCATTGCCCATCTGCAAAATGCCCTTTTGCTCTTGACGTCAGCTCCCTTGCCCAATCTGGCGCGCAGATGCACTGGCAGGCCACACGGAGACTTTCGGGTCCATTGCGTGCGTCCACAGCACGATGCGATACCATTGTTCGTCACCCTCCGTTTCCATTTTGAACGGCCAGGTAGCGATGTCAGGTACTGCACCCCTCTACCCTCTTGTGTGTTTCTCTGGTCTGGTGGTGCTGCACGAACTGAAGCCATGTTCGCGCCGCCCACCCCCTACCGAGGGCCCCCAGTTGGATGGACTCGGACCCCTGTCAGCCAGTGGTACCTACCCACCGCTTTCCCTTTCGTTTTTTTGCGTCTGTTTCTCGCCTGTTCCTGACGGGCTCTCCACACCCCCCGCTGCGCCAGGCTCACATCCCCAAATGTATACCACACGGGCGACCATGCCCACCTTGGAAACTTCGCAGCAGCAGCACGCAGTACGTACCAGCGACAGACCCCTCCTTCGTGCCTGCGCCTTCTCGCAGGTGCAGATGTCTGCATTAGTGTGCAGTCGCCCGTACCTCGATGGAGCGCCTTAGTCACTCAAGGTCACTCAGTGTGAGAACGCTCCCTGGCGGACGCTGCTGCCTCCACGCCTCAATGGCTGCCAGCCAGTCCTGCGCCGACGGACGCCAAAACGCTCGCCAGGCTCCAAGCCCTATTAAGGCACGATGTCCTCTCCTTTGGTCAAGTTGTATGAGTCGATATCGTCTTCCAGCACATGACCGGTGTCGTGCCTAATTACTCACATCTCTCTCGTTGATTCCTCGCTCGCTTTCCCTTCTCGAGTGTTTCCTTAGGCTTGCCTCTCTTCACCCCCTCGAGCTGCTATCTGAACGCCCTACATTGCCCTTATATTCGTTCGCCTCTCTTGTTCCGGTTGTGCACTTTTCCGGACTTCATCATCATCTCAACTCACAACGTCAGAGCGTACGCTTTTATACGCCTCCATACGCCTCACTGCCGGACAATAGTCACGGTCTATCACGATCACACACACAACACCTCCTGGCCTCAACCCTTGTCAGGAGACCTCCACAACCATACCGCCACACCCAATACCAAGGCCACAGGCCTGGATCTCAGCATAGTCACCCGATCCTCGAGTCACTCGGCAAGATGTGCTATCAACTGGTAGAGCTGTACTCGGCGTGCCGGTGTCTCTACTACCAACACGCCGTCGACAGGTGCGCGGCGTACGGGAGGCCGGGGCACGGCATCCAAAGGAGAACGTTACTGGTGGGGTACGCCTGCACCGAGCACTCGGCACGCTCAAGTTACAGCCATGGCGGCGACTACTCTCAGGTCCAGTACTCCGACTCAGGGTACCAATCAAGCCGGTCTCACAAGAGCTCTCGCGGTCACTATCGATGAAACGTGCTGTCGTCTTTGACTACGGGCTGCTGTTCTCGGCATTCGCCGCCACTGACACGCTTCGACTTTGGCGGCTGGATCGACTATCTCTACTCCTTCCGAGCGAGGTCCTCCTCTCTCGCCCAAGCACCTTCACAGCTTTCCTTGCTCTTCGTGGGCCATGACCGCCTCCTCTCATCGTCGGCACCTCCAGATATCCGATGACTCTGGACTGCTCTCGTGGGATCCAATTGGCCCGATTTGTTGTCGACGAATGCCACCCCGCAACCGAACATGCAGATCTATCGAAGACGACGAAATCAGACGAAAGCGCCCCCCACACGAGCAACGGGGCGCCAATTTTACGAGTCCAGGGCCTACGACTTTATGATGTCTATTTCCAAGCTGGACGGGGTTTGGGGGCTTGTCTTCGTTTTGCGATGGCGGGCCGCCGCAAGGAGTTTTGTTTCGGCACCATCCCATCCCTTCTTTCTTGCGTCGAGGGATTGGTGTCTGAAGGATCCGGGTTTCTCTTATGGGGCTTTCACAGAAGCATAGCGTTATGGGAATTGCATTGGGACTGGGCATGGCACGCATTTGTACAACACCCCCCCTCCCCCTTTTTTTCACTACACACTTGCCACAACCTGGCTTTGTTGTGTATCTGTTTCTGTCTCACACTGTTTTTTTCCTTTGGGGGCATCATTGGGGGCTCGGGGACGAATCATGCATATAGGGCACGATACCAGGCGTTTGTCTTGTTTTTTTTTTCTTGGGGAACACGGAATCCAGGCAACTGGGAAGGGCAGTACGAGGGTTGGTTCAGCAGCCAGCCTAGTGGGCGCCCTTTGTTTCAATTCATGGTCTGGCTACACTACAATTTTGTTATTGTCTTTTTTTTCACCGGCTATTCTGGCTGAGTTTAATTTCTTCTTGTCGTGCGTCCGTTCCTTTTCTGAATCATCCTCATCGTCATGTTTTACTTGAAGTACTGATGCACATGTGTCCACGACAGTCTTTTGGACTTAATCTCTGCGTTGATCGCAGTTGGCCATGAGAGGCACGATTGGGAATGAAGAGGAGGAATGCAGCTTCACGCTGCCTGGTGGCTTGCCTTGCAGGTCTGGGACTAAACCAGTTCCTTCTCACGGGCCCAGCATGTCGGGACCGAAACCACATACGTCACTTCAATGTTTTTTTTTCTTTCCTATCTCCCGGGCTGGCCGGACAATGCTTCCGTCCTCCTGGCGGGATTCCAAGAGAGGCGGTGGCTGTTGTTACTCGGAGGAAAGACTACGCGATTCGGACCTAGATTAGAGATGACTACCGTCCAAGCAGGGCATTGTCACTTGTTTCAAGAATGGGGAGGCATTGCTTGATAGCGCGCAAATAGGAACGAATTGAAGACTGGATGACAAAAATCACCCCCTTGCCAAAAACACCAAAATATCATCAGAGACATTCTTCCACTGCCATCGCATTGACCAAAAACTGAAGCCATCTCGAAAAATACATCCCAAACCGGCCTTAGCGTCCGGTTCCACCCTGGAAGAAAGTGAGGTTCTTTTCTTTTTTCCTCAATTCTTCCGCTCACACCCACCACCTACCCCTGCGGTTAACAAACACCCACGCACCGGTTCGTCGGTCGTTTACGCAGACCACTTAGATCCCTCCCGAGGCGCGCCTCTTTGCGAATAGAAATCAAGCCCCCGATTGGCGGGGGCAAGCGCAGTGGCGAATGGGAGGGATATAAATGGGGGCCAAAGCCTCGCAGCCTTGCAGGGTGGACCAATGGGAGGGCGCGGGCGGTTGTCTGCTTGCTGGGTTTGCTAAAAATAGGTGATGCCAGTGGGTGGAGCTCGGGAGGATGCCGAGGGCTCGGCGTTGGCGGGGACAGGGGAGGGGAGTTTGGGACTGCCCGGCGGAGGCCGCTGCGCAGTGGAGGGGAGACTAGACCACTACGGAGGACGGAGTGCCTTACCTGGCGGGGGTTGGGCATGTGAGGCCAACGATGGGATTGAGTGAATGAATGAATGGCAGTTTTGGCGAGGAGAGCCAGAGGGGACTAGACTGGACTATTGATGCGTGCGTGCATGCATGTTGTGTACCTATGCTGTCAGGGGAAGTTGATTCCATTGACGTTTGACGCTGTGTGAGACCTGTAGTGAGAGAGTGTGTGATAGCGGGGCTAGAGACAGGTGGAGGTGGGGTCCAAAAATATCCTGAACGGATGTTCGTCATCTTTTAGGAGGTGTTGGTGTTTTTTGGTTGCCTATGGTTTTTCACTTCGCAATGACAAAACATTGTTTCTACGAATAGCTTGGGTGTGCGAGCGAGTTTGAGCGCACGGAGTTGCTTCGGCGGTGAATTGCTGTAGAAAACAGCAATATCGCTGTTTCTGTTCCGCGCGTCAAGGCAGGAGCGGAGCGGAAGCATCGGGGTGCAGGGGTAGGTGGCAGCGGGGGAAGCAGCGATATCTGGCTGCCTGGTGAGGACAACCTACCTACCTTACCTGCCTCAACCGCGATGCTGCAGAGCTGCAGCGTCAACAACGAAAAGATGACAAAACATGTTACGTGCGAGGTAGGGGCCGACGCAAGCAGAGTACAGAACGACACTAGTATGATTGTCGCGTGCTGTGCTGCATTCCCATGATCTCATTCCCGAGACTCCCGTCCCTACCACTTTGTTGGCGGCTTGCATACCGGTACCTTGGCTATCCGACGGAGTGGAATGGGATGGAAAGACAGCCGACTAGTACAGAGCGGTGCGCAGCGGGTGTGCCGGGCCGGTAGTTGTGCGGGAGGAAAGGGCGAAGGGGGGGTGTGCGTGTTGCGTGTTTCTGTCGGTCAGTACGCGCGGGCTTGCATTCAAATCAATCATTCCGTTCGAATCACGGCGGGGGCCGTCGACGCAGATGCGCATCATCGATCGCCGAGCGCATGGGGTCGGGTGTGCGATGCCGCGGCGTATGCTGTTGCGCGGCTTAGCACTCGCTCCCCGCTGCTGGAGCGCAAATGGCATGGAATTCCCACACCGGTCAACTGCCGTCTGACAGACGCCCCCGGATGATGGCAGTTGGGGGAAGGATTGGAATGGAACTTTGGTCAACTGAGCTCGATCAATTCCCCTTTGTCCTGTCAGACACGACACGTGCGGGTGAGACGTCGACGTCTACCATGGCCGCGGGGAGGGGAGGGCGGGGCCAGGGGGGCTGTTGCTGCTCGGGGGAGCTCGGCCGCGGTTCTATTGTGGGTGTGAGGCTGCGAGTGAGATGTGAGATGTGAGATAAAAAGACACGCATGTACGTGTAGGCGAGTAGTGTGTGTGTGGGTATCGATGCTGAGATGAGGTGAGGTGCGATGTAGAAGCCTTGGCTCAAGACAATACTACCCGGTCTTAAGAGCCTGTGCTAAGGGACTGGGACTGCTTTGGCGGCCAGCGCTGCGACAACAGTCGAAGTCAGGTGGCTAATATGGGAATGCGCGTTGCCAGTCAGATTGCGATGGGTAACTCGCGCTGGTCTGAACAATGGAGTACGTTGGTGTACTGGCGGTACATCTGCAGAGTTGGGACCCGTTGTTGGTGCTGCAAGGTACTTCCGTTATTCTGAGCATCCCATGTGGGATGGCCAAAGGTCGGGTGTGGCTGGAAGAATGGGCTGGAGGAATGCAAGCCTGAAGGCCGGACTGTGTTGGGCCTCGAATTCAGGCCGCCTGCGAGGAAACGGACCTCGCCATGCACAATCTTTGTGAGCTGTCTCGGCCTGACTTCGCTTTGTCATTATGGTCTAAGTGTCATTTTTGGGGGATTCCTCGAAAGTGCGAACGGTGCAGACCGGGAGTCAGGACCAAGGCAGTTGGAGCTTCATCCGTCGTGCGGCGCGGCACTGAGCAAAACTCTGGGTAGGCTCAGGGCTGAGGGCAGAAGGCCTTGGAGGTCGGCCCGACGATGGTCAGCCAAGGCTCTTCAGGTTGTTGTCTTGGTTATTCCTGTCCGTGCGATATCGATTCCATGGTTGTTGGCGAAAAGGCGCGTCTCGGTGAAGTCGAAATATGGCTAGCATCAAGCCACCTTGCGTATGTGCCACAGGTACGTAGCGATACAAGTCCCGTTGGCGTGGTTGAGGTGTGTGGACGCTGCTGTGAAGCGCAGCAGGCGCGGGCCGTTTGACCCACTGCGCTGGTGCGCTAGTGACGTCAGCCAATCCGACAGGGCACAGATCGCACCAGCCTTATCGATAAGAGGAACTCAATGCCCCGCTTTTACTTCAACGCGCCCCAACGCGTCTCCCCGCAATTACAGAGGGCAAGTGCGATTGAGACGACATTTCTACGGTGAGGATTTTCGCTTGCAAGAGGTCTGGCTTTTTGGAGTCGATTTCTTCACAGATCTTCATTCAGTCTGCCAACTTCAAGAAGTCCAAAACCCCCTTGAAAATCTCAATTTTACAGCGATTTTGGAACAACCTTAGGCAACACCAAAGCTTCTCACGAGATTGCAACTTCAGCTTCACAGCTACCCCGCTCAACATTTACCGCTCAAACCAAGTCCTCCACCAAATCAGGTCAGTGATTTTCTCTCTTTTGCCCCTCTTGGCACCTTTCTTGGCCCTTGATCTCCTGGCCGTTGGGCTCGCATTAGGACTGCCCCTTTCTCGACTCCACGTTCTCAGGGGCTGGATAAACATCCCAGTCAAGGTGACCCACCCGGAGGACTGTCCCAGCATCCGCCCTATCAGGCCACCACAGCCTTGAGTGCTGTTAGAAGCTCACCGTTTGAGCCTCTCAGCTACCCGCAAGGGGGGACGGTATCTTCCGACCCAACTCTCCCATGAGATTGTTCTCTTGGCTTCAGGCGCCGAGGTTGTTGAGGGACGACCCACACCCCTTCCTGCGTCCGATCTTTCCATTGAACGGTTTTTATTTGTTCAACATCATCGAGTCTCGTCAGTCCTTCCAATCTCTTCCACCGAAAACCCAGTACTTTCTGTACCTTCGAAGGCACCACTTTCCAGTCTTCAAGCCCCAACAACCCAGTTCTGTTGGCGAATTGTTTTCTTTATCTCCGCGATCTCCCCAACGACACAACGGTCATTTCTCACATCGAATTCCCTTGTTGCTGCGGCCTCTTTTTTGTCAAACAACCCTCCGCTCTTCGCCGTCACGACCTCCCGTTTCCATCATCCTGGCGAGGAATCTCTATCGGCTCCTCGTGCCCTCTTTCTTTCACCAGACTACCAAGTCCTCTTTGGGCCATGTAGGTAGTCTTGTGCTTGATTTTCCGTTTCTGTTATACTACATCTTTCTCACAACACCCCTTTTGTCACTACCTGCCGCATCATCGTCTATTGACCGTGGTCTCATCAGCTGTCTGGCTAAGACAACTTGGGTCGTCCAAGGGACCTCGATTGCTCACGGTCTCACTTGTCCTCTGACTCAAGGAAGTCACTTTCTACCAAACAATAGAGCTCAAGTCTCCATTTTTGTATTCTCTTTGCACCCTCCACAGTATCCCATCTCAGATATGAACATACCTCGCAACCTGAGCCAACTGGGTTCTCTTGCTAATATTGTCAGACCGTTTTCAGCCGATCTCCCTCTTCTTCTCATCATACTTCCACGCCATATCCCAACCTCTCGTATACCGAATACTCCCTTGTTCTTACTTCTCCACAAGTCAGCCAGCGCTCTTGCTCACACATCCTTCTACCATACATGGTTCCGCTTGAGATCATCGACAGTGGTCTGCAACCCCCCTGCCTCGAATCAGTTCTTAGTTATGATCTGAACTCCCTCCAACAGACAGACAAGCCCCTCAATATTCCGTCCGTTATTCCCAGCCCCACCGTCTCATGTTACGAGTTGTTTGTTTATCACCTGAGCCTCTGACCCCCTACCCTGCATTTGCTTACTTATATATTCTAGTCTGCGCCTAATCCCTCCTTCCTCCAACAAACACCAACTTCCAGCTTCCCTCCCTTGGCCCTCAGGGTGCTTAATATGCCCCAGCCGGCCTGAAAGAGGTGTTTCCCGGGAAATACTTGACATTACCGACCAGCAGGTCCCTCATGCTCCGAAGATGGCCTTCAACACCCTTCAACACCCGCCGGAGGCAGAGATGCGCCTCAAGATCAATGAGGCCCGCTCACACATCGCCGATGAGCAGTACACCCGGGCCGTGGCCTCAATCCAAGCCGCTGTCGTCGCTTGCGGCTGTGGATCCAACGACCTGCACCTGGGGAAGCGTGCCTGCAACGTAGCCCAGTGTGTTAGAGCTGTCTTAAGCTCTGAGAATGATGCTCTCGAGCGTGTTGCTGGCGGTCCTTGCACTTGTGGATTCGCTTGGCCCTCGTGCGGCCAAAGCCTACACGCCGAGGCCATCGATGAATTGGCCAAGTGCCTCGAGCAGGCAGGACGCCTTGCTGCGGCTTTTTCAGTCGCCTTGGGCCTGATCCGGCTCAACCCCTACGAGCCGATGGTAAGTCCGCGTAAACATCTCGCACACATGAGCTCACCAACTGCTAGGGGTATTGCCGGGCCGTTCGAATCGCTCGCAGGCTCTGGTCAGGCGCGGCTAACTTGCCGCCGGCCGTTGCGCGTGAACGGGCGGTGGTGGCCAAGGACAGTGGCGTGTCGTCCGGTCAACCGCTCGGCGATCTGAGCAAGCCGCTGGTGCGGAAGGGCCTGCACAGCGTGGGAAAGAACTCCAACCGGTGCCGCAGCCAATACGACATCATCTTGAATAAGATGGCTGCCTCTCTTCGGATGCCGGAGGGGCTGCGCGACCCGATGAAAGAGCTCCCGCGGGAGATCCTCACCCAGATCTTCTCCTATATGGAGACCCCCGCCTTGATGTAGGTGTTGCTGCCCTTTCGTCGGTCCTTGTTCAAGTTAACGGCAACAACAGCGGCTGCTTGTTCGTCAGCAAGACGTGGGCACAAGTGTTGACGCGCGACAGCGTCCTCTGGGCCCAGGTAATTCTCGGCCGGCCTGGCAACCCCGGGCGGAATTTGGGCAGCTTCCTCAACAGGCATAGCCAGGACATCAAGACATTCAGTGTTAACAACAGTCGGGACTTCCCCTTAACGCCCGAGAGAGTCCGGTACCTAATGGCACTGCCTCGCCTGAAGCGGCTCCATCTTAGCACGTCGAAACCGCTCACACCACAGATCTACGCCGAGGGGATGCTCAACGACCTACGCGGGAAGTCACGGCTGACGCATTTACGCGTGTCCGGAATCAGCTGGACTCTCGTCAGGGAGCTGATCGCATGCAACGGCCAGACCCTCCAGGTTCTGGATATCACTGACCAGATTCTCATTCGCTGGTACGACTTCAGCAGTCTCGGTCTCCTACCCCAAGTCCGTAAGTTGCGGCTTGTCGGGTCTCGCACTCCCCGAGGAGGCGTTACCATGGTAAGTTAGACGTCTTCTCCTACTCAGCTATCTCTAACACTCACAGGATCGGATCATGAGTTCCTGCCCTAAGCTTCGGGACTTGTACGTTGACGGCATCGAGCTGGAGCCGCTTCACTCGACCCCAAATCACGAAGGCTGGAACGACCTTCGCTCAATCGTCCTGGGCCAGCACACAAACCTTGCTCCCCGGCTCTATGTCCCGTTTCTTTACGAGTGCACGAAACTAGAGTCCATCGAAATTCTGATCCCGGAGTTGACCGCCCACTGTGAAGCCCTCTTCGCCGTGGGAACCGAAACCGATGGCTCTGAAAGCGTTTTCGACGCGGGCTTTAACTACGACCGCCTCAGCTTCCCACGCTTAAAGGTCTTCCGCTGTCGCTCGGCACTCCACCCGACACTCCTCGAGCATATCCTCTCGTCGGCCATTACTAGCGGCGTCCTGCAGCATCTGGAACTCTCCATGGGTCACAGCGTGTACGGCTCCAACACCGTCACGAACCCCAACGCGAACGGCAATATCATTCCCATGCGAGACCTCACATTCACCCTCTCGGACAACATTCTCACCCTCGGTCTGCACGACTTCAACTGGGCCCCACACGACAACTCTAGTGGATTTGATGGAGCCCCCTTCGTTGACTGGGTCAAGCAGTTCCCAAGCGTTGAGACGGTCTCTATCTACCCCGGGGCATACTCTAGCGCGGCCATGGTCTCTGTCGTTCGCCCCTTGCTTGCATTCGACAATATCAAGGTCATCAACCAGGATCGTCTGACCGGTGTGGATTGGGACGAGGTGAAGAAACGAGCGAAGGCGCGCGGAAAACAGATCAACCACATCAAGGACCTTGTTCCTCCGAAGTGGGAGTCGTTTGACTGATTGGCTGGGTATGCTCGCTGTTGCGCTCTCCTCTCTCAAGCTGGGCGGGAGGTTCGGTTATGCATGGCGACGGTGTTATATAGGGCTTCGTTCGGGTGGTTCAGGAGTACATATCCTTTGGGAAAGTAGACTAGGTAGATGCATCGAGTGCATGACGGTATGCATAACAATACACTATTACGGCGTACTGTGCTGTTGGTGAGGTGTTTTCGATGTGCTGGAGGGTGGGAAGGTGGGTGAGAGGGCATGACTTGGGGTATGCCGGACTGATCATCAGGAATCTTGCCGCCTCAGTCAGCCAACCCCAAGTTACTCTCAATCGCCAACATTGAGAAGAGGTTCCATTTAGTGATGTGACGACAGCACTCCAAAATATCAACCAGCAAGTGAAATATTTGACTATTTCCCCAGCGAACTAGGTACCTGTCTGTACCTTACGTCGTGGCAACGAGAAAATGCACCATGCTTGCCATATCATAGCTCGGTGCCACGTCGACGATGGCCGCTCCCTGCGTTGAGAGGTGGAATATATGCTGCTCGTGGAGTGTGCGTGCGAGATCGTCGTCAATCGCACGACACGGGAGGCCTCGATCAAATTGGCCATGGCTTCCACGAGATGTCACTTATGGCTCAGACGGATGCTCTCGTACAACGTGACAGAGGTTATATTCTAAACGGTTCTCAACTAGTACTAGTAGATCTTGACCGATGATGTTGATGGTCACCATGGCAAATTAATGTTGCCATATTAACCCCCTGATTGGACTCCCTTTACCGGTCCGCCGTAGACCACTTACACGAGAATAACCCCTAACTCTCAGATCAACAAACTCGCTTGTTTGATCTACTGACCTGCTGGGATACCGACAACAGGACCAGAACATCGCGAGATTTGGCTGGTTTGATCACACCTTCCGCGATCTGATGTTTGAGCGCGCGGTCTGAACGTTGGGCAGGTCTATCGTGGGGGCAGACTGGGTTGCGAATGGCGTCAAGTTCAGACCGTGATGCCGAGAGTCCTGGGTACAGCGGAACGGTGGAGATAGGATCGTAGGAACGTATGGAGCGGGGGAGGTGACTGGTGTGTAAGTTGATCAACTGAGGTGAGCAAGACAGGGCGGTTTCATAACTCCTAGAAGATCATCCATTTTCATTGATTATCCAAGCTGAAGATGGCAGGTAGGTAGGTAGCTACAGCTAGCTACCCAGGTAACTGCGCGTGAGTGAGAACATAAATAAACGCCAACGCAACGCAACGCAACACATCTCAACACAAAGCAATCTCGTTCTGCTTTTCCAGAATAGACCTAAACAACCTCACACAGCAACCTGCTGCCCGGTCATGTACCCACTGAAGGCTTTCTATAGCAGGTGTTAGCACTCCAAACCAAGGAGGAAAAAAAGAAAAGCGGGAAAACTTACCGCGTTCCTGGTCTGGATAAAGACAGTCCCCGGCCCCGTGAACTTGCACACCAGCCCCTCACCCGACGCAAAGCCCGAGATGAGACCGCCCGACGCAACCCGCTCAAGGACGTACTTCGTGTTCCACGCGACCAAATGGCCATTGTCGACAATGTACTTCTCCCCATCGGCAAGCTAACACATCATTAGCACATGTTCCCATAGAATCCTCTCCTGCACAAAACAAAAAAAAAGGGGCACTCACATCCTTCCTAATAATCGCCCCAAAGCTCGTCAACCACAACAGCCCTGTCCCACTAATCTTATACACCCACAGTCCCTCCCCGCTAAACATCGCCTTCCCAATCCCCTGCCTCTTATAATCCTTAATCACCTTCTGCGTGCTCGCCAAGTACCCATCATGACTCACGCTCCAGCTCTCATTCCCGCTCAGCCTCAAGCTCGTAATATCCCCCAACATCGGGGGCGCCAGCAGCAGCTCTCCGGGCCCGGTAAACGTCGACTGGCTCATCTCGCCGCCCGCCACCAGCTTCTTCATGCTGAACTTGAAGTTGCCCTTGACCTGGATGGACGGCGACATGGCGATCATGGCGCCGGGGCGGGCATCGAGGGGGCAGCCGATGGCGAGCTGGATGGTGAGGATGGTGTTGCAGTCGCGGTGGGAGATGCGGTAGGAGCCGCCGTTGAAGGTGCCGACGTCGTCGTTGACGATGGCGGTGGCGCCGGAGAAGGAGCCGGCGGGCGGGGCGCCGGAGATGAGGGAGGCGGCGATCTCGGGTTGCTTCTCGGCGGGGTAGGACGAGGGGTCGTCTTCCTCGGGGTAGGTGGGCGGGGAGGCGAATTGCGGTTGCTGCTGCGGGGGCGGTTGTTGGTAGGAGCCTTGGGAGGCTTGCGATTGGGTGCGGATGTGCGAGGGGAGGGATTGTTGGTGCTGGTGCTGCTGGTGCTGCTGCTGGGGAGGAGAGGGGTATTGTTGTTGTTGCTGCTGTTGCGGAGGGGGCGAGTATTGCTGCTGAGGGGGGAGGGGGTAGGACGGGGTGGAGGTTTTGGGAGGCGGGCTGACGGAGCTGCCTGGAGGGGGAGGGTAGTTTCGGTTGCTGTTGTTGTTAGAGGGCGGCGCCGGGTACGAGAACTTAGTCTGCGTAGGAGGCGCCGACATAGGAGGGGGAGGGTAGTTCTTGGGCGCTGGGGAGGTCAGTTTAGTTGGAGTTCGCGATCTTGGGTCTTCTCTTTGTCGGGCGCGACATACCAGGAGAACCGGAGGCACCGGGCGGGGCTGTGACAGTGTCAGAGACGGCGATTCTCTCGGGAGTCAGTCAAGGCCACTCACGGGGATAGTATCCAGACATCTTCAGGGCGGTCGGTTCACGATAGTTTCAAGAACAGCAAGGTGTCCTGTTTCTTGTTGCGATCAGCAGCTGTCGGCTGAGTTGGGAGCTGAGGTCGCGACGGATGCGCACACCCCGCACTTACACAGCTTGGCGGAAGGAGCTATAGGAGCTCTGGAGGGTTTCCTTAGGTCTCTTCCTTCGGCGATCGGAATACGTGACACGAGACTTCGAATTTCGACAACGGACAGACAAATGTCAACCCAAGCTCCTCGCGATCTGGGAGTCGGCTGTTAAAGGGGAGAGCTACGGAATTTGGGCGGGCACAAGGCTGCTTTTTGAGGCCGCGCAATATGCGGCCTGCGCCAAAGGATGGCCTGCCGTGTACCGCGCCGGCACAAAGAGCGGGGGGTCTAAAACGAGAGCCCATTGGAAGACGGGCCAATCATCGACGGCCCGCGTCGCAAACTGCTTCCTCGAGCCCCCGGGAGCGTTGGCAGCGATAGCTCTAGGCGCGGGAAGGCGTTTGACAAGGGCGCTTACAACCCAAATTGGAGCCCGCACGCCGCCCCCATTGGCCAGCCAAGGCTACCCACGTCTTCGACGTCGCTTTCGACAAAGCGTCCAAGCCCGCCGGCCGAGGGACCGCATCTGGGCATCGGCATGCTTTTCCCTCAAAGACGCTGCGCTTGTCTGGAATATGTATTGGCGTGAGGTGGCTTGTCGCCAGCGCCTGACAGCTCCTCACCGTGAGATGGGCTGACTGCACGTGATCCTGCTGACCTAATCAACTTTGAAACCCCCAGACAATTGGCCAATCAGTGTCCGCGCGCCCTGAAGAATGCCAGTGCCTGCCGGGAGCACGGATCGGGTTGCATCACCGCGCAGCGATGGGGCCACCGGGACCTCGTCCGCTGCCAAAAAATTCCGGGTTGGCCAAACCTGACATCAGCAACGACATCCCACGCCAACGTCCACCACAGCGAACGAGCCCAACGCCCAACGCATTCAACCGAGCGGGGTCCCGGATAGGACCAAACGCCGTTGCTCGTGCAACCCACGCACCGCCAAACAACCTGCCGCGCCTCGGGTGGCGAACGTCGGCCAACGGCGGCCTCGCAGCTCGGTTCCCGTACTCGGACCACCCGGACCCTTAACCCCGGGATCCCTCTTACCACCGGAGGTCACACCTAACCTCCCCGACCTCTCTCCGAACTCTCCTCCATTCTCCCTCAACCGTTCGCAACAACCACCACCACCACCACCCACGATGTTCCGCCGCGCAGCAGCGTCAGGGGGCCTCTCCCCCCTCCTCAACACCACCCGCAAGCCTCTCACCAGCAAACCCCCGCTCTCCCTCGCCCGCCCGAAACCCCGGCGCCTCACCACCGCCAAAACCCCCGCCCTCTCCTCCCGCCTGACCTCCCTCCTCTGGTCGCAGCGCTACACCACCATAAAAGAGCTCTCGACCAAGCGCATCGGCCCGTTCCGCGCGTCGCTGTTCCCAGTGAAGAGACCCTTCCACACGACGAGGGCCAGGCGGGCGGCGGCGGAGCCGACGAGTCTGGGCGCGAGGTTGAAGAAGCTGAGTCGGGAGTACGGGTGGGCGGCGGTGGGGATTTATATGAGCTTGTCGGTGTTGGATTTCCCGTTTTGCTTCTTGCTGGTTAGGAGCGTGGGGACGGAGAGGATTGGTGAGTGTTGTCCAAAGGTTTGAGAGTTGGAATGGTAAGGCTAATGTTTGTGCCGCAGCCGAGATCGAGCACATTGTTGTGTCTAACGTGCAGAAGGTAATACCGCAGAGCGTCAAGGACAAGTGGGCCGAGTTCCGAGAAGGCAGGAAGGAGGCCTCCCCTTCGGAAGAGACGACACCGGCGCCGGAAAACGCGGAGGTTGTTGGATGGGGCGTCCAGGAGGCGGACGCGAGGACCGCACAGGAGGGAGCTAGTGAGTTTTGCTGCTTACTAACAACTCCGATGGGGAAACCGATACTAACAGGAAAACCAGGCTTAGCAACGCAGCTGGCGCTGGCATATGCCATCCACAAGAGCTTCATCTTTGTGAGGGTGCCCCTGACGGCGGCCATTCTGCCCAAGGTCGTCAAGGTGCTGAGAGGATGGGGCTGGGAGATCGGCAAGAGGAGGGCGAGACGCTGAGCGTCTGTCTGGCTGGCGAGGCACGCACATGTCTTGCAAGAGCGCAAATTAATAATGCAGCGTTTCGTCAGTGGCAGGTGCGTTTCAGCCTCTCCGCGTATGGATGTGTATGTATGTATGAGCTGTGGATGTGTGTGGGTGTGTATAGATTCACATAGACTGTACCATCATTGTACCAACTTTTTTTCCCCTTCACTACTCTCTTGCAGGGACGGGAGGCCTCGAAATCACATGTATGTCAGAGGGAACGCACACGCACTGTGAAAGTGGGAACAAGCTTGTTGCTGCCACGGCGTTCAACGTGTGTCATCAAGCTTTCTCGGAAGGGATAAGAGTTGGAACCCCTTTCCCGGGAGCAAGATGAGTGGCTGGGAACCGACATCGAGCGGAAGCCTCGTGCGTCAGTCGGCATGTAGTAGATGCGTGTGGCATCCACCAGGTCTGACTGATTGGCTTACTTTACGTTTTACGCATGATGGGGAAAAGGAGAGAGAGAATTTCGGCTTTTCCCCGCAGCACGGCGGAAAGGAACCAGAGGAGGGACTTTCTGGTTCCCAATGGCTTTTTCGTTTCGGTTGGGTGGGCGTTGGCTTGCTGGACCGGGACGGAGACGGGGACACGGGGCGCGCCATGAAGTACCCTGGTACGTATCTTGGTGAAGTCGTGTAAATAGAGTTTGCGCTAGGGCCAGAACGCCGTAAATGGACGAATGAGAGGGGAGGATGAACGACGGGGACTTGGGTTGTGCCATGTTTTTAGCTCTGGAGACGGTGAGGTACTTTGGGGAGGGATGGCGTTGCGGCGGAGGCTATGTGGGAGAGGGATGGCGTGGGTGGCAGATTCAATGGCTTTGACGGACACGTTGGCTGGGTGTCAGTTCTTTAAACTTGAAGGTTTGAACTGTGAGGGGAAGCTCCTAGGTTTCTTTTTGTAAAGAGTTTGGGGATGACCTTGGTGTGAGTAATGGGGGAAAGTTTGGAGGTCTGGCAAGGCCTCTGGGAGTTGTCTCCTGGCCAGCGAGGCAGGGAGCCTGGTGAGATTGGTGACATGCTCTTGCATCGCCTGACGTCCATCTCAGCCGCGGCAAGATGCAGGGAATGTTGCGGTCAACCGGCTGCCAAGGCAGGTCGCTGCGAGGTCTCCAGCCATCGGTTATGGAAGACGAAATAAGGTTTAAACGTATTCTTGGCGTGGAGCGCCTCGAGTGTGACTGCCACTGGCTGGCGCCACCTGGCATCGTGTTTTGTTTTCGTCCTCGAGGTCGCCGACGTCCACCGCGTCTCCCTGTGACGGCGCAACGGTCCTCGGCTGTTGTGATGTTGGTTCGCTCCCGCATCATGAGTCGCCACAATGATGAGGAGCTTGGTCAGCATCCAGCGTTCATCCTAGGTGATGGTTTGGGTTGGGAACCCACATACTCAATCATGCGCGGTCAGGAACGCGCTTTCCCGACTCAGCTCCGATGACAAACCTCACAACGAAACCACAGCTTCTTGGCATCAATGGTGCGCGGGTTCTGGACTCATCAATGCTTACGCGGACATGCCTAGCTCCCGAATCGCTGTCGGTTTGACCTGCGCAGCAATGGCACGCAGCAATGGCACGCAGCAATGGCAGGTAGCTCGTAGTTCAGCGTGCGGGTAGCTGGGTTGGCACGTTGACTAACAGAACAGCAAAAATCGGATGTGCCCTATTAGTGGCCAACTCAGCCCAAGGAAGGCATGCCCTGAAAAACTTAATCAGCGTAGCGTTTCTAGAAGTTCTTCCACTCGGAAACCCTCCCCAGCACCAACCGAGGCAAGGGACCGTTGCTTGACACCGTTCCTCGCACTAGTCCGTCGCGCTCGCTGTCTCAAGGCTCTCGAGCCCCAGTAACGAACGGCCTGTCAGGTGCTGCTAGATGGAAGGGCATCCAATGTTCTACCGCCCAGATAGCTGGCCGCCTCGGATCCTTTCACAGTGAACCTAGACAGTAGTAAGTAACGGCATGGTTTCCATTTGCGGTAGCATCAAAGCGTATCCCAGAACCCAATTTTCGAGTACCTGCTGGTTATAAGGGCGCACACGCTGCTCATCTCTTCCGTTCTGTTTTTTCTGTTCATCACCCATCACCCCATTCTCCGACATCTCCATCAGACCTACAGACCAACCACACCTCCCTGCTCAACACAGCGGGCCGTCCAGCCCCGAAAGCATCGCATCCACCTTTGCTGGGTCCAATCCGAGGCGACAAGCGGCATCACATTGCATGCCACCCTTGTTCATTTCGGTTTGGTCGTCTGCCTTCTCATCACCATTTTCTATAAATGGCTACGCCCAAGGACTGGCAGTCCTCGCCCACCATGTTCCCGCTACAATACGCACCCCAATTCGATTTCTCCTTGCCGTACCTGGATCAGGGCACACTCCACTCGACTCCCGGCCTTGACGCTCAGGATTCTATCGATCCATCTTTCAACTTGTTCGCCTTGGCAGATGGTACTGGCCCATACATTCCGCACCTGGGGCCAGATTATTTTATTCCCCTTCCAGCGGCTACTCAGCCTGACGGACACCTTCTTTACCAAATCCGCGGAGTCGGCTTAAAGACCTCTCGCAAGCAGTACCCTCCGACCAAGTCCACAATGAATCATAAACCCGGAACTTCATCTCCCATATGGGACGCCTCAACATCCTCATCAGGGGGGGCGCGAGACTCTCCTGCGATGAAAACCCAGCAAATGCCAATACCCGTTCTACCCCCAGCGGGAATCTCCAGCCATTCCTGGCTGCCGATGATGAACAAGCAACCGCAAGGCCCGTCGTGGCTTTCACCACCAGAATCGCAAGAGCAAGCACAAGAACAAGCACAGGCACCCCCCATGATGCCACCACCCATGCTCAACGACGAACACCTCCCGCGCTCGATGTATTTCGAGGCAGCCACCATCTCCCCACCCGCTCAGTCGCAGCCACTCCCCTCACCATCACCACAACCCCCCAAAATCCCGCGCACCAGGTCCTGGTACGACCTCCAGCTGCGCATGCGCGTCAAGATCGACCCCGCGGTCATGAACGCGCTCGAGATCGCGCGGGATAGCGCCGAGGGCGCCAGCAACGTGGAGATTAAGGGCATCCTGAACGCGGCGGTCGAGAAGGTCGAGGCTAAGATTCGGGCGGCGCCGGACAGCTACATCATGACGATGAATGAGTTTTCCGTGGTGAATTGGTTTCAGAATTTAGGGAGGTTTGATGGGGATAGGGTGATCACCATGGCGGTGGTGAGGTTTTGGGAGAGCTGGTGGGGGGATTCGGCGGTGTTTCCGCTTCCTCCTGGGGTTCCGGTTCCGGAGGGGGTTGATATCAAGAACTGAGTTGCCAGTCAGGATGGAAGTGGTGTGTGTGTGTGTGTGAGCCGGCGTGGAGGGTTGGAAGGGTTGTCGAGATATTTTTTTGCGTTTGGTTGGATTTTGGGACTGATCTGGGCATGTACATATGGCTCGTTGAGTTGGTTTAGCGCCTGGAAAGCTATTGCCTCAGCGTGAAATGGATGTTATTTATCTCGGTGCGCGGAAGCCGAATCTTGTGCCGGGGTTGAGAATAATCTGGCAGCGGCTTCACCCGTCAAGATTATGGAGAGAAAGTCTAAAAGAATTAGAGGTAGTGTGCCAACTGATGTCGAAATAACGTCTTTTCGGCGGTGGCTTCCGGGTGGCTTCCGGGCGACTTACACGCGATCCGGCCCGGCCCCGATGAACAAGGGTACATCGGGGCCCCACCCGGATCCGGTCGGTGTGCAACGGTCGCAAACCACAACAATAAATGCCGATCCCTCAGATACATTCACTCATTTCCCTATCTCATTTAAACTATGCCTAGTGCACATTCAAGTCCTACAAGAAATCACAGTGTCACCCAACTCGCAACTGTCCCACAGCGCATTCATCAATCACCAAACCCCCGCACCGCGGCTCGACCTCTCCCGCGCTGCCAAGCCAGAAAAGGGAGGACTGCCCCTCAGCAAGCAACAAGGCAGGTACGGTACGGTAGGTACCATTCACTCGCTTGCTACGCACCTATCGTTATCGTTCCCTCGTACCGGATAATCACCCGACGCGAAATTTGGAGGATCAAGGCGATCGATTCCGCAAATCAATTCAGGGCAAAGGATAGAAGGGTAAAGGCTGAATGCGAGCGCTTGGCGATTCGGGGTGCATCAAACGCGGCCAGTGGGGGGTTTGAGAGGGAGAGGAGGGAGAGGAGGGGGGAATGCGGTTGTGTTGTCGGCGCGAGGTCTGGGTTTGAGATTGCATTATTTTGAAGGAGAAGAAGAGAAGAAGAAGAAGTGAATTGCTTCGGTGGGATAAGCAAGTGGTGATTATTCTGGTTTGGTCTGGTTTGTTTTGTTGCGTCTGGCGCAGACAACGAATTGAACTGCACCGCAACTCTCAACCAGCCCGCGACGCGATGGCCCCTTCCGACCTCGAAAAGCGCGCCGCGACGGCACCCCTCGAAGACGACCACGCCTCCACCGACGAACAGGACCAACCCCGTACCCTCCGCTCCATGCTCCCCGCCGTCATCGCCGGCTTCACAATCTGCATCCTCCTCGCGAACCTCACCCCCTCCGGGTGCTGGGCCCCCTTCACGGCGTCGCAACCGCTAGATCTGCACCCGCACCAGGACATCAACATCGACATCCCGACGCCGGTGCACGTCTCTCACGCCGCCGTCCAGAGCCGAGATGTAGATGTAGATTCCGAAGAAAGCGGAAACGGCATCATCCCGTTCGCGACGACGGCTACCTCGTCGGCGCCGACGCCCTCGCGCACGGTGCTCAAGTGCTTCGAGGTGGATCAGCCGGTGCTGCTGCCGGGTGGTGCCGCGGAGAGTGACGGGTCGGGGGCGCTCGCAGGGGCGCAGGCGCAGTATGGGGAGGGGACGAAGGAGGAGAAGGGGTGTACGGTGTTGTTGATGCGGAGGGATTTTGCGTGGAGTTATGAGGATCCTTTTATTGGTGGGTGTTCTTGCTGAAGCTGTTGGTCTGGGCTGATGGGTGATAGGAAACTACACGCCGCCGGACTGCAAGTTTAACAGGGTTGTGCTCAACTTTACGAGCGTCAGTCATGGGAGGCAGTATGATCGGTTGGCGATTATGTATTTTGGGGATACGGAGGTTTGTAAGTGCTTGTGGGGGGTTGAGGAGTGGAAGGTGCATGCATGCTGACAGAAGCAGGGAGGACGTCCACGGCGCAACCGACGATTCCGCCGGGCATCAGCTGGACGTACATGAAGGACATGACGCAGTATCTGTACTTTTGGAAGCAGCCGCAGAAGATCATCTTCGATCTAGGCAACCTCATCAGTGGGTTAGCCAGAGGCCAATTCTGTGCAGACATCGCTGACAGCCGCAGACGAGAAGTACACGGGCATCTTCAACACCACCATGACCGCCACCTTCTTCTGGTCGGACGTGTCCACGGACACCGCGCCCGCCAGCGACCTGATCATCCCCATATCGGCGCGGCAAAGCGCCAAGAACGCGGTCAGCCAGTTCACGGTGCCGCGGGACAACGCCTCCAACACCATCTCGTTCCCGCGCAACGCCCAGCGCGCCGTCTTCTCCGTGTCGGCCAACGGCCAGGCCCTCGAAGAGTTCTGGTGGAGCAACGTGCTGCAGAGCGACATCTACACCTTCAACGCCACGGCGGGCCAGCTCACCGGCTACAGCCCCTTCCGCGAAGTCCAAGTCCTCATCGACGGCCAGCTCGCCGGCGTGTCGTGGCCCTTCCCCGTCATCTTCACCGGCGGCGTCTCGCCGGGCCTGCATCGGCCCATCGTCAGCGTCGAGGCCTTCGACCTGCGCGAGAAGGAAATCGACATCACGCCCTTCCTCCCCTTGCTCTCCGACGGCAACCCGCACACCTTCTCCATCCGCGTCGCCGGCCTCGACGACGCCCTCTCCCCGCTCTCCGCCACCCTCACCGACCACGTCGACGAATCCTGGTACGTCACCGGCAAAATCTTCATCTGGCTTTCCCCTGACTCCTCCTCGCCCCCGACCACCGGACTCCCCCCGGCCCTCTCCCTCTCCCCGCCCACCATCGCCCTCACCCACGCCATCGGCACCACCGCCAACGGCACAAACTCCTCCCTCACCTACACCACTTCCGTGCAGCGCACCCTCCTCATCACCGGCACCATAATCACCCCCTCCGGCGCCACCCTCCGCCCGACCTGGTCGCAATCCCTCTCCTACTCCAACACCGGCATCCTCACCGCCTTCGGGTACAACGCCATCAACGACCTGCTCATCTCCGGCACGGACTCCGCCCTGTCCCCTCTCCCCTCTTCCTCCTTCTCCGTCACGTACGCCTACCCCCTCCTCGCAAACAGCACGTACGCCGTCTCGCCGCAGGGCAACCTCTCCATCTGGGCGCACGTCAAGCAGGGAAAGTCCTTTTCCGTGTCCGGCGCGTCGGTGTATCCTGACGGGCTGGAGGCCTTTGGCGGGAACAAGCGCTTCGCGGGGTCGAGTCTGGTTACGACCAAGGAGGGGGTCGCGGAGTTTTGGCAATCGGGGGATGGGATGAATTCGAGCGGGTGGGGCACGGCGGAGCAGGTGTTTAGGTTTGGAGGGGGGAGTAAAGGGGGGGTGATGGGCGGGGAGGGGGATGTTGAGCTGTATTGGCGGAATGTGAGTGCGGTGAATGGGAGTGTGCTTTGGGATTTTAAGAGGGGGTGGAGGGAGGGGGGGAGGGTTGCGAGTGAGGGAGGGGAGGATGGGAGGGCGGATTTAAGTTTGGGGTTGGAAGGGGAGGAGGAGTTTGCGGGGGTTGAGGGGGGGAAGGGAGGGTTGAGGGCGTTTATGGGGAGGGGAGGGTTGGAGGGAGTTGAGTGATGATGGGGTTGTAATAGTGTAGAGTAGCAGGTGGTGAGAAGATAGTTTATTGTTGCGTTTCTGCTTCGGCTTCTGGTCATCATGCCCCCGGGTCTCATTGAACATCTTAAATGGGCTGAAACGACTGGAGAAAGAAGTGAAGGAGATGGAACAGACATTGTTGTTTGTCAAACAAATTTCCGACTTCGTGAGAGGGGCCATGGGGACCTAGGAGTCTCGTCTGCCGAGAGACGACTCAAATGACAATGTGGAAATGACAGGAACACAGTGTAAGTATTTGAATCATCTCGAACTATTCACCATAGCTGTACTGACCACCAAGGTCAGTCAGAGCTCGGGGTGAGATTGAGGCAAAGCGGCTTTTCGGGATATTGGGAACAGAAGATGAGTGGGTCGAGAAAAGAAAATGAAACAAATGGTGAGAAGAAAGTTTATTCTTGCATTTCCGCTCGGTGGTCTAGCAGAGTCAGTTCGGCGAGGCGAGTTCGCCTGGTTGAGTCAGGAGAACACCGAGGAGATGATCAACTCATGGCTTGTTCTGCTAGTGTGCGATGGAGTGTCGTGAATCCACACGAGCTTCCGAAGTATCCGAGATTGCAGTCCTTTACCGTGATGACTTCCAACTGGTGGTCTGATCGCGTACCTAGAAAGAGGTGCTGGGCCGTGGGGGGCCGTTGCATCTCCTGTGTCGGCCTCATCAAGGTGTTGCTGATTGATGCTCAATGGTTTGATGTCTAAAGGCACCTCCCTCATCTGATAAGCCTCCGGGATGGTCGACAGAGGCACAGCGGCTTCCTGGGGTATCGCAGCTTCTGAACCAACTCCATCCAATATGTAGCCATGGCAACAAATGCGAATCGTTTCCGTGCAGATCTCTGTTTCCAAGATGGATGTCTGCCGGCACCGATGGAAAATGATAGAATTTCCATAGTATCTATAAAGCAACCAACCCTCCCGGACCCTTCTGGTGTCAAGCTAGGAAAAAGAAATAAAGAGAGTGGAGTGAAAGAGAGCTGAAATGTGCTAAACATCTCGCGAGAAGCCAATGGTGAGGACTTGTCCCGATGAACAGCCGATGGATATCATTCGCCCTTGGACGGCAGAACAGGATGGGCGGTAATCCGGTGGCAACCATAACACATTCCGGCTATTACAAACAATCCACGTCTTGTCCTCCCCTAAACTATAACTACATCCCCCTGAATTATCCAGTGAGAAGACTGAGGCAGCCGAGCCGTTGTGGCCTTCGAGCGTCTGTAGGCATTCGCCCGAGGCGGCATCCCAGAGCTTAACGGTCCTGTCTCGGGAACCCGATGCGAGCCGCTGGCCATCCGGTGAGAAGGCGACCGAGTCAACCGAGGAGCCGTGGCCTTCGAGCGTCCGTAGGCATTCGCCTGAGGCGGCATCCCAGAGCTTGACAGTCTTGTCTCGGGAAGCCGACGCGAGCCGCTGGCCATCTGGTGAGAAGGCGACCGAGTCAACCGAGGAGCCGTGGCCTTTGAGCGTCTGTAGGCATTCGCCTGAGGCGGTATCCCAGAGCTTGACGGTCGTGTCTGCCGACGCGAGCCGCTGGCCATCCGGTGAGAAGGCGACCGAGTTAACCCAGTCACCATGGCCTTCGAGCGTCTGTAGGTATTCGCCCGAGGCGGCATCCCAGAGCTTAACGGTCTCGTCGTATGAACCTGACGCGAGCCGCTGGCCATCTGGTGAGAAAGCGACCGAGTTAACCAAGTCGTGATGGCCTTTAAGCGTCTGTAGGCATTTGCCCGAGGCGGTATCCCAGAGCTTAACGGTCTCGTCGTATGAACCCGACGCAAGCCGCTGGCTATCTGGTGAGAAGGCGACTGAGCTAACTAAAGAGCTATGGCCTTTAAGCGTCTGTAGGTATTTACCTAAAGTGGCATCCCAGAGCTTAACAGTCTTATCGTATGAACCCGACGCGAGCCGCTGGCCATCTGGTGAGAAGGCGACTGACCAAACCGAGGAGCTGTGGCCTTTAAGCGTCTGTAAGCATTCGCCCGAGGCGGCATCCCAGAGCTTAACGGTCTCGTCGTATGAACCCGACGCGAGCCGCTGGCCATCCGGTGAGAAGGCGACCGACCTAACCCAGTCATTATGGCCTTTGAGCGTCTGTAAGCATTTGCCCGAGGTGGTATCCCAGAGCTTAACGGTCTTGTCGTATGAACCCGACGCGAGCCGCTGGCCATCCGGTGAGAAGGCGACCGACCAAACCCAGTCATTATGGCCTTTGAGCGTCTGTAAGCATTTGCCCGAGGCGGTATCCCAGAGCTTAACGGTCTTGTCGTATGAACCCGACGCGAGCCGCTGGCCATCTGGTGAGAAGGTGACCGACCAAACCAAAGTGCCGTGGCTATTAAGCGTCTGTAGGTATTTGCCCGAGGCGGTATCCCAGAGCTTAACGGTCTTGTCGTACAAACCTGACGCGAGCCGCTGGCCATCTGGTGAGAAGGCGACCGAGCTAACCAAGGTGCCGTGGCCTTTAAGCGTCTGTAGGCATTCACCCGAGGCGGTATCCCAGAGCTTAACGGTCTCGTCGTTTGAACCCGACGCGAGCCGCTGGCCATCTGGTGAGAAGGTGACCGACCAAACCGAGGAGCCGTGGCCTTCGAGCGTCTGTAGGTATATACCCGAGGCGGTATCCCAAAGCTTAACGGTCTCGTCGTTTGAACCCGACGCGAGCCGCTGGCCATCCGGTGAGAAGGCGACCGACCAAACCGAGTCACCATGGCCTTCGAGTGTTTGCAGGCATGCATTCCAGTCTGCTTCTACTATTGGCTTCGTACTGAGCCAGCCAGGCTCTTCTCTCTTAAATTTCATTTTCACCAAGCTACGAGTTGGTGCAAATACGAGGGCTGAAGCGTATGCCTGAAGAGGAGCTTGCTCAACTATCCATCTGTAGGAGAGAGCGAACCGATATGCATCTCGAACAAAGGCCGTTAGCTGTCTTTGATCAGCACGCACCTGCATCTTTGTTAGTATAGCTCTCTAGCTTTAGTAACTAATACCTACAAGTAGGCCCTCCAGCTGACGTATGGCAATGACACCCTCCGGCATTGCTCGGAGTAAACTGAGAGCTTCGAGCCAGTAAAGATACTTCTTCTCAAGGAAGGTCTGGACCGCATCCAGTATGTCGTATTGCGGCATGTCTTCATCGGAAATCGAGTCGCGGAGATGATCAACCCAGAAAACACAGGAGTACTTTACTGTAGCCAGTGAGTCTGGAGATGGCGCTTGAACTTTGTCGATTGGGAAACCCGGTGCGTTTAAGCCGTACATGTCGCGTCGTAACTTGTCAGACATGAGATCCAGTGACTGAGTGAGCATACCACGATGGGCTCTTCCTGTGCCACAGGGGAAGAGCAAGCTGGATGTGCTTAGGTAATCTTTGGCCGATTGATGAACGAGGTAGATCCGCTCGTCTCGAATGGTGAGAAACGACCGGCACTTGGTCACCACCTTCCTGATATTCGCTGTCGACGTTGCAATGTGTTCCGGCAGCCCAGACAGCTTGCCTATCTCGACCAGGTGAAGCGGGCGGTACATGACTATAACGGTCGCGAGAATGCATCGGCAGAGATCCGTGTCCCACCTATACCGCTCTATCTCGTGCAGCATGTTTTCGTATAGGGCGTCCAGGCCGTGCGGTGCTTCCTCCACGATGCGTAGAACGTGCCAGCTCTCGACGTCGTCCCTGCTTAGCTCCTCTAGGACAAGAGAAGCCCAGAGGATGGTGCCGTCTGCCTTTTGGCGCAGGATATCGCGCACTCGATCCCTGAAGGGGAGGGCGCCCCAGATGGATGCGAGATCGGATAGTCTGCTGTCGATGTATCCATCTATGTCGAGAGAGGCGTGCTCCGCGTTCGTTCCCGAGCCGAGACTAAATTCCGTCAGGCCGTGGCCAGGCCGCAGTTTCCTCTCGATGGCGACCGTGTTGCGGCTCGACACGAGCCACTTGACGCGTTCCGAGGATGTGCTGACGATGAGCTCTAAGAGGTTCGGCAGGTCGGCGACGCACTCGTCGAGAGCATCGATGACGAGGTAGGTGGCCTTAAGGTTCGCATCGCCCAGCATGTCCTGCAGTATCTTGGCAAGGACGACCCAGGCGACGGAGTCGTCTTCCGGGACGGCTCTATCAGCCAGCAGATGCGCCAGGAGGCGCGGCTGCCGGTGGACGAGCAGGTATATGACCCCCCGCAGCACCGCGGCGGCGCTGTTGATCCGTGAGTCGGTAGCCTGGCAGAAGAAGTAGGCTAAGTTGTCGCGGTGCCCATTGGCGACGATGGACCGCTCTAGCTCGTTGATAATGCCGCAGAGCAGCATGGTCTTACCTTTGCCGGGATCGCCTCTCACCCAGAGCCGACAGCTCTCCGGTAGGCGGCGCCATTGGTCGAGGTCAAGGCTCTCGAGAACCCGGCGGTGCGTGTCGGCCACCAGGCCGCCCTTGGCCGCCTCGATACGCTCCTTTTCGAGGCGCGGATCAACGGAGCGCAGATCCGCGAGACGATGGAAATCCTTGGAGATCTTATCGCGCAGTCGTGCAAATGCCCCCGCCTCGCCCTCGCCGTAGAGAAGCGGCATATGTACGTCGAATATGCCCAGCAAACAGTACGCCTTGTCTTCTTTGCGTGTCGTGTTGCGCTTTTGAACCCACGCCATTCGTTCATCGATGCTGAAGTCCGAGAGTAGGCCGCCTCGGAGAGCTTCAGAGGGGATACCGGTAATATCGCGAATTTGTTGTTCCAACGAGTTCTTATTCCCTAGGCGCTTGCCCTCGGTGCAGAAGAATTCCGCCGTTGTCGGAGCGATGAGTTCTTGAAGGGTCCATCCGCGTGTGAACCACCTGCTCGTTTTGAAAGCCGCTTCCCAGGCAGACTTGTCGTCGGGGGAGCATGTCGAGACATCTGATAAGTAGACATAGCATTTTGCTGCCTCTCTATACCAACGAAACATGGAGTTGAGAGCGTGCTGAAGCTCACTGGCGTCGGACGTGTCGATGCAGCATGTGTCAACCCAGAAGTATTTCAGCCCGTCGCACCAGGCTTGATCTCCACAGAACTGGATCTTAACATAGCCCGCCATTTTCCTGGCCGTACCGTCCTCGGTACCGTCCTCTAGATCTTGGAAGAGAACCTCCTCGTCGCCCCATGTATGTGAAAGTATCGCGTAAGGCGGAATCTCGGAGATCGCATCGTCAAGGAAGCGCTTCGTCAAGCGGAGCTCGCCATTATCGCCTCGTTCCAGGAGTCGCATTGTGCAAGCTTATCAATTTCGTTCACAGCAGGTATTGATACGGTACTCGACGGGTGAGCGGACGGAAGACAATATCGTGGATCTGTATGTGCAACGCATCAGTAGCTGAGTGTGATAAATTCCGAGGAGAGTAAATACCACTTACCGTCGGCAATCGAGGCACGCAGCGCGCACACAATGACCCCGACCGTGCCTTGACCCGCGATGTCGTTGTTTTGGCCGACGCCGGTCTCGAGCGTTTCGCGATCAGGTTACCCAACCCCACACATCAGCCATTTGAGTGGCTCCGCACCTGACGGCTGGCGCCGACTGCACGCGAAGTATCATGATTAGTGCCTTCTCCCTGGTGCTCTTAGCAATGTCCCTCAAGTTAAATGGCAATGTGGAAAATACCTTTGTGGGAGATAAAACGAAAAGAAGGTGACGCGACAGAGGCAAACTGGTTTCGGCAAAGATATCGGCTGAACTGGCTACGTACCAAGCGGTTGCCAAAATAAAACGCACTCACAAAGTGGCACCTGCGGTACCCCACTAACACGCCCTCTAACAATTCTTCCAGTTCCACTCCACAACAACTACAATTGCAATGGCCCTCAGTATATCAAGGCAAATTTTCGTTTAGGTTCTGACCTGAAGGCCTTGATAATTGAAGCTTGGAAGAAGGTTGTAACTATCGAGATGATAAACAAGCTAGTGGATTCTATGGTAATGCAGATGACTGAGGTGTTAGCTGGTGACGGTCAGATGACCGGGTGGTAATACAAGAATGGTACCTCTTTTTGAACCAGAATCGTATACGTAGCAAGGTACCAGCGAGGTAGTGAGTGCGTTTTATTTTGGCAACCGCTTGCGTACATACCGGCGTCACCGCACTGTGGAAGGCATCACGTGCGCCACACAAAACGCAGTTACTCAGAGCTACTTTGGAGTACGTATTTTGTGCAATGTCAGCATTTGGAAAGCATCCTTTTGTCTTTTTGGAATGTATCTGGATGTCAAGGAGGTACATGTGGTCCGTGCCCAAACACATCGAAGAGTGCAAGACCGGACGCCGATTTCGCTCCTAGCTGTACCTAACCTCAGTCAAGGACGATCAAATAACGCCTAGGATATCAAGGACCGGCGATTTAGATAGCTTTGATACTGCTGACCGCTCTGAGTTTAATTCGCAGCTCGGTAATTCCACCGTCCTAACAAATTTTCTAGACCCTGAAGACGATGCCGAGTTTAATAGTCTTGACAGTTATCTATCAGACTTTCATATTAACCCCTGCCATGTCCAGCCAGGCGTATCGGCGCCTGTATTTCCGGCCCATAACGGTCTAGGATCGTTCAGGTTTGACGTTCCAGAGACAAATGCTAAAGCACAAGATCAAATATATAAGTTTGAACGACACAACCCTAACCGCGTTAAGGATAGAAGGAGGAGTCTTGGTTTAGCACGGTTGGAGTTGAAAAATGAAGAGGCGCGGGAAATAGAGCGAACCAGTAGGATAGAAGCGTGGCGTTTAAAGCAAAGCCAACAATTTTTGGAAGATATTCTGAAAGAAACACGGGGAAGGAGTCAATCAGAGGTATCGTATCGAAGCTCGCGCGGACCAATGTTATGGCAGATGGCTCCGCAACCAGGAGCACCATTGACGAGGGCTTCCGATAACATTCATCTCTCGGAGAGCGACTGGCACGATCAAGATCAAGATACTACGGCGCCAGCGGATATTAGGAGGGGGTTCTGGCATCGCATTGCCAGGAAAGTTATTTACAATATAATGGGTATAGATGATAGACTACTCGCAATCCTATTTGGAGAAACGCTTCCCGAGGAGGAGAGTACATTATTAACGCCTGGTGCGAAGCCGGCGGTCGGCGCAATATTCACTCAGCATGAGTGGGAACAGGGCCTTAATATCTGGCTAGTTTTCCGCTACCTTCGTTCCCGTTTCACTCTGTCTTAGCACTCGTCAACCCCCGTTCTCGTAAAGGAGATAAAAAAAAGGGCAAGCTTAACGGTCAGGACGCTCTCCACAGCAGCAGGCCAGGAAATAACAACAGCAATACCAACGAGCACGCCCGAGATAGGTTAATCCTTACCGCCTCTACCTCCTCTTATATTCCTTCCTTGTACTCGATTCACCCGTACCGCTATGGTTCTCATTGTTCTGTATAAGGAAACGTGCTTCGGTAGTCGACGAGAACAAAGGCAGATAACTCGTGGTCAAGAGCAACTCCTACAAATCTTTTACCGGGGCCTTAGTTAGGCCGTCTGCTTGCCCGGACATCTACCTGCTATACTCGCCGCTATTGCGTCTACGATCGAGACGTCTGACCACAGCACTAAGCACCACCTTCAGGACGCCATTCGCGGTGAGGATACGCTCAGTACTGCCGCGAAAGCTCCAGGTCACTGTGTCCACAATGTCGCGGAGTCCCGCGTGCTTTGTCACCTAGGCTGTCGTCGAGCTCCTGTAAAGCCTCGGCCGCACCGCGCTCGTTGCTGACCTGGAAAAATTGGATGCCAACCTGGCACGGTGGAGCATTAGCCTTATCGAGCCTCTTCGCGATGCTGACAATGACACTCTCTGGGTCATCAGTCGGGATGCCGTCAGTGATGACAATCATGTTGACGGGCTTGACGCCGCTGTTGTCGGGATCGCCTTTCGCAGTGATGGCTTGCTCGTAGGCGTGCAGGTAGGGCTTCATGATCTGGTTGATGCACGTGCCGGTGGGCGTGCCTCCGCCAGGGCGCACCTGGTTGAAGAGGGTCTCGACCTCCTCAGCGCTGCGGATGTTCTTCCAGCCGCCGACGCCACCCTGGGAGGCGGTGTTCCTAGCGTTCAGAAAGTAAACGTCGATGCCATCGTCGTCGTGGGCGGTACAGATCGGGGTAATGGTGCGCAGGGCCTCCTTGACCTCGCGCCAAGAGTGGCCGGTCATGGAACCGGAGTCATCGATGACGGACGGTGTCGAAAGTGCTGAGGAAGGCGTAGGGGTCCTCGGGAGTGGAAAGGCTGGCCACCAAGATCCGGGAGGCGCTGAACGGCGAGGGGCGACGCGGGGCGGTTAGCGGTCGGCGCCTGGACTGTGACCGTCGTACAAGCTTTGAGAGGAGTTGAATTCCAGAATTTTTCGTCTGATACTCTTCGGGGGCTACTTGTTGGGAAGGCAAAGGAAACCCGCGTCTGTTTTATATCTCAAAATCCTGGGATCTGACCGTTTGACTAGCATCTTTTGTGAAGAGTAGCGGCTTCCCTTTCGAGGTCTCGGGTTCGAATTTGCTGGGAGTCCCTGGACAATCCCGTTGCGGGCAAGCATACCTCCGTTGACGGAAAAGCTGCGACAGACCATAATTAAAAGCGCGCATGGCGGCATTCTCCTGGGCCAGGCCTCCGGATTCGTACGAGAGATCAGTCTGGTACTCGCGACCATTGACCAAAACCAAGCAAGTATAGTCGTTGTTGGGGTCACGGTAGCACTCGTACATGGGATTCTGCCACCCACGACGCCGGCAAAGGCCTGCGAGGTGAGGCTTAGTTAGCTGCGGTATCCCGCACTGTTCTTTGAGAGGTCATTGGGCAACAAAGGAGGTTAATTGTTGCACGTCTCTGCAATGCGACAATCCATTAGGTGGCGTTGCTACGACATGTTGTGAGTACCAATCAGCCTTTGAATGTAGTTTTTCTACGGGGGCACCCAGACTGTGGAGGCGCCGCAGACTGGCTGTCCTGCGGGAGCGTCGCAGACTGGGGCTCTCTGCGGAGTCACCGCAGACTGGCTGTCCTGCGGAGGCGTCGCAGACTGGCATTCTGCGGAAGCGCCGCAGCAACCGCAGAATTAGTTTCTGCGAAGCATCTCGATATTCCGTTCTCAACATGCCACAAACCAAAGTCAGGATTTTCATTAATGAGGCAGAGTGTTTTAGTACTTCGTTCCCAGCATCCGCCCATAGTCTGACCTCTTTGGGTGACGCGCGCGCGGTCCTCCGGGGAGTTATCCTTCTCCTCACTTTGCACGAGCCCAGATGCGTCTTTCTAGAGGCCATTCATTGTGCGTGTCAAAACTTGGGAAGGCTCTCAACACCCCACCATCAGGGGTCAACACAAAACGCGTGCTACAGGTTGTTGCTTCGTGCCAGCGGAAGCTGTTGGGCGACAACTCGATCGAGGCGAGAGCTTATGCTGAAGGACAGGAGCGCGCCATTGTTGCTCTTGCTCATGTTACGCCACATCGCCACGACTTTATCAGCTCGCTTGAGCGGATACCCGATGGAGATGCGAAGCTGTTATTTCAGCTTGCCGCTGCTAAAGTAGATGAGTCCCAAACGTTCAAGGAGTATATCAAAGACAATAGTACTGTTGATGCTCTCCGAGGTTAGGATGCCGGGCTTATTTCTTCGATTTGCTCGCTAATATACCTTCACCAGATGTTAAGCTCCCTCAAGAAGGGATCCCTTGCTGGGTCAGCGGCCGGTGTCAGGGACGAAAGCCGACAGCGAATCATTGGCCCCGCGCCAGAACGATGTGGCGGCACCCAAACCGGACCCCCAACGAAAAAGTGGCGTGTGCAACGCCGCTTCCTGGTCAACAGGGTTTCCATCTCGCCCCCGCAGTGGTGGGATGCCTCTGTCTCCCCCCTCTCACCACGGAAACCTCATGCGCTCCGGCGACGGTTGGACGAGCGTTGCGCTTGGTGATTCACGGCTCAGACAGCCTGCATGCGATCGCAGAGGAGGGCGCTGACGGGCTTTTCGAGTCCGCAAACAGCGTTCGGCTCGAGGCGCCGTCCAATCGGCAACGTCCATCAGGTGTCGAACGCCAAGATTAGCGCCCCACTCCTGTCGTCACTGACCCACTTTTAGTTCGTCGCCTGGACGATCGAGGGTCTTTCTTTCCATGATGATTCCAGCGTCCGTCGGGTCGCATCCTTCCCTCGTGCCATACTCTCCAAATTGCCGCTGTCTAAAGTGAACGGGCTGTGTCTACCTCTCGCCGATCCATAATACTCGACCGGGCCCACGTCTCGCAAACCTTTTCGTCTAGACACACCATCCTCGAACACAGACACTACCGCTTACAACCTGACCAAAAACCACCTACCTACCTCACTGAAAAACTAGTTTTGCCTCCTGCTCACGCGGCCTCAACCTCCCTCGTCCCAGCGCAAGCAACCCTTAACAACCCCTCCAACCGTCGCCGGCACACGAAGTGCATAGGCCCCTCCTCCACCCTGGCCTTCTACCACAGCCTAACCCCTCCACAACCCAACATCAACATGGAGTTAATACCAACCATCCTGCGAGCCCTCCAGCTCCTCTGGACGCTCATCCTGACCGCCCTCATCGGCAACGTCATCGCCACCAACATCGACGCGGCCGGCTCCGCCACGGCCGCCATCAACTTCTCCATGTTCGTCATCGTCATCTCGTGGCTCGTCGCCATCTACGGGCTGGCCACCGCCTTCGTCGACCGTATTGCGATCCCCATGGCTTGTCTCGTCGCGGACGGCGTCGCGGTGCTGTTTACGTTTATTGGTGCCGTGGTGCTGGCTGCGAAGCTGGGGGTGGTGAATTGCGCCGACACAAAAGATAAGGGGGATGCGTGGATTGGGTATGGGAGTGCGGATGATGCGAAGCGGTGTCGGGAGGTCCAGGCGGGAACTGTGTTTATGTGGTTCCTGTTTGTTTCGTTCACGGCCGGGCTGGTGTTGACGTACCTTGGCTTTCGCCGTGGGGGTGGTAGTGTGAGTGGGCGATCCGGACCTAGTATGTCACAGGTTCGGGTATAAGTCACTCTCACGGCGGAGGACTGTGGGTTACTGGGGGGTATTGACTGATGGGAGGAGCGTTTGCTGGTATTGGACACGCTGGAATTGGACGAACAAGCTGTTGGATGGTCCCTGGATTGGATGGATGCGCGGGAGCGTAATGCGGATGGAAGTTTCTCCCTGTTTTATTGTACGAAAGTTATGAGGCTTCGGACCGTTTCTAATGATACGAACGGAACGACGACTATGGGATGGGCGGCATTGGTTGCCGGGTTACGAACTGGGAACGAAGGCCGGCTCTTCCTGTAGTATAGCATCCTTGAGGGAACCGGGTTTGACATCATGTGTCGAGAAGTCTTTGTATTTACGCATTCAGGGGCTTCGATACCAGACTTAGGTCGAGTAATGAGAGCTGTGTCCCCTGGATGAGCTCCGCTATGTAGCTAGATGAGCAGAATGACGAGAATACCCATATGTATCTTTTATGCTCGTTCCGGAACGCCTGAAGATGTATCGCCTTGATACGTTCGCATGTATGTAATCCATTTCTCTCAGCACCTATTTCGAAGCACGGGAGGCTCGAATCAGAGCGACGCCGCAGCTTCTACTGCCCCAACAGCCGCAAAGACCCCCCTGTTCGTCCACCTGATCTCGACGTTGTGCATCCATTCCATGTACCTCGCCCAACCTGATCAATGTCAGTATCGCACCTTGAACGAGCATGCAACATAGACCTACTCCAGTACGCAAATTTCCTCCCCAGGTACTTGCCCGCGAAGGGGACCAGAACCATCGTGAGAAGCAACTGCAGCTGTTCCAAGCTCGCCTCCCACTCTTGCTGCGCATCTGACAGTTCCTCATCGTCGGAATCGAGGACGCCGCTCGAGATGGACGGCAGGGAATCTACGTCGTCATTTTCGGAGGCTGGGGCGTCTGGTATGAGGAAGGACTCGGATCCTAGCAGCTGCGACATTGTGGAGGCGCACGCCGTGGTGTGCGGACGGGATCGGGGTTCGGTGGGTACGTCGATGATGGCTCGAGACAGGCGGGCGCGCTGCTGTACCGAGTTGCCCGCGACGATTCAGCCGGGCATACAGTCCAATTCGTTGTGGTGAGTGGCAGGGAGCGGTGGTGAGCGACGAGCTTCCAAATCAGCTCTGCGGACGGCGATGCTGATGGTGAGCTGCGATGCGCCGCCTTGCTGTGGTGAATTCGTCACCTGCAGGGGTAGACGGCCCCACTAAGTGCCAGAAGGTGCCACCAGCTGCCGAACTTGGGCGTGGCCAAAGTCAAACGCCCCACTTGTCAGGTGACCAGGCCTGAGTCACAGTGAGGTTGATGAACGTCACTGAAACCATGGTGGAAGGCGCAAACCGAATTTGACCCAAGAATTCAGAAGACGAATTCGAACCCGCGGCATTGCAGACCAACTTCGAGATACCCCGTTGTAATATCACACATCTTTGCGGCCTTGCACCATTTCCACAGCTTCCGGACAACTCGCAGAGCGCAGAAAGCAGGAGCTGGGATCCCTTTGCCAGGCAAGGAAAAATATGGAGGTAGTAAGTCATTACGGATTACATTTTGGGAATTACCTTACCGATTAGCCCTCAAATTTCCCCTCACCAAAACCCTGTCCTTTCTGATTAATTCACCTGCCCCTCCAACTTCTTCACACCGCGCCGTGCCAGACGCCACCCAAACCTTTGTGCTGCTCCGGCTTTTTTTTATCTCTTTCATTCTAGCGAAGACGCCCGCTTTACCTTTTCGAACGTCCCACCTCTGACTCCGACCCATCCCCACTAACTTTTGCAGGAACCCACAGCACAGAGACGAGCATCGCGCAAGTCGGTTGCCTTTACAGACGAGAAATTGGTGGTGGACGCAGACGGCAACGTTACAATCATGGCCTCCCCAGACGACGATACCAAGGGCACAGCGGTGTCGCACACACCCCGTACGCCGCCTCTCTCCGCCGCGCTCGGGGCCTTTACTGATGCCTCTCAAGCACCCGTCGAGTCGACGACTGATGGCGCCGGCGACCTCGACTTGTCGCTAATGAAGAAAAAGAAGAAGAAGGTCAAGGTTGCCGAGGATGGCGAGGGTGCCGACGAGGCCGCCGCCCCGGCCGACGGCGAGGAAGCGATCGACCTGTCGATGAAGAAAAAGAAGAAGAAGAAGGTGGTCAAGGAGGACGACGAGTTCGCCAAGAAGCTGGAGGCCCTCAAGCTCGAGGGCAAGGAGGGCGAGGAGGCTCCCGCCGCCGAGGGCAAGGAGCAGGAGGGCGACCTGGAGAAGGGCACCGGCATCTGGGCACACGACGAGAGCAAGACGATCAACTACGAGCCGCTGCTCGGGCGCTTCTTCGCCCTGCTGGCGCAGAAGAACCCCGACCACGCCTCGAGCGGCACACGCTCGTACAAGATCCCGCCGCCGCAGTGTCTCCGCGAAGGCAACAAGAAGACCATCTTTGCCAACATTGCCGAGATTTGCAAGCGCATGAAGCGTACCGACGAGCACGTCACCGCCTATCTCTTTGCCGAGTTGGGTACCAGCGGTTCCGTCGACGGTGCGCGCCGCCTTGTCATCAAGGGTCGTTTCCAGCAGAAGCAGATTGAGAACGTTTTGCGCACGTACATCATTGGTATGTTTTTATGTCTAGGTTTCGTTTGGGCCATGCTGACCGAACAGAATACGTTACCTGCAAAACTTGCCGCTCGCCCAACACCGAGCTGTCCAAGGGAGAGAACCGTCTTTAGTGAGTGCTCTTGATTTCTATTGTTAGTAAGAAGAGGACTAACGCTTTACAGCTTCATCACCTGCAACTCGTGCGGCTCTCGCCGGTCAGTACAGGCCATCAAGACGGGTTTCTCTGCGCAGGTCGGCAAGAGAAGAAAGATGCAGGGTTAATTGGATTAGGCTGTTTCCTTGTTTACGGGCCATGCTGTTCATGCTGTTTCTTTTGGGCAGGGATGGAGTCAAGTGGCACTGCTAGTCTGGCTTTTTCAGGGTCATTTGATGAGGGCACGAGTTCTAAAAGCGTGTTTGCTAGGCTGTTCCTATGGATGGATGGGGGTGGCTGTTGATGCATGGTATGGACCATTTTGTCCGTTGCGGTCTCGCCCGCGGGACCACGGAGCATGGCGGTTACGTATACAGGATTAGATTCCCGGGAACGACCAGATGAGAAGATAACGGCATAATCGACGCTGTTGACGAAGTGTTTTTGATGTTGGTTGTGTTGTCTCCTGCGGTGATGTGGGGCGGAGGGTTGTGTTGTCGGATGTCGTTGGGGACTACCCCTCAGTCGTAGTGCAGCGAGCTTAGAGAGCAAGACGTAGAAAAGAAGCGTTTTCAAGCCACTTATTCCCAGTGCAGTTTAGAGTATCTTTCCCTCTGTTTGACTTTGGTTCACAACCATGACCACCCAGGTCCCAGGGCAAGCCGGGCTGCCATCACCAAATCCCAGCAAATCATACTGGCTGCAGGACCCTTCGAACGTCCTCATCGGACACCGCTCCACGCAGGAACTCCCTGATACAGCTGATGTTATCATCATCGGCAGCGGGATCACCGGTGCTTTCGCCGCGCATTTCTTGAAGCGAGGCGTCAATGCAGACGGAGTCGGTGTGCGTGGGGGTGAGAGCCTGGTGATGCTCGAGGCGAGGGAGGCCTGCTTTGGCGCGACGGGGAGAGTATGTTATCCCCTCCTGGCTTGAACAAGAGGTATTGACATGGCTGGGGTAGAACGGAGGGCATTGCCAGCCGTTTTTGTACGGGAATGCACCGGCCGTTGCGGAGTTTGAACTGGAGAATTATCGGTTTCTGAGGGACTTGGTGAGCAGTGAGAATATACCTTGTGATTGGGTTGATGTCACGGGGGTGCATGGTTGTATGTCTTTCTTCTTTATATCCCCGTCTGCTGCGTTACATGTAACAACAGATAGACCTCACACCAACGCTCTTCAACGCCGCAGCCGCCACAGCAGAAAGGCTAAAGGCCTCCCACCCGCACCTCGCAGAAGGAATAGACGTCGTACAACCCCATGACACCAAACGCCTGAGAGAACTCCGCGTCCCAACGGTAGCAGGCGCCATCATCCAGCCGCGCGCGGCGTCGCTATGGCCATATAAACTCGTCTCACACATCCTCGAGCGTCTCCTCAGAGATTTTGACGACGCCGTGGAGTTTAACCTCCAGACTTGCACGCCCGTGACATCTCTTACCCGCCTCAACGGCGAAACTGCTTTGAACGCGGGAGGATGGAAAGTACACACCCCCCGCGGAACCATCACCACACCAAAAATCCTCCTCGCCACAAACGGGTATACATCCCACATCCTCCCCGCCATGACCGACCTTATTGTCCCTGTCCGGGGGCAGATCTCCTCTCTGCTCCCAACCGGAATCCACGACGTACCCGTCCCTCGGCTCCCGCACTCGTACGTCTTCGCCTCTCAACAAACGGACAGCACCCCCTGGCGAGACGACTACATGGTCCAACGACCTCTCTCCCGCGGTGGTACCGCAAACCAAGGCGGAGGAGGGGAGTTCATCTTCGGCGGGGGCCGCGGTCTAGCAGCGAACAAAGGCATCGCCGAGTATAAGGATGATGAAGTCGAGGGCGCGGTCGCGGAGTTTTTGAGAACGGAGTTGTGTCCCCCGTTGGATCTCACCACAGCCCAAAGTGGAACCCAGCTGAAAGCTACGTTCTCCTGGACGGGAATCATGGGCTACAGCCGCGATGCTCATCCGTGGGTAGGTCCCGTGCCGTCGAGACTAGGCGGGGGAGAAGGGATGTTTGTCTGCGCGGGATACACAGGGCATGGGATGCCGAATGGGGCGTTGTGCGCACGGGCGGTGGTGGGGATGATGAGAGGGACAGACGCAAAGGGTGGGCTGCCGGGGAGTTATGTGGTTAGTGAGGAGCGAGTTGAGAGGGTGAGGAAGGGGGATACGATACAGGAGGCTCAGGAGAAGGATGTTTGGGCGGAGGCGTTTCCGGAGTTGGGGTTTATTCCTTCTACAGGATGCTGAAGACCTCAAGCGAGCCATCAAGAAGCCAGAGAACTACTGAACGGCCCCTGCATTTTAGAAGGGGTATCAAACTGATTCCTCAAGTATTTGGTGCCATTCAACGAGAGAAGCGCACCCTTTTGCTCCACTACAACTTCAGGTATCAACAAACCAAGAGGCATAAGAATCGTCACTGTCATACCGTTCTCCCGAACAGCTCCATTTTCATAGGGGAGAGATACCGGACAAGCCCAAAGCAATAAGCTCAGCCTGATAACCCACGCGTGCCCAAACCCGCAACCAAAACGCCATACTACCATCCATAACGCTCGCTCAGTGCTCCTTGATCCATTTCAGCATCTGTTCGTAAGCCGTGACCTGCGCAGACTTGATATTCGCATCCTCATACTCCCCCACCACCGCAAAACCTATATATACCCCGTTAGCAAAACCCCCATCACCGCCAGGACATCAAACTTACCATGCGGCACCCCAGGGTAGACCTGCACCTCATGTTCCACCCCCTTCTCCCGCATATAATCCTCGCCCGCCGTCCTCACCTCATCCGGAAACAACGGGTCATCCTCCACCGACACCAAGCTAACCGGCACCTTCAACCCCTCAAAGTCCCCCCTCGACACCAAGGTCGCATGCGCAATCGCCCCCGCCTTGATATACGGCCCCTCCACCTTCCCCTTCGCCGCCTCCTCATCCCCCGCACCACTACTCACCGCCGACCACGGGAACCCCCTGCCCGTCACAGCAGGCCGCTCCGCCCCGAGCAGCAACACATACCGCCCCCCAAAGCAGTACCCAACCGCATACACCCCGCCGCCGTGCGAAACCGCATCGGCGAACTCGTCCTTGCACGCCTCAATCACCTTTGTCAAGATCGGCATGACTTTTTCCTCCGTGTGGCGCGCGAGCCACATGTCGATCAGGAAGGACTTGGCCGTCTCGGCGGCCTTGATCTTGAAGGTGTCGAGGAAGGAGCCGGGCGTGGTGGGCTCGTCGGCGGTGAGAGTGGAGGCGTTGGGGGCGGCGTCGCCGGCGAAGAGGTCGGGCATGACGACGAGGTAGCCTTCCGAGGCGAAGCGGTCGGCTTGGATTTGGTTGTTGACGGAGTGCAGGCCGGTGCCGCCGGTGAGGAGGAGGAGGAGGCGGGAGGGGGTGTGTGGGTAGTCGGTGGGTTTGGAGATGTAGACCTGGAGGGGAGGGTTAGTTTGGGAGGGACGGGGGAAAGGGGAGAGGAGGGGAAGCGGGGAGGAGGGGGAGGAGAGGTACGAACGTCGATGTCGGCGAGCTTGGTGAGCTCGCCGGTGGAGGATTGCCCGGTGGGAGTGGGCCGGTCGGAGGTGCAGTGCTCGCTGAGCCCGGAGTGCGTCGCTGTTGCGATGGGAGCTAGAGGCGCGGCGGGTTGCGGGGCGTCGGCCTGCGCGTCGCTCTCGGGAGCTTTGGTGGCTATCTCGGGCTCGGCCATCTTGAGAGTGGGTTTAACGAGTGTTTCTGGGGTTGGTTTGGGAGAGGCTGAGGGCGGTTTACAGCTGGTAGGTAAGATACGAGGTGAGCTGCGATGAGATATGGGAACAAGGGACACGAAGCTGGACAGGAGCGGCGTGTAAGATCAGCCCCGCGGTGACGTACCCCACAGCCAACAGTCGGATCCCTGCAAGTGCAACCGGGATGGGGACTGTTGAGATTCAGGGTTAGGGTTTGCTTGCAACCTCCAACGTCGACTGCCATCTGATGTTGGGCTTCTGGAAGACCTCCAGCTGTCGCTCCCTGCGCATCTTCTTTCTTTTCATAGGACCCATGTGCTTGTTTAGCCTATTTTTACACTCAGCCAGCACGTACAAGAGTTGGGACTCTTCGACGTACCGACGCGACGATTTGACACGGCTTTCGAGGGTTTCAGCAGAACAAAATGTTGCCGGACTGGCTCACAAGGGACCCTTTTGCGGTTTGCCAAGTACTTCCCGGTTGAAATACAGCGGCTGCTGTTCTCGGGCAACCTAGACTTCTCTTCATTTTATTTGTCGTCAATCTCAACTTCGTGCAGCCGTAGGGCAAGTGTTCTCTGGGTGCCAGCTTCAGAGCCGAGGGTGGTCAAGGTTTTTCAGTTTGGTGGCGTCTACCCATGTGAGAGCCTGAGCATGCGAGCATGATGGCCGGATATAAAAGCTCGATTCTCCCATGGGTTTAACTTTTCCAACCTCCAAGTCTCACCCCCGAACATCCCACTCGACGCAACTGGAACCCGAGACCAACATGGCGAAGCCTACAGGGAGAGAAATCCCCCGGGAGATACGTTCAAACATCATGGACATGCTGATCGAGGACGCTGAGTCTGGCAAATGCTCTCTAGCCAATTGCGCTACGGTTTGTCAAGAGTGGCAGACGGTCTTTGAAGCAGCGAACTTCGCCCGCATTGAACTCACACAAGAGAGGCTTCGTGAGTCCGAAGGTATCTTGCACCCCCGACGCAGACTGGTCAAATACATTTGGCTTTTCATACAAGAGACAAGCTGCGATTGCCCCTTCTTCCACATCGGCTATTGCCCCAGCATAGCCGAAGAGGAGAACTTGGCTATCAACTTGGTCGTCCATGACACCATCAACTTGCTGTCGCTGCAACTGTCGAACTGGGAGCCAATTGGAGATCTGCAGCTCGACATCAGCGTCCACTCGAACGACCAACCCGTGGAGCGAGTAACGCCTAAGCTACGAACCGGATCACAACCCCCGATTCGTTTGCCAGGACAGCAAGGTCCCTACGTATACTGATGCTGTACGACCAACTAGGTTTCAGAGCTTCCCGAATATTGATTTCGGCTTCTCCGGGCCCCTTCCAACAATGGAGCCATGGACGTTAATGCCTGCAGTAACAAGTCTCATTCTGCGGAGGCAAACCCGCCGCCAATGGAGTTATCGTGAACTTGAGGGCCTTTTGAAGCTCTTTCCTCGACTGGCTGAGCTGGTCTATGAGCCATGGAGAGACCCAATATTTGTTCTCGACGAATCCGTCGACCCGTGTAAGTTCTATACAAGTTTGAACCATGTGTGTCCGCTTCAGCATGCGGCGCCCTTGAGGTTGCGTCATTTTCTTAGCCGACACTTGCCCGTCTGTTAGTAACCGAAAGTGAGCTCCAATTACTTGCCGACATTCGTACTATCAGCAAGGTCATTTGTTTCAAAGACTACCCTGCTTCGCGTCGAGAAGACTCCCGACGCGATAGACGAACGATCCGGACCACGAGCCGCAGTGTGACGGCCTACTTGAGCCTAAATCTCGAACATATGGCGATCTCCTCCATCGCAGATGCTTCAATCTTCTTCGAGGAATGCAAACCAGAATGGACCTGGGAGAGACTTATCTCCCTAACGCTCACATCTGCACTTCTGTCCCCCGACGAGAACGCGTCCGAAGTCAACGATATGTTGAGACTCGCGGGTATCATGGCAACGAGGATGCCCAAGCTGGAGACTATGGAACTCTGGAACGCGGAAGAGGGGCTGGCTTGTGTCTTCCAATACCGAGCGGCGAGAGCCTGGGACTGTCCCGCGAAGATCACCTGGCGAAGCACTTGGAGCCTGCAGTTGAGAGACGATGTCATCGAAGCCTGGAAACCCGTAGCGGCCCGAAAGGATGCTTGCCGCGCTGGCTTGGAGGTACGTGTTGAGGAGATCGACGGGACAGGGATCAGAAGCCACGGTGAGGCTATTCCGCATTTACGGTTAGAGACTGAGGTGGCGCGTCCGGTGTGCCCTGAGGCAAATGCGTGACGAGACCGAATATTTCTTGAGGGAAGACGAATGAGGTTGGGTGGCGAGACTCGTCCCATCCAGTGTAAACATCACTCATTATCATGAACCCTTGAAAATATGCTCCCGAACACCCTAATCAACAGTGCATATGATCTTGCCCATAGTCTTGTTCTCCTCCAACAGCTGGTGCGCCTTGACAATCTCATTCCACGGAAACACCGTATCCACAAACACCTTCAACTCGCCGCTTTCGAACCTTGCCAAGTTGTCCTCCAACTTGTCCCTCAGCCGCCCCTGATACTCCTCATCCCGGCTCCTCAGCGTGCTCCCTTCCACTCTCACGCGCTTGTACAACAACTTCCCAATATCCACCTTCTCAATCACATTCCCTCCCATCAACCCCAGCATACACACCCTCCCATCCCTCGCAACCACCTCCAGATTCTTCGCAAAGTACTCCCCTCCCACAAAGTCCACAATAAAATCCACCCCCTTCCCACCCGTCTCCTTCATCAACACCTCCACCCAGTCCTCCCTCTTGTAATTCACCGCCCTCTTTACTCCTAGCTCCTTCTCCAGAAACGCACACTTCTCCTCGCTTCCCGCCGTGGCGTATATCGCCCCTATCCCCGCCACCTTCGCCAGCTGAATCCCCGCGATACTCACCCCGCTCGCGCCCGCATGCCAGAGTATTGATTTCCCCCCGTTGTCCCCGTTACCAGAATTAACCCCCAAGATAAAATGCAGCGCCTGCGTAGCAGTGATAAACGTCTCCGGGATCCCCGCCGCTTGAACGAACGACAAGTACCCGGGCTTGGGAATCACCATTTTTGAAGAAACGGCGATGTACTCCGCGTACGCGCCGCCGTAGGCCAGCCCGAAGACCTCCGTGCCGACGGCGAGGTTGGCGGGGTGCGGCCCGGGACCGAGGGCGGTGATGGTACCGGAGAATTCGACGCCCAGGGTTGAGGGGGCTTGCGGGGGCACGGGGTATGAGCCTTTGCGTTGGAGGAGGTCCATGCGGTTGAGGCCGAAGGCGGATATGCGGACGAGGACTTGGGAGGGGCCCGGGGTGGGAAGGGGGGTGGAGGGGTTGAGGTAGAGGGAGGTGGCGGGGCCAGAGCCGTTGTGGATGTCTAAAGGGGGGTTAGGTTGGTGGTGAACGGGGAAGGGAGGGGGACGTACCGACTGCTTTCATGAATTCGGGCATGTTGAGTTAGGTGTTGGTGTCTTGGTTTGTGAGTTGAGCTTTATCGAGGGTCGAGTTGGGGTTTGAGGTGATGGCTTTGAGGAGGGGTGGTGTTGAGGGGTCAGCCGGAGACAAACAGCCGGAGGAAAGAGCAGCCTGTTGGAAGAGGAGTCAAATAACTTTTCGACTCTTCAAGAACGGCTTCACAGTGAACAGGAGGCAAGCCCAACTACGATTCAATCATCTAACACCAGTCTTCTCATTTGTAATCCGAATATACAGTTGATCCGCGATGTTCGACTTATCCCCGAACATGCCGATGACGTCTTCGAGGCTACCGATTACTGTTCGGCCGCTCGCCTTCCCCGCAGCCGAGGCCCACCGGCCAGCAGAATCAACTCCAGCGTCCCGATGTCTGAGTCTGGGACGGAACGCTTCAGCCTGGGATTGCAACTCATGGAGGAGGAGGAAGACACGCAAGAGACAAACTTGAGCAAACTTTCATCAGGGCCGTCGGAACCCATGCATCCCATGTGAAAGCCGCCGGGCCGGGATAGAACGGGCCGTTGCACCAACACGCCGATGTGGAAATTACAGCAGGACCGGCACCGATAGATCGGCGGACCATCGCCGTGTCAATCGCAACGGCAAGGATGATCATCCAGGTAATTCTTCCAGAAACACGAGCTTCCAGACCCAGCAACCGGAAGCCAGCCCGGTCCCACCGACCGAAATGACGATTTCAACAATGGCCAGCATCGCTGAAAAATCCAGAAGCAGGAGACCCACTCCACCAGGAAACAGCGTTGCACAGCGTTTGCGACTCACTATAAAAATCCGAGAAAACATTGGGTCCCCAATTTCAGACCTATCGGTTGCGTCTGGAAATAGCCCGGCGCCACATTCCAACGTCGGCAAACTCCACTGCCTCACGCACACGAGCTTAGAGGTTTTTTTCTGATCGACGCGCAGAAGCAGTGAGCATTGCGTATCGTTTTGCGCTTTTAATAACTGAATCTCGCCTCGCAAGTGGGCATGGCACGTGCGGTACCTGTCAACGAGATCAAAACCACCAGTGCGGTTTGGCATTCGAGATCGCGAGTTTCGCGGTGGGGTTCCAGGCCTAGACGCTTCATTTCCGCCCCACTCTCGCCCAGAGGGCTTCTGCAAGGCGTGTTGCTATTGACCCGGTATCAGCGGTGGGCTTCCCGTATCCTGCGGAATGAGACGGGATGCAAAAATTCTACGTCGCCGCCGCCGCCGTTGTCAGCTTCCCTTTTGGGGGCCGCTGTGGGTTGCTGGTCGCTGGTCGCTGCTGTGGTGGAACGCGAAGAGCACAGTTCAACGGCGAGCGCTGCATCGAGCCTCATTACCGGATAGATTGACAGCTTGAGGAGCAGCGAATCTGACGACAGATGTTGGTCGGTCGCTGAGCAGACACACATGGCTGGGCAGATGCAGGTACACTCAGGTACAATGCAGGACGCTGTCGCCACGCAGGGAAATTAGGTACCGATTCGCGGCCAAAGCATCCTGGCGTCTGGCCCTCCATCTGGTCGGCAAGCCCCTGTTGGGCGACCATCCAGATCCACACACCCCTATTCCGCCCGCCCACCCCCCTTCCGGGGGCAGCGATTCGACCAAAACAAGACGACGAGCGCTGAGGAAGCACGCAGGCGAAATGGGGCGGCCGAGATTGGAGGTGCCAGGGCGGTCCCAACGCAGCCGTTAAATAACGAGATGGCCGCTCAACACCATGCTTCTGCTTCTCCTTCTCTCCTCACCCACATTCGCTCTCTAAACAAACCCTGACTTTTCAGTCAATTTCACTCGTTTTTACGACCTCAGAGCCAATTCCTCGCCCCCGCGGTTTAATACATCCTCTTTTCGAGTAAATATTACCACTCCCCGAACAAATCCATCAAGATGAAGTTCTCCGCTGCCGCCGTTCTCATCGCCGCCGCTGGCGTCAACGCCTTCAAGAACGTCACCTACACCACCGAGGTTGTGACTGCCGTGACCACCTACTGCCCTGAGCCCACCGAGCTCACCTACGGTGGCACCACCTACACCATCACCGAGGTATGAACAGCCAGACGACGCGAGGGACTTGTTGGAAGAGCTGGATTGGTATTGCGAGGACGAGGAATCGATATGTCGAATACCGGCCGCTCAACCAACAACGACCAAACTTGTCACCCGAAATGTCGAAGACGTCAGAGCACACCCGCTAACAGACACAGGCCACCACCCTCACCATCTCTGACTGCCCTTGCACCATCAAGAAGCCCGTCACCGTGGTCCCTGAGGTCATCTGCCACACCTGGTATGTATCTTCCTCCTCAACTTCCCAGAAAACAGCTAACCACCTCCAGCGGCCCCTCCAAGCCCACCTGGGCCCCTGCCAAGAACTACACCCAACCCGCCCCCACTGGTGCCCCCGTCACCACCAAGCCCGGCCCCGTCACCGCCGGCGCTGGCAAGGCCGCCGTCTTCTCGGCTGCCGGTCTCGCTGGTATCCTCGGTGTTGCCGCTTTCGCCCTCTAAATTCCCCACCATTAACTCGGCCCCCCGTCGCCGTCTCACTGGTCCTTGGATAAAGATGACGCATCGCTCGGCACGCGTGGGGAGGATGGTATAGGTTGATGTTGGACGAAGCTGTTGGCCAGCGACGCTTTGAACTGGCAAACGTTGCAGGCCCCCTCACCGGGTCTGCAACAAAGGGGTTCCCTTCTCTTCTCCTGTCGGGGAAAACGGGGTGCGACGGTTTATACACTTCTTGCAGGGCATACTTTGTGGGAATGGTAAATCGTCGGTTGCCCTTGCACACTTTTGTTCTCTGGGAGGTTGGGAGGAACTCGACAACAATCTCATGGAGGGTTTTTGGTTATTATGCGATGGGGGGAGACTCTTGATCAAAAGATGAATAATTGAAACCCCTTCGAAACCTCGTTTCTGTTGTGGCTGCTGGGTGTTTTATGGTCTTGGATGTGACAAAGGATTGCGTGTTGCAGTACGTAGCGACATGTGGAACTGAGATCAGTTTTGGCCTGGTGGTCATGTTTACTTGGGTTCAAAGGCGTTGGAATTGTGAAGAGGTGAGGACTTGGTCGTCGATGGACTGGATGAGGTGAGATTTGTGATGACCGTTTGCAACGGCGAGTATCAAACGGGCAGGTCAACAGCAGTGGGCGGAAGCTTAAATTCGACGTTGACATTGACGTTGATGCTTATCGCAAAGGTAGTTACTTGTCATGCCATCATTACGATGCATTACACAACGTGCCAGCCATGTGCGCTCCATGAGGTATCCCGAGATGTTGCACATCATTCCATATGAGGTGGAAGCTTGAATCGACTGCTGGATTCCGTCTATCTAAACAATCGACAAATGCAGCAGCGAAAATCTTACCCGGTTTTTTTTCCCCTCTGGATGATCTGTAGCTGGTGTTTCACGAATTGGAGATCAGGGTGCTGGTCAATCAACGAATGACGGGACGGGTCTGATAAGTTTTGGCAGGAGTTTTATGCCTCGCCCGTCGTTGCAAGTCACTGCGGGCGGGATGCCATGCGGTGCAGTGCGCTTTATGCCGCGTCTAGTTTCTGTTCGACCTGACTGGAGAAGTGCCGCGGACAAGAAACTGCGTTGTTTGTTTCAGGCTTAGCTGGCTTGGATTCTGGTTTTTTTGGGGGGGAGGGATTGGTTTCTTGGGGTTTCTTTGGGTTTTGCGGCGACTTCGAGATGAAGGATCTTAGGGAGGAGTTTGCCCATTTCGGCGAATTTTGATATGCACATGTCATTGTTTGGTTCCGGTCGGTGTCAGTGTGTCTGTCAGTATCTCAGTCACGTCTGACCGCTGAAGACTTTTATCGCAACGCGAAGGATTCGCCCAAAGCAACGCCGCCGATGCTAGTGCATCGTAGTTCGGAGCGAATCGCCGCCTTGGGGGCCTCTAGTCGATTGCAAATTCTGGGTTGAAGATAATGGATGCGACATCGTATCGACCGATCGGCGATACCAGCGGGCCCAACCAGGGAGGTCGTTTAGTTGGGTCCTGTTAGTTTGAGAGAGATCAGAAAATTTTCTTATCGTCCCCTATTTCTCAACTTCTCGCCTGTGTCGTTACACTGGATAGGTATCGTATGTATGTCAGCCAGCCAGCCAACACGATGACCTGTCGATGCTCGATAGTCACTGTTCGCTAGAGACAATTGTCCACCATTGATGACGGCCAATCTCAGACAGGAAAGGCCAAGAGTCTCGCAGCCAGCCAGCCCGGTGCGGCGGAAAGGGATGGCACGCCATGGGGTGTGTGCGTAGTGATAAGCGAGATGAGTGCACTGACGAGGGTCGGAGCGTCAAGCGCGTCGAGTGAGCGGTTGGTGTGGCCCTCCTTTCGAGGTGGAGAAGCAATTGAGCACGAGGGAGGCAGGCGGTTAAAGGGAACCAGTTTGACTGGTGGTTTTGGTTTGTTGTTGGATTGTGTGATGTTGGTTGCTTTGGTCAGCTGAGGTGAAGTTGAGAGTGGATTCAGTGACGGCCAGTTGACAGCTGGCTGCATGCGACGGCTCGACTCGCAGATGGCTCTTGCCGTTGGACCGAATTGCACGGTCTGTTGAATACTCAACACCGGCTCAAACTGGTCAACTCCTGAGCCGAGGAAGCAGTGCGTCGCAGAGCCGGATCAGGCCATCATGCTCGCAACGGCTGACGCCGGTCGAGCGGGTTCCAATGGCCGTTGCTTCCCCGCGTTGATCGGCCGGACGCCAGGCAAGCGGGAGCCGGGGTAGCGGAATGCGGGGAGTTCTCCAACTCCAGCACATGCATCATTGATCATTGACGTCGGCCCTCACTCAGTTCCTGCTTTTGGAGAAGGGATACTCGTTGTTCATAGCCGCACTGAAACATGCTTTCACCTTTGATTAGGTACTGACGACTAGCAACATGGACCACCCGCAAGATGAAACGCAGCGACACTCGTTGGAGGACCCCGAGAGTTTCTGGGGCCATCAGGCCGAGCACCTCCACTGGCATAAGAAACCGACAGCCATCCTCTCCCGGTCGTCCAAGGAGTTGAAGAGCGGCGACTCGCACGACCACTGGGAGTGGTTTCCCGGCGGCGAGATATCGACATGCTTCAACTGCGTTGACCGGCACGTGTTGGCTGGACTGGGCGAGGAGCCTGCCATCTTCTACGACAGCCCTGTGACCAACACCAAGCAGCGCATCACATACCGGGAGCTTCTGGACGAGGTCGAGGTGTTCGCCGGTGTGCTGCGCCAGGAGGGGGTCAAGAAGGGTGACGTGGTGCTTGTGTACATGCCCATGATCCCTGCGACGCTCATTGGCATCTTGGCCATCAACCGCCTGGGTGCCATCCACGCTGTCGTCTTTGGTGGCTTCGCAGGTAACGCCCTCGCCCAGCGGATCGAGGCATCGCGGCCTGTGGCCATACTGACCGCCTCTTGCGGAATTGACGGCAACAAGCCACCCATAGCATATCGTGCTCTCGTCGAGGAGGCCGTGCAAATTTCACCATGGAAGCCTCCACGCACCATCATCTGGCAACGTCCCCAGCTCGAGTGGCGGCCTCTGCGCAGGGACGACGGCGAGCGGAACTGGCAGAAGATGGTCAGCAGTGCCCGGGCTCGCAAGATCAAGGCCGACTGCGTCCCTGTCAAGTCCTCGGACGGCATTTATATCATCTACACCAGCGGCACTACGGGGCTCCCAAAGGGGGTGCTGCGGGAGTCTGGCGGCCACGCAGTAGGGCTGCATCTTGCCATCTCGTACCTCTTCGGTATCCACGGCCCAGGGGAAGTCATGGGGTGCTTCAGCGACATAGGTTGGGTGGTATCACACAGCTACACGCTCTACGCCCCGCTTCTCACAGGCGCAGCAACGGTCCTCTACGAGGGAAAGCCAGTTGGCACCCCTGACGCCTCGGCCTTCTGGCGGTTGGTGGAAGAGTACAAGATCAACACGATGTTTACTGCGCCCACAGCCCTACGCGCCATTCGGAAAGAAGACCCAGAGAACAAGTGTATCACAACCATCGGCGAGCGCGGCGGCTTGCGCAGCCTCAACGCCCTCTTCCTCGCCGGAGAACGATCCGAGCCAGCTATCATAACCATGTACCAAGACCTCCTCCACAAGTACGGCGCAAAGAGCGCCCACGTCATTGACAACTGGTGGTCATCCGAATCCGGCTCTCCCATCTCAGGTATCGCTCTCGTCCCCCACGCCGGCAAGGACAGAAAGAAACCCGTCAAATCCCACCAGCCACTCCCCATCAAACCCGGAAGCGCAGGGAAAGCGATGCCCGGCTTCGACGTCCGCTGCGTCGACGACGACGGCAACGAAGTTCCCCGCGGCCAGATGGGAAACATCGTCCTTGCCCTCCCCCTCGCCCCCACCGCCTTCCGCACCCTCTGGGAAGACGAAGAGCGTTTCTACCGCGGCTACCTGAAGCGTTTCTCCGGCCAATGGATCGACACCGGCGACGCCGGCATCATCGACGACCAGAACTACATCCACATCATGTCGCGCTCCGACGACATCATCAACGTCGCCGCCCACCGTCTATCCACCGGTAAGCCCTCCTTTCTCCCTTCCCCTTCCCCCTTCCCCTTCCCCCTCCCCCCCCCCTTTCCATCCCCTCCTCTTTACTAACCCGCACAGGAACCCTCGAACAAGCAATCACCTCCCACCCCCTCGTCACCGAATCCTGCGTAATCCCCATCCCAGACGCCCTCAAAGGCCACCTCCCCTTCGCCTTCGTCACCACCACCCCCGGCCACCCCATCCCAGACGCCCAGCTCTTCTCCGAAATCCAATCCATCATCCGCAAGCAAGTTGGCGCGATCGCCACCCTCGGCGGCATGATTCGCGGGACGGGAATGATTCCCAAGACGCGATCAGGCAAGACGCTGAGGCGGGTGCTTAAGGAGTTGGCGGAGAATGCAGCGAAAGGGGAGTACGAGAAGGAAGTGAGCGTGCCGAGCACGGTTGAGGACGCGAGCGTGGTGGATGTTGCGAGGGTGATGATCAGAAAATACTTTGAGGATAAGCCGAGGGCTAAGCTGTGATGGACTGAAGGTTTAGTAGTCATTTGCTAAGCGGTGACTTGGGTGAATCTGGGCGGGAGTTGGGGTATGGGGGCGTCAACATTAGGGGTGTAAACAACAAACAGACGGCGTCTTGAAGACAGCTGAGATTAGTGCAGACACTTTACAGACAGCTACGATGAATAAATGCGGGTCACAGGCCGCCATCACGGATATGATTCGCTATTCGCTTCATGTATTGTCACTCGGCTCACTTTTGGCCGCCCATCTGATTCTGAATCACAGGTCACTGTGACAGCACATTATCCCTGAATAGAACAGAGGCAGCACACACAGCCAGGCAAATGAACCAAACTTGTATTCCTACCTAGCATATGTGTACACCTGTACGCCTATCTGATGCCAATGCCAATGCTGATATATACCAATGAAACAAAGATTTCCCCATCCAAACTCCCACCATCTGTGAGCCCATCACTCGTCACCTTGCTTCATGCCATTGGTAACAGCCGCAACTTATCTTTCCAGTCATCACCACCCTATGCAACATTTCCACACCCTACGCATCCCTCATAGCCTTGTCCATCTGTATTCTCCACGCGGGTGCTGTAAAGTGTCAGTTCACAACCCCCCTTGAAAATCTCACTCCTGAGACAAGACTCACCTCGTTTCTTCAACATGTAAACGGCCGCATTCCCCGTAACCCAGGCAAAAAGACCCACCATGGTGCACAACCACCCATTCCCCATAGCATCCAACAACGGCTGGGCCACAATAGCTCCCACGCACGAGAATATGTTCCTCACAAAGTTGTTAACCGCCACCCCGCTACTACTGCGCCTCGGCATAAACTCCGTCAGCATGGTCGTCACCGCCCCAAAGACAAGCATACTGCCGCATCCAAAGAAGAAGTTTGCAATGCACGGTATGATCCAGTGGAGACCATTCTGAGCCGTCCATCCGTACCATATCATGGCGGCTGGGTACAGGGTGGCGGCTAACCACATATTCTCGCGCATGCGATCCTCAGGGAGGTAGACAAGGTTGCCATCGGCATCCCGGCGGCCAGCCTTTTGGGCTTCGCGGACCATGATGTGGTCGACCCAACGGCCGCCGAGCGTAGAGGCGGTGACGTACCCGAGGGAGGGAGCAAGGTAAAGGAGGCCCAGCACGATGGTGGAAAAGCTGTAAGGGGCGATCGAAAAGGTGGCTTGGATGGAGATGTTGAGAACGAAGAGGGCACCGAAGGCGATCGAAGCCGAGTACACGGAGATCAGGACGGGCGGGTAGCGGAGGTAGAGGATGACTTGGAGGGGTTCGGTGATAAAACGTTTGAGGAGAAAGCCGGCGTATTTGGTGTTGTCTTTGAGGGAGCGGGCGGTGGAGACTCGGCGGAGGTCGTCGGGGCCGGTGTTTGATGCGGTGGACGGTCGAGGAGGAGGAAGCCTGCGCTTAGCCAGCGTTTCCGGAAGCCCGAAGAAGATGCCCAAGAACGTCACGGCGCCGTAGATGACGAGGAACCACATGGTGGAGCGCCAGCCATACTTCTGGGCCAGGGCTCCGCCAATCATAGGGGCGAAGAGAGGCCCCGTGAGGGGACCGAGATAGAAGATGCCCATAGCTCGACCACGCTCAGATGTCTCCCAGATGTCGGCGATGGTGCCGGCGCCGACGGCCTGAACAGAAGCGGAGGCGCCTCCAGACAGCATGCGCATCACAATGAGCATGCTGATATTGGCGCTTACCGCGCTGAGGATGGAGAAAATGATGAAGAGCGTGAAGGAGACGATATAGATGGTCCGTCGACCCAATGTTTCGGAAAAGGATGACCTGTTGATCAGCACAGCACAGCACAGCACAGCACGGACAACCAGGTTAGCTTACCACCACAGAGGAAATATGGACATTGACAGCATGTAAAGGGCCACCGTCAAGTTTACGAGGGTCTCTGTCGCGCCAAAATCGCGAGATAGCTCCGGGAGCACGGCTGAGGTACAGAGTGTAAGCCGAGAGCAGGGGCGAGTTGAACCAAGACTCACGATAGAAGATACCCGAGCCCATTGGAGATGCGGCCGCAGCCAGGGCAACAATGGCCGTGATGGCCCATTTTGTTTTCCGGGTGTAGTCGTAGGGGCGGTCGATCTCGGGGATGATGCTGAACCGTCCAAACAAGCCTCTCCGTTCCGATCTGGGGACAACGGTGGCTGTCTTGGCGAAACTCGAGGCTCGCCGGTTCTGGGGCGCCCGTTTGACGCCGCTTTCTAACGCTGGGGTTCCATTCTCCAGTCTTTCTTCGGCGGCGTCGTCAAGCTCGCTGTCCGACTGCCGCGCCTTCTCTTCGCCGCTGATGCTATCGACAGCGAGCCTATCGTCAGTGCTGGAACCTGCGCGATCCTGACGCACCCCAGGCCCCACAGCTGCCTCGACCCGCGCCGTTGCCTTTTCTGCATCCGCTGCCATGACCTTGGCGCTGCCCACTGGCAACCAGTGATGGTGATGGGAGCGTCACAATCCCGACCTTTTGCGTATGTACACACGTCCGACACACGACACAGGAATCATGCAAAAATCCGCAGACAGAGTTAGAGCATGAGTGTATAGGATAGGTATAAGTATAGGTAAAGTAGGAATGTTACTGTACAACACTTCAGAATCGACCAAATAGGGCGCCTAGGTAACAGGACGGATAACAAGACGGACGCAACGAGTTGGACGAGAGATGATGGATCGGCTCCAACAAGCCGGGAATAATGTCGATTTAGAGTAGGATGGGATGGGATGGGGACGGAAACGCTTTGCCTTGGATTTGCCTCGGGATGGCAAGCCCGTCCGGCCTAGTCCCCATGTACTCATGTGGACTCTCTCCAGGAAAGTAGGCTCGAGGTGGGCCCAACGACATGAGAAGGAGCCGCACCTAATGGGACGAACCTCCTTCCCCAGTGGCTGATACCCCGGATGCTCCCCGCCCCCACCTTCACCGGCATCGCGACATGCTTGCGGGATTGGGATATGGGACGACCGGCAGCACATACTTATGCGCGAGCTATCTTCGCGTCCGACGCCCGGAGCGAGCGCGAGGCCGATTGTGGGCTCCGGCTGTCGGCACCAACGCCCGAGAGTCGAAATTCGGAAGCCACCTCGTGATCACGCTTCGTCCCGTGCCCATCACGCCTTCAAAGCGACACGTAAAGGATCTGCGCCTTATCGCGAACAGCACCACATCGGAGTCGCCTTCCTATGCGCACCGGCGCCGAGCCGGGCGGATCGGAAGTGGTCAGCGATGGGACAAATATTTCCCGCCAAGACGTGACGGGACAGCGCTGCTTGGTGGGGCTGTGTAACCCCCCTGCACCCCACAAAGTCCCCCACCCCCACCAGAGTCATCGCATGCAGGGAAGAGAAAAGTTGACATCAGGGTACCCCGCCATTGATCGACTGACGAGGAGGTTGAGGTTCCAAAGCAAACAACGGAAATGTCCCTGACCAACGCATCCCCGGCGGACGCCGCGCAGGCGGCCAAGTCGGCCTCGCATGTCTTGCAGACGCTCTCGGCCGCCGCGCGCAACGACGCCCTCACAGCGATCCACGATGGGTTGGCCGCGGCCAAGGACGAAATCCTCGCTGCGAATGCGCGCGATCTCGAGCTGGCTCGCCAGGCGGCCGCCGATGGCAAGCTCAGCCAGAGCCTCGTTTCCCGTCTCGACCTGGGCAAGAAGGGCAAGTGGGAGGACATGCTCAAGGGCATCCTCGACGTCCGCGACCTCCCCGACCCCGTGGGGCGCGTCACCCTGCGCACCCGCCTCGACGATGGCCTGGACCTCGAGCGTGTTACTTGCCCGATCGGTGTTCTCCTCATCATCTTCGAGGCCCGCCCCGAAGTCATCGCCAACATCGCCTCGCTCGCCGTGAAGTCGGGCAACGCAGCGATCCTGAAGGGCGGCAAGGAGTCGACCGAGTCGTTTGTCGCCATCTCGACGGTCATCTCGCGCGCTCTCGAGACCTCGCAAGTTCCCAACGGCGCCATCCAGCTCGTCACCACGCGCGACGTGATTCCCCAGCTCCTCGCCCTCGACCGGCATATCGACCTTGTTATTCCCCGCGGCTCCAACGAGCTCGTGCGGTTCATCAAGGACAACACCAAGATCCCCGTCCTCGGCCACGCCGACGGTCTCTGCTCCATCTTCCTTGAACCCTCGGCTGACTCTCAGCAAGCCGCGGATGTCATTGTGGATGCCAAGACAAGCTACCCAGCGGCATGCAACGCGCTCGAGACGCTCCTCGTGCACGAGGCTGCCCTCTCAACCATCCTCCCTCCCGTAGCCAGCGCCCTCGCGGCCAAGGGTGTCGAACTCCGCTGCGACCCCCGCAGCAAGGCTGCCCTCCAGCAAGCGCTTCCTGAGTTGAAGGTTGTAGATGCACAGGATAGCGACTACGACACTGAGTTTCTCGCTCTCACCCTGGCAGCCAAGACAGTCGAAAGTCTAGAGGAGGCAGTACTTCACATCAACACACACGGCTCCCACCACACAGATGCCATTGTAACCGCTGACAAGGAGCACGCTGAGCAGTTCATGTCGGCCGTGGACTCGGCAGGCGTATACTGGAATGCTTCCACGCGGTTTGCGGACGGTATGAGGTACGGGTTCGGCACGGAGGTGGGCATCAGCACGAACAAGATCCACTCGCGGGGGCCAGTTGGCCTGGAGGGGTTGATGATTTACAAGTACAAGATCAGGGGTAATGGCCATGTGACTGCTGTGTATGGTGAGGGCGAGGGGAGGAAGAGGTTTAAGCATGAGCCGCTTTAGATGACCAAGTCTATGGGTTAGACAAAACAAAAACTGGATCTTTGGTTGATTTTAGACGGAGATACAAAAAACTTGAGGGTTTTGGGTGAAGCGTTTGATGTTTTGGTCACGATTACGGAGCGAGGTTGTCGGTGCCGTGTGATCCCCCTATTCAAGTTGCCGTCCGAATGTGTTCAGGGGAAGTGTATAGTTGCCCCCAAATCCGATATCCAGCGGCCACGATGCATCGTCAATCCGCTCCCATTCGGTAATCGTGCTAAAGCCGCTGCCTAGTTCGTACCGAGGGCCTCCCGTGGCGTTGAATTCACGATAAACGGTCATCATGCCCAACACTAGCATCTTCGGGGACTAGACCCGAACTCTGAAGCTATCCCGGGGTGTAAAACGCCGACTTACACCCAAATACCGTGGATGACTCCAATGACAGTGACTTTCCAACTCAGCACGTGTTCGTCCCTATGCCTGATAGTGATAATTTTGATGCGGAATGAAGCCCTTATCAAGTCGGCCGTCAATGTCGGTTGAGGAAAAGTCAATGCCTTCGGGTTCTGGCACGAGTCTGCCGCCACCGCGGGAGGGAAGGGCACTGTGCGGTCCAGGGAAAGTAATTAACTGACCGCTTTGAAGAAGCTCTGGCTATAAAGTGCTGCCGTGCCCTTGTCTTTTGGTCTCTTCTTTTCTTGCCAGACATCTTCCCTGATCTTTCCTTTCCCACCCTCACCACATCCCTTACACCCCCCCCTACACTAACACCAACACCACCACCTCTCCAAACCAGAACAAACCACCTACCCAGGCAAACCGCCTCCCCCCACCCAGTCCTCCCGCACGGCCATCCCCGCCGCCCCATCCGCTCGGGGCCCTGTCCCCCCTTGCAGCCCCGACCCCACCTTCCAAGATATAGATCACGCTGCTCTGTAATCTATCCTATCCTATACCTCACTGTGGGTACACCTTCCCTTACCTAGGGAGCAGCGCAGTCTATATCTTGGGAGGTGGGGTCGGGGCTGCAAGGGGGGACAGGGCCCCGAGCGTGTGTGGCGGCGGGGGTAGTCGGCTGTGCTGGGGTCCTGGGTGTTTTGGTGGTCGTGGTGTCTTCCTGGTGAGGTATCTCGACTTTGTTCTGGTCTGGCTGGTGAGTCAGGTATATGTGGAAATCAAAATAAAAATAAAAATAGTTCTGGAGAGCTGGGAGTGGACTTGAGAGTTTGACTTCTGGTTTTCAAGGGAACACATTTCTTTTGTCTTTGTTTTTGTCTTCTCCTTTGTTCGTTTCTTTTCTTGTCTAGGTTCGTATCGTGTGGGTGGGACATGCGTCAAAAGGAATCTTGTGAATGGCGTCAAACATGCACAGCGCCAGTGGTTTAGTGGTAAAATCCATCGTTGCCATCGATGGGCCCCGCGTTCGATTCGCGGCTGGCGCAACATCCTCTCCATAGGAGAGAATAGTCATTTTTGGTGTTTTTGTGGGGTTTCGAGGCGGAGTGGCGTTGCAGAGATTTTATGTTTTGGGTGATCAAGGTTCAGGGGCTTGTCACAGGCACGTGGTGATATCTACCCCTGAAATGTAATCGAGTCTATCTTGCTCATCTACACAAATAAACAACACCTCGTCCCATGTCCTGTTAAGCACCACCCCTGTAAATCACAACCTTCGCAAAGCCTCGCAAACCAAATATCAAACCTGCAACGCCATATCCTCCCTCGCCGCATGCGACCCCTTCTTCCACCCCTCCATCGGATCCCTCTTGCCCCCAACGCTCTTCTCCTCCCCAACCCTCCCCCACCCTCCACCGCCCGGCGTGCAAATAATCACCCTATCCCCCTTCTCCATCGGCGCGCTATTCTTCCCCCCCAAATTAATACACCTCTCCTCCCACTCCTCCTCCCCCTCTTCGACCGCACCCCCCTGAAGTGCCTTCAGACTCCTCTCCCAGCTCGCCTTCTTGACCTTCCTCACCCACAGGTTCAAACCGCACTCGGCGTCCTCGCCGCCAGCCATGCCATACGGCCTGTACACGCGGCGCTCGCTGAGGATGGATACCTGCAGCGGGATGCGCAGCTCGATATCCCTCACGACACCATCACCGCCGCGGTGCTGACCTTTACCTCCCGAGCCTTTCCGGATGGAAAACTCGCGGAGCAGCACGGGGTACCGGCGCTCAAAGATCTCCGAGTCGGTGATGCGCGTGTTTGTCATGTGCACGTGGACTCCGTCGGTGCCTTCCCACGTCGGTCCCGCGCCGCTGCCTCCGGCGATGGTCTCGTAGTAGCCGAAGCCCTTGACCTCCGTTTGGCCGGTTAGGTTGCCGCCGAAGCCGAAGGTGAGGTTGTTGCAATCGCCTTGGGAGGCGGCGCACGCTTGGAAGGCCTTGAAGATTACGTCGGTGATGCGCTGGGAGGTGAGGACGTTGCCGCCGACGACGGCGGCGTCGTCGGAGGGGGAGAGCAGGCTTTTAGGGGGGATCTTGACGGTGATGGGTTTGAGGCAGCCTTGGTTGAGGGGGATGTCCTCGGAGATCATGCAGCGGAGGGCGTAGATGATGGCTGAGTAGGAGATGGCCTCGGGGGCGTTGATGTTGCCGTAGACTTGGGGGCCGGTGCCGGTGAAGTCGAAGAGGGCTTCGCCCTTGTCCGCATCGATGGTGATACGCAGGCGGATGGGCGAGCCGTCGTCCATGTAGTCGACCGCGGAGAGGTCTTTGCCTGAGAAGCGTTCCGAGACCCCCTTGAGGAGGTTGCGGACTTGGAGCTCGGCGTTGTTTTGGATGGCCGTCATGTAAAACTGGACGGAGGGCTCGCCGTATTCTTCGATGAGAGTCTCAATGAGGGAGATACCCTTCTGGTTGGCCGAGACTTGGGCACGGAGGTCGTTGATGTTGTCTGCCAGGGTGCGGGTACCGCTGCAACCGGGGTATTGGGCAGGCTCTTTGTAGAAAAGCTCGACGACCCGCTTCTCGTTGAACTTACCCTCGGTGACGAGTTTCTCGCTCTTGATGGAGGCGCCTTCTTGCCAGAGCTCTCTGGAATGGGGAGGCATGCTGCCGGCGGTAATTCCGCCAATGTCTGCATGGTGTGCTCTCGATGCGGCATAGAAGAGGATATTCTCGCCGGCTTCGTCGAACGCGGGCATCAGCAAAGTGACATCCGGGAGATGTGTTCCTCCATATGAGGGGTGGTTCGAGATGATGACGTCCCCTCTCTTGAGCTTGCCCTCCCAGATTTTGGCTTGCGTGCGGACACAAGTAGACATAGAACCTATTTGGTTTTAGCTGACATGAAATACAGAGTGGTCGGCAGATGGGACGTACCCAAATGTACTGGCAGATGAGGCGCATTGGCAACCAGCCCGCCAGTAGAATCGAATATCGCGCACGAGAAGTCGAGTCTCTCCTTGACATTGGTACTGACGCTTGTCTTTTGGAGGGCCCGGCCCATCTGCTCTGCGATGGCCATGAACCTATGGCCAAAGATGCTGAGCATGATCGGATCTACTTCGCGGTGCCCTGAGGCGTCGGACGACCTATTTTCCTGTCAGCTGATTCTCACAAGCAATAGATCAGATAACTGACTTGTCCTTGTCCCCATCACTCTTGCTCTCAATGATAACGTGAGTCTCCAAGACCAGGGCGGTCGACTTGGGCGTCACAACAATGGTCTGCGTGCCATCCGCAAGCATAGCTGGGCCATTGACCACGGATCCCACCTTGAGATCGCTGAGCTTGTAGATGGGTGTGTCCACACGGCCAGCCTCAAAGTACACCTTTGCCTGCGAATGTTTCTTTTCAGCAGAAGCTTCCCGTCGCTCCACCACCTTCAGCTGCTCATCAACAGACTTCTCCTCGTACTGGAAGCTCCGGCCGATTCCGCGCACCCGGACATCGTCAACGATGATATCCCGCTCGTCCAGGGTAAACCCAAACTCGTAGCGATGGTGCTTGACGAACCCGCTGCCGAACGCCCAGTCGTTTCCGCCGTACAGCTTCTCTGCCTCCTCCTTGCTCGGCTTGATGATCATGAGTGCAGACTCCGTCCCTCGGTACCTCATGTTGAGATACTCCTCAAAGACAATCTCGTCATCCTCAAAGCCCTGATCTCTCAGGGCCTGTCGGGACTTCTCCTTGAGCGCCTCCATTTTTTTCTTGAGGCCCTCCACAACCTCCCCTTCGTCCTTCCAGACGGTGGAGTCCGGCTCCTGTCTCTCGTCCACAACATCTGCGAGGGCCATGCCGTAGGCTGACAGAACAGAAGAGTACCGGTGGATGAGAATCTGCTTGATACCCAAGGACTCAGCGATAGCCACAGCATGCTGACCACCAGCACCACCGAATGTCGCGAGCCTGTGTTTCGAGGAGTCGTGACCCTTGGCCTCGGTGATGCTCCGGATGGGCCGGGTCATGGCCTCGTTGGCAACGGTGAGGAATCCGTAGGCGACCTCGTCGATGGCCATATTCTTCCCAGTTTCCTTGTTGATCTGGTCTGTCAGCTCCTGAAGCACCTTTCGGCTGGCCTCAGGATCCAACCCCTCGTCTTCATTCTTGCCGAAGATTTTGGGAAAGAACTCAGGCAGCAGACGTCCAAGAAACAGATTGGCGTCTGTGACGGTCGCTGGCCCCCCTTTTCGGTAGCACGCTGGCCCTGGATGCGCGCCGGCAGATTCAGGTCCAACCACAAACAAACCATTGCGGAAGAACAGCATCGACCCGCCGCCGGCAGCCACGGTGTTGATGTCGAGCTGTGGTGACTGGATGGTGACACCCGCTGTTGTCGTCTCAAAGGTATGGTCGTACCTCCCCTCGCCATACCTCGACACATCCGTGCTGGTACCTCCCATATCAAACCCAATCACCGGGATCCTCGTCTTCTCATCGTATGACGTAATCGCGTACCCAACCACGCCGCCCGCCGGCCCTGACAGAATGGCCTTCAACCCCGTGAACTTCTCCACGTCCACCAACCCTCCATCGCTCTGCATGAACTCACACCTCGCCCCCCTCTCCCCCTTCTCCCTCCCCACGCTCTGACTCCCCAGCCCGCCCTTGAATCCCCTCTGGAACCCATCCACATACTTCCGAATCGCCGGCGTCAGGTACGCATCCGCGCACACTGACGTCGCCCTCGACACCAGCTTAATCATCGGCATCAGCTCATGGCTCAGCGAGATGTGCTCAAACCCAATCTCCCTCGCCACCTCCCCCACCATCTTCTCATGGTCCGGAAACGTATACCCATGCATCAAGCACACCGCCACGCTCCTAATGCCCCGCTCATACACCCCCCTCAAGCTCTCCCTGATCGCCTCCCTCTCGGGCCTCCTCAACACCCGCACCGCCTCCCCCGACAACCCCATCACCACCTCCGCCGTCTGCGCCCCCTCCGTCCCCACCTTCACATCCACCCGCGTCACCCTCCTTTCCGGATCCTCCGCATAATCCTCCAGCGTGACCCGCTCCTCAACCTCCACCACCTCCTCATACAGCACATCCGGCTTGCGAATCGCCAGATCAAAAATCTTGGGCCGCGACTGGTTTCCAATGACGAGGCAGTCCTTGAACCCCTTCGTCACCACCATGGCGATCTTCTCGCCCTTGCGCTCCAGCAGGGCGTTGGTCGCGACGGTGGTGCCCATGCGGATGGACTCAATGTCGGCGGTGTCGAGGGCTTCGCCGCGCGGGATGTCGCGCTGCAAAAAGTGCGACATGACGCGGCGGATGGCTTCGAGCGGGGCGTCGGCGTAGTTGGCGGGGTCCTCCGAGAGGAGCTTGATGACGATGGAGGTGCCGTTGAGGGTGCCGACGCAGTCGGTGAAGGTGCCGCCGCGGTCGATGGCGATGCGGATGCCCCGCGTTTTTGGTTGGGGGGGGGCCATTGTGTTTTGTGAGGTTGTGGGTGGTGGTGGTGGTAGGTAGGTAGCCTTGGGGATGTGTGCCAAAGGGAAGGTGCGAGGCTGCGGGAGATGGGTGCCTAGGTAGGTATCCCGTATCTGAGTTTAAAGTGTGGGAAGGAGTGACAGAGGCTGCATGAAGTGTGAGGCTTGCTGATGGAGAAGAAGGAAAGAGAGAAAGCGCCACAAAGAAGCGAGCAGCAGAAGAGGTATATGCAGAAGAAGCAGCTGGATTATTCACCTCATCGACGGAAGTTCCGAGTGAATTTCAGTCAATTGTCGTCATGACAGCTCCGAGTTGAGCGGCTCAGGAGAGTGAATGCGGCAGCCGTGCCCCACTTCGAGCTACCCCACCACACCGATCGTCGGGAATCAAGGCCGATCAACTGACGCCACCGTTTTCCACCCCGCAGTCTGCAATCAGTCCGGGGGCTGACCCCGACGACCCCGTCGGACACTGACGCCGTCCGGTTCCGCCATCCGATCTCGATTTCATCTCTATTTCACTTACACCCCCTTCACTCCCCTCCCCCTTCCACCTCCTCAAAACCTCCCATTCCCCCTCCAACATCCCCATACTCACCACATCCCACCACCGCCTCTCAAACCACAACGCCTCCCTCTCCCTCCCCTCCTCCACAAACCCCAACCTCTTATACAGCCTCACCGCCCCAGGATTATACCCAAACGCCGCCAGCCCAACCCTATGCAACCCCCCCTTCCTAAATCCCCAATCCAAAGCCCAATTGATCGCCTCCGACCCGTACCCCTTCCCTCTTTCCTCGGGCGCAAAACACAGCCCCATTTCTGCGGAGCGGTGGTGATCTGCGCGATCGCTGCGGCGCGGCCAGAGGACTAGGTAGCCGATGGGGGCGGGGCGTTTTTTTGTCGTCTTTTCTGTACAATCTTCGTCGCTGGGGGCAAGGCAGACGAAGACGGTGAGGTAGGCTTTCTTGGCGAAGGTGAGGAAGTTGTCGGTGGAGGACTTGTTTCCCGGGGCGAGGAGCTTAGTGGAGACCATTGCCATGCCGGTGGGCTCGGCTTCGTTGAGGGCGTGGAGGTGGGTTTTGTCTTCGTCGTCGTCTTCCTGGCGGGTGTTAGTCTGAGTCTGAGTTAGGCTTTATATAGGGGGTGCGTACGATTGCGCGGTAGACGAGGCGGGCGCTTCGCCAGGCGTTGGTGAGGTCGATGTGGGCCATGTTGTGAGATTGATCAAGGGTTGCGACGAGGTCACGATCTACAGTTTGTCTGGATTCCAGGAGGCGGGATTAGAGGTTAAGTATCTTGCAGACGCGCCTACAAGTTATCACAAATACTCTCGACGCAGTAGCAGCAGGATTCTCACGCATCCTGCGATAGCTGTATTCCAGTTGTTGGCTCCATTTTGGAGTTCTGCAGCGTGAACAACCTGCGACACTTTGCGCAAGCACCCCTGAATCCTTACAGACGCATGCTGTCGCCGGATGAATCACCGCTGTCCCGTGTGGTGCTGGATCTAGCTGTCTGGTCCGGAGAACTGCGCGGGTGTTGTCGTACCTTCCTATTTGGGAAGTGATGGCGTTTCACCGCGTAAGGTGTGCGCGGAGGCTTGTTCCGACTGCATGTTCCTTCGGCGGGTACGTCCGCTGGTTGCGTGGTGGTACGCGCCGTCGTTACGTTGAAGAGCTTGACATGGCGATGGTGGCCTGTGTTGGGTCGAAAGGAAATATACATTTTTGATCTTCACCAAATCTTGCCATCAGAGAATGTGCTTCTGCCACTCCAGATGATTGAGTTGCCTTGGAGTCTTTGGGATCACAGCTGTCCCACGCCATCCCAACCTACAAAATGCCCCTTTTTCGGTTAGCATCTCCAACGGTTGTATAGTGTAGCGGTTATCACATCGGATTCTGATTCAGTCTTCATGACTCGACCATTCCGGTAACCCCGGTTCGATTCCGGGTACGACCTATTTTGCTACTCTGTCAGCTGAATTGACTTTTTGCTGTCGTGCGGTGGACGCGGCGGCATGACTCGCGATGCCAGCTGTTGGTGGAGAGTGGGCCCTGGAACTCATCGTCCGGCGAACTTCAGCACTGTTGTAGGCCAAGACACAAACGGAAAGGAGCAACACAACTGAGATGATCTAATCCATTGAGCAGCTATAAGAGATGCCTTGTAATGTCCTCCTCTGAGGATGTCGTCAAATTTCGTTTTTGCGGGCGTTTTCCGATTGAACTCCGATTTCCCACCAAATCGGCTCTCAATCCATCTACCCCCTGCGCTTGGTGGTGCTGGGACACGACGGGAAGTTGTGCGCGGGCGGCGAGCTGCTCTTTTCTTCAGTGAGATGCCCCGGTTGTTCTCTAGATGCACCAGGGATCCCAAACGCCCGGATTTACATTCACGGACATAGCTATATTGAGTTCGAGGTTGTCATCCAAAAAAAAATCAAAAAAAATAAAATCGTTGTCACGGCGGATATTCTCCAAGCCCATAGAAGCGAGCCTTAAGCCCCTCATTCGTCTTGGGGAGCGAATGAACAGATGACTGTGAATCATCCTCCATCGCCGTTTGCTATGTTGGCTGGCTCTCTTGGGACTGCAATGATCCCACGTCGCTACCGACTGGACTGGGTAGTCAGCCCAAGTCATAGAGTGTCGAGGGGCCGACAGTAATGACGGCATTGATCTTTCGCTTCGACATGCTGAACGCTGGACAGATGGTTCGGTCCTCGTAAGTTGATCAAGTTGATCAATGCCGTGGCGCCGTCGCTGAGCATGCGCGCCTCGTTGGGGAATGTAAGCCGTTCGAGCTGGAGAGGACTGCAGGTGCGATGTGTTGCAGAACGCTCAACCCAAGGCCGCTGCGCGTTGGGGCTGTCGGCCGCGGCGCTGGCTTCGCTCGTCAACGCCATTAACGTCAATGGCTTCCGCTCAAGTGGTTGTTGACTGCACATACTTTAGATTACCTCACGGGAGGCTGTGTGCCGTCAAGGCCCAACTGTTCCAAACCCAATTGAAGACCGGATGCAAACCCATTCCTTTCCTGGACACCAGCAGCGCTGGTGAATCGCGGTTCTTCCATCCGGTGGTGTATCTTTGCAAAGTTCCTTCATATCGACGCCAAATATTCCAGTTTCACTATTGAACGCCGCCCAATTGCAGGGTCTCTGGGTCTCGCGAACTTCACTGTCAGCATTTTCGAAGTTCATTTCTTCGGAAAGGGTGGAATTCTGATTTTGATTCACAAACCCTAATGCAATCCCATTTCCTGTACTCCAGAGCGCCGGTAATCACCTTTCCTCCATCCAGTAGCGCACCTTCCATCCCAAATCCGAAAGCAAACTATCGGATCCTTCGTGGCCATGCTCTAAAACCAAAGAAAAAAAAAGAAGTGATACAGCGGCAGGAACGCCAATTAGAAGCTCTGGTACGAGCTCGGATACGGATTGTGATCCAAGTCCTTTCCGTCGAAGGCCGCAACAAGGCGCTTGACTGCTGGGGAGGCGCGCTTGGCGATGGCAACCTACTCCTCGTCATCATCATCTTCCTCGCTGCTCGTCTCCTCGATGTTGGCCTTCTTGGACTTCTTGGACTTCTTGGTCTTGGACTTCTTGACGGGAGTCGAAGCCTCGGCGACAGGAGCTCCACCGCTGCCGGAGTCGGGGATGGCAACCTCGTGGCCGTCGTCCGAGAGAACCTGGACCATGGAGGGCAAGGCGTCCAGGAGGCCCTCGAACTGCGTGACGGAGAGGGAGATGCCCTGGGGTGGTTAGCGGCGGTGGGAGAGAGGGTGCGAGGTACGGGCTTACCTTCTTGCCGGGCTTCATCTCGCCGTCCGGGGCCGTGAAGTACTCGCGGATGTTGACGAGCGTGGTGCCGCGGTACTTGGAGATGGTGGCGCGACGGCTGCCTCCAATCTGCGGCCAAGTAGGTCAGTTGCTGGGGCAAGGAGATGCGGGGGAAGATGCGGGGAATGCAAGAAATGTGAGCTTACCTCCCAAAACGGATTGCCATCAGCATCGGTACCGGAGATGGGGGCGGCAGGCGGGATCTTGGATGAGGAGGGCTTCGGCTTAGTGTCCTTGGTCTCCTTGGTCTTCGACTTGGAGGCCTTGGCCTTCTTGACGGCGGGGGAGGTGAAGTCCTCGCCGTCGCCGTCGGCCTGGGCCTGGCGCTTGCCCATGTTGCGGTTTGGTTGAGTGAGATGAGCCCAGAGGCTGAAATATATGAGCTTGCGCTGGAGATCAGACGGAAGATGACGCGTCGTGACGCGTTTTTGGTTGCTGTGGTGGAAGAGAGAGACGCGAGATCACGTGGGGAAGTGATAAATCACGTGGGTTCTTTAAAATAAAATTATTGCGGGGACGTTGAGAGCCCCCCACCTTTGACGCTGGTGCATTTTTGGGTGAAAAGCGGAGACAGTGAGCGTCTGGCCTGCAAGCCCCACCGCTCCTTCCAACCAGCTCGCCAAGACGGCCGACCGTCCAGGGGCCCGGGAATTCGTCAATTCAACGAAGCTTGGCCTTCCCCTGAAAATTGGTCTCGTGTCTGAAGATCCGGGGAGATTTGTTCGAAACAAGGCACTCAACTGCCGGTTGCTTGCTTGCTGTCGCAAGAGAGTTGCGCGTTACACTTAATTCTCCAAGTTTGCTTTCCCAGCCTCGCCAATTATTTCTCCTGCAATCTATCAAAAGCTTTGTGCTGTGCCACGGAATCCGCCGCCCCCGGAGCCGATTCGATCCAGCAAGTCAGCGTCAGCCCCGAGGCCACAGTCGCCGTTTCACCGCCCACGCTTTGCTTACTCCGATCGCGACAGATCCGTCCGAACCAGCGATTGCCCATCTTGGGGAGCCAGATCGCATGAGACGAAGGGCGGCAAGAAGATGCGCGTAGCTGGTGCGCCACAACCGACACGATGGAAGATAAAATCAAGACACAACTGGAGGCCAGCGACCTGATCGCGGAAGCGCCCTCGAGCCAGGATAAGGCCCCGACATCGCCGGACGCTCCGGACGCAGCAGCGATCGCCAGAGACGGGGATCTCACGACAAAAATCTTTCAGTTTCTTGCGACCGCAACCCCCGGGACCCTCGGTGGAGTTGCTGCGGGCCTGGCTGCCGTCACCTACTTCATCCTTGGGCAGATCGGTCTGCTGTTAATAGGCGCCTTTGCAGGCGTTGTAGTGTTCATACAATGGGAGCAGAGGAATGTGGACGTGGCTCGCGCAGTTAGGGGGGAGGGCGGCCTTGATGTTCTCACGAGGCTGCTGGAGCTGAAGAAGAGCTTGGATTTGGAAAGGGAGGCAGATAAGGATGGCGAGGAAAATGCTCTGGTTCGCAGCACCGACTTTAATGGATTCCGGCCAGAGACGCGGGATGCCCTCAACGAGCTCGTAGAAGCGGTGGTACGCGACTACGTGAAATGGTGGTATTCGCCGATCATCCCATCCGACAAGTCGTTTCCGCTGGCCTGCCGCAAGACCCTTACCTCGTATATCAACAGCATCGCCAATCACCTGAGCAGGAAGCGTCCGGCAGATTCGTTCCTCGACTTCCTCACGAACTCGTCTTCTATCATGATCGTCTTTTTCTCAGAACTCTCGGGCGTTTTTGAAGGGCTGCCGTCCGATTCCAACCTTTCGGCCGCAGATGCGGTGTACAACTATCTTGCTGCGCACCCAGAATCCAACCTGGCAAACTTGCTGAATAAGAGGCAGCAGACCGCAAAGTTCAAGATGGTCTCTGAGGATCTGCTGGGCTTCTTGGAACGGCAGACATACGAGTGCGATCCGGCGAGGACGTTTCTGCGCGAGATCATGGCCTCGAGCATCTTGGAGACGACACTGCAGAAATGTTCCAGGGCAGAGTGGATCAACTCGTGGATTGTTTACCTGCTTGAGGCAGGAGAGCCCGACTTCAGTCACGCTATCGATGTGGGAATGCAGACGGGCCCCGGCACAGACGCCGTTTTTGCTGATTTGGATGGCAATGTTGGCAACATCGGCTTGACCAAAGGGAACAAGAACTCCTTTGAGCAGGAGAGGGCGCGTCGAAAGGAGTCCATGGCGCACAAAAAGAAGCTCAGCAAAGCCGAAGAGGAGCTGGAAGCCATGGAAGAGATCAAGCGACTGAATCAGATGATTGCGGATGAGGATGCTCGGCGGTCGAAGGTCTCCATGGAAATTCCAGGGTCCCCTACGATTGCCCAGGAGCCAGAGGCTGAAAGCACGACAGAGGCATCACAACGGTTGGCCGGTGCTTTCAAGCTCAACGCGGACGAGCTGGACATCCGGAAGGATGCTCCCGTATCGCAAACGGCGCAGAGCGACGGATCCTCGAGCAGCAAAAACGAACCAATCCACACACCGTTGACGCCACTTTCTACGCAGAGTTCGGTTACCCAAGACCAGTCACCACCGCCAAATAGGAGCTCGCAGTTTACGAGTTTCGATCAGATTGTTCCGCCAGTACCAGAAGGCGCCGAGGGTGAAGAAGAAACCCGCAAGCCACCACCCATGACCCTCTACCAGGCGACTATTACCGTCCTGGATGAGCCAGGTGGTCGAATCAAGGCCAAGCCTACATGGGATTACCTCGTTCAAATAGAGCCGGCAACAACTCACTATCCTGGATGGATGATTGTCAGAAAATACAGCGACTTTGAGCGTCTGCACGAGGTGCTCAGGCGCATCGCAACTATCTCGGGCGCTACCACTTTCTCGGAGAAATACAGTCAACTGCCGTCCTGGAAAACACTGACGAGGACATCACTGCGCGAGGCGCTCGAGTTCTACCTCCGAGAAGCATGTTGGTATCAGTCTCTTGCCGAGAGCGAGGGATTGAAGCGGTTCCTGGAGAGAGACCAGGTTGGGAACCCAGGAGGGCCAAAACTGAACCTCCAAGCCTTCGAAAAGATCGGCAAGAATGTCTTTGATGTCCTCACGAGCGCTCCTCTGGAAGGCTCCAAGGCTGTTGTCGGCGGCGTGACCGGCGTGCTAGGAAATATGGGCATCGGGCAGCGAAAACCCGCAGCACCTGCCAGCACTGCTACGCCTCCACCGCCATCGGCCCTGCAAGATGTGACCGCGGCGAGCAGGCTCTCCATATCAAGCCGGCCTTCAAGTCTGCCCCGGGCCGATAGCAGCGTCTCACTTAACGGGGGCCGCAGAACCCGCGACAGCCTCGACAGCCAGCGTTCCTCAGTCGTCGCCACGCAACCAGGGAAAGTCCCCGGCATGGAGCGCCGCCCAAGCGACAACTCCCAGTTCGAGTTCGAACCCCCGAGCGTCCGTCGCTCGCGCGCATCCGCTCAGAACAGCCGTGCTAACAGCCGCGCCTCGAGCCTCGCACCAGCCCGTTCCCCCTCCGCCCTTAGCATGGAAGGTCTCCGCCTCCCTCCACCGCCAGACGCCATTGGCGACGACTACGAATCTCCAATCAGTCCTCTCGCCCGCCCTCAAGAGTTTCCCTCTCACTCCCGCTCACTCACTATGCCGACACTCAGCGGCCGCCGCTCGCCACCGCAGCAACAGCCCCCACGCGCCGGAAAGCAACACACCAAGCTCTCTGAGCCGGAGACCCGCGTTGCAGTCGAGCTCCTCTTCGCCATCATCAATGAGCTTTACACGCTCTCTTCGGCATGGAACATCCGCCGCACCCTTCTCGCCGCTGCGAAATCCTTCCTCCTTCGGCCGGGGAACCCGTCTCTCCTCTCCATCCAGTCTATGCTCCAGTCCTCCATCCTCGATGCGAACACCTCGGATTCTGGCCTTGCGGCGCACCTACGCAAGTTGAGGGAGAATACGCTTCCCACCGAAGAGGAGCCCGCAGCGTGGCCGAAGGAATCGACGGACGAGGAGAAGGAGAAGCTGCGTGTCAAGGCGAGGAAATTGCTCATTGAAAGTGGAGTCCCGGCGGCACTGATGGGTGTTATGGGGCAAGCCGCAACGGCAGAGGCGCTGGGGAGGTTATTCGACTGCTTGCAGGTCGAGGAGGTCGCCAGGGGTTTAATGTTTGGAGTGATGTTGCAGGCTGTCAGGGGTGTTACGCATTAGACTGACTGACCTGGGTCTGGATGGGAGATGCCGTCATGCCAAGCATGATTGGGTGTACGACCGTGTGCGGTGGTGTTCATGATGGACTGTGGCATGGAACTGAAGATCCTCAGCTAGATGCTGAGTGCTACGCTACGGCTGATGATGATGCGGTAGACACTTGGATTACGGTACGTTACGTTACGATTGACGCGCATGTATCATTAGCATGGATGAGAGAAGAATTATAGTATAACGCTAGAGCATTTGTAATAGTAGGGATATATCCTTTTTTTGGTTTTGGCATAGCTTCAGTCAAAAGCCGATCTCAATGTTTATTCATTTGGACAGAGCCTCAGTGGAGCATCAACAGGATAACACCTCGGTGAGTGAGCACTCTCAAAACTATGAGGGGGAGTTGGAGCTCCATCGGCAGTTACACAACAGCCAGCACAGTACAACATATGACACTCACAGCACGACTGGGATCCCCAGTCCCAATGTCACACTGAACCCGACATCCAGTTTTGAGCGCCGCGGGAGGAATGCTCATACAGGACTGTCAGCACTGAAAAATGAAAGAGCCATGTGCAATACAGGGCCGTCGGGGAATTTGTACGACGTCGGAGGTGAGCTGTCGGATTTTGGGGAATCACAGGGTGGAGTCGAGCAGTGTGAAGGTTGGGATTGGGAAGGGGATGCCCATGATGCCGGTGTCAAGGCGGTTTATTGGTGTTGAGTATAGGGTATGTGGCGATATTGCAGGTAATTTGGGCGGGATCTGATGCTTGAGCTGCCGGTATAGCGTGCGTCGGAGGTTTTTCTTCGAGCCGGGCCTGATGAGGGACGGGAGGTCTGGACTGTGGGTTTGAGCCGTCTTTGGGGTGTGAGTTGGCGGGGAGAGAAGGGAAGGCACACCTACTCACTCACTTACACCTTCCCTCGCATTCACCCGACTGAATGATTCGTTCGCCACCCTACTTACCCGAGCAGCGAGGAAGAAGGTCGCAACGCCAAGCTGTCGCTTCGGACCACCAACCAGCGAGACCACTCACTCCCGTCACTCGCCTCGCCGCCCAGCAAAAAGCTCAAGAACGAAGGGGGCATGAACAAAAAAGCCACAACGGTGAAGACAAGCTTCGGCGGGCGCATCGCCAAGTCAAGCCACTGCGATCGCCAAGCAGCAAAAATCTCCGACGGACCACGACGACAAATAAACAAACAAAACGTCTTATCTACATCGAGATGTTTTTACTCGCAAGATAATGAAGATATCACGAAACCGAAATCGGTAGGAAGCACGAAAGAGGAACGAACATGTCCTCCGCGGCCAGGTCCTCAATCCATCTGCCGCGACTGGCAGCAGCATTCTCCACACACCCGCTCGCCCGTCAGGTCACGTCCGCATTGGGGCGCAAGTGAGCGAGCAAGCAAGCTTGATTGTGAATTTGCGAGGGGGTGCCATCCAGGTGCCGCAGTATGGCAAAAACGACACGCGCGGTAAAAAGAAAGGTAACCTCGAGGGGTGTGTATTCAACCGCGCCAATGGACAGCCTTTATTTTCTTGACGGTCGGATTTCCTGGATGGTGGTTCTCTCCCCCGCAGTTTGGGTTTTTGCTGCTGTTGTTGGTTAGGGCCAGGGCGGAATTACCTGCTTTGGAGACTGCGAGGTGGTGATCACCGAATTGACATGATGACACTGGGGTTGAGGTCATGGCGGGGAAGGGTGGGCGTTACCCTGTTGGGCCGGAGGATCGTTTTCTCAAGCCGGTGCGTGACCCGGAGGGCTGGGGATCGGCGCTTTTCCCCGCGTTTTGTTTCGACATGTTTCGGTGGTGATGACGGCCGTGAGGAGGAGCGAAGGATGATGGGTGGGCACGTCCCTGCCCCAGGGCTCAGGACAGAGGAGTGCACGAGTGCAACGGCGAGGATCAGATTGTGTCCAAGGGCGGTGAATTGGCCAGTCAGGGCACATCGTTTGGGGCATTCTCGTCGTATATTCGGTCCGGGGGGGATTAAGTTGAGCCTCGAGTGTTGATTGGAGCTGCTGGGGTGTCCTCCGCGGGACGGGGGGGAGGGGGGCGAGCTTGATTGCCCTTTCTTCCCGGGTTGGTATACTCATTCATGTATGTCCCCTCTGCCGACGGACAGGGAGACTGAGTGTCCCTCCTGATTTTCCTCTCATTCCCCGCTCACGAGGAAATGGTCGGGTGCGTGCCTGTTTTCTACGCCGGCCAGAGACCTGTGAATCCCCTCGTCAACAACAATAGCAACGTTATGGCTCCCGGACCCGACCCGGATGTGGAGAAGAAGGGCGACGTGGTGGAACGGCGCGCCGATGACTCGGGGAGCGGCGACGAGAAGCCGGGGTCGGTGAAGGTTGAGGATGCTGCCGATGCACCCAGGGCCCGCCTCCAGCCGCCACCGTTCATCGCCAGCCTGACCCCTGAGCAGCGAGAGGAGCTGGAGAAGAAGCTCAAGCGGAAGATCGACTGGCGGCTGCTGCCCGCCGTCATCATCATGTACATCATGAACTACATCGACCGGTATGACACAACCCCTTTCCAGATCGAAGAACCACCACTAACAGCAACAGAAACAACATCGCTGCGGCAAAGCTGGCCGGCATCGAGCGGGACCTCAAGCTCACACCAGTCGAGTTCCAAACCTCGATCAGCATCCTGTTCGTGGGCTACCTGCTGATGCAGATCCCGTCCAACCTACTGCTCAACAAGCTTGGCAAGCCCGCGCTGTACCTGCCGACGTGCATGATTGTCTGGGGCGTCATCTCCGCCGTGACGGCCGCCTGCACCAACGCGGCGGGCCTCTACGCCGTGCGCTTCTTCCTCGGCTTCGTCGAAGCCGCTTACTTCCCAGGATGTCTGTACTACCTCTCGTGCTGGTACACGCGCAAGGAGCTCGGCTTCCGCACGGCCGTCATGTACTCAGGCGCGCTCATCTCGGGCGCCTTCTCGGGGCTCATCTCGGCGGGCGTCAAGTACGGCATGGACGGCGCGCGCGGCTACTCGGCCTGGCAGTGGCTTTTTATCATCGAGGGCGCCGCCACCATCGTCATCGCCTTCGGGTGCTACTGGGTGCTGCCCAACTTCCCCCGCACCACCTCGTGGCTGACCCCCGAGGAGCGCGAGCTCGCTATCTGGCGCCTCGAGGAGGACATCGGCCAGGACGACTGGATCAACTCCGAACAGCAAACCTTCTGGGAGGGCGCCAAGCTCGCCTTCACCGACGGCAAGACCTACGTCCTCATGCTCCTCCTCTTCACCATCGTCGCGTCCGGCACCGTCACCAACTTCTTCCCCGCCGTCGTCAAGTCCCTCAACTACGGCGACGTCGAGACCCTCCTGCTCACCGCCCCGCCCTACGTCCTCGCCGTGGCCGTCACCTACGCCAACGCCACCCACGCCGACAAGACCGGCGAGCGCTACTTCCACATCGTCATCCCAATGACCGTCGCCATCGTCGCCTACATCATCGCCGCCACCACCATGAACATCGGCGCGCGCTACTTCTCCATGATGCTCATGGTGCCCTCCGTCTACTCCGCCTTCGTCGTCGGCCTCGCCTGGATCAGCAACACCATGCCGCGCCCGCCCGCGAAGCGCGCCGCCGCCCTGGCCTTCATCAACGCCGTCAGCAACTGCAGCAGCATCTACGCCTCGTACCTGTACTACGGCGCCCCGCAGTATACTACCGCCATGGTCGTTAACTGTAGCACGGCCTTTATTGCCGTGTGTACGGCTACGGTGATGCGGTGGATATTGGTGAGACTGAACAAGAAGCTAGATCAGGGCATCTGGGTGGAGGGCGCGATCAATGCGTTGCCCGGGGAGGCGGCGCAGAATGGGTTCAGATTCAAGGTTTAGTGCTCGCAGTTGCGTGTTTGTTGTTTGTGTCCTCACTTGGAAGGGTTGGGGTTTCGTTGGAACGGGATGGCGATTGACTTGAGGAGATTTGGAGGGGTGGTGATACCTGTTGATATTGGATTTGAGGGCCTGCAGGTGGGAAGTATAATGGATTGGGATTTCCAATGAACACTGTGGATGTCTGACGGATCCCAGAGTCTTTGACCCGAAGATTGAGTAGAAGTGATGATGTCGCTGTCTCACCCATTACCCCTATTCACTGCTGGGCCACCCACAGACTACGAACCAGCTTTGCCCCTCAGTCTCTGGCCTCGAGCAGCCTAACCAACACCACTCTTTCATCACCGCAGTTCACTTCCCCATGTGTCACTGGCTAATCGTGAATCCGATTTGGCTACCTATCCGGTCCAATATGCATACAGGACCTGAAGCATATCCATACTTCCCCAAGCTCGGCTAACTAGAATAACGAAACGCAAACGCAAAGCCCTAACTATGTCCTACGCCCACGATAAGGGCAACTGCTGGATGGTAACCTAACTATGAACCGGCTGAGCGAACCCCTAAAGAATGGTCTTGATCCAACGTGATAATGCAATAATGTCGAGTTGCCGTCGCCACGAGATACTATGAAGCCCACCATGACAGATAACAGCGACACCGGCATAGCTTCGATAGACCCTCACCAGCTTCCACCATCCCCCAGGTCCATCAATCGGTTTTCGACTTCTGCTTTGTTGTCAGGATATTCTTCAAAACGAGGCCCTCCTTCAAACCCTTGACCGGCTCGTTTTTGGCCAGGTATGCACCCTTTTGGATAGCTCCGATATTCTTCTCCGCAATAGCCGTCTTCGGAGGCGGCACATTCTCGCCCTTCGCGCAGTCCTCGCTCCGCTCTCGTACCTTGGATTTCAGTTCCTCACGTACAGATTCTTGTATCAACTGCTTCTCTGCTGCCGCCCTTTGGGCAGCGGCCCCAACAGCAGCTTTGGCTTGCTCGATGATGGACTTCGAGTTGAGGGCACCAGGTCGATCTGGTACCTTTTGCTGGAACTGCCGAACGACTCGCTGTGCCTGACGCATCTTGCACTTCATGTGGTAGCCGGGCTCGTTGGCTTTCCGCCACTCCAGATATGCCTCGTATTGTTGCTGCTTGATCGGGTCGTGATCCCTTGGTTTCTGCGTCACCGGGAAGTTTGGCCGATTGATCTTACGGTCAGCCCCATAGAGTGGAGGAGGGAAGGGGGCCGGTCCGGCTTGCACGGGGGTGACCAAAGGCGGCATGTCAACGCTACCAGGGGGGATTCTCGGTGCCATCAGGGGTCCAGGGAAAGTACCGAACCCATTCATGCTCGCATGCATCTGGGCAAGGTCAAGAGGTGGTGGGAGCAGCGTGGGTGTCGGATACGTATCAAACAGGCTCCCAAGAAGTGGCGTATTGACAGGAAGAGGTGGCAGAGGCGGGACTAGGTGATGGCTCGGCAGGCTCGGAATGGTTTCGGCCGGAAAGCCAAATCCCGGGGGAGGGCGAAGGCCTGCAAGCCCATGCGTCGATGTAATCGTGGTGTAGGGCGCTGGCAGACCAGGCGGCTGTCGGATGTGATTTGCGATGCTGTCCACAACTTGGCTGGCTCCGAGCTCACGAGTGACGGACGGGTCAACACGGTCCGCAGGTGCATCCTTCTGTGTTGCTTCTGGGAACAGATTGGTGAGGGGAGTTCGCGTCATTTTCTTGGGAGAAATCGGAAACACCTTCTCGTCAAATGTAGATTTGAACTCGGCTGCAGCAGGATTGAGTCGCTTCGTTGGGCTCTCCAAAGGTTCTTCCCTCCTCAACTCGCTGATGGGGGGCAGCACTGTTGTCCTGTGCACTCTACTTCCCTCGGTCGAACCGAGGGTTCCCACAGATGACTTTCCGGAAGAGGATCCAACCAGAGTCGGTTCACTCGAAACTGTGACATAGTCGGACTCCGAGCTCTGCTTCTCAGCTTTACGGGACCAGTCCGTTCTTGGACGCGAAACGTGATAGAATTTGTCTTTCCCAGACCCAGTCGCTTCGGATTTGTTGGTTGTGTCCTTGGGTTTGGCAAAAAGGATGGCCGGATCCGCCGCTTTGAGGTTGTTAGTAGGTCGCTCAACCACGTCAGTGGCGATAGACAGCTTGTTCAAGCGGTTGAGCATATTTTGGAAACGGCCATGGTCTTCTCCCAATGCGGACCCCTGAGGTCGCGGAATAGACGATGGTACATTGCGAACGGCCACGGATCCTGAAGATGTGCGGATTGCAGAACTGCCTGGGCCGTTAGGCATTTCCGTCATGTTGTGCTCCATGCTGTTTCGACCGCATTCCATGGATGGCAAGCTGCCGCTGTCAACGAGAGATTGGACACCATCCAGCATTGATTGAATATCGGCTGGCAAATCTGAACTATCGTGGCTCTGAGGAAGTTTCCGGTAGCGATTGAAATGACTGCCAATCCTCTTCAAGACCCCCAGTGTCGGCTGGGGGGAAACTTCGTCGAACGAACTTTGATCCGAATCGAGAGTGACAATGTCAAAAGTGAAGCTGTTCTCGAGGACGATCTCTTCGCCGTTGGCATTCACAGTCATGGGCTTGGCGTTTTTAAACTGAACGGGTATGCCCTCGCACACAAACTGGTCAGTTGAAATAGATGAGCCGGGAAACCTGCCTCCCGGTGCCGAGAGGACCATTTCCCAGGGAGCCTGCTCCTCCTTTGGGCGATATCTGACGCTCCGCATCTCGACCTCAAAAGAAGCCATACTTTCACTGCTTCTCGTATCTTTGTATCTCTTCGAAGGAAGTGTCTTCTCCGGCAAGCTGTCCGCTGGCGATGAGGCCGATGTTGTCCGCCAGTCCGATGATGCGATTCCCTTGGCCCTGATGTTGGATGTTGAGACATCGGTGAAATTGTGGGTTCGGATTCGGAGGCCTGAAGTTCCAATACGGGTAGTGCCCCTGCCGGGGTGCGGGTGGTGCAGAGTTGACATTTTTCTGTTTTATTTACACGGAAGACAGCGAGGAAGGGCGGCTCTGCTTGATCAGGCGGGTATAGGGCCGACCTAGAACTGGTGATGTCAGCTTGGTTTCTTGAACTGCCGTTCTGCTCCGACTCTGATGTTTGCGGCTCCCTTGGAGACTGATAAAATTCCTCTGAGTTGTCGCAACACCAAAAGTAATGTGATAAACGTCCAGGATTTTCGGGTGCCGTTGGCCAAGGTTATAACCTAGACTGCGTTGAAAACAGACAGCGGCCATGAGCAACTCCAGCCGAGCATTTCACACATAGCTTAAAGGCCATTCCGCTAGGTGAAGGGAGCAAAGAACTAACCAGCAGTGCGTGCACACGAGTTTCAAAACAACCCCCAAATTGGATCAGAACGAGCGAATTATCTTCCGGGCCGGGGACTTGGTGGCAGAGACGAGGGATGCTGGAAAGCCGAGGGCCTCGCTGTCGGCAAAGATGGCTGTTGTGTGTGTCTCGATCGGTATGGCGCCTCGATCGTCAGCTCTGTATTAAGATCTCGAGCGTTCTTTGATGTTTGTTCCTTTCGAGAAAAGGCGATCTGCGTATCGAAAACGACAACAAAGTATTCCGAGAAAAAAACAGCGGCCAACAACGGTCTGTCGACCAATAAGGTAGAAACGCCCCTCCAAGGCTCCGGGGAGACAAGGAGAATGGCCCGAGAGAATGGAAATGGTAATGGTTACGATGATGTCCAAGATCCGGAACTTCCAAAAAACGCTTCGTGCTTCGCGATGAGCAAGGAGACAAGAGATGTCGTAAAGCTGAGGAGGGATGATATCGACGATCTACCCAAAAATTGCCGGCGAGGGCTGGATGTCCGGAGTGCGCTGTGGTGGTTGGAGGGGATCAAAAGCTTTGGCGAGACTGGAAAGGAGAAATGGATGGGCGTCTCAGCTGAAGAGGGGAAAGTTGAGGAAGGGGCGAGCATTGCTGCAAACACTTGTTTCTTGGAAGGAGCCCGATCGATCGGTCACAGAGGCAGGCACAGGACAAGGGACACCGCCCAGGTCAACGGCACCGCAACTTCCCTTGATCTCTCTATGCGCTCAATTCTTCATTGTCCGACGCCGTGATGTTTTTAAGACCTGTGAAGAAGAAAGGAAAGCTGATTGTTCATTTGGTCAGTCAAGGCCGAAGAGAGTGGGCGGCTCCCTCTCACACCATACCCACCTAGTGATTGCAAACCAATACCACACATAATCAGGTGCATTATCCTTTATTCAAGGCGAGGCAGTCGTCTTCATCAACGGATTTGCGAAGATGCCGATCCAACATCGCTACCTCAGAGTCTCGATGTGCTTCCCGGGCCACGACCTTCGGATCCCCGCTCCCAAGTCCGCCCTCCTACCCAGCCCTTTTCCTCCCAACTTGAGGACTCAAAAATGCTACGCGCCAGCTGATCCCCTGCCGCGGCTGCGGTATCTGTTTTCATCTTAACCTCACAAAATGTCACCGCTTTCCACAGCTCCTGGGCTTGCAAGATATCCCAACCAGGATGACAACCAAACGGAGTTGACGAGATATCGTCCAACCTGGGAAACTCTGTGTACATAATAGCTATTGCTTAGACACCCCCCCTGGCTTCAGTCCTTGACCCCCTGGCTGAAAGCAGCCCCTGAAGGGTAGAATTTCACTCTTACCCAGCAACACTTCACCTACCATTCAGTTTGCCGAAGCAGCACCACACTCATATCTTGTCTTATGCTACCCACCCCATTATAATTACACCGAAAATTTTAAACCGCAAAATACCTTACCTCCCATCCAAAATCAGCAAAATCTACACCTTACCCCTGACACCTTCAATGCAACCTATATCCCATTACCTCATCCCCCCAAATCCCTTCCAAACCACACACCCATTTGCCCTAGTCAAACCAAAACCCGCTCGGCAATCTCAGCAATCTCAAAAAAAATAAAAAAAATCTAATTCCTCCCAAATCCCTATCTCAACCTCGGCATCTCCCGGCCATGTCCCAAAAACCGCCAAGACACGGCCCGAAAAGGCAGGTCGAAGCCCTGCCCAGCGCCGCGGCGCCGACCGTTTGACGTCGCTAGCGGCCAAGTCCGAGGGGACCCGCAATCAAGTCCGCCCGCCCGCCGCACGACTCACACGCTCACCTCACCGACATATCCGCTCGGCAGTCCGCAGTTCCTCCCTTCTTACGTACCCACCCACTCAGTCACTCACTCACCCAATCCCAAGTCCCATGTCGTCACCTTTATAACACATCAGATCGACACCGTGAAACATCCCCAACTTCTCTTCTCCCCTAGACCTTACCCATTCCCCCTCACCAATCCACCCCTCGCAGCTCACAGCCCACAGCTCACAATGCCGCCCCTTACCGACTCCGAATGGGCCGACCTCCAATCCGAGCTCCCGTCCCCAACATCCTCTGTAATATCCCACTACCTCACCTCGCGCTCGGCCCTCAAAGCCGAAGAGTCCAAACACCGCAGCGACCACTCCTTTAGAGCCAACCTCTCCCCCATCGCACGCCGCGCCTGCGACATCGTCTCCCGCATCCGCGATGCCGAGAAGGCCACCATCTGGAACTCCGAACTGGAAGAAAAGCTTGCGTCCTCCGAGTCGGGCGGCCCCCTGTTCCAAGGAATGATGTTTAGTCTTGCCAAGGAGGTGATGGAGGGGACGAAGCTTTGGAAGATTGTGAGGCGGATGCCCAAGGGGAGTTTGCTGCGTGAGTGTTGCCAACAAGAAAAGAGGCAGGGGGATGCTGATGGTGACAGATGCGCATCTGGATGCGATGGTTGATCTTGAGGTTTGTGACTGAATGGGTAGGGATAACCGCAACTGACACCGCCAGTACCTCATCGACTTGACCCTCTCCACACCAGGGATGCACATCTCCAGCTCCCTCCCGCTCACTTCCCCAGAGGCACTCACCGACGCCGACCTATCCATCCGCTTCCGCAATGCCGTCCCTGAGGGCCCCTCCATCTGGACCTCCTCATACCAAGCGGAGACATACGTCCCGTTCGTAGCCGCCGCAGATGCCTTCCCGTCCGGCGGGCGCTCCGGGTTCATCGCATGGCTTAAGAGCCGCTGCGTGCTCTCGCCGCGTGACGCCGTCGAGCAACATCTTGGACAAACAGAAATCTGGCGCAAGTTTGCGCGATGCTTCATGGTGCTCGGAACCATGATCCACTACGAGCCCATCTGGCGCGGGTTCCTGCGTCGTCTGATGAGCTTGCTGGTAGCGGACGGGGTCTACTGGGTAGAACTGAGGTGAGTTTCATGCCCGCATTCCACGTTTCGTCCTATCCCGTGCCTCGCCGCCATCGTGCAACCGCACCCGCTCCGAATGGCCCCCGCCCCGCCCCCCCGGAACCTGAGGCTAATGCTGTGCCACCGGGGGCGCCGCCCGAAAACAACTTCTCCAAATTGTTACCTAGCACGGTCGAAAATTTTCCGAATCTCATATCCATCTTGAGTTGCAGCCCGCTCAGCTGAAATGACCATGCCCCATTTGTTTGCATCTCGCAGCGGCACACCCGCAATCGCACCAAGCCGCGGATTGTGGCGCAGTGCCGAGTTTTGGACCCCAACTAATTGATTTTCATCCCGGCAGATTCACCTGGCCCTTGAACTACTGCCGGGAGGGATCGGAAGTGCCGGAGACTGACTACAACCACATGTTCGAGGTTCTCGAGGAGGAAACCACTCGGTTCCAAGCCACCGACGAAGGTAAGACGTTTTGGGGACTGCGCATGATATGGACATCGCTCAGGAGCCTTGACACGCGCTCCATCGTGGAGAACATGGATAACTGCATCACAACCAAGTTAGCATGGCCGCATCTTGTAGCCGGATACGACCTGGTTGGCCCGGAGGACGCTGGGAGGCCGCTCGCCGACCTGCTTCCCGAGCTCTTCTGGTTCCGGAAACAATGCGCCATCGAGGGGGTCGAAATCCCATTCTTCTTCCATGCAGGAGAAACGCTGGGCGATGGTAACTCGACCGATGATAACCTCTTTGACGCCGTTCTGCTCGGAACACGCCGCATCGGGCATGGCTTCTCGCTGTACAAGCACCCGCGTCTCATCGACGCGGTTCGCGACCGTCGCATCCTCATTGAGAGCTGCCCAATCTCCAACGAGATCCTGCGACTGACAGGCAGCATTATGCACCATCCCCTCCCAGCGTTGCTAGCGCGGGGCGTGCCGTGCGCCCTCTGCAACGATGACCCCGCCATTCTTGGTCAAGATACCGCGGGAATGACGCACGACTTCTGGCAAACCCTGCAGGGTTGGGACAACCTGGGACTCGCCGGTCTGGGATCGCTGGCTGAAAATAGTGTGCGCTGGTCTGTTTTTGAGGACCAAGATTCCGAGGCGTGGTATGCATAACCCTATCAGTCCCGAGAGTCAGTGTGGTCGAAAGAGAGACATGCTGACGAGAGATAGGCTCAAGGACATCCGTTCGGCCAGCATTGGGGGCGGAGTGAAAGCGGAACGACTCCGACAGTGGTCGGTCGAGTGGGAGCAATACTGCCTTTGGATTGTGACCGAGTATGGGGAAGAGTACGGGGACACCGTGGAGAACGGTGTCAAGTCGTGATTCGTCGACTTCGGCAGTTCATGTCGACGGCATGCGTGTCATTAGTACGCCGGGGGCCTATTGAGCCGTGCGAGCATCGATTGAAGCAGCCCGCGCCACCAAATAATAGAGAGAAGAATAGTAAAAGGCCCGAGTCGGAGGGAGCACTGCAGGGTGAACGTAGGTCAGCGTCCCAGCAGCGTGGATGAGTGTGGATGCCTAGCGCCTGGCGCGTATCGATGGAGGGTGGGTAGCGTATCGTTGCCGAAGAGGTAACCCAAAGGTGATGCTACCGTGAGAACCGTTATAGGGAGCTGCGGTGATGGGGTGTGCTTTGTTGCTGAAAGCTGCAGTGAGCTTGCCTAACATGCAGCGGCTTGCAGCATTCGACGGTGATTTTCGCAACTGCTTGACTTGACAGGGAGAAGTCTCTGACTCCTGACAACGCCTCTTTCCGGGAGACAACCAACCACAACAGTCCTTTCCGCACCTCAGCTTGTCAAGACCTCCCAGATGGATGTCTTCCCAGACCTAGGGGCACGTACCGCAGTCGCAAAATTTCGCGTAGCATGCTGTAGGCTTCGTGCGTTGAGTCGGCATTCAGCGCCCCAACGGCTCCGCTTGGAGCAACGGTTGATGAGACTCGCATATTCAAGTGCTGCATTGTACATATACCCTTTTTAGTCCCGACGCGACCTGGGCGTTGCGTGCATCGTGCATCGCGCCAGCTCCCGTTACAACGCGATATGGCGAAGGATGGCGAGGCTGCACCCTTGACCGGCCGGGATGGCCAACAAACTGCGATGAGCTTCAGTTTCTGCTTCTCAAATCGAGGTTATCGGGAACTGGGCGCTTACGACGTTTGCGTGCAGTCTGATCAAGCGAGCTTACTTCAATCCTTCTGTCAACAGAACAGCAACGGAACGGAGCCACCATCGCGCCTGCCTCAGTCACCCAAGACTCCCACGGCCCCCAATTCCATCGCATCTTGACTATTGGTAGTCCTCGAAAGAGCGTATTAGCCACGGAGAGTGACTCGACGTGGAGAAACCCTCCGGCGCTGAAATCTTGAGACGGGCAGGCGAAAGAAGGGAATTGGAATCGCTGGATTCGTGCTCGGGAAAGAGCTATGGTGTCGTTTTAGGTCGTCGGCGATCATTTTCAGCCTCATGACCGATTTGCTGACGTGCAGAAAGTAGAATCTCAGCTCAACGTCGATGCTGCGCGGTTCATCTGGCCTGGGATGTTGTTGGTTGGTCCAACCAGACTGGAAGCTGGTTGTAGGGTGTGCTGTTTGAGTTTGTTGGTCGGATGTTGGAAGATGGAGTGAGACATCCGGGGTCATCATCGCCCTTAGCGCGCTGAATAGCTCAGCCCTATCCGCTCTCCACTGTGGAACCGCTCTTTAGCGCTCGTCTGAGGTAGGGCCGTGGCACAACGATCCGCAAGTGGAACCACCGCGCTTCTTTCCTCTTCAACCCTCGGAAGCCAATGAACACAACACTCGCGAAGCGTGGTCATCGCATCCGCTTTGCTCTCGGCTCTTCCGCACAAGCGAATCACCTGAGAGGCAGTTGATGCGCAAACTTGGGCCTTTGTCATCACCCCTCGCGTAAAATTAGTTGCATCGAGGGCCTCAACTGCGAAATCGGGCAGGAGGTGCCTGTGGACGCTCTTCCCCGCGTATTGCTCAGCCTCGAAGTCGCGTAGATTTACCTGCCTGGGAAGTTGTATCCGGCTCTGTACGAAGACTACGGCAAAAACTACGCTCTATGTGTTGTTGGTAAGGTACTTCGTGCGGAAAGGCATCGGTCGTGCCTTCCTACACACAAGTTTTACGAAAGGCAAAAGATCTTGATCGTGCTTCTCGGAGACCCCTGTTACACCACTGAAAGTCGCGACTATGTCATTGACACACCCAATGTGTAGGAAGCCCGTCCCAACAGTGCAGAAGCCATACACAAATCTTAAATGCCCCGACATCTGTGAATACTGTCATCCTGTCCGAGACGGCCCATTCTTTTGACCCAGCTTTCGCACTTGCCGTAGCGCCCACGGGACGCTTCTGTCCTCCGATACAGTGTAACCATGGGCCGGCCGATCCGCGCCACAGGCAGCGGCGACATCTAGCTCATCCGATTGGCCGAATCCTCCGTACGCAGTCCGATCACGTTGACGGCCAACACGGAAGAATCCGAGCGATGAAGGAGCGGGCGGGCCGTTGGCGATCCCCAGCCAGACCGTTGGTTCCCCTCCAGCCCCGGCAGGCGGAGGCCTTTTACCAAGATTGTTTCCCTTTGGCGCAGTCCTGATTCCAAACCTCGTTGTATTTTGCGGAAGCTCTTTGCATTCCCATTGCCAAACAAGGTTTCGTTTCTGCAAGGCTCTTGTTTGTGAACCTGACAATGTACGGCCGCCGACGACTTCTGCGAATAGCAATTGGAAATCGATGGAAATAGCAGAGCTGATGAGCTGGCAAAAACAGTATGTCGAATGAGAGCCATGTCTTCAGTCGCAAGTTGGGGCCAAAAACATAGGATAGAGAGGGAAGATGTGTGAACAGCGGGTTGGGGGCCAGATGCATGCCCCCTATCAAGAACATACTGCGGCTCTCTGCCAACTTGCTCCCGAACCTCAACCTGCATGCGCCCCACATTACCTCACACTTCTGAACCACCATTGGTATATCGTTTCAAAATAAGGCCAAAAAATTTTCAGGGTTTGTATTATGTCATCCTCCTATCACCACGTCCTCGCCAGGCCAGCTGGTCTCGCGTCTAGCGATGGCAGCCGTCAAGCCCCTCTGCGTGCATGAAATTACCGGAAAAGGAGAGATTCCGGTGTGCGTAGAACAAAACAAGGGAAAAGAAAAAACCCAGGAGAACCCACACCAGCCCGGTCCTGCCATCCATTACCAGTTTTCCACCTGTTCACAGCCTCCCTTTTGTGTCGCACACTTGTGGACAATCTGACCCTGCATCGAAATCCACATCGAGGAGGAAGCAAGTGAGAGCGGTCTCACACCTCAGGCCCCCACACTTGCTCGAGCCAGGTGCGGAATCGCATTGGGCGCACCTGGGTTGCCTCGTTCTGGTTGACGGCTTCGTTCAAGTTTGGATGGCGGAAGTGGTAGCGCCCGTTGGCTGTCTGCAGCAGTCGTTGGTAGTAGTGCCAGAGACCGACATCGCTGCTGCGTCTTGCGTCCTCCGCCAGCGACTCGGCATCTTCGTATGTCCTTGACACCAACCTGAAGGGCACTGTGGGTTTGTTAGCTGAGTGCTGACTAGAGTGTGACGAACGCGGGCAGCCAACTTACCTCCTCGTACATTGGAGCAGGTAGCAACAAGCTCTCGGACTGTCATGTGGTCGCCACGCATTCGAAACTCTGTGGGCCAGTTGGCGGGACCCAGCTCGACGGCAGAGGCGACAAACTGGGCCACATTGTAGACGGATGTGAGGGCCACAGATGCAGGTCGTCCACGGCGGTCTGCCTCGACAACCTCTGCGGTGGCTTCGGCAACGTTGACGAGATAATCGCTCGGCCCTTGAACCCCATGGCTGGTCCCCATATTGTACGCCTCCAGACCCCCAGGGCCGAAGCGTTCCATGAAGATGCCGCATGAGAAGACAGTATATCTCATCGGGTGAGATCTGGAGCTGGCAAACCGGTCGAGAAGGTCTCGAGCCGACTGAGAGCCGCGATCGATCGGGTCATTGGCGGGTCGGTGATGGAGATCACCTTCAAACTCAGAGGGGACGAAGTACCGAACTCTGGCTCGCTTGGCAGCATCGATAAGGTTGAGCTGCTCAACGTTGGAAATGGTTGAGATGAGCAGATCAACGCCTTGCAGGGTGTAGCGTAGCTCCTCGACACTTCCAAAGTCCACGACAGCCACTTGACAGTCCGGAAAGGCTTCTTCAATCTCGGGGTGGGGCTGGAGGGTGGTCAGCAACGCGCACCGCGTTGGTATGAGGTGGTGACTTACTTGTCGAGAGAGGACCAGCACAGGGTTGGCCGTTTGCGTGAGTTCCTGGGCGAGGATATAGGAGAATCCGCCGCCTCCGGCGATGGCAATTCTCATCATGGCTGGTTCTGCTGTTCGCTGTCTCATGGTGATGAAGTATCGTTGATACGAAGGGCAAGTGGACTTGTGTTTATATAGGCGTGGTGTAGTTGGGGAAGTGCTGGAGGACGGAACTCTGAGTATTTCTCTAGGTCCTGTCTCGAGTCTTTATACGGGCTTAGGAAGAAGTCATGAAGCATCCATATCGAGACGTGCAGAGGTCTGGACCAATGAGCCAAGGTACATCAGGACTGAGAGAGGTGTGGTAAGGGGCTGGAGGCAGCCACGCGCAATGGAACCCGGTAGGGTATGGGCATGAGACCTGACATGAGGCTCGAACGGGATACTGGAGTGTGGGATGGCGTCCCACTCGCGCACTCGAAGCTTAAAACCAAGATATGCTGTAACATAGCACACTGGCATTCCTTCGCGAGGCACAGGGGTCCGCCGTTGCATCGGGGTACGTACCGACGCGGCATCGTGTCTGCGTGTGCCACTCACAGGCCGCTTGGCCGGACACCTCCCATCACCGTGGTTCATGACAGATTGGTGCACTCGGGTTTCGATACTGCAGCCCATCCCTGTCGCCTGAATCCACAGCAGACGACGATACTGTCTATCCCCGGCAATGTGGCGACGCCGGCACTCGCCAGGCGCGGTAGAGATTGGCACGTATCTCGTCATCCACTAGGCCGTTCCCGAAATGGAGATGTTTCTCGCAGATATGCCATCTTGACAACAGGACTTTGTTGGTATGGGAGATCCAATTTTGCCCCAAGCAGCGCGGCCGCGAGCATCCCTGCAGGCCAGAGATACTCTGGTGTGTGAGCCAGGAAGGTATCCACCAACTGCGTCGACGACAAAAGAACCGCGCAAGCAGCCTGCCGGGGCAAGGCACCGGAGACCTTTCTTGGGGGCCGGACGAGGGTGAGGGGAAGGGGTGAAACAGCGGCACCTGAGACCAAGCATCATCTCGAGATACCACATGGCAGATTCGGTTCCCGTCGTTCGACAGGACCATGATGAATATCGCTCGGGTCGGGGTAGACGGGAGAGCTGGAGATAGTCCACTTTAGGAGCCGAGCCGTCGCGCACGGGTTGAGGTGGGGGGCGGTTTGGCCTGGTCGCAGCTCGTCGTCACTGTCCTGGTAGGCAGTAGATAGGTGAGGCAGTTCTTCAGTCAGCACTTTGAACAGTCCGCCTTATGCCAAGGCTACCGAAGAGAAATGGCCGAAGGTTGGCATCCCGTCCCGGAGAGTGGAGGTGAAGCATCGGGGACGCAGAGTCCTGGCGCGGTAATCTGTAGCAACCGTTGGGCTGGTGGCCGGGGAAAGCGCGAGTTGAGTGGATCCCCAAATTTAGGCGCTCGCTTCGAGAACTGTCTCGCAGCAAGGAAGGAGGACGAGGTCGAACCAGCACTGGGTCAAAGGCGCGCTTGCCAATTCTGAGTAAGGAAACACCAGAAAAGCGTTACACGGGTTCGCCTGGAGTCCTTGACAGAGGACTCTCTGTACCACAAAAGCCCGGCTTGTCGATGCCCATTGGGATGCTTGCTCAATGCTCCGGACTGGAATACCGGGACATATCAAAACTGAACCGAACGCAAAATTGGATATGAATGTGCGCGCCGTTGGGGACAACGGAAGGATCAACAAGGTTACAACACGGCGAAATTTTTTTGCGAGAAGGGAAAGAATACTCAAGACGAAGGAAGCGAGCTGAGGCGCGGTGCCGAACATCTCTCCATCGGCAGCGAAACGTCATCGTGCCAAGCATCGACACTGTGCTAAACATCTGCCGCTCTTCAGGCTACAAGGGGCCGTCATCAGTTTCATCAATCATAGCAAGTCGCAAATTGGAACCAAGGCCGTTAATACGTTTATCACAGGAGCAGGTAGACCGTTTTCCATAGCTGCCATCTCCAAAACGCCAGCTGAGCTTCCAGCGACCCCCGTGTGCCTACAGTCCCGCCAGATGATCCGCACTGTCCCATCTGAACATGGATGGCGAAGCGAAAGGCGAAGCACGGCCCGCCTGCAACAATCAACCTCAACAGCCGCTATACCCGGGTTGTTCCTGCACGAAACGGCAAATCGGGGTGTGAAAGTGATGAAGCAGGGCGAGATGTAGGGCTGGCGAGTTAGGCTGATTCTGGGCTGGAGGCTGCTCCGCTTGCCTGTCCTGCTTTTCCGTCTGCAGAACTGTGCTTTGGCGACACAAGAAGATCTGCGTTGTCACCTCCAGCTGAGCTCAGCTGAAAGAAGGGCTGCAAGATAAGGCAACGTCAGGCAACGCAATCCCCTGAAGGCACGTGCGAAGTCCTGTCTTCAACCAACATCCATCCTATCACACCCAGCTGAGGCTCAATTCTGTATTGAATATTCATTTTCGACCAGCTGAGGCTCAACTTTCGAACTCATGATGCCGCCACAGGGGTTTTCCAAGACCCTGAAGCCCGGCGCCGGGGAATCCTGTGCGGGGAGACCCGCAGCAGGCCCACCTTTAGGGCGGCGCCTTTCGTCCCAACTCAAACGGCAATTGGAACCTCAACTCTGACACCTGACACCTGATACCAGCTCTGATCAGTGATCAACGCTCCCCCGAGGTCTTCCACTTGCCCGAATCCAGGAACATGATAGCAAAACGCCTTGGATTCCCCGAGTAGCCACCCGCGTCTCGGGAGCAGCAACCGGGTGAACGGCCCCCGCGCACCAGATGAGACCCCTCCCCGCCGCCGACATTGGTTGCATTCATCAGGTCGTCCTCATAACTGAACCCGCCGCACCTGCCAAATTGAGCGAATTGTTCACAACGCGCTGGCTCTGAGTGGCGATGACAGCAGGGCGCGACGCCCTACGATTATCGAGACGTCTCTACGAAGACCCGACGTCAAGCGACACACCTGAAGGACATCGTGAGGCTCTTGTCAATTCTGCTGGGTCCTGGGCCTTTCCCAATTTGTCAGCGCAGCGAATACGCCGAGCCGCAACGCCAACACCGAGATACCAGGCAGTCATCACAAGACAACTGAAACTCAGTAGAGCGTCAGCGCTAACATTTGTGGAATCATTGTGGCAATAGATCATGGCTACTTCGAAATCAGAGAACACAAGATCAATTGAGCACAGGTTTGGCTGAAAACCAACTTTTCCAGTCGACCAAGCGCCACATCCAGACACCAAAACATTTCGCGTTGAAGGCAGTCAAATTGCCACAAATAGCTTCAAACAATGGCGGTATCAATAATCGCATTCCAGGTCGTTCCCCAAACGCTGAATGAAAATAGTTCCAGGTCCCGTAAAGCAGGCTTCAAGGTCTCCGAAACGGTGACCGAAGGCATCTGCGACAGACCATCTCCGCCACAGCTTATGCTTCAGTCAACCAGAACATGAAATTTCCATGCGGTCACCAAAGATCACCAAAGTCAACAACGAACTCGAATTCCCGATGAAAGTAGAGTGATGAATTTGTCTATCTCAGGATTCTCGCACTAGCACCGCCCTCCCAATCCGGAAACGACCCCGGCGGTTCACAAACCACCACCATCCTTCCAAGCCCAAGGGGTATCAACCAATGCATCGCTCATGACCCACGACAGAGGAAAAGTGAAGGAAACCCAGCCCAAGATGCGTCATTTACTTCTGGGCCCCCGCCTCCGCCTGCTTCTGGACGTCATGCTCAGCGCCACGCTGCTGAGTCTTGCCGGTATCGTGCTGCTTCTGATACTCGGCCTGCTTGGCGCTATCGCCCATGACGCCCGCGACAGCGCTGCCTACGGTACCCGTGACGCGGTCGGCAGCCCCAGAGGCGAAGTCGTTGAGTTGGCCACGAGCCTCCTGCTCTCGTCCCTCGAGGTTCTGCTTGCGGCCGGCCTGCTTCAGGTTCTGGAGGCAACATGTTAGCTTATCTTCCACGTAGCGACTCAAGGGTAAGCTTCAGGACAGCTACATACCTCAGATCCAACCAGTCCACCGGCAAGCTCCTTAGCCGAGCCGACGGTCTGGTTCCACGAGCCAGCCGTGCGATCGGAGTCATCCTTGGTAATGGCGCCAGACGAAGAGGCAGTAGCGCCGGGGAGCTTCACGGTCGCGTGCGAGGCATCATACTCGGCGTCGGCCTTCTTCTGCTTGGCTTGGCCCTCAGCCTGGTCGCCCGAGCTGCCGAGCACCGAGCCGACGGCGTTCTGGATGGCGCCAGTGGCAGAGTCGACGTACGACTTGAGAGTGGAAGTGTTGTTGTCAGACATGGTGAATGTTGAAGGTGATGTGAAGGTGTGATGTGATTGTTGTTTGTGTTTCCTTGAGGAGTAGAGTAGAGCTGCGATGTTTGATGTTGATGCAGTGTGTAGAGAGTAGATCTTTGTTGATTGAAGGAAGAGGAAAGTGAACACTTTATACGTAGAGAAGTAATAAAATACGCGAGGCATCCACACGATCTGTGTCGCGTCCTTCTTGGTCGGTCGACAAAGAGTGGAAAGATCGGACGAGGTCGGTGATGTCATAGGGGTCGTCGCACGGTCTGGCCTCTGACATCATAGCTCCCAAAACCCCAAAACACCAGATTCCCAACACCCGTGCGTACGGAAGGCACTACTGCACGCTCCACATGATCGGAAACCCGCTTCCAATTGCTTCTTTGGCCTGTCACAAGGGCCGAGGAGGTGGACATCTTGGCAGTTGTTTCAAGAACGATCTGGAGCATCCCATTGCCGTCGCACATGGTTACGCATGAGGCTTGCTGCAGAGTTTGCGCTCATTCTCCGCGTTATGGGCGGCCGTAACTGGCACTGGCGAGCAACTTGGAAGACATTCGCGATATGGACTATACTAGCATGTAAAGCATCAGCCGGCAGAACCCTGCCTTCATCGCTTGGTATCATTCTGTGTCAACACACAATCCACAGATAATTACATATACATATTGTACACGCTCCCAGCCTTGCCCAAGCCGTGGCAGTCTATGTCATTGCACTGTTCCCATGTTTTCCGATGTCAATGCAAACTCCCGTCGTTTCCCCATCTCACAAAGCAGCGAACTAGTGCTGGCTCCACTCAATCGTGTTGAGGTCGACGCCTTCCTGAACAAGCTCCCAGAGAGGGCTCAGCTCTCGGAGGAAGCCAACGCGCTCTGTCACAGCCTTCAGGACATAGTCGATCTCCTGCTCCGTTGTAAATCGGCCAATGCCGAAGCGGATGCTAGAGTGTGCGCTCTCGTCGCTGTTGCCAAGCGCCCGCAGAACGTAGCTCGGCTCGAGAGAGGCTGATGTGCAAGCGCTGCCGGAGGACAATGCGATATCCTTGAGAGCCATGAGAAGCGACTCACCCTCGACGTAGGCGAAAGAAACGTTCACGCAGCCGGGGTAAAAATGGGTTGAGTCACCGTTTTGGCTGGTATGCTCCATGGACAACAGGCCATTGAGCAATCGATCCGAAAGGAACTTGATCCGCTTGGAGTCATACTGTGACAAGTTAGCTCGAGGATCATACCAGCCAACCATCAAATCAAGTAAAGGAGAGTGCGAAAGTCAGAGAAGATGCTGTATATCAACACAATGGTCTGTGTCACGAGACTTCAGAAAGCCATGCATGTAGGAGCAGATCATCATCCGCAGAGGCAGTCATAAACGGTAAGGAAACACAAAAAATGAAACATACCTGAAGTTCCTCTTTTGCAATGCGGCAGGCCTCTCCGAAGCCAACAACAAGAGGCGGGGCGAGAGTGCCGCTGCGGAGACCTCTCTCCTGGCCACCTCCGCTGATAATAGGGTCCAGTCTGACCCTTGGGCGCCGACGAACGTAGCACGCGCCGATGCCCTTGGGCCCGTAGATCTTATGCGACGAGATGGACATCAGGTCGATGTTCATGGCGTTGACATCCATAGGAATCTTGCCGACTGCCTGAGCAGCATCCGTGTGGAAGAAGACCTTCTTTTCTCGGCACATCTTGCCAATCTCCTCGAGGGGCTGGATGACGCCGATTTCGTTGTTGACTGCCATGATGCTGACCAGTGCCGTATCCGGGCGGATGGCCTCCCTCAGCTTGTTGAGATCGATGAGACCGTTGTGCTGAACTGGGAGGTAAGTCACATCAAACCCTTCGTCCTGGAGATGCCTGCAGCTGTCCAGAACACACTTGTGTTCTGTCTGGCTGGTGATGATGTGCCTCTTCTTTCCCGACCGACCAAAGAATCTTGCGACTCCCTTGATGCTCATGTTGTTACTCTCGGTAGCGCCACTGGTGAAAATAATTTCTTTTGGATCGGCGCCAATCAGGCTGGCGATGTGCTCGCGCGCCTCCTCAACCGCCTTCTCGCTCTCCCACCCGTATGCGTGTGTTCGGGAGTGTGGATTACCATAGAAACCGGTGTAGAAAGGCATCATGGCGTCGAGCACCCGAGGATCTACTGGTGTTGTGGCTTGCATGTCCAGGTAGATAGGCCTTTGGCCCTCGTCCATTACTGTCGCCTGTTTAAGGACGTCTTGGTGATGTTAGCGGATGCCTGCATTCCATTTGCAAGCGAGATCCAACGTACCAGCCATTGGGCTGACGTGCGTGTTTGACCCATCCTGCGCATTGATCGAGAAGCCGGCCTTCTCGAACTGCTGCTTGTCCAGCCGGATGGCCGTCTCTACCTGCACCTGGGCATTGTCCCGCTTCGACTCGGTCACATACGTCCTCGATGACGCGGGGATGTGTGTCGAAGTTGTCGCCACCCGACCGAGGGTTGGGATCGCGCGCCGAGAAGCTGAAGAAAGAGCAGCCTTCGATGCTAGACGCGATGCCTGTCTTAGAACTGATGGCGCGATGTTGGCCATGATAGGGGAAATCGACGTACAATGGTTGCAACGTCGAGATCGCAGAATGAGAAATGCGGGATGCAGCGACAACTTTTGCTCCAAATTCCCCATCAAAAGGGCGCGGATTGTCGGAGACATCGGTGTTAAATTGCTCCAATGGGAGAGCTCGATGGCCCGCACCAAAACCCTTGTCTCCACTCCCCCGCTTTTTCCCTCCCTGGGACTGGCCCAACGGTGGTAAGAATGACGAGGGCGTTGCTCACCACTTCACGTGACCGCGAGTTCCTCAACGGCGACAGCGAGAGATCCATGGATGCCTCCGCGATGAGTCCCTGAATAAGAAAATTCCGTAGAGAATCAAGTATATCAAAACGCGGTCAAAACTCATATCTTGACTAGTGCTGTCCAGTCCTCCGGCATCTCAACCGGCCAACCAATGACTTGTTCAGAGCTTTGCCCCGCCAGTTCCCTCACGACCAAACGTCGAAGTGCATGGAGAAGCGAGCTGAGGCGATCAAATCAGCTTGAATTGCTGCTCATGGTCGGTAACTCGATGTAGCACATGTGGATGTCGAAGTCTGGAACACGGAGCTGCTCCCGAGAGTGGGTCTTCCGGAACCGGTATGTCATCTCACGGCCTCTGGCATGCAGACCAAACGGTTCAAATTTGGGCCGTCAATCTGTGATCCTTTACGATCTCGAAGTGGCTCAAGGCATCAGCTGTTCCTGAGAATGGACTGCGGCTTGGATGAAGCTGTGGGATTGAGCTGTGTCTGCCTGAGGCAAGAAGTGGGGCACACAGACGTCACAGCAGCTGAGGGAGCCTGCAAGCAGCACAAACACCGGACGCAGAACATTGAATTACTTGGTCACCTGCCTGCCAAACACCGGACGTTATAGTAAACCATCTTCCTCGCATGTCTAGACTCCATGACCTCCTATCTGTCCTCTTCGCCCATCAGACCCAAATATCAAGGCAGCCATAATCAACCCGCTGAACAGGAACCGCAGCGCCACTCGTCATTGCCAAGCCGGGCTCCGCCCCCGTAAATCGTCACCTCCGCAAGTCCTCTCAAGGCGGCCCCTCCGTCACCCCTGATTGCGCGCCGGGCCCAAACGCAGCATCTCTCGCACCGGCTTGCTCGGACAGCATTCCAACTCGAAAACACGGTTCCTCTCCACATTTACATCAGACATTAGACAAGCATGAGCTTTAAGGGCTTCCAAAAAAGCGTCGTCCGGGTAAGTCGCCTTGGCCCAGCGCGGGTCGCCCCCTCTTTCCACGAGTTTCCAAGTCGAACCCTGGCTGACTCGAGGCTCCCTCTCCGCCGGCTGCGAACCACAGGCGCCGCAACAAATCCGGCAGAAGTTCAACATTGGCGAGCACACAAAGGACCCCATATACACGGATGCCGAGAGGAGATTCGACGAACTCGAGGCCGAGACAAAGCACCTGCACGATTCGAGCAAGCTGTACTTCGAGGCCGTTAATGGCATGCTCTCCCACCAGATCGAGTTCTCCAAGGCGATGACGGAAATCTACAAGCCGATTAGCGGTCGGATGTCTGACCCGATGTCGCTGGAGGTGCAGGGGAACATTGAGGGTATCCGCGCCTGCGAGGAGTACGAGGCCGTCGTCAAGGACCTCCAGGAAACACTGGCTCCAGAGCTTGAGATGATCGACAGTAGGGTAATCCGGCCAGCAAACGAGCTCCTCGACGTGATCAAGGTCATCCGCAAGACAGCCGTGAAGCGCGACCACAAGAAGCTGGACTACGACCGGCATCGCGCTACCCTCAAAAAACTGCAAGAGAAGAAGGAGAAAACAGCCAAGGACGAGAAGGCGACATGGAAGGCTGAGACCGACGTCGAGCAGTCGACACAAGAGTTCAACTACTTCAACGACTTGCTCAAAGACGAGCTTCCCAAGCTCTTTGCCCTCGAGCGCGAGTTCATCCAGCCGTTGTTCCAGTCCTTCTACTACATGCAGCTTAACATCTTTTACACATTACACGAAAAGATGCAGGGCTGCGACATCGGCTATTTCGATCTGACGCTGGACATCGAGGAGGCATTCCTCAAGAAGCGGGGTGACATCCAAGAACAAGCTGAGAAACTCACAATTGTCCGGTTCAAGACCAGCGGCATGAAGCGCCCTCCGAAATACGGCCCTCCGAAACCCGCGTTGGAAGGCACTAAGCCCGCCGGCCTCCTCACCGAAGGGCCATCAGACTCCAAGACAGCCCCTTCAACGAGCTCATTGGCGCCGCGGCCCGCATGGCAGCGCGAATCCGATAGCGGCGATCAGCCCCCGCCGCCATATACTGCCGGCCCCGTGTCTCCCGCCCTCGGCGGTAGTCTGAAGCCCAGCCTTGCCTCCAAACCCGTATCTCCGGTATCTCCCTCCTTCGCAAACGGCAAAGTATCCTCTCTCGCAGCAGCCGCGGCCGCCAAATCCAAACCACCACCGCCGAAGCCGAAGCCAAGCAGGCTAGCCGGTCAAGCGGCAGCAGCCGAGACGGTCACAGCCCTGTTCGACTACTCCGCGCAAGCAGAAGGCGATCTCAGTTTCCGCGCCGGCGACGTCATTGAGATTGTGCAGCGTACCAACAACGACAACGAGTGGTGGACAGGAAAGCTGCATGGAAAACAGGGACAATTTCCTGGTAAGTGTTGACAGATGAACTTGCTGTGATGTCGACATCAGTTTCTGACAGAGTTTAGGCAACTACGTCAAGCTGAATAGCTAGAGACACCGCTCGTGAGCCTCAGTGTAGAAACGGGACGCCAGTAATCGAACAAACAAAGAGAGAAACATCAGCCATACTATATCCCATCCATATTTGGCGTTCTGTTCGTTCCGTTTGGCGGTGTTGAAGTCAGAGTGAAATAGGAGTACAAGCAAGCATATTGAGGCGGTAGCAGCTTTTTGTCTGTGTTCTGTGTCTTGTGATTGCGATGGCGCGCTTAGAGGGGAATATTACCGAGCATTGGTTAGGGAGAAGGTATTTCTGTTGGTTGTGTTGACAGCATCGAAGGCGGGAGTTGGCGCTGGTTGTTTGCTGTGTTTGTGTATCCGGGAGGAAGGATATTGCATTGTTGTGGTGGGAGACGAGGGGGTGAGATACCGAGAGAGAGTGAGATGTTGAGAGAGGAGAACCAGAGCGGAGTGAGAGAGGGGAGTAGGGTAGTGAGAGAGTGCGAGGGAGAGCGCAGTGAACTTCTGGGTGGGTGATGATGGATAGACAGCTAGTCTGTGAGAGTCTCCAAGTAGAGAGGCCCGCAATCTTCTTTGGAAGGGTACCCAAACGTCGATCACAACTCCTCAGCCTTGCCACACAGCCATCGACCACGACCAGACATCGCAAGCCCGCTGAACAACTAGAATGATGAAAGGTCTATTCTACCACCAAAAGGTAGTATGCTTCTATCCGCGAGACCCGATGCTTTGCAACGCCGGCAGAAAGTAACATCAACCATCGCTAAAATGTAACGAAAAGAGCACTCCCGTCCCTTTCCATAGAGTCGTAGCCACCTCATGGTCTTCTTCTGACCGACTGGGCATTCCCGTACAGCATGTAGTGTTTTCATAACAGCATCCATCCTACCCACTGCCTATTCCTAATCTTGCAGAAACACCGGGACAAAACGCTGATTCCGCCTTGATCTCTCCAAGCCAGCCCTTCCTTTTTTTCCTTTGGTTGATTTTGATTAGATGTGTGTGCTTCGCTTTATTTCTTCTTCTCGAACCGCGGCTTGCCAATGTCGCTCCCGCGGAGCTTGACGTTGAGCACGCGCTCCATGGCGGAGAGCACCTTTTGGTCGGGGGTGGCGGTGCCGCGCTCAAAGTCGGCGACGACGGTGGGGGTCGTGTTGCACTTGGTCGCGAGCTCCTTTTGCGTGAGCGCCTTGGGTTGGAAGTCGGCGCGGGCCTTGGAGATTGCGGCGCCGACTTCCTTGCCTACCGTCTTGGGCTTGACGATGTCGTCGGATCGGTCGACCATGGTGAGACGCTGGCCTTCGACTGCGGGCTTGGAGGCCTGCGGGGGGGAGTTAGTTGAGGGGATTTGCAAAAGAGTGGAAGGGGGGAAACGTACGGAGTTGCCAGTGGCGAACTTCTTTTCTGTGCCGACGACTTGGCCGGAGCGCTGGGCGGCGTTGAGGGCGGACTTGCCCTTGATCACGGTCTCGCGTGCGGGAGCGCCACCGCGGCGGACGTTCTTTCCAATCTTGACATCGCCGGTATCGAAATCAGCCATCTTGAAGGATTGGGCGGTAAGTTGTGAGTGGTGAGTGTGGGTTGGGGCGGCTGTCGCGGGGTTTTTGGAGAAGGGTGAGGTGGCCGATGGGGATCGCAGTCGGATAGGGTGTGGAGTTTGCGAGTTTGCGCTTGCGGGGTGCGAGCGGCTGGTATAAAAACAAAACAGAGGTGCTGTTTGTCAATGATGGGAAGATCGGTTGTTTGTGAATCAGGCGAGTTGTCAGCCTTGGAGGATTTTATCAGTGGAATTCAATGGGTTGCCGCCGAATAGCGGAAGCGGACCGGGCAGTGACTCGAGCGGCAAGCGTGAGCCCCGCCACACTGGGGCTGTGGGGGCGGAGACCGACCGCTAGCCAGGGCCAGCCAATCAGGCCAGAGGCGGCCTCTCAGCTTAACTAAGCCAGGGGTTTTGGCTTGGGCCCACAAAGAACTGTCTAGCCCTGGCATCAGGGTTTAAGGTTGCCGGTTCATCGGGAAGTCGCGATCGAGCGATCGGGGTTCAACATCAGATCGGCACCTCGTGAGCGTGCCTCTCTCAGCCCGGCTCGTCACCAATTGGCCTCTGACCAACACCAATTGGTCGAGGGAGCTGATGAACTTTCAACACCATGACTATTTCATGATCATTTCGCAATGAATTCAACGGCCACCCGCGCATACCTGACGATGGCAGGTCCATCAGGAGTTCCGCTCGCGACCCTTCTTGTCGTCGGCGGATACTCTTTTCTCTATTCTGGCGCTCTCGATGCCGTCCTTTTAGCGTCTTTTTCCATTTTCCGACACTGGCGCTCTTTCAGCGACCTCGTCGGCCCTTATCTCCCCCTGCAATTCACAAAGATTGCAGCGGCGGCACTGGCCACGGCTGTCCTTGCTTCGTGGACTCTCCGGGCGGTGCAGACAAAGGATGAAACCCCGCAGTGGGATGGCCCGGGAAAGGTTTTGTTGTTTCCTGGCCGCACAACACACTCGAGATTCTTCCCGAAGAAGCACTCCTTCTCCTACTCGTATCTCGTGGTAGGGGTTCCCGTAGGTTTCGAAGGGTCTGTCGGTGGCATGGTCTCGGTTGGAGTCAGGAACAAAGCAGGCCTCGCATCATGGTTCCCTTTCGCCTCCCGGGCCCGTACTGGTTGGTTTACCGTTGACCCTGCCGACTATCTCGAGCGGGGCGAAGGTGAACTGGGTCTGCGGGGAAAACTAGATGCTTACCTTCGGACTCAGGTATGGATTGCTCTCCATGCCCAGTCAACTGTTTTGCTAACCCCGCCAGGGCGTCGACCCGGTGGACTACCCCCATGCTTACCTGGTCACGGCTGCTCGCTTCCTCGGCTACCACTTCAACCCTGTATCCTTCTGGTATCTCTACGATGGAAATAAGTCACTGGCCGCCATGATCCTGGAGGTAAACAATACGTTTGACGAACGCCGGATGTACTTCCTACCTCCCGATGATGAGCTGGTAAATCAGATTGGTGCCGCGGTTGGCGGAGACGGAGTCGCGGATGCGCGGCAGGACGTTCCGTCTAGAACCGTGCTGAAGCAGAAGTGGCCAAAGGATTTCCACGTTTCCCCCTTCAATTCACGCAAAGGGTCGTACTCCCTGTCAGCATCCGATCCCTTGAGCCCCTACATGCAAGGCACTGGCCCCGTCACCAACACCATCAACCTCGTCTCGTCAAAGGGACACGGCAAGTTGGTCGCCAGGTTGATTCCGGAAGGATCCTCCCTCGACCCCGAAGCCATGAGCTGGTTTGCGAAACTCAAATTCCTAGCATCGTGGTGGTGGGTTGGCTTCCTCACTTTCCCACGAATCGTCAAGGAGGCCGCAAACCTGTGGTTCAAGCGCAAGCTCCACGTGTGGTTCAGGCCCGAGCCCCTGAAAACGAACATTGGCCGTCACGCAGACACGACTGAGCGTGAACTGGAGCCCATATTCAGGAGATATCTACGACATCTTGTGGAGCAATCCCCGGTGCCGCTCGCGCTGAAATACGTGCCGAGCGGGATACCGGACGCTGCGACAGAGTTGATGCGTTCCCCTCGGGCTCTGACCGGAGATGAGGCGGTGGAAGAGATCGAGTTCAAGGTTCTCACCCCGGTGTTTTACTCGCGGTTCGTGTACTACGCGCATGACGTTGAAGCTCTCTTCTGCGAGCTTCAGGAGAGCTGCACCATCTGGATCTCGCAGCCCGACCTCCTGCCCAAGTTTGCACTCAAGAAACCAGCTCCTACCTTGGCATCCTCCAACTATCTCGAGTTCGCCTACTTCAAGCTCATTCAGCGCCTTCGCGTGAGACCGGAGCGAATCGACCGACCCCTGACATCGAGTGCATCACCGGCGCCAACGGCGGCCCCTGTCGATATTCGAGGCTTCCGCATCTCGCCCATGGACGGTTACGTGCTCTCGCAGGAGACTGACAGCGCGAAGATGGTGTATCGGAACTGCGTTCTTAGGCTTTTCCTAGCGGACCGAATAGCCCTTAGCATCATCCCACTCTTGAGTCTCGAACGTCTTCTCCTCCAGGCTACATTTGCCTGGCTACTCTCGCCAACGTTTGGAAGGGTGCTGCTCAGCTTGACCGAATATCTGCGACGCCGACTAGGTGCGTGATGCAAGAGGTGGCCTGCGACAACAAGAGCAAGAGCAAGAGCAAGCGGGAGGAAGTGTGACAGCCTATCGCTGCTGTCGGCTGGCCATGTTTGCGGCCTGGGACGGCCGAGTTTGCGGTATGGGATCGTGTAACGGGTTAGAGCCTGTTGTGAGGAGTGAGCACCTTGCAGCGCGCAAGGGTGACTATTTCAAATATCAGAAGCAAGATATGTAGGATCCCCGTGAACCGCAACGTGAACAGCTGTTACTGGTCTTTTCTCGGGCTTGCACGACAGATTCGCAACAAGATCAATAATCTGGAAATGGCGGAAAGACCCCGAAGGATCTGCCAACTCAAATACTTGACTTGAGGTTGCGTCTGGCTGTTGGGGCGAGATAAAGGTCTGAGCAACCTCGACAAGCCTGAGCAAGAGTAGAGTTGACGGGTTGAGTTGCATTCGCACGGTAGACGTACGGCTCAACCTGCCGGCCTCGGGCGGTTCCGAGATAGAACCGGGCGGGCTGAAGGTATAAATAAAAGTTGGAACGACGACTGTGGTCTTAAGAGTTGGGATGAGGCACAGGCGGCGGCGCGGGCGGGCCTTCTGCACAGTCCGTTTCATTGCCGTGCGTCAGTCTGTCTCAATTCCAAATACCTCGCTGTTTCCAACCACCAACTACTTCCTTGCACAAAGCTGCATCGAAGCGAAGAACGAAGAGGAAATGGCATCGGAGAAATATTGGCGGATGGGGGGTTAGATCAGTTGCTTGGTGGGCAGCGAGTGACAAATAAGGCGTCTCCACCTAGACGATCTCGGAGTTGGAGCTTGCTTGCACAGCTTCGAGACCCTTGGCTGCAGAGCTCTGTGGCGTTTGATCTCCGCCGACAGATGACGAATTGGTTCTTATCTCTCTCAGGAATGCAACAACTTCTTCTAGCAAGATAGTGACAGCCAATTCTGGGCAGAAGTAAAGCTCAAAGGACCAGGAAGTGGTGAGATTATGTGAACAGCGGTTGGGGCTCCGCAGATTTAGACACCAAACCGAAGCAGCTCCAGCTGTAAGTCTCAAAACAGCGTCTTACCACAACATATCCCTGCATATGGACGCGGCCCAGAAAGCAAGCGGCTAGATAGATAGCGGATTTTATCTCCTGTCAGCGGCGCTGATTGCAGCGGTATTTGGAAGCTGGCGGGTTGGGTGCGTGGGGTGAGGTACCTTTGCCTTTGGTTCCATGGGCCATTCGAGCTCCAGCTGCCGTGTCCAGTGTTTCGTTTCCCCACTGTCCCGTCCGCCTTCTGTTTTTTTGAGGGAGGGTTGTTTCGAGATGCGAGGGCTCTGCATGGGATACGAGGTACTTGCCCGGTCGTCTGTTACATCATCCCAAGTACCTGAACCAGATCGGCCGTCAGCCGGAGCTGCCGCTCGAGAAGCCCTAGACTAGAGCCGGAGACAGGACCCTCCACCACCTCCTCCTGACGGGACCCCATGCTAAGGTACCTTACCTACATAGCTAGGTTCAGATAGAGGGGGTGGGTGCTGAATCAGGACGGACAAAACAGGACAGGACAGCTTTATCCTATCCCCAAGAGCCTCCTCCCGTGGGTATTTAAACAGAAGCAGCTCGCCGCCCCTCCTCCAATCCATAATCCATCCCAAACAACCTCCAAGCCATCACATCACCATCCATCCCGCCCCCGGCACCTACTAGCAACCCAGACGCAATCTCAACAACCTACACAAACAAAGTCGCCAAAATGCCCATCACCGGCCACTGCCTCTGCAAAGCCGTCACCTTCTCGGCCGACGTCGAAGCTCCCCTCGTCACCGGCTACGACCACTGCGACGACTGCCAGCGCCAATCCGGCTCGACATACTGTAAGTTTCCTCTCCAGCCCCAGCCCCCTCCCCTCTCCCTTCAAGATGTGATGTTTCGCTCCAACCTCTCCCACCCCCCGAACCGAAACCGCGAAGAAAGCTCAAACACTGCATTCACTCAAACTCATTCCAAATTACCCCGCCCTGCCCCACCCCGCATCGCGACGTCACCCCTCCCTAGCTGCCCCCACCCAGTCAAAGCTACCTGCTAACAAACCACCCACCAACCACAGCCCTCGTTGTCGTCGTCCCCAAAGACAAGCTCACCACCACCGGCCCCATCAAGAAGTGGAAAGGCATCGCCGACAGCGGCAACGCCGTGTACCGGTGGTTCTGCTCGGAATGCGGCTCGCCGATCGCGCACGACCCCGAGGCGGCCCCCGTCATTGCGCTCAAGGGCGGGTGTCTCGATACGGAGCTGAAGAAGGCGTTGAAGCCTGTGAGTTCTTTTTTCTTTTTTTCCTTTTCTTCTTTTTTCCCTTCTACCCACCTACTCTTGTACAAAGAGTAAAAAATGGTAAAGAGAGTAAAAGCTAACTGGAGTCCACAGGACGTCGAGATCTGGACCGTCGGCAAGCTGCCCTTCTGCCAGGAGAAGCTGGCGCATCCGTTCGAGCACATGCCGACTCAGTAAATTGGATGCTTGCGTGAGACGGAAAAGCAAGCAGCATAGTCATCATTTTGGATACCGCTTGCTTTCTGGGGATGATGATGAATCGGAGAAGAAAAGGACAAACATTTACTTGGCGTATAGCGTTATCTTGCAAGACGAGGAAATCTGAGCAACACACGAGAAGATGGTGGTTGAGAAAGGAAGGAAGGAGCAATGCATCTATACAAGAATCAGAGCTCTGTTACAGCAAATCAACGCTTGAAGTTGGTGATACCTATCTGCTCTCTCCAAAGCAACCTCTTCACGCGTCAGATCGCATCAACACAAAGGCAAAAGCATGATTGGGACCCATTCAAGGAATCTGTTGATTCTGATTTGACAAGCATCCGTACTCCTATTACAATTGCTCCATCCATCCAGGTATCTTATGCATCAGACATGCCATGCCATGCTGCAATCCGCCAAACGCCTGCCCAAGCCACAAAAACAAAACCCGGTTATCCTCCACACCACTAATGCAATGTCCCATACTCGATCAACATGACGTATCCTAGCCCAACAACACCTTCACCCTCTCCTGAATCGCCGCCTCCGTGGGCTTGAACGCCGTCTGCAGCACCACATTCTCCCGTCCTCCAACAGTAACAATCCTCATCCACTGCGGCGCAATCTCCGTCGCCAGAATCCTGACACAGGATGTGCCATCATCCACCGAGATAGGATTCCGCAACGACTCCTTGATCTTAGTCATCAGCGCCGCCATCGTAAACGACACACGCGCCTGTCCACTCGACGTCGCCATGCACAGCATGCGAATCACAGCCGCGATATCCTCCGCGCGCTGGAGAGCCGCGCGTCTCATCAACTCGGCGGGAGACGGCCCTTGCGCGGCCTGAGCCTGCCGGACCTCCTTGAAGCGGATGCGGTCGAGCAAGCTCATCTTCGAGCCATCCGCGTTGAGTGTCGGAACCTGTGCCTTCGCCTCCTCCTTCTCCTGCTGCTTCCTGACAACCCCGTTCTTCAGCTCCATGAGCGTCCTCTGTCCCTTGGCCAGGACCTGGTTCGTCACCTCGCAGTTCTTGACGCTTGCTTTCGGAAGGGTGGCGATGAATAGCTTGATGTTTTGGTCGCGGCGGCCGATCCAGAGGGTACGAAGGTTCGCCTCGAAATCCATGTTGAGCTTGGCCTCGCGGAGCGGTCCTCGACCGGCATTTTGGGCCTCGATGCAGATCTTATTGCGGCCATAGTCCGACAGGATGAAGGAAGATTGTGATTTTTCGGCCTTGACGGGGGTCCAGTTGAGGATGCCAACGAGCAGGCGGATATCATCGAGGGTGACCCGTCGCTTTCCCCATGACTGCGAGACGCTGGTGAAGATTGTGCGGAGGTCGACTGGCGAGCCGGTGCCGTTGTGGGCGTAGCTCATGTTGAGGGTTTTGAGGAAGGCGATGTGGAGGTCGAGGAGGTCGATGAGCTCTTGCGGCAGGTCGAAGTCATTTTCGGGTTCGGGTCGTAGAGTTCTTGACCGCTTGCGGATGGGTGAAGCCTGGATGTTGAGACGCTCGAGCAGAGTCTCGGCCTCGGAGGCTGCGCGGTCTGTGCTCTCGTCGGCCTGGAATTGGCGCTTTCGGCTGGAGGACGCGGACGAGAGAGCAGGTTTTGGTGGTGTCTTGAGAGTCTCGGGCTCTGCAAACTTCACGGTCTTCCGCTTTCGTGTAACGGGAGCGATGGGGGCGATAGGTTGAACGGGCTTTGCCTCGCTCTCAAAGCGGGCCTTCTTGGCGCTCGAGGTGAGTGCCTCGGGCTCGTCGTCTGCGCTTCTCTTTCTTGTTTTGAGAACAATCTCGATGCTGGAGGTGCGACCCGTCTCGAGGGCGACAACCTTCTCTGAGATGTCCTTGCCGAGTGTCTGAAGCTTCGACACGCGTGTGAAGTTGGTGATGCTTGCCGAGGGCTTCGTGGTGGCCGCCGACTTGCCGCGAACGGACCGCGTTCCACGGGAAATTGCACCAGGCATCGTGAAGGTAGGTGCAGGTGGTATACAGTAGACGGAAGGCTCAAATCGGTAAACTCGTAGATGCTGAACGATGGAAGTGACAGAAGCAACAACTGGCAGTTGCAATTAGGGTGTGGGAAAGCAGGAACAAGGAGTGTGGTGGACCGTGGATTAAGGAAGGAGGCTTTTAGGGAGGGATGGCTAGGCCAGGGAACGCGTCCACCGCGCACCGCGTAAAGTGGAACGCGACGACGCGACACCCTGGCATGCGACCCCACATTTTCGCGGGTTGCCCTGCCAGGCCGCCCCAATCGAAATGAGTGGCCAGCACAGCGCTGACACACCCCACTTCGCGCTGCAAACCAAGCGCTGCGCTTGGTCAAAGGCCCTGTTCGACGTTGCGATTGAGGCCTCAGCGCGACGTGCCTGTCCATGTCGCCGCGAGGCGAGGCACCGCGCTAACTTGACGAGATCCACGCGAAAAAGGGCGTCGTCGAGGAAACCATCAAGGCAACGTGCACGATGCCTGCACGGCGAGTCTCTTCGGGATCCTGCAACTGCCATTGAAGGGGATGCTCTCGGCCTGGTCCCCGTCAGGAAGACTAGCTCACGTGACGCGTCAGCCCAAATGCATCAAAGGTGGGAATAACCTCACCCCTTCGTGCAAACAGCCACTGTGTTCCTTGTCGTGGGGTTTGTGCATCCCCCGCCATGCTTAGGAAATGCCAGCATCAGGGCAGCAGCTACGAATCCGATTTCTACAACGAGCCAAATCTGGCCGGTTCATCATCGTCGACGGTCAGACTGGCAGCTGGAAGAGTCACTTTACGCCAAACATCTCACACAACCCTTCCACAGAAGCCGATAGGAATCCTCAGAAGACAGTTTTACCTCCAACATGACCATGGTCGGGGTGTATCATCATTGTCCCCCGCTGCCGTGCTCTTCTTTTCCCTCCGTCCCCCATCCATGAGCATACCTCCCTCCCTGTCGATAACCACGCCACGGGGGTGTCTACGATGCCAGCGGGTCCGTGCAAATGCTCAAAGAGTGCAGCGTTGAGTTCGAGTTCCGCCAAGCTAGGTTGCATAGGTACCTATGTCACGAATGACATCCAATGTGAGCCTCTACCGAGCATCGGGTTGGAGAATGACAACACACATATCAGCTTCACGCTACCTCACCTGATGGGACGAAGTAAACCCTCCCATGAACTTTAAGCTCATCCATTGAGAACTCCCTAATATAAAACCCCCTTCCTATGGACATTCTTCCTCCTAGGAACCTCCATCTCATCATGAACCTCTCACTTCAAAACCACCCTCCTTGACCACAGTTGACCCATAAATAGAGAGAGAGACGGAGACAAAACCAATGCACTCAACACCCCATTCCCCTTCCCAGTTCCCATATCAACAGCGCCCTCCCTCACATATCACCATTACACCTCCCTCCTCACTAGGAGCTTACTTGCTCCCAAACCAAGAGGACAGATACCCCTTCGACTTGGCCGCGCTCTCCTCCACCTTCCGATCTATCTCATCAATCTTCTTGAGCGTCTCGGCCTTTGCCGCCTTGGCGTACGACTCGGTATCGTGCTTCGCCTTGCCGAGCTCCTTGTCCGCGGTGGAGATCTATTTCCGTTAGCACCTCACTCATAAGAGGGGTGAAATGAGAGGGACATACGGCAGAGTCAATCTTCTCGCCAATCTTCTTCCCCTCGTGCGCGGCGTCCGTGTGCGGCTTGTGCGGGACCTCGCCGCGGATCTTGGCAGCGGCTTTGTGGGCGTCGCCTGGAGGGTGGTCAGCGTCAGCGAAAAGGAGGGAAAGGGGACGGAATGGGCGACGTACTCTCGAATTCCTTCTGAGCGACCTTGGGCGAGCCGCCCGCTGTGTAGAGGTAGTAGCCGATACCACCAGCGGCAGCGGTCGCGATGAGGACGGGGGCGCGAGATCGAGCCATGGTGACGTAGTTGATTGTGCGGGTTTGGATTGAGTAAGTCGCTACTGTTTTGTGTTCAGGACGGGATTTGGAATCGCGATGAGTTGCACTCGATCAAAGAACAAACAGTGAGCAGTGGTGGGTGGTTGACACAAAAAAAAAGGGTTTCGAAAGGTGGGATGTCACGACGGTTTTATTCCATTGCTTGCTTGCCGGGAATTGGGCTGGCTACCACGCGTGGTTAGGTACGTAGTAGCACCATGGATGCTTCCATCCCATTCGCCCTGCTTGTGCCCGTCGTTTCGTTTTGAGAGGCTGGGTGGTCTCCTTCCCTTTCACAAGCATGACGTAGACGCGGGGTCGCGCCAACGGGACCGCTCGCCGGGTGGACCCCGGCTCCCGATGCGTGTCAAGCATGCCCCGCATCGAGGGGACGAGTGGTCTTTGTTGTTCGACGACGGGAAGGGCACGATGTGAATTGGGCGGTCATTTCTCACTGGATGGAGGAAGGTCTGGATGCATTCAGGGGAAATGCCATTTTCCTATCATTTAGTGATTGGGCTTTGGCGTACGTCCCGTCGGGCTGGTCCACGCCGACATGTAACACCCTTCAGGCCCAAAGGCCCCCGGCGTACCGGGACGACTGGTATATCCACCCAAAGTTCAATGGAACAGCAGAACCCTGAGGGGCCTTCCAGAAGCTGTGGAACAGAAACCCATTTCCTCCCTCTCTGAATCCGGTTTTCCATAAGTGAAGTTTGCATCTCCACATTGTGCTCAGCGCTGAGCGCGATGTTTCTCCTGCCGCATGTGAGCTGGACGGAAGGGACCCACTCTCGCTGTGATGTCATTGTGCATCCAGTTGACAACCCCAACCCCAGAACTCATGTCGACATTGCCTTTCCACCAGACGTCCCTAGGGGCTGGCGAGCTGCTTCAAAAGAAGCTGGGTCTTTCGTTATGTCCGCGGTAGCAAATCCTGGAACAAAAAGATGACGGCTCTAGTGAAACTGCACGCAGTCTGGAGTAAACCACTGACTAACTTTTTCGTTGCTATGGGCCCGCCCCAGTTTGATGCTCAGGGGCTAGTTACCCCTGAACGTTATTGTTTACTCTACAAGTCAGGCAACAGACATCAACCCTTGACATCTGTGTATGGACGATGAGACAATACTATTCCAATTCCATTTGGCATCCTTATCGGCACCTGCATCCAAGAGCAAGGTCACCAGACGATCGTACGGACCCAGTGCGCACCGCCAAAGTTCATGATCCAAAATCTCACGCTCCGGCTTCGAGCGTTTATCGAGCATGAGCTGAGCAATTCGGGCAGCATCGGACTTGTTTTGAAGTTTTCGTAGCAGCCCGAACGGGTCCGAGTCCGCGTTTCCGATGTTTAGCCGTTGAAATAGGAAGAATAGAGAGTAGTTGAGCATCCGGTTCAAGATATTTGAGACAGGACTCGATGGCGACAATATCTCCCTGGCGGACCACGACTGCGAATATCTCCTTCGCGTACTTTTCGGCGCGGTCTTGCCCTGAAAGGAGCAAGTCTAACCTGGTTTCGGGAACATAGGGAAATACTCGAAGGAGAGATTCCGCGCTGAAGCTGCACCCTAACTCCTTTATCTATGCTGAGGCAGGTTTGTTGATCTTGCGATCTCGAGAATGCCATAGGCTCAGCGTCAGAGCGCTGGATAAGTCACCATCTAAGACGGGGAGGAGCCGAGCGGCCATAGCGACAACTTCAATAGACGTACTCAATGCTGCTGACGACAGTGACGCGGCAGATCGTCATCAATGGGAGTGAGAGGAACGACTACGGCTCGCGCATGGCGGATGATGTGGGCGACCCGGATAGATGCAACGTAGCTGAGTGGAAAGACAAGCTTGATGAGGTTGACTTACTGGACTTGTGCAAATTTGTCATGTTCAAGGCCGGTTTGAGCTGATGTTGTGAGGCAGCAGGGCAGTGATGTTCTGGATAGCTGAGGGTGAATCTTACTCCCCCTCCTTCTCCCCAGCCTCATCCTCCCTCTCCCTCACGCCAAAGATCCCAAACTGACTCACCCCCGCCCCGTTCTCTCCCCCGTTCTCCCGCCCATCCACATTCGGCACAGTCCCCCACCCGATCCAGAACCGCGTCCCATGCCCCATCACCGCCGCCATCTCCTCCGCAGTGCGCCACTGCGCATCAACCGGGAGGAACCCAAGCAAATTCCCACCCGATACAAGAGCCGCCTGCGTAGCAACAGACGTCGGGCTGCCGGCCAGCACGGCTGTGCGCGGCGAGAACAGCCAGCTCAGCACAAGCAGCAGCAGTGCAGCGCCCAGCAGGCCCTGCAGGATGCGCGTCGAGACTGGATCCTGCACCACGCGGCGGCGCGAGTCGGGTACCGTCGTAGTAGTGTTGAAGCGTTGGCTGGCGTCGTTATCGCCGGGTTTGGAGGTAGCGGTGGTAAGTTCTGCCGGCTCACGGGCAGTCGCCAGTAGCTGGGCCATGATGATGCCTTGCTGGAACTTGATGGCGTCCCTGGTTGCGTCGTCGGCTGAGGGGTCGCCAAGGCTGGTTCGAGGTATGGCCCACGGTGACGTGGTGAGAAGGGTGAAGAAGTCATCTAGAGTATCCGACAGCTGGGACAGGTCCCTGGGAGAATTGCTGGTCACTTCACTTCCTACGGGGGCAAGGCCATTGTAGTTGTGAAAAGGTGGCTCGGTCCTCGGGTCTCGGGTCTCGGGTCGAGTCTTCCTTGTAGTCCAAGCGGCATCACGGGAGTAGCCTCACTCATTCTCCACAGCAAGGACCTTGTCGAAAGCCGGTTGCGCTTCTTGGGGGCTGCGAACGAAAAGAGTCTTGGTCGTTGCTTACAGACGGCGTGCATCGAGTCAAGAATGCTTCATGATCCGCCCTCAGGCCATGCCCAGTTCGTGCTGCTGCAAACACCCGACGACGGACAAGGCCCACCACCACCATCCACCCAGATCAACTCTGGGCACACCCAGCCTGCCTTGGCCCATCCAGTCACTCGAACTGTGCTGTGTGTGGTACTGGCAGGGTTGATAACAGCTCTGGAACTCACCCTACGCAAATCAACAAACGAGACGGGCCTGGGAGATGTGGGCGACGACACCTACATTCACTCCGCGTGGACCACTGCCCCGGCTATCGTGCTCGGCACCTTAGCTATGGTGATCTCGTCTATGGACTTCCAGGTCAGGAGCCTCGCCCCGTACATTGCTTTGAAGCGGGCGGGGGGTGCCACCACCAAGCGACTCATGGCTCTAAATCTCTTGGACGCATCTGTTCCACGTATTCTTCTCAAGGAGTTGAGATTGAAAGAGTTTGGGGCTCTGGCGGCGACCGTTGCTTTCTTGGTGGCCTCTCTGTTCACTATTTTCTCACCGTCCCTATTCCAGACACTCACTCTCCCAGCAACAGTCTCGCTGGTGCTGCGTGCGAACCAGTCCTTCCCACCTTCTTTGGACTTGAGTTACGACTTCGCCAGCCCTGACGCCCCGCACAAGAAGGGGTTGCACACTGCGTCTCTGATCCTCGCGGGGAACTTGTCGTACCCCCGTTTCACATACAAGACGCTAGCTTCTCCGCAGTTTCTGCTGGAACCAATACCCGACCGCACGAACTCCGACTTGCCCACGATATCTATCAAGGCCGTGATTTCTGCGGTGCGAGGGAAACCGCATTGCCGCACCTACGACTCTTCCCAGATCCGACCCAATCTCACCATCGAGCCGAAGTTGAACGGCTTCCGCTTAACCCTCCCGGTTGAGGAACAGTACCTCTCGGCCACATTTGATCCCGAAGGCTTTCTCGATATCACCTGGATTTACGCATCCGCTAACACCACATATTTCGCAACGAGTGACAGGTCTTTCGACCGCGCCCTGTCATATAGTTGGTTTTATTTTTGGGGAAAACTAGACGTAAACTCGAGCCCGGCAGTGCAGCACGTGGCCGGCATGGGCTGCAATTTCACCGTAGAGGCCGTGGATGCAGACATGACCCTTTCCGGCATCGACCTGAACATCGACATGCAACACCCACGCCACCTGTAGGAACCAAGCGGGAGGCCCTGAGCGTGAGGGCAATGCAGACCGCCGCGATCCCGGCCATCCAATGAGCAGCCCAAGGACGTACTATAAGGCGCTCTTTGAACAGAGCAATAGATCCCGTGATGTTGATGGACGCTGGCCCCATCAAAGTTCGCTTGGTGATGATTGCGGCGGACTGTCGATAGAAGCCTTCGGCAACACGCCTAAATGTTTCCGATTCGTAAAGGGAGAGGGCGGATTCTAGGGATAGTTGCGTGCGCAAGGCCAGCGCCATCGAGTCATCGACGTCCACTGGAATGCCGGAGACGTTGACGTACGTAGGGTTAGACGGATCACCACCCACAGTAAACCTGCCTACGGTTTTGCCAATGCTTCCGAAGTGAGCTTCAAAAACGTCCCAAGCGTTGACATAGTCCAGGGTCTTGGTGAACGCGCCGACCAACCCCACGACACTTTTTATATCAGTGCCATTCCGAACCACGTGCACCTGGCCCGAAGTGATGGTCGGGACGCAAAGTAGCTGTGTCGATCTGTGCAAGACCCCGTAGTAATTGGGCCTCCTACCTCCGCCAGTGTAATCCCTCAGGTTTTGAGTGTAATCCCACGTATAACTCAGGTTTCCGAACATGACGAAGACTCTCTTGCCCGCGTCTCCCTCTGCATTATCGCACTGCACGGTGGTGCTGAAGCGTGCAAAGGAGATCGACTCACTCTTCCCACAAGCAGGAGAACAAGTTGAAGCGTTGGCTTGATTCCAACCAACTGTGCCATGAGGAACGGGACCTTTCAGTCGGACGAGACCTAGATGACAATCTGGGGAGGAGACTGTGAGATTCAAACTCTGCTCTGGATGGCGACGTGTAGCAGGTGCTGCACCCGTCACAGTGACATCGGCCGACGAGCAGTGGAGCGTGTTTCTGACACCCTCAGCGGTGTATTGAATCTCTGCCGCGTCGGGAAGGCTTGCTGCCCGAACTGACTGAAATGCGTAGTCTCTGCTCATCCCCTCTGGATAGGTGAGGTTTTGCTCCGCAATGCCCATCATCAAGTACCACGCGATGGATGACCCAGCGCTGATACCAGAATTGTGACGCATGATACTGTCCTGGATAAGTAATGGGTATGAGTCGTAAGTGACCGCTGTCCATGACAGCGTGATGACGCCAGTAGAGACGATGATCAGGATCTTGATCAGAATGGATATCGCAGAGGTGGCGGCGACCACAAAGTCCTTGATGCGAACCGCGTGGAATAGCGAGTACGGTTGAAACTCCGAGAGGTAGTCCAGCAACAACGGTCGATCAAACTCACTACCGGCCGGTTGACGTGCCAGGCGAAGCCACGGAGCTACGAGTTTGCTCTGGAACTCAGCGCGGCCCTGCCTCAGGACCAGCGGGGGCTATTGTCTTCATGTGTGTATGCGTAGACATATCGCTGTAGAGCGATTGGAGGAGGCCATGTCGCCTGAGCTGAAGTCTGCAAGGCAGCCTTCTGCAGCCACAAGACTCAGCCAACCTCCTACCCAAAGAGAGTGATTCCGTCCATTGGTGACAAGCTGCTTGAAAGCAGCTTTGCCCTCAGCTCCATTCTGTGGTGGGTGCGGAGTACTGTCAGTACCTCGTGCTGTTGCGCTTGGGATCTTCCTATCTTCGGATCAATCACCGTCGGGAGATGCCGGCCGCTCCAAGCCCGCAAGTCATTTCGGAAGGGGGTTGGCGGTTTTTTTTTTTGGTTGTTTTTTTTTTTTGGACGATATCCGGCAACCAGGGCTCGCCGTTCCCAGTCGTGGTCGACAACACGCGATGTGCTGTGTATCTCTTCGAAAGATGGGAGAAATGGGGGCTTCAGAGGTGGGGGTTTCGCCGCACGGGGCAGGCGCGGCCTGGGCAATCCACATATTACATCATGACGCAGCTTCCCCCGTGCACCTCCAACCTTGCGGGCAGCACTGGTCAACCACTCGGCCATTGTTCACTCTCGACGGTCCCTGTCGTCGGAATTAGCCTACAAGGAGACCGCTTGCGCTCTGAGGATCGACAGAGTATATCCACCTCCCAGCGGCTTCTCAATTGCTCGAAAGGCACCGCATCGCCACCTCACGACCGGCGCGGTTTGAAACACGCTCTCGGAGGAAGCTGCGCCCGGAAGCCCCAAAGTGAGCGCGCACATCGCAGACTCGGATTCGACCAGCAACCTGCATCTTTACTATCAAATGCATCCATAGTAGCATCGCAAGACCCCCAGTACCGAACGCGCCCGGCCCCTGACCCCACAAGATGAATTGCTTGTGCAGGTGGTGTCCCCCGAATAGCTCCTAGCCACCACCATGCCCCGTGTCAAGCACCATCGGTCGTCGCGCCGCGTCCCCCCTCCCAAGGACAGCGACTTCGACCATGAAATCAACCTAGTCGACCACGCCCCCTCCCCGTCGACGTCAACCCAGGATGGAGACTCCCTCCGCTCACCATCCCGCGCAAGCTCCGCCGCTGGCCCCTCTTCTGAACACCGTCGCGAACAACCAGACACAACCGCCGCAGAGGCCAGGACACCAAACGGCGATGCGGTAGCTACACCGGACGCGGCCATTCCCAAGGGAGATGACCATCCCTCTTCGGCACCCAACAACCCCCTGGTTCAAGTCCAGGGTAAGCACCCCTCCACCGTCCAACAGCAGGCCCACACAAACTAACATTCCTCCGTAGAACCCACCCCCCTAGCCACCGAACGACCCGAAAGTCCAGACCTCTCCCCCGCTCCAATACCCAAACCAGCCCCGAAGAAGCCCACACCCCCCGAATCCGAGATCGACATCCTTTACGAAAACCAGCGCGGTGGCTTCCTCTGCGGCGTCCCCCTCTTCTCCTCCAAAGCCCTCGGCAACCTCGACCCCCCGCCCTGGACCAACTTCGCCCACAAGCCCAGTCCCACCGACATCACCAACGCCCAGGTCCCCGACCCCAGTTGGGAATGGGCATGGCCCGAATGGCGTATCAACCACGACGACGGTATGGACGAAGACGGGTGGGAATACTCCTTCATGTTCGCCAAGAAGTTCTCCTGGCACAAGGCCCGGTGGTGGAACTCGTTCGTGCGAAGGCGAGCTTGGACACGCAAGCGGGTGCGCAAGGACAAGGATAGAGGCTACTCGCTGGAAGGGGGGATGGAGTCCAATCGTCTGGACCCGGGGTATTTCTCCGTCAGGCAATCGGTCGAGGCGGAGCGGAGCCCTAGCCGGACTGGCGGGAGCGTGAGAGGGAGTGTAATTAGCTCGATGAATGGGGCGGATATTATACCGCCCGAGATCGAGACGGTGGAGGAGTTACTTGCCGTGCTGAGGGCGTCGAGGATCGATCGAGAGAAGATCGAGGCGGTGGAGAATTATCTTGAGCATGCGAAGGATGAACTTAATGGGTTAGGGGGCGTGATGCATGAGATTATGACAGTTTTTGTGTTTCAAGCGTCGAGGAGGGCGCTGTTGTCGAAGTTGACGGATGTGTATGACAAGGCTTGCGCCGAGCGGGAGAGGAGAGGGAAACATATGGATGGGAGTAGTGGTGAGGGTGAGGGTGAGGGTGAGGATGAACTGCAGAGAAGGGTGGGGAATCTAGCGGAGGCGGTTAAGCACGCTGACGAGGAGGTGAAGAAGTTGGAGTATTGGAGTGATGTGAAGATGGTTGTGACGGAGGGGGACTCGAAGGGTGCGGTGGATGGGAACCAGGGGTGGGAAGACGGGTGGACGGGGTTGGATAGATCGGGGGCGAAGGCGCCGAGGGTGGATGGGAAAGGGGGGAAATGATGGAGTTGGATAAGTTTGAATGGTGAAGGTGAGGATACCTCAGCTGAAGTTGACCCTCTGAGAAGTTTTGGCATTCTGGTGGCTCGAGCATCGCATCATTGAAGCATTGATAGTGGTAGTTGGTATTGGCAGTTTCTATATATACCCCTTTTCGTATTAGCGGTCGAAGGGGTAAATCTGAATGGAGTTTGATGAATTGTCGTTGGGATAATTCAGTTGGAAAGTGCGATGGTAGCGTACCCTGTAGCGGCCCCGAAGCGGCCCCACATGACCGCCCTTGCCCCACAAAATAGCTCAGGCATTGTCTCCACACTGTCCCCAACGCCAAGCGTTTGCCGCGACGGGAATGTTTTCAAGGTTGCCTTCGCAGCCTGCATCCAAATCCAAGCTCTCAACACCAAACAAACCACACCCTCTCTCGCGCCCACCATGGCCAGCCGACGAGACTTCCTCAGCCAGCCGGCGCCCGAAAACTACGTCGCCGGCCTCGGCCGCGGCGCAACGGGCTTCACAACCCGATCGGATCTCGGTCCCGCGCGCGAAGGCCCCTCCGAAGACCAAATCAAAGCCGCCGTCGCCAAGCGATCCGCGCAACTCGGCCTGACCGAATCCAAAGACGACGACGGCAATAACAACAACAACGACGACGAGAACCGCTACCAGGACCCCGATAACGAAGTCGGCCTCTTCGCGGGCGGCATCTACGAGAAGGACGATGAGGAGGCCGATGAGATCTGGCAGAAGGTCGAGGAGAAGATGGGGAGGCGGAGGCAGAAGCAGCGGGAGGCAAGGGAGAAGGCCGAGACGGAGGAGTACGAGAGGAAGAATCCCAAGATTCAGCAGCAGTTTGCGGGGCTGAAGCGCGCGCTGGAGAGCGTGACGGATGAGGAGTGGGCGAACTTGCCTGATCCGAAGGACCTAACGGGGAGGACGAAGAGGGCGAGGCAGGCGAGGATGGAGCGGTTTTATGCGGTGCCGGATAGTGTGCTGGCTGCGGCGAGGGATACGGGGCAGTTTGGGACGACGGTGGCGGAGGATGGAGGGGCGAGTAGTGGTGGGGGGAATGGGGATGGGACGGTTACGGACTTTGCGAAGATTGGTGCGGCGAGGGACAAGGTGTTGAGGGCGAGGTTGGAGCAGGAGTCGCATAGTAGTGGGATTGTGGCGGCGGGGAGCGCGACGAGCATTGATCCCAAGGGGTACTTGACGTCGTTGGCGAGCACGCAGGGGGCGGAGCAGAGTATTGGGGATATTGAGCAGTTCAGGAAGATGTTGAAGTCGGCGGTGGACTCGAACCCGAAGCAGGCGGCGAGTTGGATCGCGGCGGCAAGGTTGGAGATCGCGGCGGGGAAGCCAGGGGCGGCGAGGACGCTGATTGAGAAGGGGTGTCAGCACTGCCCGAAGAGCGAGGATATCTGGTTGGAGGGCATACATCTCAATGACGTGGCCAACGCGAAGAAGATTGCCGCGCGGGCGATTCAGGCGAATCCGCACTCGGTGAAGCTCTGGGTGGAGGCTATGAAGCTGGAGACGGATCCTCGGTCGAAGAGGAAGGTCATCCAGGTGGCCTTGGACCACAACCAGGAGTCTGAGGCGCTGTGGAAGGAGCTGGTCAACCTAGAGGAACGCGTGGAGGATGCGCGGATATTGTTGGCGAAAGCTACAGAGCTCATCCCCGAGTCTTTGGATCTATGGCTGGCGTTGGCGCGGCTGGAAACGCCGGCGAACGCTCGCAAGGTTCTCAATAAGGCTGTCAAGAAGCTGCCCAACTCTCACGAGTTGTGGATTGCGGCCGCGCGGCTGGAGGAGCAGCTTGGAGAAGGCACAAAGCGCCCGGTTATGAAGAACGCGGTCAAGTTCCTTGCCAAGCAGAACGCCATGCCGAAGCGCGAGGAGTGGATTGCTGAGGCGGAGAAGTGCGAGGAGGAGGAGGCTGTTATCACTTGCAGCAATATTATCGAGGAGACTCTGGGTTGGGGCTTGGACGAGGACGACGACCGGAAGGAGTTGTGGATGGAGGACGCCAAAGCGAGCATCAGTCGCGACCGGTTCGTCACAGCCCGCGCCATCTACGCCTACGCTCTGCGCGTCTTCCCGAACAGCAAGACGCTCTACATGGCCGCGGTGGAGCTCGAGAGGAATCACGGAAGCAAGGACGACCTCTGGCGAGCACTCGAAAAAGCCGTCGATGCTTGCCCCAACAACGAGGTCTTCTGGCTCATGCTCGCCAAGGAGAAGGCCGGCGAGATCAACGAGGCACGCCGTGTGCTGGCTCGCGCCTTCAAGCAAAACCCCGACAACGAGGACATCTGGTTGGCAGCCGTCAAGCTCGAAGCCGACAACGGGCACATCGACCAAGCCCGCGACCTGCTCAAGACAGCCCGGCAAAACGCCCCCACCGACCGCGTCTGGATGCGCAGCGTCGCCTTCGAGCGCCAGCTAGGCGACAACGAAGCCGCCCTCGACCTCGTCCGCGATGCCCTCCAGCTCTTCCCCGCCGCCCCCAAGCTCTGGATGATGAAGGGCCAAATCTACGAGGACCTCTCCAAGCCCACCGAGGCCCGCGAAGCCTACGCCACCGGCGTCCGCGCCGTCCCCTCTTCGGTCCCCATGTGGCTGCTCTACTCCCGCCTCGAGGAACGCTCCGGCAACGTCGTCAAGGCCCGCAGCGTCCTCGACCGCGCCCGCCAGGCTGTCCCCAAGTCCCCCGAGCTCTGGACCGAGCTCATCCGCGTCGAACGCCGCGCTGGGAACCTCGCGCAGGCCCGCGTCCTCATGGCCAATGCGCTGCAGCAGATGCCCAAGAGCGGGCTGCTCTGGGCCGAACGCATTCTCCAGCTGGAACCGCGCACGCAGAGGAAGACGCTCCTCGCCGAAGCCGTCAAGAAGGTCGAGCACGATCCGATACTGCTCGTCACGGCGGCGCGGCTGCTGTGGGCCGAGCGCAAGCTCGATCGCGCGCAGACGTGGTTTGAGAAGGCGCTGTTGCTGGATAGGGATATGGGTGATACGTGGGCGTGGTATTATAAGTTTTTGTGCCAGCATGGGACGGAGGAGAAGAGGGCCGAGCTGGTGGCGAAGTGTGTGTTGAATGATCCCAGGCATGGGGAGCATTGGCAGGTGGTGGCGAAGAGTCCGAGGAATGCGGGGAAGGGGACGGAGGAGGTTTTGAAGATGGTGGCTGCGGCGTTGGTGTAGTTTGCTTGCTTTCCTGGGGCAGGTCAGGGGGGTGTTTGGGTGTTGCTGTGTATCGTATGTGTGTCTGTCGGTTAGGGAGTTTAGGTGCAACATGGGTTAGGGTAGGGGTTTGGGATGGCTTTTGGGAGGATAGGAAGAGATAGTAGATTAAGAGAATGGATTTGCCGTGAGGGCAGTTTGATACAAACAGGTGATATGTCTTGTGCGTTTGCTGAGAGGTGTGGATAGGGGCTAGCAACCAAGCTGCTCATTGTCTTTAGTACACTCGAGGTATGTGAAAGGAAGCCCGCCCGCCAAATCAAGAGAGTCGTTTTCTTGTTATGGAAAGAAGGATGTATACACACGGGGTTCATTATAACTGTTTAGTACGTAGGGGGTTGTCCTTACCCTTCAGTTCACTTTGCGCCAGGCTAGACCTCAACTATCACCACGTCAACATCACCCCTGAGCGTGATCGCAACACATCTCTTGAACCCACGAAACAAATCCCCAAGTCTCAGTCTCTCCTGTTTATCATTACCTCCAATTTAAATACATGGTTGTCCTCTTTTCCAGACCCTCCCCTCCCCTCCCCTCATCGCCCCCTCATAACCACCTCCCAGGGACAAAACAATCACATACGACCACACCCACTGGAAAACTCGGGATCCCGTCCGCTCTCCCATAGATAAGCCAGTGAGGGCCAGACTAGTAGTTGGGTGGGTGACCACCAGCGAATCCCTAGTGTTGTATGTTTTTTTGGTGTGTTTTGGTTGGTGTTGAGCCCCTTTTGTTCCACCTTGCTCCATCGTGCTTTCCTACCACGTCCGGTGCTCGAGGTTGACACCTGGTGAGGTTCCTTCCGTTTTGACAGGGAAATTGCCATTCTGCATCAGAACACGGGCGCGGTGGTCACCAGGAGCGGTTCAGGGGCGAGATCCCCACCAAATGTCATGATGCCATGGTCGCCCAACATGCATGCAATCTGCTAGTCTGCAGAGCGGCACAAAGTTTACATTAGAGGGTGCAGCTCGCGTTGCCTCTCTCCGGTCCCCTTCCTCATTTATAATCTACGCTGCTGTTCTACAACGTCAGGGGCACGCGACAGGGGCGAAGTCGGGGTTTGGCTTCGTCTGCGGACTTGGAAGTCTAGGAAGAAGCACCTTCCGAGATGACTCCGATTACGACTTGATCCGAACTGCTTCCGAGTGCTCACGCACTGGGGAGATCAAGGCCTTCTAATGTGCGACGCGGGTGAGATGGTCAGCATGGGGGTTTCGTTCCGTAGACAAGGTGTCTTGGGGGCAGGTCGTCTCTGTCTCTTTGGCTAATGCGGGTTGCTGGTGGTGAGACATGACACTGCTCGATGTTGTGTGACGGTGTGACATTTCTCAACCTCAATCCTTTTTCGTGATGGATGAGCTGACTTCGTCCGATTCTGCTTGTTGAGATTGGTTTCCTGTCTTGATCCATTCTGTCTCTCGCGATGGATGATGAGAGCCATTAGGGGATGGGTGGGTTCGACTTCACATTCCAGACTCAGGCTCGTAAGTGGCAACCGGGGTAACATCAGACCAGAAAACCGGCTGAATTCAAACAGATAGTAAGCGAGCCAGATGGTGGGTAACAGCGCTTCCGAACGCAATTAACAGCAATTTGCGAGCCGAAGAGCCTCGTTTCCGTCTTGATGTCGACAGATCGCTCCCCGATGCACTGGTCAGCCAACGCCTGGAGCAACATTGGTTGAGATTGCCGGAAGAGGATGCTTCTCGAGCATCACCAATGCAGCCACCGACGAAAAGCGATCAGAGAAATGCGAGCTTAGATGGTGATGCCCTAGAAAACGCTGACTCACATTGGCCAACGGTTGACTGAGGTCATCATAGGACGGAGTGCCTCCGTTGTCGACCCCTCTCCCAGCAATCACATCGCTCGCTCCTTCTTTGTGGAAACGCAGTCAGCATCAATGATGCAGTCCAGCAGAAGCATCACGAGCCAAAACGAGGAAGATCTGGATCTGGCTCCGCAGTTGGCTGAGCCGCGACAGGCAGAGCAGCAATGCGAGTGGTGCTGCAAGTCTCAGACCCTGCGGGCGAGCTGTCGAGTGCGTCGAGAGCAGCCACATCCTGCAGCCAACTGCAGCGAATATTCTGATCAATAGCGTGACAGATTCGCCCGTCTTGACCGGACAGTGGTCCACGTTTGTCTGACTGTCAGTCATTCATCCGCCCTCAGCTCAGCCCAGGCGCGCTTAGCTCCCAACGCCGAGGTCTCGCAGAGCGTGCGGCGTTTGCGTGGTAGATTCGAGCCAGCTCCGAATCCTGTGAGTGGCGGACGCGGAGGCTGTGATGCTTGCCTGATGGGGAAAAAAAACAGTCGAAGCCCAAAGTTCAAAGCCGATGACCTCTTGGCGTGGAGAAGCGCGCGCGGGGGGCGTCATGGCGGACGAATCGAGGACGGTGAGGTCGGATCGAAAACTCCGCCGTGGTGACGCCCCCTCGCTTTCGCAATGCGGGGTCGAATACGGGCCCCGCTGCTGCCCTGGTCGCCGAGGACTGACGGAGACGGCGGAAGAGCGGCAACAACGCATCTCCGCCGCCGGTCTGGCCCACCGGTAGCTACAGCACGCTTGAGCGTCCGGTGACGATGGCGGCGTCCACTTGGGCTTTGGTTGCAACTCAAAAACTTGGCATACCCAGATGATCCTCGAAGGCTACTCTATTTTCGGCAGCGACCGCCTTGTCCCAGCCCCACTGTCTCCACCATCCCCACCATCTCCAACACCCCTGCGCCTTCCCCACTGTCTTCTTTCAACCTCAGATGTCGAGGTGGGACTGTGCAGGGCAGAGGGAAGGAGCAAAGGAAAGATTCTGGCTGGCCTGCAAATCACAATCCGTATGAGCCCAGTCTCAGCTCTTTGCGGCGTCCTGTTCCCACACCATTGGGCAAGGCCTCGAGGAATGTGATTTTCTCACCATTCCAAATTCTTCTGACCTTGTCAGGTAGCACGGCGCCCGCCCGCTGATGTGCTGGGCAAAAGTTATGTTTGGGCACGAAATTTACCAGGTTCCTTACGGCGAGCCGCTGATCTCTGCAGACTCTCCCGCATCTCGACTTGAAGCGCTGATCCCGCCGATATGCTTTAGTCCGAGGCACCAGCTCCCAACCAGCGTATAAGGCTCCAAGCTAGCGAGCAACCCAGGGGATCGGAGGCAAGTCCACCCCCGCTATCTTGGCGGCAACACGAGGCCAAAGGGTGGTGTCGTGGTGTGTGTGGGTGGTGTGAATCCCTCCCATGTCGACATGATCTGACGCTTCTCGCGCTGGTCTGGTCGGAATGGACGGAATCGGCAGGCACTCCCGAGATGCTGGACCTGGCCCGTCTGCACCAGCGTCTTACAGCCTCGCTAGCTACAACTTCCGCATTCTTTGACACAGAAGCACCGCACCGCGCTCTACCTACATGTATCACCTGCAGAGAAACGATGGTCTCCTTCTCAGCACCGGCGACGACAGCCGACTCAGATGTAGCCTTGTGGCCAGCCTCCAGAGGCAGGTTGTGAGTGGGCTTCAGGCCCTGCTTGATGGCGCCCACCACCTTTCTGACAGGTCGTGAGAGATCCCGCCATTTCACCGCATGCAAACCCCGAGTGGGCAGCCTGGGCCAGGTCTCGGTTATCGAGGTGTTGGCCTGCATCGTACATCGCCAAGCTCGACCCATCAACAGGAACCGGGTTCGAGAGTTGAGACGGGAACTTGCTATGCTCTTGGCTGCTATATTCGAACTCATCCACGCCTGGCATTGGGCAGTTTGGGTGGGCTTACCAGCACGATGCTACCAATTACGGAAAAGTCTCAGCCTTTGCTTCTTCTCCTTTGAGCAGCGTTGGCTCGTCCACTGTGTTGTTGGCAGCCCTACACGGGCACGGCAACAGACACTGGCTTTGGGGCTACTTCCGGGTTACCCACCTTCCGATTCTTGGCCCCCGCGGTGCCGAGAGCGTTGGAGACTCGCCGCTTTGAGCTCCCAGGGATCTAGCTCCACCAAGTGGCGCGAACTACTGCCGTCCGTTGAAGAGGTTGGCTGGGAGGCTCGATGCCGGGCTGCGGCTGCGCCATAACGGTTTCGAATTCTGGTATTCTGGAGTATGGGGGATCTGCTTGGGCATGGCAACCGATTGCTTGCCACAACCACGAGCTCTCCCCATCTCGCTGCTTGCGGCCATCCTCGGGGCCCTCCCCATACCTGCACACTCATGCTGACTAGCTCGCCAACGTGCACAAAGATGCCAGGCCCTAATGCCAAATCAGAGGCGGCACTCACCCACGATGCGGTCAGGCACAGAACATGCAGCTTCCTACCCATTCAGAGCCGCCACGCCAGGCAGACTAGCTGAGCCGTGAGCTCCTCCCAAGTCACAAGCCAAGCCGACTAACCGGGGGCCAGTCGCCCCCCTTCCGAGCCCGGCTAGCTGGGCTACCACACCAACCCTCCTGTCATCTCAGCCTCCAGTCGGTTTTCGTCCTCGTAGTCCCCTGCCTCGCCCAGTCGCGCAGCACAGACGGGTCCGCGGGTGGCTAGCCTCTCACTCTCACTCTCTCTCTCTCTCGTCTTGGACTTTGGGACTAGAGGAGCCGTTTCGCTGGCCAGTGATGCTTTGGCTAGACCGTTGGCTCCGTTGGCTGCATCGGCAACCGGCGCCGTCTCGCGCCGCGACCTGAAGCCTTGCCCGTTGTTAAAATGGCAGCAAACACCCATCTTTGGACTCGGTGTCTTGCTCATCTCTCCATTCAGCGTTCCCCGTGGTCTCTCGCGGTTTCTTTGTCGTTTCCTGTGGGCCAACCTAATACCTAATAGTGTGTTTGTTTTTCTCACACTTGTTGATCTTTATTTCTGTCACCCCTCGTTTCTGGTCTCTCGTTTATCTCTTACAGGCCCCCCTTGGGGTACGAGTCAGCGGTCATGTTGTCGTCAAACTTTCAGTCACTTGGCCTAGTGGCCCTAGCCGGTCTTACCAGGGCGGCGACAGTGTCCTACAACTTTGACATCACCTGGGTATGGGCGGCTCCAGACGGGTTCGGGAGGCCGGTTGTCGGTGTCAACAACCAGTGGCCTTGCCCTACCATCGAAGCCAACGTCGGTGATACCCTCGTTGTCACGTTGAACAACAAGCTTGGGAACGAGACGACAGGCATCCACTGGCATGGCATCAACCAAGTATCTACGGAGGAGATGGATGGGCCAAGCGGTGTTGCCCAGTGCCCAGTTGCTCCTGGCTCATCCATCACATACCAATTTGTTGTTGATGTTGCCGGTACCTATTGGTGTAAGTCACAGATCCAACCTAGAGCCCACTTGGGGACCACACTGACACCTGACAACAGATCACTCTCACAACATGGGGCAATACCCTGACGGCCTGCGCGGCCCTCTCATCGTACGCGATCCCAACGACCCTAACAAGAGCAAATACGACGAGGAAGTCATCATCTCGGTCACGGATTGGTATCACAATGAGAGTCTTGCTCTCGTCCGCAACATGCTGCAGCCATCCAACACCAAGTTCCAGCCGCCAATTCCCGTGGGCATGCTTGTCAACGAGGGGCAGGGCTCGCATATCACCTTTGAGGCTGGAAAGAACTATCGTATCCGGCTCATCAACTTCTCTGCTATCGCCAATGCTTTGATCCACTTCGACTCGCACAAGATGAAGGTCATCATGAACGACGCCGCCATGGTCAAGGAGACAGACGCCGATATGATCAGAATCGCCGCAGCTCAACGCTACGACTTTATCATCCAGGCTGGTAGCAAGGAGAACAGCAACTACCCCTTCCTCATCTCCTTGGACGTCAACCGCGACATTCACAACCCGGCCCTTGGTCCTCTTCAGTGGCCTTTCAACTACACCGGCTACCTCGTAATGGACTCCTCCAAAGCCCTTGACGCCGTCGATGTCGTCCAGAAGTGGAACCCCATCGACGATTCCCACTTCAAGGCCTACGATGGCGCCGGCCCCTACGAGAACTACGACAAGCTCATCAAGCTCGACTTCCAGTTCTGCCTCGACCAGAACGGCTACCCGCGCGCCTGCTTCAACAACGTGACCTACATCGGCCAAAAGGTGCCCACCCTCTACACCGCTGTGTCCACCGGCGACGACAACACCAACCCCGCCATCTACGGCCAGGTCAACCCCTTCGTTGTAGACGACGGCGATGTCGTCCAAATCGTCGTCAACAACCTCGATGTAGCCGCCCACCCCTTCCATCTCCACGGCCACCACTTCCAGGTCCTCTCCCGCGCGGACTCTCAAGCTGGCTCCTGGTCCGGCAAGGACACCGGCTACGCGTCCACCCCGCCCAAGCGCGACACCGTCACCGTCAACGGCGGCTCGCACGCCGTGCTCCGCTTCAAGGCTGATAACCCTGGCGTGTGGCTCTTCCATTGCCATATCGAGTGGCACGTGGAGATGGGTCTGACGGCGACGATCATCGAGGGGCCGTCGAAGCTCAAGGGGTTCAGCATCCCGGATGACTTTACGAATGCGTGCAAGCTGCAGAATATCCCGTACCAGGGCAACGCTGCGGGTAACACGCAGAATTATACGGATACCACTGGGTTCATTACGGTACCGCCGACGACGTATGATGGGAGTATGTATGTTGCTAGCAGTGGGAGTAAGGTGAAGAGGGCGGGGAGATTTGGAGTGGGGATGGGAGAGTTTTGAGTAGGGGGTTGATGAGATGGGATGGGGGTAGATGAAGGGGGGAAGGATTGATGATGGGGAGGATAGGACATGATAATGGTTGAGGGCAGGATGGGGAAAGTAATGTTGGAAGGGTCTCATTTGTCGTTTTCTTTTGTTTACCTATCATGTCGTTATGTTTACCTGCCAGAATGACTCGTCGAGGTGTTGGAAGACGGCGTTGGATTGGAGGTTTTCTTGGATAGGTTAGGTAGTTAGCGTTTGGGGGTTGGGAGATAAACAAAAAACGAGATTTCAGATTCCAGATCGTGTTGAACATGATATGACGGTGTTGTGGTTGTTGTAGGTGACCAAGTGAGAGGAACTTGACAGGGGGTGTTTTGAAGATGGATGGGATACATGAGATGTAGGTTGGCGGTGGTTGAGGGTTGAGGATGCAAAGGGTGTGGAATGTGATGGGCTGAGGTTTAAGTTCTTCCTCATCCAGAATATCAGCTGCTCGACAACATCTCGAACGATTCAGACTTGCACTACATTTTTGACGATACCTCCCCCAGCTGTATTTGGCTACTCATTTTCGAGCCTGATGCAGCCACCATTGCTGACTCGCTCAGCTTACCGACTTCAGAGCAACTGACATACCCAATCCCTCTCACATGTTCGTATTGAGCTTCAACTTACTTGTGTCATTCCCATCTTGACTCGCCCCGGGGAATAAACGAAAACAAACGAATCGAGTAATCTGAATGCGATTGCGGCGGAGGTATGTGTCTATCGATTCTCACCGAAAACATACCTAAGGTAGCTATGGCTGGCAATAACAGCACTGCCCCTATGTCAGTGGTTGGATTGTCTGTTTGCAGCCACCACACCATCACGTTCAGCCCCAACCGCAGCACACCTAACCCCGAACATACCACACACATACCCACACACAAACACAACCTGCCCCTCCCACCCACCCACCTGTCGGAGATGCACCACCTACCTTACTTGAGTTTACCTACCCATTCCTACGGTGCCCCGCGTGCAGTGCGCATCACCCCTCGTGACCACCCGCCCACCGTTACGGTAGGAAGGTAGGTATGTTCCCCGCAAGGCAACTTAAAGAACGGGAGTGGCGTACGGGTGTTACTGTCACCGCTTTTTTTATGCTCACCGTCTGATTTAGTGTGGACTGGTCCCCTCGATCGGTAACCAACCCGTCTGGGATCCAGCAAGGAACTTTTGCGCGCTGTGTTTGCGTTTGTCTTCCCCCATCATGTGTGTGTGGGTTCCATGTGTGGTGCGAACTCGTGCGGAGGTTGTCGGAGCGGTAAGGTGGGTAACGAGTGACTGCGTCTCGTCTGCGTGTGTCGGTGTCAGTGGTATTGGTAGTTCTGGGATCGGCTTGTTCTTTTTTCTCTCTCTTTTTCCTGGTATTATCATCATACTGTCCCCAGCATCGTATGATAACGGTGAGGGTAGATCTGGGATCCAGCCCCTTCACTTTGATCAGCAGTGATTGCCACGGCCAAGAAGGAGGACAGGGGGCGAATCTCGAATCGCATGCGGTGGCAGGCAGCAGGTCTGCGTCTGCTGTGCTGTCGTGAAGCCTGTCCTGTTTGCTGCTGTATCCTCATCGGCCGGTAGAAAGTAAAATACTGGGACAAAGGTGGGGGGTGGGAATTCGGCTGTGACGGCGGGTGGTGGAGACTGAGACAAGGTTGTGAAAGGGGGAGCGAGGGGGGACAGCATATATATGTATGTACATACATACATGCTCATACATACGTCCATACATATTTGACTGCCTGAGTGTAATGAGCTGGGAAGCGGGAGGGTCTAAATGTCTGGATGTCTCTGCTGAAGGGGACCGTGAGGGATATGTAGAGTAAACATATCCAAACTCTCGAGTTTGAACTTGCAAGGCACTCACGATGCTCAAAACACAGCAAACAAACTTGAACAAACTGCCGCCCACTCGGACAACCACAACCACCGTCCCACCTCGCCTCGCCTCGGCGACTTATACCGATCGAGTCGGACACAACACGACCTAACCCAACCGCAAGGCAAGAACCACACATCGGACAGGACAGTCTCCCCCACAGCGTGACCACCCCATCCACAATACACAATACAATATATCCCCACGGCCAGGCGTCCCCCCCTACGCCCGGGCTCGGGACCGTTTTACGTCCTATCCTATGTGTATCCTCACACATACCCCCTCCACAATCCACAATCCACAATCCCACACGCATGTCTCCTCCTGCCGTACGGGCCACACACACTTGTGCCTGTGCCTCCGGCGTGGTCGGATTCCATCATGTGAGCATTCCCCCATGGGAATTACCCCAGAGTCCCTCCCCCTCGAAAAGCCAAAAAAAAGAGAAGAGCAACCAACAGGAGAACTCCCCAGGAAAAAAGTGTCTTGGTGTGTGTGTGTATGTGATGTCCCCCCCTCACCTCATCATGTGGCTCCTCCTCAGTGGCCCGGCGCTGCGTGACGGGGACTCCAGTGTCTCATTGTCGTTGCTGCTCTCTCTCTCTGTGTAAGACGGGTGAACTTTTCCCCCCATCTTTTTTGCTTGGTTGCTGGAGACAGACAGACAGACCACTCGGTCAATGTCAACCTACCTAACTACCTTCCGGGGGGGTCTCACTCCCAGACTGTTCTGTTTGTGGGGGGAAGCTCGGGATATGTACATCTCGGGACATGACCCCGTTGGAGGCAGCCAGGTGGCAGTTTTGGACCAGGGGTGTCGTTGACGATCGTCGCTCCAGACCAGTTGGCAGTTGGCAGCTGGCTCGGCGGCGTGATGTGATGTGATGCGATGCAAATCGTCGGGTGAGCGATCCGAGGAATACGGCGCATTGATTGTAGCCGCATCGCACCCGCGAGGCGGAGCCCGCACCGCCTGTCTGTCTGCCCGTTCACGAGAATTTACGGACTAACTGAAGCCAAAAAGTTTCCAGAATGAATAAATGATGCCAAAAACAGCCCACCGAAGCTCGGTGAAGGGATCAAATCAGAGCTGAAGAAAGGCCCGCCGGGCGAAATACACATAGATAGCCTCATGGCACAGCATCCCGTCAGCACTTGAGCTGTGCAGCACGCACGCTGACTGGCCGGCCTTATTCCCTCCTAGCTAGCTAGCTACCACTTCGCATTCCTCGGAACTGAACTGTTGGTTGACGTGATGTGCCTTTGAGTACCGGTAAGCCAGCAGCAGCATCGAGGCCCGCTCTCCTGCTTGCTTGCTACCCCGGGCCGGATAGGCAACTAACTAACTGCCGTGGGACCCTACAAAAGGCAGGCTGAGTAAAGATAGCCAAACCCAAACCGCCCAAACGGACAAACCAGAAGCTCCAGACCACCGTTTTCTTTCCTGCGATATGCACAGTTATCGAGACAACAAGATGCAGGTCTGCAGTGGAAGGGCCGATGAGGTCGACGCCCGTGATGCCGCCACCAACCAGCGAGACAGCTTGGCTTCAACCCCAACCTCCGGACAGGACCCTGCGTATTGTACATCGGAAGGCGTCCCGGCCGAAGGGAAGGGAGAACCCTAACTGCCTAGCATGCGACGATCACAAGAGTCTCGATTCGACAACGTCAATGGTCCCTGGAAAACAACAAAGAAAAGCCCCCGCAGGCGGGCAGGCCTAGACTGCATCGCCTACGCAGTAAGGTAACTAGAATCTCACGAAATCTGACAGACAGGACAGGGCAGGGATGAACAAAATTGGAGCATGGATACAGCAGTCGATCACCATGGAAGGGGACTCAGAAAAAGAAAAAAAAAAGCTCAGACGCCTGCCCGCCACCTTTCACCGCACGTCTGAACTCCGGACAGCCAACAAGCAACAATAGATGATGACGGCGTGTGTGTGCGAGTGCGGACGGATCTCGGACTGCACGCCTTTTGCCCGCCTGGCATGACACGTCGGGCACGCAGGTCCCCGGGCAACACCACTGGCTGGTTGCCTTGTCTTCGGAGCGAGGTTGCGAAGTCCGGCAGAGGGGGAAAAGCTAACAAGGTGTGTCTGTCTGCACGCACCGCTCGGGAGATATGGAATAATCATGGGGACAACCTGGAAACGAACAGCAACAACAACCTTGGAATTCCAACCGCAAAATTCCCGGGCGCCACGTCGCCGGGTTCGAGAAAGCAAGCAAAAGCAGGAAGGCTGCGAAGGTGGGGAATGAGGCCACATTGGACAAGCCCTGGCCGTGCAGGCCAGCCAGCTGCGTGTGTCTCTGGAACCACCGGAAGGGAGCACAAAGAAAGGAAGGCTGTAATGTACAATGAGTGAATGTGAAAGCGGAGATGCAGTGCCATCAAAAAACAAACCCCGAAGGCTGCAGCAGCAGCAGCAGCAGCAACTCGGCTTTGCCTGCGAGCCTTGCTGTCTGTCTGTCTGTCATTGCTGGAAACCCCGAACAAATTCCGATTTCTCTCTCTCTCCCTGGCCTGGCAACACAACTGTCTTGACGCCAGCCGAACCTAGCCCCTCACTCCCTGAGACCTCCACCAACACCCCTCTGTCTCTCTCCCTTCCCGGAAACTGGCGTGCCGAGAATGGCTTCTGACGACGCCCTCGATTTGCCGTGTTTCGCTAACTAACTGAAAGCACCGCTTGGTCGACTCCGGGCATCCAGCGAAACGGACGCCGTGGCTGAAGAAAGAGCAAAGCGAATACGCGCAACAGACAAAAAAAAAAAAGTGACAACATCGCCAACAACTCAGTGTGGCTGCTGCGAGAAGACACAAGGCGCCCGGGGAAAGGAAGCAGCACATGCGCTGGCAATCAGCCTCCTCCGCCAGGGTCAGGGCCAGGGGGGTCGCGCTCCAATGAGAGCGGGAAAAGCATGGGGTTGTCAGGAGGGAGGGCAGGGTCTCTCTCGAGAGCATGAACAGGCAAGCGCTGTCACGCCAGTGTCATGTCATGTCCTGGGCCAACTCGGCGGGAGAATTGATTGCCCCGAGGCGGACCGCAATATGGGGATGAAGGCCTGCTTCGCTGTGCCGTGCTGATGAGCATTGACAGCTGTTACTTACCTGGTCCAAAGCGGCTCTGGTCTCTTGTCGGGAGCAAGCTGGAGCAGCAGCATCGAAGAGGCGTGATAGATGGGGCCAAGCCGCGGGATCGACCCAAAGGGGCAAGGCGCTGCGTGGCGACAAGATATAATGCGTCCCGAGATAACGTTAAATTTGTCTGTCTCTTGTCTTTTCCCCCCCGTCTGGCTATAGCTTGGTTGATAGTTAGTTATTTCGAAGCGGCATGGGCTGCGTCCCGGGGAAAGCAGCCCGCCCCGTCGCTTGGAGACTGCAGACGCATATAGAAAAGACCTCGCTCTTCCTCGGCGGGTGCCATATGGGTGTATAGTGCGCGATAGATGAAAATCCCCTTTCCCGGGTCAGTACCTTGCCGCTCGCGGTGCCGGGCGCCAAGACGAGATTAGTTGGGCCCAAGTGCGGTGTGATGGATGTTTTGCATGCCCGCCATGCCATGGGCAGGTCGGCGGTCCGGAGTCCGTTGGTGGCGGGGGGCCCAATTTTTATTTTTTATTTTGCTGCTTTCGGTTTCGAGATTTTGCAGCATTGGGAATTCCGCATGCAGCACACCGCGCTGCAACGGGCGAATTGATGCTGGCGTTGCCAGCGGATATCGGCGACCTGGACGTGCTGGAGTGTCTTACAGCAATGGCGCCACCATTGACGGGTCCAGTCGCTGTAGGCCCCGGTTTCGCAGAGCTGGAAAGGGCATGTGGTGACGGACCGAATCTGGAGCCCGGCGCGGTTGGACGTTGGACGTGATCCGGGGAGCAGACAATGGCCCGATGGGTGAGATACGACACAGCGAAAGGTACACACGGTCGCAGCGGAGCGAGATAAGGTGCGGTGTGCGGTGTGAGGTGGGCCAGGACACCCATGGACATATTCCGAGCGCCATCCGTGATCCGTACTTAGTGCTGCCCTGCTTGTCCGCCCGTGGGGCCCGTCAAGCAGCCCCGTTCGGGATGCAAAATCCGGGTCTACCAGAATGGACGGTTGCAGCTGGGTGTTTGGTTTGTGAGGTGTTGGTAATCGACGTCAAGGTCAGTCAGGCTGATGGTGCGGCTCCACCAAATGGGGCCGGATGGTGAGACAAGGGAGCACAGGGAAGCTTGAGTCCTGTAAAAAGTGAAAGCCAGGAAGGCGCGATCTGAGGCAGGCAGCCCCACTGTCCCGCGCTGCTCCCGCTTCGTTGTTCCACTCTTCACCGCACAGTGGCTCGAGTGGGATTGAGTGGAAGGAGCGGATTGCAAAACTAGTGGATAAGGAACGGGCCTAGCTGAAGCCTTTTTCAACGGTGGACGGTGAGATGAGGAACATTGGAGCCTCGCATCATCATCAGGCAGCGACCCGTGAGAACCAAATCCCCGCAAGTTGCAGAGAGCAGCAAAAAGGGCCAGTAAACGGCATTTCTTGCCGGTCCGGACCGGGTGTCTGGGGCGTCTGGCTGGGCAATGCTAAAGATAGGACGAAATCGAGGGGACCGCTGCATCGAGACGCAGGAGGCGGCTGAGTGCGAGAGCTGGGACCAACCGCAATCCAGGTCGTGCTGGATACCGCAAAGAAGCAGCAAAACGCAACCTTCAAATCAGCGCAAGGGGGGGCGCGAGCGTTGGCAGGGGTTTATTGAGGTGCAACGACGCGCTACCCCCCGTTTCGGACAGAGGCAAAGAGTGAGAGCGCAGCAGCAGCAGGGCTCCAGGGCTTCAGGGCTGTGAATTTTGCAGCAGAGCCAATGCAAAGTGCAAGATGCCCTGTGCTTAACGAATGTTGTGCAGATCGGCTGCCCGCCTTGCTGATGATGGGATCAGGTCATGGGCGAAGAATAGAAGCGGCAAACCACGGGAGGCGCCTCATCTCGTCCCTTCCTCCCGGTGACATAAGGTAAGACTTCTGTATGCACGACAATAAGGGAACTGACACCCAAAGTTGAGTTGATGCAGGAGGAAGTGAATAAGGGGTAAAAAAAAGGAGGCTCGGCAGCAAGCATTAGGGGAAGGGTAAAAGTAGGTTAATTGTTAATTTGCCTGATGAGCTCAGATCCCAGATTGGCGCTCCAGGTTTCAATTGTTTTTTTTTCTCGATCTTGCAGAGCGCAACGCCGCACAACGACATGTTCCTGATTGACAAGATGACCACCCACGCAATGGCAGCTGGCGGATCCCCCGCTGCCGGCTGGCCGTCAGACCACGATAACCGATAACTGCATGCGGCACTTTAAGCTAGCCCCGGGTTTGGCGGACTTGGGGGGTGGGGAGGAGAAAGCTTGGGAGCTCGGCAGGGAAAGGGGCGGAGCAGGGGCCATGTGCGAACTCCTCTGCTGGTTGGTAAGAACAATCGGACCCAGCCGAGAGGGGCGTCCAAATGTCCCCGCCTTTTCCCCAGTTGCCCACCTGCCATCTGGCGCGCTCGCTGGCAGCCAACAGCAGCAGAAGAAGGCACGAAGGGTGCTGCGGCATTGCGCTGCGCACCCAATCTCTCCAATGCGAGGTCCCCAGTTCTCCAATCTCCAATTCACGCCACGACAGCGCAGCAACCCTGTCCCATATTCGTGATTTCACATCCTATTCGAGATCCAATGGCGCCGACATGGCCGCTTCAGGCAACAAAAAAAATTGATGTTTCTGGGTCGCCCGCCTGCACGATACGGGAAGCAATTTCACGCCGCGATTTCCAATCCGACGGGAAGAGCTTGGGCCGGCCCATGGACCTGCAGGTTTTTCCTTCGTCTTCGGTAAGTTTTGACGTTTTGCGCGCGGAACGGTACGGTACGGAGTATCGCGGCAAAGCACAATTTGGAACTTCCCGCTGCTGGCCGGCGGACTGACTGCAAGCTACGGTCAGGCCAGTCACGGTGGCCGAGGTGCGTGCAGAAAACGAAACATTCTCACTGCACTGCGGTAAGGTACCAGCGTACGTGCGAGCCAGCGAGCGAGCTGCCAGAGTCTCGAAGCACCAGACTCAAGAAATTACAGGGACAGCCTGGAAGCAACCTCGAAGCAGAGTGGAAGCATCCGTTTCCATCGGCGTGGAGCAATGACATCAGTACCACACCTGCTGGACGCAGAGCGACGGACAGCTGCTGGCTGTGTGGACCGAGTACCACCGCCTTCGGATCTGTGCTGCCCCGGCCGGCGGGGGCTTGCACGGACGCATTCTCTTTTCCTGTGACTTGTCACTAACGTTATGGCCTCGACAGTTTCGAGTCTCGCGCCAGGAAGCTCCAGAGCAGCTGCCGCCCGCCAGAGGCCCAGACGGCTCCTGCTCCTCCTCCCTCTGTGTTGTCAGACAATGTCGCATTGTGCATCGTCCGCTGCACCGCTCTCACCAGCAGTCAGCATCACGCCAGGCCAGACCGGCCGGATCAGCCAGAGGAGCCAGGCCAAGCCTGCTGCTGGGTTGGCTTCTCGTTGATAGTTACCGCTACCCCCCACGCCTCAGCACTGTGTGTCCTGCTCTCTTCCACACCACTCTCGACACCGTTTGACACGGCGGCAGACACGGTGGAGGTTCTCGACCCTAACGATTCGCTGCCCCAGGCAGCCATCGCGGTTGGCTGACACCATCCATCAGACGCGGGTGTTTTGGCATTGGCCCGGCTGGAGCCATGACTGCCGCCCGTTGACGGCCGAATGTGCAACTCAACGGGAGGCGTTGACCATATCGCTAGAGCACTCTACTGTGTACATCTCATCACCCCCCTCTTCCTTCGGAGGGTGCACGTAGATGGCCTCTGGGAGTCGATAGCGAGGACATGCTGTTGGTGGTCACGGGCCAAGAGTTCGGTTGAACGGCTCGTCTGCTAGAGGATTATTGACGAGGAGGACTGTCCGGGTGCTGCACCAACCTAGGCAGACGCAATATCCGCAACTAATTTGACGCTTTAGAGCCTACCGACCTGGTAATCAGAACAGAGGCAGAACCGGCGCGCCGTTCCTCGGGACGGCTTCTTGACAACGCCAGCAGCTCGGAACGGCCATTCTTCATGACCTTGGTCTGGCGATCTCATCGCTCATTCCATGGTCTAATATGCGGGATGCCAGGCTCGCCTAGGCGCGGTATCTGCTCCAGATCACGATCACAGGCCACTTGCTACCAGTTGCTACCGGGCACCCCTCGCAAGCCTCCGTCTACATGGCGGCCGTCGATCCTGGTCCTGGAAGGGGGTCTCTGGCTGGGTCCGTCGAGGAGGCGCTGACGGCACTTGGCGGGACTTGCCAGACGGTGGCGGTTGGTCGTGTGCACACAACTCTGGAATCGAAGCCTCTGTTCTTGCTTGATGGAAGCCCGCCCGCGGCAAGTCGACCATGCAGCCCTTGACACGGTGCAGGTCGCCGTGAACACAGAGACCTGCTGTGGCAGGATTGCAGGGGCAAAGCTCGTGCATCGAAGCCTATCGGAAACCGTCTCGACCAGCGGAGCAGCACCATCAGCGTCAACCAACACCAACCAGCGCCTGGCGCGGGCGTCGGGCAGTGCTGCTTCACCAGTAAAACCGCGGGCGCGCGCCTTTTTTTGCGAACGGGAATCCGGCGCAGCAACAGCGCATCAAAGAAAAAAAAACGTGAGAGTTGCTTGGCCAGGCTGGGCCTCCACGGCCTCACCTCGCCGCGGTGCGCATGCTTCTATTGAGTGGCGGTGGTTAGTGGCGTTCCTGGGGTTGAAGATCTGCTTGGGCCCGTTTCGAACGGTCACACAGCTCCGTTGGCATGTTACGAGCAACGGCGCAATTACGGTGGGCGCGGCCTCCATTGGGCCGCCCTCCCTCCTTTTCACCCCTGACAGCTGTGAGGTCTTCGCGGTGGGCCCGGCACGGCCTATGGGAGGCATCGCGACGTTGCACTCCGCAGCCTTGACGATGAGGCTCACCCCCGCGGCAGCTGGCAACGACGACACCTCTCAAGACACATGTTTTGCGTGCATCCCGCCGAAACAGACAGCTCCAGCAGCTCGACAACGTCGTCATTGCAGCGAGGAATGCACCGGCGTCTGCCAGTTCTGCGAAAATGGCATTATCCCCAAGGTCCGCGGCTAAATCGAGCGCAATTGGCTGGCGGGCTGCGAGCCGCCCTGGTGCAATTTTGTGCTGTGGTGGCTCGCCGTGGGGGAGTCCGTCCGGACAGTCCGACGGCCCTGGACGACCAGACTCTCAGCATCGCAGCAGCAGCAGCATGCGACCCACCTCCCTCTCCCCCTTCCCACCCCAGCACCCCATCCAGAAGCAGCGAACAGCGGACGGGATCAGCAAATAGTGGGAGAACAGCGAAAAGAGAACTCGGACCTTTCGAGTCAACGCAATACGGACAGTTTCGTATTGCGGAGGTTGTCCGTTCGTGCCTTGCGTGGTAGCGCTTTGTCTCGCATCGCAGAGAGTTTGCATCGTCGCTGCTCCCTTGCCCAGGGACAGGGACGATCCGCCGCCGTCCGCCGACCGCACCGGGAACGGGCGCTGCCCTTGAATCGATGCGTTCGTTGCTGATGTTGTTGACTGCCTGCCTGGGGTCGCGCCGGCGTGCTGCAATTTCCTCGTTGCGGCGGCGTTTAGGGGCCGCAACCAGCCTGGACGTTCGCATCTCACCGTAAGCCCCAGCGGCCACCGTTTTGGCAGCAGGGCTGTGTGTGTGTGTACATCGACAACAGCTACACCCCCCCTGGTCGCTCCCCCAGGCACTGCACCGCACGCAGCACACATCAGCCCTTGCTGGGCGTGTCAAGTCTTCCGCAACGGTACATGGGACAGGGCACCTTGTCAGGCCCAAGCTCCGTCTTCTCACAGCAAAATTCCCGGGTGGCGGTACCAATCATCTTGCATGGATGACGCCAAAAGGGGAAACCCCAAGATTATCAATGAGGTGCAATGAGCCTTCGGTGACCGAAGCCTAGCAGCACCGGACACTGGGGCTTATCCTACCGGCAAAAAGGATCATGGACGGTTTGGACTTGGGACGCTGGACCGGCCAGAGAAGGGGCGTGGAGGTACGAGCCTTGACTCTCACTTCCCATCTTGCACACCCCTCCCCCCCTTCCCCCCTTGGACATGGATAGCAGAGGTAGCGTTTCTCACATGGAATACTCCAGGGTTGCTAGGGCTGGTATTTTTGGTTTGAAGTCTTGGGACATTGTTCCCCCCCTGCCTTGGCTGTCCTTCCATATAAGAGGAATCGCCCACGGCCTCCCGTTACCAGACTTTCTTGGAAGAACCATTCAACACCACCACATGACAACAGCCGTTCACCATGGCGGACAAGCTGGCATTTCTCCTCTTCGGAGACCAGTCCCTTGACACACATGGCTTCCTGGCCGAGTTCTACCGCCAAGAGAAGCAAGGCATCCTCGCGAGGGCCTTCTTGGACCAAGCCGGACACGCGCTGAGGAAAGAGGTCGAGGGGTTACACAGGCTGGAACGATCGAGGCTACCGATTTTCATTACTCTTCAACAACTCAACGAGAGATACCACGCACAGAAGCTCAAGCATCCCGGAATCGACGGCGCACTCCTTTGCATTTCCCAACTCGCCCACTACATTGAGTGAGTACCACGCCCGTAGCCACCTCAACGGGGGGGAGGCACGTTGAATACTAACGGTAGGACAGCCACGCCGAAAAGAACTATGAGGACGTCACCCAGCATGGTCAGACACAGCTGGTCGGCCTCTGCTCGGGGCTGTTCGCCGCGTCGGCCATCGCATCCACGCCTTCGCTTTCCACGCTCGTTCCCGTCGCAGTCCAGGTGGTCCTGATGGCATTCAGGACAGGATCATACGTTCACAAGCTTGCCGAGCGGTTAAACCCGACGACAGAACAATCGGAGAGCTGGACCTACATCTTTCCTGGCCTCAAGCCTGACGAGACTGTCAGCATTCTCAAGGACTTCCACCAGTCCAACGTAAGTGGCGTCGGGGGAGATTGCGATCAGCACAAGAGCAGCGAAACTGACAGGAAACAGGGAATCCCCAAGGCAAGCCACGCCTGGGTCAGTGCTGCTTCAGCCAGCAGCATTGCAATTTCCGGCCCACCATCGACGCTCAAGTCGCTGGTGAGCAGCGGCAGCCTCTCCGCCAAGCCGACGTCGATCCCGGTTTACGGACCCTATCACGCCTCTCACCTTCACTCTGCGGCGGAGATCGAGAAGATTCTCCGGATCAACGATGAGCAGGTCACAGACGCCTTCCTTGGCACGCGACCGCGGTCGGCGGTCATGTCGTGCACCACGGGAACGTGGTTCGAGGTGACCGAGACCAAGGAGCTGTTGAAGTCGGTTGTGTACGAGATCCTCAATGAGACCTTGATGTTCAACAAGGTTCTCGACGGGTGCCTCGAGCGCGCTCAGAATACGAGCGCAACGAGCTGCATCATCCTGCCGCTCGGCCCTACGCAGAACGCCGCCACGCTGGCAAACCTCCTCAAGAACAACACCGATCTTGAGGTGATCCTCCGAAAACCGCCTGGAGTTTCTGCTGAGGCGACTTCTTCCAACATCGGCAACCACGGCAAGAAGGGCGACAAGTGCAAGCTGGCAATCGTCGGCATGGCTGGTCGTTTCCCCGACGCCGCCAGCCACGAGAAGCTGTGGGAGCTGCTCGAGAAGGGCCTCGACGTTCACCGCGTCGTCCCCCCTGACCGATTTCCCGTCGACTCTCACTACGACCCCGCGGGCAAGGCCGTCAACACCAGCCACACCCCCTACGGCTGCTGGATTGAGAACCCGGGTTTCTTCGACCCCCGGTTTTTCAACATGTCTCCCCGCGAGGCTTTCCAGACCGACCCCATGCAGCGCATGGCGCTCACCACGGCGTACGAGGCGCTCGAGATGTCGGGTTACGTCCCCAACAGGACGCCCTCGACCAGACTCGACCGCATCGGTACTTTCTACGGCCAGACATCTGATGACTGGCGTGAGATCAACGCCGCCCAGGAGGTCGACACCTACTACATCACGGGTGGTGTGCGCGCTTTCGGACCTGGCCGCATCAACTACCACCTCGGCTTCAGCGGGCCCAGTCTGAACGTCGACACTGCCTGCTCGTCCAGCGCTGCTGCTATGAACGTAGCTTGCAACTCCCTGTGGGTGCGTGATTGCGACACGGCCATCGTCGGTGGCCTGTCGTGCATGACGAACTCGGACATTTTCGCCGGTCTCAGCAGAGGCCAGTTCTTGTCCAAGAAGGGGCCTTGCGCTACCTTCGACAACGAGGCTGATGGCTACTGCCGTGGTGACGGCTGCGCTTCGGTCATCGTCAAGCGCCTTGAGGATGCTGAGGCCGACCAGGACCGCATCCTTGCCATCATCCTGGGCACTCAGACCAACCACTCGGCTGACGCCATTTCCATCACACATCCTCACGGCCCCACGCAGTCGATCCTTTCCAGGTCGATTCTGGATGATGCTGGTGTCGATCCTCTCGATGTCGACTACGTCGAGATGCACGGAACCGGCACACAGGCTGGTGACGGCACTGAGATGAAGTCGGTTACCAGCGTCTTTGCGCCCGCAGATCGCAAGAGGCCAGCAGACAGGCCGCTGTATCTCGGCGCAGTCAAGGCGAACGTGGGCCACGGTGAAGCTGCCTCCGGTATCACTGCGCTCTGCAAGGTGCTTTTGATGCTCCAGAAGAACGCAATCCCGCCCCACGTCGGCATCAAGGCCGGCTCCGTCATCAACAAGACCTTCCCCAAGGATCTGTCGGAGCGCAATGTCAACATTGCCTTCCATCTCACCCCCTTCAAGAGAAAGGATGGCAAGCCGAGGAGAGTGTTCATCAACAACTTCAGCGCTGCTGGTGGTAACACCGGTCTCCTCCTTGAGGACGCCCCCAAGGTCCCCGCAGCCACCCGCGACCCCAGGAGCCACCAGATCGTGACCCTGACTGGCAAGTCGAAGTCGGCCATGATCCGCAACGCTGAGCGCCTCGTTCAGTGGATGGAGAAGCATCCCGAAACGCCGCTCTCGCACGTCGCCTACTCGACCACGGCCCGAAAGATCCAGCACTACTGGCGCATGAACGTGTCGGTCACGGATCTCGACGAGGCCAAGAGGCTCATCACCGAGCGCCTCAAGGAGAACTTTGTTCCGGTCCTCCCTGAGCAGCCCAAGGTGGCTTTCATGTTCACCGGCCAGGGCTCGCACTACGCCTCGCTCGGCAAGGAGTTCTACGAGCACTACTCGGTGTTCCGCCAGAGCATCGACGAGTTCAACCACCTCGCCCAGGTGCATGGATTCCCCTCGTTCCTGCCCCTGATTGACGGCAGCGAGCCCGATGTTTCCAAGCTGTCGCCGGTTGTTGTGCAGCTTGGTCTCTGCTGCTTCGAGATGGCGCTTGCCCGCCTCTGGGGCTCGTGGGGCATCCGGCCCTCGGTCGTGCTCGGCCACAGCCTGGGCGAGTACGCCGCGCTCAACATCGCCGGTGTTCTCTCCGCCAGCGACACGATCTACCTTGTTGGTGCTCGTGCCCAGCTCCTCGTCGAGAAGTGCACTGCCGGCACACACGCCATGCTGGCGACCATGGGATCGGTCGAGACTGTCACCGAGGCCCTCGGTGCCAAGGCAAGCAGCGTCAATGTTGCCTGCATCAACGGCCCCCGCGAGACTGTTCTCAGCGGCGAGTCGAGCCAGATGGCCGAGATCGCTCAGGACCTCGCTGCTGCCGGCTTCAAGTGCACGCAGCTCCGCGTGCCCTTTGCCTTCCACTCGGCGCAGGTCGAGCCCATCCTCGATGAGTTCGAGCAGCTCGCCAAGTCGGTGCAGTTCAAAACCCCCCAGGTGCCTATCATCTCGCCCCTTCTCGGCAAGCTTGTCGAGGGCGAGACGATCGACGCGGCTTACCTCCGCAACCACGCCTGTGAGGCTGTCAACTTCCTTGGTGGCCTTGTCTCTGCTCAGCAGACGGGCACCATTGATGAGAAGACTGTCTGGCTCGAGGTTGGCCCCCACCCCGTCTGCGCGGGCATGGTCAAGGCTGCCTTTGGCGGTGCCACCATTGCCGTGCCCACCGTTCGCCGCAACGAGACGCCCTACAAGACGCTCACCAACACGCTGTGCACGCTGCACTCGGCTGGTCTCAACGTCGACTTCAACGAGTACCACCGCGACTTCGCCTCGTCGGTTCGCCTGTTGGATCTCCCCAGCTACTCGTTCGATGAGAAGAACTACTGGCTCCAGTACACTGGCGACTGGTGCCTCACCAAGAACCGCGTTGCCTCGGCCAGCCCCAAGGCTATTGCGCCTGCGAAGCCCAAGCTGTCGACGACTTCGGTCCAGAAGATCGTCAAGGAGGAGATCAAGGGCGATGTCTGCACCATCGAGATTCAGTCCGATCTCCACCAGGAGCAGCTCCGCAACGTTGTCACCGGCCACTTGGTCAACGGCGCTCCTCTCTGCCCATCCACCCTCTACGGTGACATGGCCATGACGGTGTGCGACTACGCCTACAAGCAGCTCATCCCTGGCGCCGAGAAGATCGGTTGCAACATTGCCGGTGTCGAGGTCCCCAAGACGCTCATCTTCGACGATTCCAGCAAGAGCCAGATCCTCACCATGAAGGTGGTTGCCAACGCCAAGGCTGGCTACGCCGACATCGTCTGGACCACGGGCGAGGGTGCCAAGAAGACCGAGCACGCCACCTCCCGCGTCACCTATGGCAACATCGATGACTGGCAGAACGAGTTCGACCGCGTGGCCTACCTCATCAAGGCCCGCATCCAGGCCCTCGAGGAGGCTGAGCGCCGCGGCGACGCCTCCAAGATCGGCCGTGGATTGGCTTACAAGCTGTTCACCGCCCTGGTCGACTACAACTACCGCTTCAAGGGCATGGAGGAGGTCATCCTCGACAGCAACAGCTGCGAGGCCACGGCCAAGATCAAGTTCCAGACCAAGCCTGAGGATGGTACCTTCCACTTCAGCCCCTTCCACCTCGACAGCGTCTGCCACATCTCGGGCTTCATCATCAACGGCACCGATGCCGTCGACTCGCGCGAGCAGGTCTACATCTCGCACGGCTGGAGCTCGCTGCGCTTCACCGAGATCCCCGACCCGGCCAAGGAGTACCGCAGCTACATCCGCATGCAGCCGGTCAAGGGCACCAAGATGTTCTCTGGCGATGCCTACGTCTTCGACGGCGAGAAGGTCATTGGTATCGCTGGCGACATCCGCTTCGCTGCGGTGCCCCGCAAGGTCCTGAATATGATTCTGCCTCCTCGCGGTGCCGCTGCTGCCAGCGCTGCCCCGGCTGCCCGTGCCGCTCCCGCTGCCAAGGCGGCTCCGGCCAAGGCTGCCCCCGCGCCCAAGAAGAAGAAGGAGACAGTCACCCCCTCCAACATCGGCAAGGTCAACCAGAAGCTCAAGAGCGTCGTCACCGAGGTCATGGACATCCTGGCCAAGGAGGTCGGCTGCAGCCACGACGAGCTTGCCGACAACATCGCCTTCACCGATCTTGGTGTCGACTCCCTCATGTCCCTGACCGTCAGCGGCAGGATTCGTGAGGAGATGGACCTGGACCTCCACTCCAACGCCTTCGTCGACTACCCGACCATCGGTGCCTTCAAGGGATACCTCGCCCAGTTTGAGACCTCGGGCCGCAAGGAGAGCGTCTCTTCGCAAGACTCGGATGACGACTCGGACAACGAGTCCCCCGAGATCGAGCTCGAGTCCGACTCCAACGTCACCACTCCCCCGGATGACAGCGAGACCGGCTCGCTCAAGGGTGATGCCCCCTCGGGAAGCAACGAGGAGCTCCGCAACATCATCCGCGACACCATCGCCTCGGAGATGGGCACTGAGGTCGACGAGATCACGGCCGCCCCGGATCTTGCCAACCTCGGCATGGACTCGCTCATGAGCTTGTCCATCCTCGGCACCCTCCGTGAGAAGACGGGCCTGAACATTCCTTCGGACCTGTTCGTCTCCAACCCCTCGCTGAAGGATGTTGAGCGTGCCCTGGGCATTGCAGACGCGCCTAAGAAGCCTGCCGCTGCCCCGAAGCCCGCAAAGACCCAGGCTGCTCCTCCCGCCCCTGCCGCCTCGAAGCACCCCAGGATCGGTCTCGAGGAGCCCGCTCCTCCCAAGCCCCCAAGACCCACCAACGTGGTCGACGCCTACCCCCACCGCAAGGCTTCCTCGGTCCTCCTTTCCGGAAGCCACCGCACTGCCACCAAGCACCTCTTCATGGTGCCTGACGGCAGCGGCTCTGCTACCTCGTACACCGAGATCGCAGACGTCGGTGGTGAGTGGGCCGTCTGGGGTCTCTTCTCTCCCTTCATGAAGACCCCCGACGAGTACAAGTGCGGCGTCTACGGCATGGCCACCAAGTTCATCGAGGAGATGAGGCGGCGCCAGCCCAAGGGCCCGTACTCGGTCGCTGGCTGGAGCGCTGGTGGTGTGATCGCCTACGAGATCGTCAACCAGCTCACCAAGGCTGGCGAGGAGGTCGAGCACCTCGTCATCATCGACGCCCCCTGCCCCGTCACCATCGAGCCCCTCCCCCAGGGTCTCCACGCCTGGTTCGCCTCGATCGGCCTTCTTGGTGATGGCGACGACAAGAAGATCCCCTCGTGGCTTCTTCCCCACTTCGCCGCCTCGGTGACGGCGCTCAGCAACTACGATGCCGAGCCGATCCCCAAGGAGAAGTGCCCGCGGGTCACCGCCATCTGGTGCGAGGACGGTGTGTGCAAGCTGCCCACCGACCCCCGCCCAGAGCCCTACCCCAAGGGCCACGCTCTGTTCCTGCTCGACAACAGGTCAGACTTTGGTCCCAACAGGTGGGATGAGTATCTTGACATCAACAAGATGACTTTCAGGCACATGCCTGGCAACCACTTCTCCATGATGCATGATGACTTGGTATGTTTTTCCCCCTTCACTCACTCATCCTTTGACTCTTAACTAACCATCTCCAACAGGCAAAGCAACTTGGTGGTTTCGTCCGGGAGGCGCTCTTGTAAATTGCAAAAGACGAAAGAGGAAGAAGAAAAGCGAACGTGTGGATGACTTGAACGACTACCTTTTTCTGTCTTTTTTGTCGGGTCGATGAAAAATCCTGTCCGCGAGTTCAGGCATCGCCCAACCACGCCCCATACACCACACACATCATCACACATTGTAATCCCATATATTCTTATCTTTCCTGTGGTTGGGACAAAGGGATTATCGGGTTGGGGTTATAGGCATTTGGCTTTTTTTTCTTTTCTGCTATCTGTTCATTTTGGGGCACGGGGAAGGGCGTTGATATTTTGTCTTTTTTGGTGTCTTTTGCTTCCACGAACAAAGCATTGCACTGGGTTTTTGTTTTTGTTTTTCTCTTGGTTTGTTTTGCGAGACCAAATTTTTTTGTCGTCGTCTTTCTGTTTTTGATCTATACTACTACTACTACAACTACTACTACTACTAGTATCAAACTCTCATAGACTACTTGGCTTTTTTTGTTACCTAGTTACCTACTTACCTAGTTAATCCTCTTTTTTACCTACCTACTTATCTTTTTTGGCTGTCTGGTTTGTTGAGATGGGTTGTTGGTACTTGCCATCTATTATTTACATGCCTGCTGCACGTATGTATGCATTGAGGTTAATTTGAGATATTTATACTTGCCGCCTGGTTCTGGTTCTGTTTTGGAGTGAGTGACTGGTTTGGAGTGACTGCTTGGTGATTGACTGTTTGGTGACCATGGATGATTCGCAGGTGTTGGTGATTTGGGGTTGTTGCCTTGCCTGGCTCGGTGACTGAGATGTGTCTGTGTTTGTCTGTGTTGCATATCTGGTGGTTGTGTGAATGGATGGTTGAAGGTTGTTTCGTGGGATCACCGTTGGGTTGTTGCGGAGGGTGTGTAGGAGAAAGAGAGGGAGAGGGAGGCAGAGGCGCAAGGTCGGGGAGGAGATGGAGGATGCCACGGGGAAGATGGTTTCGTTATGCCACCATTGTCACCGCTGCCATGGATGAAAGGAAGGATTCCCCTGAGTTGACTGTTCCTCTTTTCTGTCCCTCTTGTCTGTCTCTCTGTCACCCTGGTTTCTCGCCCTTTCTTCGTGTCGTCTTGGTCTTGGTTGTTGTCCCGGTCATACCATCATCGTCTTGTCACCCCTGCCTTGCATTACTCGGGCACGACAATACATAGGTTTCTCTCAGTGTTTGATGTCGGTGGTGAGGTGGAACCGAAGTCAGTGCCTGGGTAGGTGACTCTGGAGAGAGACCCTGTTGAACCCTCGCGTGGTTGCGGTCATGTTTTGGTGCTGATTGGGGCGGAGGGATGGGTCTCGAGGGCGTGACTTTGAAGACGGAAGAGAAGGGCCGTTGTGATAGATGTATCGTGGTAGCTATGTGGTTTTCTTAGGCAGGTAGACTTATAGCGTCGGTGCCGGTAGGTAGTTCAAAGTCTTGGTGTTGAGGAAGGTGTATTTTCCACCTCGGGGAGCTTGTGAGACTGTTGTCGATGTTTGCTTGAGGTCAAGTTTCATGGAGATTGGGAGGCAAGGGGTGTAGGCAGGTTGGTTGGTTGGTCTTGGACACCTACTTATGTAACAAGACGGCGAGATTCTTTGTCACTGCCAATGGTGTTGGTCAGTTCAAGTCACACATGTCTTTGTCAACATCGCAGTTGGTTGGCAAGGGCATCAAAGTCAGTCAACATGGGAAGTCGTATCACGAGGCATCGGGGCAGATGTTATGTTGTCGGTGTGAACCGGTCTTGTCTATTTTTCGAGTGTCATTGACGCTCTTCACTCTCCACATCAAGGTCGAGAGCCAGTGAGTGGTAAACAGTGCCAGACTGTTTACCAATTTGACTTGAGCTCGACGATGAGTCTGACCTTTGCTACCACCTTATGTACCTCAGGGGTAGATAGGCAACAAAATCCGACTAGTACGCAAAGCACTCATTGCATTTCGTGGTATCGTGACCACAGACCCTGCACCATTGCGACGGAGAGCAACCGCGGTGGTCGGACGAGCATTGGCAGCAGTTCCACATTTCGCTTGCGTCTCGGTGCCGAGCGTAGATCCGTGAGGAGTTGCTTTCAGTGTCGCTTCTTCGGCTTCTTCAGGTCGAGTTGGCCCCAATATGTAGTAGATATGTAGATAACTTCAGAGATGCCGGACGAGACGAAGAGCGCAAGTTGTCGACGACACTCTCCTAGCCCTTGAGGCGGAAAAGGCCAACTTTTATGCGGATATCTACCCATCAACAATAGGCTTGTGCTCGAAGCCACGATGCCGTTCAGTTGTCTCCCTCTTTGTTCCTTGTTTACCTCAATCGACACATCACCACTCGGCCCAACACCAGTGTTCCAACCCCTTCTGCGTCGTCAGAGAAGGCCACCCTCGAAGGCCCCCACGCACCGTTTCTTTGTTCTCCTTTTTGGCGAAGTGAAACGGGCAAAACGGGCTGGCTTCTTATTCTCAATTCCCGCCCAGGGACCTCAGGAAAGTAACCTTCCCAAGAACCCACTGGAAACGGGACGTTATCCCCCCAGACTCCCAATGTACCTCTACCTCGATAATATCGCCTACCCCTGACACGCAAAAACAATACCGACGTCGGTTCTCGCCAAACACCCCACGCGGCCGCCGTCCCTTGCATGGCCTAGACAATACTGGCAACTAGAAGCGAGCCGAAACAACCAACATCACCTCCAACCCCAAAGAAAATAAACTATCGTCAGACCACCACCGCCGCGGCACCGGCCTCTGCATACCCGACCCGCCGCTGTCAGCTCGCTCTCAAAAAGACCCTGAGCACGTTTATCTTATGCACATAGTACCTGGGCACCCCCTTCGTCTTCGTCTATCAACCGGTAGTGAGCATCACCAACAACCTCCACCCCGATATTATCCCTAACCGGCGGTAAGATTCTCACCACCTCTCGACTCCTTCCCAAACTACCTCTCTACCGAAGTAGGGGGCGTGAATCAATCGATCTGAGCGTCCCTGCCAAAAACCCGGCCTCAGCCCTTCCCGCCCGTGCCTTATCTACCGGGACCCAAACATACATACATACATAACCATGGTAAGGTACCTACTTCGCCTCATCTCACCCACCTCCCACCCAGAGAAAGTCTAGAACAAATCTCACCACCACCATTCTATTTCTCTCGGCGGCGGTCTGGTCCCTTTGAAGCCCCCACCCACCCACCGGGGCATCGGACTTCGCGATTACCATTTTTGCGAGGAGACGTGAGTGAGGATGAGCTGGTTTCACTTATAATGCCTGCCTGACCACCACCGGGAATAGTCGAAGAAGACCCGCCAAGTGTGTGTGTACAAGGCTGACATCGACGCGGCTGATAATTTGACAGTGGGCGCGCCAAGCGAGCCGAGCCGGGCCTTCAACCGCCTCACATCATCCTCCCACTGTTGGCGGTAGCTATCGAGCGACAGAGATAGTATGATGATTACTTACCTGCCCGCGCACGCCTTTCTCTGGACACTCGTATTCGGTCGGAGCCGTGAACCACCACCGACATCGCGATCGGAACCACGGCCACATCCATGGCCATGACCATGACCATGACCATGACCACCTAACCTGTGCATCACCACCTCCTCCCTCCTCCAACCTGCCCACGGAAACACCCAACTAGGTAACCCCCAGATAAGGCATGTAATTCCCTGCCGTACCCCGTCACACAACACCAATTCATCACTCATCACGAGGACCCGGACCTGAACCAGGCCCTTTCCGCATGCGCTGTCTTGTCTCAGCCAACACTGAACCGTGGCTGGCGGCCATCAATCGAGATTGATCATGGAAAATGAATCGAAATCGAAATTGAAATGAGCGTGCTGGCAAGCCAAACCAGCTGAACATAGCTGAGCTGAGCTGTCCCCAGTGTCTCTCTGCCACCTTGTGTCTCCAACTTTGTGTTTCCAGAAGCCCAGCCCAGCCCAGCTCTTGTCGATTGCATGTGCGAAACATGTGAGAAACCTAAAAAATCCGATCTCTGCAGGAATCTGCTTATCGCATCTGCATCCGCGTCTGTATCGTGTCCTGCGCAATGCAAGAGTGAGTTCATCGCATCGGACGAAAGCGATAAGGGGGTGGATGACTCACCAATGTAAACAAACGAAAACAACCCGTAGCTCTGCCCCCGACATCTTCACATGCCTCTTGTTCCTTTTCTTCTCTTACCTATCTCTGCCATAGCCTCCTGCAATGACCTCTGCATCGCAGACCTAGCCACTGCTGCCGTGAGCAAATAAACAGAGCCTAGTGCTTGCATCGCATCTTCCGCAGACACCACCTCGATGCTGCCCCCGTGACACAGCCAACCACATCACGGGGCAACGCCACTAAGCCACCCCGAGTGTCATGGAAGCGCCACCAAACTCCCATCATCGGCATCGGAACATCCGTCATCTTTGCAAATCGAAGGAAGAAGAACAAAGAACAAAAACTTCTAGAACATGTTACCCCATCCGAGACATTGGAACCCGCTGGGGAACAACTCCTCCGCCGGTATCACAAATGCGAGCACCCAGCGGCTCCGGAACAATACCAACGAACCAAGGAACAATCCTAGAGCCCAGCCCAGGAACAAACACATCGTTGATCGTTGATTTCGATCTCGCCCGCGCGGGAAATATTCCCTCCTTCCCTTCCTACAACGTTCCACTGCACCGCATCTACCCATCCCGGCCTCCCTCCTACTCTGCCCTGCCCACGCTTCTGACGGGGGTCCAGCGCATTCTGATCCGAGGGCCATAGGTTCTGTCTCGCGAATCGCAGCTACCCGTTGTTCCACCGCGTATATGGACAATTCCGCGCAGTTGCCTGTGGCACGTGAAGCACGCAATGTAGACAGGGAGGCTTCTTCCCTGCCCGTGCTGCGTCCTCGGGCACCTAGACATGGAAGGAGCAGGTGAGAAGAGGCTCGGGCATGCCCAAGATGCCAGCTCACTTGAGCGCTTTGCCCAAGGGGAATGCCCAATTGGCGAACCGCTCTTTGGCCTCATGACACCGAACCCCCAGTCCCTCCAGAGCAAGAACGGACTCGCATTCCTGGTCTCTCAGCTTCATTCACACAATCTCGCCCAGCTCATCCCATCGATGTCCTGGCGTTGGGCACCCCCATTGACAAGGTCGACGGCAACTCGCATGACGGAGCTCTCCCTTCGGAGACAAGACGCCGTGACACAACCTCGTGGTTTACTCGCCGGGCTGAAGCAGCTCACCCATCGCCGGGGCTCCTCGCACCCCTACCGCGCCCACCAGGCCTGCCCGTCGCCCGTGAACGCTCCCACCAATCTCGCACACCGCAAATTTCCTGGGCAGTCCCTTGAAAGCACATTGGCCACGGGCTTCCTCCTGCCAAGCGGAACCTCGCTCCGGGCGGTCTGAGGGTCAATGGCCAAATTTGGTCCGAGTACGAATATCGTGCCATGATGAACGAAGCAGTACAGTCCAGACACGGCAGGCAAGGCCATCAGTCCCACGGCCTGCGGGCATCAGTGTTTTCGGGGAAGATGTTCCAGCAACTGGCTGACGTGGTCGACAAAATAAACACGCTTTCCAGGGGCGAGCGCGAACCGGACAAGCCGCTCACTAGCGTCTCTGAAGAATTTTCCCCCAGGAATAGCAGATTTGAACACCTGTGCCGCCATTCCGACCTTGCTGTTGTGGGTGGCAGCCGGTCGAGGTTGTTGCAAGGTTCGCTGGTGCCTTCGTAGCCAGAGCTTTTGTCGAGCGGGCAGCGCTCGTCGTCCCGTCCCCTGGACTAGCTTTCGAGCATCGTCAGCAAAACTACGCCAGGATGGCGCTTGCAACGGCAACCTTGATGGTAGCTGCTCGTTAGCAGAAACAACGGCGGAAAGCTTCCTCAGCACCCGCACCCCTGGGCTCTCGATGACTTCGTCACGCAAGACCTGCGTCTCGTTCCATCGACGGACATACTTCGGAAAGCATGAGATGGCAACGACAGTTGCGATATGGCGGTATACCGCTCCACAGAACGAGGCGACGCTTGATCCGGCTGTCGGGTAGGACATCTTTCCGTCTCTCAGCTGGCTTCGTGCGGATATGGGATCCTTCCAGCGGGTCCGTTTCCTCATTGAGAGATTGACGCAAGGGTGCTCATTGCGCTTTGCAGTCAGGACGCACAATGATAAGCTGGGGATCTTGCGCAGGAGCCAAATCGTTGGCCAGTCCAGCTGCTATACGCAGCAAGATAGGGCAAGATGCTTCCCAGCAGCACGATCGCGTGGCAAGTGAGGACAGGGTCCCAGAGAGCCACGGGAATGCATGCGCTAGTCTTGTCTTTGACCTTGCCGGTTACCCGCAACCATCGACGCCAACAAAAGAGCCGCCCTTTACCGCCGAGTTGAAGGAAGCCGCCCCTGGCCCTACCAGGAGACAACAATCCTTGCCGCGTGACCTGGCACATCACGACATCATCCAGTCATGCCCAGATGTATGCGAGTTGCGTTGGGAGCATGCGATTTGAAACCGTGCGCCAGCCTTTTTGGGCCTGCGGATGAAGAGATACGGGAGACGCACGTGTGTTCCGACCGCTTGAGCAAGCCGACGTCGCAACCCGCGATCTGCAACGATACTGCAAGTGCCGGACGGGTTTACCGCGTCGACTCGGCGAGACATGCAAGACCGCCGCATCCCGGTTTGCATGGTCATACAGCCGTGACAGACATTGAATAGGCCAACGAAGATCGGGCGATAGAAACCGCAGTCCACTCTCATCTTCGTCTCGACAGCCTGGTGTGACTTGCTTGCAAGCCTGTATGTCTCAGGACTCTTGATAGGCGCTGGGTCTGATAACCCGAAAAACCATCCCCAGCACTGATTCTTCACGAGCTGGTTGCTCCAACGGAGCCCAACGCAGCCCATGGGCAGCATCTGCAGGCGCTCGAGAACGCCTGCCCGATGTCGTCAATCGTCAGCGCAAGGTCAGCGGTGTGAGATGAGCGGCATGGTGTCATCGGCGACCCCAAGACAGGCAGGGGTATGTATGGTGTTGCATTCTCTGCCCCTTCTGCTGCCCATTCACTGTTGACTTCTCCCGGTCCTGTTCGGCGATCATGATGTGGTGGCTGGGTGGCTTTCCATTTGGGGAGCCTGAAAATTTCCGGAAAGGAAATACCACATGGGCTGAAGGTCAAAGTGAGGCGGTGGAAGGTGGTTGACCGGATGTCGACCCGTGGAATTCGGGCCTCAGCAACCAGCCATCCCACTGAAAACATGACGTGCAGAAACATCAGGCAATTTCCAAATCCTGCTTCGCCGGAACTGGCGGCCAATGCTTCGTGTGGCTCTGCTGGGTATGTTGTGTGTTTGTCGTGTGAAAGAGCAGCTCGGTCGCGATATTTCCTCCTCGCACTCTGGGAACAATCTGCTCTGATCGCCATCAATGATACTCCTCTGAGAAGGGCGGGAACCGACGGGTCTTGGGTGATCGCATCCTGAGATGCCCTGCAACTACAGTGGGCTCCTTAGGGGGGTCAACCACTGTCTGAAGGGCGGGCCACAGAGCTGCCTGTTTTGCGGTCGGGCATCCAAGGGTCTCAGTGGAGCCGATACGGCTATTGGGCTTCGTTGACTCCCCTGTAAGTTGCTCCTCTCCCGAGCATGTGCGGGATTTCGACACCCAGGGCTCTCAGTGGTGACTGTGGGCTGTCACCTACCGCGCGGGTCTGCCGGGAGTCGTCAGGTGCATGCTGGTCCGATTCGGCTGTCAATCTTTGCGGGTAACGCGTTGCATGGGCTCTTTACCGCTCGTCTGGCCGGGTCTGGTCATCCATGCTGGACTCTGCGCCTGCCAGTCGCAGGGGAAGTCGGGGACCACCTGCCGCTGCGCTCTGTTTGGTCTTGTTTTGGCGTCCAATCCAGGTGAGTTGCTGGGACAGATCCCAAAAGCGTAACGATGGCGTCTGGCAAATGGGTAGGTTTCCACGTCTCATTGTGATTGCGGGCTCGCGCCTGGGCCGGTCTTCCAGTGCCATCGCACGACTCTCCTAGCCCTCCTCCATTGATGAGGGGAGACGGGAGGGGAAATAGCGTGGGCACAGGGAGGCCCAGGACTGCTTCGTGGCATTGGGGGCTGCAGGTGCGCTGCATCACCAGGGTTGGAAACGCTGCCTTGGGGGCGCTGTCAGCGGGATGCGGCAACACTGTGATCAGCCAGCTGCCCACCAGCAAGACCGCCCGTGGCTTCTCTCATGCTGCAGTGTCCATGATGTGTGTTTGCGCTCTTTGTTTGGTGATCGTCGGCATCTGGTCTGGATAATGAAAATGTGAAAGTCGCGCTGGTGGTCGAATGGCGGGGTGAGAGATTGGACTGCACCCGCATTGGTGACGCCCAGGGGCGGCGGGTTGCTCTTTCCCTGTCTCATTCACACATGCCCTGCTGACCAAGAGATAAGAGAGCTGTTCGCGCTTGCCTCACTCACTCAACACCCAGCCGACAAATGCACTGCGAAGAGTTATGTGATTAACGATGACTTGGCATTTCTACAATAATCTAAATAACAATGGTGTTGATTGGTGGTACCTCGAAAGAGTCGAAATTCTCCGAGTCTGTCTCGCTGGTACCTGAGCTTTGACACTGGCGCGACCCGAAGGATGCGCATTTCCATCGGATCGTCTTCAAATTGGAAGTTTTAATTGTTTCAGCCTCGATATCTGGCCGGTTCTCACAAAATGTTGCGAGCACGGCCGTCCCTGCTGCCCGGAAGTCGAAGTGCGGTCCGATCGAGAGTGACTAGCGGACGGGATTTCGTCATCCTCGAGTCCTCGATTTCCGTCCCTCTCCGTGGTGCCACTCCATGGGCGAGCCGAATCCAGTGAGCAATCAACATCCTGGCATTCATGTCTCCCAATGCGGACTGATCATCCGGGGTTGCGTCCTCTGCCGCACACCCCCAGTCCACTCGAGGACGTACGGTCCTCCAGGTAACGTTGAGTTACACGGGAGGCCCTCTCCTCACAGGGAAACACAGTAAGAACGAAAGACGGAGCCTTGGAACAGTGGACGCTCGAACTGCCCATGCACACGGCTGGCTGATTCAGACTTCCTTTTGGCTCAGCTGTCAGATCGTCCAAACGGCGGCTCGCCCGCCAGCCATGAAAGGCGCCTGCCTCAAGCCGTTCAGACACGGAAGCTGGAAGATTCCGCGCCCAGAACCATCGGTCGCCCTGTGTGTGGTCTGCCTGGTGTCGAGCTTGTCGCGCGGTGGCCGCTCTGCCCTGACCCAGGGCTTGCGTGGAGGTCGTCGCGCTCGTTCAGGCTTCCGCTGTCTGCGTATTCCGGCCCTCTTCTCTTTCTGGCTATCAGAGGCACTTTTCGATTCGCTGGTGTGGCTTCTCGATGCTGGTTGGAGAGCATTGAGAGACCCTGGGCCTGTGCTTGCTGCGCGCCTCGCCTTGCAGGTGCTCTATTTGCAGGATGCAGGATACATGCATCGTATTTCAAGTGGCAACCAGATGCAAATGTGGAGCAGAGTGTCGTCGAGAGAAGCAAAGGGCGGACAGCAAGCAGCGATGAGCTGACTGATGTCTCCGTGATCCATGGTCCAAGATCGACGGGAACCTACAGCTTACCACCAGCTTACCTTACTTGACTGACGTTGCTGGCTTCGAGGGTCCTTTGCACATCGGCGCCGCTGTGGACGAACCTGGAAGCTGCTGTGGGAAGTGGAAGTTCAGCCCCAGCCTCAGGCTAGGTGCCCCGCTCCCCCGCCCCCGCTAGGTACCCAAGAAACTCACCTATCGCATATGCAGCGCTGGACACCCAGGGGTGCCATCAATGGCGTCAGGCGTCACCCACTAACGCATCCCAGGGGAGATCACCAGCAGCAGTTATCGCCCACGAATTCATTCCACCCCTCTTTGCTCCCATCACGCTACAGAACAAGCTCGAGCGTTGCGACGAACGGCCCGCTACGTAGCCAAGTCTCAGAATGCACTACCCGCCGTTTTGCTTCGCCCTACGCACTCGTGTTTCTTGGACACCGCCCAAGCTTGAGCGAGCATACGAATGCACTTTCAACATGGGAAAGCTGGCGATGTGGAAAGGGTGATCCTTGGGCTTGACCCACAGATCGACTACGGCTCTCACCGTCTTCCACTGGCGCTCATTTTGTGCTGCGAGCGCCAACAGGCGCCTCGTCTCCCCGTCGGCGGGCTCTCCGCTGCGCCCATCCCCGAGCAACTTGGAACTTGTGGTCTGACGAGTGCCAGCGACACGACACCTCGTTTTCGGAACCCTCGGTTTGGCCCAGGGATCTCTCGACGCGGCAATGACCTGGGGACCACCCATTTGCATTCGATTCGTCAACCAAGGGCAGGCGCGATTGGGGATGGAATCTGTTGGCCATGCTGCTGCGGTGCGAGAGGGCAGGCGCAGACGGCGAAAGTCACCCACCCTCCCTCCTGTCCCGCCTCCAATGTCTCCCCACGGCTCATCAGGGACCAGCCATGGCGTTCTCAGGGCGCCAGCGCTCGAGGTTCTTTTTGCCCACATCCCACGGACTGGCTAGGCCAGTCTCACACGCTCCGTCACCCAGGCGGGCCGTGTCTCTAAAATATCGTCCGGGTTTTAGCGCAGCTCGGCGTCTTTTAACCGGGCTTCCTGATTCCTTTTGAAGCATCTGTGAGTGGGTGGGTAGGTAAGGTACGAAGTACAATACACACGCACCTGCCCGCACATCCACATCCATCACCCACATCACCCCGGTCGCCCTACCTGCCTCTCCCCTGCCCTACTTCTACCTACCTCACGTCCACCACCTCTGTTCTTGCTATCTCTACAGGAACCCTCGCTCTCGTCCTCTGCCCTCCACCTCCTCCACTCTCGCTCTCCCACGCCTTAATTGACTCCATCCCCTCTTCCCCAAAAAGGCTTCCCTCGAAACCCAAGGCCAGCCTCGCTCGCTCGCGCTGCCCTCGGGTCCAGGAAAGCTCAGCACTGGTTCATGGCGGTGACATAGTCGGCCTCCACTGCTACCCTTGTCATTTTTTGGTCGTCTCGCGTTCACGGCGACCCACCCGCTCGCTCGTCAAGCCTCTCGTTGCTGCTGCCATAAGACGTAGTTTATCCTGCACACCCCTCGAACCGCCAAACGTTATATTGTAATACATCCCCACCTCTCATCCGACTAATACCAGCTATATACGCCCTGCCGCTTGGCCACCCTCCCTCCCGCGCCTCGTGGATCCCGTCTTTCCTATATACCATGCCCACGATCGTTCCCGTCGCCATCATTTAGACCCTGTCCACGCCGCGATCTCGAGACGCATTCCTGCGACGCACCCCATACCCAGAACCAGAACCAGAACCAGAACCAAAACCAGACCTCAGACAGACCCAAGCCTCCCGCCCGACCCCAGTCTTCCACCCAGGCGCCTCCCACAACCATGGCCTCAGCGAAGCCCCGCCAGCAGAGGCTCCGCGCATCTTGCGACGGCTGCTTCCTCGCAAAGGTCAAGTGCTCCAAAGCACGCCCGATATGCTCCCGATGCCTCGCCTGCGGTATCGAGTGCCGCTACTCGCCCTCCAGCCGCGCCGGGAAGCCCAAGTCAGACACCAGCGCCAGCATGCAGAACTCCATGGTGGGAGACATGTCGGCCATGTCACCGGTGTCCGACGACAAAGGGATGATGTTTTCCACGCACCACGCCGTCCCAGGGCTGTACAAGTTGGAGACTGGATGGCACACCCCGCCGACTAGTGTTGACGGAGGCATGAGCCGCAGCCATTCCATGTCCGGCCTGGCGATGATGGGAGTCGATGGAAGCTCGGCTGGCCACGGTGATCCGACCATGGCTGGCGACATGTACTCCGCTGGCATGCCCTGGACGCCGCCAAACGACATGGCAGGGCATTTCGTCGAGTCGCCGGGAATAGCTGCTCATATGGCGCCGGGCCATGGTCGGTCTCAGTCGTACGACTTCTCTTCCATAGCGAGTCCCATGGGCGCCTGGCCAGATCCCAACGCCCACGACATGTACGCTTACAGCCAAGCACCGCTTCCCACCCCGGGCAGTATTCCGGCAAACTACTTCCCCAGTCCCACCGCAACGCCGCAGCTCCGGCCAAGCCCACGGCATAAACCGGCCTCCACCAGCTCAAACGGTTCCCCGGGGTCCTGCACATGTTTCACGGCATGTCTGCAGTCGCTTCAACAACTTCACAACGCCTCTGCGCCATCATCGCCGCCCTTTGACGTCGTCCTATCGTTAAATCGGAAAGCAGTCGAGGGCTGCGCCTCGATGATGAGCTGCCCGAGGTGTATGAGTCGGTCGGGTTCTCACACGGCCGCCATGCTTCTCGCAACAGTCATCGGCAAGATCACGTCGTTTTACAAGAATGCATCCCACACGTACTTTGAGAACGGCACGATGCCTAGCGCTACTTCACCGAGCGCTCTCGGAGTGAGCCTGGGCGCATACACGCTAATGGGCGAGGAAGGTCGATGGTTGGAAATGGAGATCCTGGCGCGCGAGCTACGAAAACTCGAAGAGGTCTATGCTCAATTCAGGGAAGTTTGTGCCGATCTCTCCGAGGACCCGGAAGTAAGCAAGGCGATGATTGGGTACCTCGGCCACACTCTGGGTTCGACGATGGAAGTCATTCACCACAGGAAAGGCGACATGACATTTACATAAAAAATCCACTCACACGCTCGCTCATGTCATCAACAAGCGCCGTTTTTTCCGAATGACCTCTACACTCGTCGCGTCTCACGACCGTCCCCAAAGGAGGACACGAATATACGTTTATACATTTCAAAAGAAATGCCAATGGCCCCGCGCAAATCTCGATGTGGGCTCGATGACCCGTTTATGACCAAAACCGAGATAATTGTTATTGTCTATTTTCTCATTTTTTCTTTCTCATTTTGGATGACTCTATCACTCGATCATGTTGGAAACTGTGGTTGAAAGATGATGTTTCGGTTACATACGGACTTGGCATCCCGGCGAAAAGGCGTTTGGTGGGAAAGGGAACGACCGGATATGATTGGGCGGGCGGAGGCAGGAAATAGGAAAGAGCGGAATCACTCATTCATGTCTTACAAGAGGGTTCGGAATGAGAACGGCGAAACGGTTGATGGGTAATTCTTCTCTGTTGGGTACCGGACACCCTCGAGACTGTCGCTGGCTGAGTAGCCAAGACGGGTAGGATCTGCGGGTTTGGCTTCCCCTTTGGCGGAGGTTCTTTTGGCAACCGCTCGGTACCATGACCTCGCACGTGTCTTCTGAAAGACGTCTGCGGCGAAGACAGCAAGAGAATGTCAGCATGTTTTGATGCCCACAATTTTGCCTGCCCTGGATGTGAAGTTTTCCTTGCCATGTCACTTCACATCATCTTCACTGCCCCCTTACGTCAGAACTGAATGTCGAGCGTTGGGGTTCTCCGGGTTGGGTTGCCAACCAGCCGCGGACGCCAAGATTGAAGGAGTCGAGGTGTTAGTCAGGAGTCGAGGAAGGGGCAAAAGGTGGTTTGATGTAATATTGGGTGTGGAGTCTGGGGGTCTGGGGTTTTGTCCCCTGGAATTACTTGCGTCTGATGTTCAGCAGGTTCAGAGTCAGGTTCGAGTTCAGGTTTCCCGTCCCCTGGGTAAAAACCCGGGCTGGGAGTTAAGTCCCCCCACATGGTAAATTGATTGAGATGTTGGAGATCCCTTGTCTTGGCGGGTTTTGGCAAAGTAGTGGGTGGGGAGGTAGCACTGGGGCGGGGAGGGATGTATATCCTAGTATTGTCACGATGGTTGCCCATTTTCTGTATGTATGTTGGCGGCGAGGCAGCATGGCAGCCATCACCAATCACCAATTTTGGATTTCACGTTCCATGCCAGTGTGGAATGCCAATGGGAAGACCATAACGCAAAGGGAAGGATGCGGCTCCTCCGGAGGTCCTGTCTACCACGAGTTGGTCGAGCCATACCGATCGATAGTTTGACGTCCATGCAGCGAAAAGCGAACGGGAGCTAGATACAGCCGGGGTTGGGGTTAGCATGTGGCCCGGGTGGGCATGGTCGCAGGCAATTCGGGAGCTGAATGAGAGGAGAGAGGGACTCTGCAGCGATCCATCGTTGTTTGCTCGTGCGTGCGTGCATTGAAGGTGCAGATCCACGTCTGCGCTGGCTGGGATTCCGTGCTGGGGGGACAAGCCCGGCGCCCTGGCTGTGGGAGGGGAAAGGTTTGTTAGTTGCCTAGGAGGTTTTTTAGTAGTGTGCACTGATTATGCAGTGGCTTTTTTGTTGTGAGTGTGTGTGTTTTGCAGCAGCGGGATATAGTGGTTGAAACTTGGCTCTGCGGCAGGGGGGCAATATGGATGAAGTTCAGGCTCATATGGGGGAAGGGGGGTTTTGTCGAAAGTTCCTCAGAGTCGAGTTTGGTTCTGTTGTCTTCGGGTTGGGGCTCGGAGCCGAAAAGGAGAAGGGAAAAGAGTGTTTTGGTGTCTGTCCATCTAAAAAAGGGGACATTGCGCTGCATCAGAGATATAGGGGCGGAACGGTTGTGATGATGCTGCTGTCAGTGTGACTGGTGGTGATGAGGTGCGAGAGTTGGGGAGAGAAAGCAGCCAATGGAGAGGCTCGGTCGAGGGCGAGTTGTGTGACACATGACGCCAAACACCCTTTTGCAGCCGGCTCTTCTGGTGCTCTCCACTGCTATAGACTCGGGATCGTTAGGGGCGACGGCTACCTATAGCGGAGGGTTGATAGTACGATCCCACCTCCCCACCTCCGCACTCCCCACCTCATTCAACCTCAACTGGCGGGCGGGCAATAAGCAGGAACCAAGCCGGGTCGAGCGCATTATCAAGCCTTAGCTAATGCGCGGATGGGGAATGTGGTTGATGGGTGGTTGATGAATCGACGGGTAATAAGGTCGCGCGTCGTTTTGATTGAGCATTCGCGACTCCAAGTTTGCATTTGGTCGAGGACCAGTGGCCAATGGAACCGATTTGTCCCGCATGCAAGGCCTGAGAAGTTGTCTCGGTAGTCCGCTTCGACGGAACGACAAGCCAAGTTCCAGGCGCTGCTAGCTCTTTGTTGGATGCAATGTGGCATCATCGGTTTCTCATCAGGTTCCCAACAGCCTGTACCTAGGCTTGCGGTGCTTGTCTGGTGGGTCAGAGCCGCGATCTCGACTCGCCACTTTCCTGTTGACCCATTCGTTGCGCGGGCAAGGGCAATCGCATCCTTTCGACGACTCGGAATATTGGTTAACTCCCTGTTTTCGGTATTCGATCGGAACTCTTTCTCCGGCATGTAGGAGGCCGCAGATTTCGTGCGCAATCGAACCAAAACTTATTCCATCTCGGATTAGTTCGTCCTGTGAATCGCTCGTCGCAGTTGCCGCAAGTGCCTCTTGCGTCTGTTGCGGATCCCAGCCTCGAGGCTCCACACGTTGAGGGAGGGGGGACCCATGCTTTGCAGCCTGCCCGATTAGGAACTCTCGAGGGCCAAGCAGCCTATCGCAGGCCTCAAAAAGTTGGCTCAAGGCCGGGGTCGAGGCCAACCCGATTGCCCCACTTTTAGTTTTTCCTGTTCTGGGTGGAGGGCACTCTGCTTTCCGCTCTTCTTGTCGTTCCGCTGGGTGTCTGCCCGGGCGGAGCATGGGATCGCCGGGCAGGCCTGCCCGTGAAAGTTACAGCTCCAGGTCAATCTTCTGCTGTGTTCAATATAGACACAGATATGCGACGTGTTTCGCGGCTCGCCCGTTCCCCGCCTAGCAACGCTCTGTTATCGTTCTCGGAAGCGGGTTGCGCAATGCCTGGCGAGCGGAGATCTCTCTGTGGTTCCAGTTCTGCGAAAGCAGGCAAGGAATTCGTCGTCGTTGGCAAGCTCGTGGGGCCCAAAAAACCTGCTGTTCTATTTCGGGGGCGCTGCATCTGCATCAAGCCCAGCCTTTGGTGAGGTTGGGGATCCCCTGTCACCGTCAATCCGCTGGATGGCGGGCGTAAGGCGGGGGAGGGGCAGACAGAAGCCCAGCTGAGTCGATGAGAGCTCCACAGCGCGGGGTCGAGTCGCACAACGCTCCGGCTGCCACCTCGCGTTGCCCGCTCGAATCAGAGAAAAACAATTGATCAGAATGGAGGGTGCGATTCCTCATTCCCGGTTGCTGATTGCCCACCCACCAAATAGTCTATTTGGTATAGCAACGCGATTGACGGCATCGATAGCGTGGTGAGCTGCGCGCTCCTTCGGCCTTGACCCCACCCTCTTTGCTCAGCGGCACGAGAGACGGAAGCTACGATAGTGCACCTAGGTATTCTTTCCTAACAGGAAAGGCAACCAATGCAGGACCAGGCGGGCGCACAGGTTCTTCGCCAACACCGGGCAATTCCACTTTGAGCTAGCGAAGCACTCGCATCGCAAGCTCTGCCCACGCTTTTCTGCTGCACACGCATTTCGCTTTCGTTGAAGCTCTCACGCTCGGTTGGCCTGTGCATCGTGCCCCTGCCCTGTCTCCCGCCCGGGATTTCGTCACACGCGCGGAATGGCGGCAGGCCAAGCGTCGTGATTGCGGATGGGAACACGGACCTCGCCCGATGCCTTCCCTCCACCCGGAATCCGGAACTTCATGATCACGCGCCGCTTTGCTCTTTCGTACGCTGCTTGCACGCAACTCGCGGAGCGGTGAGGTGAGATAAGGCGAGCGGTTGGTCGACTCAGCGCAGCGGCTGTGGACGTTGGTCGACTGAAATCGACCCCCGCGCAGCGCACCCTAGCTCGCCCCAGACCGTTCATCCCACCATCCCCCTTCCCCTCCCCTCCCACACTCTTTCACACCCATTTGAGCCTTGTCTGCGTTTGCGTGCTGACCGCGGTGGTAGCCTCCAGCCACAGCCGCATTTGCAGTCTTTCTTGTCCAGTCGCGAGGCGCACTCAAGATAGCTCCCGTTCGCCCATGAGGTTGTCTGCGAAGAAAGCTGAGAGGATGAATAGAGATCTGACACCCATCTCACCGTCGCCGTTGATTTGCCATCGCCTTCGGCAACTCGGTCGAGGCTCGAGACCGACGTGCCCGGGTTGCCCCACCTCTGACTCCATCTCATTGCAGCCTACAAGTATGTCGACTCTCGAGGGCAGAGCACATTAACGAAAACCAACAAGACATTGCAAGAAAATCGCGAGGTCGGCGATGCGGCGATGAGGTGCAAATCGATGCCTTATCGGTAGGCGCGCGCTGTAGGCTCTCTAATGAATCGATGGCCGCCCGGTTTCGGAATGCGGAGGGCAACGGCAGATTGCGCTGATCAGCGATAACAACTCCCTGCCCTGCGGTTTGATGGTACAGTACCATCAAGGAAATGCAAAGTACTGTGATGTCTGCGGTCCAGAATCCTTTTGGCGGTTACTAATCCAGCCTCTCAACGCCATCGGCTCATCGCTGGCCAGCGCATCACCACTCGGGATTATTCTCGCTGGGCGCCCATACAGCCGACCGGGACGCTGGGCAATCGGGTTGTCTACACAGCAAAGACCGAGGCCCTGTCTGTCTCAGCGAGCGCTTTCCACGCAGCGCCCGCTTCCGATCTGGGCCTGTCAAGTTGTGAAGCGAAGAGTTGCTCTGCATTCGGACCTCGCATCTCGCTTTCTCGAGGTGTTTGCCAAGAACGCTCAACAAGCAAGCGGACCTAGAACCATCACAGTCAGCCGCGGCAGCTGGCCAGTTATCATGCAGATGCGGTGCAGCGATCTCGAGGCTCCGCTCGCTGCCCTCTCCGCACGCCATTCCGAGCCCTAGGAACACGGATCGGGAAGACGCCACGGCTCTCAACCAGCGCTGAAAGATCAACCACCTGCAGTAACAACACAGCAATTGGGCACCTGGCGTCCACACTACCAGCCAGTTTTGGCCCCCTTATCCACCAATCCCGAACTGCTACCCCACTCCACGGCACAGTCAACGACCCCAAGTTTGAACGTCAGGCCACAGAGAGCCTCGCTGGCGGAGCCTCCTAGGCACTGTATGGTTCCCTACGAGTTCGGTCTGCAGTCCCCAATGCGGTCCTCTCCCGGTGGCGCCTGATAGCTCACTAGCCAGAGGAGGCTCTCGGGACCGAAAGCCCTGACGATGCAGCCGGTGAAGACATGTTCCGCCATCCTGACAGGCGGAGAGGACGGGAGCGAATGGGCAGCCCCCGCCCACCACCAGCACCAGCACCAGCGCGGCTCGATCGTCCCCGGCCTTACTCCGTACCTACTTGCCTAGACACAGTGCCGTACAGAATGCTTCGCTGGCCTGCACGCTGAAGTGGCCTACGCAGCCCGCCCCGCCGTATGGATACCGCTTTTCATCATGCCCTCTGAACACGAGATATGGCGCCTCCGAGACAGCCGCACCTCGAGCCTGAGGTGGGGGGTCATCGCCCCGAGAGGTCCCCGATAACTAAACAACGCCGGCCTGTTGAACCACCGCCGATGCACGGGACGAGACTTGGTCTTGGCATGTGTCCGTCGCCATCTTCCCGAGCGAGTCGAATCTCATCGGAGAGTGATCCGGTTTCGATCCCGCGTCTCAGCACAGATTCACGATGCCCGTATGGTGTGATGCCCATCCACCCACAGATCTTCGTGTTATCGGCATGTTTGGGCCAATTCACCATGGCAGCAACCTACGCATTACGAGGGCGGGAGGGCAGCCCCATCTGCCTAGCCGCGCTAACCACCGTGGGAGGCTCTGCTTCGATGATGGCAAAGAGGTGGTGGGTACGGAGGTGACAATCTTTACCCAGCCCAGCCCTACGGTCAAAGTTAGGGCAATGCTCCATTCTCAAGGGCGTGAATCACAGCCTGCGCATTGCTGCACCCCTCTCTCTCAGTACCACGCTGACATGTTGGCAGTGGAGAGTCAAGAAACGGGGTTTCGTCATCTGATACTGTCAAACTCCCTTGATCCTCGTAACCTCGTTTTCTCTGCACCGGTAATGGCAGGTCGACCGTTGACGTAACCGTGCTAGGGGAACAATCCCGGCTCTGACGTGCTAACTGAGATCCTTCTGTCAGCAACTGCTCGGCGAGCAGCCGTAGACGGCCATCTTATTTGAGGACCAAGAAAAGGGGAAATCGAACGGTCGCAAACACAGCCGGTCCGTGTGGTTCATGGCGACCCGCGCGAAACTGCCAACGGAGCAGCCGAGGTTGCGTCCACCTCGGCTTGCCACCCTCTGTAGGGTCTCGGTGTCACGGCGTAACGGCGCACGGGAGCCGGAGCGTCGCATCGCCAGAGAGCATGGCAGTCCGATTGCCGAGTGGTATTTTTATTTCGCTTCCCACACACGGCGCGGGGCGGATCCGGGTCGAATTGGCCCGACCGCATCTTTCTTTGATGGACACGGGAATTATGCGGCCGAGGCCGGCTGTGCAGCCCCATCTCCAACTTTCTGGACGGACGATAGGCTCGTGCCCTACCATTCAATTTAGGGTAGAGTCGCAACGCAGCGACGGCTCTTGCACGCATCCGACGGCAAGTTTTCGACATCCCATTGACACTGGCTGACAGTGGCACGTTGAGGGGAGATGGGGAAGCATTGGAGCGCTGGAAACAGGGGTTTTGCGGGCGGGGTTGCATTGGATCACAGGCACACCCCCTGTCGACAAGAATGGGTGAGGCGTTCGAACGTTAATCCGTGGTTTTCGTTCGTTCGTTATTCTGGAGCGAAGATGTGGGTTGACAGCTCCGATGCGACGCTCTGTGGCGGACTAGCACCGTATTACCCCCGTGGAGCTGCTTTTGTTCTCCGGTTTCTAGAAGTACGCCGGGGGTTCAAGGTAAGCGACGCGAGTTGGGGTTGGGTGAGTTAGTTGGGGCACTGCCACTGCATCAGCCCAGGGACCGACGATCGCTGGGACGATTGAGGGGTCCTTGAATCCTTTGGATGAGATGAGATTGAGATGAAGGGGAAGGTGGTGGAGTTGAGTGAGCGGAGTTTTTTCCGTAGGGGTATTTTGCGGAGACGCAACTCTTTTTGTTACTCGCATTCGGGTTTTGCGGTGAGCTTGTTGGGCGGTGAGAATAAAGTTGGGTGGATTAGTGAGATTGTCTCCAGGGGTGGGCGGATGACGACATGGGAGTGGTTTTGTTCGGCTTTGGGAGATATTTTCATGGCGAGGGTGGATGCGGTATCGCGGCAGGATGGGGGTGAGGGGGTGAGAGCAGTACGGTGTGCGGTGTGCGGGAAACGGGGTGGAGGAGGGTGATGCCTCGGTTGAGGGGTGTGTTGGTTACTTACTTGGTATGGGTAAATGGGTGGTTTGTGGTGTGGTGCCTATGGGGTTCAGTTTTGCTTACTTGACTTGGGTTGGATAACTGAACTGGAGTTACAAGACGTTCGAGATGGTGGTTTGGGGGCTGCTTTATAAATTACTCAGTTTCAGTTCGTGGATCGGCTTCGTTAATCGTCTTGCCTCCTGCTTGTTGGACTGTTGGCTGGCCCTATTTATAACCGGGGTTGTCTGCGTGCCTTGCTTGTCGACGGTTCGTTCCGGGAGACTCTATCAGTTTTGTGATACTATCCCTTTATATGAGTCTATTGGCAGGTTGTCATCGCCCAGGGCTTCTGTAAGGTATCAGCTCGGGCCCGACTCTTCGGCTTTCTGTGGTTGTAAGCTGATGGTCCGGGGAAAGCTCTTTTTTACCCGGGGGCCAACAACCTTCGGTCCGGAGCTGTGCGGTACAGCCCGGTTCCGAGCCCATATCAGGGAGCCGTCCCGCATGGCCCCATGTGCCATGAGAGCAGAAGAAGAGTAACCGATGGCATTTCCCATCATCAGCAAACAAACAACAAACCTACGTACTCAACATTTCATCCCCTTCTGGTGCCGCCCTTGGACTCGAAGATGCGGATCTTGCCAACTGAGTCGATCCAGAGGTAGTCCTGCACGGGGCGAGTCCCCGGCCCCGATCGCATGTTGCAGTGGCGCGTGCCGTCGCCCTTGAGCTTGGCGGCCCCGGCCAATCTGCCCCTGGTCGCAGCCGCGGTTGTTTGTGTACATCCAGGCCCTGCCCGTGTCGTCCATGTACAGCCAGTCGTCCCGCCCGTCGCCGTTGACGTCGGCAAACCGAATGCCGATCGGGCCCTAAGCCTCGGGCGGGGCCTCGAAGACGACCCCCGTGGCCTGGAAATACGCTGGCATCCCACCATGGCCTCCGTTTCGCCAGCAGCGGATGTCGAGATTATCCTCGATCACGCAGTTGTCAACACGCCCGTCGCCGGGGATCTCCCGGTAAAGGTCGTCCAGCAAGACATTCATGCGATGTCCAATCCCGCTTATGTTAATGTTCCTGCTGGCGTCGCTGGTGCCGGCCGCGTTGATCAGCACGATGTTGGGCTGGTACTTGACACCGTTGGACATGGCCGCGTTGTGCACCTCCACCATGAAGCCGGAGGTGGCCTCGACTGCCTGGTTGCCAAGAGGAAAAAGAGAAACAAAAAGAGTGACGCGGTCTTGACCTTGAAAGAGCGAAATTGGTGCTGAGCACCAAAGGTAAGGAGCGACATGACCAATATTGGTCGGGACCGTCTGATCTGCGAAACGGAAGGCAGCAGTGATGTCTGAGGCCTGATGATAGATACCACATCGTGCCTTCCTCTTCGATGTACTTATACCTACGCGCCTGCCTCAACTACATACATACCTCTCGCATAGGGGGCAAGTGCCATCTCACATGCCCACCTGCCCTCTGCCCTCCTGCCTTCCTGGGTTCACTTTACCCCTGAGACCTGTTACTCCTCATGACTTCCTCACGACCAGCATCACCATCCCAAAACCCGCCTCCACGTCTGAATTCCAAGTGCCGACTGAACCCAAGCCCCTTGACGGCAGGTTGGTATGGTCCTTCATTTCTCTCAGGTACGACGCCTCGGCGCATTCTCAGGCATTATTTGGCTTCCGCACGTCTGAACGCGTCTGTCGGAAGTTTGGACCCAGACGCTATGGATTGGCTGGGTCTGAATCCCTTCTAGATAATAGCCCCACACGGTAACCTAGGGCTGAGCGGCACCAGAGCTAGCTCCACAGACCCATCCAGACTTTGATTTACAATTCAATACTTGCAGCGATAAGTTGTGCTAGAGACATCGAGTTCTGGAGCCGGCAAACGTTTCTATTGCGACCCTTACCTTAGGTAGCGAGATAAAGATTTTTGTTGTGGCCAATCGCATTGATCCGGTAGGCACTTTGTCCAGATTGCCAGAACCAGATTCTCGGGTTTAGACCGTGACATTGCTGTCAAAGCTTCCATGTCGACGGGTTGTAGTCAGACTTTGAAACAATGCGTAACCACCAAGGCCCCTAACCCCCCTTGAGCATCTCACTTGAACTAGACCAGTACATGTAGCTCTCTCTTGCTTTAATCTGCAGATTGGCATATCGACATACCTATTAAGCTAACATCAGTCATCACCTCCTATTTTCCCAGCACATGCGACCTGTTCCCACTAAGCCAACCGAAATCAAAGGCCGTCTTTGGCATGAAAAACAATGCCTGCGCCGGCTCTGCAATAGCTGAGTAAGGTACAGTGATAGGGGACCATTTAATCACACCAAGTTTTGCTCTTGTCCTTTTAGTCTGATGAAGTTGCCTTAGCCAAATCATATTCCGTATCTCGGTGGGTCGCAACGCAGCGACGACTCGGCACGTCAAGGGAGATAGCAAAGCAGGGGCTCAGTTTATTTGCTTTGCTTTGCTTTACTTCGTGTAACTGAACTGAAGTTAAAGGAAGTTAGTTAGAGATGTTTTTTTCTCCAAGTGTTGCTAATTAATCAGTTGGGATTTGGCCCCCAGCTGCATGGAGCTCAAGAATGGATCCCGGTCCCGATTCTGGTCCGAGTCCAGAGGATCGGGAGTTGGGAACAGAGCGCCTTCGAGTCGTGTAAGGTGTTCTGTTTCTATTGGAAGGATGAATGCGCTGAGCGGATGGGTTCCCGTTAGGGCCTACAGGTGTGTAAAAATTCTGGATGAAGCGCTGTGACGGAAAGAGGTCTTTGCAGTCTGACGCTTGTGCTGGAGCTGGGGTTGCTAGGCATCAGGATAGTTGGTGTTGGATTTGGAGCTGTTGGTTCGAATTCAGTTTAGTTCGCTGCGTTCAGTTGCGCTTTGTGCTGAATTGCGCGTCTTCGCTCAGGGGTAGGTTTCTTTTCTTGGATACTAGAATGTTCAACAGTTGGTTGCTATTATCTGTCAATGATTGATGCACGGTTCTTCACTATTTTTGCAGTTGCATTCAGTTGCTGGTAACCTATGCAGTTCCTGGCGGCCGCTTCGGGTCAGGCTCTGGTGAGATAACGTTACAGGGCAGGGTTGGTGATGAAATGTGGCGTTTTGGTCCGTGCCTTGCCTGGGCTTGGCTTAACCAGGGGCCTGGCTCGCTGTTCGTCATTGGAACATGTCGTGCAGCGCTTTTGCGCAAGGGTTCTTCTCAGCATGAGGTGATTACAAAGGTGATGGAAATAGATGGGGGTTTGTGAGGCGAGGCTTACTGGTGTAGTTCACCGTAGTCAACTTGAATGTATGCTGCAAGACCCGGAAAGTTTTCCTCGACATCTTATCGACATAATTACAATCCCCCGTTAATCAACACCTTTCATGCAAACCGTCGACAACGCCAACACTCGACCAGCCCACCCTCTTTCTCGTTTCCCCTTCCCCCTATCGTCCACCCCCAAGGTACCAACCGACCTCTCCTCTGCCCAGCCCGACCTAGACAGGCTATGAGAATGTGGCTTGCAGCTCACCACTCGCGGCACCAACCATCAACCAGACCACCACAGCTACCTTTCTACCCCTATAACACAATACATGCCGAAACCACGTGCCGTCCACCCACCCACCCATTCCCTGATTTCTCCTTCCCTCACCACAGGCACTCACCTTACCCGGGTAGCGAGCCCGTCGATCCCATCATGATACACAGGGCAAGCAGACACACATTACCAAGCCCAGCCAAGATGGGATTTACCTACTTGTAGCCTTCTATGCGGGATATTCAGGGGCCCTCGCACACCACACCACACCGCCCACGGTAAGGTAACGCAAGACAAAAAAACTCTCCGATATTCCATGCGTCGATCATCAACTGCATGCCATGCTTCTTTCTCCGACATATCAAGATTACGCACCTACCCATCAATAATATCACTTCTCTCCGACTCGTCCCATCCCGGAAGCAAAGGCCGTTGATCTTGATAAGGCGGGATTTAGAGCTTGCCCTCTCCTCCAATGACGACACATCCCTCCAATGACAAGATGCATCATCTGAAACGACGGCGTCCTCGTCGTGCAGCATGCACCACGCACACGTCCGCGCACGTACGGCAGGATTGGGTCTGTCTTCTCTGTCGTTGCCCCAGATACGGCGCTCCTCCCTTCCCACTGGGAACATGTGCCGATTCCGATTGTTCCGATGGGATATCGTGCGCCGCGAGGATGCCGTGCGTTAGTCTCCATGTGCTGCGAAGCATGCAAAGCAGAGGTGCCGCTTCCGTGCATCCACGTGGGAGGTGATCCCCAGAGGATGGCGTTCCAAGATCCAGCACCTACTTGCCTACCCACACGTGTCCCCGGGGAAGTGGTGTGGTAGAACTGGACTTGAACTGCCGTTGGCACGTGAAAAGGGGCTGGTTGCTGATCCCATTCGCCAGCTGCTTGTGCAATACTGCCTCAGATGCCGGGAAAGGAGGCTTCCTATCAGCTCTCTGTGCTACAGGACTTTTGCCACCCTCGGGGCCTCGAGGTGACTGCAGTAGGCGATGTCCTCATTCTTGCGTTGTGTATGCACTGAGAGGGTTTGCGATGGAATGGTGTGCAAGTGCTATTGGTCGAGCAGTCCTGATGCTGACCAACACACCATCTTCTGCCCTCCCGTTACAATCCCATATTGGCTGCTCTCCGGGGAGATAGGGATCCTGTTCCCATACGCTCAGAGATAACAGCGTGTCCTGTGTCTAGTCAGGGTCAGACGGAAATGTGAGGTACGGGAGCAGCCTACGCGGAGTTGTCCTTCTCGCTCACCAACGGCGGCCTTGTCTTACCCGGAGAGAGCCGCACGCAAGTAAGCTGACATCGAGCCATCCCCAGTGTAAAAGCCGGGTGGTAAGTAGGACAAATGCCAATCCTGTTAGTAATCGCCCGCGTTGAGCGCATACTGCATATTCGTTATGCGTGAGCTGATATGGTTATCAACGCCACAGCGGCCCGGCTAAGAGGCACGTAGCGGAACCAAGCAGGTTGCAACCCGTGCCTATGTTCTTCTCTCGCTGAATGCCCACTGGAGAGAAAGCTGTTACGAGACTATTCTCTACCTCGCTTGCGTTCCACCTTGCACTATATGCATGGGATTTTGAGATATTGCAGTCCCAGCTCCTCAGACAACCGAACCTGGAGGGAGGTCCCCGGAAGAGGTAACTGAGCTACCGGGCGGGGGGTATGAATCGAGGTAGCGGGACGACAAGGTTAGGCTTTTGGTGGGATATGCAGTTGCTGGAAGCGGGTAGGGGATATTGAGGTGTCGCTTGGCACCCTTCTGAGAGGATGAAATATGGCAGATGATGCGACAAATAGAGAGGAGTGGAGTTGCGTAGCGCTGGTAGTGCTTGTTGTTTGTTCCCCCCTTTCGACATTCTTTCTTTAGAACAGGAAATAGTTCCCCTCAGTACTGCCAAGTGCGATCATGTTTACAAGATTGTATTCGCAACAAAAGGAGGGTGTTGTCAGACATTGGAACTCGTCATTGACGAGACTTGGGGGCATGGGAAGTTCTGGAAAAGAGGCCCGAATATGCCGGAGTAATCTCGCTCGAGACAAGATCGATATGGCGATCAAAACAGAAACGTGGGACAGTTTGCTGGGAGAATGGAGGGGGTGTGTGGTGAGTAAACAAAACGGTGCCAAGTTTGAGATGTACAGCAAGCTCAAGTCCGCAGTCGACGAGTCTGGCTTTCGCCGTGCTGGAATCTCAGGCTGAGGGTTGAAGCGGGAAAGAACAGCGTAACATTGGCCGCTCCGCTTCTGCGCTGCGCCCATCTGTGCTCTCGGCCAATCGCTGGTTTGCGTTGCAGATGGCCGGCTGCGCACTGAGTGAGGTGTCAAGGCTGTTTCCGGTGCCTGATCGCGATGATCGATGACTGGGTTCGTCCTCGCCGGGAGAGCGAACTGTCGCGTCGTGTTACGCGGCTGTTGCTTAATCAGGGGCGGTATGGCGAGACCGGGTAGGGTAAAGCGAGGGGTTCAGTCGGCAGTCAGTCGAAGCTGCCATGCTTCTGGTGAGGAACGGATCAGGGCGTCATTGTGCGTTTCGTGTTGAACAACATGAGAAATCGAGCAGCAACAAAAGACGAAAGGTCCCCACGGATGTCCGTTTGCAATGGAAGCTACAATCGAGCTGTGAGACCAGAATGTCCCTCTACGAGAGCAAGAATGAAAGAGCCTGACAGTCACATGGGCAAGTGGATGGAAAATTCTGAGGCAGGAGGCATCTCCATTGTCCCCCAGAGCAGGCAAGAGCGAGGGGACATGGAATGACAATCACCGATTCGGGACCGGGCCGCCTGCCGCCACGCTGTCTGCCTGTGTGCGGTTGCCCACGATCTACAGCGTGCGGCTTCAAGGCTGTTGACGGAAATCCTGCTTCGGGTGTTTTGAAGGTTCGATTGCCGGCCCGCGGATGATCATGACACTGCGCCGCTGAGCCAGACTTTGTGTGATTCGGTCTCGTTTCCCGCCCAGAGAAATGAGCGAAAACATGAGGGATAGAGGAGAGGTATCGGCTTTTCGGTCTCGCCGAAGCTGACGAGAGAGGGCTGGACGCTGGCTCCGGTCTTGGAATTGCGGATGCTGATGCTGGGCAGGGTTGTTGGTTTCTGGAACCGTGCTGGCGGGTGATGGGCTGCAAGGTCTTGGTGGGCGTCAAGCCTGGTCTGTGCTCTCCGTTATAGAGAATTTTCCGACCGAAGAAGCAAAGCACTGACCATGCTTGCCTGCAACGTGGAGGGTTGCGACAACGACAGCGGAAGCTGCCATGCGCCGCAAGGGCGCTAGAATCTCACCTCACCACCAAACTTCAACGACACCTCGTCATGTCGGGTCTCAACGGATTGTGGACGCGGGAATCCATGCTCAACGGGGTCGACGGTTAACTCTCAACGAGGCAGATCCACCCGCGCTTTCTTTCTTGCGCGACTATCTCACGCCGCCAGTCATGTTTCAGGCAAGCGAGGCCTGCGACCTGCGCGGCGCCCGAAAACACGGCACAAAGACGCAACTTGGTTGTCACGTCAATATGTTCGCCGCACATCGCCGCCTTCAGCCTGGGTGACTCGAAGCTGGAAACGAGGCAACTCCCGAATGGGTTTCCTATCTGGGAGGCATAGCGAGCGCAGCCCGCACTTTCCCGACATTCGTGCGACGATTGCTGCACCCTCGCGCCATCGCGAGCCTCTCCTTGACATGCTCAACCTTCTCGAGCTCTCGATCATGCACTGCGCTAGGCGCTCGGGCAATATCGCAGCATATTGGCCAAACACCACCAGCTGCCATTCCACAACTTGGTTCGAGGATCACTCGTCCTGAGTTTAGCCTGTTGTGCCCCATCTCACATGGGCCCATCGTTGCGCACGATGCTGTTCCCAAAATTCCCGGGCCTACCGGCCGACTCGTTTGCGCTGTCCTCCCCACGCCTACTGCCTTTGCGCCCACACCGACTCCCACGTTCTCGCGCTCACGCCAGCCCTAGAACTCTCTCGTCATGCGGCACGGGCCCCAGGCCACTTTCTGCACCGCTCCCGACATTCCGGTCTGCATCTCAGCGAGGACGACATACACGGGATCTTTTCTGCCCTGTCCCTGTGCGATGTCAAGGGCCTACTGCACCAGCGAAAGCTCACGACCCTAGCAATCTTCCCGCCTGCAGCAGCACAATACGAACGGCCAAGGAGCTAATGCCGCGCAACAATGACAAAAGCCTCTCTCTGTCCCTCGCGATCCCGCCTCGAGCCGCCTGACCTGGCCACGAGCTGCTAGTGCAGCCTGGTCTGGATGTCGCGCGGATGACGCTCTCGTGGATCCGGCTTGGCCCTCTTGAGCGTGCCGGTTAGGTCTGCACCCCGTCTGGCGTCAGGGGAAGGACGTCGCAGCTGCGATCACAGCTCTAGCTACGGCGCAGCATTTTCATCCGAGGGGGAGAAGCCAATCTTCAGAGTTCACGGGGGCTGGCCGCTATGGATACTCGTTCCAAGAGCCGGTAGACTCCCGAAGCGATCAATCAGGAAGGTGAAGTTGCCGCTCGCTTGGGCTTCTTGGTAACTATCGTTGACGACGGCATATCAGTTGCTAACACATTCTCGCGTCGCGAAGTGTGTGCTGGCGCTCAAGCACCTGCTTGGGCTTGCTTCACTCCTGCGGTCCGGTTGACAAGGAGCCCCCGTCTTGGGAGATCGCCCCGCTGGCAGAATATCTGGGGCCGCCATGGCGACAGAGGCTTGATTCAGACCACAGCGGCATGATTATCCACGGTTGGCTGCAACAGTGCGGGGGAAGTGTCCCCGTTGTTTTTGCCCCGTTATCTCGTCATCGTTTCCCGTCTTGCCGCCATTTCCTCTCGACCCTGTCCCTGTTTGACATTTGCTCGTCCCGGTTCAGAGGTGGAATCACCAAGACATCCACAACGCGAGCGCTACCGCGCTCTCGGAGTCATGGAGAGACTTTACAGTCCGCTTACCGCAGGCAGGGTAAATGGGCCGTGTGAAGCGGGACGAAATAGAGTGTCAAGTTGACACGGCTGCCACGCCAGGGCGTTACCGGCAGGCTCGTCACGGTTTCCTCCCCCCCGTTTTAATATATCTGGCTAATTATGCGACGACGGCACTGATATTGGCGTCCCCCTTGCGCCATCTGCACGGGCGCTCCCCCGACCAGGTTATGGGGGCTGAATTACACACACAGCAGGTGGCATCCCGTTCGATCCGCACAGTCCAAGACAGGCACGAAGCCGCATAGCGTTGGAAATATTCCGACGACAGGTTTGCCCCGCTCCACGCGGAGGGATGAAGCCCCCTGTTCGATTGGGCGATTCACGATGACGGTAAAGCTTGGCACTGCATCCAACTCTAAAAAAGGGGACTGTCCCACCCCAAGGAACAAGGCAACCCCACACGCACCCACTTCACACCCACCCCCTGGGCGTTTCCTGTTTGGAAGGAAGTGGGAAGGCTCGTGGTCTAACTTGCCAAGACGAGGCAAGCATAACACCCTATTCGCTGGATCGACAACAAGGTGCGGGAGGAAGTTTTTACTGCTACCTTACCACTGTATCGTGTGGTGGAGCACAGCACTCATAGTTTGTTAGCTGCTAAGTAGCTAGCTAGCTAGCTGGCGAGCTTATTCCAAGGTCTCTTTGGTTGCGAGCAGTTCGCTTGGAATTGAGAAAGCGCAAGCGTGCGTGCTGACTGATGCGGGTTGTTGCGAATCCTTGGCGTTGCGGGTGAGGTGCTTGTGGGTTGCCGGTGCGGGTGATGTGCTGATTTGTTGTTACGTATTGGTTTTGCAAGCTGGGCGTAGAGAGAGATAGATGGGTTCTGCTTGTCTGCCGTAGTCGGCGGGCAAACGAGTGCTGCACTCACTTACTGCGGGCGTCAACGGCAACTGGCTACCAAGCTCGCCCTCCGCAACAAGGAGGATTTCTTCCGCTGGGCAGGTAGGCGATCGGGCGGGCGGGCAGACGGGCTGGCTGGCCAGGGCATACTTGCATGCATGCAAGGAGCTTTGGATTTCATGATCATGATATGGGGATTCTTGGCGGCGCGCGGTATTTTCCCTTGGGCTTGTCTGCTGTTGCCTGTTGCCTGCTGCCTGTAGGTAAGGTGTCGGTGTTGGCTCCTCACCTCACGTCCATCACGGCTTCCTCCGCGACGAGATAGGTGAGGCGTTTTCCGTCGGCATCTGTTCGGGAGTTGGGACCGCTGCGCCGTTGGTGTGCTGCGAAGCGAAGCGAGCGAGGGAGGTAGGTCTACGTGGACTTGCGAGATGGTGGAGAAGGGGGTACTTCGTACCGTGGTTGCGGTCGTGGCTGTCTTACTTGCTTCTGGGTCCTGTAGGGCGTGGAATATAGCGCACTTAGTGGGTGGGTTTTGATGCTACAGGGCATGGTGGTGTTGGTAGGGAGTCTGGAGTACATGCACAGGGCTGGCTGGGGTAGATGCAACTGCAGTGCTGACTGGAAGTGGAAATGTGACGGCCCCGGCAGGACGTCAGGTAGAGCACCAGCCTGTAAAGTCATAGGGTGGTGAGGTAGGTAGGTCAGACTATGCGAGCCCGCCAGACTGCGGGTGTTATGCAGTCAGATTTGATGTGAAATGGAAACAGACGGGCGGATGGGCGGACGGGAGGGAGGGAAGCAAAAGGGCAGAAAGCGAGGGAGGTGTCTAGAGTGCGAGGAGGCAGCTGTTGTGATGAGTCGATTGCGATTATCGTCAGAGTGAAGGGTGCCGTTGAGGGTCTTGAGATTGAGATGGGTGAGATACCCTGCCCTACCCTAGTGTGAGAGGGAGAGGGAGCGAGTGAGTGGGATGTGAGGTAAGCTGCTTATGGGTGGTGTTCTAGATTGCCGACGGGATGTCAGTCTGACACGAGGGTGGTAGGTGTTGCACTGTTGCTGTGTGGGGTTGAGCGTTTGGTGAGCCCTTAGGAGTTAGTTGTGGTTGTGGTTGTGGTTGTGGTTGTGGTTGTGGTTGTGGAGATAGTGGCGCTGTAAGCCCTCCCTCGTCCCAAGTTGAGTGTGCTGGAGGCTGTATCCCTCTCACGACATCGGCCGTACTCTTTTTTTTTTTGTTCTAGTTTGAGGATATTCGGAATTAGAACAAAGGAAGCAAAGCAAAGCAAAAACACCAGTCGGAGGATGGCGTTCGTGCCAAGAGCCGCTCAGCCCTGTGGAGCAGCCGTGTAAGACGGAGCTTGCGGCGCTGCGACATGCCGTTCGTTCGTTCGTTCGTTCGCTGCCACTGCCATCATTGGTGACAAAGCCTCAGATATGCGAATGCGAATGGACGAACGAGAAAAGGCTTTGCTTTTTTTTCTCTTTCCTAGTTTGACAGGTGACACAAACAACCGTTTGGTTGCCAGGCTGGGTAACCTCCGATGGAGCTTCTCTCGGCGATTTCCATTTTCTAGTGTTTTACTTTCTTTGGTTCGCTGCCGAGGAAGACAGGCAGTCCGCCTCACGTCAGTCATTCGGTTTCCCGTTCAGTCGAACACGCCCGTTATTCCGACGGGTCACAAGTGAGGCCAACGACAACGACAACCCAAAAGTAAACACAGCCAATCAGTCAGTCAATTGACGCCTGCGCCCTGCCAGCACATATCCCGCCCAACCTGTGATCTCGGCGTGTAACTAGGTCTAGAACGCGACCACGAGGCAAAGCAAAGCAGACACAGCCGACATCCGAGCCTGGCTGCTGCTTGGGTAAGGGTAAGGGTAAGTGAGATGGATGGAAACCTCGACGTGTCAGCAATTGCCTCTCCCGGTCAGACGCAGCGCAACCTGAAGTCTCTGGTTGGCCAAGAGTGCTTCTCAGGATTTTGGGGGCGAAGCAGTTGGCTCATCATCATTGCTTGGCTGGGTGACGAACAGTTGAAGAGGCGGGTGCAGGTCGGGCGGGCCAAGGCAGGCAGTGAATTTTCTTTGTGTTTCAGATTGCGAGGAATTGTGTAGGTGTGTATGTGTGTATTATTATCATCTCCTATCTAGCGCCATGTTGTGTTGCTGGTGATGTAAGGCAGACAGGAGGAGCAACTGAGTGATTCCAGATACTAGGCTAGCTAGCTAGCGCATGGCAAAGATGGAACTCGACACAAAGAAGGATCATGATGCATGCATGCATGCAGCTATCGGCTCTTGAAGCCCGCTGCTATTAAGCTTGATTCCTCATTTCTCACTCTCACTCTTGTACCACCACGACACAAATCCATCAGGAAGAAGAAGGAGCAATTAGATAGATGGAAGAAGGTTAAACAGTAAAGTATTAACTTCGTACCTAGAAGTATTTGCTGCCGCTTGTAATTCTCAATTAGAAAGAACCTCGCTTCTGTTCTGCCCGCCGACTGGAATTCCTTCCACTTATGCACATATCCAATCCATCCTCCATCCTCCACCCATACACATCGAAGTGAAGTGAAGAGAACCTCAGGCAAACCCTCCCCCTTCCCCTCCAGCATACCGCACCCAGTGATGTGACTTCTGCGTGTGTCCGTCCATCTAGAAAAGTACCATAACCAAAAAGAGCCATAATCATCATTATGTAAACGCCTCCATGCAACCTATGCCAGATTACCCGCGTTTAAGATATGTGTGCGTGTGTGTGAGTGTGTGGGCATGAGAAGAAGAAGAAATGTGTGTGTGTTTGTCATAAATCCCACCCATCAGATTCCAAAAAAATGAAGAAGAGCCACCCACCCCTCCGCTGTGATAACCTATGCCCATGCTAGGCATGAATCACATTCCCGTAACCGTAACGCCATGTCTCAAAACATGAAATCAGGTAGGTGTCGTAACCCCTCCCGATATGTGAACAAAACATAAACCCCCCCTTTTTGTATCCTGGTCTTGAAGTGAAGACGCAAACATTGAAACTTGTGGTATGTAACGGTAAAAACAATAAAAGTAAAAAAAAGGAATCATCAGCTCACTTGCGCGGAAGCGGCCATGTGCTCAACGTTCCAGTTGCTGCTCAGTTTTATGAGCCTCCTCTTCAGCCCATCCCCTATCCTGGAGCTGGGACCATCCTCGATATTCTTAATGGCGTAGAGCAGCACATCTGCCGGCTTATCCAAGCTAACAGTTGAGCCGTCCTTTTGCGTGAGAACGGCGACAACGTTAGAGTTAGGAACCGTGTGGACCTTCCACATGAATGCGTTGAGGGCCAGATCCCCAGGGCTAACCTGGTCCACGGCCACGAAGGTGCTGGTGGGGGTCGGGGAAGCAGCACCATGCTTCTCCATGAACTCGGGGGCCATGCGGCAGATGCTGTCGGCCCAGAGGATAAGCGTGGCGCGGTACATGGCGGCCGACCACCACGCGGGGCGGCGGTCCGAGGGCATCAGCCGCAGGTGCTTTGCTATTTGGCCGCAGTGGAAGATGGCCTCCTCGCGGGCGGTGAAGCAGCGACCGTGCCGCAGGGACAGGTCCCAGTAGCCGCCGTACTGCTCGCGGCGGGCCAGGCGCTCGATCTCGGGGAAGTTGGTGACGGCGTTGAGCGAGATCAGGTGGTAGAGCACCAGGTTGCAGCGCGTGACGGGGCAGTCGGGGTGCTGCTGGTGGTAGCTGTTGGTCAGCTTGTACCACGTCTGCAGCAGCACCTGCACCTCCTGGAGCCTCGCCGAGGTCGACGACTTGGTCACCGTGGGGTTGTTCCCCGGTGCCAGCGAATGGCGGGAGCTGACCGTGTTCCGAAAGCATGTGAGCATCTGGCGGAGGTGGTAGAGCAGAGACTGGATGGGGTGGAGGATGAGCCGCATCTGCTGGGGGGAGAGGTTGGAGCGGTGCGCCAGGCCGTCGTGGAGGAAGTCCTCGAAGAGGCTGCTCAGCGAGGGGTTGCAGTACTGCGGGTCGAGGAGCTGGGCGTTGGCCGTGGGGTACACGCGCTGCCATGTGGCCATCCACTGCTCGGCATTGGGCGCCATCCACAGGCTCTCCGGGCCCGGCATGGGGCACTGGAGCTCCGTGATGGCAAACAACGGCGCCGTGTCGTGGAAGAGGCTGAGCTCCTGGTCCAGCATCACGTAGTTGTACACCAGCCGATTCTGGCTCTCGCGCTGCAGCCACTGCCGCCACTCTAGTTCAGGGGCAGTGGAGGCAGAGCTGAAGTTGGGGATCATAGGCGCCTGCGGCTCCAACATGCCGGCGTGCTTGAGCATCGACATGTACATGTTGCGCTGGCCCATGGCGATGTCCATCAGCCACTTGTCGCCGCTCCAGGCCCCGAGCACGATGAAGAGCAGCGCGCAGCGGAGGGCGGTGGGATCGGCCGAGAGCTCGACGTCCTTCTCGACAATGTCAAAGAGGGAGATGCGGCACGTCTCGGTGAGGCCGGCCGACAGATAGCGGGCCTCGGCCATGGGCATGGCGGCGGCGCCCTGGGCGATCATGAGCAGCACCAGCAGCGTAGACGCCTGGTTGTTCTGCAGCATCTCGTTGGGGTCGACCTGGCCGGCCACCACCAACGGGTAGTAGACAGAGAGGCTCCGCACGTAGCTGCGCAGGAAGTACTCGAGTATTTGCGACGGCGGCAGCACGATGAAGTTGAAGTCGCCGGGGCTGGCGTACCCCGACTTTGGGTAGCCGTTGTGGAGGCCCCCGCGGTGAATCTCCAGCGCCTTGTGCAGGAAGCTCTGCGTGATTGCGAGCATCTTGTCCCGTGTCCGCGATGTCAGGGGCACCACCGACGCCAAGTCGTTGGCATCCCAGTCGGCCGACTCGAGGTACTTTTCGAGCGAGTTCCATGTGCCCTCCTCCTTTGACTTTTGCTCGAGACACTCGAGATGCACAATTGCTGTCCGCGGGCACTTCCCTGTCAGGCGGGGAGGATTGCACCGCGCAAAGTTCCACGAGTCCTCGGCCGTGATTACCGCCGTGTGTTCGGGAATGGTGCCGTCGGCCGGCGCTGCCATCCCCAGATCCAGATCCAGGGGCTTTGGTGGGCCGTCAAAGTCTGGTGACGACATGATGCTGGTTCCCCTTGTGTGGATGGACCCCCGCGAGGACGAGGCGGTCATGGGCTCCGACGCTGCCGACACGTCGCTCAGGTCTGTGAAGTTGGTGGGCATCGCAATGTCCGCCCGCCCCATCGCCATGCCCTGCGAGTACATGTCCAATGTGTCCATGGGGTTGTAGTCGGGCCACGACAGGAGCTCCTGGTATGTCGACTCGGGTGCCATGAAGTCGGTGCCCATGTGCATGAAGTCATCGAGGGCCTCAACACGCGTGTGCGGCGAGGGGAAGTCGGCCGGGCTGACGTGCGAGTGCGGCGGGGAGATGTGCGCGTGCGAGTGGCCGGGCGACTCCTTCTTTGGCGATCCGCAGTGCATGTGGCTGTCGACCGCGATGACGGCTTCCATCAAGGGCGACTTCGCGGGCTCCGTCTTGGCCGCGCCGCTGTGGTCCAGCTCCATGAACGAGGGGTTGATGGTCTGCGGCTGCCCTGGTTGTGTTGGCTGCGCCAGGGGGGGTTGCGGCAGGCCGTGTGGTTGCTGGGCCATGCCCGACGTGAACGCCGCGCTGGCTGCCGCGGCGCGGACGGCGGCCTTCGAAGATCTCCGCGCAAACCGGGCAGCACATGGCAGGTTCTTCTCAGCACACCTCGAGCATGGCACCCTCTTGTCGCACCCCGTCTTCGCGTTGGCGCAGTTCTGGCATGCAATGGGTGTCCGCCCGGCCACCGTTGGGACGCCGCCCGGCAGAGGCTCCATGGGATCCCGCGCCTCGTGGTATGTTGAGTGATGTCGTTGCAGTAAGTCTCTGTTGCCGCGCACACAATGTGTTAGCTGGGCGAGCCCTAGCCAGGCGAGGAGAAACGGGTACTTGCCTTCGAGCAAAGGACAGCTGACAGGCGCCACAGCGGTGGGGCTTCACATTGGTGTCTGGAAGAAGACCCATTAGCATTTGCTCTCCCGGAAGCTTCCTGGGAGCTACTTACGGCTGGGAATGTGTCTTTCGAGGTGCTCCTTGCGGGTGAAGCTCTTCCCGCAGTAGGCGCAATAAACCATTTTGAGATTGGTGCTGGGAGTCGGCATTATACTGGTGCTAGACGGGCTCTGCACATATCAGGACAGGACGTCGTCGAATGCTCGAGGCGAGACCCTGGGGCAGCGAGCGTGGCCCGGCCCTGTCGTGGACGTGGTGCCGTGCAAGTCGAGGGGCGTCGACAGTGAGGGGTAACGTTATAGCGAGCGACCTGTTGTTACCGCTTGACTGCTTGCTGCTGCTGCTGCTGCTTCTGCTTCTGCTGCTGTTCGACCGTCGTGATGCTCGGCAAGGGTGCGTGCCAGGAACCCGTTGACTTGGGAATGGGTCAGGACGGGGGTGGGGGAGGGTATGTAGAAGAAGGGCAGGCGCAGGAGCCAGATGCAGGACAGGATACGGAAAAGAGAGTCCCAGTTCCAAAACGATCGACGGGAATCGAGGACGATTAGAAATTAAGAGTCTGCAGGAGACATGGAACTTGCAGCGGGTGGTGAACGAGAGAGAGAGAGATTCCGACCCTGGGGTTAGCGAGGGTTGCTGGGTAGGTGGGAAAGGAGGAGGGTGTTTAAAAAGTATAATATCGGAAAAATCGATAAGACAGACACACTCAACATCCACAACCCACAGGGCTCTCGCTCGCTTTTACCTGCTGCTGTTCCTTCCTGGGTGCTTTTCTCTCCTAGCTCACCGTTCGCCGAGGCGGTGCTGCCGCAGACTGAGCTCAGCAAAGAATGGGCCCCGTCCACGAAAGCGGCATGGGTGCCGTGGGAGAGGGAAAAAACGAACAGGGGACAAGGGTGTTGTTGCATGTACCTGTAGGGGAGGTCGACCAGGAGGGCGAGCTCGCTCCCAAGGCGTGTTAGTGGAAATCGTGTGGGTACGTATCTCTAGCGCAGAGACGAGAGACATGGGGAAAGTAACTAGGTCCCAACCTGGTTGTTGACCGTGTTCAGCCGCCGTCTAAAAAAAAAAAAAGGTACCCGGTCGAGGTACCAAAGACCACCAGCCCACCTCCCACACCACCCAATCCAACCACAGCCCGCCCTTGGCCTTCACTACGCCATACTGCGTCCTCTCCTGCGTCTACCTCCCGCACCAGCCATCAACAAGACGGTGCGCGAGGAGCATCGAGAGCTGCTGGAACCGCGATTGCCAAGAATGAGTTTCGGAACCTGGTTGCTCCTTGAGCCTGATGGGGAGGAGAGGAGGTAAGGGGTTCGTTCGTCAACCTTTAAACCAGAACTTAGCAGCCCACCACCGTGCTAGAGCGCTGTAGCCTGGCTTGCCTGGCATCCTGTCCCCATAGCTGCGAGGCTCTTGCTGCGTGGACGGCGCCGAAGCGGGGTGCGTGGCGGCGGCCAGAAAGCAAGAGAACGACGCAGGGTCTTGATAGTGAGAGTGGTTGAAGTGGGCGGCGGCGGCGGCGGTCAGTCCCTGTTGTCTGTTTTGCTGCTGTTCTCTTCCGACACTGCAAGCAGAGGCAGATGAGTTGAATGGGTCAACGGGCAAATGACAGACGAGCGGCCCAGCCAGCAAAGGGGGGCTGCCCCGTTACTGGGCACACCGTTCCCGACGGCATGAGACCTGCCATGCTGGCAGTCAAGCCCGCAAGCACGCGCCGGCGATCTCATGTGAGTTGCAGGCACAGAAAGAAAACTCCCGGAAGAAGCTCGCGAATTGCTCGAATTGGGAGCCCTCCTGCCGCGCTGCCTCAAGATCCTCGGCCGGCGAACACGGCTCCAAAGCATGGAGTGTCTAAATGACCGTGTAGCCGGGATTAATTTGCGTGGAGGACGGGTTTCAAGCACAGTTCTTGACGCATTTGAGTCGATACGATGCTGTATGCCAAGCCCTGTGTCAATGAGTCCCAAGGGTTGGGGAAACTGGGGGTGAGGGGAGCGGGAACGGTGGGAGAGCGAACGAAAGGGAAAAGGGCGGCTGGCCAGTAAACTTGACTGGCGAATCAACGCCCGCGGGGGTAAACCTCTTCAGGGTGCTGGCTGCCAGACAGGGGAGGGAGCTTCGAGCGTCACCTCATCATCAGGAGAGCCGCTGGAATCTGATAACTGCAACTGCAAATGCAATAGTGAGATGTGAGCAACCAACTCACCGCAAAACGCAGAAACGCAGTGCACCGTGGACAGGCTGGCTCGGGTTGACAACGAGCGACCAAACCACGGGCCACACTCTCTCCCCACAATCGTGCGAACGGGAAAAAGTGCTGATCGTCTCGGGTCTGTGTCGAGTCCCCGGACGGCTGTCGCGTCCCAGATCCAGATCCAGATTCTGGGCAACAGGAAGCGAGCCAGCACGCTATCCAATTGCTCTCTCGGCTGTCGACGTGAACCAAGAGAACTGAAATTGAAGATTGTGTACATTGCTCCTAATTGCTTTCATCGCTTCTCGGCATCTGTGGCACGCAGCCCTTCTGTCTGTGGTTTTCTGTCTTTTGTGGAGGGGGGAGGGGTGGCCAGCAACGGCGGGAGGCATCTGCTGGCGCTGGCATTGGGTGGGCCGTCAAACCAGCGAACAGAAAATGCCACTGATAGGGCAGTAGAGGGTGTAGGTAGAGGGGAGTGCGCGCGACACGATGGGGGGTCTGCCAATTTGCCAGGTGCCAGGTGTCGATGGCTGGCCGGTGCCGTCGAGGAAAAGGTCGAATGAAGAGCAACTAAGCGTATGCAAGGTTCGGTGTTGTATCAGAGAAAAAGGTTGTCGATCAACCCAGATGATCGGCTTTGCTACGGTCACGCCCCACTCGTGCCTGCACAACCTGCAGACGGGCGTCGCCGCGGGCAGGTGCTACCCCCCTCCATCACCACCCCACCAAGATGCCTTTTTCCCCCTCCCCCCCTGTTACCCACCCTTTTCTCCTCCTCTACCGTCATTCAAGTGCCTTACGGAATCACGCTGCCACCCACCCCTTTTCGCTCATTCATAAACATGCATTCAGTTATGCCCGACTGGGAAGCCGTCCACCCACTCAGTTACCGTCGACGCATTGAGTGGTCGTGGGGGAATGGATAGGAGCTCGCCGTTTTCTCGAATATCTCCCGTCATCCAACCCTTCTCTGCTTGCTTCGGGCCTGCATTCCTGATTTCCCAAGAAGAAGAGGGAGGGGTGAGGCACACAAGAAAAGTGTGGATGAGATGGGAGAACAGCCAAAGGGCGGCTGCCGGCACCGGCAAAGCCTCTTCTGTTTGAAGGGCGCTGCCGCGCGACTCGTTCCTCCGCCGTGTGGAGGGGCTGAAAGCCGCAAAACCACACCGGAGAGGCGGAGAAGGACGATCGAGGGCGGAGGTGGCTCAACCACTGCCCCAATAGGAAAATCGCATTCCATCGATTGGCGCCCAATTTTGGAGCTTCTCAGTGTCTGCGCCGAAACCTTACAGGGCCAGTTTGTGTTCCCAAGATTTGTCTGTTGATGCTGCCAAAGCTGAGGCTAAAGCTGGCTTGTGACAGGATCGAGGATCAGGCGATGAGGTGACGAGTGACTGGAATGTCGCCGCTGCCCCTCCACGACGTCGGGGATAGTGGGAGTGAGTGAGTGCAAGCGATCGTGGCGCAACCTCTCCAAAAATGAGTGTTTTCCAATTTACAAGAAACACGCAGAGGATATTCTCAGAACCAGAGATGCTCCCGTCATGTGGTCAGCAAGCAGTCAGAAGGATAGGTAGGAGCGAACAGCAGCAACTATCTTGGTCACCGCTCCTGGCTGCGATGTAATCCTCGAACACCGGTTTTGCGCCAACAGCCCAGTAATGAGAAGCGCTAACTATGCGGGGCTCGGGCTTTGGATGCTCAAGCTGCGGGCTATTGGGCTGTCCTGCGTGCAATTCTCACCACTCGACAGGCGATCCCAGGCGGTGGACAGCCTGCAGGGTCCAGGCTATCAGTTGCAACCTCAAACTCAATTCTGGCTCCCGGGTCCGGCTACGTGATAGAGTGCGGGCAACGAAACGAAAATGCAGTGCAAAAAACCGAATCCGAGCAAAACCAGCCTTCTTTAGAGAAGAAAAGCGAAGCACTATATGTCAACAAGATAAGACGAAAGACAGACACACACACATGTGTCGACATCCGTCCCAACAGTACAAGAGGGCGCAGGCATGATTCGTTGACGCTTCTCTGTTTCGAAGACACATAGGGCGATCATAGGCTAAACTCAATATGGAAACCTGGGGGAAGGGGAAGGGGCAAGTCGACGAACGACAGCGGCCCCCAGGAGAGAGACCCCCTGCCCTGGCCGTCCGTCTGTCTGGCAGCCTGGAAGCCTGGCACGCTTGAACCCCCCTCCCGCTCCAAGGCAAGGCAAGCAAGCCGCTGACGGCTGCCCGCCTGCACCACCAACGTGAATCCTTGGATGTGCCGTCAACAAAAAACGTGCCAGGCTGGCCAATGGACGGCGAACTGCAGCGGTTATATGTATCGATATATACATTGGCGGTATATCGGGTTCGCCATCCTTCTACGCCTTTTCTCGACGCCTGTCTGCGGCGTGGTGTTTATCCTGGCACGAAGGAAAATTGCAGAGCGATCCTACCGTATGTAAAATGTCAGATCTGATCTCTGTTGGGAGAAAAACCCGCTCGTTGGCCTCTGGCGGCAGCCCCTCTCTCTCCCTCCCCTGGCTCCCGGTTCCCAGGCTGCCGCGAACTGGGACCCTATTCCAGGTCGCGGAGCAGAGTGGGATCGGGATCCATCTTTCAATCAAGGCGAAAGTGCCAAAGTTCCCTTGGGTCCCAGGAAGAGACGGGAGACGACGCGGGTCCTCGCGGGTTGTGTGGACCACGAGACGGCATTGTCGACGAACGAGAAGCGCAAACCCGCCGTCGCTCAAGCCTTCGTCTCCGCTGATGCGGGAATATCGTGAGGCCCATGATTCATAGTCTTCAATAACGCGCATATTGCGATGGCGCCTAAAAATAAGCTCGCCCGTCATCGCCATGCCTATTGTTTCCCGACAGTTGGGCGGCATGGCTCCCAGACAGAGCCATGATAGCCTGATTAGCAATTGTAAATGCTGCCCCTCTGGGCACGCGGCGCGCTGCCGCAAGTTGCAAGCTGCAACTGCCTGCCTGCGCGCGAGTGATTCGCCAGACACCAGTGATTGCCCAGGTGTGTGGGTTGCAAGTAGCAGTGGGCTTTCCGCCCTCCACAATACGTGGAATCTTCATGGACCTCACCCACCGCCGACGACTCGCAGGACATGCCGAGATACGGTAGCTGAGAGCAAAGGACGACAACTACAGGCCGGCGGGCTCCCAGGCTGGCAACGCAGCCCCGCGCCACGGCAGCAACGGCCGAGCCAATTGGGAGCCGGAACGAGCCAGAGATATTTCCGGATGCGGATGCGACACCACTGGTGTGTGCAATGTGTGTGCCTGTGCCACGACCACCACAACATCGAACTTCATCTTTCTCTGCTGCTGGATAACGCGCTCGACGGCGCGATTCGAGATGCTGTGCAAGGACTCGGGCGTGGTCGATGCTGCGCTGCTATTGCAGGCCGGGCAGAGAGCGAGCTCGTTCGCAAAATACTGATTACCTGGTGTTATTGTCAGTTAGTTACGGGACGACGGCAATGCTGTCAGCAGCAGCGCGGCAGAGGCGTCCGAATCGTGCAACCCTGCAACCCTGGAGCTTTCCGCATGTGCACCAGCACTGCGAGGCGAGGCCGGGAAGGGTGGCCTCGTCTGTTTACCCGCGATTTAAACGGTAGAGTGCTTACTGTGTGGGCGGAGCGGGAAGAGAGGCAGCTTCGTGTGGCTTGTCGCCGCCAAGAGGGTGTGTTGTGTTGGTGCGTGCGGTGCTTGTGGTGCTCATGGTGGTGCTGCGAGGACGATGGTGTGATGCGCCGGCTGGTGCTAGCTCCGTCAGTCTGCATTCTCACATTCTCCATGCTCACCAGCAAACCACACTTTCCCCGCGCTCCACGGCGAAATGAGTCGATGTTCAGGGCCACTGGCTCGCGGATCAACAGCGATCGCTGTCATACTGCGTAATGAAGACCCGATAGGCCCACCGAAGCCCCAAGCCCGCCGCCGACGGGACGCCTCTTTTGCGGTTCGCTGTGTTGTCAGTTGGCTCTCGAAGGTGCCAGCGAGGCAGCGCCTGGCAAGCCATCGATAAGAGCTCTCGCGCGGGGTTGGTTTTCTGCCCCGCCCTGCATCTGCTTGTCTTAGAACTCGGTCCCTGGGCACAGAGGGCGGTCTGCGCTGGCCGAGAGCCCAGCCCGATGCGCATTGAAATGTCTCAATTTGTCCCGAGTCTCGGTGGGCACTGGCCAGCCAAGTTGGATTTGCTATTGCAGCATCAGACGGGAGAGGCGTTGTTCCTTCGCTCCGTTCTGGTCTATTCCAACTGCCTTGCAGCGGGCTATCGCCTCCGGCGCAGCTCGGGTTTGACCCCCAACTACCGCGGGCCGGCACTGCAGGCGACCCCTCTCGGGTCAGCAAAGTCATGTGCGACAGCCAACAGCAGGCGGTGGAACCAGAGACAAGAAAAAACAAGCCAACCAAGTGCCGATCGCAGCATTTGGTCGTATACCACTCCTATGGTGATCTGGCAATACGGCTATGGGCGCGTGCGCTGCTGCGTATTTCTCGGGATTGTAATCATCAAAATCTCACTCTCGCCGAATGCGACGTGGGGCAGCTGGCGACCGACCGACCGACCGATGTTCAAAACTGGGGAACTGGCCATGCTGCGGTCTGAGCTTCGTCTCGTCGCAGCTTGCCCCGGAGGATTGCGGAAAGTTGGTGAAACAGCGCAGGGCAGAGAGCTACCGTGGTGCCCGTGGCGGAGCCGCTATTCTTTCCTAGGTCGGCCAGCAAGATGCTGTTGTTGGGTCGAGCACCAAAAGATCCATCGACAAGGCGAGAGGATCACCTACCAAATGCGGAGAAGCAGAAGCCGCCGAGTTAGCTTCCGTGCTGCCGTCGATCGGGCGGGCGGATTCAACTGCAGAAAGATGCGATGCAAGATGCGGTGGCGGAATTGCGCCCGGGAACGTCTCTCTGATCAGCCTTGCCGGGTTGTTGGTCGGTCTGACAGCGGCAAAAGCAGCCACTGAGGCGATACCCAACAATTCAGAACAAAAGGGCAGAAAAACCACACGCCTTGGTTCGTAGGATTGCAATGCGAGATCGAGGCAGCAAAACAGGTGGGAATAAGGTCGGTGGGGGTAAGCGCTAGCACGCGCTAAGCGACTTAACTCGTAAGGGTATAAGCGCCTCGATAGTGAACTGGCGGGAGGCTACTCCACAACCGGGATCTGGGTGCCTCTGAACGATGACCATCGCAATTTCCTTGCAAGCACGGAGCAGAAAACACCACCCTCCCACCGTAAATGCTCCCATGATGATGCATTTCGTCTGATGCGCGCGGCTTTCGAGAAAGGAGCATCGAAACACGTCAAAGAGCAAGCGTCGACACTCTAGGGGTCACACGACCGCGCGCTTGTGTGGCCATTATTGCTCTGCCGTGGCGCCGTTGACGCACATTCGAGATTGCGATTTCCGCTTTCGACAACGCTCGAAACCAGGGATCACAAAACGCCACAAAGTACCAATCAGACAATAGTCTCCTGAGTCCTGCTTATCGCCACTAGATTCTAGTTCATACGATTTTTTCATTATATTTTTTTATCATATTCTTTTCAGGCAGGATTTTAGCTCGCTCTGATACACCGGGGGTGAGCATGTCAGATTCCAAATACGACCTTTCCCTAGTCGTCGAAGAAGTCGCCCAAAGACAACCTTGACAGAACCGTTTTGAAATGCACTCCTTCGCTGCAGGCCCCGTCGCTGCTCGTGGTTCCAGGCCCTTCCCGACAAATCAATTTCCCCCCACGACGGCGGAGTGCAGCGCCTTGGATCTGGTGCGTCGGGGCAAGATACGAGGCGCAGACAACGCACGAGGGTTCTAATCATAGAGCCGTGGCTTGGGATGGCATCACCCACCCCTGCCATGCGGTTTGAGCTCTGCCATTGGACCGAGCAGCTGCTGAAGCTCAGCTGTCAGTGTGGTTGGCCAGCATCGCAATGCGATTCGACAGCAGCTCTCGAGCGGGAAGGCGATGCAATTCGAACCCAAGAAAAGCTTCTTTTTTGTCACGGATCATGAGATCTTCCACCGCATGCCGTGCAACAACACGACTCCCGAGACGAGAGTTCACCGGGGGGTGTCGGAAGAGAACCGTCCAAGACACGGCCACCCGATGCCGGCTGTCCTTGAATCACACCGCTTGAGACAGACATGGGACAGCTCAGCAAGCAGGCTGGGGGTTGATCAATCCCAGCCGCGTTGGGCGAGGGGTGTTGGAGTAGGAGCAGCGACGACTACTCCACCTGAAAACGGTCGCATTGGTTGGTGCCAGCAAGCTGCCATTTCGAGAGCATGTCCGAAGGGTTGCCTGCACCGCCTGTGCTTCACCTCGGTGAGCTGACTCAACAACGTCGCAAGACCACCAGTAACCTGCGATTCCGCTACGGATGATGGGACTTAGCTTTGTCTCGATGTCAATGCACCAGGGCGATGCGCTCGCAAGATTTCTTTCCGTTCCAGGACCAACAAAACGGACGAAGGATCTGATGATGACAGAGATGCCTGGGCTGGGGGGCCCGGCGCCCAGACGGTGCGGCTGTCGATGCCCCCCTGTCAACGCCGAAGTCGACAGATGCGCCAGCCAATGATCGACAAAACCACCCAATCGCGGCTTGCGGTCTGATTCCCCAAGCCACATGTTATCTCCAACACCCACCCCACCCAAGGGGACACCGTCGTTGTCAGTTGTTGCGCCGTGCAGAGTGCAAACGTCCAATTTTACATTGGAAGCGAGCTGATACCGGTCCAGGCGGGGATTGGTGATGTCAACAGGCGGAGCGGGATGCGTTCAACGTTCGTGGAAACAAAGCGGTTCCTTCGCGTCAATCCGTCATTGCTTGGTATCCAGCCCCTTAACCGTGTTTGGACCTCTCGCGTGTTCCGAGCTCCTGGGAAATAGCGCGCCCGTATTGCTGGCCTGATCGGTTGTGCTCCAGACGACAGGTCATCATTGAGCCCTTTGACCTCCTGGGCCGAGGTCAATCCTCACCGCATCGGGAGGGCTCGACTGCTGATCCTGGTGCAGGCTTCGGCGCCAACCATCCTCGGTCCATGAATCGTCGACAGCTGGCACATCTCGAGTGGCCTGAGGGGACCGAAGCGGGTGCAGTTGTGGAAGCAGGTGGGCGGAGACGACAACCAGGTATAAATCGTTTTCCGACGTGGGCGGCCAGCCGAGGGTTCGATGGGGGGTGTTGTTGATGAGGCTCCGATCCGATGATTCAGCGGGTGGTGCACGCCCGTCTCGGCGATGAGTACGGTCGATAGCGGTGCGACCAGCAGTACAACCAGCGGTCCATTGGCGGTTGGTGAGACAGAAGGAAGCTAAGTGGACCAATGCTTATGTTGTGGGCGTGGGTTGGTCTTGGACTGTGGGCCATGGCAGGATTCGATAATCGGGGAGGGGGGCCTCGGTGAAGGTTGTCGTTGGGCGTGGTGGTGGTGGGTTATTGTTGTTGTGGTCGGCCAAATGTGTGCGCCTCTCCCTGACCATCCCTCCTCCTCCCTGTGTTCCCCCTCTTGCGCGCTTCCTCGATCAACAACCAGAGCTGTCGCGGAGGGCGGCAGCTGGAGTCCCACGGGTCTTTATGTGGAAGGCACGTTCATGCTCTTGATTGTCTCATTTGGCTGGCTGGGGGGCTGCGGGCAAAAAGCAGGGCGGCGCGCGGCCGCGGCCCTCTCCGGACGGGCGGACGGACCCTCGACGGACATGACAGGCGACGGACCCCCAAAGGGCCACTGCGAGCTGCGAACCACTCGACGGTCCTTTCTGCACTGTCAATCACTGCCCCCCTGAGACCCCCTGAGATCCCAGCCAGTCCGGCGACTGCAAAGCCTGGTTCCCGCACTGGATGCACAGCGCTCGCTCGCTCAACTTCTAGCACCCGACTGGGTTGGAGCGCCTTGTCAGTCGCTGTCCCTCGGGTGCCAGCCGCGTCTCTTCTACCCGAGCGACGACCAGACCTCAGACCTCAAGCAGTTGCACGCAACCGCACCCACCCGAGACCAGCATTGACAGATGCCAGCCGGCTGTCAGATCTGCGTCGGAGGAACACGGTCTCAGACTTCGCCGCCTCCAAGTCACATGAGATGGAAATCCGCGATGTCCGACTTCATCGTCGTCATGACGCGGTGGTGGCGCGGAAACGCCTCGGACATGGCCTGAACTCTCTCAACGGTGCTCCGGTGAGGAATTTCCCATTGCCCACTGCCCCAGCGCGCAGGCAAATCGTCAGATTTTCCCACTTGCATCAGTCCACTGACGGGTTCGGCCATATCCCCATTGCCAACGGCCTTACCAAGGCCTGAACGCGCACGCAGCGCAATATAGCCGCCTCGGCATCGAAGACTCAACACCTGAAAACAAGAAGCCCCATCGGCCCGAACCCGCTCCACGCAGGACAGACATGTTGGCTGCTGGACAAGACATCTATCTTGTTATCATCGTAACGTAACTATTCTCAGCAGGCCGCCGTCACGGACAATGCAATGCATGTTTGCGAAGGACCCTCATGTGAAGCTTTTCGGCTAAAAAGACTCTGAATATTGAGGTCGCAACCTCAAGTCTGCCGAACAGCAGCTTGTGTAGCCCAACGGGGGGTTGCAACGTCCGTAGGCATCGGCTCTCAGGTCACGGCGCGTCTGTGGTTTGATACTGACGGCATATTTCGCGGCTTCGACTTGCTCCCGCTGCCGCCCCTTGCCTATCGACGAACCGCACTCTCTGGCTTCGGCACCGAGATATGTTCTAGAATATCGGTGCGCAGGACGTCGAGAAGCACTCCTGGCCTCAGACGACAACGGCCTGCATGTCTAGCGCGAGATGCTGTTGTGGTCTGTGGTTGGCACTTTGTGGTAGATATTGGCCACCGGTATTGTTCACCACGTTTGACAGCAAACTTTATGCCGTGGACGAGTTCCGGGCGGGTTCGGCCTCACACGGCGAATTACTCGACCCTGCTATGGCTTTCTCCATATCTGATGCAATTCAGAACCAGAGCCAGAGCCAGAGCTTGTCGAGCCGGGTGTCGTTGGGGGCTTCCCGTCGGTGAGTGCCTTGGGTGGGATATTTTCAGGGCAGCCGGCAGGTCAGGCAGGGGAAAAGAAGGGGGAACGGCCGGGACCAAAACAAGGGTGGTGGTGGTGGGGAGGAGGAGAGGTCGTCGGGGGAAACATGCCACTATCCCGATGCCACCTTCGCCTTGCTGGGCGGCTGTTTAGGGCTCAGGTATTTTTCTCCCCAGGCGAACCATGAGCCTCAACCACACCACGGCGCCCTTCCCCGAGCCGTCCCTGGGCCTGGGCCAGGCCGTCTGCGCCTCCCCTTTTGCACTCCGGCGGCGTCTCTGTCTCTTTCTCATCAGAGTCTCAAAGAAGAAGCGCCCCATGCATGCCGCGCGAGATCAGAGACCTGTGCAACTTCAACCCCGGGTCCCAGTATTCGGGCTCTCGGTCATCGTCGCACGCGCACGTGAATCCCCTACTGCGTTGCGTAATAGGCCCATTGTTCTGCAGGCAAGCACATGCCTGTCAATGATGTGCTTACTTGCAATGTCCGGACGGTCGAATGATACCGTGGCTGGGGCTGGCTGGAGAGGCATGTGCTCGAATGCCAATGGGACTCATCAATGGGACTCATCAGGATGGATCATATCGAAACACGTCCGTAGCGATATGTCGCCGTCGGTCTAAGGCCCCGTGGTGGGAAGAAAAGGGCCGGTAGCGATTGATTGTATTCCAAGGAGAAATAAACAACCGAGACGCAGCATCGGAGGGTCGGCCCCTACAAACCAGCGATGCCCACAACCCCTACGCCGCGACAGTGCTCACGCAGCAAGGTGGTGCGGGACAGCTTCCCCGACGACCGACCGACAGACAACGACACAAACTCAAAAAAAAAATGGGGAAACAAGTTACACGGTACCCCAACAACGACGTTGAACTCAAATCCACCGCCGTCCAATGTCAAGCCCGGATATACGAAGCCAAGCTTCTTACACAAGGAAGGCCATGCAAGCATGACAGCGTATGCTATATCCGCCGTCAAAAATACATCTAGAATATAAGTTCACCGATGGATACCAAGCCCGAGCTCGATACCAAAGCAAGGCCGTTGAAACCTCAACCTCCCCGGAGCTGGGCGGCGGCGGTCAAGCAACCCCTCCCCCTCGGACATCTCGAGAGGGAAAAAAAAAACAGGGAATAGGAACATCAAAGGCCGGTGACCGAACGCAACTCCCTCACCTTCCTTGCATAGTTCTCGGCCTCCTGAAAATCCCTCCCGTCCACGTTTTGTCTGCCTGCCTGTCTGTCTATCTGTCTGCGATGTCCGGACACCGACGGGATCTATACCGATGCTGCTACTTGGTAACCAACCAACCAACCACCTAACCGCCCTGCCTGCCTAGGTAGCATGTGCGGTCGGTAGGTAGCAAGGAGGCACCGCGGTTCGGGACGTCTGCGCAGCGAACAACAAGTGTGTAAGTCGGACCAGTCAGGATCGGAGCCAGTGGGGAAAACCCACTAGCCAGTCGGCCGTGATGAATGGCAGCATATTCTGAAACGCGGAGCCACCATCCCGCCAAGCTCCCAAGTACCGCCCTATCACTCCGCGTTAGCAATCCGCACCCAACGCACCCCAAACAGAATAACACCCCCCGATGGCCGTGTTCCCCCGGACCTGCTCACGACCGACGCGCTCGCTCGGAACCGAAGCCCGCACCTTAGTAACCGAACTCGCCGAGCCGGGTATGCACACGGTTGATTGGTCCCTTTTTTTTTTCTCTTTCTCTCCTTCACCCTGTAATCGTTCGCATATGATGGGGAGGATGGGAAGGGGAAAACCCACTGTTGCATTCCGTCCCTACCTACGCCTCTAGAAGAAGGGGGGCCCGTGGCGGTCCGGAGGGACCTGATATCTGTACTGTGCCACGCTCAGCCGAGCATGTATTTTCTTGATATATCGACGACAAGCAGAAACCTCCAGCCAGCCCAGAACCCCAAACTCTCGTTTGTATCTGCCCTGAACAGAAGACAACAAGCCAAACCACCTATCTATCCATCTAGACGGTCGAAAGAAATCTAACACCAAAAAAAAGGCATACGTCAGCTCCTGCATGTCCCCCTCTTCATCAACACCCCATCTTCCCTTCCAACTCGCCAGAAGCAAAAGCAAGCCAGCAGCAAAAAACGCACGGCAAAGGCAAGGCATGGGCGGGTATGTAAGTATGTACCTACCCATCCTGCCCGCACCCGCATCTCGCTCTTCCTATACGTCCGTCGTCCGTCCTTCCTACTTCCTTCCTACGCCCGAGATAGCATCATCACTCTCACTCGCTCTCTCGCTCTCGTCCGTACGTACGTACGTTACGTGTCTCTCCTCCTTCACTTTCTCCTCTCGTCCCTGATATGCCCGAGCCCGAGCAAAGCACCCCAGAGTGCGACGAGACGCAGCATGGCATGGCATGGCACGCACGCCGGAGCGAGGGAGTGGGGCGCGCCTCCTCCAAACCCACCTGCCTCACACTCACATACCTAGCGAGCGGACATCTGCATCGGTGACGGGTGTGGTGCGTATATTGCATTTGAACCTCCCGCCTCTCCTTCCCACCCCTCCTCCCCCTCTTCCCCCCGACAAACAACAACGGGGAAAGATCTGCCGCATCATCCCCAGTTTTTCCCTCTTCCCAGTTTTGGTTGTGTTGGCCTGCCTGGCCAGGCGCTTGGGCGCCCGGAGCTCGGTATCGACCAGCAGCCGGCCCGGGTGGGGAAAAAAGGGTTGGGGTAGCTATGCGATGGGGCACGACCGACGAGGGACGAGTTGAAGATATATGGGGCCGCCCCGGAAGGGTCCTCCCCATATATCGGAGCGTCTTCTCGTTTTGTCCCGACCGTACATATATACCCTCCCTCTTCATTCCCGTCTGCTCCCGCCCGAAGGTCTATATATAAGAACCCTTGGGGCAGTGCCCAGCTTCCATGGATCACTCTTCCTCTCAACAATGCCTCGCTTCACCGTCCACGACATCGAAGCCTCGACGGACTGTGGCCGACGTACGGTAGCACAGTGACGATGAAGTGCCATTGGTCAGGACTTGTGTGATGGTGATGGGAGGACGACACCAGGCCCGACGCTTGAAGGGAAGAAGGATCTCCGAGAGGGACGACACCAAGCCCGAGCATGGTCGGGGCAAGAGACAGGACCTTGGGATGTTTTGTTGGAACTCGACTTGCGGTTCGGCCGAGGATGACGCACCCGCATCGGCCCGTCAGCACGATGACCCCTCCGGTAAAAGGAGGTATTGAGTCACGTGACTCGGTTAGCGGTTGGTTGTGCACTTGCATACCACATCACAGTGTTGAGGCTCGGTGGAGGTGGGTGGGTGGAGAGGTGGGACGGATGTTGGGGAAAGAGGGGGAATCCACTGAAACAACCTTCGACTCGAAGACCTCAATCGATGACGGCCTCCCGATGGACGAAAATACCGATGACGACGACGAAATCAGTGGTGGCGGAGGTCAGGAAATGGCGCTGGCAACCTGAAAAGGCTGTTCTCCAGGCAAGAGAAATGGGAAAAGACAGTGTCAAAAAGGGCGATGCGCCGTGTTCGCGTCTCCATCACGATGCTGTTTGGCGACCCGACTTGTCCTCTCCTCCCCTTTTCCGACAGGGCAAATGGACAGCACGCGCCTACAGCACATGAAACCCGTAAAGGGTCCTTTTGCTGTAGCTTGGCTTTCCACATGTCGTCGATTCAAGGCCGGAGACGAGCGATGCCGTCGCGTCTGACATGCCGAAGGAACAAGAGCCTCGGGAGGACCCACACACCTGGTGGTCGTGTTGGTGGGCCGATACGGAGCCGTTATTACCCACGCCGCGAACTGCTCCGGGAGCACGGGAACGCCGTCGAATAGAGCCGTCATCGAAGTCCCGCTTCCCCGCTCGTATCAGCAGTGGTCAGCACCGGCTTGAAAGGTGCGCGAGCCGACCTGAAGCATGCGTCGACGAACGAAGCCAAGCCTTTGCCGATGGCCGAAAAGAAGCACTTGTTCATTCACTACCCACCACATTCGCCGACACATTCCCCGACGCCCGACGACGCATCATCATCTCCACTACTCGACGAACACGAACGCTGGCTAGCGAGACTGGTCTCATCGACACTGAAACCATCGCACCGACTCGCGCAACCATATCGACGATCCGTCCGAATTGAGAAGACGATAAGAATGTGGGGGTTTTGCGAAAACAAACAGAGGGACTAGGGCCGATTGTCGCTTGGCGCCGCCTTTTGCAGGGAGGGTGTGAAGCGATCAACGACCAGGGACCGCTGAAAGGGGGTGTGAAGCTTCTGAAGTATCGCGACTTCCTCCGTTTCTCCACAACAAAACGTTCCAAACCTCGACGGAAACAACCTCGTAATCCAGAACAATGCGACGCTGCGCACGGTCCTGTGGGAAGTTCTGGTTTGGGCGCCAGAAGGGGCGTGGAAGGATTGAAAACGGCGGAGAACAGTGCAGTTCAGGCCCTGTTTGGGCGTGCTGCCCAAGGGGCTTCCCCAGGCGGTCAAGGCCTTGGGCGGTGGCTCAGCTGCAGCCTCACCGTCAACACGAGGTGATATTGACGGGCTAGCGGCCGGGGTGGGTGTGCATCTTCCGGGCTGGGCTTATAGCGCTTGCCGAAGACCGACAGAAGGGTTTTGGGTGTGAGTTCTAGCGCCTGCAAGCGCTGCGGGGGTACTGGAAACAGCGGCACAGGATGAACGGGACCTGAGGTTGGGGCCTTGTGTCGATGCCACGGTGCCTGGTCGCGCCCTGAAACCGTGCAGCAAGCAGCACGATGCAACGCCGCCAACACCACCAAAGCCCACTGCGCCCACATCGCAACGTTGGTTTGCGGTGTCTCCTGGGACCCACGACGGGAACTTTCCCTCCCGCGGTTTCGTGCGGCTCTGTGGTCGGTAGTAGCAATAGATTAAAACAATGGAACATGAACACTGACCGATCAGACCCTTCACTGCGCTAACCATGGACCGTGAAAACGCGAGCCGTGCGATTGAAACATCTGCGGAGAGTCAATAGCCCGCCTTACGCTGCCCGTATCCTGCCCTGAACGGGACCCACGATGACCTGTGAGCTGCGGGTCGCGGGGCAAAACCGACGCAGTAGGGCGCTTCCTCGGACAGGTATCCCAATTGAAGGTCGATGCGAAAGAATTGACGTTCGTCGCCTGTGCGCGCGCGCGTGGACTGGGTGGTGAATCCTGGGAAATTGCGAGGCGCACGTAGTCGCAGCAGGGGCCGTTTCCGATGCACCGACGCCGACGACAGGAGAAGCCCAGACCCAAGACCCGCGCAAATGGAAGCAGGGGAAAAGGAGTTGACATCGAAAGGAGAAATGACGCAACCCATTCGCATCAGGAGCCGCCAGTCGGAAAGTTATAGCATCGAAAAGGGGAACGATATTCATTTCGATCAACCTAATAGTTTAGTTTTTGCCCAGGAGTGATGATACCTTCTTGCGAGCGGTTGCAGCTCTGTACTGCGCATACGAGGTAGCTGAGAAGGTGTCGGCCGAGATTGGCGAGCCTTGCGGACGCAGTCGACGCCAGTGTCGCCGTTGGAGGGGTTGTTGGCACCGAAAGCAGAGATTACGAGAGGTGCCAGCGAACATCGAAAGCAAGCCAGCTGCAATGCAAGTCTCAGCTGTTGCTTCTCGTCGACACACCTCGCATGGGACCTTGATGGCCCCCTCGCAGACCTCGCAGCCCAGCCCTTGCGTCTCTCAGGAACCCTGTCTTGGCTTGCTGGCTTGGCGAACTCGATTGAGCTCAGAGCAGGCCAGCCCCCCCCGCTAATCGAATGCACGGTTTGCCAAGCCAGCGCCTCCCGTGACTTGTCAGCATTTCTGTGGGTTTGCCCCACAATAGCCCACCACTGAGCAGCACGCTGATGTCAGCGGGCAAATCCGAGGCAGCAAATCACGAGAGCAGCGTCAGGAGGCCAACAGGTCAGAGGTTCACTATCGCCGTTATCGAGACCGCTGTTTTGTTTTTTTTGTGCTGCCTAACGGCTTTTATCACATCAGCCCGCCGCCGCCGAGAAGCGGATGCACGAAGGAGCCAGATCCCAAGACGGATAACGCTGCTGATACATTTCGTTTGTAATCATTTTCCCAAGTTAGCTACTGCTCCGCATCGCAGCGTTCACGACTCGCCGCACTGAGCCCAGAGCGCAAGAGCCGCGCTTGCCCGTTCCTGCCTTCCAGGTTGCGGATCGGGATCTCGACAAATCACGCCACAAGGTCCGGGTCCCCTTATCGGTTGGCCACCATTAGCACCTAGGTACTGCGTAGTCGGTCACTGCGCTGCACTCACCGTCACTGTCACTGTCACCGCTGTCGCTGTCGCTGCAACCATGAGAGCCATCATCGCCGTCCCGGCCATTGGCCTCCTGGTGTACCGCGCCCACTCCAAGAACTCACTCACCCCCGGCGGCATCTTCGCCGCCTTCCTCACCGCCGTCGCCCACGCCGTCCACCCCTGGAACCTCCCCTTCGTCCTGCTCGTCGTCTTCTTCCTCGCAGGCACCCGCGCAACACACGTGAGTCCCACACTTCCCCTGAACCGAACCCCACAACCCCCCCATCCCACCCCCTGAGCCCGTGTTTACATTCCCCCCCTAACCACCAACCTACCACCTCCCCCCTGAAACATCCCGTATTAACCTCCTCCCAGGTCAAAGAATCCATCAAATCCACCCTAACCCTCCCCTCCAAGGGCACCTCGGGCGGCGAAGGCCCCCGCACGCACATCCAAGTCCTCGCCAACTCCCTAACCGCCTCCCTCTTTTCTCTCTTGCACGCCCACCAGCTCCACCGCCGCAAGCAGGCCCTCTTCGCCGCCGCCCAGGCCGGCAACGCCAATCCCTCCTCCGGCCTCGGCAGCCTGTGCTTCGCCTGGGGCGGCGACTTGCTGGTGATCGGCATCATCGCCAACTACGCCTGCGTCGCGGCCGACACGTTCAGTTCCGAGCTGGGCATCCTGAGTAAGGGGGAGCCCCGCCTGATTACGAGCTGGCGGTTGCGGAAGGTACCGCGGGGAACGAATGGCGGAGTTTCGGGGATGGGGTTGATGGCGGGGTTGCTGGGGAGTATGGTGGTCGTGACGGCGGCGGTGTTGACGCTGCCGATGTGCTCGGAGGAGATGGAAGGGCGGTTCGGGGGCGGGGACGCGTGGAGCCTGGAGCAGAGGCGCGTGTTGATTGCGGGGTTGACGGTCTGGGGGCTGTTGGGGAGCGTGGTGGATAGTATTCTGGGGGGCTTGTTTCAGAGCACGGTCAAGGACGTGCGGACGGGGAAGGTGGTGGAGGGGGAGGGCGGCGTGAGGGTGCTAGTCTCGGCGGATGCGACGAGCACGAAGGCCACGACGGAGGTGAAGGCGGCGTTGTTGTCCGGGGAGGGCAAGGATGCGGTGGAGAAGCAGGGCGGCTCGGCGGCGGTGGAGGGCGGGCCGAGCCCGGATCGGTACGATGCGAGGAATAAGCATCGGCGGTCGAGCTTTGGGGATGAGAAGCCGTCGAGGGTGGTGGAGAATGGGTGGGATCTCCTGGACAACAACGACGTCAACTTTTTGATGGCGTTTGGGATGAGTGTGGGCGCCATGGCGGTGGCGTCGTGGTATTGGGGGGTGCCGCTGAGCAGTATTTGGGCGTAGAGTGTACGCCGCGGAGGCTCTTTGCATGTTCATGGTCAGCCAGTTCTGGGAGATGTTGTTGAAGGTGGTTGTGAGTTGGGGGCTTTGAGAGCGGCGTGATGGATACCCTGCGTGTGGAGTTGCCATTGCAACAATGGCATGATGAATAAAGCATTATCCTTGAACTTGCCTACTTTGTTATGGTCTTTCGTTAGTTTTGTTGGACACTTCATGTCAAGTGGCGTGAACGACCGTCAAGGCCCTGTTGCAGCCCCTGAGTCAAGGTCGACGGACTTCGCATTTTCCACTGTCTTTGTCTAAGCGCCTCAGAGGACCTGGGTTATTCTGGCTCGTTTCTGAGGATACATATCCGTCTCCAGTCCCATCCAGACACGAGTCCATGGAGTCAACAGGTTGGGTAAAGGGCTGTGGCGAGAGTGGCTGTGAGAGGAAACACGGAAACGATACCCCTTTTAGGATCCTCATCGACTATTTATGAGGTATAAGCTGGAACGACAAACGCACACAGTCTTGTTGTCTCACAGTTCACGTCAATGCCGCATTGCTTATCAAAACCTTGACCGCCGCCAAAGTCATTGCATGAAGGTGTCAAGGTTCCACCACAAATCCCCAACATCAGCGCACGAAGCTGGGCAACTGCCATTGAGGCTCGATATGAACGCCTTCATGGGCCACTTCCTTCTTCAGTGAACGAACTACATCGAGTGTATCCAATAGATACCCCATATGGAAGTGACGCTTGGGTTGAACCGTTTCGGCCACGGACAGACATACAGACACTTCAGGGGTCGACCTCGGCAGACCAATATCAACAGCTACACGCACACTGTCGTCTCGATAGCAGCTACAGATTGCTGTTTTTGGGGCAATCGAAACGAGTATTAGCGACATACGCTCAGCACAATAGAACGGCATGATGTGTGCCCCCAGTCCGTCACGAACAAACGTGCCTTGCCCCTTTCTGTCGCCCCGCCCACCAAGCCCAAGCTACCACTCAGTTTCCCGGACATAATTTCTCCGTCTTCATGATGGTATCACCCGTTTTCAAAGGCCGGGTGACGTCCCGCTGTGAGAATATCCGCAAGTGTCCACCCACCCACTCACCGTTGTCTGCGACCCGACGTCTCAGCATCACTTGCAAAGTGCCCTTTGTAAACGAGGGTCTAGAGCTACAAGTTTAATTAGATACCGCCCTCTATCAAGACTCCGTGTGTGCTATCCGCCTCGAGCCGAGCCTCTCCCGTGGGGGTCGCAGACAAATAAGTGGCCGGCCGGGAACGACATGCAGCACGCAGACGATGTCTTCTCGGGTGCTCGAGCCGGGAGCTGCCGTCGTGGTTTGAGCTTCCTCGTATGCGGACCAGTCGTTTCCTCGCCGCATATTGAGAGGGGGACTTTAGATAAGGTTATCAATCCTTCATTACCAGCAACCGAGTTCCCAACACACACCGCCGAGCCAAGTCCCGGGAAGCATGCAACACTTGTTATGGGTCATTCATCACGACTGACATGATTTGAGCAAGTGTAGCATTACAGCATATACCATCACAGCCCAATCCCATGGAAACACCACGCTGTCGACGTCTCCAGGGCGTCAAAAATAGAAACGGTAGCTGTTGTTTGCGGCTTTAACCAGCGTGCCGTTCTCGACTTCTCTTGGCTTTGACCTGTTTTTTTCTTTCCCCCCCTTTTAGCGAGGACAAGATTGAAGACATACCGCGAAGCGCGCTACCGAGTACATTTGCCGCGATAGTGCTCGCCAACCTACATGTTGCGCAAAATACTACCCCCGTGAAACTCAGATAGGGTAGTGTTGCTATGTGCAGAAGGGGATGTCCTGCAGTCGACATATACTGTCTCCTACGTTCAACCAGTCAGCCCATGCCAATTGACTAGCGGATGCGGTCGCCGTCGGGCCGGGTGAGCACCATTCTCTTGCAGACAAGGAGCAGGCGGAGGGTGTCCGTTCAGGGTGTCTATTCAGTTGTCGTCAGCATCAGTATCCCGCGTCACAACATGAAAGGAGTCGAGTCCAAGGCTTTCCACCCACGTTAATGTCTAATCCTCGGGATGGATAGGTAAGCTCATGCAAATGTAATCGCTGTGGAAAGGATAGGGTCGAATCGGGGGGTAGTAGTGCACAGCTCGGCCAGTGATAAGCTCAATCGCATGTTCGGGAGAAAGGAGGTTTGGCTCGCGGCTGTGATGGGCGGATGGGAACTTCTCATGATCCTACGTTTGGTGGCAACACTGGATGGGAGACGACCAAAAGGTGTAGCTGACAATGACCCTAGAGACAATAGCCAGACAATATACCGTTGCCAATATTTGCAATGTTCTGGTGGTTGGTGTTGTGTCCCCTTGGTTTGTAGCAGCCTTGTCGTGAACACCTCCGCGATGACAGCTTCCAAACTTGAGTACTTACCACGCTCTTATTCTCTATATTTTCGTACCAATGTTCAATCGACATGGTATGCCCGCTCTCTTCAATGCAGGCCAGTTCGGAGCTCGCCAGTCCAATGTTGTGATTACCCCCGAGTTGCGAGGGGTTTGAGATTCTCAACGCCCGTGTGGGTAGCAACTGTCCATCCAAGTTGTTTATTGTTGCGCAATCCGACATTCCTCGAGTGGATTTACATCATCTTCGTTAGAGGAAGAGTCAGCTAGTTGATAAGATATATAGGTAAATTCGATCAATCTCATGACGATGGATCTGGCGAAGGGCACTCCCACTGACATCAGTCGGTATACCTCCCGTTCCAGAGCTGGAAAAACCCCCAAGGAAGCTATATCTCGTGAATAGATCGTAACAATACTGAAATAACTCAAGCTGAAAACTGTGGGAGTAAACGAGCACGCAAGTGAAGCAAAAAAAGGGGTCAACAACATCAAGCCAAAAGAACCTATCCAAGGAAAAAGAACACACAAACACCAGAAGTTTGCTGACCACCGCTGAACCAACCACCACACAATCTGGCCCTCATTTGGTTATCAGTACCGAGCATGACACCTTGCCCAACCTCAACCAGTGAACTTCCCTTTGACCCCTGAAAGTCTGGATACCATAACAGAAATAGTGACCCCTGTCGTCACAACGCCCACCCCAACTCCTAAAGCACACGCTGACCTAAACGATGGTGACCTCCTGAATAATGTCATCCAGCCGAGGATCGCGAAGGGTCCCATCCATCCCCAGACCATATCCCAGCCTCAGGCCCTCTGTCTCAGCAAGCATCTCAGCAGGCTCCAGCCCAAGCCTGTTGATGATAAGTCTCAAAAAGCGGTCCCCTTCATAGTAGTAGAACATCCCAACCCTTGTGAACGTGGAATCCCCTTCAGTTCCTGGTGCCAGAAGGAGGCCTTTCACAAAGTAACCTGGATCCCGCGATCCTACGCAGTACCCAGCTACAAAGACAACAAGCAAGTCTTCCTTTATTTCAGATCTCTCATCCCACCCGACAAAAATCATGCCACTAGCATTGTCGAGTTCGGTGAATACGGGTCCCGGGTCATGTTCTGTCGGCGGCTCTAGTGCAGAGTACCCAAAACCCGTCAAACGCACCCACATGACGATACCTCGAATGCGAAGAGTGCCCGAGACAGAACCATGCGGAACTGGCTTGTCCTTGACAGTTACGTCTAATATCTCGAGAAAATATGCAGTAGTATGCTCGTCGTCTTTGAGATAACGATCGTCTGCAAATATCGGGGTGTCACTATACTTCATCCAAGACCACGTCGGCGCCATATCCGGATTCGTTGATGCTGTTGGAATAATGCTCGTGTACCAGCAGAGCTGTTTATGCAGATCTTTTTGCCAGAGTCCGGCGAGGTAATCATCATCCAAGCGGGCTTTGAGTTCGCCGACAAGACCGGCAATAGCCACCGGCTTATCGGTGCAGACGGTGAGTTTCGTGCGCGAGTACACATGAACGAGATGGGCCCAGCCTCGCCGGAGTTCTGGTAAGGAGGTGAAGTCGATTCGAGGCTTTGCACCGTTCATAAGGTCCCAGCAGTATGCCTTGGGTATTCCATCCGGGAATTGCTCCAAGGCCACCAACTGCGGGCATTCCCAGAACACGGCATCCTTGGCGAAGTTGAGCTGTCTTCTAGCTAGAAACCGCTCCTGCAGCACCCATCCCCGTCTGTTGAGCGGTGCTCCCCCGATATTGTAGTAGAATATGTGAGAATGAGCGATGTGAAACTCTTCGTCGCCAAGGGAGATGGTAGTGGGTGCGACAATAGCGGCATCCCTTTGGCTGAAGCAACCCTGACTCCCATCTGCTGCCCATGTCGCGGCGATGTTGCAGGTTGCGTGCTTATAAATAAGCCCCATCACAGAAGACTGCTCTTCCCAGTCTGTGGTGTCGCCCGGGTCCTGCATGATGCACAGGGAATCGATCCAAATGTACCGGAATCCTAGGGATACGGCGATGCCGATGGCATCCTGGTATGTTTTTGGCAGTTCCACAACCAGCTGCTCCTGGAGTCGGAACCGGTCAAATGTCGCCTTGGTCAGGCGGGTGTGTACTGTGCCAGGGGGGCCCCAGCAGTGGCTCAACGTGAGATATGGAGGGTAGCTGTATGGAGCTGGGGCGACTTCGTTCTGTGTTGTCAACCGCCACTTTGGGTCGGTGTCATTCTCGTTCGAGCATATTTTGATGATTCTTGCCGGAAAGAATGTCGTATCTTTGTGGAGGGCTTGGCACTGGTCGTGGGTCTCTGAGCAGATACGGAGCCAGTGGCGCCATAGGTCTGGACAGTCCGATGTGCACGTACTTTCGCGTTGGAAGAAGCTGTTGCCAGCGAGGAGGGTTGGTCCATCTTCGGTCTTGACAGTTCGGCTGAGGTTTAAGGATGCGAACAAAGTCCCTTTCCTGTCCTTCAAGGAAACCTGGGAGTAGGATTCTGAGTCGGACTCCGATTTGGAGTACGATTCGACGTCGTAAGCGTCTTTGAGACTTGCGTAAAACACTTTGCACCAGATGAATGGGGATTTATAGTCCCACAGCTGCAGCAGTCTGTCCAGTCTCCCCGGGAGGCTTTCCTTTCTGATCAAGGACACCGAGGCGCGAAGGGCTTCTACTGACGGGTCTCCGAGAGAGGATAGAAGCCCCTCCGTCCACTTGCTCCGGCATCGTTCAATAACATCGAGGCATTCAGTCAAGCTTGAAATCGGGACATCTTGATACTTATTGTTGAAGTTTTGTCGAAATATCTGGCGGCAGAACAAACACCCTTGCAGGAGAGAGTCGAGGAATGTATGGTGGTACTGGTGAACCGTAGCGTATGCTATACCGTCCTTGGTGTTTTTGGATTCTGTGACGGCAGCCTGGATAGCTGTTTCGCACTTTCCACACAGCATGACAGAAGCGTTCCGGGTGGGATCGTCTTGCGGCAAGATCGTTGACCGGGGGATGTTCCAGGGGACAGGCGGTATTGTCGGGGGCCAAGCGCGACCAATCGTGGGGGTTTTGATCAGGGATGCCAAAGAATTGTAGATTGAGAGTTCCGGTGTGAGGCTCTTCGGTGTTGAGGTTTAGGTTGGGCAGATCTCGGGGAGCAGCGAGTGGTGCGTAAGGCAGCAGTGACGAGCCAATCATTGACCAGCAGTTCAGCTCATTACTTCGCCCTCATTCCTGCCTCCCCAAGGCTCGCTCAATTTGGCTTGTTGTGTTTCCAGATTCTCCTACCTAGGTACTTGACCAGAACGCTCTTTCTTTTTGATAATAATCGTCAGATGTCCTTTGAAGTTTGAAGACCAAATACATCACCACGCTCAGCACTGTTGATAATCTGTCAGTTGAGAGATCAGGACTGGAGGGACGCAGTCAGAGGAGTTTGCACCTTGAGCACCTCATACTCAGCAACATCCCCCCCAAAAGAGAGAGCAAAGTGATCCCATTCATCACGTCCCTGGATATCAAAAAGGAAGTTGTGACGAGAGTGGGATTCGAACCCACGCCCTTTCGGACTACGGAATCAGGGGATCTGAGATCTCATGATGTTATTAAGGAATTCCTTAACGTAGCCTTTTTCTTAGGTTTAATTCCTTTGCTTTTTGCCTTAGACCGCTCGGCCATCTCGCCTTTGTTGATGGTGTTTCCTTGCTCGGAATGGTGTTGATGAGGAGCGGATGTGGGTTGTGGTGAGGGATTTGGCTAGAGTTAAGGTCGGGCGACCCACTTGAGATGGGGATGTGCTGGGATGAAGGAATTTTGAGTTTGGCCCAAGGTTCTCTGCTCCTTGCGGCTGGAGCAGCAGTGTGTTGTGAAGAGATGGTTGTGGGAGAAGCATCAAAAGCTTCATGGTGGAGCATGAAGGATGCGAGAAGCCGTCTTGCCTGTGTGTGACACAATCATTGCAGTACCACACACGAGATCAACCGGGGATCATTCCTTGTCATGAACTCAATCTGGGTAGCAAAGAAGTCGCAATGACAGGCAGACATCAAGAAGTATAATGCCACTAGCCATGTTCTAGTTTTGCTTGAGATAGGGGCACTAGACAAACGTGTTGCTGACAAAAATGAGGTTGGAGCTCCAAAGTAAACTCGCATGCCATATCAGCACTCTGGTGTCCTTGCAACCGGGTGACGTAGAAATACCCCAGAGGAAGAAAAAGACGCCTGCCAGAAGACGCGGGCTCGGGAAACCCCTGGGAACACGGGGAAAACACCAAAAATGAAGCTCATTTTAGCTTAGACTGGTTTCGATCCAGTGACCTCCGGGTTATGAGCCCGGCGCTCTTCCCCTGAGCTACTAAGCTTGTATTGATGGATATCTATTTGCAAAATTGATCTTAAGGAGGGTGGGACGTTGTGTGAGTCACAGATGCCGGATCCAGATGCCCCGCAATGGTGGAGCGGAACGTTCAAATGGGGGTTAGGGTTATACGGCACAACCTCCACACAAGTGAGAGGGAAAGGCCCTGAGAATCAAGAAATGGAATTCGAGATTCAGAGGATAAATAATTGAGATATGGAGATTGCGAGGACCCGCATGTTTTATTATTAAGCTCTCAGGCAGGTCGTCCCTTGGATGACTAGAATGTATGAACGCTACCAGCACGCTGCAACAAGCCCCTAACCCCACCTCACAACCTCACCTCAGCCATCTCATCAACAACCTCTTACACACGCTCACTTCAACTTCGCTCTCACATCCACAACCCACCCCTCACCAGTCCCAGTCTCACCACCAAACCCAAAACCACCTAACCATGGCCCCAACACCCCCCACCGTAATATGCCTAAAACAAGACTTTCTCACCTCCCAAACGCGCCTCCTCTCCCAACCACTCACCCCCTCACGCGCCTGGCGCACCGCCAACACCGCCGCCGCAGACTCCCTCCCCGAAAAAGCCATCGACGACGCGCTCTTCAAGCTCAACCACCAAATCGCCCAACACTCGCGACGCGTCTTCGCGCCGCAGGCCACGCGCCACGTCGCGGAGCAGATCGATCAGTTGTACTGGGACTCCGCGGTGGCTGCGACGGGTGATGATGAGGATGAGGGGGGTGTGGAGGAGGGGGTGCGGGAGGGGGCTGATCTTGGTATGTCTCCGTTCTGACTATGGTGGTGTGGATGAGACTAACTGACAATACAAGCGGACGCAAAAACCATCTCGTCGCTTCCTCCCACGTGGGAATCCATCTCCGCGTCGCAAGCTGAAGCGAACCCGCTTGAGGCCCGTCGGTATGCGGAGCTCGTGACGCAGCTTCAGGAGTTGTCCTCGCAGAGGGGGGATGCCGCGGCGAGAGTGGAGCGGCTGAAGAGGATGAAGGCGCTGTTGGAGCCGTTTGAGGATGTTGCGGCGGTGCAGGAGAACTTGGTTACGCGCAATGGGGAGGTGGAGAGTGAGTTGCAGAGGACGCGGATGCTGCTTGCGAGGGTGGGAGGCAGGATAGGACAGTTGAAGGGGAAGGGGGTGGATGGGAATGGGGATGGGGATGAGGAGATGGTGGATGTCGAGGGGGATGAGCGGAGGAAGGTTGGGGAGTTGCTGGAGAGGTTTTGAGGGTTTCAATGCCATCTGGTATTTTACAGGCTGGGTTTCGGGGGTCCACCTCATTGATCTGGGGAAGGAGCATCGGGAAATAAGTGGTCGCTGTCACGGAAGGCACGGTCATGGAGTTGCAGGGTACTCGGAGTCCATATCATTTTCGCCAAACAGGCAGACAGGCAGCGTGTTTTCAACCAGTGATACCCGCTTCCTTAGCACAACAACAAAAAAAACTGCTATTATCCAAACACCTCTCACATTGCATCGACAACCATCACCATCGTGCCACGCTCCCAATCTAGGCACTCACCCCCTCCCACTCACCCAATAATCGTCGCATCCTTCGCACTATCATCCAAATCCAACACCTTCGCCTCATCCTTCTCCCCCTCCTTCCCTTCACTCTCCTCCTTCTTCCCCTCCTCTTCCTCCTCCTCAATCTCATAGAAATTCGGGCGAATCACCCTCAGCTTGACAATCTCCGCATCCGCATCCTCCGCCGCAAACTGGTAATACACCCTCAGCCCAATCACCGCAACCGCATTCCACGGGTCCTTCTCAAACTCATCCTCGTGCTGCCGGCCAATCATCGGCGGGGGACCTCCCGGGCGAGGATTCGGAAGCGTCTCTATGCGAAGGCGCTCCTCGACGACGTAGTCCAGCTCGCGATCGGAGAGGTCGGATATGGACGCCACGGAGGCGATGTCAGGTCCCGATTCGGCGTCGGAGTGGTCTCTTTCTCGCTCTCGGTCCCCGCGTGGCGGGGGAGGGGGCGGGATGCCTCCGGGGCCGAGAGGCATTCTGCGGGGTGGGGCGTGGATGTATTGCGGTGGGAGGGGCGGGGGGTGGTGGTGGTGGTGGTGTCGGTGCTGGGAGTGGTGCCGGGAGTGAGAGGGGTGGGGCATACGAGCGGAAGGGGGAGGGGGGGATCCCTCGCTTTCGGCGTCGGGGTAGATGTGGTATGGCTCGGGTTCGAGGTGGTGCCGTTCGCGGGGAGGGTGTCGCTCGTGGGGAGGAGGGGGAGGGTGGGCTTCGCCGAGGAGGGATTTGAGGTCTTCCTTGAAGGGCTCCCAGCTTTCGAGGGTGTTGACGATGGTGCGGACCTTGTGTTCGATCTCGGGATGGAGACGAGGCGGGGGGTTGTTCGGTTCTGGCGTCTCTTGTCGGTGTTCGGCATCGGTTGCTTCTGGGTTGACCGCCGAGGGAGATCCGGGCTCGTCGGGGTTGATGACCTCTGGTGCAGGCTTCGAATCATCGACTGGGGTTTTCTCGGCATCCGCGACGACATCGCCTTGTTCAGCAGCCTCGGGCAAAGCCTCCAGAGAGGTATGGAAGGATGCTTGGCTTTCCACAGCGTCTCTCGCAGGCGGCGTCTTGTCTTCGCCAGTTGACGCTTCTGAGCCTGTCATGCCTGAAGCCGAGGTGGGAGGGGTGTTCTCTCCAGCGTCCGTTGAGGTTTCTGGCTCGTGGGTCTCGGGGCTGGTACTCTGGCCTTCGGCAGGCTCAACTTTCTCCGTTTTCTGCGAATCCTCTGGCTCGGTATTGGGCTCCGTTTGCCCCGGCTTGCTCTCCTCGGCCTCGTTGTCAGTCTCACGCTTTTCCTCTTCCGCCTTTCTCTCCTCAGCCTGTTTCTTGAATTCGGCCTCTCTCTTTTCCGCCTCCTCAGTTTCTGCTCGATGTCGCTCCTCCTCTCGCTTCCTCGCCTCGGCCTCTCGTTTCTCTGCCTTAGCCTTCTGCCGCTCATTTGCTCGCTGCACTTTCCTCCGCTGAGCGACCACGCGCTTCTGTTCAAAGTAATGTGACCTCTCCTTCTCTTTCATGATCATCTTCCTCAGCTTTTCTCTGTATTTCTCCTTCTTGCGCTTTTCGTATGCCTCCCGTGCGGCCTTCTCCTCGGCCGTTTCCACGATCTTGGCTTTCCCGTGAGCTAGGTCATATGCGAGACCAATGCGGAGGAGCTTTTCGCGGCGGGTTTTGGCATTCTTTCTCATCACGTCTTCTGGCGGCAGGGTATCGTCGTACCGCAGTGCGTCGATCTTGACGAGAACCAGGTATTCGCCGGCTTCAAGGTTGAGCTCGACATTTACGGAGCGGCGCATACGATATGAGCCTTGTGTGCGAACCAGATAGTCGTCTTCGCCAGCCTTGTGTACACGGAAGCCTAGGCTGAACTCGTACTTCCCCTCGAGTCCCCGGAAATAACGGTCGTCAAGCTGCGAGAGGACAATGACCACGGGGCCAGGCTTGGCGACAGTGAAGGCAAACTTGGTATCGTGGTACTCGATCGTCCATGGGACGGAGAGGGTGGTCCAGATGGAAGTCACCTTCCAATCCGGACCAAAGAGCCGGGTTCGGTCGAAGTTTTGGTATTTCCTCAGCAGCTCCTTGTAAGAGATCCAGAATGCCCCGTCGTCGCCGAAGCGGTGGTCGAGCTTACGGAGCCATTCAGGGGTCCATTCTTTCGAGCCGTCACCTGCTGTCGTCAGCACGAATTCATCTTCAAGGGTAGGAAGACTTACTCCACGCTCCTTTCCACTCTGACTTTCCCCAGGGGTTCTTCAGCAACAAAAGCCTCTCGCCATCCATCTCGACAGCTCGCATGACCGAGTAAGCATGCTGCTCGACAATCCCCTTCCTGTCTCCCCAACCCCTCCCCCACAGACCGGTCGAACATCCAAACAAGAAGGTCTTGTTCACCTGCATCAACTCATTCTTCCAAAAGCTCTCCCTATCCAGGATATCCGTCGTGAACAACTCCGAGGTGACACCACCGGTGAGGTCTTCTATCCCTTCGCCAGTGAACCCCCCTTCGATTGCTGCATAATCCCCATGCGCCTTCGCATACGCCTTCTCCAGCAACGGCAGCCAAGTCTCGTTTGGATTCTCGCACTGCGCAAAGTACAACGCCCCGCTATTGCTCTGGTACGTCTTGCGATATATCTCCTCCGAATCCGGCCGCTCCCTCCCGTCATCCCACAACAGCCTCTCGATATTCAACCGGTCCGACATGGCCTCGTCGTAGTCCGGCTTGGTGAGGTACAGCTTATCATCGATGATCTCACTGAACCACTCCCCGTCCCGGTGGAAAACAAACCCGTACACACCAACATCGGGATCGTGATGCACGCACAGCTTCTCGATCAGCCCAGGCTTGTTGCTCAACGTACACAACGCCGCCATCAACCAACAATCCCCATCTCGCCCCTGTCGCACATCGTTCGCCGTCGGCCCATCAATATAAAACTTCGGGTCGTCAAAGATCTCTCCCACCCGCTTCACGCTCTTCGGCGCGAATCGCGAGCCTGGCGTTCGCCCGTGCGGACGCCCTTCCGCATCTCCATCCCCGTTCCTCAGGCCAGCACCAGCACCAGTACCGACACCAGCGGCATCTCTCTCCCGCCTTCTCCGCCTGCGATGTCGCCGCCTCCCTCCCGAATGGGAACCCGAGTGGTACGAGTCCGAATCGCTCTCGTCAGAAGACGACTCGTCCTTGGTGTTGTCAAGCGACTCGAGACAGTCGCGCTTGGCAGTCTTGAGGTCAAACTCCAGATCAAAATGCGGGTCGCGATACTTCTGGTTGACACGACGGCATTCGGCAATGATCTTATCCACCTTTGCCTTGCAGAGCGCAGCAGCCTCGGAAAACGAGGCAGAGGCCGGGTGCGAGGGTGTTTCCTTCGGCGCGTTGCGGCGCGCGGAGCGCACGGTAGGGGATGCGGGGAGCAGGGTTGTTGCCTTGCCGGGGGCTTTGGTGGTGAACTTTTTCCAGAACTCGTCGATTTTCTTCTGGGGGGCTTTCTGGCGGTCTCGGTGGGCTTGCGAGAGGAAGACGGGCATTTCGGCTACGAGGCGCCGCCCGGGGGGGCCGGCGGAGGAGGAGGAAGAGGAGGAGGAGGACATGGTGATCGGTGGGTATCACGCACGCGATGGTAGTAGGAGAGGGGAGGCGCGAAATTATGTATGAGGAGGGATGATGATGCGCAGGCAATTGGATGGATGGATGGAAGGATGGAATGAGGAAAGAAGGAGAGAGAAAGCAGTGTCACCAGCAGGCTGCGGGCGACAGACAGACAGATAGACAGACAGACAGCCTTGTGGCCCATATATAGGAAGGGGGTGGTGAGTCCCCTCAATCAAGTGGGCGGTGACACGACACGGCGCACTCATTCAATTATTATCACTTTCTCATTAGGTAGGCAGGCGGATGGCTGCTTCAGCTTGCATTCAGCCCCCTCCCTCCCACCCTGTCGGAGTCGGAGACGGGCTGCTGCATGTGTAATTTTGGATGGGTATTGGTTGGTTGGTAGGTATGGTAGGTATTGAAGAAAGAAAGCTATGGAACATCGGGGGTTGTGGTAGGTGGGATGGTGATGTACGCAGTAGGGGAAGAGATTCCTTCGATGCGAGGGCTTTGTGTAAAGGACTTTACGTCTGTCTGTCTTTCTGACTGTCTGACTGTCTGACGGATGACTTGTTGACGTTCCAAATAGTTACCAACATAACTAGCAATTGTGGCATTTCCACGTCCTCGTGAAAGTATTTGCGTCACGTCGCATTGGGTAGGTACCTTAGGTAGGTAGGCAGGCAGGCAGGTATCCTGAAAAATGAAAATGAAACGTGCGAGACTCAGCCTTCGGATTTCCTCTGAAAGAGGCATCGGCCTGAGTGGCCAAGGAAGAGTGCGGTTGCTGCCTTTGTTCAGCCCGTTTGCTCCCGTCCTGGGTTCGCCAGTCGGTCGGTCGATAGGTCGCCAATGGCTTGCTTGGCTTGGTAGATCGTTACCCCACCCCCTGCCTGCCTAACTGAGTGTCTTCCTGATGACATCCCATTGCGTGCGTGCCGCTTGTCGAATCGACGGGGCCAATCCGATTTTGGGAGCGCGGTATTTTGACCATTGGGATGCGATGCGATGGACCCCCGCCCCACCCCGGGTCGGTCAACGGGTCGCGGTGGCGGGGAAAGGCCCGGAGGCACAAAGCAGCAGAGGGTTGGAATTCGCATACTTACATGCACAGTGGGAATACCATCAGTCTGCAACATCCATTCAGTCAAGCAGCAAGGGACATCCTTCGCGTTGTTACCTGTGTTGGTTTCTTCCTTTCTCAATGTCTTTCTCTCATATTCATTACAACTACAGTTCCATCACCTCTTGCCTGCGTACCCTCTCCTCCTAATGCTCTTCCACGCATGTATCATCCCTCGACCCGAGCCTCAGTACCTGCGTAGTCCTGTCACCTCCCCTTCCACGACCCTTTCATCCATCATCCTTCCTCGCAACACCATATACCATCTCTACATACCATTCCATTCCATGCCATGCTACATCCTCACACCCATTCCGATGCTAGAACGCCCGTCGGTCCCCTGCGCCCGACCAACCGGCAACATTATACAACGCACCATCCATCCGTTCTTCCTCCTTCCTTCGCTCCCTCAGCTCGCTCGCTCGACTTGGCAGGCACCGATGAGCCGGGGCGGAATGCCGTAAAAGAAAACAAGTATAATGTATATATACAAGAAGGACACCCCTTCTCTCCTTTCTCACGGCTCGACTTTTCCCAGGGCAGCAGAGCATCTCATCAACTCAATACAGTACGGATTATCCCCTCGGGTAACCAAGCCTTCCCATGTAACCAACCACCCACCTGTCCCCAAGACAGGCTTAGCGCGTATCCCTCGCACTCAAACTCGCAAACGCATCAGGGCTATGCCGCCCATTAGACCACTCCAGCCCTAGCGCCATAACGCTCTCCCTACTAGCGTTATACTGCTTCGGCATCGAAGTGTCCACCAGCGACTGCTGCGCAGCCGGTCCAACCGCGGTCCCATTCCCTGCACCCATGAAAGGGTTTTTACTCCCTGGTCCTGGGGCGGCTGGGGCAGCGGGGTCCGCTCGTGGGGTTTGGGCCTGTTCTTGGGACTGGAAGGGCGTAGGTGCGAGTTGGGGATAGTTGTAGAGGGCCATGATGGAGGCTTTGTCTGGCCGTTGTGGTTGCTGGTAGGGGTTTTGCTGGTATGGGTTTTGTTGATATTGGGATGGTATTTGCTGGGCATAGCCCATTTGCTGCTGTTGCTGTGGCATCTGGACGGGGTATTGTTGTTGTTGTTGCTGTTGCTGCTGTTGCGGCAAGCCCATCCCTTGGCTGAGGAACGGGTTGTTTTGCTGAGGCGAGACCAGCCCAGGTTGAGCAGCCGGGGCGTAGAAGTTTTGCTGGGCTTGTTCTGGGATCTGGGCCAGACCCGGTGACTGAATCCGCGTTGGCGATCTTGTGAAGGGGTTGTTACCGAAGTTATTGGGATATGCTGCCGTATTGACCATCAGTGGTTGCTGAGGCTGCACCTGCGCCTGTTGGTTCATAAACGGGTTGTAGCTTGCTCCTGTTGGCTGCGCCGGGAGGGGGTACGTTTGGCTGTGTTGGAACCCCATGGAGGAGTAGTTCTGGCCCATCGATGGGATCGGCGCCGTCATGGGTTGTTGCTGGTATATCGCTTGAGCTGTCATCTGCTGAGGACCAGCCATCCCTCCCGTATGATTCGGAAACAGTGGTTGCGATGGCGGCGCCAGAGTCATATTTTGGAAAGCCAGGTCTAGAGGTCCCGGGCCCTGTTGCGAAGGCATACCATACGGATTCGGCGACGACGAGAGGTACGGATTCCTATTCTGCAGGGTACCCGTCGACTGTGAGGAAAGCGGTTGAGGCGGTTGCGGCGTATCAAGCATATCGAAAGGATTGTTGCTCGCCGGGCTAATCGGCCGAGCACGAGCTTCCCGAGCAGATGTCGCCGTCGCAGGTGTCAGACTCCTGTTCGCCGAGTTCGTCTGTCCCCCCGTCGAAGCATATGGATTCGGCGACCGCCCCTCACCCTCACCCAACCGAACCAGAGCCTCTATCGTCTTCTCCAAGTTGCCGCCCACCCCCTTCAGCACGATAGCGTTTCTCTGGTCGTCGGTAAAGCCCATGTCTCGCAGCTTCGCCAGCTTAGCCTCCATGCTCTGCGCATCCACTTCCTGCACGCTGGCACCGAACACCTGGGACGGCTTGTTCCATCGCGGCGAGCTCTGGGAGGTGAGATCCCTCGGGTTCGGGGGCGGCTGGCTGTTAGCCTGGGCAGCCTTCGCTTTCGAGCCCAGCGGAAAGATAGACGACGCTGACCGGAAGCCAAACCGACTAGGTGTCTTCGGCGGAAGCGGCGGCGGTGTCTCGTCGGACTCGGTGCTCCCCGTGTTGTGCGTCTTGGTCGAGCCGAACGCCCGGTTCATGTACTTTTGGCGGATAAATCTCTCCATTGCTCCGTCAGCCTCGTCGGTGTCCACGGGCATGGACGGCCTCTTGTTCTGCGGGTTGTAGTTCTTGTTCGACGCAATGTTGCCGACCTTTCGCATGTTCTAAAGGGGGGAGGAAACCGCGCTGTCAGTTACGGCCCGACCAAAATTCAAGAAAGGCGCGCTAGGATAGGATGGGGGCGTACTTCGACCTGCTCGTTGGACCAGCTGTCCATGCTCAACGACTTGACCTTCGAGATGTGGGTGCCCAACTTGCGGTGGATCGCGGCGCACCGTATGCACAGGAAGATGCCCAACTGTGGCTCTTGTCAGCTTTGGGATTTGCGGAAACGGGAACGGAAACGTGGACTCGGCGGGACTGCGAGATCGAAAACGCGAAAACGAGGACAACGTACGCTCCATGATGCCCAAGCTATACAGCAATCCAGCGCGTTAGCAACAGCGGCGACAGAGCGAAGGGGGAGGAATCAATTGCAGCAGCATACAGGGATTGCGGGCTTGACAGTCGGCACAAAAGTTGTTTCCGGGCACGTTGACGACGAGGTCCTGCAGAGCCTTCTCGTTGCGCGCCTGCTGGCGCTTGCTCAACGCTCCCGACATGTCGCGTGATGTCTGTATGCGGCCGGATCGGAACGGAGAACGGGGAACCCAAGGTCAAGACTCCGGAGGCGGCGCTCCTGTGTATAGCATGGGACGGTATGGCAGGCGTGTTTGGTCTGTGGATGGTCGAAGGGTAAGTTTGGGGGGGATGGAGAGCGGACCAGCGAGCCAGTGCCAGTCAATCCGGGCAGCAGCGACCCCAGCGGACGGTGCAGGGGGGGTGGATTGGGAGGTCGAAGAGGGCCAATTAAAGCGGCCTGGCCAGAGTGCTTTTGTCGGCAAACCAGGAAAACAAAGGCTGGTTCTCGCACGTTTTCCGGGGAGGTGGAGCGCGGAGCTGGCGTCCGGGTTTTGAAGCGTTATCCTACGTAAGTAACAATTAAAGGTGCGCTTCAACTCAATCCACGCGCGTCGTTGCTTGGTGTTGCTGCAAGTTCCCGGTTCGCATTGAAAAAAGATCGTCGACTCCTGAGGAGATGCATCGCGAAGGTCAACCACCCTAGCCAAATCGAGAGGACCCTTGTCTCCTCTCCAGAAAGAGGGGTTGAGCTGGGGTCTCCCGCTCGGGCGGACGCACGCGATGATGAGCAGCACCGCCAAAAATATATATTTTTATACCAGTCACCCGTTTCTACCAGCATCCTCGAAACAGGCCTTGCAAATTGCCCAAGGATCCTCTCGTACCTGCTTGCAACATGTTCATCCCGCGAGTCCGGGTGCCCTGCGCAACAAGCTGTGGATGAGGAAGCCGCGGGAGAGCATCTCCACGCGCGCACGCACGTGGAGGGCCAAGCGGTGCGCTAAGGCCCAGCAGAGCGTTCGACCACTTTGCGCCCAATCTTGGATGATTGCCAGTGCCCGCCCCGGATAGTGCCCAAGGGCTGGGCCGTGAGGTGGTGACCCCTGAGACCCGGGTCCGAAACACGGCGCTGGACCAAGTCACAGCGGCATGCAAGGTCCGAGTATGACGGCGATGCGGCGCAGTTTCTATACTTGAACTGATATTGCCGACATCATGTGTAAATCCGAGTTTATGGACCCCCTCTTCTCCTTGGCAATCTGAGAGTCTTCACAAGTTACGGGTAGCCCCTTCCATTCAGCACAATTAATTGACTGAAGCACGACCATACACAACTCAACACCACAACCAAGATGATTCAGCTCAACCACACCCCGAACTATCCGAACAACCCCTCCGTCATGACACGCTCCAAGCTACACAGCAGATATTCTCACGAGCGTTGAGTGCCCTCAACCCCACAACACCCGAAGGATTCAACTTCTAAACTCCGGATCCACTTCCCTTGAAACCCGATTAGATAGCAGCGAAAGATGCGGTAAGCCCGCCGAGCTGACGGCGTACCTACCCACGTAATCACGTCACCAGCGAGCAGTAAGAGGAATATAGGATCTCTGCCGATCCTGTAAGCGGTGAGCCGTGAAATGGTGACAAAGCCGACCGAGCTCTGAAATCCTGCGAGTTCATGGGATTCTGATATCTAGAGACCTCTTATCTTGAAATAGCCTCGTATTTTTGAACCTTGAATTTGTTTCTTCAACTTCCACCTTGACTCTCACCCACCTCACCCATACTACGCCATTCGTCATCGCCGCCACCAGTCCGCACCCGAGCCTCCCGCCCGAGCCACCCGATTCACCTCCATCCCTCCCGGCCCCCTCGGAGGACGTTCTGAGGCGCAGAAAGAATATCGCTAGGTGATCGCTGCCAGGACACTCACCCAAAATGTCCAGCTCCATCCGCCCCTCCTTCCCCCGCCAGGACCCACCTCCCGCCGACTCCCCCGCGGTCCAAACCATCATCACCACCCTCAACATGCAGGCTCACGGAGAGGGCGGTTACTTCTCCGAAACCGACCGCGACCCTTTCCTCGTGCCCAGTCCCTTCCCCCACACGGCCGCCTCCGCCGGGAAAGTCGGGCCGGACCTCCTCTCTGCCCAACGTCCCGGCTTCGACCCCGCCGTCCGCAACGCCTCTACCTCCATCTACTACCTGCTGACTCCCGGGTCCCCGCAAGGCTTCTTCCATCGTAACCGCGGCCGCACCGTGCATACCCTGCATCGGGGCCGGGGACGATATGTGACTATCCATGCGGATGAGCCAGGCCATCGCGTTGAGACGTTCGTAGTCGGACAAGACATTGCCAAGGGCGAGAGGCTCCAGTGGATCGTCGAGGGCGGGAAGTTCAAGGCGAGTTTTCTGCTGCCCGATGTGGACGGGAATGGGGAGGAAACAGGGAAGTCGGAGGGCTTGTTGATCTCCGAGACGGTGATCCCAGGGTTCGAGTACTTTGATCATGACTTTCTTGTCAAGAAGTCGCTCGTGGAGCTGGTGGGCGAGGATAAGGCGAAGGAGTTGGAGTGGCTTGTCCATAACTGAGCTGAGCTGGGCTATTTTGACGGTGCCATCTTGAACCCTGACTCTTCTTGGTTTGCTCGGTAGTGCAGATACGACCGGACATTGAACAAAGTCTGACACATATCGCGACTTGCCGGCACGCTCACTCTGGTTTCTGGCCAGTGACGATGTAGAACTTGTGATAGGAATGGATCTTTGGGTCAAAGATACTTTGCCGGGTTTCCACCAGCGAAACCTAGCACATGTTAGTTACCTCCACACGCCGCAGAATGAAGAGGCTTCGAATCTCCGAGCCACGCACCTGAATGTCTTCTACTGTCCTCCCAAGAACACGGTTGAACAAGCCCAGTGTGAACCCGCTCAGGCCGCTCATGAGATTCCATTGCCAGAGCATACCAACGTGCCTCAGCCGACGATCCTTCGCCCATCCTCCAATAGGAATTTTAATGACGGCCTCGCGAACGTTGACAAACCCGACTGCCTCCATCCACTTTTTGATGTTGTCTCCCATCTTGAGCTGCCTCCCAGCCATCTCAGAGGCCATTGCCAACTCTTGAGACCACCTCAACCACCCAAAGTCGCTGGGCATGGTCCCGTCGTCACAATACGGCTCAACCATAACCTCTTGACATTCTAACCAGCCGCCTGGTCGGAGGTGGTCAAATGCGCGCTGCATGATCTGGGTCTTCATGTCGGTCCAGCAGCCGAGGGTGATACGGGTGTGGATGTAGTCGAAGTCTGCAGGGTAGTCCCACTCTTCCGCTCTGATCGACGGTCAGGGGTTGGACAGCACGATGGCGGTAGGGTTACACTTACGAGTCCTCGATGAAGAATCTCACATTAGGAGGAACAAAGGCTGGCTGGATAGGGGACAGATCCGTGCCAATAACCTCCGCCTCCGGGTACTCATCGCCAAACTCGACTGCCCAAGTGCCGGTACCTGTTGCTATGTCTAGGACTTTCGAAGGCGGGTTGGCACTGGAAAAGGGGGCGAAGTGGAGCCGACCTTCCATCATCTCTTTTAGAATCTCGTACTGTTCGTCCAGCCGCTCTGCTTCGCTGGGGTCGTTAGGGTAATGATAGGCTGTGCAGTGCTGTCAGTTACCTGCCGAACTGAGAATCAAGGCGAGACGGCTTGGCGACGTACATCCCGCGCGGTACGAATGATACGTTCTCCCGAACTCCTTGTACGACATGGCTATGCTGTCCGACAAAGATCGGGAGTCACTGCCGGAGATTGTTAGATCTCTTGCTGACCAAAAGAGCGAAGCAACAGACGTACTATATGTCGTCGCCGTGGTGATCAGGCTTAAGGGTTGTCAGTAAGAAACCCTCTCGCGATTAAGATGCTAGACCGCTTACATTCGAATCGATTTGCTTGGAGTCCAAATAGGCCTCAAAGCCAAACTCGTACCCGTCCATAGGCGGAAGTGGAGGCGACATGGTGTGTGAAGTATGGCGCGGCAACTCTCAAAAGCGATCAGGCACCACGGCTGACTGCACATTTTGAGGGTATGCCCACACTTATACCAGCGGCGCCTCTTCGACCGCAACCGGCTCCGCGTCCCAGCAAAACCGCACATCAGGCACATAGCGCACTCGCCAGAGCTCGGGTGCAGGTATCCGAGCCTGGAAACACAAACCATTGGTGCGCCGTGGAATGAGCCATGCAGACTTGGGCCCAGCGTCCTTGGAATAGATGGAGCGTCCCAGTGGTCTGGGCCGACCACAATCACACCCTCCTTTTTCCAACGAGGGGGTGGGGATGGCGCCAGCCGCCCGACCCGACCGCCTGGGCGGTACTCCGCTGTCAATTTGGCAGCTGAAAGCCGAGTGAGTTCTTTTCTCTGGCCTCGGCGGGTTTTTCAGCTTCTCGCCTACTTTGCTGCTCAATTCCTAGGTAGTGTGTCAACGTCAAGTCTCCAGCAACTTCGTCACGGAAGGGCCATACTGAATGAAGCCTCGAAGGCATGATACTGGGCTGCTCAAGCCATGAGGGCAAAGCCCCGGGGCCGATTGGGACTTTCGTGCTCGGGTGACTTTGAGAAAAGTTCCTTCGTGGTTCCAATGTTAGCAGTTGGCACAACCGAGCTTCGAGCTACCTGAATAGGGCTCGATAGCGCGATGCAAGCAATGTTGGCAGGCACGGCCAACCCCCCTGGCTCCCAAAGGCCCGGTTTGACGGCAAGTGCGAAGGGGATCATGGGTGTATGAGACCCCAGGACATCAAAAGCAACCCGAGCAACAGGCGCTTTTCTATGCAAAACCCGATCGTATTTACACAGGGCGAGCATCCTGTCGCGCAATCCCCGGGATATTTCCAGGAGTTCGGAAACGAGTAATAGCGGAAATGCTTTCCAATTCGAGTGTTAGGCCTGTGTTTTCATCCTCGACCCTGAGCTGCCAGGAGCAGTCTGCGACAGCAGTTGCCCAGCTCCCCAATCCCCTCCCCCACGTTGGATCTCCCGCGCGGGAGCATCGGGCACCGAAGATCATGGCCCCAAGATCGACATCAATGGATTTCGGGCAAACCATTCTAAGCCCACCACGACTCAGAAATTGCTCAAAATTTCGACACCGCGTCAACTTGGCACAGACGGCGCGGTGACGCTCGGTCTGCTGCTGTCGCCAATAACTACCGTTCCCTGTCTGGCGGAGGACGTGGAGGCTTCAGATTTCGCCCCTGTCCAAGCCGCTGGGTTTGGCGAGGGATCCGGAATGTTTCCCAGCGCAGCGGCTCGCCGCAGCCACCACGACCTCGGTTCGCGGGCTCGCAGGCACCAAGCCAATGACAAACGAAATCTCACCCACTTCCCGCCCCAGTGCGCCCGCGAAAAGCATCAACTCAGACCTTTGCGCATCACCCCGCGTTAGCTTGACATAATGGCCGCCACATCACGCCAGACCGACAGCAGCGCAGAAGACGACACGGCCTTCCTCTTGCACTCTTATCAACGCCTCCGGCAGATAGCCTCCGAGCGCACCGCCGACCCCACTACCCTCCCTGACCCCGCCAGTCTGGCTCACGCCATTGCCGCCCTCCCGTATGCAGACCATTCTGACTTCCTCGCCCCTCGTGGTGCCCCCGCGGTCCTCGAACACATCCTCACTGCGCTTGCGCCGGGTTTGAACAACCAGAGCCTGAGCGGTCGGTACTATGGCTTCGTCACCGGCGGTGTTCTCCCCGTTGCCGAAGCTGCCGATAATGTAGTCACGGCGCTGGATCAGAATGTCCAGGTTAACCTGCCGGGACATTCGGCCGCGCACGCTATCGAGGATGCTGCGCTGGCGATGCTAATAGCGTTGCTGGATCTTGGTCCGGCAACAGACTGGCCTTCTCGGACATTCACTACGGGTGCCACGGGGAGCAACACCGTCGGCCTGGCATGCGGGCGTGAGGCTGTTATTGCAAGACGGTGCGAGGGTGTAAGTGTTGCGGAGATGGGACTTCTGGCGGCGTGCCAGGCTGCTGGGACTAGAGAGATCCAAGTGCTCACTAGTATGGGACATTCGTCGCTGTCAAAGGCGGCGAGCATCGTTGGGCTTGGCCACCATGCGGTAAAGGAGCTGCGTGTTAGTGAAGAGGAGCCCTGGCGGCTGGACTTGAATGCCGTGGAGAAGGAACTTGCGCGGGAGGGCGTCGCAAGTATTATCGTCATCAGCGCTGGTGAGGTCAATACTGGTCGCTTTGCTACCAATGCACTTGACATGCCGAAGCTGAGAAGCCTTGCGGATCGTTATGGCGCTTGGATTCATGTGGATGGAGGTAGGTACTCTCCAAGTTTCCGCCCACCAGCAACAAAGTTATTGGGTTGCTTCCAGCTCTTGATATCGACATTCACGATCTTGCCTCCTAGCCTTCGGAATCTTCGCTCGCGTCCTTCCCAAAACGGATGAGTATCTCAACCTACACGCTCACGTTGCTGGTCTTGAGCTGGCAGACAGCATCACAGTCGACGCGCACAAGATCCTGAACGTAGTACGTCCTACCTCCCTTCCTCCACTACACGCGGAAAGAAATGATCGGTCACGATTCTAACCCATTCCGGGAAAAAAGCCATACGATGCGGGTATATTCCTTTGTCGGGATGCATCTATCCCCTCTCGCGTCTTCCAAAACCCCAACGCAGTGTACCTCGCCACCCCCTCCGGTCCCAGCGGCACCACGATCCAAAGCGCCCTCAACATCGGCCTTGAAAACTCCCGCCGCTTCCGCGCCCTCCCCGTATACGCCGTCCTTCTCAGCGAAGGCCGCGCCGGCATCTCCTCCATGGCCGCCCGCATGGTGACACTCGCGCGCGGCATCGCCTCCTTCCTCGCCTCCTCCCCGCACTACGACCTCCTCCCCTCCCCCTTCAATCCCAACCTTGAAAGCACATTCATGATCGTCCTCTTCCGCGCCAAAGACCCCGTCCTCAACACCACCCTCGTCCCCAAAATCAACTCCACCCGCAAACTCTTCGCCAGCGGCACTACCTGGAACGGCACGCCCGCCTGCCGCCTCGCCATCTCCAACTGGCGCGTCGATCCCGCAGCAGACCTCCCCGTCGTCACAGAGGTCCTAACCACCATCGCCACCCCGCACTCCCAGCAGTAACGACGCCAACAACAACCACCCATCTCAGCCAAACTTGCGCGTGCCGCCCTTCTGAATCTTATCCCCGTCCGCCTGGGCCTTCTTCCGCCCCTTGCCAATCAACTCGAGATGGCCCGCGCGGGCGCCGAGCATCTGCTCCGTCTTGGCGACCATGCCGGCGGTGTACTTCTTGGTGAGCTTGTCGGCGCTGGTCTTGTTCTTGGCCTTTTGCGGCTTGGAGATGCCGCTGGTTTTTTTGGCTTTGGCAGCGGATTTGTTGAGGCCCGGGTTGGGCTTGGCCGTTTTTTTGCCCGCGCCTTGGGCCATGGTGATTTGTTTGGTCGTTCGGTCTTCCCGGGGAGGAGGGGAAGTGGTTGGTTTGGGATGGAGGAAGGAAATGTTTTGGAGGGGTGGCGAGGAGAGTTTGGAGTTGCCGTGAAAAAGTTGTGCCAGGGTTGACCGCCTTTTTTTTTCTTTGCAGATGGATGGCTTGGCATGGTTGTGGGGTTGTGGGGCAGCAACCCCGACAGGCATCTTGGCACTCGGCGAGTTCAACACGCCCCTGAGGACAACAGTGGATGGGTATCATCAACATTCATAGACCTACATAAAACTGAAATATGCCTTTCTTTCCAAGAAAGACGGCGTTCCAGATCCCATTCGATGGTGTCGAGCTATTCCACAGCCCTCTTTGTTTATCTGACATGCGTTATGAAAGGCCTCACTAGACCCAAATCAGGCCTTTCCAGATGAATCCCGGGCCTCTCCACGCCAAAAATGGGCATTTCCAGGCTCAAAACATACCTCCCAGCGCCATGAAAAGGCATTCCAGAGCTCCAAATACGCCTCCTTTGTATAATACGAGGCAAAATAGCCCAAGCTTCACGCATCAAAACTAAATCATGATGCCTTCGCCTTCCTCCTCCATGTCCTCCTCCTCGCTCCACCCGACTTCGGCTGCCGCCGCCTCCGCAAGTCGCTGTACCTCCGCCAGCCCGCTGAGCTCGGCAACGTAGTCCCGGCTGTTGAGAGCTTTCTTGACAAAGTTCCAGCCGTCCGCCTCGTACGCCGATACAATCGGCTTGCTGCAGGCGCTACACTGGGGGTACGAGCGTCCGCGGATCACCATGTTTTGGAATGCGGCCAGAAACCCGCGAATTTGATGTGGGACAATGCCCAGGGCGTGGTCGGGCGGGTCGCGCTCGTAGGTTGAGGTGGCGGACGGGATCGGCGCCGGTGCGTGCTGCTTTTCCGGGTGCTGGAGAACGCTGGCGAGAAGCTCCACGAGAAGAGCTGATGCGATGGCTGCGACGCCAGGACGCGTTACGGTACACTGCTGATCGAGGGTCTGATCCTTCATTGACTGTAAATTGTTAGAGGCTTTGCAACGAACAAGTTTGAATGGGAGAGTATTCACATCAGCAGCAACAACAACGTCGTTGCAAAAGTAACAACCCAAAGTGTCCTCGCTGCCGTCCTTTGGCGGAGCCCCGTGCCGCATGACCACGTACGTGTCGAAACCGAGCGCAGCGTTCATCACGATTTTGTTTCCGGCCTTGCCCATTACTGTGGGCAACCATCTCGACTCGCGGCTGTCCATGAGGAGGAAAATTGCGTCGTGGGAATTCACCAGCTCCTTCAGTTTCAAGAAATCCGCCTCCGTCTTTCTCTCGTCCACGACTGGGTGACCAAGCATCGGGACAGAAATCGCGTGGCCCTCAGCCTCGACGCCGGGATAGATCGCCTTGAGAGCTTCAGCAGCTTGCACAGCCTTCAGCTTTCCGCCATCAAGGCAATCCGCGAACTCGAAGAGCGGCTGCCGAACGGGATTCGAAAACGAAACGTTGCCGTAATCGACAAAGGTGATCTTACGGACGCCCCAGCCCATCAAGTTGCGCGAGACGTAACTTCCGAGCGTACCGGCACCCAGAAGAAGGCACTTTGTGTTCTTGATGGCATCCAGGTTGAGATTCGGAGATAAACGCCACTTCATGAGCTTCAAGTTCAAATCAACGGCCTGGTCGGCGAGGTGAGTGGGATCCATGTACTCGGCGAGGTTAGCAGTCCGCGGCTTCAGTTCGCCCCTGTGGTTTCTTTCCCATCCAGTAATCTTAGGTGTTCCGGTTATGTCCATATTCTCCACTTGGTCCATAGCCACGGGGAGAATAATGCTGCGTGCCTCATGTCTGCGAGGCTGCGTGTCGCGATAGCACAAGATCTGAGTCTCTCTCAAGCGATACCGGTGCCGGATGAGGACCAGGAGGTTTCGGAGTGGCCACGACGGGTTCTCAGAATAGTTGGAAGGGTCAACGAAAGCGATGAACTGGTCCTCTGCAGGGATGTTCTTGAAGAAACCCGTCTCAAAGTCTCTCAGGGAACCGACGACCCAGCGATAACCGATCTCGTCAAAGGACTCATCAAAGGAGGATTTAGCATCCTCGGTGCGGACCTTCTTGGCCAAGAAGAAGCCGTGCTCTCTGTTATCGACGGCATATCGCCAAGTTCCGACTTCCTCGACAAGGGCTGTGCTCTCTTTCGAGTTCATCCTCCCGACAGGGCCAGTCCGCTTCCAGCTAGGGTCGGAGTGCAGGGCGGGGAATGCAAACCAGTACAAGAACTTATACCTCTTGAGATCGGCATAGGAGAGAATATTGAAGGACGAAAGAAGTGACGGGATGGAATAGATGGTCCCATCTTGGATTGCATCCCAGATCTGCGCATACTTATGAGCACGGGAATCACAGAGGAGATCGGATAGCACAAACCTGTTGACCGGCCTGCTTGATCATGCCAGGCTTGTCGAAGGCTTTGAACTCCTCAATGGTGTTCACGTTCTTGATGAATCCCTCGGCACGGGTCAGTCCAAGAGGCACGCTGCAAGTGGTCAGCACAGAACATCTCAGACGAAAGCAGCACAGAACAAGAACAGCAACAGAAACAATAGAATTCGAAGCACTTACTGATCACTGGTCAGTGCACTTCCAAGAATCTGCATCTTTGTGCTGGAGTCAGCGTCGACCTGGGCTCGATGCTCATACAGGCCAAGCACCGGTCGCACGGAATCGTCGAGTTTGTCATGTTCGAGCTTTGAAGAGAAAAGGGCTGAGTAGAACGGCAGCTCGATTTCCGAAGCAAACGTCGAGAACTGGAGGGGTGCCATCACGATGGTGTTCTTGTCAGCTGTCGCGTCGCGATTGCGACCGACACACAGCTGCCTGGGTGGTGTTTGTTGTTTCGCTCAACGCAGAGAGCCTCTCTGTCGATCGCGGGGTATTGGGCTCCTGTATCGGCGACAACTGAGCTTTTAGCGATGGAGACGTTGCTTGGCTGTGTTTGCTAGAGCTTTGCGATTGCGAGAAGCTGTGAAGCGAGCAGTTGTTCAACCCAGAGGATTATGGGCAAATCGTCTTTGTTTGGGATAGCAACGGCTGGCTGGAGCTGTGTTGGAGTAGGGTGATGCAGGTGCTCAGTGGTTGAGAGAAGGTCAGTGAGAGCTGGAGCCTCTGCTGGTGCGGGGCAGTTGAAGTTGCAGGGAATGGAAGAGTCAGTCAGCTGTTGCTCATCATCGGCTAGAGCACAGCTGTGTTACGGCGAGGGCTGTGTCACTGGACCATGAAAGGAGACGGCAATGAGGCTGGTGATCTGCTAAATAAGCCAGGCAACCGTCGCGTGGCGCGGGACTCAGGCAGGTACCTGATTGTTGCTGAGCTTGAGAAGGTGGTGGTGGGATGGAAAGCTGTGCCCCGCACTGCTGCTTGCAGCCACAGCGGTGGAGACACCCTAGGCGCACGGACCGGCGCTGGTTGCCCCACCGGGTAAACTTCGGCTAGCTTTTCTCGCGCTGGGGGTTGAGCCAGACGCGTAAAGAGGGTGCAGGACGCGTCGGGCTGGCTTCGAGAACCAGACCACTCCATTCGGGGGACCAGAAAGAGATTCTTACGGCCCGAGCTGTGTAACCGAACTCGCGAAGCTGGGACACATACGACCGTGATACCTTCAAATCCGAGCGTCACGATGTTTATTGGTGTTTGCGGCAGTAAGAACCCTCCTATTTTCTGCCGATTTGCCAATTGCTTGTCCCGCACTCAATTTCACACTCACCGACACTCACCTCACACTCACCCGCCCCTCTCCATTCTGACCCCTTTTCGCTAACCCGAACCCCAGGTGCCTACGCCGGCAAGGAGACCGTCGCCGACTACCTGGTCAAACAATTCGGCTTCACCCGTCTCACCCTCGACGAGACCCCCTCAAACTCAGACACATCAACCCCCTCATCATCAACCCCCTTATCAGCCTCACCACCCCCCTCAGACCCAGACTCAGACTCATCCCCCTCCCCGCACCACTTCACCTCGGCCCTCACCCTCCTCGACTACGTCACCACCCGCTGGCGCTCCCGCTTCGTCACCACCCACATCCCCACCACCCCCATCCTCGACCTCTACTCCCGCCGCCCCTTCTTCCTCCTCCTCAGCGTCGACGCCCCCCTCCTCACCCGCTACCACCGCTTCCTCACCTCCCCGCACCCGCACCCGCACAAAACCTACCGCGGCCTCCCCACCCCGCCCTGCCCCCTTGAGACCTTCACCTCCTTCTCCGACGACGACCTCTTCGATTCCGCCCACGGCCAGCTCCCCCTCATGTCCCGCGCCACCGTGCGCATCCTCAACACCTCCTCGGACGTCACCGCCTTGTACGCCACCCTCGACAAGCTCAACCTTCTCAACCCCGACCGTCTCCGCCCCTCCTGGGACGCCTACTTCATGTCCCTCGCCTCGCTCGCCGCCCAGCGCTCCAACTGCATGAAACGCCGCGTCGGGTGCGTCGTCGTGCGCGATCGCCGCGTCATTTCAACGGGCTACAACGGGACCCCGCGAGGTCTCCTCAACTGCGGCGAGGGCGGGTGCGGACGGTGCAACGCGGGTCAAGGATCGGGCGAGGGCCTGGCGACGTGTCTGTGTCTGCACGCGGAGGAGAACGCGCTGCTGGAGGCGGGGAGGGAGCGGTTGCGAGAGGGGGCGGTGCTGTATTGCGATACGTGTCCGTGTTTGACGTGCAGTATCAAGATTGTGCAGGTGGGGATCAGCGAGGTGGTGTATAGTCAGGAGTATAGCATGGATAGCATGACGGCGACGGTGTTGAGGGAGGGAGGGGTTAGGTTGAGGCAGTTTGTGCCGGTGAGTAACTGTCCGCCTTTTTGTCTTTCCTGCTACGGGTGCCAATGACGAGGGCGGGAGTACTGACTGACTGACTGACGTGAACTAGCCGGAGAACGGATTGATACGGCTTGAGAAGCCAGAAGAGTACAACTAACTGACGACTGAACCCTGATGTACCAACACCAAACGGACATCGCCGAATGAATATACCCACACCTTACTGCATCATACCTGCAGCAGGACTATCTCAACAGCCCCAAGGACCAGAAGACCCTACACCTCACGCCAGCATGGAATACATGTGTGTACACGCCCAATCCTCACCTCCAGTTTCCAGCCTCAACTCCCCAACATCACAACACCCATACGCCCTTCATCTTCAAGACCACCCGCACCATCGCTCCAAATCCCAAGTCCCAGCTCCCAACTCTTACCCCCCATCTCTGCCCTCCAGTCGTGACCCCCTCGCTCAAACCCTCACACCCAGCCGAACAAGGCCATCCCAGCAGTTCCACTCCGAGACTCCATCATTAAGGCGGTCCCCGGAACGCAGCCTGCAAGTCCTTTGGCGGAGCAATCCGAGTGGATGCTCTTCTTCATTTTGTATTTTGCTCTGGTGAACTCGCTCCACTTCTGGGAGCGATTGCGTGTGGCTGACCGGGCGACGGTGATATTGATTCTGAGTTTCTTGTGCCATGTTGATGTTAGACTCGGTTGACTGTTGAGCATCACCACTGCGGCGCATAAAGGCGTCAGCCATAACCGACAGGGCGGAAGAAGCATAGGTCTAGCTGGCAACCGTGCTTAGAGTAGGCAAATAACCTTGTTTTCACGACTGCCTCAAGAGACCAAAACGTGGTAATAAAAGGTATCAATAGAATTAAGGAAGAATAGTCAGGCAATAAGCCATAGTAGAACCACCCGGGCCTGGGTCGTCACCCACGCGCCCATCCATCCCGAAACCTAGGGCGCTTCCTCGCCCGTGAGTGAGATGGCGGTTCGGTAGATTTTCAATCAGCCTTTCTAAATGATGAATCTTCCCCTGGTTCTCCGTCGAGAGACAGCATGGAAGTCGAAAGAAACCGGGGAAGTAGATGTCGGTGTAAAACGCCATAGCGAAGTTGTCGGATCCATCGGACCGGACCGGCAATGCCAAAACGCTTCCAAAAATATTGTTGTTGTCGCCTCCAACCCAGCGTGTCGTGGTCAGACGTATGGTATGGCCGAAGATTCCCGTAGGTAAGAGGTACGTCCTTCATCACATCCCACACACCGTCCCATCATCATTCATTAACAACATCCCTTTCCGCCTGTCTCCCATCTATCCATCCATTTGCAGGCGTTGTGTTTGCGGGAAATCAGGATTTAGATTTGCGAAGCCTTCCTCTCCTTGCGGGCGGCGAGCTTTTTGCTGATGAAGAGGGCAATGAGACCAATTCCGACGATGCCGACAATGCAGAACACGGTGATGACACCGGGCTCCTCAGAGGCCCAGTTGCGCTTGGCAATGGTGGCCATGGCGTCGCGAGCGACAATGGTGTTGATGGCAGGCATTTTGTGAGGTGAGGGAATTAAGGTGCTGCGCGGGAAGTATTAGCAAACAATGCGCGACGTCTGGTATGTTGTTGAAACGCAATGCGCGAAAAAAAGAATTGTTGTCTTGGTGAAGTGAGAGCGTGGAACGTGGGTGGAAGCTCGCGCCATCGCGCGCGTGGCTGGTCGCTTGGCTTCTGTGCAGTGGGCGTTGTTTCAAACGCCCGCTCTTGGCGTCCGTCATGGCGGCGTTTGCTGGGGAAGGTCGCGGGCAAAAGCCATCCAAAAGCCACTCGGCCTTCATGTTTCAGGGAGATGAACAATCGACACTCGCTCAATTGAAGTGCTGATAAGGGTCGCGATGGCTTACAAAATCGCCGTGTGCGAATTTGCAGGTGGAGGGGGGTGCTTTGCGCTGAATTGAGCTCGAAATGATAGGTAGGTACGAACAGTGGTGGTATAAGCTCCGGTGTAAATGACTCTGGTCGAATCTCGGGGATCGGATAGATCGGTATGGGGAGCGAACAACACAAGACGAGGTAGACAGAATTGAGGAGGGCGGGCGAATCAAGTCTCCTGGTGCCTAGGGCGGTAGTTGGTCGAGTGAGGTTGAAGAGAGAAGAGGGGAAAAGGAAAGGGCAGATCGAAACAGCGGGTGGGAGCGAAGGAAACAAAATAACGGCTGGTGGAGCCGCGCTGGCGACGGCACAACCAGAAAAGCTTGGCCACCGGAAGACGGGGTGACAGGGGGTAGGTGGGTTCAAGGCCAAAGACCGCCGCTTCGATGCGCGAATTTTCGATGCCGCTGCCCATGCGCAATCTGGACGGCGAGAAGCACGGCAAGGGCACTCAACTCGTGGGGAATGCGGTGATGAGGTGAGCGCACGACTCACGACTCGCGCCTTCGCTCAAAACTCTGCGCCTGCAATCGCGGGGCGGGAATCGCCGGAACTCTGACCAGCAAGCGCCGCAAGGTGGAGAGACCGCTTCACCGTTCTAGGCTATCTCGAAGCGGGCAAACCGGACGTCGAGTCCTTTCGTTTGTCTGGCTTGACCGCCGCATGCAAAGACGAAACAATTGATTCACACGCATTTCTTTATGTCACCTCGACCAGCCAGCCAGCCAGCAGAGAGAAAAAAACGCTTTGAGCGCTTTTGTGATGAGGAGCTGTTTGCCGGTTCTGGTGGGGCAGACGAAGAGATCCAAGCTCCACGGCGCACCGTCGAAAGGCGACCGAGCCGCGACCTCTCACTGCGTCGCATCGCTTGCGCTGCCTGACTGGTGCTGGTGCCCGTCTAACAGACGCCGCCACGGTCTGCGAGCAGAAGGCTGGAGGCTGGAGAAGAACGTAAAGGTCGCACTGTCAGTGCGCTACTCTGCAGAGCCTATCGGAACATTTCCCATGTCTGCAGCAGTGCATCTGGAGATCCCTTGCGCTGTTTTCAGTCACCCTGCAGCGTATTCCTCCTAGGAACACTCCGGATATTACAGCAAAGGCAAAGCCTCGCCGTTAGCTTTTAGCGGGCTCAGTACGAGCTTGGGCGTTCCTTTTGGGTGGATTTTTGACCCATTTTGCATGAAGTTGAAGAGCCGGCTTCACCCAGCAGTGAGAGCTTCGTGCACGTGCCATTAAACGATTGAGCCATCTGCCGACCATCGAATATCACCTGAGCTGGGCAAGGGCTCGGCAAGGCTGGGCGAGTCGGCGGGGAATAACAACTCTACCGTGGCGACCCGTCGATGATATAACTCAGCTGGCTTCGCCCCCCTTTCCTGGGATTCTGATTCCGACAGACGTAAACAAACAAAGGGTGAATGACTTGACTTTCGTCTGTTGACTGACATCGTCCCCGACCATCCCAGCGAGTGGGCCTTAGTCATGTTCTCACTGTTCGCCTCCCAGCCTATCCGGGAGGCCGAAGCTCATCATTTGCCGTGGCTACATTTGACAGCTGCATCCCAGCAGGACACTCCACTGCGGCTTTTCCGAACCTTCCACACGGCGGAGTTCCCGTTTTCCTCCCGGATCCCGGGCTAAGAAGAATCAGGGGTGCGCGAGCGAGAGGAGGCGAATCAAATTGTTATTGACGCCGAGGTCTCCAGATGATATATATAATAATCTGAATATGCACAGTAAAAAAGAGTATTGTATTCCGGCCAGAGCTATGGCCAGAACTTGTCGAAATATCGTGTCAAACAAACACCACTCTGATGCTGGATTCTGACATCCTCATTGCCCTCGCCCGCAAGGATTTTCCCTCACAGCGCTTCTCATACATGCAGTATATGCGACCCCATCCCTAGCAGAAACTCGGCCTGCTTAGCAGGTAATCGGCGCCGGGCCGGGGGCCTGGTACGACTTGCCGCCGTTGTCGGGCTGACCGGCGAGGCCGTAGATGTTGGCGGAAATTCCGGGGTCGCTGGCCTTGTACGCGCCGGGGAAGCTGACCGTCTCGGACGGCACCTTGCTGCCGGAGCTGGTGAGGCTGATCTGAGCACACGACTGGTAGAACTGGGCCTGGTTGGGCTTGTTTGCAGAGTGAAGAGCCAGCGTCTCGACACGGAGGAGGTACTCGCCGCCAGCAAGGCATGTGGGGATGTTGAAGTAAACCCAACCCTGGTTCTTGATCATGTTGTCTACGCCCCACACCTTGCTACCGGTGTCGAAGGTATCCTGCCAGATCTTGAACCTATTTCAGTGGTGTTAGTCTGCGTGGTCCCCAAATCGTTGAGGCAGGGTTGGTACCATTTCAGTCCGTTGACACTGGCCGATGCTGCGTTGTCGACCTTGGCCAAGTACGCCATCACAGGGCCCTTGTGGGACTTCGCAATCGGGTGGTCCGCATCGTTGGGGAACTGCTGCCCGCCGATGACATGCCCCCAGTACGCTCCGATCCTGTCACCTCCCGCGACCTTGATGACGGTCTGAGACTTGGACCCAGGCTGTCCGCAGATCATGTTGTTGTTGTTGACATCCTGGACGGGGTTGTTGTTGGTGGGAGCTCTGATTCCTGTAAGTTGACCCTGGTCCTTGCCGTTGACTGACACTTTCTGCAGCGAATGTTAGAGGATGCCAGCTGGAGAGTAGGGGGAGGATATCACTGACCTGGAAGATGGAGTGCGCCTCGACGGCAAGCCCGCAGGCAAGAAGGGAGGTCAGGGAGAACTTCATGATGGCGTATGGGCAGGAGCAGCGAAGATGGACAGGTGATCAAATTGCCTTGCTAGGACTCGGACAGTATGATGGCGCACCCAGCGCCCTGTTTATATATGCACTGGTACAGAGACATATTGAGTGAGGCGCCACGCCCGCCTCAGCCGTCGAACCCAACTGTTCGTCCGAGAACGCACCGAACCCCCAAATCCCGGACGAGACAAGACGGCACACATATTGTAAATGACCCTCTCCTTGTTCCTGTTGGGCAATGTGACAAATGGGTTGGCGATGGAATCGCGGAGTTGCTGCCGAATAGTGGCTGCATGGTCGGTAGCTGAAATGGCGGGGACCCCGGACTTTCTCGAAGCCTAACAATCTATTCAGATAGACTGGGCTTTAGATTACCGCCCCCCATGCGGGAGATGCAACGAGGTGGCGGTGGGAGCTGGCGCTCGCCAACAGAATCAATGCCGCTCCCGCTCCTCAGGCCTTTACTTTAGGCACTATCCCGTCCAGTCACGGGGGTGATCATTGGCGACTGGGCGCGAATGACAAGAGCTCCCGTCCAAAAAGGGTCAATTAGGAGGACGGAATGCCGTTCTTTTCGAGCCGTCCGGCGAATCAACGCCACGACACTGCGTTGGGGTGGAGTTGTGATGATGTCGCCGGATCCCGGCAGCTCACATAAACGGCCGAGCAAAGGCCACCGGCGTATATTGCAAGCTGTGTATGTCCGACATGCGTAGACCACCTCCTTCCTCAACGAGGCCAAAGTTAAAGCGTCGTGATTGACGGAAATCCTAAAAACCCGGATTTCGTCGCCTCGTCAAGAGTGATGTGAGCGGGTGTGCGCGTCTTCGAAAGATGATGCATGTCGACACAGCCATGCCAACCTGCTGATCACTTGCAAGCGAGCCTCCGGCGCATCACTCGGAAGACGGCCGTCCATATAGACAATCGATGGGGATATGCAGCCGGAAGACGTGAACGAGATGATGTGAGCTGAAGATGATGGTGATGACAATGAGCAGGGATGGCAGAAGAGAAAGTTCTGGTGTTGACACTGGCCAAACACCTGATGGCCTTCGAGCAGGCTGAATTGCGCGAACTGTGACAGCGGAACGCTCTGGGCAAACATGAAGTGCCGAACACGAGTACTACTCGCCAAGCTGGTGCAGCCGATTTTCTTGGATTCCACGTGAGTGGATGAGGTAGACTCGAAAACAAGAATAGCAATTCCTGAGGTGAGGTGTTGTTAGGTTGCAAAGACAATGTGAGTGCAATGCAGTGCAGGAGGCTCTTTCCATGCTTGCAGCCAAAGCAGGGCTCTGGCGGTGGCTTGCAGACTCGGTTAAACGAATAAACCGAGCTCGGCAGCCCAACCAATCAATCCGCCCCAATTGTCAGAGCAAACGACAGAGGAGGCCCGAGCTCTTACTTTCGAGGCGACGACGTTGTCGAGAGACCCGTCAACGACGCAGCTTTCCAACCCGCCGACGACGACGACGCCCGACCGCCCGCCCGCCAATTGCCCCCGCCATTGCCGGAACCACAACCGCAGCCATGGCGAGCAAATTGACCCCATTCCTCATGCGGACCGCCGTCCAGTCCGCCTGCCGGACATCGCGGCCTGCCCCCTCGACCCGCGCATTTTCGCTCTCCGCGCGAAGACGAAGCGACACCCTCATGGTGGTGAGTTTCCCTCTCTCCCCCCTCAATTGGCCCTCCCACAGCTCTAATTGCCCTCCCTCTGAGCTCCCCAATTGACCGACACCCCCATCACAGCACCGCAACACCCCCGACAACAACCTCGACATCCCCTTCAAGTTCACAGCCGCCAACGAGGCCATCATCACCGAGATCCTCAAGCGGTACCCGCCGCAGTACAAGAAGGCCGCCGTGATGCCCATCCTCGACCTCGGCCAACGGCAGCACGGCTTCACCAGCATCAGCGTCATGAACGAGGTGGCGCGCATTCTCGAGATGCCGCCCATGCGCGTGTACGAGGTCGCCTCCTTCTACACCATGTACAACCGCACACCCGTGGGCAAGTTCCACGTCCAGGCCTGCACAACGGTATGTTTTCCCTCCTCTTTCCCCTTCCCCCTATCAACAACTCACTAAGACTCTCCAGACCCCTTGCCAGCTCGGCGGCTGCGGCTCCGACGCCATCGTCAAGGCCATCAAAGAGGAACTCGGCATCAAGCAAGGCGAAACCACCCCCGACGGCCTCTTCACCTTCATCGAAGTCGAATGCCTCGGCGCGTGCGTCAACGCCCCCATGGTGCAGATCAACGACGACTACTACGAGGACCTGACGCCCGAGACGACCAAGGCGCTTCTGACCGCCCTCAAGGAGAGCGTCACCGACGTGAGCAAGGCCGACAAGGTGCCGGCGCCGGGCCCGCTGAGCGGACGGGATACGTGCGAGAACAGTGCAGGGCTTACAAATCTGACGAGCGAGCCGTGGGGCGTTGAGACGACGAGGGGAGACTTGTAGATTTACCACCAGGAGTCGAGGTTACGGGAGAAGCCGGTTATAGACGGTGATGTACAAACAAAACACATAAACCGGATATATGTATTTCTGATATGAAGGCTGACGTGAAAAAAAGAGGCAAAGAGGCAAATTCCAGTGAAAAGGCCGTCCTATTTCATGGCCAACCTCATTTCCCATCAGACCTTTTTGATACCAAGACCCCAGCTCAAACATGACCAAAAACACAGCTCAGCAAAACAGGACAATATACCCCCTAGCCCAACCTGAAGATCCAGCCATCTCCCCTCCTGCTATTGCTCTCATCCAGCCCACCAAAGATCACAATGCCATTTTCCTCCAAATCTCCCATCGTCGCGCTCCCAAACCAGCCCCTCGCCCCCGGCCCGTCTGCGCTCTCATCATCTTCATCATCATACGGCCCTGCCTCCACCTTCTTCCATTTGCCCTCTCCCGTCTTCCTTCCCACGGCACTCATCACCGAGTTCGCCACCTTCGCCGCCGACATGCCCTGCGCCGGCACCTCAAACGCCCAAACATCCTCCAGGAACTTACCCGCGCCGTCATGCCCCTGCTGCGAGGCCTCTGCTTCTCCGAGGAGCAGAACAAGATATTCTCGTCCTCCACCGACAGTGACTGCCTCCAGACGGGCTACACTCCTTGCCGCGGGCCAAGGGTCCTCCTCCTTCTCGCCCTCAGTGAGGGGTGCTTCCGCCGTGTCGGGCTCCTTGTAGCCTACGTCTTCAGTCTTGGTTTGCAAGAGGGATTGCCACTGTCCTCGGGCAACAAGAGAAACTTCGCCCACGGAGAATCCATCGTTGAACTGATCGACGCCGAGCTCGAGGAAATCGAGTCGTCCGCCCTCGGTGCTAGTGCCCGTGTATCCTCCGAAGCGGTATAGGCGAGACCGAGAGAGGGCGAGAGCGGTGCCGCCGCGGGGAGAACCAGGTGCGTCAGGGAGGCGCTGCCAGGTGCGGGAATGGATGTCAAAGGCCCATAAGTCGGAGGCGCGGGTGTTGGGGGCGGAGAGGCAGCCCCCATGAATGATGAAGGTGCCGAAGCCGGCAAGATCAGGGTCGACAGCGCGGTTGGCGATGGCGCCGATGATAGGGTGTTGGGGAGTGCCGACTTCATCGGAGTCGCCCAATGCCCATTCCTTGATGGTCCCGGTGCGGGTGAGGGGCTTGGGATGATGCGGGGCGAGGTTGAAGTCGCGGGGCTTGTCTGTAGCTACAGCCGCGTGATAGCTTCGGGGTGCGGGTATGGCGTCTTTGGCGCTGGTCGGAGGGAGGATAGGGTCGAGAAAAGACCAGTGACGAGAGCGTGTGTCGAAGACCCAGACTCGACCGCCTTCGTCCAAGGCGCTCATATCGGGCCCGCCGCGACCACCAAAGAGGAAGATACGGTGTCCGATGGCCGCGGTTGCGTGGCCGACACGAGGAGAGGGAACTGAGGGGAGAGATGAAGCGATGCTTGCCGGGGTCTCGGGGCCTTTGCCCTTGTCGGAGGGCGCAGCATCGGCATCCTCGCTCTCGATCTTGATTTCCGGGGCTGGAGGTGGGATGGGAGAAGTCTCTTTAGGCTCGGGGGTGGCCTTGATGGTGTAGTAGTCGGCCTGGGCGCCACTGGAGGGCAATGTTATGACGTGCATGTCATTGTCGACGGGCTTGCGAGCATTCGCGCTCTCGCCACCGAAGATGTAGACATTCCCAGCGACAATGTTGACCGAATGCGAGGATCGCGGCAACGAAGGCAGTCCGCCAATCTTCTCCCATGTGCCTTTCATCGTATGCGCCCCAAGGTGAGGGTGGCCGTGGCCGTGAGTGCCGCCGAGATGGAGCGATTGGATCGAGGGAAGCGACTGAGGGATTGAATTGAGGAGATCCGTCGTTCGCCGCTTGAGGAACTTGAACGAATCCATGGTTCTGCTGGCTCGAAGCGTTCAAGCGTAGGACAATTGGTTCATGAAAAGACAATATCGGCCGTTTCCTGGAGTTTCTGCTACTGCTATGTAGCTGGGTGGCGTGTGTTGGTGGGTGAGGTCTGGCGACAATGTTGTATCCCCCTTGATCTTACGAAGAAGGACGGAGCTTGGAAACAGGTACCAATGCGAGGAGGGATCGAAGTATTGGTCCCGAGCTGCGGCTGGACAATGAACAGCTGATGTTGCGTTAGCTGCTTACCTACTTGCCCAACATCGAATGCGACTAGAGGCGAGGAATTGCTGCATGCTGCGCCTGCCCTGCGAAGGAGCCATTGCGTCACAGCAGTGGGCGTGAGATTGCGGGGTCCTCGCAGCTTATCTCAGGCAGCCGCGCGGCGGAAGGAATCAGTTCGACACCCATCTAAAAACGCAGGTGGAGTTCAATGGCTCTTCAAAGGCTTTCAGTAATTCTCCGAAGGTCTTCAACGACCCCACAGAGGTGTTCAATAACCCCCCAAAGGTGTTCGGTGACTCTCTGACGGTGTTTAATGGCTCTCTGAAGGCCTTTCGTGGTCCTCTCCGGGCATCTGGCAAACCGTCAAGCTGGCTCCTCACCACGTTGCAGCCAATTCGACGCATTCCTCTCACCGTCAGCTTCCACCTACTGTCTGTCACCTTGCTCGTAAGTGCCCTGAAATTCTGTTGACAAAATACTCCATACATTGCAACGCTACCGCTTGCTACGATGTCCGCTATGTATTATGGCATGGCCAGAACGGCCAAAGCTAGTAGCTCATGAAAACCAGATAACGCCTAATCCGGGCGCCCAGATGCCCAATTTTTGTCTGCAAAATCGAAGCACGCCCACCTAGGATAACACGAAGAAATAGCATGATTCCCGCGCAGCCCAGCCCGCCTTGCCCTCCCCGGCGCCTTGTATGATGCTGACCTGGCATCCGACAAAGCCCCAAGAGAGCACAGCTCGATGATATACAAGTATTCGATTCTCTCGAACCGTCCGCGTAGAGACGTCGTGGCGGTGAGGACCGTAGCTTAGCGCCTAGCGATGCAGCACATGATGCCAGTGCGGCCAAGGAACCACAGGAAGCCAATAAAGCGGACAACAGAGAGAGCCGCCGTGGCGTACAGCAGGAACCTGAAGAACGCGGCCGTTCTGTCGCTGGTTTTGTTCTGCCGAGAGAATTAGCATGATTACCGAGTACAAATTAAGGCAATGACTTACCCCGAGACCGAAAGAGTTGAAGTTATCACTGGTAATCACAACAGCCAAAAGGCAGTTCGAGAAAAGCCAGATAATGACAAGCATGGTTCGGAAGGTCTTGTACGAATCCTCGAGATCCTTGGGCTCCGCGACCTCGACCTCCTTGAATGGGGCGAGGGCTCTCCGGACAGTCTGCTCGAACAGCTGGTCGATATCTTCCTGTGGCTTCTCGATTTCTTCCACCACGACCTCGTTCTTCTCGCCCTTGCTGACCGTTGCTGAGGGCAGAGCATCGTTCTTGTCCGATCCCTTGGTACCCCACGACACATCGTGCCAGTTGTTGAAGGCGTAGACCATGAGGATGTTGATATAAGTCGACATGAGCACCAGGTAGTAGGGGAACGAGTGGAACATGTGCCAAGGGTCCATGTACATGAACGAGGCGAGGTAGTAGAGTCCATAGATGGTGATGAGAGCCACAAGAATGACGCCGGCCGCGCTTGTTCCGCCCAATAACTGCTTGACAGCGTCTCCAGCGTTCTCGAATGCCAGCTGCTCGCCAATGGGTTTCGAAAACGCCTGAGCCACAAGATAGCCCGAGAGGATCAGAACGTAGACTTGGACGAGAGCAAAAACGACGTATGACGTGATGTAGGTGTACTTGGATCCCTTGGGCCGGTTACCGAGCGCCAGAATGAACTGCAGAATGACGAAGGCCAGGTACAGATACTTGAGAACCGCGTTGAACAAAGGCGTGACGCTATCGCCAAACGGCCATCCGTGATGCTCTTCCGAGGTTGGAGACGATGTGACCGGGGTGCCGACGAGATCCATGATGACGGTGGTCGTAAGCCAGTAGGATGCTAGGGAGAACCAGGTGAAGATGACGTTGAGAATGTTGTAGATCAGCTGAATGTGGAAGAAGAACATGCGAATGATGTTGTGCCCGCTCTTGTACATGCGGCCGAAATGCATGAGCGAGTAGATACTGGCCGCAAAGGAGCCGTTGAGCCAACGACGACGCTGGCTGATAAACTCAGCCGCACCCTCGGGAACATCAGTCTCGCCCTTGGCCGCCTTGATGTAGCTCAAATGCCATTTTTGACCGGCCTTGGCGACCAGCTCGAAGCAGAGAATACGATCCTCGGCCAAGAACATGTTCTTCTTGAAGATATTCATTCCCTCGATGCCCTTCTTGCCAAGAATCTTGGACAAAGTGTGGTCACCGTGGAAATATTGCTCCAAGGGCCGGCCCATGATGGCTCGGAAGCGGTACGCGGAGAAAGCGCCGGGCAACACGCTGACGTATCCGAAAGCCGACTCCAACGGCTTATCCAGAATATTCGAGATTTTGTACTCGAAGTTTTGGACCGCAACCAGAGGGTTCAGGAGCTTTTTCCCTCCTTTCCCGAGCATAGCATGGATCTCACCGCAAGCACCGCCGAGGTCCTTGTCGTTGTAGAAGCCCTCCCAGAGCGCAAGCAGAGACTTGGGACTTGGCTTAGTTCCGGCATCGAGAAGAATGCAAACTTCGGGGTTGAGAATGCGTCCAAAAGCGTTGAAAAGCCAACGGTGAGAGTTGATCTTCTTGCTGTTCTTCTGCTTGAGACAGAAAATGAACTGCACCGGGGGCAGCGTTTGCGGGCCATCGTCGACGGGGCGGATAAGCTGCTGGTTAGGTGTGACGGAGAGCTGTGTGGTGTACTCGAAAATGTGGGCGACCGTCTCGTTGCCATCAACATCCTTCTTTACCACACCGTCCTGGAAAACACCGATGGTAGCCAGCACGTCCAGAACGTTTTTGTCGGTCTTGTCAATACCATCAAAAACTAAGCAAACAACAATCTTCTGCCACGCTGGGCCGCCCTTGTTCCAGAATGATGACTTCTTCAAGTTGACAATATCCCGGATGTTCTGCATGACACCATGCAGTGTTCTGGAAAGGAGGACCTTGTCCTCGTTGTAGTAGGTGATGGCAATGAGCAGCTCGGTATGGCGGTTGTACATCCGGGGGCGCAAATCATAACCGTTCTTGAGAGTGAAGTCATTGGGGTCGCAAGTAGCTGCCGTATAGCGCATCTTGACAAACTCCTCGTTGCTACCTTCGGCGTTCCTGTACTGAGGCTGGACAGCGTTGCGGATGGCGCTGGGCACCGGGTAGTCGATGCTCAGGACGGATCCCTGGATGAGCTTGACCTTCCTGGTCGCATAGCGCTTCAGCCCGCCGGACGGCGCAGCCATGGGGTTCTGGCGTTGCATCCATCCCTCATCGGTATCGCCGGGTCCCGTGCTGTATCCCCCTTCGGTTGGGAAGCCGGCCTGGTAGCCAGCCGGCGCACCACCGCCATACTCCGTGGCGCCGAATTGTTGCACAGGCGTGTTGGCACCAACGCCGATCCGCGTAGTGCCGGCGTTTGGTGCATACGACTCGGAAAGGCTGTATGCGGATGTTGGGCGGAAGGGAGGTGTGTTGGTGCCCAGGCGCGCCTGGTCGTGCTCGTAGGGTTGGTTTTGGTTGAGAAGAGCAGCTTGTGCCTCGTCGTGCTCGTGCTGGAAGCGAATCTGCGTTAGAGAATGGTAATTGCGTCAAAAGCAAACGGCGAGGCGCCCGACTCACCTGGTTCTGGACGTTTAAATCCTGCATCGGATGGCCCTCGTAGCCACCTCCCCGCCCATAATCGCCTTGGCCGTGGTATGCCATTGTTGCGAAGATCTCCTCAGCGGGATCCGCGAGATTCGAAGGTGGAAATGGAATCGATGGCTGCCCGATTGACCGAAATGCTGGTGATTGTTGGTTGTTGGGAAGAAGCTGGTCAGCTCGCGGTGCTGCAGCTTATTTCACCTGGCTGAGCACAAGTGCTCGCTCTAGGCCGTCCTCGTCAAAGAAAGCGCCTCGCTCAAGTGCCGACCGCTGCGCGCTACTTGCTCCGGCTTGACGACGGTGAGCTCAAAAGACCGTCGAGACAGTCAAACGCGTTGAAAAGAAAAGGTTGCAAAACTTGATGTCAAAGCAATGATGTTTCTCGCGAAGTTGCCGCTGATGAGGGAGACCGGCATAAAACTTGGTTTCATTCTCTCAGGAGGCCCGGTTTGGTATTACGAGTGAAGCTGGGCGCTGCTCAGCTGTGGCTCAGATCCCAGCAAGTCTCCACTAGGCCTAGCTTCGCAGAGCAGTCCAGAGGAGGCTTGTTCTGGACCCACCCTCCCAAAAAATCCACCAACGCCCCAACGATGTGACGACGTCACAACCTCAACCCCTTGATTCCCAATCTTCCCAAAATGTTTCATCTGCTGTCGTTTCCCGCCGCTCACAGTCGCCTCGCTTGAGATTGATTTCTGCCCGTTTATACGAAATGGTGGGGAAGACGGCATACGAAGAGACAGTTTTGACTTTATCGCAATTAGACGAGCAGGCGGACTGCACCTTTCTTTGACTCCTGCACAGCCCAGCAGGGCCTGGTACCTTAACTTAGTTAGCTGGCTTGGGACGAAACATATCACAGTGCAGTTGACACCGTGTTAGATCTATCATCACTGCCAGGTCCTGCCTTCGCACTGTGCAAGCTCGACAAACGACCACCTAGACCCACGACTTTTTTTTGGGTCCCCAATACCTTCTGCCTGTCTCATCACCATGTAGGCATGCCCACCGCCTTGCCCCCGCGCCCGTTTAGGATTCCGACCATCTGGCTATCCGTCGGCCGCAGGCCAGCCTGATTATTATTCTCTCCAAGTTCCTTGACGGCGGTTGTCGGTGGTTTTGTTGACTGCAGGCGAGAAACCCGGGTGAGGGAAAGAACGGGTGACCGAAAAGGAGGCAGCCCCTGGACCCGCCTGCCGCTTTCCAGGTCCCTTCTGGAGACGGCAAGATCCTTGGCTCTGAAACAGCCGACCCCTAAGATCTGCGCTGGCCAACACCAATGGGCTCTTTCTCATGATCAAAGTCAAAATTCGACCCGCAAACAACAGTAACACAAATGCGCTCGTATTACGATGCGAGCAGGCAGGTGAGCGCAGAGGTTCCACGAAGATACTCGCGGTTGATGCGGTCCAACACCGTTCGCCGTCGGTATCCGCCCACCACGGCTCCCCGCTAGCAACCCGCAAAACTGTTCGTTGACGCGAACCGCCGAAAGCTCTACCCGCGTAACAGCATTACGGCCCTCAGTTTTTTGCCGAAGGTTTTTCTCGAAGAGCCGCAGCATTCACTCTCAACTTCGCCGACCAAAAATAGCAGCAAGGATCGTCCAACCTTCACGACATCGGACCTGCATCGCATGTTAGGCGTGGCTAGTGGGCCGCTTCCTCGCAACCATTCGCCCCATTCAGTGGTGGCCACTGAGGCGGTGCTGCCCGCTCAAAGACACGCTCGTTGCAATACGGCATGTTCCGGAAGATCGATGGCAAACGGCGATTTTGATGCCCCATCTTAATACGGGCTGCCTCTTTTTTCGCATCAAGACATTTCTGCACACGAGCTTTCCTCTGGCATCCCTGATTTCAGACGGTTTTACTGATCAGTAGCGCGGGCTGGACCTCCTGCTGCCAACGGCTTGAATCTCACATCAGCAGCGGTGCCCCGCCTGGCAGTTGGCAGGATTCTCAAGCAGGATGCTCCGGCATGTTGGTTTGGCTCGGACTCTCCTTGATGCCAACGCGTCCCGCTCGCACAGCGTGTTTTTCTCTGGTCTTGGGCTTGGTCCAGTTCCCTGGCCCAATCGGCTCACTGTTTCCTCGCCCAACCTCTGCAAGACCGCGATCCTCCACGCAGGCGAGACGCAGGCTTGGCCAAAAGGAACTACGCTCAACGTTGCGCTGCAAGGGATATGGTGACTGTCCTGACAGCTTTGACAGAGTCCTGCCAGGGATACGGTGTCGCAGGAGAGCATTGGGGCTGGCTCCTCTGACCGCCTTTGAACTTCAGACATTTGACCTGTCTATTTCCTATATCCTTTGTTTTGTTGAAAAGCGCTGCATTGACTGACTGGTTGTTGGAAGCGGCTGTGGGGAACATAAGCTGAGCTTGATCATGGGTGTTCTGCGGAATCTGTCTTTGACCTTGGATGGTGTAAGCCTGCAAGGCTCGGCCCATCTCCGTCTTGAGTGTTCAACGCCGGTTGTTGCAGTGTCATCCCATCTATGGACGCGGGACATGCTGCTCGTCCGTTTTTGACATGCCTGGCTAGCTCCGTTCAAGCCAAACCCAAACAGCCAAACCGACGACACAGGAACTCGCTGCACAGCTAGAGGTAGTTGTACCATCTCAGTATCGCGACCCCTAGACTCCTTGTAGCTGTTGATACTGGTATCCGTCGGAAATACTGACAACGTTAGATGTGAATAGACAAGGTGAAAAGTTTGCTCACAGGCTAAAGCTAGACGCCTCTTATTTGTGATGCCCTGCGGCTCAGGGAGGATCACCCCATTTGAGCACATAGAGCCATGCTTTGGGTCTTAATAGCCATGATATGACGAGCTTTCGGGGCCTGGTTTACGCCACTCTCTATGTTCCCACCTTCCGTCGAATCGGGTCAACAGCTGTTTGCCCCCGGTACATCCCGTCAATGCCCATGAATTGGATGGGAAAGCCAACTTGGCACTGAGGCTATTCCCGGTACAATTCCACACACAACCGTGTTGATCATAGGGAGTAAACTTAGCGACGAGTTTAGGACAGAATCGCGTCTACGCTGTGGAAGAAGCAAGTTCACCACCCAAGCAGAGTTACCACCGCAATGAACATTCGAGGGGGCCATTGATCCATTATCAAGAGGGAATAGGATGAGCTCCTCTTTCCAATGCTTTTTCTGCCTGAAAGAGAATGCCTCTCTCGATCTGTCGCAGCGAGAAATCCTTGAGGTGTCAGGTTCTGTTCCACCGCACCATTCTTTGAAGTTGTATCGCCACATTTAGCAAGGGAAAGGTAACTTCGGCAGTTGACTGTTGAAGACGAGGACACCCTCCTGTCAAGGGCTAACAGGCCAACAGAGTAGCAAGTCCGGATCCAATCCAAGACGACAGCGAAATGAAGCTATCGAGAAGAGGATGGGTGGAACAATACCGAGAGAATCGGGTGTTCAAGGAGTGAGAGTGTAACACAGGTCCAAATATTCGATAAGGCGGGGGAGGTCCTTCGAATATTAATATCGGCGGCGCTCGCCAAGCCGATGGGGACAACTTCTCGCCTCTCAATTAATTAGTTTCGACATCATTGCGTCGTAGCCAACAACACGACGTACTCCAAGTAATCAGTAGTCCCCCCTCACCCCACCTTCCGCCTCAAGATCGATCAACGTTGAGGCCCACACTCACACAAGAAACAAAACGTTCTCGAACTCGGCCATGGACACGAAAAAGTTGGCAGAGCGGAAGGGATCTGCGATGTTCAGGAGCACGCCTCCCAGGGACGGAACTTGGTTGGACGCGAGACTGGGCTGAGCGCAATCGGGTCTTGGATGGGCACCCTATTGGCTGCGTACCTTATGTGCAACATGGCATGCCCGCTGGCGTGCGTTCGCTTTCGCTTTTCGCACGTCGGCCCCTCGCAGCTGGAGGCCCTTCCCCGCAGGTTGCCACGAGCGATGGCTGTCCGGTAGCCAGGCCTTCGGCACACAGCAACAAATTCTTCGATTGGAGCCCAAGTTTCCATGTTCCAACCCGGATAGAAACGAACTGCTTCTTTCGATCTCAAATAGAGTTGTCGCGCATGATTCTTGATCTCAATTAGCAGATTGGAGGGTTCCATCGCCCAAGAGGGGAGGCGAACAGGCACTGGAGCGGGATACAGGGGGCCCCGCCCAAGAATTGCGGATTGAGCGAATAGGAGGCCGGAGTGCGCCCCCTGAACGTTTCGCTAAACTGCCAGGGCGCCCACCCTCATCGTTGAAGCGGGGCGCTAGCTGCCCTGCTGGCCCGTTGTCAGTCTGGCTCCGCCCCCCAACTGGTCACTCCGTACGGGATCCGTAAATTGATCTCGGGGGAAGTGAGACTTGGCCCGTGTGCCCTTTGGTCTCTCAAAGTCAATGTGCAGCCCACCTGCCGTTGCGTCTGCCTGGTCCTTTCAGCTCTCGCCAGCCAGCATCGCTCATCGCTGTCCACGTCGTCCTCGACTCAACATCAACAGCATTGTTATTCACCGTCATCCGCCTCGTCCCTGCTTCAAAACAGAGGGCAACCAGATGTGTTCCTGGTAAAATTCCCTTTTTTGAAATAACTTCCATTCTTTTGAGCTAGCCTCTCAGTCACTCGTTTCCTATTCAACGCCACTTGCCTCAATCCCCCCTTCGCTCAATCGCCCAACTTCCACCCTTCTCAACCACCATTTCGGACAACGATTCGCCTGTTTTTTCTAGAGAAAATTGAGCTCGAATTCAATCTGGTCGTCGATTTGTCAACTCGAAGCACACTGAGGCCGCTTAATCAGTTTTCTGGGGCATATCTCTGATCTGCAGATCTGCACAAGCGGATGATCCAAGACCCTCACACGTCCACTCCTCGACCAAACTGAGAGTCGATTCTACGATACTGTCCGCTGTGCTCAATCCATCATACATCTTCCAAGATGGCGTCAATGATGGATATTGCTCCTGGTACGCCCAGCAATCGCGCGCAGCATCGCTATCAATCTAACACGATCACAGGGTTCACACTCACGAAGCGAGGGGAAGTATGCCTGGTTTGCGACGATTCGAAGAAACTCGTATGCCCAGAGAGCTGTCCGAAGGGGACTCACTGCGAATTCGTATACCCAACCAACTGCCGCGAGTTTTGCCCCCGAGCCGTCTGTGTCCCTGGCGATGACACCCAGGAGGTCGTGAAGTTGGGCGCGACGACCAACGTTGGAGGTATTGCAGGAGGTGTTGTGGGTGGTGTGGCCGTGATCGCGACCATTACCTATCTCGTCTGGAGGTATTGCATCAGGGCACGAAGACAAGCGATCGCTTTGCCGACGTACGACGAGGGAGAGAAGGCGTCGGTCCAGGACTCGGAGAGCTTCACCGAGCGCAGAGATAACCGCGCATCGACTCACACTGTCCACTCGATGGCATCAACCGTCCTCACCCGCGCTTCCAACATTATCCAGATCGCGTACATCCCTGGCGTCACCAACCGAGCGGCCGTTTCTCCGACCGTCCTAGTCCCTCCCGTGCCACCACTCCCTCTCAGTCTTTCCCAGGCCAACAGCCCGGCTCCTAGCGACCAACACTTCTTCGTCCCTGGCGACCTCCGCGACTCTACATACTCTGCTCTGTCGGGCTATAGTGATCGCACCTCATACGCCAGGACATCATACGCACCGCGGTCGAGCGTCGCCTCCACGATCTACGGAAAGAATGCTGTCATCGTCGCTCCTGCCCAGACTGGTATGCGGGCCAAACCGGCGATGGTCAGTGTGAAGTCTGGTTATTCCAATGGATCCGTGGGCAGTGCAACACCGCCTGTCCCTAGCGTCGATTTTGAGAAGTACAACCCCAGCAACCTTCGTCCACCAAGCCCAGCTGGCAGCACATTCAGCGTTGGTTCGACATTCCTGAACAACGCCAGCACCCATACAGCTACCCCTGCTCGAGCCATGGTTGTCCGTGTCGGGAGCGTGAAGAAGGTTAATGGCAAGGCAAAATCAACATTGTCTGAGGACCCGATGCCATCTCCGGCGGCATCGTCCACGGTCCGAGACTCGGGCTCTGCCACCATCATCATCGACTCGCCATCTCCAGACCAAGGTCCCTTCTCTGATCCACCTAAACTCAAAGCTGCTCAGAGCACGACAAGCTTGAGCGCTGTTATCGAGGAGTCCACACGACGGGCGTCACAAAAAGACGCAACACAACCGCCAAAGGACAGAGAACGGAGTCCATTTGGTGATGAACATGCCACACAAGACTAAATTGGCTATGCTCTACGTCCTTCTTTGACATGTACTACGATGATCCGACATGTTCTGTGCCATCTACATTTCTCTTCGTCACTATTAAAATTCTTGTTACCTACTTTTGGAGCTGGGTTTGGGGTGGTCAAGGCGCCCCAAGGTTTTGTTTTGTTTTGTTTTGCTGTTGGATACCTCGGAAGGATTGTGGTGCCAGCCTCGGCGAAACGATGCAGCTGGGCGTTTATTCGGAGTCGGGAAAGGCGATGAACGGGACTTTACCCAGGAATGAGATGACAGATAGACGTCCACAGGCGCGGCGTCAATGGAATAGAGATGATTGTCTCTCTCCCACAGAGATGTGCAGTTGCTTTTTGCTTGTGACTGAGCACTTATGAGTGTAGTTGATCTTGCTGGCGCCATTTGACTCCCGCCTCATTACGTCCTGCTCTTTGGCTTCGAACGGCCATCAAGGTATCCTGGATGCCAGCTCCACCGAGGCTGACGTACCTACATGCCTAGCGTAGTTTCAACTGAAAGTGAGGTCTCCGCCATGGCCACAGGGTTCTCATGTTCACCGAATACACAAGACCAGGGAGATGCCTACGTCCTCTGCGTCGTCGCCATGGTGTCGAGGACAGCGATGCCAAGGGCGCCGCCTTCAGTGACCGCTTTGTGTCCATACTTGGATTCGAAAGATGGCTCCCATCTACATAAAGGCGAATTCCAATGCGGCGTTCCTGACGATCCAAACTTGCTTTGTGCAAGGTAAGCTTAAAGTCAAAGAAAGAAAAGCTTCAACAACGAGAAACTACCTAGGTAGCTTCGACTGCCAAGAACCTTGTTTCTCTTTGTGAAAGTATGGGGCAATTGCTGCCCTATAAGTAAGGCGCCAACTGCCAAAGAGCAACCCCGCCAAACATTGCATTGCTTGTGAACTCCAGCCCCACCATCACCAAAGTGCTGCGCTTCCTTTGCTCTTGTTTCGATAGCGAATGCGACGCCTTTGCTCCTAAGGATCTCACGCGATTTTTTGGCCTCTTTTGCTGCCAGAATTCAAGTTTGCAAAGTTTCTCTGCTATAGCAGCGCCCAAATAGGTAAGTACCCCTCGTGCGCGCGCGCCCGAAGTGCCAGAAACGCACCTTCCGCACGAGTCCTCAGAGCGCACCTTCCCGAATATCTGCTGCGCTGCGAGCAGTCAACAGTTTATTCACGCTGCCCCTCACTACCAAACTTTCCTTTCCTTACACCCTCAACCAACTTGCCAACTATGTACAAGATGGAGGCGTACAACATGGAGTGGGAGCGCATGCTAATGCCGAAGCGCAAATACAGCGACATGGCGGATCTCGCAAGCCGCATCTCGAAGCCGGAGGACGCACCCGCAGCCGCGGACGCCGGTGCTAGCACAAGCGCAGCAGAGACCAAGATCGAAACCGCCGAGCCTAGCAATCTCGTCGACAACGAATACGAGGTCGAAATCAAGCTCAGCGACCTCCAGAACGACAAGGAGAACCCGCTCTTCTCGGTCTCCTCCTTCGAGGAGCTCGGCCTTTCCAAGGCAATCAACGATGGCCTCCTCGCCATGAACTTCAAGAAGCCCTCCAAGATCCAAGAGAGAGCGCTCCCGCTCATGCTCAGCGACCCGCCTCGCAATATGATTGCGCAGTCGCAGTCTGGCACGGGCAAGACCGCTGCTTTCGTCCTTACCGTCCTTTCGCGCGTCGACCTCACGAAGCCTACACAGCCCCAGGCTCTCATCCTTGCTCCCAGCCGCGAGCTCGCCCGGCAGATTCAGATGGTGGTGCAGACCGTTGGCCAGTTCTGCGAGAACCTCATAGTAGAGGCCGCCATTCCGGGCTCGATCTCCCGCGAGACAGGTGTCAAGTCCAGTGTCGTCGTGGGTACGCCGGGTACCGTGATGGATCTCGTGCGCCGCCGCCAGTTTGATGTCTCGCATCTCAAGGTTCTTGTTATTGACGAGGCCGACAACATGTTGGACCAGCAAGGAATGGGCGAGCAGTGTGTTCGCGTCAAGAAGTAAGTGTCATCTCTCCTGTCTTTGCTTTGGATGCCAAAATCTAACGCTTGTGACAGCATGCTTCCCAAGACAATTCAGATTCTCCTCTTCTCGGCCACATTCCCGGATAAGGTCCTGCAATACGCCGAGAAATATGCGCCCAACGCCAATCAGATGAAGCTGAAGCAGCAGGAGCTCACAGTCAAGGGAATTTCGCAGATGTACATGGACTGCCCTGCAGAGAAGGACAAGTACGATATCCTTTGCAAGCTCTATGGTCTCATGACCATTGGCTCTTCAGTTATCTTCGTCAGAGTATGTCTGCTCTCCACCAGCCCTTGGCGCTTGCCATAGAACCTTCTAACAGCATTTAGACTCGTGATAGCGCGACAGAAATCCAGCGCCGCATGGAGGCCGACGGCCACAAGGTTTCAGCCCTCCACGGTGCCTACGAGGGTGCAAGCCGTGATGCCCTCTTGGACGACTTCCGCTCCGGACGCTCCAAGGTCCTGATCACGACCAATGTCTTGGCCCGCGGAATCGACGTTTCGACCGTGTCCATGGTCATCAATTACGACATCCCAATGAAGGGACCCGGCGACCGCGAGCCCGACGCCGAGACCTACCTCCACCGTATCGGCCGCACAGGCAGATTCGGACGTGTCGGTGTCAGTATCAGCTTCGTTTACGACCGCAAGAGCTTTGATGCTCTTTCCCATATCGCCGAGTTCTACGGCATCGATTTGATCCAGCTTAGCCCCGATGACTGGGATTTCACGGAACAAAAGGTGCAGGAGGTTATCAAGTCGAGCCGAGCGAAAGCGGACTACGCTCCCAATGCCACCAGCGGCAGCGGTTAATTTGGGGGAAGGTGTTTTGGGGGCCTTCCGATCTGGACTCAGATGGGCAGCAGGACTTATTTCTTGAGAGAGAAGAAATATGTTTAGCCTTGTCATGGACAGAAGAGGCGCAGATGCGCACAGGGGAGGAAGGGTGAATTTTGAGGAGTTGGGATTCATCGTAACTTTGTAATTCGAGGACGGAAGCCATCAAGATAGATACCAAAAACGGCGTGGAGTCGCATGTTTGCCCCTGACAAGAGCGGATCTCACACAAGTGCCGTTGACGTGACGTGATCGTGATCGGCTTTACTTTGGCGCCCAGATCGGGACTTTTGAGGGTAACTGCCTTAGCGTTGGGACGTTGGGTATGCTGGCAGCCGTGGGGATCACAACACGGGGTGCAGAGGTTGTGTTTTGAAAGGATAACGTCGGCGCTTGCGTTGGGTCGGGCCGGGTCGGGTTGCCGCCGAGCTGCTGAGCGGGACCCACTGGTGACCTCACCGATGGCAGGCAAACAACCGTCTTCGAAACCCAACAGCGACGAAAATGAAAATGAAAACGAAAATTGACAAATTTGCAACAACTGCTACAAATCGTGGGCCCGATGGTAAACTGCAAATAAACGAGGAGAACGGCAAGGCAAGTAAAAAAAAACCTCCGAGTATGGGTATCGTCTCATTAGGCAGGCATGACAAACCTCTCGAGGTTGCACCAGTCGAGGCGCGGCGAGGCGCTGCCTTGCAAAATATACATTTCAGGAGGCGGTAATGAGACGTCGACCGCAGGCCAGTTGCTTGGTTTAGAGCGAGGCGCACGTGATGTGCAGGCAGGCAGGTACGTACCCATATTTAGGAGGGGGGGAAGGGGTCATCGATCCATTTTAGGCGCCGGCCAAGCGCGGGAGTGGGTGATTGGGTAGGCGTGTCGATGGTTCCTGCATTTTTGTGGACGGGGGGACAGGATTGGATTTGGATTGGGGGCTTATCTTGGCCTTTTGGGTTGGATAGGATAGGGAAGCCTGACTCCCAATGGGGAGAGGCGGAGATGGGGGAGGTGGGCGCATCGCTTCGCTCGCTCGCTCTCGGCGGGGATTGGGGATCGGGGATTGTATCACTAAGCGCAGCTTGCTTGTTGTGTGGTCGTGAAGGGAAGGTTAGGCAGATGACAAAAAGGGAGTGGGTGGTCGCTTGGGGGCGACCCTGAGAGAGGCGTCTCGGTTCTTGTTTCTTGCAAGAGAAATTTCCAGCATTGTTGGTTTTGGAGCAGTGTCGAAAGAGGGTTTCTTCTTTTTTTTGTGTTTTGTGGTTTCCTACCTGTTCCAGCTCTCGTCTTTTCCGCACTCCCTCTCGTCTCGGCATCTGTCGTCGTTTCTTGATCCAAGATATTCTCCTTTTTTTGTTGTTGTTGTTTGGTGTCGTCTCATCTCCTCACACGTCACATTTCGGGTTGTTGTTTCAAGCCCCCTTCCTTGCCTCTCTGGCCTCGATCTCTTGGTGTTTCTCATCTATCACACAGGAGAGAGAAAGTTTTCTTGGGTGGTGGTGTTTCTCGTCTAGCCTATCCCCGTTTCATTACCTCCTACCTAGACTGTGAGAAAAGTACTGTGAGAGATGCCGGTCATCTCCCCCTAATGTCTAAGTACCCTACCCGGAACACGACGATTCCGCCGACCCTACCCGACCCAAATCACATCTCGCCAGCCGCCGAGGCCCGGTAATATCTCATTTCTCTTGACCTCCCTTGACTTGGCGAGAGCCTCGATTAGGAGACCGAGGCGAGTTGGCAAGGACAGAGTCTGATCTGGGAACATCGATGATGAGCTCTTAGAGGTGAGCAGCACAACCTCACCGTCATATCATCACCACAACAACATCAAGATATACTAACAACAAACCAGATGTCCCTCCGTCGACTGGCACATTTGCCGCTCCCGTGCCTCACGCTCGTCCTAGCATGCACATCCGCACTGGTGTCTGCGCAGGTCCCCAAGAAGATATCCGCCGAGGTTCTCAACTTTGTACCGCCCTGCGCGCAGAGCTGCTTCCAGTCCTTCATCCTCACCAACCTCGAGTCGTCCGCGTGTGGAGACAACCCGAGCCTAGCATGTCTGTGTCGGCAGTCGGGGAAAACGGGGCACACGATAGGCGAGGGGGCCGTGGCGTGCATTGCAGCTGAGAGTGCGAGGGGCAGCTGTAAGGGGAACGATGCGAGTTGTGAGTATTTCCTACCAGACTCGGGGTGAAGATGCTGACAAGACGCAGTACAAACTCAAGCGACTTCCTATAACATGTGCGTGGGCATCGCGAATGCCGCACCAAAAACGCACTCGACGATCGTAGCGACGCTGGTGGTGCCGACGGGAACAGGGGGTTTGAGCGTTCCCACGCCTCGACCTACGGGCAGCACGAGCGCTCCAGCCCAGGATATCACAAGCGTGTTGACGCCTACGTCAGCGGCACCGACAGCGTCGATATCCTCCGCCGTTGGATCCAGCCCAGTAACACCAAGACCGAGCGATACATCGGCGGCGGTTGTACCCGACGACAAACCGGTGGCTCAGCAACAGCAGCTGAGCAGCGCCCAGATAGTCGGTATTGTTCTCGGGTGTCTCGCGGTGGTGGTATTCGGGATTCTGCTGGTGTTCTTGGCAAGATGTGTGCGCCGCAGGAGATTCGGAGGGGACCCCGAGGCAGGCTTCACAAAGATGAGGGATTCGCTGAGCTTCGGGCGGAGAAGTCAGCCAGCCAGCCCGCCACAGATCCAGATATCGAAGCCGCTGCACAGCTCGCCATCCGACAGGGCGTACCAGTGGCCCTCCAACCCGCCGCAGAAGTTCCAGCCGATGCAGCAGCCTCCGGGTGTTGGCCTGGCCATCTCCCCGTTCCGCGCTCAACAAGCCGCAAGCGACGTCGCCGCCATGAGGGCCGCGCAGAACAGAACACCAACCGTGGTCCTCAGCCCGCCACCGCCGATGGCCAGCTCCGCAAAGGTAGAGAACGCCGCCTCGCCGAAACCTGCTCTCACCCTCGCCATCCCCGCGGCCGCGGCACCGAAACCTAACGCCAATGGCAAAGCCAAACCGCGGGCGCCCAACCCCCGCGAGAGCATCGTCACCGAGTTCGCCGAGGACGGCGAGGGCGACAGCCTCCCAAACACCGGAAACAACATCTGGCGCCCTCCCCCGACGGATCCCCAGTCAGCGACCACCTACTTCTTTGCGGACAAGGGCGGCAACTGGATCTTGCGCAACAAATCCGACCGCAAGCCCCAGACGGCGCAACAGCAACAGCAACAAAAACAACAATCCCCCGCTTTGGCAACCACCGAGGTTGAGCTCCCCTCCCCCTCCGACAAAACCAAAGCCGAGCGCGCCCAAGGGTGGTTCTCCCCCGGCGCACTCCCCGAGCCGCTGCGCGTCCCCTCGCGCACCCAGCAGCAGCAGAAACTGGGCTCCCCCATCTCCTTTAAGGACCAGCAAGCGCAGCAAAACCCCCGCCGGGACCGCTCGTCGTCGGTATACTCCCCCTCGGGCTACAACCCCCCCGTCTCGATGCTCCCCGGCCCCCGAAACCCCTTGCCCCCGCCAGACACCTACTTCGCCATGATCCGCGACGGGCGAGACCTAACGGGCTCCTCGCGCCCCAACTCCACCCGTCGGAAGTCCTCCTCCGCAGCCGCGGCGAGGAAAACCTCCCGCCGGCGCTCCACGGAGTCAACGACCAGCATCGAATCTGCCGCTGCCGCCGCGGCGCCGCAACAGCGCGGTGCGGGCAAGGGGAAGATGCCGTACGAAGACGAGGCGCTCATCGAGGATGAGATGCAGGTGAACCTGTCGCCGGTGGTGGAGAGCCCGAGCACGCCGCTCACGCCGGGGCAGTCGCCGGTGACGTATCCGAAGATTAGGAGGAGGGATGCCGAGGGGTGGGAGTTCCCTATGCCGGTGCCGCGACAGCAGCAGGGCGCGCAGCTGGCGGTGCCCGGACAGGGGCAGGGTTCGAGGAAGTTGGGTGTTCCGCCGGCGCTGAATCCGAATGTGAATCGGAATCCGGCGCTGCAGAGGACGGGATCGCCGGAGATTAGGCAGGGCGTGGCTGCCGGGTCGGGGGCGAGGTATCAGGGCCAGCAGCAGATGGTTGGTACCGGGGGCCCGTATGAGCTTGCGACGGACGGCCAGCAGATGAGGCGGCCGAGCCCGGCTCAGCAGCAGGTTTACCAGCAGCTGCATGAGCAGAGGAGGCCGTCTCCCGCGCAGCAACAGCTTCAGCAGCAACTCCAAGAATCCCGCCGCCCATCACCAGCCATCCAGCAACTCCAAGAGCAACGCCGACCCTCCCCCGCCATCCAAGCCCTCAACGAACAGCAACGTCGCCCGTCTCCCGCGCAGCTCCAACAGCAACTCCAGGAACCCCGTCGCCCCTCGCCAGCCATCCAACAACTCCAAGAACCCCGGCGTCCCTCCCCCGCCACGACCTCCACCGCGACCCCCTCCCGCGCGCACTCCCAATCCCCAGCGGACTCCTCCTCTTCTCTTCTCGCTAAGCGCCGCGGCGCTGAAAAGGCTGCTGCGCTGTCGCTTGCTGATCAGGAGGCGCGACGGAATAAGCCGTCTAAGGGCTGGAAGCGTGAGGATGTGGAGGTGGAGGCGCCGCCGATCACGCCCGGGATCAGGATGATGACGCCGAGGAGGATTGGGGATGATATTATTTTGGATGTGAGGAGGTAGTTGCGCTGTGTTTGCTTGTCGTGGGGTGGTTTTACTGGGGAGAGAATATGTGGGAGGAAGGGGGTGGTTCCTTCCTTTCTGGAGAATGTTTGACATTTTTGTGGGGGCGAGTTTGGTGTGTGTGTATTATTATGGGTGGCATTCTGTCTATTTTTTTTGGTACTTTGTTTCTTTTTCTTCTTTCTGGAGATGGTGTAGGGTGGTTTGGGGACTTGCATGGGCGGGAGTTTCTGGAGATCATTTATTGTCACTGCTGGGGAATACACATTCGGGTTTGGGTTGGGGCGTCGTTCCTTTTTTTCTCTGATGAGAGCATACATCGCTGCTACAGTTACGAAGATGACAGAGACGATACGGTCATGTTATGTCAAGAGGAAGAGAAGGGAAAAAAGAGTTGCAAGGGGGAGATACCATTATGTCTTGTAATTACCTAACCTACTTCATCCATTTGAGGCGGGCTGCTATGTATGCTGTGGCAGATAGATTTTTCATTTATTTATTTACGAGTTCGGGCAATATCACGGACGTAGAGTTTGAGTGAGGTGATGTTGCTATCGAGGTGGGGAGCGAGGGGTTTTGGCGTTGAGGGGTAGGTAAGTACGCGCCCTTTGTCGCGGGGTCGAGTGACATCAACATGTCAAGCGCGAGTTTTTGTCCCTCGACGTTGATCAGAGTGCTGGTCTTGGTCTCAGCCAGCGGCAATACCCTTCCCACGGGGCATCGTCAGTCGCATCAGAAACGGTCTATTTATATGCCGGCCGGCGTTCGGGAAGATCGCGGCATTCCATGTCCGGCGGGTACTCCCAGGCAGTGGATTTATAAGCGCGAGGAAGTGAGAATCACACCTGCCGCTATTGGCCCCTCCACGTGGGCGGGTTTGGGTTTTCGACGACGGAGGAGTCTGGACGCAAAGACCGATACACGGCAACAAACCGGACGCTCCGCTCGGCAATGCTTGTGAGCAGAAAAACGGGAAGGGGAAATGGAGTGTGGCGCCCCCTCTCTCCACAGCAAGCGAAAAAGAGAGGCAACGGTTCCTTGCCCTGAGGGCCGTCCCGCTGTCGGAGCCCCTCTCTTCCCCTGGGATAACTGAGGAGTAAATTTCTTGTTTTTCTTTGAGGATCGGAGCTCGTTCGAACTGGAGGTACCTACCGTCATTATATCAGCGCCTATCCAGCTGCTAGATCGGCGTACATGCGCATTGCATACAACAGACAGAACCGGCGCCGAAACGACCTGACCTACCCGCCTGCCTCCACTGCACTGTCCTTAGCACCTGCCATCCCGAGAGAGCAAAAAATACCAACACAACAGAAACGAACGGTTCTAGGCCCGCTTAGTAACGGTAAATTTATCCTTCCTTTTGCCTTTCGCTGCCTCTTCTTTCAATAAGTACAATTTGTCTCCCATCCCCCAAAACCCCCGCCGGAGAAAACATACGTTCGTTACCCCTCCACCCCTCCTCGTCAGTGGCTTGCAGCTCCGGTCCACTGAGGGACAGCGACGATTGCGTGCCTTGATGACGCCTTTTGGCCCGGCGGCTCTGATTCGACGCCTGTTCGCAACGTGGGCTGCACGCAGCTGCAGGGAAGCGTGGGGGACGTGGTATTGCCCGTTGCAGCAACGAGCAGAGGGGGCTCACACGGGGTAGGTTTGGTTTGCTTATGTATGAGTGAATGAGTGGTTGTGAGTGAGCGACCATGTGTCGAGGGCTTGCTGGGGATAGCATCACGCCTTGCCTCTATTCACTTGCGCATTTTCAGCATATCTGTGGTTTTTCTTGCTTGAGTATTCACCTCAGATTCTGGCGGCGAGGAGAAGACTCCATTCACTGCTCTGGGCGGGACTTATACGCAGTTTCAGAACGAGTTGAGAACGAAGCTGACGCTGTATAAGTTTGCTGTCCGAGGGAGACATCTCGATCAGTCTGCTGCAGGCACGGGATCTTCCCTGGCACAGTACCCCTTGAGCCGTCTTCAACCGCCACGGGAGGGTGTCTCGGACAGCTTTCTTGCATCCCACCACTCCCACCACCACCGCCGACGACATCAATGGGTCTCTTGTACGTATCTTTCTCGCCCCCTCCCCCAGCTTATGCTGATAAATCGAAGAGCCCTTGGGACGGCCCTCGATTGGCCAGACGCCAAGCTGCAAGCACATCTTGTCCGTGCCTGGGGCATCAAGCAGCTGCTCGAGATATGGAACAAGGCCAAGGGCAAGGAGAGGGATGCCATGCTCTGGGGCGATGAGGTGGAGTATCTCGTCGTGACGTACTCGGAGGAGGAGCCTAAGGTTTTGTTGTCACTGAGACAGGCCGACATTCTCACAGCCTTGGCGAACGATACCGATCTCTCGGCAAAAGGGGGTTGCGTCCCGGAGTTGCAGCACATCCACAGGTAAGAGAGATTTCTCTGTTGTTGGGGGTCAACGTGCTGGCTTACACGTCCAGGAATGGCGAGCCACTCCCGGTATTCCACCCTGAGTTTGGGAGATTCATGTTGGAGGCCACCCCCGGAAAGCCATGGGGTATCGAGTTCAAGGAGCTGCTGAATGTCGAGCCTAACATGAAGCTGAGGAGGTGTATCGCCAAGGACCACATGTTGCCGAATGAGCATCCCATCACCCTGACAACCTTCCCCCGACTTGGCAGTCCCGGTGTCTTCACTGAGCCCGCCTACCCCGTCTCCGGCCCCAAGCTCAGGTCGCAGTTCGTGCCAGATGAGATCGCCAACCCTCACATTCGCTTCCCCACCCTTGCTGCCAATATCCGGTCTCGTCGCGGTCGAAAGGTGCAGGTCAACGTGCCCGTGTTCAGGGATGAGAAGACACCGTGGCCATGGAAGGACCCGACGGTCAACTACGACTTGAACCAGTGGCCAGAGGATGACGACGTACGCAATGGCGCCGCTCCAGATAACTTCATTCACATGGATGCCATGGCCTTCGGCATGGGCAGCTGCTGTCTGCAGATCACCTTCCAGGCCAAGAACATCACCGAAGGGAGGCAGATGTACGACCAGCTGAGTCCCTTGGGGCCTATCATGCTCGCCCTCACAGCGGCGACGCCGATATACAAGGGCTTTCTTGCCGATACCGACGTGAGGTGGAATCAGATCAGCAAGGCTGTTGATGATAGGACGCCGGAGGAGCTAGGAGAAAAGGTGAGTTTGTGTCAGCGATTCCCACTGTCGGTATTTACTGACGCCTGCAGCCCCTTCAAAATGACCGCTGGCGTATTCCCAAGTCGCGATATGCATCCAACTCGACTTACATCTCTACCGACGCACGCCTGCGGCCGGAGTACTTCGACCCCGACCTCGTCATCGACGAAGACATCAAGCAGCAGCTCCTCGACGGCGGCATGGACGACCGCCTCGCCACGCACTTCGCCCATCTCTTCATCCGCGACCCCATCGTCGTCTTCAACGAAGACCTCCAGTCCCTCGACCTCAGCAAAACTGACCACTTCGAGAACATACAATCCACCAACTGGCAGCACATGCGCTTCAAGCCACCCCCCGCCGACAACTCCATCGGCTGGCGCGTCGAGTTTCGGCCCATGGAGATCCAAATCACCGACTTTGAAAACGCCGCCTTCGCCGTCTTCATGGTCCTCATCACCCGCGTCATCCTCTCCTTCGACCTCAACTTCTACATCCCCATCCTCCGCGTCGACGAGAACATGGAAACCGCCCACGCCCGCGACGCCGTCCTCGAGCGCAAGTTCTGGTTCCGACGGAATCTGTTCTCCGCCCGCCCCCCGCGCAGCAGCGGCGGTTCTGGCTCCTCCACTCCCCGCTCCGCGCATCCTTCTCGTCCCGCTACACCTACCGGCCCGGTCGAGGATGAGTACCGCCTCATGACCATCAACGAGATCATCAACGGCACCGCTTACGCGAACGAAGCCGACAACGACTCGGGAGATGACTTCCCGGGACTTATTCCCCTGGTGGAATCATACCTCGACAGCGTCAATGTTGACGTGGTCACGCGGTGCGAGCTTGGGACGTACTTGGATCTGATTCGCAAGCGAGCGAGCGGGGAGTTGTGGACGGCGGCAAAGTGGATTCGGGAGTTTGTCAGGGGACAAAAGGCGTACCGGGGGGACAGCGTGGTGAGCGAGGAGATCGGGAAGGATTTGGTCGGAGCGGTGATTAAGGTGGGTGAGAGGGAGCAGAGGGGGGAGGGGTTTAGGGGTTTGGATGTGGAGGGGGTGAAGGATTGGGGGAGGTTGATGGGGGGGTTTAGGTCGTGATGGGGATATAATTGGGCAGGGGGCTGAGAGGAAACATACCTATGTATGCATAGGAAAGAGAAGGATGACAGCGAGAGGGCATAGATTTGGGCTGGTTGGGCGGCATTTTGCTTGTGTTTTCGATGCGTTTGGTAATTTGTTGTGAGGTGTTGATCCATTTAGGGGTATGTCTAGTGGGTTGTTTTGTGTCGGTGGTGAGACCGCGGTCATCGCGAGAGTGCGCGTATAGCGTCATCTTGGATTGGTAATTACGCTTTGGGTAGCATATTTGATGTCTCTTGGGATATATTGCTAGGTCGTCGGTTTCCCGCAGGGTGCTGTAAAATTCTCTCAGGTCTTGCTCCCGACCCAGTCATAAGCCTCCTCACGCAGCCTCCGAACAGACCTTTCGAGAATCCGAACATGATATCCCACTCGATTAGATACCAGCATGCATCCTCGTACTTGGTGTCGCCCACCCACTGCCGTCTTCGACGCATTTCCCATCGTGTGATGGCCTCCCCGTGTCATGTTGGTGGCATTTGCATGCACCGCTTCGAGGTGGGCCAGTCTCTTCTGCGTTGCGCGAACAAAGTCCGAGATGGACGAATTGAATTCGACATACTAGTACAAAGACTTCCGCCTCAGCGAGGAAGACCAATTCGTCGAGTACTACATCGACGGGAAGAAATTCATGGACCCGTGGTATATCGAGGATTCGGAAATGTTGTATTCGTCACCGCAAAAACCTCTTGTGAGGCCTCATGGGGAGGTAATTGTGCTCTCAACTTCGCCTTGCTGGTTTGTATTCGCCGTAGTGGGCGTAGTTGTCCGCTTAAAGTCATTCTCGCCTGTTCGTGGAGGAGAGAGGTCCCTCGTTCCCATGTTGGTCGTCTGGTATTGATCGCTGTTGTGCATCGTTTAAAGTCAAAGCGATCCCTGCTTGGACCGGTAGTCACTCTTGCGAGGTAAAGTGGGGATTTTGCATATGGAGAGCTTAAGGAAGAGAATCCCAATGCCTGCAGTGTGATGACCCCGAACGACCTTCACTCACTTTGCTGGGCCTCGTCTCGTTCCAACCGTGTGTCTTAAAAATTATTTGCTTCAAATAGGAGCACGGGACTCATACTCTTGAACTAGACCTAAGCTAGGCAAATTCTGGACCCTGGATTAGACGCTGCGTCGCTAGACATAACTCAGGGGTAAACAACAAGCCCATCTTCCCTTGACTCAACGCCACAACACCAAGACATTACCATCACAGGATCATAACTTGGAAACCGAGATGGTTCTTCACATCAACAGCACCAACAGCGCCAGTGGTTTAGTGGTAAAATCCATCGTTGCCATCGATGGGCCCCGCGTTCGATTCGCGGCTGGCGCAAGCATATCCTTTTACCAGTTTCACTAGGCATCTTCTCTTTTTGCATCCAGGAGATCTCAACCCACCATGAGAATTGTCTCACGGTAAAGGAAACCATGCTTACTTTCGAACAGCATCATGGTGGAACGTCGCAGCACAAAGAAGTCCATATCCAAGTCAAAGTATTATTACCTATCCAAGCAATAGCGCCAACGACCCTTGCTATAAATACACTATAAAATAGTAGTCTAAGAAGAATAGAAGGATATATAGCCAGAAGCATCGCGAAGACAACGCTATCACATCGCCAGCCTCACCCTTACCGCTTCATGGCCTTCAGCTCCAACCATCGCGCTGGCAAGAACACCAACACTGAGAGAATGAAGCACACCTCGTTGCCCAAGTCTGCGTAGTGAGCCTGCTTCCCATCAATCACGTCACTGCTCCCGATGAGCCTCGCCAGAGGTCCCTGATGCCAGGCCTCGCTCATGCCCATGATCGCACCAACCAAGCCCAGCACAAAGGCCGCACAACCAGCGTACCCTACGGGCAGCTGGCTGGGGTCATTCCACGCCTCGAGATTATACATGCCGAAGCCCTCGTGGCCGCGGCGGAACACAAAGTGCTCCAGCATGACGATCACGATGTAGGCCGTGGCCCAGTATCCAAGGAGGGAAAGGAAGTTGACCAGGTAGGGAATGAGCTTCTCCGCACCAATAACGCCGAGCGCGCCGACGACAAGGAAGGCGAGAATGGTGTAGATGAAACGGGGGACCCTGGCTACAGGGCGTCCCAGCTGCTGGATGGCGAGGCCGATCGAGTAAAGGGAGACGGACATCATACCGAGAGACGAAATAGAGAGAATGGCGAGAAGAGCTTTAGCAAGAGGCCGGGGGTGGAGCATCATCTCGATGAGGAAACCGATGCCGCGGCCTTTGTCATCGTAGGCAGCCTTCCATTCCGCGTTGCTGTGCAGGGCGGAGGCGGCAACGGCGCCGATGCCCATGGTAAAGCAGGTAGGGAGCCAGATGCCAACCATGGTCATGCCAGCGACACGCCACCAAGGGGTGTTGACAGGGTAGTCGACGTAGAAGTCGGCGATAATTGAGCCCCACGAGGCCGAGGAGGCGTACATGATGGAGAAAACAGACAGGAAGCCGGCCGTCAGGTTCGAACCCTCAAAGTCGTGGCTCTTGGCGAAATCGGCGACGTGGCCGGCCTGGCACCACATGACGAGGAAGACCGCAATATAAATGATGCCTGACCACTTCTCGTAGAGGAGAACGCCCTTGACACCGACCAGGGAGATGATAAGACTGATGACGCAGAGGATGACAACACCCAGGGCGGATCCGATGGCCCGGTCAGTGACGGCCGACAGGGCCAGACCACCAGTAATGGCACCGACCGCGGTCCAGCCGCATTGCTCAATGATGTTGAAAAGGGCGATGAGCTTGGCCCCGTACCAACCCATGGAATATCGCATCATGGAAACGGAGCGAAGGCCTGTCTTGAGGCCCATGATGGCGCAGCTTCCCTGGATTTTGTTAGCTGGGGTACTGCTCGTGGAACACGAACGACACGGGCAACTGACGGGGAGCAAGCAGCCCAGAAGGTTGCCAAAGCAGGTGATCAACAGGGTGCTCTTCAGGTCTAGGCCAAACTCGTAGCCAATGAAACCGGTGGCGAAGCAGCACAAGTTGCAACAAGAGCTGATCCACATGAGAAACATCATGATCTGCTTCGACCACGACCTGAAGCTTGGGTTGCGTCCCTCGGGTGTCCTGCGCTCGAGCGACAAACTCTCCACACCGAGCTTCTTGTCGAGGACCTGTTCGTAGTGAAGCATCTTCGCGAGAATGCCCCGAGGACGAGGCGCATTGTTGTCAAGATCGTCTACCTTGACCACCGTTCCGGCCTTGGGCACGGGGCTGTTGGAGCCATGGCCGCTGCCGACGGTTTTCTCCTCGTCAACAGGGTCTAGGCCTCGAGAGTGGTCCATTGTATCCGTCGGGATGACCGCGAGAGGGTGGTATGAGGAGTATAGGAAAGAGAGACTGTGAAAAAGGAGAGACGAGAGCTAGCTGAAGAGGAAAGAAATCGTGGGTTGAGGCGGTGCGTCCATGATGAGAGATGGAGGCCGTACATGTGCCCTAATCAGCTGTTCTGCCGGTGAACCTTCTTTCTCCAGGTCTTTCGTTGACACCTCGGGTAGATAGAGCGTTGTGTATCGAACGTCAACGCCTTCGAACTCTTTTCCTCCCAGGTCCCGTGTCGGATAGATATCTGCCCGCCATGCAGACGTGCGCTTTACCGGGAGACTGGTCCATGGTATCGCGATTGTATTGGAATTCAGTGGCTCTAGATTGCGATTTAAATTTCGCTGATGTTGAGTAGCGCTGGCGACAGAGGAGGGTTGACCACTGCAGCTTTGGCTGAAGTTGAGCTGGAGACCAAGTGAAGCCTTCGGAAGCCATGCCAATATTTGCCAACCGCCCTCCCACGTGTGTTAGCCAACCGTTCCAAAATCCATCGTCTACCCCGGAGAATACCGGTACGGAAAGTGTGATGCAGTTCGCAGCTTCCGTTCCGTGCTGGGCGCGCCCTTTGGTGCGGTCGATGCAACATTCGTGCCTTGCGTGCCTTCCCTGAATGCGGAGTCGGTGCCGAGGCAAGTTCAAGTCGGGTTACACCCGGAATTTGACAACCACCGTCACTTGGGAACACACATATATGTAGCTACGCAAACCGCTCGAGTAAGGTAACGCGGTGTCCTTCCAAACCTTCCCGACAAAAAGTACACGATCACGAAACATCACGCAATCGCTCACACACGGTGCAACATGTCATCGCCGGTCCCACCCCCAATCGTCCTGTACCACTATCCCTTCTCGCCCTACGCCAGACGCATCGTCTGGTACCTCCGCCTCCGCGGGATCTCCTACCTGCAATGCGTAAGCCTTCCTTACCCCTTTTTTGCCCTCCCCCTTTCCCTCGCAACCAAAACAGACAAACAAACCCCAGCTAACCACCCCCAGCTCCAACCCCCTATCCTCCCCCGCCCGGACATCTCCCTCCTCGGCCTCAAATACCGCCGCATCCCCATCCTCTCCATCGGCCGCGACATCTACCTCGACACCCGGCTCATCCTCCCCAAGCTCGAATCCCTCGTCCCCGGTCCTCCCCTCTCCGCACCCCCCGGCAGCCCCTCCCTCGCTCTGCAATCCCTCCTCTCCCTCTGGACAACCTCCTCCCCCGGCGGCCTCTTCGCCCACGCCATGAACCTCCTCCCTGGCGCGGACCTCCCCCTCCTGCGGGATCCCGCCTTCCAGCGAGATCGCGCGGACTTTGTCGGCGGGGGAGGCGCCCGGGTATCACGGGAGGAGTCCATGGGCGCGATCCGCGACGCGGTGGCGCTGCTGGAGGGGACGGTGCTGGCGGATGGGAGGGAGTGGGTTCTGGGCGGGGAGGGGGGGCCGAGCCTGGGGGATATCGAGGCGGTGTGGGTTGTGCATTGGCTGACGGGGCTGAAGGGGGCGCTGGATGAGAGGGTGGTGTCCGGGGAGAAGTTCCCGAGGGTGTATGCGTGGTTGGGGAGATTTCAGCGGGCGGTGGAGGAGGCGAAAGGGAGGGTGGAGGTGCGGACGGTGGAGGGGGAGGAGGCGAGGGGGGTGATATCGGGGGCGGAGAGGGTGGAGGGGGGGTGTGGTGGTGTTGATGGGGAAGAGCCGGTGGTGAGGAAGTATGGGCTGAGGGAGGGGGATTTGGTGGAGGTTTGGCCGGTTGATACGGGATCGGCGCATGTGGATGTTGGGAGGTTGGTGGGCTTGAGTGCGGTGGAGGTGGTGTTTGAGACGGATAAGGGGTTTAGGGTACATGCGCCTAGGGATGGGTTTCGGGTGAAGCCTGTGAAGAGGGCGGAAGCTAGTCTCTAGGGAGGAAGAGGAGGATTATGGATACTCGAACCGGGTATGTGCGGTGTTGCTGATTGTTGACATGGCTGAATCTAGATGCACAGGTACTGGTGTGGAAGCTGTTGCCTGGCACGGATTGTCCCGTCGGATTGCGATGGTGACCGGGGGCTTGAGCCGGGAGTCCAATCGCGAACATGTCATGATAAACATGTGTTGCGATGGAAATGTACAATACCATTACCTACTGATGGTGGAGATGGATGTTCTCGTGTTCGGCCTCAGCTTGGAGCTTCTGTCGTTGTTATCAGCCCGGGACCTCCACACGATCCGCTTGTCAGATTCCCTCTCACCCCGCCTTGACGTCGGCGGCTCTGCGCGATGGCGTCCAAATCCCGGGCCTAGGGACCTCCAGATTCCTTTCCACCCCCTTGGCTGACAGCTGTCTCGGGACTGGGGGAGGAGTCCGATTGCCGTTCCTTTCTAGTTTGCACCTCCGAACCGTAAGTTTGTTCCGCATTGCATTTTGACTTCAACAGCCGAGTCTGTCACAAGCGACTTTGCGATTCCTCTTCAAAGTGCCCCCCCACACTTCAGTCCCAGTCCCCGCCTCAACATCAGCACATGCAGAAGAAGAAACTTCCATTCCACTTTTTTTTTCTGCGGTCTGAGCTCCCCTTTCCAGGCGGGGTTCCAGAGCACGGGACGCGTATCCCTTCATCAATGCACCCGCTGTTCTGGTTGCGCTTGAGCCAGGCGCCGTATGATCGCCGCCCATCTTCGGCACGAAATAAACTATGAATAGTAGCGCATTTCCTCAAGCAAAACACAGACCGGCAACTTCGAGACCTGGAGGGGAAACTGGAATGGCTTGGTCTGACGTGAGCTAGCGCAGAGTTTCGCCACGGCGGACTGCTGTCAGTTTGAGGTCCGTCGAAGCCATTCTGTTGCGGTGTGGTCTGGACCGGACTAAAGATTAAACAGCACATGTTGTGAGTGAGCCGCAGATCGAAGGAGCCATTTGAAATCCAATAGTTCCGGTAGTCATCAGTACTCACAGGCTGCGAACAAGCAACGCGGCTTCAAGAAGCTCCCGTCTGGTGGAGGGATAAGCTGTCTGGATTAATAATTGACAGTCCGATACTACCCCCCACGATCAGAAAGTCAAAAAACAATTACCCAAACCGAACTAGCCGGACCCCTCTTGTGTTTCCCGACTTCAAAAAAGACGCCAACGCCTCGGGGAGCCGGCCAAGCGCTCCCTAAAATCCCCACCGCGCAGACGACGCGCCAGCCAATGGAACTGACGTGATTTTTATACTCCTTGCTAAAATGGATATGCGGTTGAGTTGAGGGGAACAAAACAGCCCCCGGGCGTTCTAGCCGAACCAACTTCCCCCCGGACAAATTCCCTTTTCCTTGTGAATTGGCACTGTAATGTTTTCGACTTTTAGACTTTCATAGACTGACGGGAGACGGGAGTCCCTTTGCGGGGCGAAAGAGAGTTGCCCCCTTTTTTCCCTTCCCGCCACATATTCTCACGTATACGGATTTGGACCGCATTCGCAACCAACCCCATCTCCCCGTCCGTAATCTGTAATCAGCAGCCGACCAATGGCTCGGCGTTTGGTCGTGATGGATCCCCGTGGAATGATGGGAATGGGGGAGCAGAATGTTGTCCCTAGCCGCTCGGGCCAGGTGGCGCCTCGTGTGCAGTAATTTTCATGCAGTGCGTCATAGGGGCATGACAGGGAGAAGGCATGGAAAACAGTCATCCGAACTTCCCTCCCGCTTCTGAAAGAAAAGTTCGTGGACGAAGACAGCGATTTCCCTCAATTCTACGTCCTCGTCAAGAATGAAAAATACGTATGACAATGAAAGCAGTCTGATCACTCAGCAGCGAGCGCAAAGGACATTTTGGGGGGTCGCGTCGGTCGCTATCTTAGTGCGGCTACCCTGTGGACGGGGAAAGGGACTTAGCGTCACAGTGCGAAAAGCGGCGAGGCTGCATTGGCTCTGAGACATCCATTCCATCATTCCCGATCCCAACGGTTACGTCATCGACGTGAATAAAGGGTCGGACAATGCGCGCGCCACCCGGCTGTCGGCCGTCCTTTGACCTGGGAGCGCACAGCGCAGAAACAGAAATACCAAAACAATCGACCGATCCCGATTGCGGGTGAGATAGGCTGATGATCGCAGCGCTGGTAGCCATAGATCCATAAGTCGCGCGCATCGCAAGCTGGGTAGTTCCTGGCTGGGTATAGCGAGATAGCAACGGTTGAGAAAAAACTGCCTCCGTAGTGCCGCGACACACAAAATCCAGTGGATGGTGGAAGGATCAATTGTCAGATTGCAACCGTACGGTACCGCACGGTCTAGTGCCCTGACGCAATATCATCCTGTCCAGGCCGGCAGCCAGTCGACAAGGGGGGCACGGGGATGGAAACGCGACCCCGCTCTCTGATTCGACGAGCGAGCAGTCCTTTGCCACGGCTGCCCCACAGCCGACCATTTGTTCCGTGCTCGTCAGTGGTTCCATGCCGACCAAGCGGTGAGGTTTGGAGGCTGGACTGGTGATGCTGTGGTGTAGCGCCTCGATCAGCCAGGCCGAGACCGCTGGCCGCAGACGAGGCGCACACCACCTCGCTGTTGCGGCCAGAGTCAGATACGGAGGGCATGAGGCACGAGGTTCACGGTCGAGCAGCAGCCAGACCCGGAGCGTCTGCCTGGGCGCGCGCGGCCGCGCGGGAACTTGAGTGTGTGTGCGGCCGGGGCTCGAACGGTCTGCGCGCTGCCAGCGGCCGTGGACTGCCTGTGTTGACAGTTGACGGAGGTTCGGAGCAAGGCCCCGAGAAAATGGGAATATGCCTATATTGGATGTGCTTGATCGGCGGCCCAAAGCTTGGATGCGCTCTGGATCGTTGCTGGCCAGGCCTCAGTCGATGCCTGGCAGAGGATCCTCCTCAGCGGGCTCTGCCTTGGAACTTGGAAGCTGGAGCCGGGACCGTGGGCCTGTACACCGGCGGTGAGCTGCGTGCATCTAGATGCGATGCTGGCTGTCGCCGCAAATGCGCACCGCTCCGGACCTTGGGAGGTGTAGATGGCTTCCCTTTTCAGGCTCTGAAGTCGTCTTCTGGTGAGGCAAGGCCCCAGACGAGTCGCGCAATGCAGGGGCTGCTGGAAGTTTGGCCCGTTGCGCTTTCCCCTTTCGCTGCAGTGCTGCTCGTGTGAGGATTGAGACATGCTGGCACAGTGTCAGCCACAGTGCAGCGCCCGAGACCCGCGTCTGCACCTCAACGGTGGTGGGAACCGGAAGCGCAGCGCTGCAGTCGCAGTGGACTGATGTGGATTTGGGATGGCTGGGCGAGCGCCAGGCTTTCGAGAAGGGGGTGATCTGGAGAACGGCAACTGGCGACACTGGCAACTGGCAGGCCCATTGCAAATTGTGCCGCTGCAGGACCGCTGCCTCGCGACCGCACGCGAGCCCTGAGTCGTGGGTGAAGGGTACATTGCCAGGGAGGTTCCCGCTACTCGTAGTCCGCAAACGGGGACTGCCCGAAATGGGGTAGCCCGGGCAGCTGGCGATTGTTGCCGAGCGTAGTAAAGTACTTCAGTGTGTCCCGTCTGATGGCCAAGGCCGGCTCCGATGGTGGTAAGAAATTTGCGATCCAGAGGGTAGCAGAAGGCAAGAACGGCGCACGAGTAGAAGCACGGGATGGGCCCAAAGTCGGGGGAGGGAAGGGGTCATAGGAAGTTGCTGTGGATGCGTGGGTCCTTGTTTGGCACCAAGGCTTCTTTCCACCTCTGAAGTCGCTCGGTTTAGGTCCCGGTGGGGCAGCTGCACCCCCAGGTATTTCACCCACTGGCGCCCATTCCTTTTCCCAACGTCATACCTGACGTCTTGTCCCGGTCCTGGTTCTCCTCCTACCACACACCGAATTCAAGCACCACGTCGCGAGAGACTACGTAAGGCATTGACAATTTCTCGACACCAGCAGCCCAGGAGGCGGAACGACGCTGCACGGTAGCGCAGCTGCCTCGATTTATGGTTTTTTATGTTTTTGTGACCTCATAATCCGTCGCGCTGCCTTTTTCTCCTGTTCACGGTTGCTCGCACCCGCTGCGGCAGAAGCGCCCGCAGAATTTTGATTGACATCATGGCGTCCACTGGAGCCGGTGGCCGAGGTGAGTCGATGTCGCCCAAACGATCACGCAACGCATCCCCACCACGACAAGGTGAGTTTCCCTGCCCGTTCAGTCGTCATTCGCATCGAGGCCATGCCGTCGCCGACACTTTTTCCTTAGATCCTGCGCCCGAGTCGAAGGTCGATGCCGACTCGAAGGCCGAACCACCGTCCGCGACCGATGCCGAAACCACCAAGCCACTCGCTCCCCCGCCGCGCCCTGCCCAACAACCACCATCGGGGAACACCCCCGACTATTTCGCGAACCCCCCTATCAACGCTTCGTTGAGCTTGGAGCCCAACCCCTTTGAGCAATCGTTTGGCGGCGCGCCCGACACCCCGGGCGGCACCAAGTTGCCGTCTGTCGCCGCCCTCACTTCGCCTTCATCATTACTCCCCGGCGGCGGCGTCACACCGTTTCCCTGGGGAGCTGGTTCACTGCGGACGGGCCCGTTGAGCCCGGCGATGCTATCGGGGCCGGCCAATGACTACTTCAGCAGCGACCACATCCGTGGCAGCTTCCCGACCCCGAACGAGTCTTCTCTGAGAACTGGTCTTACACCTGGCGGCAGTGGGTCTATGTTCCCGGCCCCTAGCCCAAACTCGGCCCTCTTTGCTCTGACCGGAAGTACTGCTCCGACACCAAGCACTCTCGACTTTCACCGAACCGCCGTGAGTGCTGCCAAGCGCGAGCAAAAGTCACAGGCTCAAACGCAGCAGTCTGTCACCTCGCAGCCACAACCCTTGCCAGAGATAAGCAATGGTGTTGTACCACTAAAGAACGACACGAAGCCAGCTGCAGGTCCCTTCGACCCGCACGACAACGACGCGGCGAACGGTTTGTTTATGCTTGCGCAGGGACGCAACGGTACCCAGCCGCCACCCCAACAACAGTATCCCGTGATACCTCCACCCCAAATCCATACTACGACCGCGCCTGCTCCAGCTGCGCAGGCTATGAGCACGTCGCCACAGATGAATGGGAACGGGTCGATTGCTGGAAGTTCGGCACGTGGCGTCAGCGAGGCTGCGAGCGCGCGCTCCGACGATAGCGAGATCGCTCGCCCCAACACTCGCGCTAAAGGTAAACGAAACTCTGCCGGCGGGACAAACTCTCGGCGAAAGGCCGAAGATAACCCTGGCAAGGCACCGGCAAGCAAAAAGGTTAAGATGAATGGTGGCGCGCCGAGCCCCGTCAACGGCAGTTTTGACGACATGGATCATTCCGACGATGACATGATGAGAGATCATGAAGGAAACGGAAAATCAAAGATGACGGACGAGGAGAAACGCAAGAACTTTTTAGAACGCAACCGGTACGCATCGCCCTGTTTGCTCAACTGTAGTACCTCGATCATGCTAACTGATTGCTAGCGTGGCGGCGCTCAAATGTCGTCAACGGAAAAAGCAATGGCTGGCAAATCTCCAGAGCAAGGTGGAAGTCTTCAGCAATGAAAACGATAACCTCACAGCGCAAATCTCGGCGCTTCGGGAGGAAGTCGTCAACCTCAAGACTCTGCTGCTTGCACACAAGGACTGCCCCGTCACCCAGCAACAAGGGATGCATAGCGCATTCATGCAACAGGCCACCATGGAACCCTTCAATCAGCAGATGAACCCATACGGGATGGGCGCTCCCATGCCAAGTCAGCCGGTGCCTATTGGGACTCGGCGCTTCTCGTAGACGGAGAACTCGAGCAACGGGCTTTGATGAATTTACGCTGAAACGGGACGGGAAATGCGAATACGGCACATGGAAAACGCTACTTTCCTCTTCGACGTTACGAGAGTGCCGGCTGGTGCTCAGCTTCCGGATCAGCCGGCACCTGGTCTTCACGTTGTGTATTATCATCGACACGTCGTGGCCGGCGCGACGAAACATTTTGGGTGTTGAGGGGGTTTGGGGCCGCCAGGAAGAACAAAATGGGCAGCCTATTGCTTTTTTTTTTTTTTTTTTTTTTTTTTGGGTCCCAGGGTCGGCAGAGATCATAAGAGGCTGGCGGCTAGCTCTATGATCCCTTCGCTGGACCCTGTCATACCGAGTATCTTGTTGCTGTGTATTGGTAGCAGGGGGGCATACGTTCAAAAGTGGCGTCGGGGAGGCCTATATGGGGGTGGTGTTATGGTATCGCTTCAATCTATTTCGCTTTGATGGGGCTTAGCAGCAGAGGACTCGGCGTTATCAGGTGGAGACCAGCGGGGGCGGAAACGTGATGATCCAGGGCTCCTACTGTCTCGACATTGCTCTGGTTGCATCATTCCGGGCGGTGTTGTTGCGAATGCTGTGGTTACAGCATCGTGGGGAGGGTCACGGGTGCGAAGGAACCCATTTGGGTTTTGTGTATGTGTGCGTGATTAGACCGTTCGAACAGGAGTCGCTAGGAGGTAGTTACAAGCAATATATATCTACCGAGTTATTAAGCTTTTCAGATTCCTGCGGGCGGATGTAAACCTTTCATCAAATTTACGACCGGATGTGGCCCAAAAACCCAAGAAAAGACTCAAAAGAATAAAAAGAGCATAACTATCTCGAGGCGCATGGAAATAAAGGAGTCTTTTGGCAATGTTGTGGAACTCAAGCTTCTCTGAATGACATCGAGCATGCGGTCGTGAAATGCTGGGCGAGGTTGCTCGTCCTGCCAAGAGAGGTGGGGCTGCTTGTACTTACTTGGTTGGTCCAAGCGTTCCTGGCAAGCCAGTTTTGCGGCCGCGGGTAAACAAACGGGGCGCAACTTCCTCGCGACCCAAGCAAATCGATCAACTCCGCAGCAAGGCGTCAACGAGCAGGGAACCGACCGATGGGCCAATTCAGCATTATTGTATCGAGAAGCATCACGAAAAAACCCAACTTCAACGTCGCCGCCGAGGCCAGCCCACCGACCGGCGAGGGGTCGATTCCGAATTGACGCGTCCGACCCGCTGTGCCCGCCCGCATCACCAATTCTCTCCCACCCAAAACCCAGCATCTCGAATTGGACCAACGCGCCTCAACCTCTTCAACTGGTGTCGCGACAACACGCAATCACCACAACGCTCGTAACACACTCTCTCACGAGTAGCATCGCCAGTTTCTTCACAGCAGCCGCGTTCATGCACCGCCCGACACGCCATCCATGACGACCCTCGTGCGGACTCGGCAGCCTTTACTAGTCCTGGATATGAGCAACCAGCCGGAGCGCCGCAAAAGTAAACGCCTCGCGGGTACGTTTGGTCAATCATTGCAGCCGCTCGAGCAGTCGCGTGGCTGCGCATCATCGGGAGGGGCGGGGAGTGCTAACATTTGGGATGCAGCCACATCGGTTTACGACGAGCAGGATGGCGACTTCCTCTTCACGCGCGCCTCAAAGAGGACCAAGACGGCACCGGAACCTGAATTAGAAGCAGTTATTGAGAAACCGGCGGCGGCACCACCGGCGAAGAAGAGCGTAGGGCGGCCACCGAAGAACAGCAGCGCTGGGGGTAGCACAAGAAAACGCGCGTCGCCTCCGCCTCCCCCACCGGCAGCGCAAGCGAAGGCGACAGCGGCGGCGGCGAAGAGGACATCGAAGCGCAAATCTAGCTTGGCGGCTGCGGCTTCGGCCGCGGCGCAACAGGAGGAGGAGCTCGTTGTGCCCAAGACCCGAGGGCGACGAAAAGCGCGCGAATCAGTCGAGAAGAGGATCGAGGAGGAAGAAGAACCAGAGGAGGAAGCCCCATCACCCAGGAAAGCAACGAAATCGACGCGCGCAAGCGGAGGACGTGCTGCGAAGGCACGGGTTGAGCAGCAGGAAGAGGAGGACGAGGCCCTTAATCTGGTCGAGGGGACGCCAGTCGAAAGGAGAAACCAGTCGCAACAGATCGCGCTCCCTTTCAGCGATACGCCCATCATCAACAGGAATAAGGAGCTGCGAAAGAAGGGTGGCGCAAATGGGAACCGACGAAGTAGCTTGGGGATGCGAGGGCGGCGAGCGAGTTCGTTGATTGATAACGGACATAACGCGCTGCCGCACCGTGAGGTTGACCCATCGGAGTTTTACAAGCATATTTCGGCCGAGGGACTTAGCGAACCACGGCGGATGAAGCAGCTGCTTATCTGGTGCGGAGAGAGGGCTCTTAGTGAGAAGCCACCGCATGGAAGTCATGGATCAAGTGCGGTGCTGGGAGGTAAGGGTTGTTGGTTTCTCGTTTCGGAGTGAAGCTAACTGGGTGTGCAGCTCGTGCGATACAAGACCAATTACTCAAAGATTTCGGGCAGAGGTCAGAGTTTTCAGACTGGTTTTCAAGAGAAGAGGAACCCCAGCGCCCAGTAGTATTGAAGCCAAACCCGAGAAACATTGAACATGACGCCAAAATCGCGGAGTTGGAAGCTAGGATAAACAGGTATGTTTCAATTCTGTCAGATTCGCAGGGATACAGCTAACGTTGAGAAGACTCAAGGAGGAAAAACGCGCATGGCAAGCCCTCGCAAATCCGCTCCCTGAAGTGGAACCTCTCTATCCAGACGACGACCCTCGCAAGGCCCCATTACCAGACGAGTCGCTGCTGGACCCCGAGGAAGCCAAAATCCTTGCGTCCCTGACAAACTCAGATTGGGCGTTTGGCGCGTTCAAACGGCAAATAAGGTCACGCGTGCAGAATTTGCAAGCCGATCTTGAGTTCAAAGTCGACCACCTCGCGGATAGCGTGCACAAGCTTGACCAACGGGTCGTGACAGCCGGGCGCGAGGCCGACCAGGTGCTGGCCGTGAGCGCTGCGAGGCTAAAGGGGAGAGACGAGCGGGAGAAGGCGGCCGTGGGGACGCGCGAGCTGCCCACTATGGAGGTGCTCAGGAGTCTAGGCAGGATATTGCCCGAAGGTGCTGGTTGACTGGGATCCCTCAGTTTAAACCAAAAATCCTAGGCTCGGCACGTTGTGTGTGCTCTTTAGCTCGGCTGGTCCTCCAACTACGAATATAATGATGGTACGAGATTTTTTTGTTTTGCTTGGTTTCTTGTTGTTGACGGGTGGGAAAGCGAGGTTCACTGGAGGGGTGGGCAGGCGGGTGGATAATTCTTATTTTCACATCTGGCGACGGCGTTTCTTGTGTGGTAGGGAAGGGTGTTAGGGAGGAAAACGGCGTTGGCGGCGGGCTTGTTGTCCGTCGAATCTCTTTCTCTCTTGGGTTGGAGGAAGAGGGAGGTATACCGCATGTTGGATGATTCCCCGGGGAGGTTGTGCTTTATGAAAGGGTGGTGGTTTTTTTCCTCACTTGGTGAGATGGCCGGTTGTTGTATATAAATGGTCAGAAACCAGCGAGGATGGAAACGAAGTTTCTTTCCCTTTGAAGAGTTGCCTCTCTCTGTGTGTGTGCTTGTGTGGTTGTCTAGTTGGTGGTACAAGTGAGTGCCTTGCATTTGAGCAAGATTAGAGTACAGCTATACTACACGTACGTCTCCATGTATTGTACACATCGACAATACATCGCAATTACCTCACCTGCTCTCCTCCAAGCTCGGCATAAACCCCATCCCTCCCTCCCCCCTCGCCCGCTTCTGCTCCACATGCTCCCGCAGCATCTTCAGTATCTCACTCTCCGCCCACCGCGCCGGCACAGGCCGATACGCAGGCTTGAACGTCCCCACCGTCTGCGCCCACTCCCCCGGCGCAGGCCCGACGCTCTGATCCTGCTCCTTCCCTTCGTGATGCACGCCCGCCGCACCACCGCCCTCGGCGGGCGGCGCGGCCTCCTGCGTGGCCCAGTAGTAGATGTCCCAGTCGTTCTCGTCGAGGAAGAGGTCGTATTGTGTTAGTTGCTCGGGGGTCATTTTGGAGAGGTTGGCGGCGGCGAAGGTGGAGAGGAGGAGGTCGGATTCGAGGGTGCCGCGCTTGCGGGATTGGTCTACATTTGTTCCATGGTTAGATTAAATACCTATTGGTGGTGTGAGGTGAAGGGAAAAGCGGGAGAGGGGGGCATACAAAGCAGCCGGGCGCGAGTCGTCTCGGGGGTCTCGTCTGTGCGACGGAGGGGCTCGATGCGGAACTTGGCGCCTTCGAGCTCGCCGACTTCGAGGTCGCGTCCGCTTTGGTCGGGGTTGATGGGGTCGGAGACGAAGGTGCGGGTGGCGTGGATGGGCAGGCGAGGTGTAGTGAGGGTGACTGGGCGGGCGCTGGCGCGGAGGAGGGTGAAGGCGCGGCGGGCGGGTCGGAGGGCGTGGAGGGGACCCATGATTGCGGTTTTCTGGTGAGGTTGAAAGGGTTGAGTCGAGCTTGGAATTAATTGGGCGTCTTTGGGAGAACAGAGGTGTTTTGAAGGCGCGGGAGGCGAATTGGGCGTTCTTTCAACCTCTGGTGGTGTATGATGTCGAGGATTTGTCGGATCGGGAGCCGTTGTGCAGGGTGCAGTCCGCTAAAGCTTGGCGAGCTTAGATCTGCCGAGGCCGAAAATTCGCGGCCAGACTCCCGGCTCCGGGTTGATCCCACCCTGTGATAGCTACGAAACGTCACTACGCATAGTTCAACGGCCAAACATAATTACTGCCCAAGACAGACACACTGCAAACCAAGGATTGAGAGAGCATTTTCTGAGCTGCATCTGGTCTCGCCAGCCCTGAGCATTTCCAATGACACCAACACCCCCTTTTTGTAAGCACCGTTCAAAGTACAAATCATACCCATTTTGGCCAGTATATAAACCATATTCAGTACACCGGGGATATCCGTCATAATGCCATGCTCGCCTGCGTCGCGTTGATTGTGAACACCCCCATGCAAGAGCTCGCAAAACTCCCACCTCCAAAAAGCCATCCCTTCGGTTCGCCACATTAAATAAGATGCTTTGATCTGCGGGACTTGGGTTAGCACGGGACTCAGGATAGCTCGTCTGAGTGGCAACAACCGACCTAAAGTAAGCCCTGAGGTACATAATCTGCCATGCCCAGAGTGCGATCAGGAGGAAGGTGGTCATGAACCCGAACCACTTGACGCGCGTGTTGGTGCTCTCGTTGGTGTCGCGGAGCTTCTGCTCGCGGATGCGAAGGTACTCCATCTCGCTGACCACCTCGGCGACCATCTCCTCGATGCGGCGCAGCTCCGTCTCGACCGGCTTGAGCTTCTCCGTGGCCTGGATCGCAGACCAGTCCTTGGCATCGGCACCGATATCGATGTCGAGCTCGACGTGGCGCGTTGGGTGTTCTACGTATTTCGCTGCGACCCTGTCAGTCCCATCCGTTTTCCGCTGTTCCTGGGGCCAACGTACAGCCAGTCATGTAGTTCTCGAAGCACACGTCGAATGCGGCGTCGGCATGCGATGTGAAGACGGTGCGCTGCTCGCCCACGATGTCCTTGGGCTTGCCGTACTCGTTCCCTGCTGCATCGGTGATCTGTCGGTGTCGCGTCAGCCCAAATCCTAAAGACCCGTAGCTACCCCTCCAGGTGTGGCAGCACGTACGTGCATATCGACCCGCATTCCGTCGTCCCGGTGGCCGTCAACGGTGGCCGTGACGACGACCAGGGTGTCCTTGCCGACAAAGTTCCGTATGCATCGCGCAGAGTGTCTGTTGTGCGTAGCGAGCGCCTCAAGCTCGAACTTGAGCGCCTGTGTGCCCGCAGCGAGCAGCAGCAAGCTGCAGAGGAGCGATCGTGCCCGTGCCATGGTTGCTGAGATGTGCGTGTCGACAGCGAGCGAGCGAGCGTGCGTTGTGGTGGTTGGCGAAACTCAGGAGAAGCGAACGCCCAGCTGCACTCAATTCAATTCCCAACGACGAAAGGGAAATCTGTCGCCTTCTGCTTGGTTAGTGCAGGGGTGTGCTCAAACCAGTGGCCAATCAGATAGTCAGCGGGTAGCCTCGCAGATTGCCCCACAACCAGCACGGACTTCAACTTTCTTGCCTTCAGCCTCGCGACTATGTTTCTTGGCTCTTGACTCTTTTCGCGCCTCCATCGCATCGCCAGCCTCAAAACCCACCACATCCTGAACACCGCGGAGACCGCGCCTGCGCAATAAGCAACTAAACCCAAATGCGCAGAAACCAGCGACGAGTCCTCATATTCATCACGACAATCAGTCTATTCTCCATAGCAACCAACCCCGCAAAATGCCGAAGTGTAAGTTGTCCCCGTCTCCGTCCCTCTTTCTCCTCCCCTCCGTCGCGCTTTTGCTAATCCCCCCTCCCAGTCTTTTGCGACTACTGCGATGTCTACCTCACGCACGATTCGATGAGCGTAAGGAAGGCCCACAACAGCGGCCGTAACCACCTCCGCAACGTCGTGGACTATTACCAACGTAAGTCGCCCTCTCCTCACCACCACCACCACCACCCTGGCATCCCCCGCCCCCGTCGCGATCACCACCACCGCACCCGCCACAACAATAACAACCCTTACTCACGCTTCTTCGCCCCCCCTCTTCCAGAAATCGGCCACGAAAAAGCCCAATCCGTCATCGACTCCATCACCTCCTCGTACGCCGCCGAAGGCCAAGCCCACGCCAACCCCATGCTCCCGCAGAACCAACCCGGCGGCATCGCCCCCGGCCTCGGCCCCATGCCCGGCCCCGGCGGTCTCCCCTTCCCGCCCCCCGGCGCCCCCGGCGCGCCCCCCTTCCCCTTCCCCATCCCCGGAATGCCCGCCGGCATGCCTCCCTTCCCGAGCGCCCCCGGCGCACCACCGGGCGCGCCGCCCTTCCTGCCCCCCGGTGCGCCAGGCGGTCGCGGTGTCCCGCCCATGCCGCCTTTCCCCGGGATGCCCGGTGCAAGCGGGGTCCCGCCGCCGTTTCCTCCTCCGCCAGGAGGCTTGCCGTTCCCGCCTCCCGGTGGTGCGTTCCCGTTCCCGCCGCCTATGCCTGGGGTGCAGGGGTTCCCGCCAATGCCGCCGTTTGGAGGACCGCCTGGTAGTAATGAGAAGAGGTGAAGGGGGTTTGACATGGAGCGTTATGGTTACTGTTGTGCTGTATAAAATCCAGGGCGAGGGAGGGTTTAGGGGAAAGGCGCATATAAGGCGTTAATTTGATTTGGGATTGGGGTTTTGTTTGTGTTTAGGTGCTGCGAGGGGGAGATGGCCAGAGAGGAGATACCTTGACTTAGGTCTAGGCGATTAAATGCATTGATATGTCTCTACAACGGGAATGGAGTACATGAGCGAGCGGAGCTAACTCTGCTCTCGGTGTTCACACAGCGCGTGATTGCCAAGTCACTATGCATCCAGAAAGGGGAGAAATAAGTTCAGCCGCCCAACACGGCAAAAGAGATATCCATATTTCGCTTGCTTGCCTTCCCTTCCGTTTGCTGCTATCGCGTGGTATCATCATCAAAGCCACTCAGTTAGATACAGGCAGTGACTCTCTCTATCTTAAAAGGTACATTCCGTTGACGTCCATACCCGTTGTCCTTCGTGATAATCCCATCCCATATCCAACCAACCCAGCACTGTATTCGTGTCATAGCTGTAAACCGAGAAAAAGGGAAGAAGAGAAAAGATATCCATCCATCATCCGCACCGCAAGTCTAGCTCTCCCTTCATGGGCATACAAATAAAAACGTCGACCAAGCCGGGGTCGTGTCCTTTCCAAAAACTCCAACCTCGCTCGCTCGCTCCCTTGATTTGCGACGTCCTAGACGGAACGAATGAACAAGTGGGTGTATCGAATCGAAAGAAAACAAACAACGCCTTCCCGCAAGCGTCATAAGTTGATGTTATAAGCGTGAATAGATAGGTATGTACTTTCGTCGTCTCGTAGCGTCGTAACAGAACGTGCTTCGCAAATGCTGAGTACCCGTAGGTCGTAGATGGTATGACGTGGTAGTGTGTGTTGAGAGGGGTAGCCAACAAGATATAAACTAGAAATGTTGAATGTGTGTTTGATTCGCCCCCCATGCAGATTTCGCTCGATATAGACGGCCGCCAATGTAAAGAGCCTTCAATCATCAAGTCGTGAAAGGTTCCCGTCCAATCACTGTCGCTCAAAAGCCTCTCGGTAGCTGTTCCTACGGATGACATCGCCCACGCCATCTCTGACCTCTCGCGGGCTGCTGATCATCCTGCGCAACTCCTGCGTCCGCTTCTCACGGCGGCGCTCGCTCATCCGTCGCGGGATGTTGATCTTGCTACCCAGCGCAGGCAACAGCCCGCTGCGCCGGAACGAGTCCGCGGAGCTCTTGGGTGATCGCCAGAACCGGAACTGTCGTGAACGGAGCGTGCTATCGCCTGGTGCCGTGTACGGACGTCCGTCGTTCACCGGAAGTCGGGGCATCGACTCGAGACTCTTCCGAAACTTCATCACGCGCAGATTACCGCTGGGGGTGCGGCGAATGGTCCGGCGGTCAGCATCGCGTGCTTCGTACTCGTAATCGTCGCGGACTGGCAAGATGGCGAATGTCTTCTTCATGCGGGCGCTCAGACTTCGGCGCGGTTGCCAGGGACGGTTGTCGATGCGGGGGTATCTGTAGGTTCGCCCACCCGACGTCTCCTCGGCCCAGTCGTCTTCGGATTCAGAAGCAGATTCGTCGTCAGCGTATGCTGGCCGCCAGAACGGATGAAGCCGAGTTTCGTCGGCAGGTCTGTCATCCGCGAAGGAATGCCGTCTTAGTCCGGGCCGGTCACCATCATCCCATTGGCTTTTCCTCGAACGAGAAAGAGAAAACGTCCGTTTCAGCAGCCCCACAGGCCGAGCCGGAGAGGGGCCATATTCGGAAGTGCGACGGGTGCGACCGCGGCTCAGTGTCCGTTGCAAAAGAGATGGTCGTCGTTTCGGCGTATCTTCCAACTCGTAGAAATTCCCCAGCTGCTTTTGCTTCTCCACTGCAGGTGTCAACCCAGAGGGCGTTGCCGGGATGAAGTTGATGGCCGGAGGCATCGACGGCGGCTCAGGGGGCGCCCTTGGATTTCTCAAAGGCGAGTCGACATCATCCATCGACATTGCCTGCGGCGGCGTGACCGGGATTTTCTCCTCCGCATCACTAGCTCCGATCCTAGGCGTCTCCGGCTCTGAAGACTCCCGCCGCTCAGGGGAAGAGCTCTCAGATGGTTTGTTCGAGTGATCAACAACCAGAACCGATGTGTTTTGGTGTGGGTAGATGTTGACTGCTAAGGCCTCAGATACTTCCGCATGGGATGTACCGGCTGTGTCCACAGAACCTTGTGAAAAGGGCGTGTTCTGCACTGACAGTCGCCTCCCGAAGAACGGGTCTCCATATCGGTCAACATGGAGTCGGTGTTCGTCCTCGTGAGTGCCGTGAGATTCAGGGTATGTTGTGGAATGCCTCGCTTCCTCGGATTTCTTTGACCTAAGCGAGGTAGCACGACGGATCAAAATTTCCGGCCGAAGCATCTCGGCTGGGGCCGCGGGTCGGGCCATCGGGGCATCGCGTACTGTAATCTCATCCTGTTTTACTACCTTGCTGTCCTGCTCGGGATTTGGTTTCCGAACATCAAGTTTCTCCAGAACCAGGTCGACTCTATGCAATCCTTGTTGCGCCTGGAAAGCGTTGTGGGCCCTCAGGCTCTCGGCTGTGAGCGAGCCGGTCCTTGACGCGTTCCGGCTGGTCGGAGCAGAGAGAGAAGATGACCGGGTGGGTATTGTAGGTGGGAAGTCCATCGTTCGTTGGTCGCCTGGACGCGATCCATCCGACTCAGACATGGTCCTGCTTCGTCGGGAGGGTCTGTCGGTTAGGGTGACAAGATCCCGGCTCCTGGAAACTTGTGACACCTGAGCGGATGTAAGGCTCTGGCTTCGCTTAGACCTCCGACTACTCGTGGACCTCAAAGACGGCTCCTTGCTGCTTGATTTGACCGAAGATTTGCGCTCCGGAACAATAACGACGGGAATTCCACCATTCTTGCGAACCTCTCGCCGGGCTTTGCGGCTAGAGATAGTGTTGACGGTACCATTAGATACCACACTTTGGCGCGGGATCTCGCGCGCAACTTCTGTGACCTTCTGGTCTGATGGACGTTGTCGTGGGGCGTTGTCGATATACGCCGAGATTGATGTTGCCGCAGAACTAGTCGGAGAAAGATCAGAACGTGAATCCCGAAGCCCCATCTGTTTTCTGACGTGGCGCAACGTCTTCCGCCGTTGAGGAGCATGCTCGACAAGAATCGCCTCCACTATCGTTGAGGTGGTTGACTTGGTAGACATGATAGATGATCGCCTGAGATCGCTGCTTATTGATGACTGCGAGTGTGATGGTGCTGCCTGGATGACGGGAAATCGATCGGAAACGACCCTGCGCGCTGGGTAAACAATGGGGCTTTCCTGTAGAGACATAGATCGTAATGCCTTGGTGGCATTCGTCGGCGTCACTGTCAAGTCCTCAATGACCTCCTTGTGCCCGTTAACCTGGGGAGCGGGGCGGCGCTTCTTGACCGTAACATTCCTTTGCAGGTTGTCGTCCCATTCCTCCTCCACTTCGCTTCCTGAACCTCCAGCTCCGTTCACCCACTCGCCGTCAAATACATTGAACTCCTTGGCCGTTCTGGGGGTGATCTCGCCGCCCGGACTCGACTCAAGCCCGAGACCCAGACCTACAGCACGTGGCGCCGCCTTCTTTTCGCCGTTGATCAGACGGACGGTGCTCTGCGACGTTTTGGCGGAAGGGGGTAATGGCCGCAACGTTGACCTCCCATCGTCCTCATCTTCGGAAGACAGTGGGTTCTCAGGAGCTGTCTTAAACGACTCTGTCCTCGAATCGACGGTCACCTTTGACGGGATGCGGTCGCTTATCAGTGGCCGAGGTTTAGCGTGGCGGGCAACGGGTCCGGGAGGCGTTCTGTCAGGAGTTAGATTAGGCGTTGGCGGGGTCTGTTGGTTTGGTGGTGTGGTCGGGTCGCGCGACTGAACGTTCTCCGAGCTTTGCAAGGGGGTAGCCACATACGTCGGACTCGAGGGATTGTTGACGGACCGGCTCGACGACGACTTCCGGGAATGAGTTGGCGGCGTCGGAGGAGGTTCCGGCCCGCTGGCTATTCGCTTCGGTCGTCGGCGTAGCGAGGGGCTCGAGTCCTGTGAGCTCGAGCTCTGCTGCGATAAGAGCGTGTCGACATCCAACCCATATATTCGCGGTGTCGACCGCCGCACATCCTGCGCCGTCGCGCCCGGATACACTTCTCTTTTTGGATGCGGAAGAACCTTGTGCTTCTTGAACATGCGCGGCTGGCCTCCCAGGACATAGTCGCCCTGGGGGGCGCCGCTGTCAGGCAGCATCGGCCTCTGTTCAGCGCTTGCCGTCATTGGTAACGACAGCATGAAGCGGCGATCCAACACAAGATGCCCACCCGATTATCCTGTTCTCTCTCTCTCTCTCTCTCAGGCGTAGCAGCAAAGCGACCGGGGTCTTCGCATATTGGATGAGTGGCGCTTGGGACGAATACTTGGTGAGTGCGGGTTGGTGAGGACAGCAACGAACGGCCAGAGCAGCAAATTTCGAGATCGGCAAGGTGGGCGGTTTTCAGTCCACGGGCAGTCAGTTCGGCTCGCTAGTCGCAGAGGTTCAGGTGGGAACACAAGCAGATGGGGGTTGCGGCCGGATCGCAGTCGAAACAGATGGCAGCGGCCCAGTGTGAGACAGCGACAAGTGGCTCTCGGGACCTTGTCGGTTGCTGAATGGTTGTGCGAGTGTCTGATCAAGGCTGGGCGCAGGTGGCAGGAAAGAGATGCTTTCGCGGTCCCGGTCTTTTGCGGAAGGGGGGCCTTCTCAATGGGCTGCGCCTATTCACCAATCACGCCGCCGCCAGTTCTTAAGTCGAGCTCTTGCGGCGCATCGTTAGGGGGGGGCTGACAGCAAATGCGCAGTGCTCGGGGGTAAGCGCCTGGTGAACAGCTGAAACAAAACGACGCCCACTATTGAAATATCGACTCTTGGCCCCATTCACTTGCGAAGCTGGAAAATGGTGACGGCGACAAAGTTGGATCAGCGCAATTTTGACGGCGAAAGGGGGGCAAGTCACAGCGCCACAAGAGTCCCGACAAGAAGAAGCTGGCTCCAGCACGGTGATGGGTGATTGGCTACAACCGGGGGGGCAGTCTTCAAAAGCACCGAACACAGCAGCAGCAGCAGCAGCAGCAGCAGGCCAGGAGGCAGGAGGCAGGCAGGGTGCTCTTTCCCAGCAGCGCGCCGCAGCACAGCACAGAGAGCGGGGGGGCACGGTTTGCCCGCCGGGTCTTTTGCCAAGGGCAAATGGCCTGAACAGCAGCTATCCCCAATCCCGTCATAACCGTCATCAAACACCCCACCAAGTTACACCTTCAACCGAGCGAAAGGTGGAAGCCGAGAGGCTGGGAGTGGACACCCGCACACGCAAAAGTTCAAAAAGGGGATGCTGCCTCCCCTCCGCTTCACCCGCTGTCGCCGATATCCACCATATCCACCCCTCCCCGCTGGCACCGCAGCCGAGTGGCAGCATTTGGCAGTCGGTGTGCTCCCGCAGGCCGCATCAGGAAACAGACAGACAGCCAGGTAAGAGGTCGCCCAAGAATAGGACGGACGGACAGGGCCACAGCAGCAGCAGCAACATTTTGCACTTTAACCAAACACAGCATGCGCGTCCGCTTGTCCACTTGGCAGCAAGAGCACTGCAGGTCTCTCTGTCGCTACGGGCTGCATTTTCCGGCCCTCGCAGCATCTCACAGCATTTCGCCCTGCCTTCGGGTCCAGACGTACCCTATGGGACGAATTCGCGTGGGGAGCGCTGCGACGGCGACGGGCGGCCACGGCCACCGAGCATCCTCAGCGAGGGCGGAACATGGCCGCTAGCGTCGAGCTGCTGCTGCAGGACAGAGACAAGCAGCCAAATCAGCGTACGAGACCTGCCCGTCCGCCCTTCACCTCATGCAGAGCGCTGCTGCAGGTTTCTGGCGAATCAACGGCTGCAACGGGAGGGCTGGGTATTCGCACTCAAGAAGACCAAGACATTGAGGGGCTGGTCAGAAGGGCACAGCTGCTTCCATGTCGCGCCCACCTGATGCTGTGCGTGCGGAGCGTGTGTGTGTGTTCGGCATCTGACCCGCGATGTCTCCATTCCCTGTGACCAGCGATGCCATCGTCGGCCCTGTCGATATCCCACGTTCCCGGGGCCGCGGCGGTGGTCAATATTGGCTGCGGGTTTCCTCATTGACACAACACAATAGGTGGTCTTTGCTTTTCTCTGTTGTCAACCCTTCTCCTCAACCGTTTCTGTCTTGTCCTCGAGTCACGTGTTGGCGCTCTTGAGACTGAATAACTGCAGTTGGCCGTTTGCCGTTGCCACACAAACACACGACCATATTTAGACCTAGAGGGTTCAACAGCTTCCAAACATATGCTGCCAAGTGGCCGCTTTCAGGAACAAATATCCTTTTGCGTCTTCGCTTGCGATGCCAGTGCTTCGTTCCTCGTGTGGTTATTTATTGTCCACACTATCTTGGGCTCTCCTCGCCTCACTGCAACATTGACACAACCGGACGGATCCAGTCGGTCTCGAGTGGTCTTCACCGATATACCAAAATACTCACCGCGACACCCAACCAACATGTCTCTTCTTGCTGGATACAGACTCAGAGAAACTCAGACTGGCGAACTCTCGAGGTTCCAAGTCGTCCTCGGCGCCTCCCAGTAAGAGGCACTTCTGATTCGGTCAAGTCACCGATTCCGAAAACAGAGCGGGGGTCATGTATGACAAGATCAGGTTACCCTATCAGGGCAGGCGAGGAACAAGCAAGAGGCCAAACAAAGACGAGCTCGACGATTACCTCGGCGGCATGCTTATCTCCAACCCCACCACGGCCGTTTGTCAATGGGCTTGAGAGCCCCGCTCCGGATCCCGCTGGCGTCATACAAACACCGGGACGAGGCGTGCCATCGCCCGGGTCCGAGAGTCTGCTCTGTCTGCTCGCTGCAGCCATACCTGAGATTTCATTTCCATTAGTGGTCTCAATTATCACGCAGAACGGCGTGGGAGTTCAAGCTGGGGATGCTGCGGGGAGGTTACAATGCGCAACGCAGTACACAGCAGCGAGGCACTGAATGTACGTGATGCGCAACTAACTGGTCAACGAGCGGCGCTCTGCTTTATCTCCATGCTCCTCCCGCATGCGAAGGCCGATGCCATCAGATCAGCATGAAGGCAGCCGTTACCTAACGAGAATCACCGGCATGACATGCCGTGCCCCAGATTCGGGCTGGCCAGTGGGTGAAGAGCTTCACTCGGGGTCTATCCCCAGGTCCTGCTTGCTTGCTTTCTAGAGATAAGCTCCGAGCTCAATACTCACGCCTCGCCGAGCTCTCTGCATGGGAATTGGGGATGTGTTGCGTCTCTGCCCAATCCAATTGACGAGCCACGGTTGCAATGCAGCAGCATTGGCTGCTTGAGCAGGTCATAAAGCCCAGGGCGCATCCAGTCCATGAGGTTTGGGGGGGTTTCCTTTTATTCTCACCTTGAGGAACCTGTGCCTTGCCTGTCTGTCTGCCTGCCTGCCTGCCTACGTGTAAACGTGAACCTCCCTGAGTGAGAACCGTAGCAACAACATGAACATGGTAACCCGCACTCTCATCTCCGTTCTCCTCGCGGCGGCAGCTGCCGTCACAGCCCACGGCGACCACGACGAGCAACACGTCATAGCCGGCCCGCACCAGGGTTTATGGTACAACACCCTCCCCGGCGACGGCGGCACGCAGGTCAGCCCTCACCCACCCCCGTATTATACAATCCCTACCTAAGGTACCTAACCATCACCAGGCAGACTCCGTCTTCTCCGGCATCTCCACCTTCGGCCGCCTCCCGTACGCGCCGTGCCTCGCGCACAAGGATATCAACTATGACATCGCGTTCATTGGCGCCCCCTTCGACACGGGGACGTCCTATCGGCCGGGAGCGCGCTTCGGGCCGTCGGGGATCAGGCAGGGCTCGCGCCGGTTGAATCTGTATGGGGGGTATAACGTGCCGCTGGAGACGAATCCGTTTGATTCGTGGGCGAAGGTGTTGGATTGTGGGGATATTCCTGTTACTTCGTGGGTTTTGCCTCTCTCTCTTTTCTGTCTTTCTTCTGGGTGTGGTAGGGGTTAGGGTTGGGATTGGGATTGGGATTGGGATTGGGATTGGGATTGGGATTGGGATTGGGATTGAGTTAGGGGGTTAGGGGGTCGGGGACTGACTGTGAGTGTGATAGGTATGACAACACGTTCGCGCTGCACCAGATCGAGGAGGGGCATTACAGCATCCTCTCGCGGGCGCCGAAGACGGACGCGCACAAGAAGGGCCCCTCGCTCGCGGGGAAGACGCTCCCGCGGGTGATCACGCTGGGAGGGGACCATACGATTACCCTGCCGCTGCTGAGGAGTATCAACCGCGCGTATGGCCCGGTGACGGTGATTCACTTTGATAGTCATCTTGATACTTGTATTTCTCTCCCTTTCGCTTTTCCCCTTCTCAAATACTTGAGGTACTGACTATATTCAGGGCGCCCCAAAGTCTTCGGCGGGTCCCCCTCGGACGTAGCCTCGATCAACCACGGGACGTACTTCTACCACGCATCGCAGGAGGGCTTGCTGCGAAACGATACGAACATCCACGCGGGGATTCGCACGACGCTGAGCGGGCCGAGCGACTATGAGAATGACGGGTACTGCGGGTTTGAGATTGTGGAGGCGAGGGAGATTGATATCATTGGGACCGAGGGGATCATCAAGAAGATTAGGGACAGAGTTGGGGAGAAGAACCCGGTTTATTTGAGCTTGGATATCGATACGTTGGATCCTGCTTGTGAGTTTTTGTTTTGGGAGTCGTGGAGAAAGGGGGTGAGGGTGGTGCTGACGTGAAGATAGTTGCGCCGGCGACGGGAACTCCGGAGACGGGTGGGTGGTCGACGAGAGAGCTGAGGACTATCCTTAGGGGGTTGGAGGGGATCAATCTGGTTGCGGCGGATATTGTGGAGGTCGCGGTGAGTACTGATTTTCCGCGCAGTGGGTCTTGGTGTTGAAGTTGCGTACCCTGAAGCGAATATTGGTATTGACAGTTGACAGCCGGCCTATGACACAAATGCCGAACATACAACGATGGCTGCGGCGGATGCGCTCTATGAGATCATGAGTATCATGGTGAAGAAGGGGTAAGCATTGCATTTCTTTTTGGTTGAGCATTGTGCTGACAATGGCCAGACCTCTCAGTGTCTTGGATATTGAGCCCGCCAAGGAAACATCCGATCTTTGATGCGACTCTGCTCGATTTGTTCAAACCCTAGGAAACTCGATGTTGAGAAACCACATCGAGGATCTGTATACTAAGGATGGTCGACATATAGTGTGGCGTCGCTGAAGAGTGGTTACACTTGCAGTCACATGATGGTTGGCATCTGGAGGCTCTCTCAGACAGATGGAATGGAAGCCGGGAAACGGTCCGTCAATATCGGCTTTACGGTGGGCACGTTACGTCGCAAAGCCGATCCAAATGCCATATGAAATGCTTCCATACCTACCATGTCCTTCAACTCCCATTTTCGGCCTCGTTCTAGGCTCCCTTGCCGCTCGCTTCCCCAAAACAGCCCAAACGGCCCGGAGCCCGGTAGGTGGTCCCCACCTGCGGCGACGCCGTATCTCGATACGATGACTCCACGACCCTCCACGAGACCAGCGACCAGACCCAAAAAGCAGTGCCCCGAGGACATGACACCCACCGATCCCGTAAACGTCGTTAAAAATAGGCCGTCGCCAAGGTGACGGTTTTTTTTCTCTCTTTTGTTCCTTCCCGAAGCGCTGGGAATGACATCATCCCCCCGTTTGCGTGCAACTGATCCCCAACCCATCTTTGTGCTTAGGCTTTCGCGGGAGTGGGCGCATCTCCCGAGAACCTCCGAATTCATTCACCTTGACCAACTCTTCAATCCTCTCCCATCGCCAAAAAAAACCACTAGCTGGGTGAGAATGAGAACAAAAAACACAACCCGGCAAAACCAAAAACAAAAAATGAAAGCATCTCACACAAAACCGGCAGGCGCAACACAGTCCCTGCCCCCGTGTCCCTGAAGCCCAACCCCGCAGCAGCAAGACGGGAACGCGATGGGTTCCTGCATGGTCGGCCCGCGAATGATCTGGGCCAGGAAAGTTTCGTCTGCACAAGGTACGGACGGTAGTGCCGTGGAACCAGGGGCCCGACAAGGTAATTTGCGTCGGGTCGAATCGCGCATCGTTGAGCGACCTGATGGCGGCCCTTGTTAATTTCGAGGTCTTTTTCTCGTCATCTTCCTCGAGGGTTGGTTTCGTGGGGTGATGAGGGAGGACGGGGCAGGGGCGGTCATTCATCCGGAAGCGGGTGGTAAGGTGAGGTGAGGGTTGGATACGAGGCGAAGGCGAAGAACATGGTTGAGGTGTGGCGGCGAACGTTACCTCGCGAGGCGTGGCGTGAGAAGCGGAAAAAGGTTCTCGCCTCTCGACTCGGGTTTACGGTGTGGGAAGGGAACTTCACCAGCCTCCCTCGCTCCCTCGCTCGTGTCGGAGAGCCCCTCAACACGAGAAGCATCTGCACCAGCCATCGCGGCCCTAGGTCGGTGCGACGCGGGCCAGCCCTTTGTCCCTCGGCTCCTCGCAACTCTCCCAGCATTGGAAGATGATGCATGGTACACACATCCTGTTTGCAGAGCTGGGACTCCCCGGCTTTGTTGCGACCTCACTAAGTAGCACAGGGCTAGTATCAGGGTCGGAGGGTGCTGCTCACCTTTCCAGTGCCGTACCTGCCAGGTAGGTCTCTTATAAAGGGGGTGCCGACCGGACCCGGCGATCTCTCGTCTATCCTGTGATCCATCGTCCGTCTATTTGAACGCTCGCTTCTGGTCTGTGTCTGCCAGTCACTCGCTTGCTCGCAACACCCAACTCTCGCTCAAAACATCAACACCCGGATACCTTCGCCATGAAGAACATCATCGCCCTCACTGTCGCCTCGGCGGCCCTGGCCAGCGCCCAGATCACCCAGAACAAGGACGGCACCTTCACCTGCTCCACGGCTGACGCAGCCTACTGCGCTGGCGACTCCCTCAAAACCGATATCATCATCCGCTGCAACGGCACCGTCGGCCAGCCCGGCCGATGCGGTAACGTACGTCTCCCTCCTCCTTTCCCCCCTACACAAACACCCCCTAACACCCACCAGAACCTCGCCGGCCAACCCCCTCTCGGTGTCGGCGGCGCCTACTGCTACCAAAGCTCCCCCACCGCCGGCGACGCCGCCTGCGAGAAGAACTGCGTGGTCTACGCCCCCTCGGGCACTTTCACCCTGCCCACCAGCCTCTGCACCCCAACCTACACCGCCAGCTCCACCTCCAGCACCCCCTCGTCCACCACCAAGAGCACCACCAAGAGCACCACCAAGAGCACCAGTACCAGCACCACAACCACAACCGACACCACCTGCACCACCACCACCACCTCCCACAGCTCCAAGCCCACCGTGACCACCAAGACCGTCACCACTGACTGCGAGTCGACCACTACTCTCCACCATCCTACGTACTCTCACTACAACAGCACCATCACCACCAAGACTGCTACGCCTAGCGGCCCCACTAGCACCAAGCCGCCGCCGGTCACGACCGCGGGTGCGGCGAATAACCAGGCTATGGGTGGGCTGGCGGTTGTGGGGCTGTTGGCTGTTTATCTTCTTTAGGAGACTCGGAGCAAGTCAATCCCTACTGGTTAGGATTTAGTTTTAATGTCACTCTGGGAACGGGATGGGGACACTCCTTCGTTTGTTCATTCATTGCTGGATGGGATAGGATGGGTTGGTGTTGGTATCTGAGATGGGGTGAGGTGTTTGGTTTTTCATCTCCCTTCTTTTCAGGAGGAGCGAGGACGGAAAGGGGGAGGGTGTTCACTTCGTCATACACTTTTTAAGTAGGTAGTACTCACTCAAACGAGTTTTGGTTCGGTATAATTTTGTAATTCATCAAGGAGTAATTTAGTATCAGGACAAGGGGCCGGGCTTTTGGAGTTGGCATTTAGATGGGTGAACGGAATGGAAAGTGTGGGTTTGTTAATGGGGTGAAGAATGGTCGTTGATACCGTGACCGGAAGAAAATGAAAATGGATTAGGAGTAGGCACATTTGAGCTGAACTCGCTTGGTGGTTCTCTGGGACGTGGTGCTCGTTTTGTTTATTTCCAGTTTTGATGACGGTTTGTCCGCTGAACCTCTGATAGGTGGCCGGAAATATCCAGGGACTTTGCTAATCGAGAGAAGAAATAGGCGGTCGCCATTGGTATAGGTAATGACGGGAATGCCGTCCCAAAGGCAGGTCGAAGGTTCTGTCGTCAACAAGAGAGATTACAGAAGGACTCGTTCCACCATCCACCAAAACAACCCCCATCTTGAACCCTACAACCCACCCCCCGCCCCCGCTCCCGCAGCAAACCCCCTCTCCTCCTTCCACCACCCCCTAAAAACCCTCAACCTCTCCGTCCTCTCCCTCATCAACTCCCTCCCGACCCTCGTCTTCGCCATCCCCTCCAGCCTCAGCAACTTCTCCTCCACATGCTCCATACTCTCATCCATCGGCCGGCCCGTCTTGGCCCCGCCAAACGTGAACATCCTTCCCAGCCCGATGGCGCCCACGGCGTCGAGGCGGTCTGCGTCTTGGACGACGGCGAGCTCGGGGTGCGTGGCGAGGACGGAGAGGGTGTGCGCGGGGTTTTTGACTTCGGTGGAGTAGGAGACGGCGAGGCAGATGGTTTGGATTTGGGTGGCTAGGGTGGGAGGGGCGCCGTGGAGGAGGAGGAGGGAGGAGATGGGGGTGGGGGAGGAGGAGGTGGAGGAGGGGTTGGCGTACCTGGGAGGGGGTTAGTGAGTTGAGGGCGAGGGGAGGGAATGGTGGGAGGGAATGATGGGAGGGGAAGAGTGACGATGAGAGGGGGGGAGTGATGATGAGAGGGTATGGTGAGTGCGTTTGCGACGGCGGGTAGATAGCCATAGCCGGTGAGGTATCCGCTGGCGAGGTATGTGTAGATTGGTGAGCGGTGAGGAAACTCACTTGCGATCGCCAACATCATGAAGGAGGGCAGCCAGCTGAATAACCCGCAAGTCAAGCTCGTCTCGATTCTCCGACTTGGCGTAAATGTGCCGCGCGAGACCGACTACGCGCAGAATGTGACTCCAGTCATGCGACGCATCGTAGTTCGCCATGTAGTCCTTCACATACGCCGTCACCGCCTGGACAAGCGGGTCGTCGGCAAACGTGTCCAACTCCGATGTATCCATCTTTTCTGCTCTGTTTGCCGTTGCGCGTGTCTTGCAGTCGAAAACCACAAAAATTCTCACGACCTTTTTGTTGTCTCAATCATCACCCGTCCGATCTCAGTCGCAATAGCGGTGAGTCACGAGACTGCGGGGCTGCAGGCAGCAAGCCTCCATCGTTCTTTCCATCTCAGCATCTCATCTCAACTTTTGAGTCCAAGCTTCAAGTTCAGTCCCAACATGGCAGGTCGAGCAAGAAATTCGCGATGTGCGAGGAACGCCCCCCTTGCAAACCACGTGAAGCCCAGATCAGGCACAAAAGGAGCAAAGCCATCCATCCCGTCCATCCCGTGCGGAGACGGTGCCTGGCGGCGGCTACGGCCATACTCTACATGAGAAATTCCAGCGCAGAATTAACGCCGGTCGGCTCTCTCGTCTGTCTGCTGAAGACATACATCCGCAGCCGCCACACCTCGGGAGGTATGCCACCAAAGCACGGGTGAACCAGTCTATGTGGAAGCGCCGCGCCTGTGCGCAGAAATCAATGGCGCCTTTTGCGGCTGTCGTGTTGGTCAACGCGGTGACGGCATGTGGGAAGTTCGGGTCGGCAGTCTGGACCGTCCACTTGCAGTCCTGACCCGACTCTCGCATTGTGGCTGCCTCCCACCCATGTTGCTCGCGACCCAGTGGGCGGCCCAGTCGGTCTGCATCTGGCTAGCAGTGATCCGGCACATCGGCCTCACCTCCATGCTGGGTACCTTTGCACACCTTCACTTGGATCTTGATCGACGATGCATAGCAAGTGAGGTTGTAGCGCTCCATCTGCCATCACCGCATCGCCAGCGCGTAGGTTGCTGCACAAATCATGTCATGAAGGCTTCTCAGCGGGAACGTTACAAATCGCCAAATTCACATCGGCAAAAGCATCAAATCAACACACGGTTGTATAGTGTAGCGGTTATCACACCAGATTCTGATTCTCCAGTGTTCTGGTAACCCCGGTTCGATTCCGGGTACGACCTCTTTTTGCGCCTTTTCAAGAGCAGAGCAGCCGAGAAAGGTTGAAGAATCCACTTTTGAACAAGCCGGGCCCCACGGGGTGGGACGGACCTCACCGTGAGCCGCCCGGTGTTGATGGATATCTGGGTCTAAGTGACGGTGTTGGCGTCTCCTTTGCCGATTTGCTTTTGCGGGTTACATTTGGCCAAATGGCGGGTGGTTCGCGCGATCCAAGCAAATCTGGTTGCACCGCTCCGATGAGCCTTGGGACTCTTGAAGCGCCTTGTAGATAGACATGCATACAGAGTCCGTAAGCGTGTCCGGGCGTGCAGTTCCTGATCTGATCTGCAATCCATCTTGGAGGATGTCGTATGGGTAGATGTCGACACCAGGCGTTGTGGCTGTCGAGATGGAGGGGATCTCGCACGTGACCACCCAACCACGCCTTCAAGAGTTGTCGACAGCGGGATCGACCTGCAGGATGGCAGCCATCAGGACCCACTGGGCGGTAAAACTGGCCGCTTGCAGGGACTGGCTCGCTTGACGTAAAATCCTGGAGAGCTGATCCGTGAAGTGGGGGCCTTGGGCGGCTATTTTCAAGCACGGGCCAGGGGTATCCCACCCCCGCCTTGACCACTGAGAGATGTGCGCGGACTCTCCCATATCACATCGTTCCGCGGTCCACGGAATGAAGTCAAGGCACCCGGCGCCTCTGCGCTTAACAACGTTCCGGCTCGCGTGGATCTGATCTGTGATCTGGCACTTGGCGACGCGATGATGCTTCGAGACGCTCCACACGTATGGATGGTGGTCGGTTTTCTCCGCGGTCAAGCTTCGGCGTGAGGTGATGGTGCTGAGCTACCCGCCGGAGCTAATATGCTTTGCAGATACTGGGCCGCACCTGGGCCTCGTCTGGGTATATCGGAGAGCTGACATCGGAGTCCGCTGTGCACAAGGAAGTCTGGCTGAGGAGGTTATGCTTGGAGCGATGTGATCTGAGGCCGTTGGACAAGACCGAGAATCTGGGGTGCGTGGTGCCGGTATGCAAGTCCAACTCTCTCCCAGGTTGCCGGCTTCTGCCGTGTTCTCAACAGGGCATACTGGGAACAGAAATTCCATCTAGTCGAGTTCCGCTGCCACAAGACTCGGCGAAGCTTCACAAGCTCTGATCTGCCTGTCGTGTATGTTGTCCTGCTGTGTCCTCTGTCAAGACCTCTGCGTGGGCTAGCGAAAGAAGCAACCATCCGAAGGGACGGACTTGTTGATGCCACAGTTAGCCAGTCAGCGTCGGATGCAGACCCACCGCGTGTTCAACAATGCGTCTGTTAGCCAGCCTCCAGAGTCGTATGCGGCGATAGTGTTTTGCTCGCATCAAAGACACCGCTCCACAACTCCACTGGCAGCGCGCGATCGCACCAACGAGAGAGCTGACAGGAGCAGCAAAAGCGATCTGTCTCTTCTCCGCTGCTGCAATTTCAATGCAACGAAGACTGAATCCTCCGCGGGCGTCTGCGACGAGGCGGCCATGCGGGCCACAGCGGCCACAGTTCGAGAGACCCGGGTAGCGAAGTCGGATGCCATTGGCCGTGGCCGATGCCGTTCGCCCAAGGCTTCTGCGAATTGTCTGTGTGATGGGAGGTGCGCAAATGGCGCGAAATCGGGTGGTCGTGTGCCGTGATTGGCGAATGGCAACAGGGATCTAGACGCCGACCTAGTCCCGGCCAGGCTAGCGTGGTCAGCGATCACCAGAGCACGGACCACGGCATAGATAATCTGCGGGGCTGGTCCATCAACATCCGCCGTCGCCATCACGCTGCCACTGGCTGCGCTTCTGCCCGCTACCACGCCGAGCACGTCCACCTTCGCTGTGGGCTTCCATCTCGTCTTTCCCACCTCGTTCCAAGCTGCAGCCGGCCTGCCCCCAACCCGCCGCCTGCGCACCTAGCTCCAGCTTTTGCAGACAGACGCTTAGCCGCCCATGATGCTGCAGTCGCAGTGCAGGGCAGGCAGGTCCGGCTACTGCTGCACCTGCCCAACGTGACAAGGCCGACCACAGAGAGAACAAGGCCCCTCCCCTGCTCGGGTAACTCACGCCTGTTCGTGATATTGACTGCAGTCTGCGGGTCACGGCCTCCGCATCCCTCCCATTGGCCTCGCGGCGGGAAGGAAGCTGGCTGCCGTGAGCACGCAGCGGTCGCATCGGCTGGTCGATTGCTGGCCTGCTCGGTCGACCGCCCCTCACTTCCACCCATCGCTCATCAGCCAAGGGTCAGGTCCCGGCCATGGCCTGGGTAACCACCAAGGCTCTCGGTCGCGATCATATAAGGCCGGCCACCCTCCGACCTCTCCCCTCTCCTTTCTCTTTTTTTTTCTTCAGCAAGCCTCTAATCAACAAAAACCAGTGTTTCGTTTTCCTCTTCCCCCTTTCTTTCCTCTTTTTTCACAGAGCTGTGCTCTGCTAATTAATATCCAAAAAATCAAATTCGGTAGCTTGCTGGTCTCGCTACTTTCCCGTCCACCCACGACTATCCCACAAAGACAAACTCTGGTTTTTACTTGCTCGCAAACGCCCCGACGGTACACTACTTATCTCAAGTACATTTAATTTTTCCACACACAAATCAGTCAACATGTCGTCCACCCTTTCGTTTGGTCTCCGTGTTTCGTCTGGCGTCAAGACCGTCCACCTTCTTGGTTCCTGGGACAACTACACCGGTCAGCTCCCGCTCTCCAAGGACAAGACCTCGTCCAAGTCCGGCTCGTGGAAGGGCACCTTCCGCTTCCAGCCCACCGTCATCGAGGCTGGCCAGCGCTACTGGTACTACTACATCATCGATGGGTACCACGTCTCGCACAACCCCAGCGAAGAGTCCACCGTTGAGCCCACCACCGGCCGCACCCTCAACATCCTCGATGCCCCCAAGTCCAAGTCCTCCAAGTCTTCTTCTTCTTCCTCCAAGAGCTCGTCCCGCCACTCGCGCGAGTCGCACAAGTCCTCCAAGAGCTCCCGCCACAGCAGCTCCAGCGACATCCCCAAGGGCCGCCCGCTCTCCATCTCCCAGATCAAGGCCCCCAAGCCCGTGTCGCCCAATGCCACCCGCCACATCCTCGACGTCGACTTCGACGAGGATGAGCTGAACGAGCGCTTTGCCGCCACCGGCATCTACGACGAGTACGAGTACGCCGAGAACATCGTCGACGACTTTGGCCGCAGCTCGCCCGCGTCGTCCACCGGCTCCTCGTTCTCGTACCGCTCCGACTCGTCCAGCCCCAACTCGGATCTCTCTGGCTACAGCACCCCCGGCTCCGACTGCTCCTCGTGCATCTGCGAGCGCTACGGCATCACCCGCTCCGGCGAGCGCGTCCGCCTCGACTGCGGCGGCTCCCGCTGCAGCTACGATGACTCCTGCTCCTCCTCGGACTCGGAGCACGAGTACGAGAACTCCGACATCTCCACCCGCCGCCACGGTGTGGTCGTCCGTCAGTGAACGGCACGCACCCCCGCCTCGGGTGAGGAAAAAGAAGACACCCCCAATTCCAGGACTTGGAAGAGGATCGCGACCCCTGGTCCATCCCTCCAGGACACCCCACCAAGAACGTAACGACGTCCAGGGCCTGATCCCCCTCGCGAGGGGGATTGTGTTTCCTACGAAAACAACGGCCATTCCACTCACTTGGATACTTTCCGCGGCACGGGAAGCATACCAGAGTCTGGATCAATTCCCCCTCCACACCAAACAAGAGATGGTAATCTCCCGAGGTGTGTGCGGTGTTGGCGTTGCGAGGTTTTTTATAATCAGCTCCCATTGACAGCAGCCTGGCTGGCCTGGGTTCGCTTCGGCGGGCAGCTTGATAAAATAACCCCCCGCCTTCACTCGTACTTACCTTCTACTTCTCTTGGGATGCGGGATCCATTCTCGGTTTCTCCCCCCTGACACCGCACCACAGTGGGTCTACGCGGCCCCACGGTTTGCTTGTGTTTTGCACACGAACCGTGCTGTTGTTGTTGTGGCATTCTTGAGAGAAAATAATGTTACTGTAAACATTTTTTTTTGTTTCGTTTTCTGTCAAGCCTTGGAGTACCGATCCGTCTGTGACGGGTTGGTCTAGCTCTGGGAAATATTTGTCAAGATGTATATCTAGTTTTGGATCGGACTTGGAAAGTTCAGAACTGGCCTGTATACAATTAGAAAAGGGGAGGTTGGATGGGTAGATGACGATTGAATCTATTCATGTAAAGGCACTTCCTGATGATGTGATTGTGATTTGTTGTGAGATGTGCGAAGGGGGCTTCGCTTTGCGGGTCGTTGTTAAGGCTTCTGGATCCGTGATTCCCATGGATTGTCATTGCCATGCTTGTTGAAACTGAGCTGTACGGAATGAGTTCCTGTCCTTGGGTCCTGATATTGCTGGACGCAAATGCCTGTCTATGTCGCTCGCTATGTGATACCGGTGATACCGCTCCAATGCTGGGGGTTTGCCCAGCTGGTAAGAGACCTCTATAATTCTTCCACGCATTATCCTATCCAACAGTTGTTCCGTATGCATTTCTATACCGGAAAATGTGACCTAAAAGGAAATGTCTAGTTCGTTTCACTGTCTTCTCGACGCCCCCCTCCCCTCATATCCCGTCGCGACGCACAGCAGCACCCCATGCCGGCATGCTGTTGGTCAAGTTAGCTTGGAAGCGATCGTGGGGGTGTGGGGGATAAAGGACGAGACATACCACAAGGAATGAGTAGAGGGCAAACCCGGCGGCGAGCCACATGAAGACGAACATGCGCACGCCGACATAAGCGTGGATGTTAAGGTCGGATTGGGCCGTAGCCGCAAACTTGAATGCGAAGCTGATGACGCTGCCGATGATAGTGGCAGCGCCGACGAGCACGTTGGCGATGAAGGCGGCGATGGATAGTGGCATTGACCACCAGCGGGAGCGTATTGCTAATGGCGAGAGGAAGATCAGGACGAAGGTGAGGACTGCTCCTGTGAGAAAGAACCCAAACATGAGGTTGGATGTGATGCGCAGTACATCGAGGATCGTGATGATTTCTGTTGGCAGCGCGATGGTGGCACCCGCGAGGAGCTCCGACATGAGGATCTCGACGGGGTTGAACCAGTACAGGTTCTGCGGTTTGCTGCAGAATGTTATTCCGCTAGTGCCGAGGTCAGTACATATTGACTTTGACGATGATGAGGGGAGAACTCACACTCCTTCGTAGCCCTCGCAGAAGTTCCAGAGGCCGACTTGGTAGAAGTCATGAAGGCCAATCGATTGGGCGATGGAGTTAATCAAGCTTGCATTGGGGACTGAAGTGGGAATGATGTCCGCCAAGTCCAACTTGAAGAAGTATATGTCTGACAAAACAGCGCGAGGATATGTGTTGCCGATGATAATCTGTTGCGAACATGAGCTTGTGAGGCATTGATGTCAGGTAGAGTCTGGGGACTTACGAGTATGAGAAAGACGAAGGAGAGGAAGTATGAAATCGATGCACTGATAGCGAAGCCTTTTCGGACCTTTGTCCCCCGTTTAATATCTGTTTTGGTGGAATTCGTGCTTGGCTCGTTGGCGACGACGGTCGCATCCGAGTCTCTCGGAGAAGTGAGTTGCTCCTCTTTGGTGGGAGAGGATGGCGTTGTTGGCGTTCTCCCTCCTTTCTCTGCAACTCCTTCTGTGGGTGTCCGCCTGCGAACCCTGAGGATCGATGGCAGGGGCATCTTGTGAGTCTGTGTTGATGGTGATTGTTGGGGCGAGAGTAATGGTGGTGCACTTGAGGCTTGTTGAGGGCCTCACAGCTGGGCCCGTTGCTTGAGCAATCGGCCAGGGTTAGGTGAGGCGGGTGAGCTTTGGAAGCGGCGATGAATTAGCTTCACCAAACAAAATAAAATCTGGTCGGGAGAACGGCTTTCCGGGCCAGCTGAACAGAGCTCAAAATTCAAAATCAATCGAGAAATTTAGATGGTAACGGCGAGGAAGATCAGAGAGACAGCTGGGGCAGATGATGATGTCGAGGGCTGGTCTCAAGAGCTAGGGTTGCAGTGCTGGGCCGTGTGGACTCGACGCGTGGGTGGGATCCATGTCTTGGAGCCCCCCGTTGACGGGCGAGTGATTGGTTTCCGGCCCCCTGAAATCCACACAGTGGGGCCTTGTTGGGCGCTGAGGCGGCAGCGGCTGTTTGTTTGACGGGCGGACCGTCGCTCCAGTTGCGCCTGCCATCTGACCTCTCGCAGACGCGGGTCGCGCTCTGGTCGTCATTCACACAGCGGATTTGCTCGGTCAAGACCATCACCATGATAAGCGCCAGCCGTCCCATCCGAGGTCCCGTCTGAGGTCTTTTGCGACCGATATTGGCATCCACAAGTCATCGCATCATGGCGAGGATTTGTCGTATCGAACAGGGCTGTGGCTAGCGCGGACCCAAGAAGCCCAGCAAAACCCAGGCGCCGATCGATGGCTTGGCAGCGCCGGCAAGCCTGCCGAAAGATGCAGCTCTTGGACGACGTCATGCACGCCAATTTGTCGGTCAGAAGTTTGCCTCTGCGTTCTCGACACCCAATCTTCGAGAACTGAAACATGCGGGATTCATGGCGACCACTGCCTGGTAGGCCGGGTCACGATGTAGGAAGATATCGTATCAGCTGTTGCTGGCCAATCTACAGGGAAAGAACCTGTGGGCCACTAGGGACGTTGAGAAGCGCCCCCCACCACTGACGAGGCAGTGCATTTCGTCTTCGCGTCTCCGGTGGACCAGGCAGGGGTGCCCCAGTAGCCGCTGGGCTGTCGTCCTGTTTTAAGCTTCAGCGATAGCTCGAATACCTACCAAAACATCCCACCTCAAGCCAGCAAGATTGTTTTTCTTTTTACCTCTGTGAAGTCGTTGACCGTCTTCTCGAAATGGGGTCATTCAAGCGTCTCGGTGGCTTTATCGCGCTGCTTTCACTCAGCATCAACAGCGTCCGTGGCCAGTCCGCGCCTTCGATCTCGACAAACGATCCAGCCCTCACAATCCTGACGGGGACGAAAGCACCTAATGCAGCAACCGTAACGGGGACATACCAGACGTTGTCGTCCACCATTACGCTGGCCACAACCGCTCTGACGGGTACCGGTGCCATAGTTGGCAACGCCACAACCACATCGTCCTCCTCACTGTCCGACACCGTCACATTTCTCACCGGCTCTGCCTCGACCGTGAGCGGCAATGCCTCGACAACTTCCACGGTTGCTGCGCCAGTCCCAACCAACACGCGACCCTGCAACAACTATCCCGAGTTCTGCGACCGCAAATACAGCAACATCACTGTCGTCGGCTGCCACAACAGCCCGTTCGTGCGAGCCGGCAGCGCCGCCGCGAACCAACAGCTCGGCGTGGTAGACCAGCTCAACGATGGCGTTCGCTTCCTCCAAGCCCAGATTCAGTGGCCGACTAACGGAACGGTCCCGCATTTCTGCCACTCGAGCTGCGACCTCTTGGATGCTGGGCCCATTACAGACTGGCTCACCGAAGTCAAGGATTGGGTAGCCGGCCATCCATACGATGTAGTTTCGATCCTCCTCGGAAACGGCAACTACTCCAAGCCAGAGTTGTATGTGCCGTCCATTGAGGCGTCCGGGATCCTCCACTACATCTACACGCCGCCGGTAGCACCAATGTCTCTCGACGACTGGCCAACATTGGCGCAGATGATTCTGACAGGTCAGCGCGTCGTAATGTTCCTTGACTACGAGGCCAACCAGACCGCCTACCCCTGGCTCATCGACGAGTTCAGCAAGTAAGCTCACTCCTTCCACTCGGGCGTCATAACTGATGTGTCACTAACAACCAGCAGCATGTGGGAAACCCCGTTCGATCCCGTCGACCGCGAGTTCCCGTGTACGGTTCAGCGTCCACCGGATCTCAAGCCCGAGGATGCGAAGCGCCGGCTGTACATCATGAACCACAACCTCAACGTTGAGGTATCGCTGCTGGGGGCCTCCATTCTTGTCCCCGCGGTGTCGGAGCTCAACATCACAAACAATGCCACAGGGAAGGGGTCGCTGGGCAGCGCAGCAGAGAACTGCAAAGCGCAATGGGAGAACCCGCCAACAGTGCTCAATGTGGACTACTACAACTTTGGAGGGTATCCAGGGAGCGTCTTCGAGGCGGCAGCGAAGATGAATAATGTGACTTACGATCGGCCATGTTGCGGCGTGGCGGGGAGCGCGGCGACTCGGGTGGAGGTCATGGCTCCCTTGCTGGGTCTGGGGCTGGCTTGGGGTGTTTTGGCGCTGGTGGTTTAGAGACTGGCGATTTTACCTAGATTCTGCGGCATTGCAACGGCGTTTAAGGTTGTGTTGGGTTCTTCATAGATGTGCTTCTGTAGGTATTTTGGGTCAGAGGTATACCCCTCCTGGATGATGTTTCGGGGCAAACATTGCTGTTACCAAGGTCACATTGCTTCATTCCTTCTGAGACCCTTGGCTGTTCCCATGACCCACTCTTTGGGCCAATGAGGTTATATGAAAATGGAGCCAATCACAAGAAACAATCGAGGACAGCAACTTCTTCAACAGCACTCGACTTTCTCCTACCAAATCCCCCCAGTCCACTGCTTTTGGTTGAACTTGCTTTAAAACTCCGTTTGCCGGCGCTGGCTAAATTGAAAAGCTTTGCTTTGGTCCGATAAAGGATGTTCACAGACCTTATCTTCCATCAACCTTAAGCCCCCTCTCCAGTGTCAGGGCAGGACACCAATGACCTCTGAGGCATACCTACAGATACAAATTTACTCACCAATATTTCATCAAACTCTATCCCTGAATCCTCAGAGTACTGGATCCAGCAATGCGAAGAATATCAACTTCATCTCGCCTCAAATTCCCCCCCATTGGCACATACAAATGGGTCTCGGCTTAAGCGGCTAGGCACAGCCAAGTTACTAGATGAATTCTCGACCTGGTTTCCCGACGTCGAAGTGTTTTCAAAACAAAGTGCTGATCAGAGTGAATCAAACCCCGGGGATTCGGTGGCGACCCGCGCGCATGGAGCACGTTGCGTTTGTTTGCAGCTATGGCGGAAGTCAGGGCTGCAGCTTGGGCGAGGGCAATGAGTTCATCAACTGTGTTGCGCCTCACTGCGGTAGGTATTATGGCGGTTGGGCCGATATGGATAGCTGGAAGAAGCAGTATGGCATCCAGCAGCGGGGCGAGGCCATATGCGGGAGGAGGGACCATATCGTCTGGACGAAGTAGGTGATGGGGTTGAGGGACAGGGATGACGGTGGAAGAGTAACGTGGCGGGTTAAAGGGCGAGGTGGTTGTTCCTGATTTTCAATCCATTGAGAGGCAGGAGCGACTGGCCTCTGCTTTGCAGGTTTTATGTTGTTGATTTCAGGGGTGTGACCCTATCACAGTCATCACTGCTCGTTTTTGAAATTAGGACTCGGATAAGCAAGAGATCGAGCTCTCATACCTTAACAAACATCTTTGGATGCCATTGAATTCATTGCCAGAATTGCAATCAAGAGTTAGGTGCAGTTCAAGTTAACGGATGTCGGGCGGACGTTTGCGACAGAAACTTGAAACTGACATAACAAGGTCTCCTTGAGATAGCAGCGTCCTATTCTGACCAGAAGGTACAGAATGTGTACCGTAGAATTGCCAGCCAAGGTATATAGGGATGGGCTGCAAAGATAGCGGTACCATCAAACAGTCAGTCACCTGGCTGTTTGGTGTAATTAGTGGTTAGAGCTGCTGGTATGGGTTTCGATTTAAGACTGTCCCGTCCCGTTTCGCGATGCTAGGAGCTTGTACAAGCAGTTCGAGCCACGCCTTTTCCCCATTTGTTGCTGTTCTCTTTTTGTCAGGACGAAACCCCTACCTCAGAACCACCCCTACAAAGCGACCGATAGTCCTGAGATATTTGATTAATTTTGAGAGCTGCCTCAAATATCTGTAATGGCGGAGCTAGTCACCATCCATTTCGACCCAAACGCTCCTTCCAAGACTGATATGTGTACCACCCGTTGTAGTGTTTTAGTTAGCAAATCCCATAGCTTGTCCTTAGATAGGACACTATTTCAAGTGCTACCATTCGGCGTGATTTAATGTTAGACCGCTAGCAATTAGACACATTAGCGCTTGACGAACAACTGAGTTTAATCCGTTCAAGCCGAAGAACAAGCAAATTAGCTATTTTAAATAGCTCCAGGGGTAAATGTCAACAAGGGTCTCCATACCGCAACGGCAACGCACAAACTTTGGAGTTGTCGCGTGCCTAGGCTGTGTACGTATGACGTCTGCGGGGTTGACCGCGGCACAGGACCCCTGCTCCGTCAGGTGAGGTTGGCGATCAGCCGAGCCGAGGTCCAAATTGCAGCAGGCGCGGTCCAACTGCGGAGCCACCCCGGGTTCCGGGACCGAGCCACTCGACGATGGGGGATTGACAATCATATTTGACCTTGACAACACCACGCGCGTACGCTCGAACTTGTTTTCTCCTGTCAGCGACGATTGCATTGACTCCGAGTTCATCTTACTGCGTCTTACCTACCAGCCGAAGACCCACTCGTTCGCTCGCTCTTGTCATCCTCATCGTCACCATCATGTCCAAGACGTTCACCAAGGCCGATGTGGCTGCCCACAAGGACGAGAAGGAGGGCATGTACATCATTGTTGACGATGGTGTATACGACATTACCGGTGAGAATTTATCCACGAATTCTTTTGTTTTGTGCGAATACTAACGGAGTCAAGGCTTCCTCGACGACCACCCCGGCGGCGCAAAGATTCTCAAGCGCTTCGCTGGCAAGGACGCCACCAAGTCGTTCTGGAAGTACCACGGCAAGTCGGTGCTGGAGAAGTACGGCGCCAAGTTGAAGATTGGCACCGTCGCCGAGACGGCCAAGCTCTGAGCAGCGGTGTCCTTGCGGTTTTGTTGTTTGGCGAGCATGTTTCGGGCGCATTTAGAAGTCGGTTTCTAGAAGCGTTGCTGGGATGGGAATTGCGCCTGTTGTATATAGCGTTGGAGAGGCGTAATTGTATTTTGGTTCACTTACGAAAGGGCCTTGGAGAGCATGCGTGGGCGGTTCCGACGTTCAACGTGGCGGACGGCGATGAGGTGGTTGGTAGGTGAGATATCCCCGCGGCCGTCCTGAATCCGAGTTGACCCTTCCAAGGGGTCTGTTATTCTCTCCGATCCCGGAAAACACTCAAAGAGCCCAGACAGCAACCCGATAGACACCACCGAGATCTTTCTCTCCATCACGATAACCCACCCCCTAACCTGTCTCACATCCGCCACGCCCTCACCTCCACAATCACAACTCGGAGATTCCTACACCTTCATTTCGTTTCACATCCCCAGGTCCCTGCAGCGCGCAAATATGTCCGAAGAAAACGATTTCAGAACTCTGCACCACCGAAGACACACTGAACCCCAGCACCGAACGGTAGCACGAACCACGAGGGTACCACCGGACTCGGCGCCCCGTGGCCTCCCCTCGTTTTATGTTTTATATTTATCTCAGGCAGGACGCCGCAGCTTGCCGTGCGACGGAAGGACCTTTGTGAGACCCGAAGCGCTATGGAAGCCTCAGCTAGGGGAAAGTTCCCCCTGTTTGTGCTGCGTGAGGGTCGTGGTTCGGTAAATCTTTCCTTCCTTGCCCTGTGCTTTTGAGTTGATGGAGTTTTCTCAGGGGAGGCCACCCCCTTTTTGCGGTTGTGATCTTACTGTGCCGTCGGCAAGGCTAGGTACTTGGTGGGTGTCTGGGAGAGTGATGTCGGGAAACGGGAGAAAAAAAACGACAGAAGCCGAAAACGATTCTGCGCATCACCATCACAACGCCCATCACGAATCTGTCTTTTCACTTTCATCAACCAAGTCCAGCCTACCGACGCAGCCGCAACCGGCGCCAACTCCGCCATCACCACCCTCCACACAACACGACGCCACCAACCAGGACCCCCTTTCCTCCGCCTACCAGGATCCCCCACACTCCACACTCCACACCCCATCTCTCCACAACCTTCCCTCCCCTCCCCTCGCCTTGCCTTGCCTCTAGACCTACGCCACGGACCGCCCCGATCCCTCCCCCAGTCTCACAGATTAAGTACCTACCTACACTAGGCTCTCCCCGTCCCCCGTCCCATCCCCGTATCCTCCCTCCCCGCGTTGCGCGCCGACCTGTCTCATCACCTCCCGTCCATCCCCAGACAGACAGGATATCACAGCCCCTCCCATTGGCGCCCTCGTGCGTCCATCACAGCGCCCGACCACTCACAGCGCGTCTCCATCATGATAGGTTCGTTGCGTGTCCAATGACACCCGAGTATTTAAAATGTGCTAGCCATTTTCCGTTTTCCGTTCGGTTCGGTTCCCGCGTGTCTTGTCCTGTCTTGTCTTTGATGAGGATTCGTGTCGTGCTCTGGGGATTTTGTGGTGTCAGTCAAATACAACTATTTGCGGGAGGCGCGGTTGGAGGTGGGATGCGGTTGGTGTTAACGGGAGGAATGAAATACGTGACCAAGTTGGTTGCTGTGGGTTATTAGCACCGCGATCACGCCAGTGATGGACTCTCGTTGACATGGGCAGTTCGTATCGCAACCTGCCACATGGCTTGAGCATGAGCCATTGCCAATACCAACACCATCTCACAACCCTCCCATGACAAGCAGATACGATGGTGATTATGCTGCGTCCATTATCTCTACCGACGCTAAATATCCCCGTCCCATGCCCCTGACAGGCGACAAAGAAAATACAAAGAAAACGGCAAGCAGCCGACTCCGTCAAGGCCGTGCTGTGCGCAAAAGTTTTTATCCCGCCCTATCCCGTCTAATAGAATGATATCAGCCTGCCTATCTGCTCCTCTGGGGGAACGCAGTGGTGGCGCGCGAAGGGTATCTTTCTCGAAGTCCCCCGATCCCGTATTTTGTGTAGCGCCCGTTTGTGTGTGTCCCTCCGGTCCCTGTGATGTCTCGTGTAAAACTCCGCCGGTGATGAATGGTTGTGGTATTGTAGTAGTAGTATGTTGGTGGTACAGTGATCGACCCCCGAGGTAAATGCAATGAAGGAGGCTGCCCGCTTTGTCCCCATAACGCCCGAAACCAAAATCAGAAAGTTGGCTGGGGCTCGGGGCTCAGCGACGGATCGACTGCGGCCAGTGGTCTCGGTACCCGACGGGGGATGGCGGCGGCGGTGCTGGGACGGAGTAGTCGTTCTCTTGGATCGAGTGGTTGGGAGCGACGAGCTGGTTCGACTTGGAGGCCAGGGTCGCGTTCAGGCTGGCGAAGAGGTCCTGGCTCGTGACGAGCGTCAGGTTGCGGCGCGGGACCGAGATGGGAATGGGCGAGGCGATCTGGGTAGGCATGGTGAAGATCTAGCTTGGGGGTCAGCAAGCTGTGGGCGAAGAGGCCACTGCTATGGGTGGACAAACCTTTGCAGGCAAGATTAAATACTGTGCGGAGGTAGGTATGTCGAGCAATATGTGACGGTGTGAAGTGCCGAAGGGTTGACAAGAAGGTAGAGTGGTGAGGACCGAGGTCGATATTAAATAGTTGTATGGGTCCGAGATGTGGTGCTTGGGGAATGTGAATGTGAATGTGGCAGAAAGGCCGGAAGCAGATGGTGACAGGCAGAAGAAGCTTCTTATGTAGCAACAGCTTGGGCCAGGGAGGACAGGAGGTCGGTCCGGTGGTTATCTAGAAGAGCAAGGGGTGAAATGAGAAGAAGAAAAAAAAAGGTGACGGGAGCGGCCCCCGTGGGAGTGGGATGTATTTGTGCAGCACGACCATTTTTTTTGTCCTAGGTATAATTTCTTCACGCTGGCAGCGCACACGCCGCTCTCAGACGTGCGCGGAGTGTGAGTTCAGACAAGGCACTGGCCTGTTTCTGAATGAGGTTTGCTTTTCCCCTTGCTCTCGGCCCAGTGCCTCCAACTGGACGGTGCGTGGTGCGTCGGCATGGAACGCAAGGTAGCCAGAAACGGCATCCAACGAGAGTTCCAGGAACCCGCTACCTGCGACAAGCCGCATCCCCGCGAGGAATGCATGTAAATCTGGTACTCAATACCACACACCACTGCAAGGTGGCAAGCTCGCAAGGTGTGTGTCCTACTCAGGTGTGCATTGGGGGCTGCTGCCGGGAAAAGCCAGAGAGGTACGGGCCTGACGATCCTGCGCCAGATTTGCGAAAAACGACGAGTGCTTCGGACGACCAGAGATGGCGGCACACCTTACGGCTGATGAAGCACGCTAGCTTGGCGCTCCGCACTGCCGCGGCCGTCAAGGTCTGCGTGCGAGATGGAACGAGCTGGAGACAGAGAGAAGATGGAGGAGAACCTAGCCAACAGTAAGCTGGAAAAATACGGAAAACCCCCGGCGGAACTGGCGGCCACGCTCGCCGTATTTGCCAAGGCAGCGATAGAAAGCTGCTTTATTGCAGCCTGTAACGTGTGTTGACCGGTCTCTCGCTTCATGAAATCCGTTGGTCACTGCGTCGCGGGCTGGCTGCGCTGGTCCAAAAAGCGGTGGGGAGGCTGCTTTGTGCTTTGTCCGTTTCCAAAGCTCCAGCGAGTGTGGTTTGGAGATGTGTGGGTTTGAGGAACGTGGAGCATTGGAAAAGCGGCAAGAGAATTTTTCTCCCCATGGGGTGGCTCTCACGCTATCCCCGAACGGGACCTGCCTCAATTCCAGTGGGCTGAGTGGATTTTGTGGGGTAAAAGCCAATTCGCCCGAACGTGTCGGTCCGCGACGACTCAGCTTGCAGCTTTCCAACATTGCACAAACACAGGAGAAGAAACTGCATGCGGTCTCACACGATCATTGACTCCCTCGCCGTCACTCCAATCCCGCCGCCGCAGAGCACGCGCTTGCCACGGCACTATCGGGGCTCCTTTGGCTGGCATCTCTGGCATTGGCCTGTTCTCTTCCGGTCGTTGCACGCCTCATTTACGGCGCTGCTTCCAGACATCCACATGCATCTGGCCGTGCTGGTCCATCAAACCCTCCACAGAATGGACCGGCAGCACTTCCGATTGTTTTCCCCAGGCACCCGAGTGTTTGGCATATGGATGGTGGCTGCATGAGAGGAGGGACTGTTGCTCGCCGAAATCAGACCGTGTGGCAGGCTCTCCTCGAATGCGTTGTTTGACTTTGCTCTCACCCCTTGCTTCCCAACAGACCGCGCGCAGCTGCGGAGCAGGCTAGTCAGTCTTTGCCTCCTCCCACCATGTCTGAGGGCGGTGAGATGCTGCGAGGCGATTCGATCCTGCCAGGCCAGGGATGAAGTAATCCGATCTCATCTGAGTCATTCCGCTCTAGCGAAGGCCACACGTGTGGGAGCCTGGGGAACAATGTCGGCGGGATTCCGCTTGCTGGAATGTTTGTCAGCGCCTTCAGGAACGTTGCTGCTTGCTGCCCTCGGTGTTGGTGATGACAGACAGCTGTGGCCAAGAGATGCATGGCCGTCTTCCCCCAGATCCCATCTGATGTTCGCAGTGATTTTCCTCGTACCTGCTTCATGCCGTTGCTTCGGCCGTTTCAAAGAATTCTTCTGGAACCAGGCCAAATTACGCGTCAGGTTCGCATGGACCCCTGCAGCCTCTGCGTCCAGCCCCCCTTGCCCAGCGAGCAGAGTGCGCACGGGGCAATTTTCCGGCTAGCGATGCAACCACGGTTTGTTCCCCAGACTTTCCGCGCCCCTGGCTCTCTGGGGCTGCCGTTGCCAAGCATTCTTGCCCCAAAGGAGACTGCAATGCCGTGGCTCTCTTCTCGGCGGGTTGATCGCCAGAATCCTTTCCGCAGAAGCGTCTTGTCATTTGATCTAGCCCCCGATGCGATCAACGAGTTCAAGGCACAACCTGTCAACCGTCCATGGAACGCGTCTCCTTCCTCCCTCCGGGCCTGTCTGCTTCACTAATTCGTGAACCTGCAAGCCGGACGGCTGGTTGCGCGTCCATCGTGTCCGCTGCCGATTCGGCCGCAGAAAATCGGTGTGTGTCAAACCTTTGATGCAATTTGCTAGCCAGCTGGATATCTGCATCCGTCTTCGTCATTGGAAATACCAATTCTTGATTTTTTTTTTGTTCACTGTCGCGGAAGAGGCTGGGAATGCCCGACGAGCCGATGCTCCAGAAACGAGATAGACTCCTTCCGGGGATGGCTAAATCGCGGAAATGGGCACGCCGGCGAGCAAGGTGGAAAGAAGAAGGTTTCCATGGCCTGATAATTACACCATTGACAAGTACCCACCGCGTGGCGGTTTAGAGCGCCAGCACTTCCCCATTTGAGGTTGAAGTGGATAATGAGGCGACCCATTTCCGGCCACGCCGTGCTCAAATTTCTCTTAGGGAAAAGACGGGATCCATTTTCCTCGTTTTATCATCGCGTGGCAGAAGTGGGTTGCGGGACTGCCGGGCGCTCGAAATCTGGGGTACATTGGCCTTGTTGGTCGTGATGTCATGGCGATTTGATCACCACGGCAATCGACCGCCGCGCCTTGGTCTGGATGGTGCATCCGAGGCAAACAACCGAGCAGCCCTTCGGCGCTGGCCGGAAAAACACGTGGCGACGCCTTGGAAGCCAGAACGAGCCGCATCCGGGGTTGTTGTCTCAGGAACGGGTCGCTCAGGCGTTGTAATGACACTCGGCTTGTTACCATTTCCGGCAGGAAAAAAATTACAATTAACGAGCAGTTCACGGGCCGGGCTAGCTGTCACTTCGTCATGCCGACCGAGCAGGCGAATCCTGCTACCAGCTTAGAGCTCTCACCGAGTCCTGGAAACGTGGTCGAATGAGATATGGGCGGCAAGGCATGTTTGCTATCCCTTGCAACTGACAACTAACTGAACTGTTGCCTTTTTGGCCATTTCGAGACTTTTCCGGGACCTGACATTAGCAAACAAACATTCCCCCCCTTACTCGTCAAGCTTGTAAGCCTTCCTCGCCGTTCCGCTCCAAAGCAGTTCCTGATCCTCTGGACCCAGTCCGGCTAGGTCGCAGACCATCTCAACAATCTTGTGCCACTTCTTCCAGGCATCTTCGCCGGTGCCTAGCGTGCAAACTGGCCAGTCGCTTCCAAACATGATGCGGCCGGGTCCAAACGCAGCTAGTGTTACCGCCAGCCAAGGAAGAATGGCCGAAAAGATTTCTTCAGCCGACTGAGCCTTCAGCTTGTCCGGCAGCTCGCTGAACAGACCACTGAGCTTCATGTATGTTTTGCGGCACTTGCTGAGTGTGAACATAGCAGTGCGCCATGCGATGAATGCCGGGTCTGTCTGGCTGATGATGGTGAGATCCGGCTTGCAAAGGTGGTCTATCATTGTCAGTCAGTCTCAGCCAGTTCCACGAACCCAACTCTCCAAGAGGTCAACTAGGGGACTCACTCAAAATGAACACCACCTTCTCATCCTCCTCTACTTCATCATGAGCAAGATCGATCATGTCGACTGCTTCCTCAAGCTGAATCCTCCCTCTCCGATGCTGATCCACCCCTAGATCAAACACATACCCCTTCTTCCCCAGCACCTTCAACCCTTCAATGAACTTATCCCCCAACGCCGTGCCATTCGGCTTGTCCTGCAGCAGGTACCTGAACCCTTTCACCTTTCCCCAAGCCTCCGGACCAGCCGTCTCCTCCGCTTGAGCTAGGTACTTCTCCAGCTGCTCCGCCCCCAGCACAACAGGCGCCCACGGGATGATGCCCAGGCACAGCTTGGCGTCCTCGGGGGTGTGGCCCTCATCTGGCCGCGGCTTGCCGGTGACGATGCGAGATATCCAGGCGATCTCCTGCAGGGGTAAGGTCCAGTCTTTGGAGTCGTCGTTCTTGCGGTCGGCCTCGATGAAGACGAAGCCGGCGAGTTCAGGCGGGGAGCCAGTCTGGGATTGAAATTCCTCAACGGAGCGACGGCCTTCGAAAGGAGGGTCGGGCGTCTTGTACCAGTTATGGGTGTCCAATTCGGCCTCGGGGAAGAGGTGAATGTGAGAGTCGATTATGGAGGGCATGATGGCGGATTGGTGGGTAGCTAGGTAGGTATTTGGGGGAGCGTTGAGGTGGTGTCGGGAGAGCGTTGGCAAGGTATGGAAGTTGAAGCAGATGATGTCTGGAAGACGCTCGCAGTCAACGCCAGAACTCCAAACACTATGTCGATCACGGAACTCCGACACTGTCTTTGATAGACTGGCTATTGCAAGACAAACGAGGTCATGAAGTTCAATGCCCAAACTGTGGCAGTAAGTAAAGTAACTGGCTTCACCGACAGACACATGGCGGGGTTGGGATTCGCAGTTCGAGCCCCGCTATGATGGACCCCTGTCGGGCCGTGGCTGTTCATGCCCGGAAAGTGCTCTCGGTGCAGTGAAGAACAAAATCACGAGAACAGACAGTATTTTGTGTGACTTGACCTTGTCGGGGGCTTACAATAATACCGGAAACAACAGCCAGTCTTCATTCCCTGTTGGAGACGTGTGAAGTGGAAGGTGGATGAGGACAGTGCGAACGCCGAGATATTGTCCTGGCACGGTGCGTGCCTGGAGCAATTAAACGAGGATTGCCCCTCGACGCGCTTACTCGCTGGCCCAACGCGACCCGCCCAAATATTGAAACCCACTAGTTTGCTGTGGCAAGGCCCTGTTGACAAAGCAATCACTGCTCCGAATCAACGTCGCAACATCCGATAACTCGGCTTTGACACAGAACACACACTCGCCCATCATGGCCGACAAGCTCACGCCTGGTGCGTTGATGTAAGTTGACATTCGGATCGTGGAGGGAAGTCCTGCTGACCCCGCTTTCAACCTTCAGGAGCATCTTCACCGACCCGGACCGTACGGCGCGCAACTTCGCCAACCCTGTCGCACAATGCCTTCAGATCAAGCCTCTCGGCGCCGGAAACGGCCAGGCCCCTGAGCGCTATCGCCTCGTCTTGAGCGACTCCCTCCACTACGCCCAGTGCATGCTTGGGACGCAGCTGAACTCGTTGATCCACGACGGCCTCCTCCAGCGGGGCTCGATCATGAAGTTGAAGGAGTACCAGGCGCAGTTTGTCAAGGGAAAGAACATCCTGGTTCTACTCGATGTTGAGCCCATGCCGGAGCTCGGCACCCCAGATAAGCTCGGCGACCCGGAGGCCATCGAGAAGGCTCTCGAGGCCGCGCCGCAGAAGCAGGCGACGACTGGATTCTACGGCGTCAAGAACGAGCAGACACAGGAAACCAAGACACAGGTCCAGAGGCAGATCAACCGCGGGAATGCTGGTGGAGGCGGAGGCGGTGGTGGTGGGAGCCACACGGGCACGCTCTATCCCATCGAGGCGCTCTCCATGTATTCGCACAAGTGGACAATCAAGGCGAGAGTCACACAGAAGGGCGAGATCAAGACATGGCACAAAGCCAGCGGCGAGGGCAAGCTCTTCAGCGTCAACTTTCTCGACGAGAGCGGCGAAATTCGCGCCACCGGCTTCAACGAGCAGGTCGACCAGTTCTACGACTTATTGCAAGAGGGCAATGTCTACTACATTTCCACTCCTTGCAAGGTCCAGCTCGCCAAGAAGCAGTTCAGTAACCTGCCCAACGACTACGAGCTCACCTTCGACCGCGAGACCGTGATCGAGAAGGCTGAGGACCAGAGCAACGTGCCCCAGGTGCGCTACAACTTCTGCAACATCCAGGAGCTGAACGATGTCGAGAAGGATGCCACCGTCGATGTCATTGGCGTTCTCAAGGGCGTCGAGGAGGTCTCCCAGATCGTATCCAAGTCAACCCAGAAACCCTATGACAAGCGCGAGCTCACACTGGTCGACGACACCGGCTACCAAGTGCGCGTCACAATCTGGGGCAAGACCGCCACAAGCTTCGACGCCGCCCCCGAATCTGTCGTAGCCTTCAAAGGCACCAAAGTCGGCGACTTCGGCGGCCGCAGCTTATCCCTCCTCTCCTCAGGTACCATGACCGTCGACCCCGACATCCCCGAGGCCCACAGGCTCAAAGGGTGGTACGACTCCTCCGGCCGCAACGACTCCTTCGCGAGCCACAGCAACCTCGCCTCTACCAGCGCCGCCACCGGCCGCAAGGAAGACCTCAAAACCATCTCCCAGGTAAAGGATGAAGGCCTCGGCATGGGCGACCAAACAGATTACTTCACCGTCAAGGCCACCATCGTGCACATCAAGCAAGAGACCTTCGCTTACCCCTCGTGTCTCAACCAAGGGTGCAACAAGAAGGTCACCAACGACATGGGCGACGGCTGGCGCTGCGAGAAGTGCAACCAGACCCACGAGCGTCCGGAATACCGCTACGTCATGAGCCTCAGCGTAAACGACCACACCGGACAGATGTGGCTCAGCTGCTTCGACGACACCGCGAGAGTTATCATGAACGGGAAATCAGCAGACCAGCTGATGGAGCTGAAGGAGAATGAGGATCCGCAGCTGACGGCGGAGTTCGAGGCCGCAAATTGCCAAAAGATCACCTTCCGCGTGAGGGCGAAAACCGATACGTTTGGAGATCAGTCGCGGTAAGCCTACAAACCTCCTTTTTTGACATTGAACCGGAATGAGCGGGAGCTAACGGTTTGCAGCATCCGCTATAGCGTTATGAGTGCTGCCCCGCTTGATTACAAGTCCGAGGGGCACAAGCTTGCGGACCTGATCAAGCAGATGAGCATGTAAGGAGTGAATTTTCAGGCGAGAAGGGGTGGTGGCATACTCATGGTCTTGACGAAACAAAGGGTTTATGTAATCTTATGAGGAAAACCCGAGTTGTTCGTATGTTGTTGGAGGGGGAAGCCTGATTTGGGATGCTATGGCGATGCGATCATTTATCGGATTAGGGCATGGAATTACCTATGATAGGTATGATAGATCCTGCAGAGGAGCGAATGGATGCGATACCATGATAAAATTATCGTTGTAGACGTGCTCCAATAACATACCTGTCCGAGCGGTCTTGTGCTATGTTGGTACCATACTGGGGTTTCAAAGCGGTTTAGGCATTCCTCCAAGCAATAAATCAATTCCATAATCTCATACGCCGACACCACCGCGCTTGGTCTTCTCTAAAACAACCTCGGATGATGCTCTGAGCGCCAAGTAATACGTGCCATGGAGCCCAAGGTATCTCTGTACACCAGACTTCCCCACACCACAATAACATACCCCATTGCTGAGCAATGTGCTCTAACCCCACAATAACCTGACTTCTACCCCCTTTTATCCGCAGCCATGCGATTTCCCCGACCAGAAAACAGATACTGCTTAAACGGCCATGATACCCGTCATCAGGTCCTCATCCTCAACCGTCGTCTCGAAGCCGCCAAACTCGATTCCCTTGCCGTTGCCCTTCTGGTCCCGAGCCAGGTAACGAATATACTCACGGCTTGTCGCAAGCCGCTCATTGGTGGCCTTAACGATAGGCCCGAGGTCCTTGATACGCTGTGCCGTCTGTAACATCTGAGTTGCAAACTCGGCCTCGCTGAGCTCCTCCGTTGGTGCAAGGAATACAAGGTGGGCGGGCTTGCCGTCTGCAGCGGCCTCCACTCTCCCGTTGAGCATACCGCTGGAGATCATATCCTGGAGGAGTGCGAGGACTTGTGCCTCGGTATCGAGCTCCTTGCCCGTCTCGGCGCTCTGGGTGAGTTTTCGGATGTCCTCCAGCGAAATCTTGGTGTAAATGTCGCGCAGGTTGACAATCATCCAGCGCTGATAGTGTGAAAGGACGTAGTTCACGAGTCCTAGGTTGACTTCCTCAGCCCAGAATTGAGGACCAAGAGATTCGATCTCTGCCTTGAGGGCTGCTGCTGTCTTGACCTCAAACGCTTCGGCGATGGATGCGTACGGTTTGCCGAGGACTGAGTAGGCTTTCCGTATGTTGCTCGACACGCTGGCCGGGAGAGTGGGTGGCTTGCCATTGAGAAGGAGCCCTACTAGCGTCCACTTGTTGTATGCTTCGATCATGACCTTGCTGCATGCGTGGTCCTTCGAGGGGTATGAGACGATCCGCTCGAGAGCATCAAAGGCTTGTTGCCAAGACCGGCGTTGGATGAAGCACTTGGCAACCAACAGGTCATATTCTAAGACAGTGCTGTTTTTGATTTTCTCCGTCAGACCCGACTCAGGTGTGATGTATGCCGGAGGTGAAAGGTCCATGTCGCAGGGGCGGCCATCGGCACCGCTCTTGATGCCAGGGAAGAAGACGATGTCCTTCTGTATTACGGGAAGAGCTGGCTCGACGTTGTCGGTGAAATAAGCGAGCCTAACAAGTGGGAGGTGGTGGGAGGTAAACATGGTCCCTGTGGGGTCGATGCGAAGGATGGCTGTCGCCAGGAGATCGACCGCGACGGATGCCTACGCATATAATGTTAGCGACTGGGCGTGATTGGGCAAGAGACGTCCCTAGTCTCGACTTACTGGAAAGAGATTCCCCCCAGCAATGAGGCCAAGTAAGCTCGAAAATGCGGTACCGGCATATCGTATTTGGCGGGCGTCAAATGTCAAAAGAAACTTGGTGATGCATATGAGGAGCGTGACATTCGTTTGCGGCACCCTGTCCCGTTGAAGCAGGATCCCCAGCAAGGCGAGGTAGGATATGGAATTGACGGCCGGATCGACATGCTGCCAGATAGTTAGCTGGTGTGAAGGGCTGGACAAGGAGAAGCACATCTAGCGCTCACCTCTAGGAGTTGAGCAGCATGACTGCCGAAGTCGGCACTGTCCTTCACCAGCTCCTCAACCTCCCGCACATGCCGTCGGACTGCTGGGTGAAATGCTTCGTTGCTAAGATCGATGGCATTTGGGAAGGCCAGGAGGACAGAAGCGTATTCGTCCATTATGTAGAGCTCTCCTCGCTCGTATGGTGTGGTAGTAATCCACCGCGCAACCTGGAGTTGGCGAGCTTCTTGCGTTCGCGGTCGCCTGACGCTTCGGGGGACGGATTGGCGCTCGATTCGGTTTGATTCTTTGCGCCTCTGCTTCTCCTCTGTATGCGGTGTATGCGGTGGGAGGAATGCCCTTCCCGGTTCGCCAAAATCGTTGTGTGGTAGGTGTCAAGGTGCTCACATGGAGAGTCTAGTGGGTTGGTCGACGCCGAGCGGGCCTGGAAGCTCCCCGCGATTGTCTTGTGGAGGCAACAGCAGACCCACCAACGGCTGCAGGGATCAGCTTGGGCCCCACTTTCAACTGTGCTGGTCTGCAACGAGAGACTCCAAGCTGGAAGATTTCACCTGTGTGTTCTCTTGCCTCAAAAGGTACTTATCTAGGTGGTTCGGATGGAAAGGTTCTGACAACCGCAATTTAAGATTGTTGTCGTTGAAGTCTGGAAACAGTGCTCACGAGCGAAAGATCAATGGGCAGGGCAGTTCAAGCTCAACCAACCCTAGGGTTCCGGGCTTCCAATCACAAACCTTAGTTTGTCGGGTTTCTTTGTTGCTCCCTGGTCATCTCTTACAACAAACAGGCACTTCTCGAGTCTACGAAATCCGCTCTGCTCGACACGAGTACCATACCAAGTTTTCTTAGATTCTTGCTGTGCTCAAGGACTCACAAGTTGTTGCCTGAGGCAGCAACGCAACCTCTTAGGCATCAGCTCCCCTCGACGCGCCAAGCCCCAAGCGTGACGTGCGAGGAGCGCGAACCCCGGAACTTTTTTGGCCCTTGCACGCCTCCCTCGCTAGCCTTGCCCGTCGCGAGGTCACCACCCACCTTGCCGTTATTTGCTGCGGCAACATTTTCCATCTTGACGACAGCAACCTGCTTCTTGCATCACCCCCGCCAATTTGGGCAGTCTTGCATCGCCGGTCGCGCGATTTGCACAATCGCCCATCATGGCCGATATCAAGATTGACAGCAAACTCTTCCAGGAGCGCATCTCGCATTTCATCAATGCCTGGAAGGCCGACAAGCGATCGGGGGACGCGCTCTTCGGAGGCGCCTCCTCGGTCGTCATCCTGATGGGCAAGGTTGACCAAAACCCCGAGTTCCACAAGAACAACGCGATGCATGTACGCCTTCCCCAATCACCCTGCGACAGACTGGCGCGGTGCGCGAGCATGCTCTAACAACATCTGCAGTTCTGGCTCCTCGGTTACGAATTCCCAACGACTCTCATGCTTCTCACCCTCGATACCGTCTACATTCTCACCACCCAGAAAAAAGGTATGCTTGCCTGCCCGTTCGCTTTTGCGGAGACTGCCTTACACAGCTGTAGCCAAATACCTCGACCAGATCAAGGGCGGAAGGATCCCTGTCGAGGTGCTCGTGCGAGGAAAGGATAACGAGGCGAACGCTGCGCTTTTCGTCAAGATCACAGACGCCATCAAGGCCGCAGGTGTGAGTCATAATTCTGCATGCTGCCCAGCTCCCATTCGAAACTAACCAGGCTGCCGTTCAGAAAAAAGTTGGCGTCATCGCCAAGGACAACTCCAAAGGCCCCTTCATCGACGAGTGGAAGAAATCCTTTGCCGACAATTGCAAGGATGCCGAAGAGGTCGACATTGCTCAGGCGCTGTCCGCAGCCGCCTTTTCGGTGAAGGACGAGACTGAGCTGCGCGCAATGCGTACCTCCTCGAAAGCCTGCGTTGCGCTCCTGACGCCTTATTTTCTCGACGAGATGTCCAATATCCTCGACCAGGACAAGAAAATCAAGCATAGCGCCCTCGCCGATAAGGTATACGCCAAGTTGGAGGAGGAGAAGTTCTGGAAGACAGTCGAGCTCCCTAATCGACAAAAGCTTCCGGCTGATTTCGATCCAGACCAGCTGGACTGGATTCTTGGCCCTGTGGTGCAAAGCGGTGGCAAATTCGACTTGAAATGGCAAGCAGACTCGGATAATGACGTTCTTCACCCTGGAGTCATCATCGCGGCCATGGGACTGCGGTACAAGTCGTATTGCTCCCAGGTGGCGAGAACCTTCATGGTGGACCCGAACAAGTCACAGGAGAGCAACTACAAATTCCTGCTTGCTGTTCACAATCTCGTCATGAAGGAGATCCGAGATGGCGCTGTCATCAAGGACGTGTACAACAAGGCCCTCAGCTTCGTGAGGTCTAAGAAGCCAGATCTTGAGAAGCACTTCCTGAAGAATGTCGGGTTTGGCATTGGCCTTGAGACAAAAGACCCGACCTTGATTCTCAATGGAAAGAACTCCCGAACGCTCAGAGATGGCATGACTCTTTGCGTCACCACAGGATTCAGCGATATTCAGAATCCCAATCCGCAGGACAAGAACAGCAAGATCTACTCCCTAGTCCTCACCGACACGGTTCGCGTCACAGGAAGTGAGCCGGTTATATTCACCAGCGAAGCGCCGATGGACGTTGATGCTACCTCGTTCTTTTTCAAGGATGAGGAGGAAGCCCAGCCGACCCCCAAAACGGAGAAGAAGAGGGATTCAAGAGTCGGCGCTGTTGCTACTAAGAACATCACCAGCACCCGTCTCCGGTCGGAGCGAACCACTACGGTGGACGAAGACCAGGACAAGAAGCGACGGGAGCACCAGAAGCTTCTCGCAGCGAAGAAGCAAAAGGAGGGCTTGGCAAAGTACGCCGAATCTACGGCTGGCGATAACGGTGTTGAGGTCAAGAAGTTCAAGCGCTTCGAGTCTTATAAGCGCGACAACCAGTTTCCCCCCAAGGTCAAGGACATGGGCATCGTGATCGACCAGAAGAACGCGACAATCATTCTGCCAGTCATGGGACGGCCTGTTCCGTTCCATATCAACACCATCAAGAATGCGAGCAAGAGCGACGAGGGAGAGTGGTCTTTCCTGCGCATCAACTTCTTGTCTCCGGGTCAAGGTGTTGGCCGGAAAGACGATCAACCGTTTGAGGATGCGTCAGCGCATTTCGTCAGAAGCTTGACGTTCCGATCGACTGACGGAGACCGCTATGCTGAGATCGCTAACCAGATCTCGAATCTCAAGCGAGATGCGGTCAAGAAGGAGCAGGAGAAGAAAGACATGGAGGACGTCATAGAGCAGGACAAGCTTGTCGAGATAAGAAGTAAGTTTCCTCCAAGCTGACAAGTTGTGACCTACTAACAACCCTCCAGATCGACGGCCTGCCGTGCTGGATAATGTCTTCATTCGGCCTGCCATGGAAGGCAAGCGTGTGCCTGGCAAGGTAGAGATACACCAGAACGGTATCCGCTACCAGTCGCCTCTCAGCACTCAGCAGCGTGTCGACATCCTGTTCTCCAACGTCCGCCACCTCTTCTTCCAGCCTTGCCAGCATGAGTTGATTGTTATTATCCACATCCATCTCAAGGACCCCATCATCGTGGGGAACAAGAAGAAGACGAAGGACGTCCAGTTCTATAGAGAAGCTACGGATATCCAGTTTGACGAGACTGGTAACAGGAAGCGGAAGTATCGCTATGGCGACGAGGACGAGTTCGAGGCGGAGCAAGAGGAACGTCGACGACGCGCCGAGCTTGACCGTCTCTTCAAGGGCTTTGCCGAGAAGATCGCCGAGGCTGGCCGCACCGAGGGTATCGAGGTCGATATGCCCATCAGAGATCTCGGCTTCAACGGCGTTCCGTTCCGTAGTAACGTGTACATTCAGCCGACGACGGAGTGCCTCATCCAGGTTACGGAGCCCCCCTTTATGGTTCTCACTTTGGACGATATAGAAGTTGCTCATCTGGAACGTGTGCAGTTCGGCCTGAAGAACTTCGACTTGGTGTTCGTGTTCAAGGACTTCACGCGTGCACCATACCACATCAACACCATCCCCGTGGAATCCCTGGATGATGTCAAGGAGTTCTTGAATACCTCGGACATCGCCTACTCGGAGGGACCCCTCAACCTCAACTGGTCGGTCATCATGAAGACGGTGACCGCTGACACTCACCAGTTCTTTGTGGATGGAGGATGGGGTTTCCTGCAGAACGACTCCGATGATGAGGACGGCCAAGACGAAGAGGACGAGGAGTCCGCGTTCGAGATTGATGAGAGCGAAATGGAAGAGGCTTCAGAGTCCAGTGAGGAGGAGTCGGACTTCTCAAATGCCTCTGAAGATGCTAGCGATGAGGATGCCAGTGAAGATGAGGAAGGCGAGGACTGGGATGAGCTCGAGCGCAAGGCTAAGAAGCGCGATCGCGAGAGCGGCCTCGAGGAGGAGGACACCCGCAAGAAGAAGCAGCGGAAGAGGTAAAGGAAGCCAATTGATGCTTCCGAATTTTATGGGTTGGCAACGGGCAATGGGCCCCGGTTTTGTAAATTTTATAGTGTGATAATCTCTGGAGTTGTGTTTGGGACCATGCACTTTTTTGTACTACATCTTCCTCGTGGCTTGGCAGGGGCCGAGTAAACCTGCCTGGGTCTCGACTTTCCGGGCAGTGTCGTTGTAAGCAAGAGCAAATGAGACAGAAATGAAAGTGTTTCACTGATATGAGATGCACACTAGGTGATATCAGGCAAAGACTTCGATCGAGGCAAGGACACACACGTCTCGCAAACCAACTTCATCAAGCTCACGAACTGCTGGAAACCAATATTCGACTGCCCCCATCCTGACCCTCCCGCAATGCCAAAGTCTAGTGCTGGACCAAGAGGTATTTTAACAAATACACAAAAAAAGCAAGGAACGCAGTTCAGGCGACACAAGTCACCTTATTTTCAGTAACGGACGTACAGCGACCAAAACGAGGCGCGCATGGCAGACAGAGAGAAACACAACACAAAACAGGAACAGGAAACCCCCTGCTGGAGAGACCGCCTCCTTTAAACACCCTGACGCCAGTTTGAGAACCCACCCAAAACAAAAACCCATTTGCATGCGTGCTACATGTGACAAGGAAGCATGCTACCTTTGCTCATTCCAACCAACAACCCAAACAGTCACTACATCTCACCTTCACAAAATTGGCTCTGCCTTTCGGGCTCTTTTTCACTGTGGTTCGCCCGTGCGGTCTCATGGAGCGGACGTGGCGTGCCCTGGCGCTGGAGCCTGCGGCTGGTTCCATGAGAGGTAGGAGGGGTCTCCGAGCTTGCGGGGCTTCCACAGGAAGAATGAGAGGATGAAGTAGACGTCGAGGATGAGGCAGATGCCGCCAACAATGAGGAATATTATTCCGGGCCAAATGTTGCGGGAGCCCATGGTGGAGACGGTTGTGATGACAAAGGACTTGCGTCCGTTGTAGAGATTGGTGTCAAAGTTGGAGACGATGTCGATCATGTAGGTGCCGACCAGCATGGGGTCCCTATCGTTGCGCTGGTAGAGCTTGTAGAAATTAGGGGAGGCGGCAAGCATCATCCAGTTCTGGAAGCCCTCCCATGTGTGGAGATCCGGCGGGGGTGAATCAGGCGTATAACCAAAGAAGTAGGACTCGTTCCAGTTGGGGGGCGGAACGATTTGGCTCAAATTATATCTCGTCTTGCCGTAAAGGTCCGCAAGGCCAGGCCATGCGATGCCCGTGTTGTTTTCCATGACATACACTCGCTCGGTCTCGGGGGGCGCATCTCCAGTGGCGGGCACTGTGAGCAGGGTTGGCGAGGAGAACGTGTCGTTGAATATGGAGTTGGCGATTATGCCACATGGGTAGACAATCTTGCCACTTCCATTGGCTTCGTGGGAAATGGGATCGCAGGTTGAGCCGTTGATGCTGGAGCCCTCAACCGGGTCACCAAGCAGCTGCTTGGCGTTGAAAGAGCCGACATAGCGACGATGATTTTGGTAGAAGTTCTCGAGGTAGTAGTAGAAGCTGATGCTTGGCTCTAGCCTCTCGGGAATGTTGAATTGGATAATGCACACATCGCGCTCCCTCGTGTACTGTCCGTTGTGATACGAGATGTTGCGCTTGGTCGCCTGCCACTGAGCCTCGTACGGGTCCAGGGCCGCATTCTCGGAGAAGTGCGCAGAGATGTACTTGGGTGGCAATATACCCGCCTCGTTCTTCGGTGCGTCCCTTATGCAGTCTGTGTAGTCGATGCGCAAATCTCGAACCTGTCGGGCGATTGATCAGTCAGCACTCCGGGCTTCCGCAGAACGCAATGCGAGTTCCTCGTCGAAGAGGCGACGGCGGACTGGGGCATAGAACATACTGTATGGGCGAGCCAGGTGAGGTAGGCGCCGAAGCCCAGGTAAATGGCAGCGAGGATGGAGAAGATTGTGACGATGAGTTTTGGCGTCAGCACACATTGCCAGGCCTTCATGCGCTGCTGGCGGAACGCTGTGTTCGGCGGCCTGTTTTTCGGCGCATCAGGTTCTGAGCTGTCTTCCTGGGCGGCGTCGGCCCCTCGGCGGCGGCGGGGTGCCATGATGTGCGCGGTATCGTAGTCGTCGGTCTCGCGTCGATGCCTCGCAATCCTCCTGTCTTGTCGTCTTCGTGGCTGAAGTAAAGGGAGAGTGAGCGTTTCGAGACACGGACCCTTCGGGTCGTTCGTACTTGTAAAAGGCTTGGCCCGTGCAGTGGCTTGGCAGGAGGCAGTGACGAGCCTAGCAAAGCGATCAGGTGGATTGTCACGTGGCTTGTCTCAATGATACGCATAGCAGATTCAGGATGGAGGTATTCTGACAACCAATGATATCCAGTAACAATTCAAAGGTAGCTACGGTTGAGCGAGTAACAGTTTATGCCGCTGAACGGTAGAGTCCCTGGAGCGAGGCTAACTGAAGGTCCCACCGGCGAGGCATTTTTGCACATGTCAGAGGTATCTCTCCACGATTGAACACTCGCGAAAGGCCGTGTCAAACCCCTGTGTCAGATTGGAATAGAGTCCCCAAGATGTGATCTCTTCCTAAAGGGAAAACAATCAGCAGAAAATGTCCGTGATGGGTTCGCAGACATGGACACGGATAATGAAGGGTTAAATAACGTTACCAGCTCTACTGTGTAGAATTTAGAGCTCGACTTCTGACGGAATGGCCGGCGAAAACGCCTGCCGCCGACGTCTTCGACTCCGTTCTCAACTCAAATTTGCTCTTGAGTTCGGGGTACCCGACCCTAAACACAAAAACGACTGGGCGGTCGCCCCGTGGCTTGCTCAGCTGGCTTTCGGCCGGAACGCGGCGGTATCAATCGATTCGCACCGCAAGCGCAAACCCTTTGATTGGGATCATCACGTTTTCGTGCCGCCATGCAAGCTTGCCCAGCTGGCCGGTATGTTTTCAGCGCTTGTTGCTGCGAGCTGGCTTTCCAGCGCCAAGGGAGTACGCGGTGGGAGGAATTAGTTTGACACCCCTCTGGAAATACAGGGGGTGTTAATAGGCTCCCTAGAGGCGTCTAGGAACCCTCTGAAGGTGTTCAGCAGCTCTCTGAAGGTGTTTGTTCACTTTTCGAAGGTGTTTGTTAACTCTATGAAGGCGTTTCGTGTCTCTCGAGGCTTTTGGTGGTTTTATGAAGGCCTTTAAGAGGTAGCAAACCGTCAAACTGATTCTTTCCACCACGTGGGGAGGTGCGGTCGCCACCTGCGAGAGAAGAACGGTAGATCTGCACAGAAGCCGAAGGAGAAGATCGGTGAAGCTCTGAGCACGTCAGCAGGGAGTCGCTAGCCAACCACAGCCTTGTCTAGCTCTGATCTTAGCTGCTCGTGGATTTGGGGGTCGAGCCATCTTGTGGCCCGTGCATCCTTCTAGAAGTCTTCCACGGGTGTGACTGGTCGCTGGCTTGCGGCACCTGTGGAGACAGAGGCAGAGGGGTGGCCGGCCCGCGAGGGGACGAAGGAGGGGAGGAGGGACCAGTGCGGCCGACAGTCAAGCTACCTGCGAGCTATCAGAAGGTCGCTAGTCAAAAGCCCCTCAAGTCGCGAACCTTAGCAGTTTGGGGCCCCGCCTAGCGTTTGAGGTGTCACTGCTTGCTCTTCTGGCGATAAGCATTCGTCTTGGGGATTCGGTATTCGGGGAGCGATGGCGGGGTGTGGCGTTGCAGCAGCTCCAAGGTTGCAGGCCCCAGGGCGCTCTGTTGCGCTCAAAGTCGCAGCGTGACGAGAATGCAGGGAATCATGCCAAAGAGATCCAGTCGTTACCGTGGACGGGCGGGCTGGCTAGCAGGTTGAGCGCGCACTGGAGGTGTAGGGCGGAAACCACCCCACTCACCCAAACCTAAAGCTTCACCTCCATCCATCCACATCTGTCCTGCTCCCCCTCACCCAGTCTCCCACGCACGACTTACCTACCCCGTCTATCGCCTCTTTCCATCCCGCTTCCCGCTCCAAGCACTCCTTCCGCCCCTCATCACTTCACTACTCCCACGCTTAGGTTTTTTGACACAAGGGAAGGCAATAGGAAAGCCATCCGTCGGCATCGATCAATTCGGGACGCCTCCACTAAGTCGCAGTCGCTCTGTTTCGGCCTTTATTCCAACCCACGCCGCCTGCCCCGCGAGCCGATCATTAGCTCTCCGTCTCCCTGGCTGACTCCTCTTTATCACGCATTGGACCCCTCCCCTTTTCGATTCAACTTCCACCTTCTCCAGCTGCGGCCTATCGCGGAATAATACAACACGGTCGACTCGTTTCGCGCGCACACGTTTTCATTGTCAAAGCCAGAACCTTGGAGCACCCCTCCTTGGACTGTGCACTGTGAGGCAAGTTCCCTGCGATGACCCGACCTTTGTCTTGAAAGGTTCCCTCAATGTCCTCCCCAGCGTGCTTCACTTTCTGGCCGTCTCGTTCCCGCGGGCGAATCCCTCCTTCTCTTTCACCGGCGTGTCTGACCTTCCGGCCGACGTGGGATGCGGGCGGTCTCTCAGCGCATATCGTTTCGTTCTCAAGGTTCCCAGCCAACAAGCAGCTCCCCGTTATGGCTGCAGCTCTCCGGCGTGCGCGGACCAACTGTCTTGCATTTTCCTTTCCTGCTTTCAGATTTATCACAAGCGCTCGTTCTTCCGAGCCGACATGAGTTGTATGGAATTGTCTGACACCTCTACATAGGTTACAAAGACCACACGAACACTCTCGAGCCGGGGACGTGAAGTCCATCGACCCATCCCTGTCCATTTTCAGAGTACTTATTCGCGCCTCTTCCTGTCGATTCGCGCGACCAAACACAGTTCAAACATTGGAGCCTATCGATCAGGGGCACAAAGGGTCTTCGTGTTGACATCGTAGGCTACGCCGTTGTTGATTGCTGGTAGAGCTCCACTTCTCGGGTGCGCCTCCTGTATTCCCAGCTCCGTTTGCCTCTTCTGACGTTGTTGGACTTCTCAGTTTGCGGACTCGGGACGACAACCGGCCCATCAGCCTGACCAATAGCCGTGGGAGGCTACACGAGAGACATGTCGAGTGCTGGCTTCACCAGCCCGTTTGGGGCGAACAGCAACCCCTTTGGATCCGGCAGGGTCGACACAGGACCCATGCACAGCGTCGTCGAGGAAGATGAGAATGACGGCGTCACCTCCCCTACAACCCCGAGCTTTGGTGTCACCTCTGGCAGCCCAAGCGCGTTCCGTGCCCCTTTTGGTGGCGATTCTACATACGACCCGTCTATCTCGGGGTTGAGAAGTCCGCCCAACCCAGAAGGTTATCCCGCTCAGTATAACTTCGGTCGTCGCACTTCGGTATCGGCCGAGTCACTTAAGCCGGTCGCTGACACCTATGATAACTGGACCCCCCTGTACATGCGAAGACGCAGGAACAATTAGAACGACTGAAGAACGCCATCAGCGGAAACTTCCTATTTAGTCATCTCGACGATGAGCAGAGTGCTCAGATCCTGGGTGCTTTGGTGGAGAAGCCTATCCCTACTAAGGGAATCAAGGTAAGCGGTCAATTCGGGTGCTCTTCAGGGGCCTCGCTGACACGTGCTAGGTGATCACCCAAGGCGATGCCGGGGATTTTTTCTACGTGGTTGAGAAAGGATCATTCGAGGTCTACGTCAACCCTAGCGGCGCTCTCCAACCAGGGCCCAATGGTATGGGACAGAATGTTGGCAGAATCGAGGCTGGGGGTTCGTTTGGAGAGCTGGCATTGATGTACAATGCTCCCCGTGCCGCCACCGTCGTCTCGGCCGAACCGAACTGCACACTTTGGGCCCTTGACCGGGTGACGTTCCGTCGCATTCTGATGGAGTCGACGTTCGCACGCAGGCGAATGTACGAGAGCTTCCTAGAAGAAGTACCGCTTCTCTCGACCCTTACGCCATACGAACGATCCAAGATTGCGGACGCGCTGGAGAGCCAGAAGTTTCCACCGGGACACATCATTATCCGTGAGGGCGATCCGGGACATTCATTCTTCCTCTTGGAGTCTGGGGAGGCAGTTGCAATTAAGAACAACAACGAGACCCCGGTCAAACAGTATGGGAAGGGTGATTTCTTTGGCGAGCTTGCGCTGCTTAACGATGCGCCTCGTGCCGCCAGCGTTGTGAGCAAGACGGAGGTCAAAGTTGCTACCCTTGGGAAGTCTGCCTTCCAGAGGCTGCTTGGTCCGGTTGAAGGCATCATGAGGCGGACCAAGTATGTGGGCGTCAAGTCTGGCGTGGAAGAGATGGATCCCTTGCAAACATATTGAGATGGAAGCAAACTGGAAATACCCTTGACCTGCGGGTGCGCAATGGGCGCGATGAGCGTGGCTGAGGGGGGCCACGGTCCGCCGTATGGATATTGCCACTTCGTGGAGGCGAGCATGGGAAGATTGTGGCTTAACCAACGAAGGGGATGGCGTTTCGGGTTCCAAACACTAACGTTCAAGGAAGATTGTCTGCCCTAGGATTCACTGTCACCAATTACCTGGAGAAGTTGACAGCAACAACAGGGCTACTTCAGCATTCTGCTACTGCTCATGAACATAGATTTTGTCTAGTGGGAATTTTTGTCCATCCACCATAAGTGAAATAACCAGGTCACCAAGATTATAGAGATCCGTTCCCCATCGTCCCCAATGACACAGCCGCGGTATGCGGCGCATTCCTATGTTTGTTGACCCCATTGGCCTGGATCCCCAGCCGTGTTGGGAGATCGAAGCTTCCTGATAACCAGCTGTCCAGACAGGACCCCATAATTACAAATCCCAGTCAACGCCATTGTAGCCCGTGATTCTTCATGAATCTCCCCAAATGATACCAATCCAGCTCGCCAAATCCACACTCGACAACTCATTGCCCCGCTTGCCTCCTCGCCTCCAAAATCTCCCTCCGTAATGCCTCCGCCGCTGCCTCCGTCTCCAGCACCCTCGATACCCCCCGCCGCCACGTCTCCTCCAGCCCTTGCATCTCCGGCCCGGCCGTATCTTGTGCCCCCTTCCGCTGAAGCGTCACCACGTCAATCGCCCGCTTCGTCTCCGCCAACTCCTTCTCTAGCGCCTTCAACTCCCCTTCGAGCTGCCAGTTTCCAATAAGCCATGCGTTCTTCCCGTAGGTGTCTAGCAGGGCGAGATGTGCGCGCCGCGAGGAGACGTATGCGTGCGCGGCGTAGGCGCGCGAGAGGAGGACGGTGAGTTCGGAGGGGGAGGTCGAGGTTGTGGTGGTGGGGGCTTCGTAGCGGGTGAAGTCCAGGGCGGAGAGCTTGGAGGTGGGATTGGAGGCGAGGCGGGCGTGCTCGGCGGCGAGGAGGGGGGTTAGGTTTGTGGTGGGGGGTGGAGGGAGGAGGGCGTGGTGAGGGTCGTCTGGGACGAGGGCGCGTTCGGAGGCGATGAGGGAGTGCGCGGCGGTGAGGGCGGAGGGGGTTGGTTCGGGGTCGATGTCTGTGGGAGGTTAGGTTGGTTTGAACGGGGAGGAGGGAGGAAGGGGGCTTACAGGGGAGGGATTCGTGGATTGTGGTGATGGAGGGCATTTTGGGCTGGAGGTCGGGAGTTTGGGACGGTGGGTTGCGGCTTGAGGGCGGGCGGTATTATTTGTTGTGGTTGAGATTTGGCGCCAAGTCAATCGGTGGTATTCTCGGGTTGGTGACAGAGAGAGAGCGTATGTGGTGGGATGGTGGCTGTTTTGCGGGTTGTGTTCGTGAATCTGGAAGTTCGTCGCGAAGCTCAGTCGCGGTCGCAAAAATCATCCCCACTGTGGGGAATTTAACGCCAGGGGGTGGCCTATGGCTGACGGTCTGGGGTGCTGACAGTATGCGACCAGCAGAGAGATGTCTTGTACCGACTCTAAATGGCACGAAAAAATTCGGAAATCTTCATGAACATATCGTAGTTATCAGTCATGCACATCATCGGTGATTTATCTTCTGCTGGTGTTGATGAATTCGAGGTTCAGAGCAGTGCCCGTTCCTCAGGCAGTCTCGGGCTGCTTTGGGGCCCGGGGAGCCCCCACCCCTGTACAATTGCCAAGTCGGCGGTAGTGCAGCGCAGGGCAGCAGCGTCCTTGACGAATCGGACGCTTTCCGTTGAAAGAAATGACGACACTTACCAAGCGCCCCTGCCACGACTGCACGTCTCCGCGCGTCCAACCCGTGGTGATCCAGCTGACCCGAGGCCAAACCACCACCTCAACTGGGACGCCCAAAGTTGAAGAAGTCGCAAGCCTGGTCGCCTGCTATGTACGAATAGGACGCCGAACGACAGTTGCATTTTCAGAATATCCTTGAAGGATGGATTACTCGAAGCATGACGAGGCCCAAGTGGAGGCCGAGAGACTCCTGATCGACCACACTCGCGACGAAGAGAACGACAACGCAAAAATTGTTCAAAATTCATCAGCATCTGCCCCAGGCCGGGCCATTTCTATGCGCAAGATTCTGTGCGCCGTTGCTGCTTCGCTTCTTATCATTATCTTACTGCTCAAAACCTCGCCACTCGAAACGTTCGCTCGATGGATGCCGTCTTGCTTCAAGGGGGAGGGGGAGGGGTCCGCGGTCGTCGGGATCAAGGATCCTGGCGACTTGTATCTTCTCGGGGTGGGGAAAGCGGACATCACGGGTGCTGTTGTTGAGATCAACTTGATGGGATATGCCGACCCGAAGCAGGTGGGCACCGGTCTGCGCCAGCGTCTCTATTCCCGTGCGTTCATCGTCGGTAACGTCGAGCATCCTAATGAGAGGTTCGTGTACCTGGTGTTGGATACACAGTCTGGAGACACAGCTGTCCGATATGGCATCATCACCGCTTTGAAAGAACTCGGACCCGCCTACGCCTCGTACAGTCACCACAACATCGCCGTCACGGGCACACACTCGCATGCCGGCCCTGGAGGCTGGCTCAACTATCTGCTACCACAAATCACTAGCAAAGGCTTCGATCATCAGGGGTACCGTGCTATTGTAGATGGCGCTGTTCTGTCGATCCGCCGAGCCCACGAAAGCTTGCAGCCAGGATATCTCAGTGTCGGGACGACGAAAGTGCTCAACGCCAACATCAACCGCAGCTTGTTCGCCTACCTCGCAAACCCCGAAGCCGAGCGTTCCCGTTATAACGTCAGCACGGAAGACGATGGCTCTGTGGAGAAAGATCTTACTTTGCTAAAATTCCAACGTGCCTCGGACGGGAAGAACATCGGTGTGCTGACCTGGTTTCCGGTCCACGGAACATCGATGCTTGGCAATAACACGCTCGTTGCCGGCGATAACAAGGGAGTTGCGGCTTATCTATTTGAGAAGAGTATCCGCGGTGACGACACGGCAGCGAAAGACTTCGTGGCTGGGTTCTCTCAGGCCAACGTGGGAGACACGAGCCCGAATGTCCTCGGTGCCTGGTGTGAAGATGGGTCTGGTCAGATGTGCAGCTTCGAAAACAGCACTTGCAGTGATGGCCGATCTCAATCTTGTCACGCCAGGGGCCCGTTTTTCCGCGCGAAGGACGATGGAGCCAGCTCCTGTTTCGAAATTGGGAAGCGTCAGTTTGAGCCTGCGCGAGCGCTTTACGACCAGCTCAACCAGAACCCCGTTCCTGTTTGGGGCTCGCTGGTCAAATCTTTCCACACTTTCCACAACATGTCTGAGTTTACCTTCGTCTCTAAAGGGAAGGAGGTTCAAACCTGCCCAGCGGCATTGGGATATTCTTTCGCAGCAGGCACCTCGGACGGACCAGGAGCGTTCGACTTCACCCAACACGATGGCAATGAGAATACCACGTCGCCGGTATGGCGAGCCGTTCGATACCTCCTGAAGGCCCCTACCGACAAGCAGAAAGCCTGCCACGCCCCGAAACCCATTCTCATGGACGTGGGAGAGATGTACACCCCATACCAATGGACCCCTAACATCGTTGACGTGCAAGTCTTCCGGGCTGGGCAGTTGGTCATCATCGTCAGCCCAGGAGAAGCCACAACGATGGCTGGTCGACGCTGGAAAGAGGCCGTACACAGCGCCTCTACCATCCTGTTTCAGCAAGAGGTCAACTCTGCCATGGACCCCTCGACAGTGCCGCCTCCCGTCGTTGTCATTGGTGGTCCCGCGAACAGCTACACGCATTACATCACCACAGAAGAGGAGTACGGGATCCAACGCTATGAAGGTGCCTCTACGTTGTATGGGCCGCATACCTTGGATGCGTACATCAACGTGACGCTTTCTTTCCTGCCTTTCCTTGGTGCTAGAGCTGCCAAGCCACCTCGTCACGAAGGGGGCGTGTACCCGCCGGACAACTCGAATCGATCCTTGTCTTTCATTACTGGTGTGATTCGGGATGGTACACCGTTCTTCAAAGCGTTTGGCAACGTCCTTACAGATGCACAAACACTCTATCGTTGTGGAGAGCATGTCAAGGTGACGTTTGTTGGCGCAAACCCGAGGAACAACCTGCGGCTTGAGGATACGTATGCAGCGGTTGAGAAGCTGGATGTGAAGGCTAGCAAGACGGGCTATGAGGTATGGAAGAGGGTGAGAGATGATTCGGACTGGGGGCTGGTGTTTCACTGGCGGCGAACTGGTGAGGTGATGGGGACTAGTGAAGTTGATGTGGTGTGGGAGACGGAAGACTGGGCTGAGCCGGGGGTGTACAGGTTGAAGTATTATGGGGATGCGAAGAGCTTGGGAGGGACCATTACTCCTTTTGAGGGGGTGAGTTCGCCGTTTACGCTTGTTTGAAGATGCATGGTTTTGGTTGGCATGGATAGGGGCATTTTCATTTTATGAGATACGACAAGGGGTATATAGCGTCAGACGAGGCAACTCACGCGTTCATTCATTAGCAGAGATACCCAGCATGGAACACGGTAGCGAACTCGTTTATGTAGTTCAGAATGCATGACAGCATCATGAGATCTGATAGTATTCTTTGTGCTCGGGGATGGTTGCAGCGTCTCACTTTAGGGAGTGAGCGGGAGTCTCGGTGTACTGATCAAGGGGTTGTGACCTCGAAGTCTCCTGACTTCTGGAAAAATCCCGAACATCTTTTTCCTCAAGTCATGCTCCTGAAAATAACTTCAAGGCCTGCATTCAGCTCTAAAATGGTCGTAACAATCAGGAAGTTTGCTCCCGTTGATTGTCAAGAAATGAGATAATATCGACTTATCGGGGTCGAGACTGCCTAATAATCCGATGACTCAACCCCGAATGTTCGATTCACCATCCACTCTTGCCGCGGGGCAATCAGGTACCCCCCTTCCGTAATCAGTACCTTACCAAAGCCAAAAACTTCCCGCGAATGTTCGCGCCCGCGATTAAGGTTCCCGACAACACGTTTCCCTAAACGAATATTTCTTCTTGCCCTGTGCACCCGAGTCTCTTATTCTCTTGGGGGTTTATCCTCCGCCCTTCTCGGCCAAGTTTCTGCTCTGGTTTGCTCCTTTAAGGACCTTGAGCTAGGCAGCGGTTTTCCCCCCGCCTCTTGTCTGTCTGGACGATCACGATCAGGACCACGGTTGTTGGCCTTTACGAGCGGGAATACCTACGCGAACGAGCGGGTGGGATAACAGATTGCTGGGCAAGATGTTGAAAATATGGTCTATGGTAGGTTTCTGCTGTGTAGGGTGGAGGGGTTGCGGGGATGGTTGGCTAATACTGGGAATAGAAGAAGGAGCAGCAGAAGGCGGAGAATGCTGAGGGGGCTGCGGGTGGGAAGAAGAAGGTTACGGCCGCACAATTACGAGTGCAGAAGGGTATGTTCTTTTCCGGCGTTGTGGTTTGGAAGGGGTGGTTCTGGTGTGTTGGGCACCGCTGACTTGCTCGCGTGATGTAGATCTCTCGGAGCTCTCGCTCGGCAGCACGATGAGGACCGAGTTCCCTGACCAGGACAACATTCTCAGCTTCATCCTCTACGTCGAGCCCGACGAGGGCATGTACCGCGGCGGCCGGTTCAGCTTCAACTTCAACATCACGGCTAACTTCCCGCACGAGCCCCCCAAGGTGCAGTGTCGCGAGAAGATCTACCACCCGAACATCGACCTCGAGGGCAAGGTGTGCCTGAACATTCTACGCGAGGACTGGAAGCCAGTGCTGAACTTGAACGCCGTTATTGTCGGCATTCAATTCTTGTTCCTCGAGCCGAACGCCAGCGATCCCCTCAACAAAGACGCCGCGGAGGACCTGCGGCTGAACCGGGAAAGCTTCAAGCGGAATGTCAGGGTGGCGATGGGCGGTGGCTCGGTCAGGGGCGTGTTGTTTGACAAGACCCTCAAATAGGATGACTGGGTGATGGCCCGGAGTTGGTCGCTGTTTGACGTTTGACGCGACGGTGGTATTTGAGATGGGCATGGCATAGACGCAAGCATCCAGCGGCGTTCGTGTTCACGATCGCGTGATGAACTTTGGCTTTTTCTGGGATGGGCGGAGGAATTATCGTTTTCATTGATATTATACGGGGCGCGGTTACGTACATTTGCATTTGCACATGATGAGAGAGGATAGCGGTAAAGATAGCCATCCTCGCTACAACTTGATACCAGACCAGCTTCTCTTTTAAGACTTGGGTTGTGGCGAGCCGTTGCATGGTGCAGCCAAGCCCAGGTCATTTATATCCCGGCTGTGCCGGGCAGTCGTGTTTTCCGCTTCCTGAACGCCTTCGAGAATTTTGCCGGTTCTGGATGCTTGCCTTGTGGTCTCGTTTGAATGGTGTTGCAATTCCTCGTGGTCTGGAGAATTCAGGGATGTTGGGGCTCTTCGAATCGCCCGAGGTTGACCAGGGTGACTCCTTCATCCGGCCTGGCCCCCCCTGCGGCCGATTCCCTCTGAGATCTCAGTGATTCACAGACGTTGAGTGCCGGCCGTGTCAGAACGCCCCGAGAACGGTGCTGAGAGGCAAACTCAGAACATGGTCACCCTGGTCAGCATTGCTGACCTGGCCTAATTACGCTCGTTCCCAGGTGATGCCGAACATCGCTCACGAACCCGCGGGACGGTGAGCTTTGAAAATGGAGACTTGTGGGAGTTGGCCCCGCACTCGCATCTACACCCCTGCCCGTTGTTGCCATCCCCCACAGACTTGCAACCAACCAGAGCGCTGCTCAACAAGCACCCCCCACCAGAAGGCCCCACAAAGAGCACGCAGTGACCGAAGTCGGTGTGAGCTCAGTAGCTGTCGCTAGCAACGAGAAAAAATCAAACCTGGTCCCCGGCCAGAGCAGTCAGACGGTGAAGCATAAAACCGCCAGCTCCCCAATTCCGCCTCAACCACCCGTTTCTTGAACCATCCCCACATCACATCCCATCAAAATGGCCTCTAGAACCTTCTCCAAGGCTCTCCGTAGCCCATTGGGCCGCCAATTGGCGTCGCCCGCCGTGCAGACTCGCACCTTCGTCTCGGCGATGGGCGCTCTCCGCGCCACTGCCGTTGCCTCGCGCACTCCTGCCCGCCCTGCCCAGCAGCAGGTTCGTGGCGTCAAGACCATTGACTTCGCTGGCTCGAAGGAGGTGGTCTACGGTAAGCTCAATTGACTTTTTTTTTTTGGGAGTTGCCGTCACAGAGTGTGCTGACTGAATTTCTTTCACGTCTGCAGAGCGTGCCGACTGGCCCAAGGAGAAGCTCCTCGTGAGTCATATTGCCACTCTCACTCAAAACTCAGTCAGATTGCTAACGGTTTGGATGACAGGATTACTTCAAGAACGATACCCTTGCCCTCATCGGCTACGGCTCCCAGGGCCACGGCCAGGGTCTCAACCTCCGCGACAACGGCCTCAACGTCATCATTGGTGTGCGTAAGGATGGCAAGTCCTGGAAGGACGCCATCCAGGATGGCTGGGTCCCCGGCAAGAACCTCTTCGAGGTCGACGAGGCCATCTCCAAGGGTACCATCATCATGAACCTGCTCAGCGACGCCGCTCAGTCCGAGACCTGGCCGCACATCGGCCCTCAGATCACCAAGGGCAAGGTATGTTTGAAACGTGCTCCACTTTGAGTTGGCTGGCCGCTGACAGGGACAGACCCTCTACTTCTCGCACGGTTTCTCCCCCGTCTTCAAGGACCTCACCAAGGTCGAGGTCCCCAAGGACGTTGATGTCATCCTCTGCGCCCCCAAGGGCTCCGGCCGCACCGTCCGCTCGCTCTTCCGTGAGGGCCGTGGCATCAACTCGTCGTTCGCCGTCTACCAGGACGTCACTGGCAAGGCTGAGGAGAAGGCCATCGCCCTCGGCGTTGCCATCGGCTCCGGCTACCTCTATAAGACCACCTTCGAGAAAGAGGTCCACTCTGACCTTTATGGTGAGCGTGGCTGCCTGATGGGCGGCATCCACGGCATGTTCCTCGCCCAGTACGAGGTTCTCCGTGAGCGCGGCCACAGCCCCAGCGAGGCTTTCAACGAGACCGTTGAGGAGGCTACCCAGTCCCTCTACCCTCTCATTGGCAAGTACGGCATGGACTGGATGTTCGACGCCTGCTCGACCACCGCCCGCCGTGGTGCCATCGACTGGACCCCCAAGTTCAAGGACGCCCTCAAGCCCGTGTTCAACAACCTCTACGACTCCGTCATTGATGGCTCCGAGACCAAGCGCTCGCTCGAGTACAACTCGCAACCCGACTACCGCGAGAAGTACGAGAAGGAGCTCGATGAGATCCGCAACCTAGAGATCTGGCGCGCCGGAAAGGCCGTCCGTGCTCTCCGCCCCGAGAACCAGTAAGAAGGTTCTTTGGCCGGTGGTGATGGGATGGGGTGGTGTGGTGAATTTGCTTGCAACAATTTGATACTCTTAGCAGGGGGGAACGGCAGGTGGCTCGACCCGTGTGGGCGGGACCTCTGAACACTGGGATGGGATACCTCGGGAAAAGGGGGGATCAAAAGCCTTCATTCTGCCTCTTTGATTCATTCTAGGCGTTTCCGCTGTAACCATGTATATAATAGTGGAGCTGACAATGGAGTTTGACTTGGCATTTACGCTGCAAACAGTTTTCCGAGGGCATCTAGGCTGACGTTGCCGCCGGTGAAGATGACGCCGATATCCCAGCCCTTCTCGCCGCCCTCCTTCTCGACCATGGCGCGGAACTCTTCATTGTACAGGGCGACCGCCAGCCCGACCACGGCGCTCGGCTCGACCACGATCTTCATGCGCTCGTACACCAACCTCATGGCTGCCTTGATCTGATCCTCCGTCACAGCGTACATGCCCGCCACCAACCTCCTCTCATAGATAATCGACCACGGAATCGCCCCCACGGGCGTGCGCAGCCCATCCGCAATCGTCAACGTCTTCACGCTCGCAATCCGCTCCCCCGTCTCAGAGTAATACGCCCGCCGCGCATCATCCGCCCCTTCAAACTCCGGCTCCGCCCCGAACACCTTGATCCCCGTCCCCTCGCACGACAGCGCCGTCCCCGAAAGTAACCCTCCCCCTCCGCACGGCGCGATAATCGCATCCAGCCGCGTCGGCGTCACCTGCGCTTGCAATTCTAGCCCTGCCGTCCCCTGCCCGAGAATGATATCCGCGTGGTCGTACGGCGGAATCAGCGCCGCCCCCGTTTCCTTAATCACCTCCGTCACGACCGCCTCCCGCTCCGTGGACGTGCTCCCGCTGGGGATGATCCGCGCGCCGTACCCGGCCGTCGCGGCGATTTTGGAGGGCGTGCTGATGGAGGGCATGACGATGTGTGCCGGGATGGAGAAGGTGCGCGCCGCGAGGGCGAGGGCTTGCGCGTGGTTGCCGGAGCTGTGGGTTACCACGCCCGCGGAGGGAGTGAAGGTTGGGGAGGATTTGAGGCGCAGGAGGGCGTGGAAGGCGCCGCGGGCTTTGAAGGCGCCGATGCGTTGGAGGTTTTCGCATTTGAAGTGGAAGCGGATGGTGGGGTGCGCGGGGCGGGAGGCCGAAGGGGAGGAGGGGGAAGGGGAAGGGGAAGAGGCGAGGGTGTTGAGGGTGCTGTTGGTGAGGACGGGGGTGAGGTGGATGTACGGCTGGATTAGGGCGTGGGCGTCGAGGAGGGAGGGGCGGGTGAGAGGCGGGGAGGTGGTGGCCATTGTGTTGTTGTTTGTGTCCGGGAGGTTGAATTTCTGGAGTTGAATATGGCGGGGCGGAGCGGAGGGTTGGAGGTCAACTCAAGATGCGGCGTGCTCGGAAGGATCGTCGAACGGCCCGAAGGAAGGATAAAGTGTGTCGGCTCCAGATCCAGTGAGAAAAAAAAAGGTGTGGCGTCTGGGGAAAGCCAGGGGGCACAGGAAGGTTTTGAGTTCCGGGGATGTGGGTTGGGTTTGGCCGGGCTGATGTTCAAGGGCGTTGTGTACTCTAAGCTAACGAGTGAATAGGAAGGTGGTGACATGGTGCCATTCCCGGCCTCGGCGCCGAGGGGTCGTCCCGATAACGGAGCCGAGGTTTGGGTCCGGCGTTCCGGGGATAAGGTTGAAAAAGAGCAAGAGTTATGATTGATGTTATTCTAATTGATGGGAGATTTGATTTTTACATTCTTGTTTCTATACTCTTTCCATTGTGCACGCAAGGCGTAGAACTAGGTGGCGATGCGTCCGTGGTCGACTTACATCTCGCATCCACAATCTGCGATCGAGTCCAGTTACCACAACCCATCAAACGCCAGATCTCAAAAGTGCACTTTCCAGCGTCCAGCACATAACGGCAGCGCCGTTTCGCACCGGACCCGGAAGGATAACGGCCGGAATTGGTCCGGCCGTTTTGACACGTCCCCGCCGGCTGAGGCCGGTTAAGGCCGGAGAATTGCGGAGGCTCGCCAATTCCATTACTCAATCAACAGCGCATCACACCTCCATTTCTTCAACGCAAGTGCCAACGCCCCGTGCGAGAGATAAGGCGGGCTGTTGACCGCTGCGATGAAAATAGTCAGGGCAACGTGACGATTACTCTTGGTTAGATCAATGGCCGAGTTGGCAGAAAGGGGCTGGTGTTTACATCCGGATGATGTCGGTGTGATTGATCAAGGAAAAAAAATCGGAGAAAAAAGTTAGGGGAGATGTCTGAAGACTGGATATATCAATCACCTGGGGCCTTGCCGTCGTGCCCATTGTTCGATACGTGAGAGCATGTGCCGGTGTGACTTGACGTGGCTTCCCGCTTGACAAAGAGAAATTGGATGGTGCCGGCCACATGGCCCCGATATCCGTGAGAAGAGGGTCTGAGGCCGGAATGTATTCCGGCCTCGTCGGGTATATAGGCGGCCGAGTTGGCGGTCGGAGGTGAGGGGTGTTTCTGATCATCATCATCAGCACTCTTCCTTTTCGCCTCCATTCATCCATCTACACATCCACTGAAATCATCATCACCAACAACACCACTCCAAAATGGGCTCCCTCAACACTACCCCCTTCCCCGTCCTCTCGGACCCGCAGCCCACCAACACCTCCCTCCCTGCCTTCATGGTCTCTCTCACGCGGGGCTTCCTCCCCCGGATGGACCCCATTGTCACTTTACCCTCTGACTTCGACACCGTCGAGTCCATCCTGCAACGCATGCCCGTCAAGACGGCCTCGGGCGCGCCGGGCCTCCTCGCCTCGGGCACCCTCGGCGACGTCGTTGTGTCTGAACTACCCGATCTGACCGATGCCGTGGATAAGTACCGGGAGAACCTCCCGCTGATGAACGCGCTGTATCGGGACTATTCCTTCCTGGCGTCGGCGTACTTGCTTGAGCCGTGCCATCAGCGGTTTCTGAGGGGGGAGGCGTACGGTCTGGGACGACAGGTACTACCGGCGAATCTGGCACGGCCGATTGCGCGGTGCGCGGAGCTGTTTGTCCCCCTTCCCTTTTTTCTTCCCTACCTTTCCAAACTGTCCCTAAGTTTGTGAGTATAGATGCGACTTCAAACCCTTCATGGAATACGCCGGCTCCTACGCCCTCTTCAACTACCGCCTCCTGAACCCCTCCCTCCCGCCCACCCCCTCCAACCTCACCCTCATCCGCGCCTTCGAGCACGGCCTCGACCCCGGCTCTTCCGAAGCGGGCTTCGTGCTCGTCCACGTCGACATGGCGCTGCACTCCGGCGCCCTAGTCTCCTTCTGCCTCTCCGTCCTCTCCGCCGCCTCGTCGCGCTCCCGTTCCTCCCTGAACCCCTCTCTCTCCTCCCTCGTGTCAACCTTAACCTCAATTAATGCATCGATGGAAACGATGTGGAAACGCTCCCGGCCCACGAAGTACACCTCCTTCCGGACGTTCATCTTCGGAATCACCGCGCAGTCGATGTTCCCCGACGGAGTCGTCTACGAAGGCGTCGGCGACGGGGAACCAGTTTCCTTCCGGGGGGAGAGCGGCGCGAACGACAGCATGATTCCGCTCGTGGACAACCTGACGGCGGTGCCGTACCCGGACACGCCCCTCACGAAGATCTTGATGGATTTCCGGCAGTACCGGCCGAGTAACCACCGGGAGTTCCTTGCGTGGGTGCGGGGCGAGGCCGAGAGGGTGGGTGTGAGGGCGTGGGCGTTGGGGTTGGACAGAGTCGAAGAGGAGGAGGAGGAAGGAGTGGAAGAGTCGAGGGGGTTGTGGCTGAAGGTGCTGAATCAGGTGAGGGATTTCCGGTGGAGGCATTGGTGTTTTGCGAGGGAGTATATTTTGAAGAGGACGAGCCATCCGACGGCGACGGGGGGCAGTCCGATTGTGACGTGGTTGCCGAATCAGCTGCAGGCGGTGCTGGATGAGATGGTGAGGCTGTATGAGGGGTTTGGCGGGGACGAGGGCGGGATGGGGGAGGAGGTGAAGGGTATTATGGAGTTGGTGAGGAGGCAGCAGGAGACGCTGAGGAAGGAGGTTGGCAAGTTTTGTGAGGAGCGGGGGGTGCAGGCGAGTGCGTGAGTTAGGATTAATGAGTCTACCGCGCTATTAGCGATGCCAAATGCCAAATGCCAGAGTTTGTCTAAGACATGAGAAAAAAAAAGAAAATGCAAAACCCAACCGTTCGCCATGCAATGAAGTCAGACTCCTCCGCTTAGAATGCAAACAGACACAATCCCACGATAGCCCAACCCCAAACCCAAGCAAGATCCACCCCCAGCGCCCTCGCACCACTCCCCGGCCGTGCCTTCGCCACCGTCGCCATAGCCCCGTCCACCAACACCGAGCAGCTCGCCGTCCCGCAGCTATACCCCGACGGACAGCACCCCGGCGCCGGACCAACATCACTCCCGCACAGATACCACCCCGTCGCGCAGGACCCCGTCGTGGCGGCCGCCCCTTCGGCAGGCACCACGACCGTCACGCCCCCCGCGTTGACCAGCGTCGTCATCGACACCGGCGGACAGCTCGTGGTCTGGCAGTCCCGGCCCGTCTGGCAGCATCCGCCGCCCACCGAGGCGAGACACGCGTAGAACCCCGTGGGGCAGTACGTGCTGATCCCGTTCGTGCTCGAGGAGGTAGGCCGGTACGGCGCGCCGGCGTCTGTGGTTGGCCCCTGCTGTGTCGTTGAAGATGTGCCTGGCACGGGCGGCACCATCGTCTGCGTACTGGTAACCGTACTGGTCGTCGGGCCGGGTTGCGAAGGCGAAACCGTCACTATCACCGTGACCACCACCGTCGAGGGCGTAGGCGCCTGTATCACACTCGTCGACGTCGTCGTGAAGGTCGTTGCACCGGTTGGCCCCGGCGCGGGAACCACCGTAACTGCAGTCGTAGTCGTAGTCGACGCCGAGCTCACACCTACACCCCGTTAGCCCCCCCTCCCTTAAACACACCCCCAGAAAAAAAAAACTCACATCCAACCCCCTGACACACAAACCCAGGTATACAACACCCCCCACCAATATCCGACGCGCACGCCGTGCTCCCGTCCGTACACCCGCTCACCCCGCCAGAGCACGTCGATCCGGCAGGACAGCACCCCACCGGCCCCAGCCCCGTGTCCTGCACCACGACGCACGTTTCTCCGTCCCGGCAGCACGAGTTCGGGTACCCGATGGCGCCGCAGCCGGAGGTGCCCGAGGGGCAGGCCCATTGGCGCTTTTGCAGGAGGGAGAGGACGGCGGCGGCGCGGCGGAGGGCGCTCTGTTGTGTTTGGAGGTGGGTTACTAGGAAGGGGGGGTTGAATCCTTGGAAGTCTGGTATAGATGCATTTCCTTCTCTGCTGTGTGTCCCCTCATTTCCGAACTCTAGGACCCTCCGCGGGCGCACACCTGCCGGCGCGAAGTTCGAGGGGTGGTTGTGGTTGTGATCTTGGTCTTGTGGGAAAGCGCAGTACTCGTGGTGGAACTTTGCGCCTTGATCGGGAGGCATTTTGCGTACCGCCGTGGGGAGGGGGGTTTGCGCTTGCGTCTGCGCCGGCGCATGCGGTTGTGATTGTAGGTCTGGATTCGGTTGTAGAGGAGAAAGAGCGTCGATCTGCGCGGCGATGAGCGCCCACAGCGTGAGCGGGAGGGGCCGCATCGTCGCCGTCGTCGTAATTCGTGGTGTTGTGCTGAAGTTTGTTGCCCTGTGTCGCGAGGAGGCTGGGAGCGCAAAGAAGGCCGAGGAGGGAAAAGCGGTATTACTCTAGTCGCGCGCGCAAGAGGGAGACGTCATTGTGTATTTTAGAGTAGAAAGTCCCGCTGAGAAATCGCAACCGTAACGACGAGGCTGGGCTGGGCCGGTCCGATCCGATCTGCCCTGATCTGGTTGGGAGCTTGGGTTGGGTGTGTTGACTTTGCGTAGCGTCCAACAAAACAATTGGCGCTGCGCTGGCGCCTGTCCCGCGCTTGGCAAAGTTGGCGTTATAGGGGTTGAAAGTCCCAAGCGTGGGATCCCATTCAGGGGAGCGCTGTGTGACGGTGGAAACAGATTTGAGGATTGGGAGACATGCCGGATTGGTTTGTTGATTTTATGGATATTGAGGTGTAGAGGGGGAAGGCGCTCTCATCTCCATCTTGAAGTCCGCAACCCTCCATGCAAGCCATGGACCCTGCATCGCCCAGCCGGATCACCAAGTGGGGTTCCGACCAGCCAACCGGTGAGGTCTGTTTACTACCCCCTTTGTGCAACTGTTCCAATGCTCAACACAGACCGAAAGATGTTTTGATGCGGGTATACCATCATACAACATCTCCAGAATATTCTACTCGTACTCTACACATATTTTACATCATCGTACAAACTCCGTCCATCTATCCAACCATACCTACCTAAAACAAAGAAAACGCATCCCGCCCCTCCTTCTCTTTAGCCATCCGCTCCCCAATCTTCCCCCTCAAAAACGCATTACACAACAACCCCGCCGCCACACTCACATTCAAACTATCCACAATCTCCGTCCCCAACACATTCGGAATATTCACATCGCAATCCGTCCTCCTCAGAATCTGCTTCCCCAACCCCTCCCCTTCGCTCCCCAGCACCAACACGCATGGCTTCTCCCTCAGCGGATCCGCCTCCTCGATCTCGCGCATGTCCATGTGCGGCCGGGGGTGTTTCCCGTTCGCGGGCGGCGGAACAGCCGCGTAGACGGTCCACCCGTTATCGCGGGACTCCTCGAGGAAGCGCTCGACGGAGTCGATGGTGAGGAGAGTCAGTGACTCGGAAGCGCCCGCGGCGGCTTTGAGGGCTATGGGTGTGAGCGGGGCGGATCCGCGCTTGGTGGTGGCGATGGCGGTGGCGCCGAGGAAGCTGGCGGAGCGGAGGATGGCGCCGACGTTGCCAGGGTCAAGGACGCCGTGGAGGAGGATGATCAAGGGCTTGTGGGTGTCGTTGGCGGGGGTGGGGATGAAGGTGGAGGAGCCGGTGAGGGCGGTTTCCTCAGCGGATTGGTGCGCGCGGGAGATGGAAAAGCCGGAGGTGGTGGAGGAGTCGGAGAGGGGGCCGAGGGAGATGACGGGGAGTTGAGGGAGGGGGGAGGCTTCGAGGATGTAGTTGTTGTGGGGGCGGCCGCCGGCCATTTTGTCCATGAGGCGGAGGCCCTCGTCGCCGAATTTGATGATTTCGACTCTTTTGGCGAGGGCGAGGCGCTCAATGGTGGCGTCTTGGGTGGTGCGGGTGTGGTGGTAGAGACCGGTGGAGCGGGATTTGGGGTCGGTGTTACGGCCGTGGTAGATGTAGAGCTTGTAGAGCTGGCGCTGGCCGCCTTGGAGGGCTGCTTCGACGACGGACTTGCCGTAGAGGAATTGGGATGCCGCGGTTGTGTACGGGATGGAAACTGGGTGGTCACGGTGGTCCCGCTGCTCTCTCATTGGGCGATCCTCCGGTTCTGAAGTGGATCGTGGGCCTGAGGAGGGCGCTGCTTCGAAATCTCTCCTCCCGAGCCCGCGAGGCGGCCTGGCATCTTGGCTCCTTGCATCCTCAGACTCCCGGGGTGGTCTGCGCTCGAATTGGCGAGAAAAGTCTCGAGGGTCGGTAGGTGTTGGTGCGCTCCTTCCCATGCTTCTAGGCTCTCTCGGAGACCTCATCTCCCTTCCACCAGACCTGCCCCGCCCTAACCGATCAGACATCCCCCGACCTGCCCTGTCAGAGAAACCCCGAGACTCGCGCCCCGACCGTGATCTCTCCTCAGGCTCCTCCCTGCCGGCACCAAAAGCCTTGATCTTGTCGGCAAAGACATCCTCAATGGCATCGCGCGCTTTCGGCTCCCTTTCCTGCAAAGCCTCCAATTCATCCTTCAACTGACCGCTCTTCAGCTTATAGACCAGACTCTTCTTGCCGAAAGGGGAGTCCGGATCAAAAAAGCGCGCCCGCCGGGATTGCGGTTTAGCTTCATCAGGGTACTCAGTGATATCCTTCTTTCCCTTGCGAATTCTGAAAGTGGGTTGGGGAGCTTCCTTGCGAGCCTGTTGCCTCTCGCGGTATGTCAAGGGCCTGCCGTCCTCCGACACTCGGGCTCCTTGCGGCCGGACTCTTTCAGACCGGCGGAGGCCATTGTGGATCCCCGAGAGTGAGGCGTAAGTCCTTGCTGACGATGTGGTTTCCAGAGTAAGCGGCCTCAAGGCTCGGCATAGTGATGTGAGCGTCATGGTCCTGTATGATGCAAGGTGCCGCGTCGCAACCTGATCCGATCTGATCGATCTGCGAGTGATGCTGTCTGACTGTGGGCACACGCGCAGCCCAAACTCCCCTTCCTGAGGCAATAGCCCCGGCTACCTGCGGAGTTCTGTGTGCTCAATCGGCCTCATGCAGAACCGGTTGGTAAGTTGTCCTGCTGGGTGCTGGCTGCAGGTGGTGTGTCTGATGTTGGGTGGGTTTGGCCTCAAAACTCTGTCGTTTGACAGCAAACGCTAGGGCAAAGACGATCCCAGGGGTAACAGAACCAAGCGGGAAGGTTCCAAAGAGGACAGTCCTGTAAGGCGTGGGTCGATGAAGACAATTATCTCAATGCGTCTACCTGATTAGAGAATTATCAAGAACATGATGGGCTTTTGTTTTCTGTTCTGGACCCTGCATCTTTTCTGCTTCCAAGGCCCCATTCCATGGACATCCTTGACCCCTGCCAGCCCTGCTGGCCAATGAAAAGGGGCCCACAAGCCCCGCAGTACGTACCCGCATCCATGAACCACTTTATCGAAACCCCATGGCAAACGCGTGTTAAGTCGCGTCGACAACCCGGGATCCTTCGACGACATGTTATGATGCTGATGGCTGTCGCGAGCCAAAAACCCGCCCAGGCCTTGCTAGACACTTCCCGGTAGGTATACAACTCGTATAATGCAAGTATAAGACATATCCAGTGTGCTGACCCCCTGCGCGCACTCGCTAGACCTTGAAGTGCCATCGAGCTCGCATTGGCGACCTCGAACATGTCGACCCAAAACGGCATCCTCAGCTCCGAGGATGAGCTGGCGGCTAGCGGAATCCAGGAGCCGGTCAGATATGAATTCGAGGCCTTTCTCTCCGACGACGAGGCCATGCCCGATGCGCCCCCAGAAGCCACTGCCCCGCACGAGTCCTCGCAACCACCATCTCCGACACTGTCCGATATGCTTCAGGCCTCCGCGGCTGTAAATGACGATGAAGCTTCTGTTTCGAACGATTGGCTCCCCGATGGAAGCGTCAATGGGGCCCCCGAAAGCTTCAGGGATAGTGTCACAGGGAGCGTCACGGGGAGGAGTGCGACGGGCAGCGCATCCGTCATCAGCAGTCGCAACGTTAGATTCGTCGATATCGAGGTCGGACTGAAATGGTTGCCACCAAAGAAACGAGCCGCCTTCGAGGTTGTTGAGGTTGATATGGATGAGGACGAGCTTGCTTCGGGGAACGGCTACCACTCGCCCAGGAGGTTGAGGAAAAGACAAAAGGTGAGCAATATGCCGTGTGAAACTGTGGTGTTGACTTGTCCAATTCTGGCATTGTCGACTTTGAGGTGGAGGATGACGTTGAAGGCTGGCATCTTTGAGTTGGAGGATAGGGTTGAAGATGAGATGGAGATCATTTCATCTCGAAGCTACATCCAATGACAACCCTCACAAGATGAGCCTGTACGGCGGTCTGCCAAAGATCTCAACCTCCCCCCTGGTCTTAGGGGGCCTTTCCGTCCGGTCTTTCACGCACAATGTCCCTTACCTCGTGGCTCTCTGCATTTTTTAACTCACTTATCACCCCGAATTCTGCACCTGCCTCAAACCCCCACCTTCTTCCTTTTCTGGCACCTTGTTTTTTTTTTAAATCTCGTGCCAAGTTTCCTCTCCCTCTTCCTCAACTCCTCGCACTTTGTTTTAGTGCTTCCATCACAAACATCTTCCCACCTTCTGCTACTCGCATTGAACCAACTTGAGTCCGCACCGATTGCTGCCAACCGGTTCTCGGTTGTGCTTTGCAGCAACGGAGTTCAATTGTTTCCTCTTCACAACATCCTCTTCCTCCCAGTGCCTGACGGCATCACCAGTTTCAGTCTCGAAATTCGCGGCCGTCGCTGAAAATGGTAGGAACTGAGCTTCCATTTCTTGGCTTCTTTCCTGCCCCGCTCTTGTATTGTCTTCTCCCATCCCAAATACACAGTCCATCTTCTGTTGCCCTTGCTCTTACCTCAAGTTTCTCCCATTGGATTTTGCAATTGGCAGTTGCCCGTTTCTTCCTCTCCTGTCAGAGGCACCGCTCCATTCTCACCAAGCTTCTCGGTCTCTGTTCAGTTCCTCGATTCTGCTAACACGCAACTTCAGGCTGCATACGATGATCATCGCAGTTCTGCGCAGGGCAGCTACGAAGACGACGATGGAAGAAAGCGGAAAAGACAGCACGAGGACGATGACTTCTTGGGTAATGACCTTGAAGACGACGACCTCGAGGAGTACTACTCCGCAGATGAGGACGAGCTGGACACGGGCCGGCACAGGCGCTCGTCGCGTCGCGGCCAGGACAATAGCACTTCCCGACACACCACGCGTGCCAGCACTCGTGCCAGCTCTCGCTTCCCGTCCACAGAAGCCGACGCTCAGTCTAGTGAGGGCGGCAGAGCCTTACGCAGACTCCGATCTCGATCGGAGCAGCATCCAAATCCATTTCAAGCCCGGCAAGATGAGAAGGATGAGCTCCAAGAGTCCGACCACGACAAGGACCCGGACTTCTTCTTTGTTCAATCAGACGTCCTGAAGCCGAAACGAAAACGAGGGCGCAAGGGGAGAGGCCGACCCTCGTTGGGCCGCAGTCGAGGTGATGGCGAGATCGAATTCGAAGCCCGCCGCTCAGGTCGTGCAAACAAGAACACGAACACCAAGGACATGTACGTCAGCTACGCCGACGACGATGATGAGATCTTTTATGTTGTGGAAGACAAAACACCAGGGCCCCCCAAGATCCTCAGCATGAGGGAGATCTTCCAACCGGTTTCGGCGGAGTTTAAGGAAGTCCACCGCAACACATGCGACACTTGCGGAAATGGCGAGATGTCCAACAAGGGTCCTTTGGTACCTTGCCAAGGCTGCTCAATTGTCCAACACAAGGCCTGCCTGAATTCCCGCAGTCAAAGAGACCAACGCGTGACGAAGGTTGACGTTGATTCATTCGTGATGCAATGCCGCTTCTGTCTTTGCATACACTCCAAGAAGGACCCTCGGGCGCCTCAGCAAGATACTTGCCAGCAGTGCCATATGAAAGGAGACTCTTGCGCTCCATTCTCGGAGAAGAAGACACTAAAGCAGGAGGAGATCCTTCGCCTCGAGAACGATGGTGTGGATCCGATTACGCCAGTCGACAAGAGCTTGGTCAATAACCCCAAGAATCCTCTTTTCCGATGCTGTCACTGTCGTCGAGCATGGCATTACGAGCATCTTCCACACCCGAACAAGTCTCGGGACCCGGTACTCAACGACCCTCAGAACCTTCGGAAATACCGCATTCAAGAGTACCAAGTTGATTGGACGTGCAAGGAGTGCCGCGACACGGAACACTTTGAAATCGACAGGGTCGTCGCCTGGAGGCCTATTTCCAAAGACATCTATACCAAGGGCCAGACGATTGAGAATTTCACCGAAGATCAAATCGAGTACCTACTCAAGTGGAAAGACAAGTCCTTCCGCCATTGTGACTGGATGCCCGGAGCATGGGCACATGGTATCATGAAGCCTGCCATGCGCAAGTCTTTCATCAAGCGCACACTTGGCGAGATCGCCGATGATGAGGAGCTCGAGCGCGAGGACACTAAGGACTCCTTGCTTCGCTGGAAAGAAGAGGATGCCATACACGATGCTTGGATAACGCCCGACATCATTCTTGACGTCCATTACGCCCCATCAACCCAGCATGCGCTTTCTAAGTACAAAGCCATGTCGCGAGATGACAAATTTGAACACGACTTGAATCAGGTCCTACACATCACGGGCATCTTCGTCAAATTTGAAGGTCTCGGCTACGAAGATGTCGTGTGGGACACCCCGCCGGACGCAGAGTCGCCGTTGTGGGATCCCTTCCTGGACGCTTATCGTGAGTATTTGGTCGGCAAGCATTTCAAGCCCGAGCCTTCAAAGCTCATGAAAGAGCGGCTTGAGAAGTTCCGCACCATGGATTTTGTCACAGAAATTGAGGTCAAGGAGCAGCCAAAGGCTCTCAAACGTGGCAAACTCATGACCTACCAACTCGAGGGTCTCAATTGGATGCTGCATCGTTTCCGCCTCGGGGAGAACGCTATTCTGGCAGATGAGATGGGTCTTGGAAAGACCGTCCAGGTCGTAGCCCTTCTTTCCAGCATCACCCAGGACAACCCCAAGATCTGGCCGTTCTTGATCGTCGTCCCGAACGCTACCTGTGCGAATTGGCGTCGAGAGATCAAGAAGTGGGCGCCAGACCTGCGAGTCGTCGCCTACTACGGCGGCCGAGTCCCGCAAAAGATGGCCCTGCAGTACGAGCTCTTCCCGAACGGAAGCACACAGATGAAGGCCCACGTTGTCATCATGTCCTACGATTCGATCAAGGATACCGAGACGAAATCGAAATTCAGCGGAGTCAGCTGGGCTGGCCTTATTATTGATGAGGCTCAAGCTCTCAAGAATGACGAGGCCACGCTGTACAAGGCTCTCAAGAACTACAAGCCGCCGTTCAAGCTGTTGCTGACTGGCACTCCGATGCAAAATAACAACAGGGAATTGTTCAACCTTCTTCAGTTCCTTGACCCAAGTCTTGACGCAACCACGCTGGATGAGAAGTATGCAGAACTCACAAAGGCCAATGTCGACGAGATCCACGCCATGATTCGCCCTTACTTCTTGCGCCGCACCAAGGCTGGTGTTCTCACCTTCTTGCCGCCAATGACACAGGTGATTCTTCCAGTCAGCATGTCGATTTTGCAGGAACGCCTTTGCAAGTCGATCATGTCTAGGAACCCGGAACTCATTCGCTCCATCTTCGCACGCGGGAAGCTAAAGAAGACGGAGAGAGGCTCCCTCAACAACATCCTCATGCAATTGCGGAAGTGTTTGTGTCACCCTTTCGTCTACAGCTCAGCAGTCGAGGATCAGAACCTGTCAGCGGAGATGATGCGGCGCAACCTGATCGAGGCATCTTCCAAGCTGGTGCTGCTGGAGACCATGCTCCCCAAGCTCAAGGAGCGCGGACATCGGGTCTTGATATTCAGCCAGTTCCTCGAGCAGCTGACTATCCTTGAGGATTTCCTCACTTGCATCGACATGAAGTTCGCGCGTCTTGACGGCAGCCAGTCGTCGCTGGAGAAGCAGAAACGGATCGACGCGTTCAATGCACCCGACTCCAACATTTTCTGCATGCTCCTTTCTACACGCGCTGGTGGCGTGGGCATCAACTTGGCGACCGCCGACACCGTCATCATCATGGATCCTGACTGGAACCCTCATCAGGATACCCAGGCTCTCTCGCGTGCCCATCGTATCGGTCAGAAGAAGAAGGTTCTGTGCTTCCAGCTCATGACCGTCGACTCGGCCGAAGAGAAGATGATGCAGATTGGTCAAAAGAAGATGCTTCTCAAGCAAATCCTAATCGACAACATGGACGTCAAAGAAGGCGAAGACATGGGTGATTTTGAAGCAGCCTTCAAGCACGGCGCCGCAGCACTCTTCGGAGACGGCGAGAAGAGGGCCGCCATCAAGTATGACGAAACTGCCATTGAGAAGCTTCTTGATCGCTCGTTGGTCGAGGAGGCTCCTGCTCCGGATACTCAAAAGGCTGCCGAGTCTTCGTTCGCCTTTGCCAAAGTCTGGACCCTTGAGAAAGGAGAACTTGCCGACCGTTTGCCAGATGAAGAGGATCGCGCTATCGACGCAGGAGTCTGGGAGTCTATCCTCAATGAGCGTGAGGAGGAGGCACGCAAAGAAATGGAGCGTCACCAGGAAATTCTCGGGCGGGGTGGTCGTCGCCGTGGTGTAGGTGGATGTGCTCAAATTGCGTCGCTGCGGCTGCTAACATGTTTGTCCATTCACAGGCTACTAACTACACGAGTCAGAGATTTGACTTCGAGGATGGCCAAGAAGGCCCGGCAGCGGACAGCGACCACAGCTCTGTCGATGATGAGTTTAATATGGGCGAAGGAGAGAGCGACGGCGAAAGTACCGATGAGGGGCGGAGTGGAAGCCCCGGTGAGTTTGGCAATGGTGCTAATTCTAGAAAGCAGGCGACACAAGGTACGAAACGCAAATCTCCCAAAAAAGTCATTTCAAAACTTCCAGCAACCCCCGCCAAGGGCGGCATCATCAGAAAACCTCTTTCTCTCACTCGTATAGCAAGCTCACAAAAAGCTCAGAAATCGCCGAAGACGCCCACGAAGCCCCGAGCGCCGTCAAAGCCCCGAATCCCCTCAAAGCCCCGAACGCCGTCAAAACCTCGAACCCCCGCCCCGTCAAGGGTTTCGAAACCCCAAACCCAGTCCCGAGGCCGCCCGTCATCGGCAGCCAAAGCAATGGCTATCAAAGCAATGGAAGCCAGAGCGTCCGGAGCCAAAGCCAATCCGAAAGGGGCCCCAACGGCGAACCCATCCCTAGGAAGCGAGGGCGGCCGAAAGGTAGCGGCAAAAAGCAGCTCAGCGCAGGCACCAGTCGTGAAGCAACCCCGGGCTCTCAAGACTCCCGGAAGCGCAAGAGCCAAGGCAACGTCCCAAACCCCAACTTCAACCCCCAGCAGGCGAGCGGGAATTCGGAGCACGGCCAGCAACCCGTCAAGGAAGGCCAGCCAGGCCCCGGACCAAGGTCAATCCACCTCGCAATTGTCGTTGGCAGGGATGGCGGTGCAGGCCCAAGGCCAACACCAACCCCAGTTGTCCGAGGCTACCTCAACGGCACCGCATCCCCAAGCCCAGCAGCACAACGACAGGTCATCGGCACTGCAGCAGCCGTCGCGGTCGGAGGCCCTGTCCGATCTGGACGCGCCCCAGCCGACCCCCGGGTCATCGACCCAAACGCAGTAGTCAAAAGCCAAAAGATCCAGAAGGACCCGTGCCTTGTCTGCGGGTTCCTGCATCCACCAACTTGGGATTGTCCGGAGATGGGAAGCGAAATCAATATTCGGCTTGCACTGGACAAGCTCAGAACGATGCCCAACATCAATCCGGAAGTGCTAACTAAGAAGAAATTGTTCCTGATGAACAAGATTGTGGAGCTGAGGAATCGAAATGGTCAGGGCTCATGGCCTAGGATGGCGGGCTGAGTTTTGAACTCTGGGAATGGTTTTGAGAATCATGCTGACATCTCTCGACATCGGCGATGGGGTTGACACTAATTTTTCTTGCTCTGCTGTGCGCTGGGCAAGACAATCACAATATTACTTAGCCTGGCGGTGGTTCTGCAGCACGACGTCCAGACTTGGCTGGAGGGTTTCTCACTGGCTGCCAGCTGGAGGGATTCTGCTGTTAGCATCGGAGCGGCATGGACCATCGCGCCAGGCAACTTATCACATTCAAGAACGAAACGGTCACGCGAGAGTTGCGGATCGGAGGAAAATTAGACAGATAGACATCCACGCACCCTGTTTGGGATCTCGCATTGGGATGGATGGATGGATGTCACGAGGCCGCATGAGGCCACACGGGAGGAGATGAATTTGGGACATGGAGCTTAGGCTTGGGAAGCGGAACTGGCAGGAAGCTGGATCCGGTGGACAGGCAGGAAGGACATGTCATGTTGATGTAAATGTGTCGGTGTATTGTATATTGTAACTGGTCCTCGCGCATGGGGCATCTCAAGGGATGGTTCAAGGGGATTGGGGATTGAGGATCGAGCATTGGGATCGAGAATTGGGGCGGAGATACCTACCATAATTGATGGGTGCAATTGACCTCGATTATAACCCATTGACTGATTGACTGTGATGGGTTTTTGAAGTGCTTGTGATTTTGGTGGCTGCTTGCTCACTTGCATGTTTGTTCAGTTGCTTAGTCGCATCCAATACACGATGACATGACAGTCAGTTCGTTCTCGCAGACACGCAATCATACGACCATCAAGCAAGCGAGCACATCCAAATTCCACGCTTCAAGATATTACAATTTCGTATCTGATCCCCGTTTCATGGAAAGAGTCGTCATCGAGGGGGCATCAAATGGTGGCGCTCGGTTGAGGGGCAGCCTTGCCGTTTTGGTGTGGGGATGTAAGCCCCTTTTTTGGGGTGGCGGATTTGTTTACGGTTACCGTTGTTTTTGCTTGGCGCTTGGCGGCGGGATTTTTGCCAACGTCATGGTTGATTGTGAGCACGGTGTTTGGCGTTGGTTTGTGGTTTTGGAGTGTTTCCAGCAGCAGTTTGCTTGACATTGAGAAGAGGGGATTTATCGATAATTCGGATTGAGGGTGATCGATTGACGATTCCGGCGTCAAGGATGGGATTTCTGGTGAGCGGGTTGTTCCGCGGGGAGGTGGGCAGCGAGGACACGGCTCGGAGCGGATATTGAGGGCTTTTGAAGGATGCAGAGGCCTTGATTGGGTCGATTTGGGGGTTTTGTCTGCTTCTTGGGGGTCATGGGTTGGTCGTGGCCTTGGAAGGGCGCAGATAAGGGATGGGATGACGGGCACCTGGCTGAGGGGGTTATCGACGGGTATCACAGGGCGCCTGGATTCGAGTCAAAAGCCCCGACCAAAATGAGGGCTTTCGAGGGGATTCCTAGGAGTGGGCTGACTCTCTGTGTCCTGGTGATATTTGGGGTATGGGATATGGGATAAGGGTCAGATGGGGTATTGATGAAGGGGCTTGACAGGACGAGGTGAGTGAAAGCGCGCGATCCTGGTCAATCACGGCTAACTTGGCACAGACGAAGCACATGGTTGAAGGCGCCGTGGTGGTAAATAATGTCTCTGATGGAAAGAGCAACCGGGAGAACCAATCCTGTTTGAGCACCCGGATGGCCACTTGGGGGTCTGGACCTCGTGCCTTCCCCTTTCTTCATCCACCCTCAGCACCACAAACCACAGCCTGCAGCAGCGTATATCGGCAGCAGAAAAACAGCAAAGCACACATATGCAGAACATACCTGCAGGTTGTGCTTTTTTCTTTTAATTTTTCTGTGGCCGCACAGGAACAATCGGGGCTGGCAGGGGGCTTGTCACGTGGGGGAACACAAGAAGAGAGGGCTCTCTCTGCAGGCAGCCGGGTACGTGCAGCGGGCGGATCTAAACCGGGGAGGGCCAGAGGAGCTTCCCGGCAAGCCCGTTTGCTTTTCCAGCCTGCTTCTCTGCCCTTTGCCTCAGCCTTGGGGAGCCCTTGGCAATCGCCCTGCTGCTTGGGGCCTGGATGTGCCCTTTTTTGCTCCCATGTTTCTACGGGGCTCACAGAAGCATCCGATTGGCATTGACGTTGGCAGCGCAATCCACCGACCAGCAGTGCCAGCAGCAGCAGAGCAAGCGGAAGGGCACCGCTCGCAGCAGACACATCACGCACGAGCAGCCTGCCGGAGACGCGACGAACGGGCGGCCCACCGGAGACAACCGCACGGCGTGGCCCCTTTAAAGTCCTTAAAGAGAGGGCCGTGGAGGCTTCAACTATGCTGCCCCGAATACCACGTCTATCCTTCTTCCCAGGTCCATGGTCGTCCTGGTTCCGACTTGCCCTCGCCCCCTTGCTGCTCGTAGTAGCTACCACCACCCCCTAACCACCCCCTCCTCGTACCAGAACCAGTCCCGCCCGTCCGTCTCCCGACCCGTCGCTACCATAGATTGCTCCTTTCGAACACCCCTCACGACTAGTACTGCTGCTGCTACGAGTGCGCGCTCATAGCTGCCCGCCCGCCCCCTCGGTTGCCCGTCCCAGGAACCGGTTCTCCTGTTTCCGCTGCCGCTTCTCATTGTCGTCTCGGTGGCCGCCCCGGCTCGCGTTGCGAACATCGTCACTCCTGTCTGGACGAGGCCCGTATAGATAGCGTTGCGTGGTGGCTCTCTGGGACTGCGCTTTTCCGTTTGCCCTGGCCAGGATAGAGAACACGTCTGGCCCCTTGCCGCTGTGCGCCTTTCCCTTCACACTCGTTTACTCTATTGTCTCTGTCTCTGGGCCTCGGTCTTCAACTAGTTATCATCGTTGGGTGCCAACTCTTCACATATCGACGGTTCTTGCGGCCCAACATGGACGGCAGCATGCCTTGGATCAGCCGTTGTGAGGCGTCTGGCCACAATATCTCACGCCCAGCTACATCTCCGGCAGACATCGAAAGTCAGCCTCACACGAGTGAGTTCACTATGTCGACAAGACGCACTTCCCCTGAACTCACAAACCATAACAACCTCTCTGGACGCCTGGGTATGGGCCTGAGAGAAACATCGGCGCAAACGGAGCGGCTGAAGAGATACGATGCCAATGCCAGCGCCAACATGGCACTCGCAATGGCTGAGCGTGCCGTCATGTCTCCTGGAGCGGGATCGTCGTCGCCCTACTCCTCGATGAGCCCTGTGTTGCATTCGAACCCCCGGTCTTCAACGTCCAATGCGTCGTCCCCCCGTTCAGTCTCAGGGGCCTCGCTTCCGGTCTACTACCACTCTCCAGGGTCAGGGACCCCCGTAGCGGCTGGGGAGATTCCGGAAGGCACCGGACCCGCATTCCGGCTCGGCGACGACATCATCGGCGGCTGTGCGCCTTCCCCGACTGCAGCAAGCTCCCCCGTGGCCACCAGACCGTGTGCCTTCTACCACGCGGTTCCGCCCCTCCTCCCACATTCTTCCTCTTCTTCCTCCGCGCATCGAGGCCAGCAAAGCTCACCCTTCAAATATAGCGAAGGAACCAGCAGCCCCAACCATCTCCGCCGATACCACCAGGCATCTTCTTCTTCTCCGGCCAGTTGTGGCACATTCTCGAGTTTTAATCGCACCAGTTTGACCTCCCCGCGCGATCGCAGCAGCACCATGAGCGCCGCCTCCTACTCGCGCTCCCCGCCCGCCGCCGCCATGCCCACCGGCGACAACATTTCCGGCCCCCAGGGCAACAACAACGACGACACCACAGGCCTCCCCGTCGACAAAGGCAAGGGCAAAGACGTTGAGACGACACTCCCGGCTTCATCTCGCGGTGTTCCCGCAGCTCTCCCCGCCACGCTGAGCTCGTCCCAAGGTGTCCGCAAGTACAGCAAGGCGCCGGCCTCGAGCTCTGGAAGCTCTACCGACCTCGCTGAGAGGTATCTTCCTGGTAAGTTGACACCTGGTTTGCTTTTCTGGGGGTATTGCCTGCATTTCTTGGGGCATGTTCCTGCATTTTGAAGCTGTATCTTGCATGTTTTTGACGCCTGCTTTGACATTTGAAGACGTGTTGCTGCATTTTGGAGGTGAATTTCGAGTCTTTCCATGCCTTTCCTGTTGCTTTGTATGCATGCTTTGCATTGTTTAAGGCCTTCCCTGGTACCTTGTAGGCCTGGTTCATGTTTGTGAGGGTGTTGTCTGCTCTTCTGAAGGCCTGCCACATGATCTTGGACGCCGATTCTGACAAGCTTCACCCAGGAGGATTATTCACGCCGTCGCCGCACAGGGTGGCTCGGCGCCCGGTCTTCTCCGGTGCTGCCAGGCCTTCGCGGGCCGACGACGTTGACGCCGGCGCCCCCGTCATGTCCGCGCCCACCGCCGCAGCCTTCGCCGGCCCCTTTTTCGGGCAGTTCGCTGCTCAGTTCGCCGGTGCCGCCCCCCCGCCCCCCACCGACCCCGCCGCCGCCCACGCCCACCCGTACGCGGAGGGCCTCGCTGGCGCGTCCGTCGACGAGAGGTATGCGCCCATGCATACCGGAGAACAGGGGCGCATCGATGCGTCGATGCGCCCCATCGAGCATGAGGCAGCCTCATGGACGACCAGCGAGGCCTTCGCGATCCTCGCAGAGACTGTGCCGGCCGAGTACCAGGCCACCCCCGGCTTCGGCTGGGCGATTTCCGAGGTGGTGCGCCTCGCAGAGGGGAGGGCCAAGGCCAAATACGGCCTCCCCGACCACCAAACTGCTGCGATTAAGCAGTACAACGTGCCCTTCGCCGGCAACCTCCCGCCCTTCAAGGGCTACCTCCTCTGGCGCAGCGACGGCCAGTACACGCGGCTGATCCCCGCCGACACCCTCCCGCCCCTCCAGGGCATCCCGGCCAGCCAGACGAACAAGGTCGGATACTGGGTCTGCCCGCCCCCGAACGCGCCAGGCGAGAATGGCTGGGCCTACCAGCAACCCGTCGAGCTCGTAGTAAGTGTTTTCTCTCTCGAATTAACGTCAACTTATCTGACAAGAGCAGGAGCAGTACCCGTCTGCCCGCCCCGCCAGCCACCAAGGAGTGAGCGATGAGGATCTCCAGGTATGTCTTAACAGTTCCCAGCTGCCTACACTTTGCTTTCTATGCTGGCACTATGCGTGTCAGCTTGATCTAGATGTTAGTCTGGCTTCTAGAGTACTTACCTGCGTTTCCGCGCCTTTGAATCCTACCGTTTTGTGCACTGCTTTGCTTGTTTCTTTCTTTTGCTTGTCGTGGAATTGCCAAACAATAAAACAGCTCCAACTCGGCGCAGGCACCTTGAGGGACAACCCAAAACAAAACAAAAACAAGCCTAATACTTTTCTCTTCCCTTCTGCGAGCGAGCGAGCGCACGCCCTGCTTTTTCCTACCGTCAGAATCTCCTAGAGTCTAACCACAGCTTCCGCGCAACCAACAGTTCGCGGCTAACTACTTCGGATTCCCTTTGCCCCGAGGACAGTCCCGCATCGACACCATCATCGCGACGACCACCTCGCCGACCGCCGCGCCCATCCCGGGCCCCCGCCAGCAGAAGCGCGTCAAGGTCTACTGCGACAAGTGGATCCACGACGGCACATGCGCCTTCACCCAACAAGGGTGCAAGTACAAGCACGAGATGCCGCACGACCGTGCGACCCAGCACGCCCTCGGCCTCTTCCACGGCTACCCGGCCTGGTGGAAGCGTCAGCAAGCCGAGCTCGCCCGCCAGAAGCCCGGTCCCCCGTCGCCCGCCACCACCGCTGGCACCACGACTCCCACAGCCGCCGGCCCCACTGCCACGGCAGGAGGAAGTCCTGGCTCGAGCGAAGGCGCCCCGTCGCCTGCGAGACGTGCTGCGGCCGCTGGATCTTGGCGCAGCGGAAGCGTCCCCGAGCGCACCGCCCAGATCTGTAAGTCTCCTCTCTCTCTATTCCACACACATACTAACACCACTCCAAGCCCACCAGACCTCCCCGTTCGGGCCAATCGGTCCCCCCGCCGTCGCCCCCAAGACCCGACTCGAGGCGGTCAAGGAGGGAGAGGAGGATGAAGACGCCTAGATGGCACACGGAACGACGTTTTTACACGAAAGGAAGGCGTCACGATATGAACGAGAGGCGTTGAAGCCGGGATCTGTAGGCGTTGCGGAGAGAGATTTGGGCCTTTGTTTTTGTTGTGGGAATACATTGAGAAGATGCGGATAGGCCCTGGGTTTTCTGAGAGAAGGCATTGGCACGTATCATAGAGGCCTTGAGTTCGTTTGTTTATGGCCTGATTTGCATCGGATAGGCCTAGTTGGGGATGAGGAAGGCCTTTGGGCGGAATGAAAACGCGTTGATTTGTGTGGCGAGACGTATTAAGGGCTAATATGTGATGTGATGTCTACAACTCAGTATGGATCAACGTTCTCCTTCGTACTTCCAGTCACCACTATCTCCTCCAGTCCATCGTCGTCCCTAGAACGGGGAATATAGAACAAAGGCGACCAAGTGCCTGCTAGGTCCAGCGTAATCAAGGGAACAAGACCCGCTAGAAGGAACAGTGGATAGGGAACAGCCATCCCATCCGCACAGATATGAAAGCCCGTCAAGCCCACTGGAAAGCGATCACGGACGGCGTCCCAGCGCGGCCTCCCCAATCCATGCCAGCGGGTGTACAAAAGGGCCAAAGGCACAAAAAGCCAGACGGCCCTGACACCCCTACGCAACCGCCCGAGAGGGCCGACGGCCATGCGCCGGACTCAGATGAGCTTCACAAAGTCAGCGTATGGGACGTTATAGACTCCCAGGTGCCAAAGGGAAACCAAACAGCAGAGGTACCCCGGGGGCCTCAGACCCCGGTGCCCAACTAAAATACCTTGCCTCGCCGACGTGAGCGTCATCTCAGAGGGTTGAAGCGAAGCACTTACGTAAGGCACCTTACGTAACATCTCCATCTCCATCTCCGTCTCCGGTGGGTTGCCAGTGCTGGAAATTACTCGCTCCCGCTCGAATCCAGCACTTGGCAACCTCACCGTCGCCTCCCGTATCGTCACCTCTTCTGTATCTTCACCTCCTCCTTGTGGTGTTTTTCTTTCTTTCTTTCTTTTGCCTCCGGCAGGGCGCCTGCGGCGAGCTCCTCGCTGCGCTCGACGGTGGGGGTCGCAATGTATGTCCTGCGAGGTCGTCAGTCCGCGAAATTGCGTGAATTTCCTTGCCAATTCCTAGCAAAAGAGAGCTCCCAGGTGCAAATCAACAGTATATTTGTGCTATCCGACAGTATTGTTCGTATCGTACTCCAACAGATTATTTTCTGGCGACACTTGCAGTCGCCGCTTATAAAGTCCCCCCGGTGATCGACCCAGCTCTCTCTCCCCCCTGCAATCTGCCTTGTCTTTCTCGCTCGCTATCCCCATCGTGATGGGCGGTGGCCGGCGGCCAAGGTCGGGCATATGAGGCGTTGAGGTCAACCTGTGAAGACAGCGTTAGCGAGGATAAATGGAAAGAGGCAGTAAGAACTACCTTTCCCAAGCCCCCTGCCTGGCCCCCGCACATTCGGCCGCAGCCGGTGAACGCCAGGTCGCTTCGAGGATGTTTCAGGACTTACAGATCTCTGCGATTCATTGAGACTCCAGATTGACGGCGGCAGCGGCGGGGCGGATCGTTGCGAGGAGAGGGAATCGTTGCGGGGAGAGGAGGAGAGGGAATTGTTGCGAGGAGAGAGAATTGTTACGAGGGAGTTGTTAAGAGGATGAGGATTGGGAAGAAGTTAGAGGACGGGAGTGCGTTATCCTATTGTGGCCTACGTCACTCTCACGTCAAGAAACACCAAGGGCAGTTATCACGATAGATTCCTTCCATTCTATTCCCGCTCCACGTAGGCGTACTACGTCACTGTCACGTTCAGAGCCATCAACGGCAGTCATCACGATGGCCTCCTTCTTCATCAACCGCTCTCAACCACCTCTCAACCGCCAAGATATGTGGCGACCAATGGCTCATGGTTTTAAACTGTGGCGACCAATTGCTCATGGGCATACCAGCCACCACGAAATCTGGCCAATCCGAGGCCTGAGAACTCTCGAGATGTACCCTGTAAGTTGAAGCTCCGCGCTTGCGCACCTGCCTTCCAGTTTACAACTTCCATTCAGGTACAGCATGGCGCTTCGCTTCAAATGAGCGCGGCGACTTCCTGATGGCCGATGTGGCCATTGCGGACGACGCCGCGAGCATGTGACTTTGCAGTTCGTTAACTTCCCCTCCCAGACAGGCTTGGCCTATACATTCTGACTGCTGCCAGGTTAGAAGGGGCTGGCCGGTAGGCGTTGCTGTCTCCGGGCGGTTGGGGTTTGGCCTGTGTAATGTAGGGTCTGGAGTTGAGAATGCGGCGGGAGGGGTTGATGATGCCCGTTTGGGGTGGGTTCGAGGTTTGCTCACACCGCTGGGAAGGTTTGGGATTTGAAAGGTGAAGAATGCAGACTAGAGGGTTATACCTGTCAGTAATACAAAAAGTCTAGTTTTGTTCCCATGCTGTTACGAAGATATATGTAGCAGAAGGACTCAGAGTTCTCAGAATTTTCCACAGCAGCTGAAGACGCAGCGCACCCTGAATACCTTTGCCTCTCCTATCTCTTACAAACCAGGCCGGCAAAACATCCACCGCCCAGAGCTGATCTCTCCCGTCCCATCCCAGAACACCCTTCAAGCAATTTCACAGGGACGCCGGAACAGAACTCCACCAGAAGGCAGTATCAACAGTAGCCCTCAAGGTTCGCGGCCTCGACGTTGCTGGCGGCTTAGGAAGGTGCGACGAAGTGAGAACCCTCACCCACCCATCACGCCCCTGGACTACGAAACGAACGGTACGACACCTGGTCACCAAAGGCTGTGATACCGATTCCTCACCCAACCGCGACGACGGAAACACTCTGTTACACCGGCGGGCCGGGAACTTTTACCGGCACCAACATCCCGGAACCATGGTTGGCTCCCTTCGTTTCCTCAGACCTCTCGCTGTGATCGTTCGTGATCAAATACAGAAGACTATATAACACAGAAGTAATGGTGAACACCTCAAGATCTACCCACGCTTGGAGGTAAATACACTTCCATGCCGTACGATAACAGAGCAGCGAACAACCCAATGACACCCACAGCCCAAGACACCAACAGGTCACAACATGTTGTCAACTCGGCAAGCCCACAGACATCAGACTTTACACTCACTCACACTCACACCACCAAAACATTCACACATGTGCATATATGGCTATTTTATTGACTCTATCATCTCAAAAAACAATCGAACCGCAAGTTATAGATTGACGAGCCCTATTATAAAACACATCCCAAAAAGGTCCCAAAACCCACCCACCACCCTGCCGCATCAGCAAAGTGGCCATTAGCTAGCTAGCTCACCACCGCAACCAACCAAAACAGAATCATGACGCCAGAACACCAAGACTCAGATACTCATGTTCATTATCATGAAGGCCCCCGTTCCCAGTAACTGACGCTACCTGAGGGTGGCCGAATATAAAAGAGCTTCGTTACCCATACGTACATCATGCCAAAAAGTTTGTGACCGATCCCACGCTCAACAGCAAACCAAGTGAACTCCAAAAAACCATTGGCCTGAAACCCATTGGAACCATGATATCTTGTAAGCTATGTGGCGGTAGCTGGTGGCGGCGCAGCCACTGGAGCTGGGCTTGCGGCTTGGGGGTTGGTGTTGGTGGCCGGGGCCTGTCCGGATGTCAATGGCGCCGTGACAGGTGTGGAGGTGGTAGCTCCTGCTGGATTTGTTGCCGGAGCTGTCGGGGCCGGCTGGGGTGATGTTCCTGGTGCTGGCAAGGGCGCGGGTGTGGCAGCTGTGGCAACTGGTGCAGCTGGTTGAGGGACAGCAGCTGCATGTGGGAGTGGAGACTGCGTTTGATATACTGCCTGCGGCGCTGGCTGAGGCGCAACCTGTGTAACAGGTTTGTTGACTGCCTGAGTGGCGTACTGCTGAGTGGCATGCTGGCCGCCAGCCTGGGTGTTGTACTGATTCACCGCAGGTGCGGGCCTGGCTGCCGGTGCCGTTGCAGGAGGCGCGGTATTGTACACCGCAGGTTTCGGAGCCGATGCCGCCGCGGCTGCGGCGGCAGCTGTTGCCAGATTCACCTGGTGTTCCCTCACCATCTTCTGGATGACGGGAATGAGAACATTTTCAGCCTTGACATACTCGCTCATCTCAGCATCGGTGCCCTTCATCGTCGTCTTCTCTGCAAATCCGAGAACGCGATCAATCGCAGACAATATCAAACGTTCTGACTTGAGCGCGCCTAGCGAGTTCTCTAGCGTTTTGATCATGGATGTCTTGAAGTTCACCAGCGCCTGGAGCAGGCTAGGGTGGAGTGATAGCTCTGGGCCGTCGCCCAACTTCTTGCGGTTAGACTCGTAGACACTATGGACGATCTTCTCGAGCGCTTCAACCTCTGGCACCATGCACTGTGTTGTAAGTCCGAGCCCGCGGTGGGCCGCAGATATCGCCACGTCCTCAGGTGCAGCGTATCGGTCTTTAAGCTGCTGCCTCACCGCATTCTTGAAGTTGATGACAAGCTTCAGAAGCTCTTCCGAAACGGCCGGCTTCAGCGCAAGCGCATTGGCCATGGGAGTAGGCTGTTGGGGCAACTTTGCGCCAGCAGGGCTCCCTCGTGCAGGGGTCGAAGTCGCGAGCCTGTCCACCCGAGGTAGTCCGTTGACTTGACTTGCCCCGTTCGAAGGTTGAGCGTACTGCCGCGCCATGCTGTGGGGTGTGGCGCCAGGTTGAGTCGTCCCTGGCGGCTGGGAGACATAGGGCGAAGAGTATGACGTCCCTGGTGCAGCGCCTTGTGGCTGGCGCGACGCATTGTGTTCTTGATACCCGGCTGTTTGCGGAGGAACAGGCGCTTGACCGGGGGTCGGAAATGCTGGACGTTGGGGTTGCTGGCCCGCAACAGCGTGCGGACTAGGGATGTGTTGCTGGTGAGGGTTCATGACACCCGGAGACTGGCTTGTCGGATAGCCCGTTCGCTGAAGAGTGTTGCCAGCGTGGTAGTTTGCCGGCGACGCATGCTCGCTGCGATATGCTCCCGCGTGGGCAGGGTTTTGGGGCTGGTACTGCTGACCATAGTTCTGCAGCGCCGCTGCGTGATCGGGAGATGTAGCTTTCCGTTTTTTGCCCGCGTCGATGTCGATACCCGGAACGCGACTCCAGAGATGGGTCTCGTCGTTCTTTTTGAATGCATCATTCCCAATAAGATTGTGGCGGACACTGCTCTCCCATCCTTTGGTATCGACAGTGAAGTAATAAAAGGGATACTTCATTTGAATCCGCTTGTAAATCTGCTTCAGCGTGAGCCCATCTGGCGCTGCAGTCAAAACCTCGTCGATGAGGACACCGTAGTTTTTGTTGGGTTTCTGCAGCTGTTCGTCCGAGTAATCTTCTCGTCGCAACTCCAGTGGCGGAGTCTTTGGCTTCTCTCGTCGCTTCTCTTTGATGGCTCTCTCGGGATCCGAATCGCCCTCTTCGCCATTCTTTTTCCGGGGCTTGTACTTCCTCTTCTCGGGCCGGTCTGGGGCATCCTCGGGAGCTGGATGTTTTCTTGGCCGACCGACCTTTCTTTTGATCGGCGGCTCCCCTGGAGGCTCCTGTGGCCTGTTTTGTTTTTGAAATTCCATTATCATCTTCTTCCGCAGCCTCTCCTCTCTCTTGGACATGACGCCATTCTTGGGCGGCCGTCCCGGGCCCCTCTTCTTTTGTGGTATAGCAAGCAACTCAGGGGGAAGCATTAGCTCTGCTGCCTCTGGTTTGATCATTGCCTGGCGCTCCTCCTCCATATCCCGCTCGATGGTCTCAATCATGCCACTGTCTTCCATCTCCTGCGGGGCCTCTTCCTCAGGGTGCTCGGAGGCCTCACTAGGCGTCTCTTCTTTCGCAGCTTGGGTCTGTGTCTGAGCTTGTGTCTCCTCATCGCTAGTGCTCGGCTTCTCCTGGTCATGATTGCTCTCAAACTCGAAGCTCATCTCTTTGCCCCCTTCCGAGTATCGCCTGGCAGCTGCGAGCTCTTCATCGTCAAGGTACTCCTCAGCACCGGTCTTACCGCGGGGGACACCATTGATTATGAAGATGAAATCAACGTCTTTGATCTGGAGGCGGTCTCCGCTTTTGAGAACCACACTGCCTTCGTTATGGTGGATATCGTCGCAAAAGAATCCGTTTTTGTGCAAGGGAATGGCTTCAAACACGCCTCGCCGCGGATCGAACTGAATCCTCAGATGGTGTCTCGAAATCGCCTTGGTCCTGGTCGAAATCTGCGGTCCGGGAGAGTGAATTCCGATGAAAGGTACTTCGTGAGGTGAAGGCCGGAGCGCCTTGAGATTGACAGCTGCTGCCCCTGGTGTATGGGAAACATACTGCCTGTTCATGATGAGGTTCGCATCGTCCTCCCCAGCCTCCTGCGCTGTGGTGGTGTCCTGTTGTGGCTGCGACTCGCCTGACGCAGAGCCACCTGCACCGCTCATTTTCCTTCGCTTGGTCGGTCGCGGGTCATCGTCTCCGTCCGATTCGGGCCCCAGCATACCGCCCTCCTCGCTGACGTAGGACTTGCTGAATTTGCTGCGATCGTGCACGGGAGGCGATGGCGGAGGGAGCCCCCGTTGTAGACGCTCATCGCACCTGCGCTGGTACTCTTCGGCCTCGCGCTCATCCTTCCTGGCCTGCTTCAGTGCCCCTTGGTCGCGGCCAATGATGACGGCGTAGGTTGTCATCTGGAAGACACTGTCGGCGAACTCGATCCGCGCAAAAGACTCCAATGGGGCATCGGCAGCCGGATAGCGAAGGCCGTTGCTCTGGGCGGGAAGGCCATGACTATAAATGTCCATCGTCGAATGTGGCAAGGAGATGTTAGCTGGTCGCACAGTCGATGGCGGCATGGATACTGGTTGGTGCTTGTTGGCGGACATTTGGGCCAGGGCCATGATCAGCGAGGTAGGATGCTGCTGATACAGCTCGTGCGTGTTGGAATAGTTCCTGGCGTCGATGGCGTTGGAGAAGGCGGCCATGGGGACGGTCTCGATGCCGCGTGAGAATTGCGGCAGCTCGACGTCGTTGCCGTCGATATCCATCTCGGTCGGTAGTGGTTGGTGAAGGGGTAGGGGGTCGTTGGCTGCGTCGGTGGCTGCATTGACGGAGGGAGGGAGTTGCTGCGTGGGGGATGGCTCGCGGTGACGATTGCCATTACTGCCGTTGCTGCTGTTGTTGGCGTTGTATTCGGTGGTGGTGGCGCCGAGGGAGAGTTCGCGAGAGGGAGGTTCGCGATTGCCTGGGTCGGCAGGGTCTGTTAGGGGCGAGTAGGCAGGCGGCGCCGGCGACGGGGCGCCGACGCCATCCTGCAGAGACGAATTCATCGCTTGTTGCACAAGACAAGCTCCTTCGTCAAGCGGCTACTGCGCGGGCGCGGCGAGACTCGAGACGGAGACTCTTCCAGCTCGGAATGGTTGCGGTGAAGTGCAGCTCGTAGCTCGCAGCTTTTGGCCGAGAGATTCTGCGAATCGCGATGCGCCTGCCCAACCTCGCAACGAACCAGCACCACTCCTGGATGTGGAGTCTAATTTTTTTGACCTAGGTAAATCGGCCGCCCTGATTGGCTGCGAGCAAGGAAAGTTCCGCGCGCCCCGCTCTGCGTGCCCAGACTTTTCTTCACCGCATTTGATGTCGAGGACGACGATGGGAGACGGCCTGACATCTGATGGGGACTTTCACGGGCGATGTTTCTGTTGAACCGGTTGTTTCACGGAAGCCTGTTACATGTCTTTCCTGTCTGATATCTAAAGTTTATTCCAATTTTAAGCTTCTCATATGCAAGCGGCAGCTTGCAGATGCCGGTGCTCCAGCCTTCCGCCATGCCGCCCGCCCCGTTCCATCTCCACTTTCATGAACTATCCCCGGAGGACGCGCTGGTGTTTAAATTTCTTTCGTCAAGCACTTGCTAGTGGAGTTGGCATTTTGTCAGACCTTTGCGCTGGACACGTCGGTCCTTGAAACGCCGATGCGAAGTCGCAATCGGCCAATGTCGACACGGGTGTTCTTTGCAAGATGACATCTGGTCTCGGTTTCATTGTGCTGGGTTGACGAGCGGTCCAATTCCACTGAAAGATGCATAGGTTATGTTTGGCAACAGTGCGCTGCTTGGTGTAACTGGGGAGAGTTCGGGGTCTCTTTAAGTCGCTGGTTCCTCTTTGTCACGCGTTGAGATGCTGGCGTTATCTTGAAGCCAAGATTGATTTGTGGTGATGTGTCTCCAGTCCTGCTTTGTGTTGCTGTCGCCGATGATCCCGGACACTGTGTCGGCATCGGCCTGGATCTTCGGGCGGCTGGTTGGCAGAGATGCTGTACATGCCACTGATCACTTTCTGTTCTTTCTCTCTCCGTTGTTCACGCAAGTTATTTGCAGGTGTTTCCCACGCTGGTGTGCCTACTTCAGACATCCTCCATCCACAGGGGGTTACAACGAACACCATCACATATCAACAATGATAATATAACAACCAAACGAGCTGCTCGGCCACAATAGACCCTCGAGAACCACCGTCTTTTGAAACGAATTCACGATCAAATTTCTACACTGCGTCGGACGACGACAAAACCATCTATCCACATTAGAGTGCGAAACTGACGAGCCACCCATCTTCCCTCTGTCCCCTGTCTCTCGACCACATCCGGAATAACCTCATAGACGCAGAGCAACGAACGTACAATGTCTCAACCGCGCTCATCATACCACCCACCACCAAGCCAAACCTACCTCCTACCCCCGTCACCCTCCTCCAGCACATACTCCATGGCCATGGACCCCCTCCACCCCATCCACACCGAAGGAAACCACCACCACTCCTCAACGGCTCCCAAACCTCTCTCCCAACGCCCCTTCATCAACAAGATCACCACCCCCACCAAACCCCCCATCAGTCCCCCTTCCTCATCAACCACAAGCACCACCGCCCGCCGTTTCACCCTCGTCAAACACCCACCTCCCCCTCCCGCCCCCCAAACCCGCTACATGACCATGCTCCTCTCCCTCGACGCCATCACCCGCCTGCACAACATCCTCGCCTCCTTCTTCACCTACATCCTCCTCCTCGGCTTCGTCCTCCTCCCCGGCTCCTTCACCCCCGCCCCTCCTTCACCCACCCCCAGCAAACCCACCACCACCACCCCTCCCCCGCCATCCAGCCCAACAACCCCCGAGAAAGTCTTCATCGCCCTGGGCTTCCACTGCATCATCGTCGGCGTCCTCGGGGTTGTGTGGCTGGGGATACGCTGGAGGCGGAACTACGTGTGGGTAATTAACAAGATCTATATACCCGTGGTGCTGAATGGGGTGGTGGGGATTGTAGGGACGGTGGTGGGTGTGGTGATGGCGGAGGGGGGGTTTTGGAGTGTGACGGCGAGGGCGGGGTTGGGGTTGGAGATAGCGGTTGTGGTTGTTGCGGGGGGGTTGTTTGGGTGGTATAATTTTGGGTTGTTGAGGAGGTTGAAGGAGGAGCATGATGGGGCGAGAGGGAAGGGAGGGGGGTTTTGGGAGAAGAGCGGGAAGGTTCCGGGGAGTTTGGTTTAATTGTGGGAAAGGGGCAAATGGTTTGCGGTGGGATGTGGAAGGGTATAAGGGGTATCTATTATCTAGCAATGATCATGACGCTACGCTATGCTATTCTATCCTAACAATGCCCTTCTCTCGCCTTCACTAGTCCCCCTTCGCCTCGCCCACCACTCCGCCCCCCTATACCCCCCATACCAAACACATCCCACAGCAAACCCACCAGCCGCATTCTTCAACGCCAGCATGCCCGCCGCCGTCATCAACACCACCATCATCCCCTCCTCCTCCTCCCCCATCCCTACAATCCCACACCTCCCCAACTCCACCCCCGCCATCACCACCAACACCCCCAGCACCACCCCCGGAAACGCCTCCAGCAATCCCCCCAACGACTCCCCAAACACCAACCCAACCACCACCTTCATCCCCCCTAATATTATCACACTCGCGCCGCTCCTCCCTCCAAACTTCCACTGCGCCGCCAGCCCTCCCGCCCCATGGCACACCGGCATCCCCCTCACCCACGGCGCCACAAGATTCATCACTGCCACGGACACCCCCAACCCGGTCGTCGACGGCGGCGCCACATCCGGTACCAACCTCTCCGACAAGCTTGTCACCGCCAGTATCGAATTCAGCGTCGTCAGCGGGAGCTGCGCCACCGCCATCGACACCGCCGCGGGGAACGCCCCGTGCGCGTCGGCCAGCGGCGAGGGGGGGATCCAGACCCGGGGAACCCAGGCTGAGAAGGAAGGGAGGTGAGAAGGGAGGATTACCGCGAGGGATATGATGATGAGTACCAACGCCGAGGGAAACCGCGGGGAGGCGAGGCCCCAGAGAAGCGGCAACGCGGTGAGGAGGAGGTACGGGAGGGGGCTTTTAAGGAGGAGTGGGGAGGAGGAGAGGATGAGGCTTAGACCCGTGCCGAGTTGGATTCCGCGGATGAGGGGTGGTGGTGTGAGGTTTGCTAGGAGGCGGAGGAGGCCGGTTGCGGAGAGGAAGAGGAGGGTGAGGCCGAGGAGGAGGCCGGCGAGGAGGGGGGCGGAGTGTGGGGTGGAGGGGGAGGAGAGGGTTGTTGCTGCGATTGCCTGTGTTTTGTTTAGTAGGTGATGCTATTCAGAGCGGGGTGCAGCAGGGGTCGATCTGGTAGGTAGCTGTGAGTGAGGAGAGGAGAGGAGATTACCTTCATAGGCTGCACCGGCAACGGCACGCCAAACACCGCGCCGGTGACGATATTGAACAGCCCCGATGTCACCAGCGTCGACGCCAGGTCGATCGACCCACGGCGGGCGAGCGCAAGCGTGATAGGGAGGAAGGTGCCAAGGTCGCCGAGCGCGCCGGAGATCTCCGCCGCGGGGGACTGCCATAACGTCTGCAAGTTGCGCCGATTAACAGCTCGGAGGCTCTCGACGGCCCCCATTTTTAAAACTCTGATGCCTAAGAAGAAAACAAAATACAGAATTGGCTTTTGTTGCTCAAGCGAGGCAGGCACCCTCGCGCCCAGGGGAAATATCCCGCTTCCACTCCGTCCCCGCCTTAGTCACGCGACTGCGCCTGTCCGACCATCTATCCGATGCCGATGCCACTAGCACGACGGGACGATCCACGTGTGACAGGCGCAGCAGCGAGACAAAGTCAATTCTGACAACCAACATGTCAAAAACTCATTCATTCCATTTCCAAGTTCCAAGTCTATCAAGTCCCCAATAATATACACATCAGAAGCGAACAACAGCATCCGACCCGAGGGCGTGTCCCCCATCCAAAGCCGTCCTAGATGCAAGGTATCTATGTATGCACGTATGTCTCCCATCCTTTCATCATAAAAAATAACAATCATTCGTCATCCCCATTTCCACCCCCCTTCACCTCACTCGTTAAACCACCACTGCACCTCCATCCTCCCCACCGTCAGCGCCGCAAACTCCCCAAACAGCTTCTCCGTCCCATCAATATTGTTAAACGCACACCCCATGCACTTATCCCTCACCACCGCCTGCGCCGTCTTGCCGCCGTACGACACCGTGATCGTCTTCCCGCAGTACGGATTCCCATTCGACTGCTCGCCCATCAGCAGATGCGACAGCGCCACGATGTTCTCCGTCTTGTCCTTGCCCGCGTCGTTGAAGCCGCACGCGCCCAGCCCGACCTGGAAGAAGGTCAGCTCGCCCGTGCGGGCGTTGGCTGCGGCGGGGGCAACAGCGGGTTTGGCGTTCGCCGCGGGGGGAGAGGCCGGTGCGGGCTCGGGGGCTGGCGCTGGCGGCGGGGACGGCGCGGGGGGTGCTGGGGCCGGGGGAGCAGGCGCGGGTGCGGGTGTCTCAGCGGGGGGTGCTGGGACCGGTGGGGCAGATGCGCCTTCGAAGAACTGGCCTGGGATCGGGGTGCGGGTTGTCGCCGCGGCGGGAGGGGTGAATTTGGCAGTGGGACGGATGGTCTCGGTGGTGTGGTCGTCGACGATCTCGGTGACGGTTTCGTAGACGGTGGAGGTGACCCATTCCGTCTTGATGGCGCGCTTGTCGTGCTGCGCCTGGTGGGCGTGGGGATGCGCTGCGCGTCGGAGACGGTGGAAGAGGCCGTGGCCGTGGCCGTGAGGCTGGGCGAGCGCGGTGGAGGCGAGAAGCCCCGAGACAACCAGGGCGACCTTCATGGTGGTGGTTGATGTTGGGTAATGACTGTGTGGTGTGGTTTGGTGTAGTGTGTGTGCTCCTTGCTCGGAAGCTGAAGAATCTCTTAGGCCGCAGACCGAGGTATGTTGAAAAGACTGGCTGGCTAGTCCGTCGTGAGTTGGCGGCGATGTGAGTCGCGAGTGTCGTGATGTCTCGCAAAGGAAGGTATGTCACCGATACTACTAGAGTACCGAAGCGCTTGTCGAAAAATGAAGGTGAAGGTGAATGCGTCAAGTTATTCACACTGAGCCGGCTCGCGGACTGTAAGGAAGGAAGGAATGAAGGTGAGGGTGAAGGTGGGTGTGTGGGGGAGACAAGAACCAGCTGGGAACAAGCAACGACGAGAATAGCCCTCTTTAAACAGAGAGGTCCCAGGGAGCCAGGGGTGCGCAGCAGGGCAGGGTCGCAAACAAAAAAAACCCACGAACTGATCCAGGCACAAGGGGGGCTCAGCAACGAGCCCCATTTCTCCGGCTCGTCGCCCCATGTTTCTCTTTCTTCCCTCCTCCTTGTTTCCTCAACACATCCCACGATTGGACCATTGGCAAAAAGCCGGACCCGATCGCTCGACAGCAACACGTGTATCGGCACCGATGGAACCTCACCATGCTGTTAGCGCAAGCTAGGGCACACCTCGCCGTTGTTTTGGAGCGAGCTCTGCGAAGACATCGAGCCACCGTTCAATGTATTTTGGGACGCCCATTCAAGCCAACCTAACGGTTTTACCGTGTACTGATTACCTCCCTCACCGGCACCGAAGCGCAACGCCTTGATTTCCCGCTGATTTTTTCTCGCCTTCTCGCCGCCGAAAGCAACACTCCCCCTCCCCACACTGGTGCGTCCATCATCCGGGCCGTGAGATGTGACTGTTCCTTGCAGCTCATCGCTGCAAGGCACGTTGCGAAATACCCGGCAGGCTTGTTCTTTTTCCAGGAACCCACCACCTGCCAGATGGCCCCCGAGCCAATCACACCCCTCCCACAGCCCCACACCCGGGATCCCGACGATCTCATTCCCCGCTCAAGGCGTGCTGCGCTGTCAATGCCGTCAGTTTGTCAATGCAAACATCATCATCATCCAGCGGTCCAAGGTATGCGAGATTGAAACATTATTCACCTCATGGCGGCCTCTTACCACGGACCACTTTCCCATGATATTGACAGGGGGGATTGGGGTGTTCATCCGAACTTTTTTTGCTGCGACATTTTCCACCTGGGAAATACACATCAGACGGAAGAGTGGCTGGGTAAAATCCGAACTCAAAATCCACACCACCATTAGGTCATCTGGATCAGGGGCAAACGCCCCCGATGAGCGCGAGTTTAGTGGTTTGCCCGTCGTCATTGTCGTTCCCTCTCCCCGGTGCCGCCTGTCTCAAGTCATTCTGCTTCCTTATTCCCTGGCCCGAAAGCCGAGTCCAGCCAGCGAGGCGAAAAGGCGCTGTCTAGGCCCCGAGAAGTGTCCGAGTTGACCCACAGGAGCAACGCCTCTCCGTTGCATTTCTTGCATCTAGGAGGGACGACTAGAGGCTTCATTGGGCTTGCGACTTCCGAGGTTCTTCAGGTTGCATCGGCTGGCTGCTCTTCAAACAACAGCACGACATATCTACATGTGCATACTGTGGGCTTACAAAGCTTGGTAAGAACGAAGAGTGCAGCGGGCAACTTAGTGTGGATGTCTCAGGCACGCCTGGTTGGTTGTTGGAGGTTTGTTTTGTCAGGTTGCGTCTGAAAGGGGCTTTCTGCTGTCTCGAAATAATTGGAAAAACGCAGGGTTCTCGCGAGCGTTTGACAACATGCGGACTCGGGCCGCCACGGTAATGGGTGAGGGGTTGATGTTCGCATTGTGCGGTTACTGTTTCCGGCTGAAGGTATACAGAAACAAGCCTTCTCTGCTAAACACCGGGCGATCCTCGTCCTCAACCTCCGTTACCTGGAACGCTTTTTTGGCCGCTTTGAGGAACTGCATGTCGGCGCGGCGTCTCTTTTTGAAGCAGAAGTACACAACGACTGAAGGGCAAAGCTCGATCAGGTCTTGGAGCGTCTTCATCAGCAGCGGAAATGCCGGTTCGAAGTAGACGCAGTCTGCGGCGAGGATGATATTGGGCTTGTACTCGGCAATTTCTGGAGACAGCGGCTCGCCCCTGTGAAGCGTCATCCAGCACGGATTAGAACCAAACTTGCTCATTATCGTCGTTGCGCAACCATACTCATGGTGAAGGTCGGAATCCCAACCAGTACCCCGCGTCAGGGACGATGAGCAGACAGTCGGCGTCGGGAAGATGGGGACGAGTCACAGCAGAAAGCGAGGGGTATGCCTCCGTTGTCCGGTGCCCATCGCACGCGGTAGTTGTGGTTGCACGGAAACTTACCAGTTGAGGATCTTGGCCTTGACCTGGCCGTCCAGGCCGTTTAGGGTGATGTTGTGCTGCATGAGCTCTTCCATCTCAAGTTGGTCCGTGAGGTAGAGCGGGGAGCTAAGGCTGCACCCTTTTGCGACTGTGAGCCCAACGATGCCGCCTCCGGCGCCGAGCTCGAGTCTTATGGGAGAGATGCGTGTCAGTGATACCATAACAACAGAAGTGCGTTTTTGCTGTGTCGCCCAGCAGCACCATCTGGCCTGAGAAGAAGGAAGGAAGGAGGAGAATCGGTTACCAACATTCTCGCGCGCTGCAGCTCGTCGCGATGGTATCGCAGCATGTGTTTTGCCAGCACCATGCCCGCGGGCCAGAGCTGGCCGCCGCATCCTGATTTGAGGTCTTCGTGGAGCTTGACTGGTTTGTCGAGAAGGCCAGAGAAGTCTAACGCTGTGGTTCTGGCTGTTTTGTACTCGGGTAGTGGTGTTAGCCCCTCGTCGAATGCGAGAGGGTCAAACTCTGGCGACGATGATCGGCACCTGTTGTCAGCCATTCTGGGAGATTTTGGCGGAATTTGCCGACTCTGTTTTGTTGTGTTGACTGCAGGCCCAACGAGAGGTGTGGTGAGCGGGCTTTCATGAGGGGCAATCGAGGGGCACTGAGATTTAGCGTTAAGTTCGCCAGCTGGTGCCAGCCGCGATCGGGCTGCTGAAAGTTGCACACAACTTCGACACCTCAACATGGCCCAGCAACACCAACTCCACAGCCACGCGAAATGCCGGCAGTCATCGAGGTACCACCCGCAACAAGTACGACGTCGAGATGCCTTGACTTACGGAAGCCTGTACCGGCTACTACGACGCGATCGGCTCCCATGGCCCATGGGAGCGATGGCAAGGAAACCGGCAGCAATTCCATATTCCATGGGCGCTGGATCGCGAAATGTTCCTTGAGCATCGACTGCGGATAGCCTCGCCCAAACTGGACCCACCAGGCGCTGTGTCAATCACAATCACCCTGTCTCCTTCAGTATTCCCCCCTTTCCTCGACATAATTATTTTGCAGTCTATTGAGGCAGTTCGGCTGGCGTCTCCCTGTCGTCAACGCCTGATCTCTGCGCCCTCGTTCACCCCTTATTTCACTGGAATGTTCTCTGCCACCAGCCCCTTGATCATATGCCTTGATCTTCCCCCGATCGCACAATTGGCCATAGTCGGCCTTACTCCGCCCTTTTTGCAACGGTGGCAATGCTCGAAGAAGGGGATGCGGCCCCATTGCGAGCTGCGATGTCGCCGCCGCGTGGACTGTGGACTGTGGACCGTGGAGCGTGATGCAAGGGCGATAGCCAAATCAGCAGCCCAGGGCAGCCAACCCAAGGGGCCAGCCACCACCACCCCTTGACGATTATGTCTTGCGGGGTTGAGGAAGTCTCTCCTCTCACAGTCCCCCCGAACCTCTTCCTCTTGTGTATCTTCACCCTCTCTGCGACTCTCCGAATCCGCTTGGATGCAGAGAAACTGCTGCGAATAATGGCATCACTGGTGGCAGCTTGGGCGGCTGTTCTCCTCCTTGCCGACATATCAAAGGCTGCTCCAGGCATATCCTTCCCGATCAACTCGCAGGTGCCTCCAGTGGCAAGAGTCGGACAGCCGTTCTCCTTCGTCTTCTCGCCGTCGACCTTCTCGTCCTCCTCGGTCATCAACTACGCTCTTGTCAACTCACCCCCATGGCTATCTGTCGATAGCGCCGCGCGTCGGCTGTTCGGAACACCGGGTGATGCAGATATCGCGCCGGGACAAGTCGTCGGGGTTCATGTAAGCCTAGTCGCTACTGACGCATCAGGCTCGGCTACCCTCGACACCACGCTGGTTGTGTCGCGCAGTCCTGGACCGCGAGTGAACCTCCCGCTTGAACGACAGGTTCCCAAGTTCGGCGTCTTCTCCGCCCCATCGTCGATACTGAGCGCTCCCGAGACAGAGTTCTCGTTCACTCTGGCGCCGGATACCTTCGTCGACCCGTCAAAGAGCCCCCTGAACTACTATGCTGTGATGGCAGACAACTCGCCTCTTCCGGCCTGGATCTCCTTCAACTCAGGAGGACTTACTTTTTCTGGCCGAACACCACCGTCCGAGTCGCTCATACAGCCGCCTCAACGATTCGGATTCCAGGTGGTCGCAAGTGACGTGGTGGGCTTCGCTGCCGCCTCTTTGCAGTTTGACATTGTCGTCGGAAGTGATATTCCTAAGGGTGGTGACAAAGTTGGTGACGCGCCCGCTGAGAAGCACCAACTCACTGCGGAGAAGACTAAGATATCAGTCGACGCCACAGCTGGATCGGCTATCTCACATCCCGGATTGCGAGACACCATCAAGCTCGATGGAAAACTAGCAACTGCCGAGAACGTCATAATCACATCGGTCGCCAACACTCCTCCATGGCTCACTGTGGACAAGAACACATGGGAAATACACGGCGTTCCTCCCGAGTCCGCGGAGCCAACAAGCTTCGTGGTCACGGTGCAAGAGATGCTGTCCAACACGACATTGGATCTGACCATTCAAATCGACATCCAGGGCAAGAAGTCAGCGCCATCCAACATATTCAAAGGAGACATAGCTCCCCTGACAGCCACCTCCGGTGAATCATTTTCGTACGATCTCGGACCACACCTCACCAACCCCAACGACATAGACATTTCCCTCTCGTCCAACCCGTCAGCGCCATGGATCCAATACGACTCCCGCACCGCTATAATTTCCGGCTCCGTCCCCCCAGACCTCCCCTCATCCTCCTCCTCCTTTACCCTCTCCATCTCCGCCAAATCCAAATCCTCCCCCTCCCTCACCGACACCCTCTCCCTCAAAATGCACATCCTCCCCTTCCCCCTCCCCAAACCAGACCTCACCCCTCCCTCGACCACCCAACCCTCAACAACTCCCATCCTCGACGCCACCCCCCACTCCACCGACAGCTCCCTCGCATCGGCCTCCGACAACTACGGCACCTCACAGCCCAACCTCATGCTCCTCGCCATCCTCCTCCCGCTCTTCATCCTCCTCCTCTCCGTCACCTGCCTCCTCTTCTGGTACTACCGCCGCCGCAACGAGTCCGCCTCCCGCCCGCGCCTCACCACCCGCGACATCTCCGGTCCCCTCCCGGGCACATTTGTGAGGAACGATAGCTACGGTCCTCCCATCTCCTGCCAGGACCTCGACGAAGCCGCGCAGCTCTCCTCCGCAAAACGCTCACGAGACAATTTCAACACCACTTCTCGCGATGCGTTCGTCAACGAGCAAAAGGAGTATCTCGAGTCGAGAAACACCTACCTCAGCAACGCGAGCATCCCTCGCCCACAGGCCACCGTGCGGTTGCTGCCGCCTATTGAGCGGTCCCCCGTGGACATGACGATGATGATGGCGGATGCGGACGATGTGTTCGGCACGGGGACGGTGCCGCTGCTGACGCCGATCAAGCCGTTGAGGCTGACGAGGCAGCACGAGCTGAGGAATGATCGGAGTCTGAGCTCGATTTCGGAGACGAGTTTCTACGAGGGCGGTGCGAATTCGGATTCGAATGTGAATGTTACGACGATTCCGCTTGGTGGCGGTGGGACTACAGCGGGAAAGGGGGGTTTACTCGGGGCGGCGGGGACGCCGTTTAGGGGGGGTACGGCGGAGGTGCATATCCCTACATTTAGGGAGACGAATGGAAGTATCACCCAGACGCCGGAGTCAGCGTATACGGCGCCACGGTCGGAGCCGGTGAGCGTGGCGGGGTCGTATGTTGAGCTGCGAGGGTCGCAGGAGGGGCTGCGCACGCAGTCGCGGCTGGGGCATTATCCGCAGATGCAGGTAGATGGGGGGAGGAAGTTTGCTTGGCCGTGGTTGAAGAAAGCGGTGGGGGTGAACATGATGGGCAAGGCAGCCAAGGGGGTCAAGACGCATGCGAGGAAGCTGAGTGTTGCTACGGTTGACACGTTTGCTTATAGGAGGGCGGGAGAAGGGGAGAAGGAGAAGCAGTTGGAGAAGGAGATGTCGCCCTCGCCACCGCCGCCGAGGCTGGCGAAGCCGGTTGTTACGGAGAGTTCAGCGAGGCCGACTACGAGGCGCGGCCCCGTTGCGGGTCAGGGGTCGGCGTGGGGCGGTGCAGATGCGGCAATTGCGTCGTCACCTACGATGGGCTACTCCGCACTGCCTGGGGTTGACATCTCGCCTGTTGCTATGGCTGTGGCAGGGGATGGATGGAGGCGGGAGAAGCTACGGCCCGCCGACTCACTTGGTATCCTGGAGATGCCCGCGCGCGGAGACAGCAATAGCAACAGCGACAACAACTACGAGGAGCTGGTGAGCGGGGGTCCTTTCCAGGCGTCGAAGACGTGGTCGTCTGTTGGGGGGATGAGTGGTGCGACGAGACGGTTATGAGCCAGAGCATGGCGAGCGTGACGCAGCCGAACTGGACCAGGACTGGTGTTGGGGAGTCGTCGCCAGTAGTAGGTCAGGGGTTGTACCTCAGCGGGAGCAAGGAGTTAGGGTCGGAATTGGGATCGGAGTTGCTGTCGCCGGAGAGGTGGCCTCGGGCTGACGGGTACGGGAAAGGGAAGGCGGTAGTGGGCCAGGAGCGGAGTGTTGGGGGCGGGCTTGGGAAGCCAAGCGATTCGAAGGGGATATCGTTGGTGTCCGATGGCAGCCCCAGGTTTCTGTGAGGCTGTGGTAATGGCTATGTGTGATGAAGGTCTTTGTATCGAGGGAGATAGCGTTACTGTGGGCGTTGAATTTGATAATCATTGTCATGTCGTTGGACCTGGCCAATCAGAGACTTTATCGCAATCTGCATGGCGTCTTTGCTGTCTTGGGGTGAGGGGGCGAGACCTGATCCTGAAGTGAGACAGGGAATCGAAAAGATTAGTTGTCTCGAGGTTGTGTATCGCCAGCCGTCATCTGTCATCTCTTTGATGTCGCAGAAGCTGTTGAATCGCGTCATGGCATGAGATCGGGTACCTGAAAGAATGAAAGAAAGAAGAGGCGGGAATGGGCTGGATGATGTGCAGCGAACCGCACGGGCACCTGCCGCTGGAGGGCCACGGGCAGACGGGACGCCTCCGCTGAAACTGAACATTTCAGCGCAACCTGGAACCCGGAATGCGGGAGAGTGTCGGCGTCGAACAAGGAAGTAGTCGCGTGCGCCTACCTTCGCATCTGGCAATGACGTTTTATCTACCCAGCCGTTGTCCAGCGCAATCGCGATGAGAGATGATAACTGTGGGGACCAACCTTGAAGCTCCCAGAGATGACCCCCACAGTTGAACAGACACTTGATGATGAGGGTTGAAGTCGCAGGTGCTGCCTCCCGTCGTACCTGCCGCCCCGCCTCGGTCTCTCGAAGCTGAGCCTGGCCGCCACGGTACTACACCACAAATGCTGCTTTTTCGCTCGCGTGATCGCCTTGGCTCGCCCCGAGTGCGCAGTCGGCTGAGACGAACGTGAGGTGAGAGCAGCCTGCAATCAATTCCAGCTGCAACCTAGATCGATGCCTCACTCGGCCAAATGTGTCCCAGCTTCGATCTCTCCATCGCATTGGCAGCCTGCTGTCCGTCATAGACATCCGTTGCTTCATCTCTTCTTCCCTGGCGAAGCTGTGTCTGAGTCGAGAGAGAGCCTTTGCTGTGACAAATCTTGCAAGCTATGTCTCCCAGCGCTGTTGTCGTTGTTTGATTTTCCCCCCTGCACGCAACACAGCTTGCTGAGGTGCTTGTCAGCTGCAGAGTCGTCACCCCAGGCCCTCTCGCCTGGCACGGCTCCTGCCAACCCCGCTTCACCACCAATTTTACTCTCTGTGAACCAACGAACACCAACATTCCCAGCACGTCAGGACTGGACACGGCGAAAAAAAAATCTAGGCGTCGCGGAAGACTTTCAACTATTCAACAGCCACAGAGCGGCGTTCAAAACAGCATTCTCTGTCAAAGCGGCACGCGGGAAAAATTCATCTCGGACCACCCGTCACTCGCCTCTGCCCAATCTCTCCGATCAAAACCCCTCCCCCGCGCTCTGCTGCCGGATTCCACTTCGAGACAACGTCACCATGGGCCAGACTCTATCTGAGCCCGTCGTCGAAAAGGTACGTGAGAAAGGCGAGAGAGAGATGGAAGACGCAGACGCAGATACACATTCGTGGCACCCGCGGGCGCGAGGTTGCCCTTGCCCCGCGCATCACCCCCGCCGTCCTCTATGGCGCGCTTCCTGCCCTCCATAGCTGCCCTCTGCCCGCGCCTCGGCCCCTCGCGCCGCCTCGCTCGCACGTCCCGACCATGTTGGCTGTTCGCGTCGTCGCCGATACCTACTCTCCATCTCCTTCCTGCTCCCAATCTGGCCGCCGCCAGAGGTTGAAACTGCGCGAGAGAGTGCAAGGCTGACTCAGTGGAACACGCGCAACAGGCGTCGGCACAAGGCGAGGATGAGCGGATGCTCTACGGCGTGTCGGCCATGCAGGGCTGGCGCATCAGCATGGAGGACTCGCACACCACAGTACTCGACTTGCTCGCCAACAACCCTAAGGCGGCCAAGGCTCACAAGTCGAAACTGTCCTTCTTCGGCGTCTACGACGGCCACGGCGGCGACAAGGTAGCGCTCTTTGCGGGAGACAACATCCACAACATCATCGCCAAGCAAGATACGTTCAAGGCTGGCAACTACGAACAGGCCCTGAAGGACGGATTCCTGGCAACTGACCGAGCGATCCTGAACGGTATAGTAGCACCATGTTCCCCTATGCAAGCGAAAGAGGGGCCATCCCAACCCCTGTTGCGGTCTTCGGGCTAGCGGTCTCGATGGTTTCTGGCCCCGCGCAAGCAAGCAAGGCTGACGATGGACGTGTCGAACAGATCCCAAGTACGAAGAGGAGGTTTCAGGCTGCACCGCCTGTGTCGGCCTGATTACGGAAGACAAAATCTACGTTGTTGGTGCCCCTTGGGGTTGAGTCCCCCTCACCGGCTCTGCTTCCCTTCCCCCCTCCCCCACAATTCTAATTCGTTGACCTGCAGGCAAATGCTGGTGATTCGAGAGGCGTTTTGGGCGTCAAGGGCCGCGCAAAACCGTTGTCTTTTGATCACAAACCACAAAATGAAGGTGCGCATCCAGCTCCGGTTGCCCCACCCCTGTCACCACCGACCTCTGTTGCTAACCATGGACGCATTGCCTTATGTGTGTAGGCGAGAAGGCACGAATCACAGCTGCCGGCGGCTTTGTCGATTTCGGCCGAGTGAACGGTAATTTGGCGCTGTCGCGAGCCATTGGCGATTTCGAGTTCAAGAAGAGTGCAGACTTGGCACCCGAACAGCAGATTGTGACCGCATACCCGGACGTCGTGGTCCACGATTTTGGCGATGATGACGAGTTTCTCGTTATCGCATGCGACGGTAGGTCCGGCAATCCGGTCTCCCCCGAGTCCTCACTGATTTTGCGTCAGGCATCTGGGATTGCCAGTCTTCGCAAGCCGTTATCGAGTTTGTCAGGCGAGGAATTGCTGCCAAGCAGGATTTGGACAAGATTTGCGAGAACATGATGGACAACTGCCTGGCTTCCAACTCGGAGACGGGCGGTGTGGGCTGCGACAACATGACCATGATCATCATTGGCTTCCTCAGGGGGCGCACCAAGGAGGAGTGGTATGAGGAGATCGCTCGGCGGGTCGCCAATGGTGACGGCCCCTGCGCCCCTCCTGAATACGGTATGGACCAGTCACCTTGATCGGCTCTTGTTTGCCCCTTTACCCTTTCCCAACCCCCAAGCATGTTCTGTGTGAATATTTCCAGTTGGAGCGTTCGTTTAGATGCACCAAGCAAAGCATAACTAATACATATTGTGTTGCCCGCTTCTAGCTGAGTTCCGAGGCCCCGGAGTGCATCATAACTTCGATGATAGTGACAGCGGGTATGATGTTGAGGAGCACAACAAGGCCGCTGCGGGCGGAAAGAGCTTCGGCATCGGCGGGTACAAGGGCCGCATCATCTTCCTTGGCGACGGCACCGAGGTCCTCACAGACGCCGACGACACCGACATGTTTGACAACGCGGACGAGGACAAGGATCTGGCTAGCCAAGTTGCCAAGAGCGGCGAGGCATCCAAGGAGGAGGGAGAGTCAAAGGAGGCCGAGAAGTCGGAAGAGAAGAAGCCCGAGGTAAAGGCGGAAGACGAGAAGAAGGATTCTTGAGGAGCTAGGGGGAGTAGCGAGCTAGCGAGTGTTTGAGTGAGCGGGTGGTTTTTCCGGCTGTTCATCTGTCTGTTCTGGGAAAGATAAACGATAAGAGGACAGAGGACAACTGCTGCTACTGCTACTACACTCTGCTCGCTGCTGCTACTACTACCGCCAAGGCACCAGCCTACGTCTCGAACGTCAACTGCTGCTGGTATCCGGCGCAGGCACAAGTACCGGGTGGACGAATGGATGGATGGATTCATGGAATTACTTCTTTTTTCTTGTCATTACGGGTAGTCGGTTGGCTGGTTGGTGTAGCTGTTGGTCGTCATGTCATGTCATGTCATCATCTTCGTCTGTGTGCGTGTCTGTGTATGCGGAAGCGAAGCGATGGGTATTAGGAGGTATGGAATGGAAGGGAGGGAGGGAGGGAGATGAGGGGAATAGAAATGGGAAATGGTTGAGTACGTGCGTGGGTTAGTCGGTTGGCTGGTTGATGAAATTGATGGGCTTCTCTCCCGATTCCGCGAAGACTAAGGTACCAGGTATGACGAACAATGGAATACGAAATTTGATAAAGCGTAGAGTGTTGTTTTTGTGGTATGGCGTGGATACGTATGTGTGAGTACCTACGTATGTGTGGATGTGTGGTTGGGAGTTGGGGGGTGCCATTCAGGAGAAAATCCACTCAACTCGATGTGCATTGATAACATGATTCTCTCCACTGCAGAGGGAGACAGAATAAACGAGACCGGAGAGGGGCCATCCCTCGAGCGGTCAACTCAATATACAATCCCTTTTGAGGGGATACCCACTCCAAGGGGGATTTGCAATGCTAGCATTACACAGGTCATGATGCGCTTCTTGCGCTCTCTAATATACAAAATCTCATCTCTTCCTAGTCCGTTGGCATCTCGCCGACGTCCGTTTTACCCTCCCCCGACGCGGGCTGTTTCGCCTTCGCGCGTATGCTATACATCCTTCGACGGCCTAGACGTCCGCCCGGTTGCGACATCCGTTTCCTACCCGGGGCTGATATCATCCGGGAGCGGGTTACTCTCCCCCGTACACTTCTCGGCATGGAGCCCACCCTTTTGGCCCTCGATGCCCTGAAACTGATCCTCTTGGCCCTCAACCTCTGCGAGCGCCCTCTCTTTCTTAGCTGCAAAAGCAGCGGCGCCTGCTTCGATAAAGCCCCATCCCTGACTTCAGCCTTGAGAAGCAACCTGCTAAGCGGAACTTCCTTCGCATTCACCATCTCGCCGAGTTTCTCGATACCCCGCAGTATCCGATCCATCACCGCCGCCGTGGTCTCTGCATCAACGGCATACTTGCTTTCAGCGAGCCTGCCCTCGGGCGCGGGGCGTAAGATATGTCGTACGCCGCCCTTGCTCAATACAGGCTGTGGGAACAAAGCCTGTACGAGTCTTTGCTGTTCGGCTTCGCTCAGGCCGCCTTGGATATGGCAAAAGAGTTGTTTGACCTTCGCCCGCGCCATCTTCTGCTCCTTCGTAGTCTCCCCGCGTGGGGACGAAGGTAATGATCCCTTCACCAGACTCCCAACTCGCCATCGCATGTGGTATGTCGTGAGTTTGTGGAGCCGGGCATATCGCCAAACCATACCCAGCATGATCGGTCGCTTCCTGTTGTATATCAGCCTGAAAACCTCTCGGAGTGAGCTGTCGTCGATTGCCTGACCGTGGCGCTCAAACAGACGAAGGAATTTGATGGCCCAGCGCAGGCTCCCGAGTATCCTGCAATGCGCCATGGCGGTGCTGAACGTGACTTCGCTGGGCTTGGCCGTCTTGGATGCGAACATGAGGTTGACGATTTTGTACATGTCGTCCAACTTCCCGTAGCGGCCGTACCCCTGCAGGATCTTGTTGGCCGAGTAGTGACCTAGCCATCGCGGGCCATACAAGGCGGTTTGACTAGCGACAGAGGTCTCTAAGTTTTGCTTGAGCTGAATGGCGCGGTACACGTCGTGATCGGCTAGGGAGCTGGCCATCTCCGTCACCATCCCGGGCATATCTAGGAGACCCCTCCGGTGCATCATCGACAAAATGTACCGTCTTATTTCCTCGACCTGGATGAGACGGAGAATGAGAACCCAGGTCCGCGGGGAGGCCTGCAGTTGGAGACGCGCCATGTACTCGAGACATCTGTGAGCCCTTGCCAAGTCACTTGCTTGCACTGCGCCCAGCAGGACAAGATTCATGACCTGAGTGTCCAGCATCATCCGGCGTCGACCCATCACCCGGAAAATCTCCCAAGATTGATGCAGCGTCGTTGGGCTTCTGGGGCTCAGGTACGCGAGAGCCATCTTGAAAGCATCCAGAGATGCAACAGCAGCGGCCTCTTCGTTGCGGAAGACGCTAGCCAAACACTCCACAACAGCGTTCTCGTAGCCCTTGTCTTCGTGCAGCTCGCTCATGACCTTCGGCGGTATCCGATGGCACGTCAACAGAGCCACGAGCTGACCAACCGTCTCCTCCGTCCATGTCTCAGGCACCGGCAAACCCCCGAGACTCCCGCCATCCTCCCGCGGCCGCCCAGGAAAGTCGGCAAGAGACCTCTCCAGATCGACCAGCGGCTCCTGCGGCCAGGCTATCAAAAGCTCCACCCCGCTGTGCAGCAACGTGCCCTCTCCATCCCCAGACACCCCCATGACCGTGACGCGGGCATCACGCCTCAGAATCTCCTCAACCACGACCCTCGCAGCCACCGGCTCCCCAGAAAGCTCAACAACTCCCTCCACAACCTCCGCCCGACACCCATTCCTCGCCGCAACCTCCTCCACAAACCCCACCCCATTCCCCGTCAAGCAATAAGGCGCCGCAGGCGGCGCAATCCGATAGACCGCAAACTCCATCCCCGAAACATCCTGCGTCCACCGATTTAGCAGCTCCAGCGTAACCCTCCAGTCCGGAGACTCCCTATACCGCGTGCCCAGCCTCCGGCCCTCCAGAATCTCCTGCCTGACCATCGCGCGACGGATCTTGTTGGCCTCGTGGTGCGTCTCCCGCCGGTTGGGGTACACCGTCATGGGCTTGATCAAGACGGACTCGTTCGGATCGGTGCGGCGGACGCCGAGCCTGGCGAGGCGGTCGTAGAATCCGAGCTCGGGGACGAATGCATGGCGGACCGGCGGGCTGCGCGGGGGGGTGTTCGAGGCATCTTCGTTACTTTGGGGCGGTGGATTTTCCGTGCGGGTCGGTGTCGAGGTCGGCGGGTTGATCACGGTCGATTTCCCCGATGGCAAATCTAGCTGGCGCGACCGGGAATTGGAGACATCTTCGTCAGGCCGAAGCGACGAGTTTTCGGTGTGCGTCGGGATCGAATTTGCGCTCAGAGTAGAGGTCGAGGTTGAGGCCGACGATAGGGATCGGGTGCTGCCGCCCCTGGGAATCGCAGAGAGTCTTCTGCTCGCAACATCTGGCAGCCGCAGGACTCTCCAGGCTTGATAGACTCCCAGGGACATTTGCTATGACGGCGGCATTTCTAGTTGCTTTGTGGATCGACGCTCACCGTTGCCAATGCACCTGCGTCGAATATGGCTTCTGGCTTGCGACTTTGACGTTGCTGCAGGACGCGAAATTTCATCTGGGAAAAAAAGACTACTGTGTAGGAATCGCGCTGGCCCCACCAACCCCTGCGACTTGCGGTTCTTGCCTGCCGGGAAGCCAAGCATTCGCATACTCCACTGTTCGGCCCCAGGTCTGAACTCCCCTGAACGCCAATAGCAGTACCCAGCAACCAGACACCTCCCAGGTGCACCGTCTCGCGTCCCGGCACATTCGTCCCGTATCATATTATTGAGTTAATTCATTTTCCAATTACGCCGCGTCGGTCAACTATTTAGGGTATAAGGTAGGTATGGATAGGGCATCATTCCCCCTGGACTTCACTCCACTTCATTTCACTGCAAGAGCAGACTCTCCTCGCCCAGCACCCCAAACAGCTCTTCAATCTCCTTCGCCACTCTCTTGAGCTCCTCCGCAACTTGTCCCGTCACGAGCGCGTACGCGTACAGTAGGGCATAATCCCTCTCCTCTACCGTGACATGCGCCAATGCCCCTAGCACGCCCTGCCCCCCCTTCTTACTTGTCTCGCCCTCTGGTAAGGGCACATGTTCCTTGCGGAACTGGAAGATCTTCCCCAGTAATCTGTCTCGCGTGCCAACAACGCTAGGCAACGCGTCCGTGAGCGGGTATTCCAGCATCAGCGACGACGCAAGCACCTGAAACACGTGGCAGATGCGATCGCAGAGTTGAGCCCGCTCATCGGCCGTGTACAGCAGAAGCGCCCGCTCGCCGTCAGTCAAGCGCCCCTTACGCTGAGTGACGAGAGACATGGCGTAGAATGCGTCAAGGATGCGATTCGTGCAGCGCATGAGCCGGGCCGACTGTTCCGAAGGAAAAGGTCCACGAAGCTCGAACTCGGATGCTGCACTGTTGCGAAGGACGTCAAGACGCGCCGCGTATTTCTGCAGCGCCTCCTGTTCACCCGAGCGCAGGTATGAACGACTGCAGTCGCTGCGCAGGAGAATGGCCAACGGGCCACGCTTCCAGATCAAACCCATCTGTAAGTAGAGCATGCTGAGGCCTTCCTTGAACTTCTTGCGCGCCGAAATGGGCCAGATCAACCGGCAGACAATGAGACCCCACAGGATTCCTGCCGTGACGGCGAAGAAACGGTGGCGCACGATCTCGCCAATAATAGGGTTCGTTCCACCTTCGTCGTCATCGTCGTCTTCGACTGACTGCGACAAGCTGTATGCGTAGAGGGTCGAGACATTATACGCCAGCAACGTTATGCGGCCTAGTGGCGCCTTGCCCCGTGCTACTATCATCCAGAAGCTCCAGAACGCCACAAACCAGCCCATGATGATGAGCCCCATAGCGTTGCCTTGCGTCACATTCCAATTGACGAGTGTTGCGCTCACGCCGATCAGAGTGCCCATAAACCTCGCCCAGCCAGTCGTATTGGATGCGCCAACAGTCATAGAACACACGATCATGAACGACAAGAGGCCCCACTCGCCTCTCCAGTGCCGGTAGAGTTCCCTAGTCTGCGGGATGAAGGAGAATGTGGCCCACAAACAGGCTCCAATGCCGACTTTCAATCCAAAACGAACTATCCACAAGTCAGCAGCTACCTCTCTACCCTAGAAGGTGGCACTTACTGTCGTCCCTAGCCACTTTTCTGATGAGTCGAAGAAACTTTCGGGAAAGCATCGAGACGATCTTGCTGGCCTGCGGCGCGGCATCCCAGTTGTACGTGTCCCTGCGAGAGATCATGGTATCCGGAATCCCTCTCGGAATCGCCGTCTTCTTGATCGGCCTGATAAGATTCTCTGTCTCTTCGTTGTGGTACGGAATGAGGTGGTATTTTCGATCTTTGCCGTCTTTCCACCATTTCATCCAGTTCCAGCTTCGAGTTTTGTGCTCGCTGGCGTGCTTAAGGTCATCGAGTACATCGAGGTACTTTTGCATCTCCTCTCCAAAACTTTGCAAGCTGAAACTGAAGTGGCCGCACGCAGCAGCCACCTCCTCGAAGTCGGCCTGGATTCTCTCGGTCCTGGCCCGACCAAATTCCAAGTTCTTGTACAGGTCTTCAAGGGCATTCGCCCTCGCCGCGTTGAAAAGGCTCAACGCATCGGTGAGACTCTGGCGAAAATGATCGTTGACAGTGATCTTGTACTCTGGAGCGGATCCAAATGGCGGCTCACGCAGCACTTCAGATAGCGTGAAGGCCAGAGACTTCATGGATGGCCCCAGAAGCGTGATGAAATGTTCGAAAATATCGGAAGGGTTGCGGAACGTGGGCGCATCCCGAGCCCCATCAACATCATCTCGCCCGTAACGACACTGGTTCCTCTCATCATTGCTTTCATCGGATGCCTCATCGATCGACGACAGAGTGAGAAATCGATCCTTGCCATTGTTACTGTTAAGAACCGCTGATATCGATCTTTGTGTCGTGGGTGACATGGAAGGGGATGTTGGTGGCGAGTATGTTCCTAACGGTCCCATAGACTCGTTCAAGAGCGCGAACTGCGTGTTGGCCGCACTCCGCAACCCGCCAATAGATTGCGCCAAAGTTTCCATTGAGCGTACTACCGCCCTGTCCAACTGGTAGAGCTTCTCGTGGCCTAAGAAGTAACGTTCGAACTTGGCTTCGCGCAGATTCTTAGTCAGCTGAGGATAGACAGCCGCGTATGCCGAAGTCGCCGCCGAAAACTCCGATGAGAGCAAGTCGTCTTCGGACCCGCTGAGGAAGCCGCGGGTGATCATGGAGAGCATGTCGCCCAGCGATGCTGAGGCCTTCGTCATCGACTGGCGCAGCAGATCGGTGGCCCGGACCCTCCAGATCAACAGGTTCACGGCCGTCGTTATTGCGACAGCCATGACCAGCATCTTGAAGATCTGAACAATCTTTTGGTTCGAAAATACATGGCTGAAGACCGCTGTCTCTTTGGTGACAACGGCAATGATGGCCAAGGAGGCGAGAGTGCTCCCGACGTCAACGAGGGGGTTGTTCATCTTCTGCTTGACCCATCCAATGCCACCAAAGCCGCCGCCAATAAACACAGCCAGGGTGATCGCATGAGCCAGCGGGACCATCTTAAAGGTGCTGCCGAAGAGGACGGACGTGCACATGGACAGGATCGAGACGGTCTCGGCGTATGCGATGGCGACCAGGGCAACGAGGATGGCCTCGATCATGGAGCCCGCCGTCCTAGCCGGGTGGAAGTAGACCGTGATGGTGGCCACCACGTGCTTACCGTCGGGCTTTCCCAGGTACTCGGAGATGGGCTCTAGGAAAGTCGCCAAGCTCGCCAGAGTGTATGCGATGGTGCACTTGAGCACGCCATGTCCAGTTGGCGAGTCCAGCCACTGGATGAACCGGACGACGCCGGCGCGGATTTTATTCGTCGCAGCATGCGATTGCTCCGACAGCGATTGACGCGCTGAGTATAGGGGCAAGGTCGTGCTGCCGTCCGGTCCATCCGTCTGGTCAGACCGGCGCAGCGTGAAATGGCGACGGGAGCGCTCGCCCGTCGTGGGGATGATGAAGGTGCCATTGCGGAGTTTCTGTTGCGGGAAACCCACGATTAGCATGGGCGCGGCGTCGGGAATTGGATAGGACAAAGAGGGCAATTAGGAGCGCAACTCACGCTTCTCTTCGAAGGCCGGCTGGGCGGCCATTGGCCCGCCGAAGGGGATGCTGAAGCAGAGCTCATGGCAAGCCGTGCGTGCTTCCACCAGCCCAGCGCATACGCATGTTCGACAGGAAGCCCTCCGAGAGAGGTGTGCGAAGCTCGAGAAAGTTGGCCTATAAATGCTGCAACGCTAGGGGTTGCAAAGGGAGACTAAGGAACGCAGAGGTTCACGGGAACAAAGTTGGGTGGCGTGACGGAAACTTGGAGTTGACCAAGAAATCCAACCTTTAATGCTGCTGCTTGAGGTTGCAGCAAGCACCCCGAGAGCTGCTGCTGTGGCTCGCTCTTGGCGGCATGGAAACCCAAGACAAGGCGCGCTTTCCCGTTCGGGTGACGCGCGGGGGACGTTTTTAACGCTACGTCCACGTACTGCGGGGTCTCGATAAGCTCCAAAACAGCGCCATCTGCTGCAAGTTGACAACCCTGCGACGTAGCTGTGTGGAGGGGCCAGCGAACGAGCAACGAACAGCACTCGAATTCCATGACACACTTTGTCTTATCTCGGACCGGACATTAAGCTCTCTGGCTCCTCAAGCGTAGCAGTTTCCAGAGTTAGTTATCAGAGGTGCTTCTTGCCAAGGACTGTCTATTTTGTTGATAATGAAGCTTACACACAGTCTTTTCCCAATGCGTAGCCAACGGCTCTGGGCCATCTACAGGATGGCGTCGACCTGGCGGTTCGCACCCCTGGGCAACCCCGCGAGAACAATGGTCCAAGGGCGCAAGCTCGAGGGGATCGTCTTCGATGTGATGGCACACTCTGGTGAGTCGCACTGTAATTCTGCGTTTTCCGGTCGGGCCTGTCCTGTCAAGGCAATTGGCGTCCTTATTTCACTCCTTTGCCCATCCCGATCTCTATCCTCTTTGTCCATGCGAACGGAAAGGGGGTATAAGTCAGGATGATACACCTCGATTTGGAAAAATCGACATCTGAAAGGAGAGAACAGGCAATAGAGCTGCACCAAAAACTACCTACGTATAATTTCAGCATGCATACTAATTAACACACTCGATAGTGAGCCCCAGAACTACATGTTCGCGGAGATGCGCTCAGCCTTGGGCATCCAAAAATCCCAAGACATCCTCGATCATGTCTACTCCCTCCCAACCCCTGAGGACCAGCACGAAGCCATGGAGCTGATCCGCAACATCGAGAGAACAGCGTACGTCTTATGCCTTTGAAACCCCTTCAACTTCTTCAACCTCCATCAACTTCCCCTCCTCGACTCACCCTCATCCCCTTTCCCCCCTTTCAACTCCCCACCAACATCAACACTTCGACATACAGTACCGCACTAACACCCCCTAGAATGACAACGCAAGTCGCCCAACCAGGCCTCACCCAACTAATGACCTACCTCGACGCCCGCGGCATCCGGAAGGGCATCTGCACCCGCAACTTCGACGCCCCGGTGCACAACCTCCTCTCCAAATTCCTGGATGGGTCCGTCTTCCACCCCATTGTCACCCGTGACTTCCGCCCTCCCAAGCCCGATCCCGCCGGCATCCTCCACATCGCGCGCAGCTGGGGCCTCGTCCGGCGCAGCACCGCCGAAGCCGGCGTGCCCCTCGCAGAGGAGGTCGAAGCCTCCCGGCCTGCCGAAACAACCCAGGACGCCGCGGACGGGCTAGTCGCGACAGAAGAAGGCGAGGAAGTCGCCGACGCGGGCTCGCTCATCATGGTAGGGGACAGCATCGACGACATGACGGCGGGCCGCCGAGCAGGCGCCAAGACAGTCCTGCTAGTAAACGACGTAAATCGACACCTCGCCGACCACGAGCACACAGATCTGGTCATATCGCGACTGGACGAGCTGATAGACGTTCTCGAGAAGGGCCTCCTGTGAGAGAGCCAAACAGACAGAACAGCCACTCCATATTCATCTAGGTAGAATATATGCCATCAAAGGGGTGAACCAAGTCCTCCCATCCTGCCCATTCCACCCCGCGATTGCCTCTCCCAAAAAGGCACATAGCCATAGGTACAGAAGGGGACATCCAAATCGCTCTGTCCAACCCACAGAGCCAAAAAATGCACTGCCCTGTGTTGCTTCTGAAGGCTAATTCAATGGATCCTTGATATTGTTGTCGTCGGTTTCTCAGGACGAAGTGGGCGCTCCCAATGTTTGCTCGCAGAGCACAGGGAGAACATCACACCACCTTGATTGACGCTGACATGATGCAGGACATGACGCCCGATAAATGCTGTAGATGGCCGAGCGCAGATAGCCGGCCGAAGATGAGAACCGAAAAGAACACCAACATGGGAAATTCAACACCAATGTCGCGAGGCACCCGGAGGGGGGAAGAGTGAAGAAAAGTAAGAACAGCTGCCGCAAAATGAAATGTTTTATGTTGAGCAATGAATAATATTTTATGCAAAGAAATAACTCCTCATACGAGTCTATCCTGCCATTGCAGACGCAAGATTAATATGCCCCGTTCAAACTCGAAGTGATGGTCGCTTGCCGCCGGGGGTCCCTCTTCGCGTCATCCCCTGAGCCCTGTCGTCGCGAAGGTGGCGGAGGCAAGGACCCAGCTGGAGAAGCCGGTCGCATCGGGAGGGAAAAGGCAGGTCTGCCTGCGCTTTGCGAAATCGAAGCACCAAGGGGGCGCTCTTCCGCCGGGGCTTGCCGCCCATATCGGGGGGCCGAGCTCGTCGGTGTTACTCGCGATCCCAGTCCCGAATGTACAGACGGTCCACCTGAGCGGCCAGACCCGTCTGGTCCACGTGTCGGGGATCGTGACGGTACGCTGCCATGTTGGTCACGAGGTGACACTAAAGTCCCCAAAATGGGTATCTCACCTGAAGTGGGAGTCTGTTCTGTCTGAGTTAGGTATGTGGGTGAATCGGTCGACCGCAAGAGCTCCTGAGTCGCCGGAGAAAGTTGGGGTGCGAGATGGGATTTCCGGTTGTCCCGGTCCATCAGCCCGCACGCCCATTCTTTCAGGTCAACTGGTGTTCTCTTAGCGGCCTGAACGAACGGGTCGCGGTCCTGAGAGTGTTAGCTTGGTTCTGGGGCACGTCAAGGGGGCGAGGAGCTTACGAAAAGCTCTTGAGGAGTTGGCCGCTTGTCAGGCGACTTGTGCAGACACTTCTGGATCATGTCGTCCAGGATCTGCGGGAACGCGTCGCTCTTTGGGAGCCTGGGCGCCGGCTCGTGGACAATCTGCTGAAGCAAATCAAGAATTCCGGCGGGTGCGCTCTCGGCGTCAGACAACTGCTCACTCGCAGCAAACGGAAACTTGCCAATAGCCAGTTCCATAATGGACAAGCCGAAGCTCCATACATCCGACTTGACCGTGTACTTCTCGCCCTGGATTCTTTCCGGAGCCATGTAGGTAGATGTGCCGACAAAGGTATCAGCGATAGAGTTGATGAGTTCTCCAGACACACCGAAGTCGCAAAGCTTGATAGAGCCTTTGGAGTTGACCAGGATGTTGGAGGGCTTAATGTCTCGGTGCATAATGTGATGCTTGGAGTAGAGATATGTCAGGCCGCCAAGCGTCGCCTCGGCAATCTTTCCCAGCACATCCACACGAACGGGTCCGAACACTCGTGAGACTCGGTCGAGAGAACTGTCAACTATTAGAACGAGGCCAGCGTGGGAGGTGCGGGGTGAAGGCCATACCCAACATCCATGTACTCCATGCACATGATCACGTCGTTGTTTTCATTGAGGAATGCGCCATAGAAGGTGACGATGTAGTCCGAGTGGCAGCCATGCATGATTTGGAGTTCACGGACGATGCGCTTGCGCATCTCTCGCTTGGCCTCGACGTGTATGATCTGTTGTTGGGTTAGGAGTCGTCTCGGATACACAAGCCACTCCGTGAGCCTGGCGTCAATGACGTACCTTGCGTGCCATCACCGTGTTCGTTGGGATGTGTCTGACTTTGCTGACCGTCCCGCCATTGCCGGCGCCCAAGTCCTTGATTATTTCCAGATCATCAGGCCTCAAGTCCAAGTTGAACTCGATTCCAATTTCCAGCTGCGCCGCATTATCGTCCTTCTGTCCTGGGGCGGGCCCCAGGTTGGCGTTCTCGGCGGTCGGGGGAGGTTTTGGAGCGGCAGGAGTCAAGGCGAGGCCTTTGACGTTCTTGCGCTTCATAGAGCGCGGAGCGAATCCGTCAGCCATGGGGGGCGATTCGGGAAGCTGGGCCCAATCGTGTCGAAGACGCGGCGGTAGGAGGACCTGCTGGGTTTCCTGTTATTACTTCCTGGGCGCCGTGGCGTTTCGCATTCGTCGACGGAATGGTGTGCGTTTGCAATGATTCTCTGGTTGTGAGGGCGGTAACGGGCTCTCGTTGCGTCCCGAAGCGATGTTAGACTAACCCCGTCGACGTGTGGGGAACACCAGTGCGCTGCGCCTGGAGTGCCAGGCGACGTTGACAGTGATGTTCGATAAGATATGTCGCTGTGCAAATGTCGCGGGTCGAGAACCGAGAGGCGGTGACGGCTCGGGAGTTGGGCGATGGTAAAGCCGGGAGAGGGAGACTTCGGACGAAGCGCCGTCTTATCAGTCCCTGGACGTGTTCGGGCGGTTGCGACGAAGGGACGGTATCGCGGGGGCGTAGTTATGCTTAAGCCGGATAAGCAACCGCCAACCAGGGCACTCTCAGAAGCAGTTTAGTGAGAGAGATGGGAATCGCCTCCTGAAAATTTGGGGAAGGCGATGCTGCTGGCAGTTCTCGCGGAATCTTGGTCAGTCAGTGTGGGGAGATGGTGCTGCTGCAAGAGAAGAACATGGCACAAAGGAGGGGTGTTCCTGATTGCAAGGGCATGGTTGCTGCTGCAAGGATAGGGCTCGACGGTCCCGCCAGACCCAGTGCGCTTTTCACGTCTGACACTGATCTAGCTTCAGTCAGGCCTTCGAAGTTGGGCGTCAAGAGCCATCCCTTACGCCCGACAACATATGGCGCAAATCAATCTATTCGCTTTTCTCTCCCGAGTGTGTTCCACTGTCAAACAGGCTTTTTGCTCTGCCTGGCGCCCTGGCAGCTCTCTGCGATGCTCCAGATGCTTTGGACACAGTTAGAGCAAGGTCTAGTTCACACGGTGAGGCCAGAGCTTTGGATGTGGGGAGAATTGAGGGGCAGGCGGGAGTTACACATCCAGACCGTCTCCTCAAGATGAACCCAGCAACTTTCTGGGCTATTCTCGTCAGATGGATATCGTTGGAATGTCCACAGCAAGCTCTTCTCCAGGCCCGAAGCGTGCAGAAGCTAGGTACTCAGGAGCGCGTCTCCAAAACGCACCGCACGATCCCAGAAGCATCTCGTCGCATGCCCAGAAAAATAGGGGAAGGCCAGCGACTTGGAGGGGCAACCTTGGTTAAAGCACCAACTATGGCAAAACAAGCCTGCGTCTCATGTGAGCATGCGCCAACCACAACGAGCCGCCAATGGCCTGTCGATTGGAAGGTAGGGAAGCGCGGATTCGAACCTGCTCAGGAGCAGAAGCCGGGATGTTGCTCTGTCCAGTCCAGGCGTGTATGGCGCGCATCAAGGATTGGGTTGGCCGAGGACAGGCGAAGCAAAATGCTCAACTCCCAAGCATTTGGCACCGTCGACAAGATTAGCACAGGAGGCAACGAAAAGCACCTTGCGCCGGGTCCTCCCCGTGCCTCCGGCTTCCAAGCGCCGGGCAAGCCACCGCGCTCAAACCGAATCCTGCGGGACCATTTGTAGAATAGCCGCCGAGAGTCCAACATCAAGAATCTGCACACAAAATGCGACGTACGTTGATCTTGACTCTAATGTGGCAAACGCGACTCGTTCCCATCCCAAAAGGCAGTGTTTTGGTCTTGTTTCCCATCCCTCAACGTCCGCTGGCAAGGGCCTCCCTAGTTGCCCCAGATTCTCCTTCGCGGCAACGGCGACAGCCAAAGCCTGCCGGGAGGAGAACGGCCCACAGCCCACCAATGGAGTGAACAAAAAATCGAAGCATCTCTTGGGGCTCCTGAGCGTGACTCAACTGATGCCTAAGAAATTCGGTGACTGCTCCTGCATGGAAGGGATGGAAACGTGCATAACGGTCGGATAACATGACAGTGAGAAGAACATAAGGTCATTCCAATAGTCATTCCAAGCTAAAGATAAGCGATGTAGCAACTATATAAGATGCGGGTGAGAGCGCCCGTTTGTGTGTCAGGTCGTCGATCAGGAAGCTCGAGAGAGCTTCGAGAAAGAGGACTGTGGTCGGCGCTGCCTGGCTCAGAGAAATCTAACGCACAGGCCATCCCATAAATCTTGGCGCAGCAGAGGAGCAGTCAGCAGAGCGGCGCGCGAGGCTGAACGCGTTGGGGTGTGGCGCGTGGCGCAATTGGCCAAAAATTCGGAGCCTTTGAACTTCAGCCCGCGGCATCTTGGTAACCTTTCGGGAAGCTCCATTGCTCTTTGATAACTTTGCCCTTTGCGATTTGGGTGCGCTGTCTTGCTTTTCCCTCCTTCATCAAACTTCTGCGCCTTTGTACTCGGTAGCAGGCATTTCTATCATTGCAGCCCGAGTCGCGAGCGACAAATCCCTTCGCAACTGTTTTATTTGAGCCCCGCGAGTCGCGAAATCGCGAAATAGGCAGTCACGATGAGCACCAGCATGCGGGACCTCATCGATGGGGAGGCGATGCTCGACGACGAGGAAGACGATGAGTCTTTCAATGGTGAGGAGGATGAGGACGACGTCATCAAGCCCCGCAGAAATAAGGAGCCAGCAGTCGATGATTCCAGCGAAGAAGACGAGGACGACGAGGACGAAGAGGAAGCCAGAAGGGTGCGCATTCTTGTGCCAAAGTGCGCTGTGCAACGCCATTGTACTGATTGGTCATTTGCTGCCTAGATTCGAGAAGGCTTCATCGTCGAAGATGAAGATGACGAAGAAGGCGACTCAGATGACCGCGAGCGTCGCAAGGAGAGAAAGAAGAAGCGTCGTCGTGCCGAACGCGAAGAGGAAGAGCAACTTGACGAGGACGATCTTGATCTCATCGGAGAAACCATTCCGGAGTGGGAGCGGAAATCGCAGACACAGGTTGGTATGGCCACCCGCGCACCGCGCCGTTTGCTAACGCACCTGCGACATTCAGCAGACCAAGTTCAAGAGATTGAAGCGAGGTCATAGGGATGAGGATCGCCGCAACGAACGGCCTGGTCTCGCAGAGATATTTTCCGACGATGATGAAGAAGCCGCGGACGAGCGACCCTACGGCCGATCTGCCCATCGGGCTGGCGTCGACGAATTCGACGACTTCATTGAGGAGGATTACCCCGAGGACGACGAAGAGCGAATCCAGCGCCAGGAAGACTTGGAGGTGGCCCGTCCCAAAGATAGAGGCCTAGGAGTCGACACTGCCGGTCTGGACAAGGATGCTCTCGACGACATGGCGGCTATCTTCGGCGATGGCGAGGAGTACGACTGGGCTCTGCAGATGGAGGAGGAAGAGGAGGACCGGCAACGGGAGGAGCAGGCAATTGAGCTCAAGGACGTCTTCGAGCCATCGCAACTTACTGAGAAGCTGCTCACCGACGAAGATAACGAGATCCGTGCCAACGACGAGCCGGAGCGCTTCCAGCTAGACCGGAAGCCCTTCAAGAACCTCAACTTCTCCGCGGATCACTTCAGAGAGGAGACTCGGTGGATCACCAACCTCATGTGGCCGAAGAAGCAACTCCGTAGCGACCTCCACAGCCCGTTTACCAAGGCCATCGGCAAAGTTTTGGAGTTCTTCATTGTTGAGGGTGTTGAAGTTCCGTATGTCTTCCAGCATCGGCGAGACTACCTTATCCACCCCAAGAAGGTCAGAACCCAGAGCAACCACGACGATCCCGATGCCCCTGAATACACCGTCGATGCGGAGAAGCTGCTCACTCAGGATGATCTGTGGCGCATTCTCGAGCTCGACATCAAATTCCGGTCTCTGGTGGAGAAGAGGAACTCTCTTGAAGCTTCATACAAGAAGCTCAGGGAGGAATCGGGAGTCGAGGACCCAATTCTGGAAGAGATGACACGTCATGCAGCGACCATGGAAGAGCTCCAGGACCTGCAAGACTACCTCAACTTCGAGTACTCGGCACAGCTGAAAGAAATCGCCGCCATCAGCAACGGTGGTAGAGAAGTGAAGCGGCCAGGGGCTAAAACGGCCATCTTCGAGCGCATTAGGAAATCGAGAGCCAACAACCTGGTACGCGCGTACGGCATTTCTCCCGACCGTCTGGCTCAGAACGCCCTCCGAGAGGGAAAGAAGGTCTCCTCAGAGGACGATTCCAAGCTGCCCCTTGATCTCGCAGACACCCTGGTAGATGGTGACTTCGCCACGGGCGACCAGGTCATCAGTGCGGCCCGGCAGATGTACGCCGAGCAGTTGTTTGTCAGCCCGCGGATGCGAAAACATTTCCGGATCAACTACTACCAGATGGGCTGGGTAAGCTGCCGGCGGACAGAAAAGGGCTTGCGAAGAATCGACGAGGCGCATCCTTACTACGAGATCAAGTACCTCGTCAACCAGACCATTAGGGATCTTGCTGTGCGACCCGAAATTTTCCTCAAGATGATGAAGGCTGAGGAGGAGGGTCTCGTTGAAGTCAACCTGACGCTCGAGAATGAGCGGGAATTCAGGCGACAACTGTATAGCGAGTTTGCCTCCGACAACTTCAGCGATCTTGCGGATGCCTGGAACGCGGAGCGGCAAAAAGTACTCGATGTTGCTTTTGCCAGGCTTGAGAAGGTCATCACAAAGGGCGTCAAGGATTCTCTCCGAACGGCATGCCAGGAAGAGCTGCTCAAGACATGTCGGGAAGAATACTTCAAGAGGCTCGACCAGGCCCCTTTGAAACCTAAGGGCATGATGCTTGGCACTATGCCCCGCGTGCTGATTTTGTCCAACGGTATGGGCGATCCCAACCGGGACCCCATCTGCTGGACTTGGGTTGAAGAGGACGGCAGAGTGCTGGAGCATGGCAAGTTTCTCAACCTGGGACGTGACGAGAATCAACGCGATGCATTCGCCGAGCTCGTGAGGCGAAGACGTCCTGATGTGATTGGCATTGCCGGCTTTTCGGCGGATACAAACCGGTTGATCAAAGATGTTGAGGGTCTCATCAGCGAGAAGAACCTCATGGGTCCAGAGTACGACGACCCTGATACGAACGAGTACCGAAGCGACCTGCTGGAAGTCATCATTGTCAACGATGAAGTGGCACGTCTGTATCAGGACAGTCCCCGCGCTGTCGCAGAGCACCCGACGCTGAACCCCCTCACAAGATACTGCATCGCCCTCGCCAGGTACATGCAAAACCCCATGAAGGAGTATGCTGCTCTGGGCAAGGACGTCACGTCGCTTCTGATCCACCCCTATCAGCGTTTCCTTCCGCAGGACAAGCTATACAAGCATCTCGAGACGGCCATGGTCGACATGGTCAACCTAGTGGGTGTGGATATTAACGATGCCGTCGGAGACGCATATACAGCTTGTCTTCTTCCATACGTCGCCGGTCTTGGTCCACGAAAGGCCAGCTTGCTCGTCAAGGGCATCCACGCCAATGGAGGTGTGGTGACATCTCGCGATGAGCTCGTGGGTGATCCAGAACGACACAAGCTTCCTGTTCTCGGCCCTCGCGTGTGGAACAACTGCGCCAGCTTCTTGTTCATCGAGTACGACACGACCAACCCTGACTCGGACCCCCTGGACAATACCCGCATCCACCCCGAGGACTACGACCTCGCCCGCAAGGTGGCGGCAGATGCCCTTGGCCTAGACGAGGAAGATGTCAAGGCTGAGACGGACGAGAATGGTCCAGGCGCCATTGTTCGCAAGCTCTTCAAGGAAGACGAGCAGGAGAAGGTGAACGAGCTCATCCTTGAGGAGTACGCAGAACAGTTGGAGCGCGAGTATACTCAGCGCAAGCGTGCCACACTCGAGACAATCCGCGCCGAGTTGCAGGTTCCGTATGAAGAACTGCGAAAGAACTTTGCTCCGCTTCCTACGGACCAGATTTTCACTATGTTCACTGGTGAGACGAGGGAATCTCTCTGCGAGGGCATGATCGTCCCAGTCAACGTGCGTGTTGTCAAGGACGACTTTGCTATCGTCAAGCTTGACTGTGGCATCGAGGGTCGGATTGAGGCGCACGAAGTCTCGCATCGCCACTCTCTCAAGGATGTCCTGTCGAACAACCAGACAGCTCAGGGCAAGATCATCGATCTGAACCGAAAAGAGTTTGTTTGCAAGCTCACGATGAGGGAGGAAGAGCTGCGTCGGCCATACCGCAAGCACTTCGATCACGACCGTGGACAATGGGACTACCGGTTGGAAGACCAGGACAAGGAAGAGCTGCGTGAGAAGGACAAGATCACAGGCCGCACGCAAAGAGTCATCAAACATCCCCTGTTCAAACCATTCAACAGCACCCAGGCTGAGGAGTACCTTGGAGGGCAGCCAGCGGGTGAGGTGGTGATCCGACCGTCATCCAAGGGCAATGACCATCTCGCCGTGACGTGGAAGGTGGCAGATGGTGTTTACCAGCATATCGACGTGCTGGAGCTTCAAAAAGAGAACGAATTCTCGGTGGGCCGGGTGCTCCGGGTGGGCGGCAAATACAACTATTCGGATCTGGACGAACTGATCGTCGATCATGTGAAGGCTATGGCGAAGAAGGTCGATGAGCTCATGAGGCACGACAAGTTCCGAGCCGAGTCTCGCTCCGATCTTGGTAAGTGTCCGCCCAATACAGCATGCAATTTGCCGGACTAACACAGACTACAGAGAAATTCCTCAAGGTGTTCATCGATGCGAACCCCACACGGTCGGCCTACTTCTTCTGCCTAGACACTAAGCACCCCGGGTATTTCTTCCTCTGCTTCAAGGCAAGCCCCAACTCGCAGGTGATGTCGTGGAGCGTCCGGGTGGTGCCGCATGCGTACGAACTACTGAAGAGTCAGTATCCGGACATGAGGGCGCTCTGCAACGGCTTCAAGCTCAGGTACCAGAGCGAGATGCTGAAGATGCAGCAAGGAGGGCGGTAGGCTGGTCCTCGGCCGGAGAGAGGGGTTTCTGTGTGTATTTTATCAGCAGCAAAATGCGGTATGGAATGTTTGCTTTTTAGCGATCTGGTTAGGCAGCTGGGGGGTTGATGCATGGGGGTTAGTTGGGACTGAGAGCCCGTAGATTCGCTCGGTTATTCAACGTTGCAACGCTGCATGGTAGCGGTAAAAGAACCTAGAATGGAAATGAAATGGAAATGAATGGAATACTTGGTGGGGGTGATACTGGTGCTGATTACGGTTTTTGATGTTGATTGGAGTGATGGGGGAGTGTTTTGTTCGGGTTCAGAGAGGGCTTATTCAGGGTTATGAAAGGGTCTTGTCTCCGTTTCATTAGGGTTCCAAATGCTGTTCCTGAGTAGATTGAACCTTGAGGCTAGATGATGGGTTTACGGGCTTAGATTCATCCTTCGCCAAAGCCGGCCAAAAAACAACATAATGGGTTGAGGCTCAGCAAGGTATAATTGAAGTTGAGGGAAGTCGAACATCTGAAGGTTTCGATGTGACGCGGCAGTGTGGAGAGAGCCCAAATCCATGTCATGCCGAAGGTGAAATACGCAGCCAATCAGCGAGGGGCTCGGGCTGATAGGGCTGATCGGGAGGTGCTGACGTCCCCGCCCCGCCGTCCGCCGAGCACGCGTGCCTGGGTTGGGCTACGACACACCCTGTTCTCCCCGCCTCCACTGACCACCGAAAGACAAGACTCCGAGGCCGCCGACTGTATTCAAACTGCAAAACCTGGTGGATCAACGGCCATGCTGGCTTATCCTTGCGCACACCGAACTCGTTTTCCTCCCTTGCAGTAGGCGACGTCGCGACGCGGATTGAGCCATCCGGCGCATCCATCCACTGTTAGGGACTTGCAGTCACAACTCAAAAAATGGCGGGCATCGAGCAGCTCGAGATCCACAGCAAGGTATGTATGCACTGCAATGCGCCCGCCCACCCCGAGCGCGCCCGACTCCTGCTGCTCGCCCATTCCCATGCTAACAAGTGCTCAATGGCAACAGTCGTACATTGTTCGATGGGTCAAAGTAGATGAAGGCCATACGATCTCGTGGAGCGTCCAGCCGCACAAGAAGTCGATAAACTTTGCCATTGTCAAGCACCCCGGCACCGGCGCCACCAGCTTTGCGTCGCAGACGGGCGAAACAGCGACGACGACATCCGACCAGCAGACCGAAGGCTCCGCCGACCCGAAGGCAGGCCTCTTCGCCAGGAAGGACGCCAGCACGGCGCAGGACCAGCTCGCGAAGAAGGGCTTCATCCCCATCAAATGGCACGGCAAGTGTGAGGCCGACAAGGTCTCGGTGGGAACGTACGATGTCACCAGCGGCGGTATGTTCGGCCTGGTGTTCGACAACACCTTCTCCAAGCAGACCTCCAAGACGGCCACCTTCGTCCTCCTGACCTACCCGACGGGCGCGCCGCCGCAAACCGCACGCCACCTGCCGAACATGCAGGCCGGCCCCATCGCCAGCTCCAGCAGGACCAGCCTGGGAAAGCACAGCAGCCCCCGCCTGGGCGCCACCGCCTCCGAGTCGGTCGACAGCCTGCACAGCCATAACGCCGGCGGCGGCCGCGGTCTGTCCATCAGCGGGAAGAGCGAGGGCGCGGGCTCCAACTCGCACCACATGGGAACCCTCCACAAGCGGCGGCGCAAGAAGGGCCAAGGCTACGCGAGGCGCTTCTTCTCTCTCGACTACACGACGTGCACGTTGTCATATTATCACAACCGCAACTCGTCAGCCCTGCGCGGGGCTATCCCTCTGAGCCTGGCCGCCATCGCGGCCGACGAGAGGCGTCGGGAGATCACCATCGACTCGGGCGCTGAGGTGTGGCACCTGCGGGCGTCCAACCCCAAGGAGTTTAGCGACTGGGCGCGTGCCCTGGAGCGGGCCAGCCGGATCGCGCGGGGCTTGGAGGCGCTGGTGAGCGATGTCATCCCGGAGGCGGTACGCGCACTGCCGGGCGTGGCGGCGGCGGTCAAGGCCAACCCATTGGAGGAGGACCGGGAGTGGAATCAGGTAGAGACGCTCGTCAGCCGGGTTGTGGGAACCAGGGACGCTTTGAGACGACTTGTCAAGGACATGGCCGTCCAGAAGCACGCGAACAGCAGCCACGGGTCGCTGCTCTCGCCAGGTACACCCACGGTCCCGGAAGATTCAGACGGCTACTTCTCGCAACAACAACAGGCTGAAAAGAGGCCTTTCTGGAAGCGCAAGGCAAGTTCTTCTGCCTCTCCGCTTACACCGCAAGCGCTCCAAAGCGCCGTTGGCTCCAGTTTGGCCGTTCCGACCCCGTCATCAGCCACACTGGTGCTACCACAAAACGGCGCAAAGAAGGGTTACGGGCAGCTTCAGGGGGAGCGGAATACGTACGAACACTGCACGGCATTGCTGAACGACTTGGATTCGGTGGTTATGGAGTTTTCAAATCTCTTGTCCGCCAGCAAGCGAAGGAGAATGCCCGTCGCAGGCCCCTCGGCGTCGAGGCGCAGCTTCGAGTCCACTTCCACAACCGATGAATTCTTCGACGCCGAGGCTGGCGAAGTCACAGCGTCTAAGAACCAACTCATGATCATCGACCACCGAAGCGAGGAAGAGAGTTCTGAGGCCGAAGAAGATATCAACGATACGTCATCTGTGTCCTCAATAGAGGATGAAGACGAGTATTCCACCGCTAAGGGGGCCGCCAGCCTCTTTCCCGTCAAACCAAAGTCCTTAACCCCCCTTCCCATCGCCGACAAGGTCGTGCGGCGCAAGACCATACCCGCAGCCAAGGTTGCGCCCCCAAGTCTTATTGCGTTTGTCCGCAAAAATGTCGGCAAGGACCTGAGCACCATCAGCATGCCGGTCTCCGCCAACGAACCGACGTCCCTCCTCCAGCGCGTGGCCGAACAGCTCGAGTACGCCCAGCTCCTCGACAAAGCAGCTCAGCAGAGCACAGCCAAGGACCGCCTTCTCTACGTCACCGCCTTTGCCATCTCCCAGTTCAGCGGCGGCCGCGCCAAAGAGCGCGCCATTCGCAAACCGTTCAACCCGCTCCTTGGCGAAACCTTTGAGCTCGTCCGCTCCGAGGCCGAAATCCCCGGCGGCTTCCGCCTCCTCGTCGAGAAGGTCTCGCACCGTCCCGTCCGCCTCGCCATGCAAGCCGACAGCGCCCAATGGTCCTTCTCCCAATCCCCCGCCCCATCCCAAAAATTCTGGGGTAAATCCGCCGAAATCACCACCGAAGGCCGCGTCCGCGTCAGCCTGCACCTCCCCGACGGCTCCGCCGAGCTCTACTCCTGGACCATCGCCACCGTCTTCCTGCGCAACGTCGTCATGGGCGAGAAGTACGTCGAGCCCGTCGGCACCATGCACGTCGCCAACGACTCCTCCGGCGCAAAGGCCACCATCGAGTTCCGCTCCAAGGGCGTCTTCGGCGGACGCGGCGAGGACGTCCAGGTGGAACTCTACAACTCCGACGGCTCCCACGCTGGTGCCTCCCTCACGGGTACCTGGACCGCTGGCCTCAAGTCCATGCCGGGCGGCAAGGAAATTTGGAAGGTCGGAAGTCTCGTTGATAATGCCAGCACGACGTACGGGATGACCACCTTCGCGGCGGGGCTTAACGAGATCACTCATCTAGAGAAGGGCAAACTACCCCCGACGGATACGAGGTTACGTCCCGACCAGAGACTCGCGGAGCAAGGGGAGCTGGACGTGGCGGAGGAGTGGAAGGTCCGGCTGGAGGAGGCGCAGAGGGAGAGGAGGAGGGTGCTCGAGGACAGCGGGGAGGAGTATAGGCCACGGTGGTTTGTCGAGATCGATAGCGGGGACGCGGGTGAGGAGGTTTGGAGGTTGAAGGGCGGGAAGGAGGGGTATTGGGAGGAGAGGGGGAGAGGGGGGTGGAATGGGGTGGGGGAGATATTTAGGGGGTAGTGATTTGACTGGCTGTGGGCGTGGTGGCGTGGTTGGGATAGGTTGGTGCTTTGGTTGGGTATTGGGCGTGGCATGTTCGGTTAAGCGTGCGTGCGTGTGTGTGATGTATGTTGTTGTTTGGATGGTTTGGAAGGGGTGGAGGGTGGATGTGGTCAGCGTCAGCGTCAGTGTCAGTGTCTGAGGTATTGTCGGGGTATCACTAAAGTATTATGAGGGTATGCAGAAGGTATACATGATGCATCCATCAGATCAGGACTTGCTCGGTCGGGTATTATGAGGGTGGGGAGGTATGTGAGATGTTGTTACCTGGAGTGTCTGAGGTAGGGTAGATAGGGGGTGAGGAAGTGGTCCTGGTTGCTCGAGGTCGGTGAGGGAATGAGGACTCCTGGGGTATTACTTGGTGGTGGAGCTGGAGCTAGTGGTCCGGTCGTGAAGGTGAGTTAGTTGCTTGATTCAAGACCGCGGTGGAATGAGTGGATGTGATTGTTTCGAGTCGGTGCTGATTGGGGCTGGGTATTTACGGTGCGTGTATAAGTTGCAGCGGCACTTGGGACGTAAGGTGTTGTTGATGAAGCTGAAGCTGCAAACCGAAGGTGGTATTGAGTTGCACCATAAGACCTGGATGATCCAGGCGAAGTTTTGAGGCATGATAGGATCCAAGGCACAATATCAATCCTTATGTCGAAGACGCTGTCGTGGCAGCGTTGTGGGATATTTATGGCATGACGACGTCTCTGGTAGTTTTTGTACCGGAGCTACGAGAGGTGATGGGAGGCATCAAGAAGAAGTACACGGGGTCTTGTTGTCGTGAGACTTGACCATGGGGCTATCTAAACTATTAGGTGTGACGAGTTGTCGAGGTGTCATTTCACCTACCCCTTTGTTGAGTAGCATACGCTTAATAACGCAGCGAGAGTTTGTCCGGCAGAAGACCTTGCAGGTATAATTGTGATTTGAAGTTGTTGATGTTGTCGACGTGGCTAAGGGGGTCCTTACTTAGGTACTTACATACTTGCCTATGTGAGCAAATAGAAAGAGGTCTCCGGAAGATGGTCAATCTAGTGGAAAGAGAGGTTGTCCCCCTGACTCTGCCGCTGTTGGAATGCATGGAGAGGTGATGAAACGCCGTTGTATGTGGTGTTTGTGCCGAGTAGTTCAAATAGGGTGATGGCATACATACAGAGGTAAGTCGGCTTCTAGTCTTTTGGGCCACCTACAAGAGCCAATCCTTGTGTTCAGTTGGCATTGCGGGATTCGGCCAGGTTCAGTTGGGAGTCATTCAGTTAGTATTCCGTTGGAGCATCTGCCGGCAGGTAGGTAGTCATCATGTTGGTCGTCACGCGGTGGAAGGTATCTCTTCAACAGACATGCCTCAGTGACATCCCGCCAACGGCTCCTAGCCATGTAAAAAGGCCTGGTTTCTTTCACAGAGGACCTCGCATGCATTCTTTAAGGCATTTACTGCATTGATAAATGCCTTGACCATATTCCACAAGGCCTTACTGGGATGTCATAAAGGTCTGTCCGTTGAAGAGATACCTTCCACCGCGTGGTCGTGTCACGACCGAATGCCAATCACTTACCTTAGGTGAGTAAGTCTCGCGTTGCCGATCTACCAATCTCTCCCAACGCCATCTGTGAGGCAATGAGAGGAAGGGTCTGAGCAGGAGAGAATACGCAATCAGTTCAGGTTATGGAGCAAATGTCGTTGAGTAGCAACCCCCTTACCTACGTATGTAGGTACTGACTTGTCGATGGCCCTCGTCCATCTGCAAAACCTTCCCTACTCACCTACATACCTACCTCCACCACCAACCTCCCAACACAAACATCGTCACCACCCAAACCACCCGCAAAAAGGACAACCTCTCCATCTCCGCCAAAAAGAGGTCGTACCCGGAATCGAACCGGGGTTACCAGAATACCGACACATCAGAAACTGGGGTGATAACCGCTACGCTATACAACCTTGCCAACAAGTGGATAACATACAACACCAGGGATTCGCTGGTCGTCAGCGACCCAACTACTAGTTGGGTACTCACTAGTTTATCGATGGGAGAGCGGACGGGATCCCGAGTTTTCCAATGGGTATGGTCGTATGTGATTTCTCTCTGTTTAGACTTAGTCTGAAAAGGGGGCGACGATTCAGGGGTGACAACAACAGACCTACCTTACCAACCTGCATGCAAAGCCGCGGCCAACCAGCTGGCCAACAAAACGAAACGAAACAAACCTACGGATGCGGTGCATTACGCGCGCACTAATGCGCCTCAAACCCAACAGACAGACCAAAAACAAAAAACCCCCAAAAAATAAAAAATGTCTGAGATCTTGACTCGAGATGCTGACTGGGGATGTGACCAACTGACGCGGCCAGATCTCAGGCCAGAAGCACCCATCTCAGCCACGCTCCCAAAGGAGGCAGGCAAACTGAGACAGATGTGCGAACCTGCGGCGGTGGCACACCCACCTCCATCTTGATATCGAGTGGAGTGGCTGTAGAAAGAAAAAACAACCTCCTCGGAGTGTTACTGTGCTCAGTACCTTGGACACTGAGTTACTCACCTGCTTGCCCATTCCAGCTTCCTTCTCCCTGCCTCAACACAGTTCAAGAACACATCTGCCAGACCCCCAACAAGTCCTCACATCATCACACCCCTCTCAGCAACACCCTCCCCTCCTCAACTCACATCCAGACCTCCAGGCCTCTAGCCCCCCAGACCGTCCCGAGTCCCCGAGAAGGAGCCAAACTAACGCCAACACCAACGCCCAAGAACTACTAGTTCCGATCCCGATCGCCTCCCCCGCTCTCATCACTCCGTCCACTCCCTCTTGAGCAGGCAACTAGCTCCATTCACAACGCAGTAGCGTAGCGTTTCACTCACTACTCTAGCTTTATCTGCACAGCTACTGCGTACTGCGTGGCAAGAAGTCAGCTGTTAGCTTGTGCTTATGTGCGTGCCACTTCGTTTTCTTTTTCCGTCCCGTGATTTGCTCCCCCACGCTGCTCCTCTTCGCTCTGCGTAGCTTCTCCCGAACTTACCTACCAACTCCTCACAACGCCCTGCCTTCCCTTGCCTCGTGATACTGCGAGCCGACACCGACAGAGACACCAACACGATACTCCCCACGCCACACCTCCAAGAACCGGCCACAGCTCCAGGTCAATGACTCGAACACGAGGAGGCATTGCTCTCAACTCAACCACCGATTGACAACTCAACTCACCAAACCCCTGTCCCGCTGCATGCTGCAAGCCCTCGCCCCTCGTTGAAATCTCGCCCTAACCGCATCCAGTTACCAACCCACCTTGATCAAGTATCCCAAGTATCTGACCCCCATCTTACACAGTACACCACCCAAGCACCCAAGGTGTATCCCCGCAAGCCCGCTCCTTGCTGTGGTGTGCTGTGCGTGAGCGTTGCTGTCCTGCCTGCTGTCCTGCCTGCCTGCCCCTCAACTCGTAACTCAACTCAACCAGCAGGTCAGCCCAGGCCAGGCCAGCCACTTCCTCCTCGTCACCCAGCGTCTGCACCACACCTACTTGTTGTTACTGCGTTCACCTGCAGCTCCCCTCCAAACCAGCCAGTCCGCGTCCCCCGTTCCGCTGCAAAACACCCTGGTAGCCGACACCTCGATGCTGCACACCCTTCGCCGCCATGGACGATGGTCCGATTGCCCTTCCACCCCAGTTTCCTTCCAGTGTCTCAAACCCTTTCTTTTTTGTCCTCCCCCCTCTCACTGTCCAGTCCAGTCCAGCCAGCCGGCCGGCCGGCCGGCATGACATGTCACAATCCATCCATCAAGCCACCAAACCAAACCATAAACGCTCAGATGCCAACGAACGAACGGACGCCACCTCGGGGCCGAAGCCACCGACACGCGCTACCAGAAAAAAAAAAGCAATGACCACGCCGCCGCCATACGCGGGAACAGCCCCAAAGCCTCGCCATGTCTCAAAGACTTTTGCCCCTTTCGGTTAGTCAGTCTTCCCTGACCCGACCCGACCAGAACGATCGGACGCACGGAGTCAGCACCGCACGGCACCGCACCCGCAACGAAAAGGAAAAAAAGAAAACTCTCCGGGCCCGTCTGTCTGCCTTCTTTCGTTCTGCAAACACTCGGACTGTGCGTGCGAACGTGCGTTGCGCTCGGGATGTGGGCGATGAAAATGAATGATCCTCCAGGCTGAGCCCCGACTGACTGAGGTGCCTGTCATTTTGAGCGAGCACAGTCACCGAGACAAGCAGCGCTGTTGTGACGGCGGGCAGCAGCGGAGAGGCTCCTCCCGCCCTCGGTAAACTTTAGTTCCAGTGGGCTCTCCCGCTACTGAGATCTGACGAAAAAGAAAAAGGGGATGATCCATGCAAGCAGTCTGTTCCAGGTTGTCAGTGCTTGGTAGTGCCAAAACGACTGGTGAGCTTGATCAACCGCGCAAGACTCGACATGTTGTTCCTCGTCCCCGAACCATCGGACAGACACATCTGGATTTCCCCTTCTCAGTGCCTCAGGCTTGACAGAGAGTCCGAAAGGAGACTTCTTCCTCCGCGTTGGGAACTTTGTTCCCTCGCTACCACCCTCCCCTCCCCTCCAGGACTTCCAAGACAGGAAAACGCACGGCGAAAACCACTCTGCCCCAGAAGCTGGTTGGTTCTCCCCGTGCCACCACGGGAGAACATGCCCAGAAGCCTCGTTAGAATGCTCCCTGAAAAATCCAATGGGTGTGGTAGCATGGCAAATATCAACGGGAAAATGTCTCATCACTCTGCATGTCTTGACGTGACAGGTCGAATTGGGACTGGCTCCCCAATCTGAGGGTTGCATCGCCCGTTAGCTACTTGAGCTGAAAAAGTAAAAACACATCCCATCCATCACGGACCCTCCCCCCCTCCCCCTACTGCAAAGCACTGCAAGGAGAGACAGAGAGCATCGAGCACTGCGCACTGTGTAAAGGATGCAGTCAGCAGGCAAATAATCCTGCTTTCGGGAGCAGCTCATTGGGGGCGAACGAAGCGAACGAAAGCCGAGATGGATGGGTCAATGAAACGAGTGGACGACTTCCACTGGCGACGATCGATTTGATCTGATGATCTGAAGGAGTGTGATTTGTCGTGCATGAGGTGTGGCTGTCGAGTCCGGTGTCAGTGCGCCCACCCGCTGAAGGAGAAGGCGTCACTGCTAGCGAAAGGAAGCAGAAAAGCCAATGCCCGTTCCAAGGTAAGGCTGACGCAGATTGAAACCGGCGTGGCCTCTCAGCTTTTTGGTGCCACTCCGCGCCGGACATGATATTGCCCCCCGGGAGGCAGGGAGGAATGAATGCCCGCCTTCTCGCCGTCCTCATTCCGAGCGTGATGCCACAACAATGGGCCAATAGTCAGCACCCTTTCGGTCTGTTTTGGCTCTGTCAAACTCTGAGGCTTGCCAAAGGAGAAGCCACTGCCCCAGCTCAGGGGGCCAACATGCCGGTCTGTGTGCGACCACTACTGGGCCACTCGCGTCCACCAACCATATTAGTCGCGTCTGACGAGCTGCGGGATCTGGGACGCCTGGCTCGGGAATCGAGGGCAGCGTTCAACGCCAAGGCCGATTAGGTGGAAGGGAAAGGGGAAGGGGAAGGGCAATGGGCATTGCTGTGCACATGTCTTCTTGTGCCCTGTATCGCGAGGCATCAACGCAGCGTCGATGGCTCTTCTGGCCAGTCACCAGTGGCATCCACCGTGGTGCGATTCCCAGTCGGACGTCACTTTCCTCCAGGCCGGGACCAATGACCAATGGGATACGCAGATATCAGACATTGCGGAGGCGGCTGCATCGCGACGTCGTCCTGACTGCCTTGCCCCGTTTGTCGTCGCATCGAAGACCTGTCGTCTGAGCACCAGCGTGCAAGATGATAGGGTCGTGTCCATATCCCACACCGATGTGACAGGAAACAGCAACGGAGCAGACGTTGAATGGGCAGTCCTCTCCGTCTCTCCCATGTTGTGCAAGTTGGCGGTATAAAATTCCAAAATCCCCGTGCAGCGAAGCTGTCTGGCCCGCCCTGGACGTTGCACTGCGTTCGGTAAGCCGGAATGACCCCAGTAATCTGCCGTTTCCACATCGGAACGCGAATTCACAAGAGCGCTCCACACTCCACATGCGATGCTGCACCGTCGTTCATCGGCGAGAAACGCGCTAGGGTTCGTGGTAACAACGGCCAGCCAAGAGCACACCGTTCCGTTTCATCGCCTTCGCATATTTATAGCCCCCGAGGCAAGCTGGCTGGAGTCCACAACGTTGGAGACGCAGTGCGTGCTCGGTCTAAGACGCCGTCTCATGCGAAATCGTTGTTAGTTGATGCTAGTTACTTCCTGCTAGAATAAATGAGAAGCAGCGGTCTTGACAAGCGAGGCCGAGGTATTTCTGTATCCGCAGAAGCATGGGGTTCCATGCAGTTAATCTATGCAATCGCCGACCACTGGGAAGCTATGACTGCTCCAGATCAGACGATCGAAACAGTGGGGGAGGAGTGTCAGATCCAGGGCGGTGGGCTAGTCTCGAGACAGACCCGATAACGCCCAATCCCGCGGCAACTCGTCCCGCATCCACTTCGTTGTGGTTTAGGCTGATGTACGTGTTGCCGACACCCAAATCGCACGTGAGAAACACTGTTGTCAACGATGACTGGCCCTGAGAGACTCGGGATGCACCTTGTCCCATCCCTTCGAACGGTGCGAGTTGCTGCCGCGCGACGTGACACAAACCAAGAACGCATCGATGTTGGGTCACGGCGCGGACAGCGCGACCAACACATCTTTGTTTGCTCGCCTTGGGAGGCGGGGATACGAACGACTAGTGGCAGCGAGAGGTTGCGCACGCAGGCGCGCATCGGATCGACCAGACATTGCTTGTCCGTTCTGGTGATGAGCGGGGCCCGTCGTTGCAGCGGCGCGATCCTGCCAGGCTCCCAGACGGGAGAGAGATGCTGGCTCACCAATCGACTGGCTCTGAGGCACGTACTCGGAGCTTTTCGGCTGCAATCGCGCGCGGTCCGTGGCACTTGTTGCTCTCACACAAAGCACGGCGGGAACAGACCTCGGAGCCTTGCTGTGGCAGACGGGTCGTCAGCGAACGGGTGGTGTGGGAGGCAATATATCGACCACCAGATCCAAATTGCCCTCTTTGATGACGCGGGCTCGCGTCCGCCGATTCAACGCCGGCTCAGCCCTTGGGTGTGATAGATCTCGCCGAACCGGAACCCGATCGATGCCGCTTTCTGCACTGTCATGGCTGACATGCAATGAAGAGTTTGGCCTCGCCGGTCCGAATCGTGCTACATGGCTCGGGAAGTCTCGACGGTGGCGGTGAAGGAGCCATGAAGAGACGTTGGTTGTCAGTGCGCTACGATGAGGCGCCAAGTCGGGAATCTGCCACGATGAAGCGCGAGGTTAGGAAAATGATGTCGGAGTGCAGTGATAACCCCCATCGTTGCAGTTGGCACAGTGTATTGACAGTGCGCGTGCCCTTCAGTGGTCGACCCGAGATGAACAATGAAGATAACTGGGGGATCCCTTGCGCTCCACGCGACAGGCCCAGACTAGTACTCCGTAAGCCAAGGCGTAGTCCGTACTGCGCAGCAGTTGATTTCCCCGTATCGAAGGGGCCAGTGCTGATTTCGCTGTTTTGGTCGGGAGGGTCTGCTTGTCCTTGTCATCTTGTCATGTTGGTGTCGTGATGTCCAAGCCAAAGCGTGAGACACGTTGCGCCGGGATGCCCCCAGAAGAGCGCACTTCAGGGCAAATTGCCGCCAAAGGAATCGGTGGAAGGAAGCGACATCGGTCTGGCATCGTCGCCGTGGCCGTCCCGGCGATGAACCCAGAGGAAAGGTTGCGAGATGTGATTTCCTGCAGTCATCGCCTGATCTGGTACGCGGCTATGTTCCCGCAGCCAATGGCGCGCGACGGGGCATCGCGGGCCTGCGTTGGTCGTTGTGCTGGGCACTTGCTGGGGGCATGTGTTTGCCTAGAAGGGAACCATTCCCGATCGATGCCTCAAGCAGGGGGTTGGAGGGGCCGTCAGAAGGGCAACCGGGGGATGCAGGTGCCCCTGCTCATTGTGCCTCTGTTGCTGCCGTCCATGACACCCTTTCTTGCTCGCTGATGTGACTGGCCGTTTGCTTGTCGACGGACGGTCGGCATCGCCCAGACTGAATCAGAATATGCACTCAACAGGAGGGGAGGAGCGACGTGCAGGCCGGGGAGAAGCAAGCGGACCTGATCACCAGTGCGCCAGGAGCAGCGCGCACCCGGCACGTCAACTGCGGGCTCTGGACTCTGGCGCGCCTGTCGTGCCGGCAGCCCACCGCGCGCGGATCGGGGCCCGATTGAGCTGCTGAACTGCCGGGCCGCGGACGGTCGTTGGTTTGGACGACGATCGTTTGCTGGAGCGCACCACGCGCACGTATTCGGACAGAGCGCAGCGTCGTAGTGATGCCCGTTTTCGAAAGTACTCTACTGCAATGTAGCGCGATGAAACCTTGGCCGATCACTTTCGAGAATTCCGCTCCACACAACCATCCTTGTCGCCACACTGCTGTCAATCCCACAGGAGCCATTCGGCGTCCTCGCTGTGTAATGCAGCAGTCAGTTCGACTGCTGACAGGTGAGCCTTTCACAATCTCGCGGGGCGGGATGCGGGCGACACTGTGGGCACGACTTGCTTGCGTTCCATTCTGCACCCGCGCTGGCTCGACAGTAGGCTTGTCGCAAGAGATGCGTGAGGTGGAAGCAAGACACGAGGGGGGTCGGGCGTCGTCGTTTGTTGCGAATCCATGTTCGATGTTTGGCCTCCCGTCATCAACGGATGTGGTCCCACTCGTTGGGGTGAACGCAAGGGATGCGTAAATGCACCTGCCATTTGCACTGTGGTGACGGTGAGCTCGATCGAACGTTCTTGCCCCGCGGACTGGTTTCCGCTCAAGCTCATTGGGCGCAGGCTTCTCCACCCAAGTGATTGAATGCCCAACAGGAGACAGGAGCGACTGGGAGGAGGTGCTCATGTTTGACGCCATCGGACCACAATCAAAAGAAGCCATCACGAGGCTCCGCAAAAGTCCGTCTTGCTCAACGGTTTTTCTCCGCTTGGGCTCGGCCGTTTTGCGTGGGTGGTTTGGGATCTCTCTCTTCTCCCCCACCCCCAAAACATCATTTCCTTCAGCGAGAGCCGCCAAGTCGCTGGCAATTTAAAAAGGGGTTTGGCCCAACCCGTCCACTGTACGCTACACGGTACACAGTGTTTCCAAGTGAAGGGCACACGGGTGGGAGGGAGCGTGCTGGGACACGCGCGCTCGCTGCCCCGGGGCCTAGCCCTGGCACTGGCACGGTAGTACCGGTATTTTTAGATCTTTCCATACTCCTTCGTCTTCGAACAATTGTGGAGGGGGAAGGTTGATATCCATGCCGAAATGATGATGTCCGCTGTGACCCCGGGCACGGCGTGGTCCGATCCAGAGATTCAAGATTGATTGCCTCTCCACCGGATCTCTCATTCGTGATTCCTGATTCGGCCCCAGCTTGCCCGAAAGCAAAGCAGGCTTAGACTCGATGGCAGGCCCCAGAAGCACCGGTAATGACGACGAGGGCCGTCGTTGGTGCTGCTGTCGCACTCGACCAGTCTTCTCCGTTGAGTGTTGTTATCCGTGCCATCATATCGATAAAGTGACAATTTGCAAATGGATGGCCTGACCAAGCATCTCGTACACGCGGTACAGTCGTCACCAAACGGAACGGAGCACACTGGAGGGCTGTTGTTGATCCAGATCCTGCGCCCTTCTGACCAGTGTTCCCCTCGATTCGGCTGCCAGGCATCTCACAAGTGCAACGCTTTCGCAATCTGTATTCCTACCTTTCTCGGTGGGAAAAGTGGGCAGTTCCAAGTTGTGCACCACGTGCCAGCGTAGTGTTTGCGCACAGAAGAAAATCGATTCCCCTTAGGTCGACGCCAGGCTTGGGGAGGCTAGCGGTTTCAGAAGGACGGCGGTGCTGCCATCACATCACATCGGGGCGGGGAGGCGGGAGGAGCTGCTGCTGTCGGTGATGGGATGGCGAGGATGGCACTGACGGGCAGGGTGTTGAGGTGTTGCCCTGCCCTCCTCCTTCTGCTCTGGTGAGGCGCGAGATTCGAATCCCGCTGCATCAACGCAATATCCCATCCCTGTTCAAGCACCCGCGCGACATCGCATTTTGGGGGGTTCGCCATGCGTGTGAAGACCGTCACCAATTTGCCGAGCGGTGCAGCGTCGCATCAGTAACGCCTCCCCAGAGATCCCACCGCGGCGCCATGGCGGGCGCAGATCCTCGTTTCAATCAGCTGTGTTTCCTCAGCGGATGTTGATGTGATGAACAACGATCTGCGTGAAACGAAGACGAAGATCCACGCGACAGACAGAGGAGCGGAGGTTGAGCGCGCTCCTTGCCGTTTCGGTGGGCCATGACAATTTGCTCCTGCCGTTTTTGGTATTGATACCTCATCGGTAGGTAGTCTTGATTCCACGGACCACTAGGCCACTGCCTGGTTCTGCACACGCTCTCCTGTTCTGTAATTATTGGGGGCAGAGTAGCAGCCTGGAACGGGATGCTGGAGAGGTTGGATAGGGTTCGAAGCTCCTTTCGGCCGCGGCCAGGGTTGACCTGCCTCCTCTTTTGCCTCGCCGTCAAACACTCTCGGATCTGTCCTCTGTTTTGACGCAATGGAAACCCCGACGACGCGTGATGCAACCGTTCGATTAGCGAGCCATCCCAACAGCAACGGGAAGTATTTCTCGTCAAAGCATGCGCGTACTGCGTAATGTGCACTGTATAGCTGCAGTGCGTGCTTTCGGTCTATACAGTGCAGGCGAGGTAAGCCTCCAGCGGAGCCCCGCTCATCTCCTCACCGCAGAGCGGGCGGGGACGGGCCAGATCCGTCAGATCGATGACGGGAGGTGCTTGCTGGGTTTTTGGCCCAATGGAAAAGCCGAGAATAGACGACTTAAAAGTCCCCCAAAAGCGCTTGGTTCCATTGCCCACGTGTTCGTCCAAAGTTGCATCGCTAGCTACGAACTGCATCCTCGACAAATCGCTGTCGCAGATGGGGTCGCTGCTGCTGGAAGCCTCGGCTGCCGCAGCTGGGACCTGGGATCACGGAGCAGCTCGGAAGCCACGAATTGGAACGGGGGGACGGACGCAAAGACGAAAGAACCGAGCAAAGCGGGCCAAACTTGTTGCTGTCGGTGTGGGAGGGGAGGGGAGGGGAATTGGCGCATTGCGAGGAGCATCAGAGCTGGAGGCGTTTGGTTGCTGACCAGGCTTCCAGCGAGCTTGCCGCTGCCTCTGTCAAACGGGGGCTAAATACTTTGGTTGGACTTGTCACTTTTGTGTCGAGGCCGGGCAGAGAGGAGACGATGAATCGGCGCTAATAACGGCCATACCGGATTTGATCCCGTCCCACGCCAGTCCCCCCAACTCCACGTCCCCATTGGCAGGAGACAAGAAGCACCCAGCATCACCAAGCAGCATGACTGTGCGATTTCGAAATGCGTACATGGAATGTGCAGCCGCCCCTTATCTCTCGCCCCTTCACCGGCAGCAGATACCTGTCACCTCGCTGTCCTCGGGATATCGCGGGGGAGTTTGTCGCCCCTCAACAGGTGCGCCGTCGCGTATTGTCTTAACTAACGTTAGCACCTAGCTCCCAGCACGCAGTCCCCATCACGAGCCCTGCATTTGTATTGGTGGCACAGGGCAGCTGGACGCCGGCTCAGCTCGCGGGCTGAGATGGAACCAAGCCCCAACGGGGGGATGGCAGCGACGCTACTGAATCAGCGCGCGCCCCGGGCTTCACGCCAGCTCCACGTTCTCCATGTCCGGGCAGGATCGCCGTTTGAACGAGGTGATTGACCAACCAGTGCGGCGGGCTGTCGCTAGTGTGCTACCTTGCTCCCTGGATCTCGATCCAGTGCCCCAGTGGAGAGGGGCAAATCAGACAAAGTCCTTCTAGAATGTGGCGCCCGACCCACCTGCTGGTCTTGACCCCCAGATTTGGCAATGGAACAGGCACGGTACGGGCTGCTGCTGTCATATCCTCTCCAGGACTGTGACCTCACGGACTCGTATGCAATTTGCACCCCGATATTTGAATGCACGCAGGTCTTGGTGACAAGCCCTGCATGGTGGGGATTCTCGCTGTTCGGGAACGCGGCCGGGGCTCGCAATTGGTGCAAACATTGCGGTCACTCTGTCGGCTGCTTCCCCCAAGTGAAGGAATGCATAAAACTTTCTCCCCAGATGTTTGTGCTGTGGTTTGGATGTGGATGGGGCTCCTGCCGTGGAAACCTCGTTCCTACCCGAGCCTTAGACGGGCACCGCCAGTCGGTTTGATGAGTGAAAATGGTGGAAAAGCCACGGCCTCGGGCCTCCATCGCTTGTTCCAACGTCGCCCCTTGCCGTCGTCGGTTGGCCTCGAGGCCCGCGGCAGCGCCTCCGCGCAGTTAGGCAGGTTGGAAAAACAGGCCAGACCCGAACTCGATCCTGGATCCTCGATCCTTTTTCCAGCCCAGCGTTTCCGCGCACGAGCCGGCAGGCATCCAACGAACGAACGAGCTAACCAGCACATCGCACCTCCTCAACTTGGCTGGGGGTTTGGTGTGTGCTCGCACCATCGAGCAATATCGGCCATTCTGCCGCCGCATCCCACAGTTGCAGCGACTTATTCATCTGAGCCGCCTGGGCCCAATCATCGCATACCGCAGACGCGTTTTTGTGCGTGTTGTACTCTATGTAATTATTGCATGGCGGCGCTGACTGTGCGGGTGGCACACTGTGGGGTGGCAGATCGCACTGTGCAGGATCCGGCCATCGCCAGCAAGCAACAAGCAGCACTTCGCGACCTTACCCCGGCCCGCCAGGTGCGGCCTGCGACCTCTCCCACTCACCGCATCGGACAACCAGGATCCTGGCTTGTCAGAATCCCAGCATCGAACAAGGCCCCAGCCCGATGGTACCCCAAGAGTCCCAGCGTCCACTTAGCTCGAGATTCGCGCCCCTCTTTCCCGCGCCAACGGGGGTGCCCACGAAGCTCCCCGCTGCCCTCCCTGCCTTCCTTCGTTCCCTTCCTTCCCCCACCCACCGCCAATCTCATCAGGAAATCTGGGCTGCATTTCCATTGCTTCGCGTCCCAGATGGCCCCCAGCCCAGGGCCCCAGGCCCCCAGACCTACCCCCGAGCCACACCAAACCACCCCTCGGCCCAAATCTGGCACCCTTGCAACCGGATGCGATCGTGGGAAGAGGGTGCGGCCATCTGCCAGTCACCCATTCACATCAGGCACCGTCCGAGAGGCCCCGCCCCATGCCCCATGCCGTCTCCATGCCCCGTCCCAGGTATTTGCAATCTGCCAACAGCGGTCAGCGTCGCAGTCTGGTCAAGCCGGCGTGTGCTGCGCATTTGCATCGTCCCTGCCATTCCATCCCCCCGCCCTCCTTCCTCCATTCACTCCCTGACGCATCCGTGGAGGTAACTTCCAAGCTCCTCTGCCGTGCCTTCCAATCCCCAGTGTCCTGTCCTGTGCATCTGCCTCTTGCCTTCCTTGCTGTCCTGGTTACCTGCCTACCTTTGGCAAGCCCGCACCTCACTACGGCGCCGTACTGTGCTTAGTACTTCGTACGCCTGCTGCCGTGCTCCGTACCCTGTCCCTCGTCGCTCCATCCTCTCGTCTGAGGTCGTCTCGCCTCGCAAGCCTCTTTTTTCTCCGAGCTCCAGTCGTGCCATCCCGACCAGGCCTACCCCCCTTCCCCCCCTAGCCATCCCCCCGACCCTACCAGACGGCAGAGCAGACCACAGACACACAGCTCGCCGGCCTGCAGCTCATTAGCTCGCTGCCCTGTGACCATCTTTATTATACAGCATCTGCCCTCGCCAACCCGATCTCGTTCCATCCTTTTCCCCCTTCTCCCACTTTCCCACCCCACACCCACCCGACTTCTGACGTTGTCGGCCGACCCATCATCGACGCATCTCTCCCCAGTGCACACGACAGGACTGCCCCAGAGCAACGCTGCCGCTTTACATGTGTGCCTGCCCTTCCTGTCCTCGGCCAACCATATAGCCGCGCCCCAATCCGCGGGTTGTTCGTCCGATCTGCGACAATCGACACGGCATAGACGTTTGTCGGAACCCGGTTTGGACAAGCAGGAAAGCTCCAACGCTTGGCTGCGGCTTGGACTAGGAGCTCGGAGAGCAAAAAGGAAAGGGTCTTTCAGGCGAACCAGGTCGATCGATCCCTGCGACGGAGAGACGAGCAGCGTAAAAAAGGAGATCGATAAAATCCCCGCTGGGTATTTGTTTTTGATACGGGCTGGTGCAGAGACGTCATCTCTGGACCCGGTCGCAATCGGAACGTCGCTTGCACCCGACCAAAAGCTGCCGCCCGTTGCCGCCCGCCACAGTCGCCCATCGCGGGTTGATGTAATCAAACGTGCACCCATAGAGCACAAAAAGGGGGACCACCACGCCATCTTACTCGCCGCACGCCGTCTTTGCGACGACAAAGCTATCAATTGGCACCCCGGCGACCAATATCGGCCCCGACACCAATTACCATCACTCGCACACGGCTGTCGGGAATACGAGCCCCCAACGATTTCAACTCGTCAACGACCTGACCTGGACAGTAATCAGTAGATGGGCAGCTAGAGCTCGTCTTTGGGGTCTGACGCCAAATCTTGCACGAGACCCGCTATGGAAGCGGGTGAGCCTGTCAATCGGCACAGGTTTGTCCACCCGTTCGTCTGGCGGAGCTGGGAGTCCCCGGCGCGCCGTCTTTCCCTCCCCTCATCGCGGCAGCTAATCAGCCTTCATCTTGCAGCGGGATCCCAACTGCTGGCAGTCTCGACCAGCTCGACAGGCGACCTAGGGAGCGTCTCGACACATCATACCGCGAAATCCCCTCGATGGCGACCGCAGCGCTGGTGAGCCCGAGCGGCCCCTATCATCATTCGCACCACTCGTCCTACAGCTCCGGCTATCCCCACTCCGCACCGCCCACCGGCATGCCCGGCATGATCTCTCCCGTGGACTCGCGGAGGGCTTCTGACGACTCGGAGGGCCCCCACAGACAGTCGTTGCCGTCTATCTCCGAGGTGATCGGAGCCACAAAACCACCATCTTACGGGCCGCCTGGCCAAGTACCGCTCCCTCCGACACCAAGTCTGCCCTCCCCTTTTTCGACCTCGGCCCCGCCACGGCCGTTTGGGGATGTTGGATCGGAGAAGAACCCATCGCCAAGAACACTCCATCCCTCATCGGGCTATCCTCGAGCTGACACCCTCCCCGCGTTCTCGGATCCATCAAGACCTGCGCTCTCGAGCAGGCCAGGCCCTCCGCCACCGCTCAACACATTTCCCTCTAGGCATCCATCGCCCCCAGTGAAGGTTGAGCACCCACACGAAATAGAACAGAGACACGCCGAGGCACAGCAATACAGCGCTGGCCACCAGCACCAACACAGCCAGCCCCCGCCGAGCTTATACACACCACCAGCCTCCCGGCCTCCTCCTGGGCAGTTGCCTCTCCCCCAATACCCAGTCTCCCCGCGCCACAACGGGCCAGCGCTCCCCTCACCATTTGAATCGCAGCGGCCGCCTCTTTACAGTGACGAGCGTGAGCTCTCGCGGCACAGCGGGGACCCGGAACATAGGATGACAGTCGACAAGGCATTCGAGTCTTGGGGATACAATGAGGCTTTGAATACTGTAGGTCCACTTACGCCGAGCAAATTTGGGCTATGGCTAACGGCGAAGATGTCACAGATCTCAACATCGTCGCGCGCTGTCACTCATTTCGCCGAGGCGTACATTGCGGCAGCCCGCGAACAGCAAGGCTCGCAACCCATCCCATCAAGGTTACCAACTGAGAATGAGGTCAACGCCATGATCAGCACCGGCCTCCACGTTCTGCAGAAGCTCGAAGAGGTCCGGGATATTGTGCAGCAAAACCGGATCAGCATGGAGCGTGCGAGGGAAAACGGTGGTTCGCGCAAGCCGATGGAGGAGGAGGACGTCCCGATGTATGGTGATGGCATGAAGCAGTCGTACAACATCACGGAGGTGAAGAAGCGACGCGGGGTAAGTGTGTCGGGTTTTTATGTGGTTTAAGAGTGAAGGCTAATCCGATCAAGCAGCGCGCGGCTCCCCCAGGACGTTGTCACAGTTGCAACCGGATTGATACCCCAGAATGGCGGCGCGGCCCTGACGGCGCTCGAACGCTTTGTAACGCTTGCGGTCTCCACTACGCAAAGTTAGAGCGTCGGCGTCAGCTTGACCAACGGTCGAGTCGACCCAAGACGGCAGATGAGCGAAGCTAGCGCACAGACATCACTTCTCGCCAACGACGACATTCACAAAACACGCGATTTATTCCGATATACCTTCGATTTTTGCCATCATCATCCTGGAAGCGCCGAACCTGTCTTTACCAAGCGAATACCTCTTTTATTTATCTTGCAGGTCCTTCGAGCGATAAATCTTCCTCACGCCCTGTGTTTTTAGCTGCTCTGGGAATTTTCTGGTCGGTCCGCGAAAACAAAAGAGTTTTTCCATGTATATACCCCTTTCGCTCGAACCCAACCCCCGCCGCTGTCACTCTTTCTGACCGGGCTGGACCGGCTGGGCTGATCACGGGTTTTCTTTTCTGTTTCTGCTGTTTATTCACGATGTGTCTTAAGACATCCAGCAAGTTCTCCACCCGCGGCGGCAAACCATGGCATTGATCACGGCGTCATACGAGTGTGCCATTTATGGAGGATGTTGGAAGGATGGTGTTGAAATGTCTTGAATTTTTGCCTGTTTATTTTCGATTCCATATATATAGAGTGGTGTCTTTTCAGACGAAAATGCCCCCCATTTCCCGTTGCTGGGGGTTGTTGTGGATTTTCTATTGTCTAGAGAGAGGGAGACATGGGGGATACAGAAAGGAGGGGAGAGAAGAGAGATGACCACGCCGTCATGATGGGTGGGAGCGAGGACAACACTCGATTTTCCCCAGGTTTCTTGAAGCAAAGCGCTGGTTTATCTGGCTCAGGTCTGTCTTGGTTTGGGGGGATACCAACCAAGTTTACGTCTACGGACATGGCCACTGCAAGGGGCCGAGGACAGCGAGAAGAAACAAACAAACAAACAACAATATCTTTTTTAACTCTTGTTCAGAGGAGATCATCTATCTGGTTCTTTTTCACTCGGGCTTGTTTGGTCTCCCCTCCCATATCCATCTCCACCTGCATCCTTTTTTTCCTTTCACAATTTCGTCGCTGCACCCATCGTGGGTGTAGTAGTACACGCTTGAGGTTTCTAGACCTGTTAAGGAAAGAAAGAGAGAAAAGAGACGAAAAACAATCGATAGGTAGCCGAGAAACAGATTACCAGCCGACATGATTGATCTCTTGTGTTCCCAGTGAGATGACTGTAGCCGCAAAGGCGTGTGAACAACTTGGTCGGGGCGTGGAGATCATCGGCCCGCGAGGTCCAGATACGTCCAGATTGTAGACCGGTAACTTCGGAAGGAAATCTGAAAAGAGGGGCGAGACAAGACAACACAACACAATACACAGAATGGCATGATCGGCGGGCCCATGCATCCAGCCACGAATGGGCTTTCTTCGTCCTCTTCATTCTTTGCAAATACTACGGACACTAAGGCATCTCGCCTCCCAAGCCGAAGTGCGAAGGCGCACACAACAGGAGGTAACTCGACGCGAGGTTGGGGTTGGGGAAGCCTCCAGAGAAGAAAAAAAGGGGGCGTGAGGGGGGGTGCACAACCGATTGGTTTTTTTTGGCCTCGCATTTTTTTCCCGGTGCGGTCGCATTCCAGCTTAACCGGGCCGCGCATAAGGGGGTGCGGCACCGGGTTCCCGAGATGGATTGACGCCGAGGCGGAGGTACACAAAGATCGGGGATGTGATGGATGGGGGGCTATCGTTCGGTCAGTTATCATTTTTTTTTGGGGGGGGGGGGGGGGGGGGAGTGTCATGTACAGTGTGCGCATGTGCAAGCTGGTGCAGTGAGTGATTTGGCATGGAAGCAGCCACCGGCACACCGATACAGTGGTGATTGATCGATTGATGCCCGAGGGGGCACTGGGGAGAGGGCGATGCGCGTAGCAATCAAGTTGTATGCGTGCTTGTGTGCGTGTGGCTTCTGTGTGCTTGCTGTGTGTGTTGTGTGGTGTGTGCTGTGCGCACCCCCTTGGGAAGGGGGTTGAACTCCGGTGAAATGGTATTACGTGGGCACCGACCGAAGAGAATGTTTGTGTGCAGCGTTATGTGGTAAATACGAGAGTTGGAAAAGTCGATCTCCAGGTAGTGTAGCCTTGCTGATGGGTGACCACCGCCGGTTGTCGTCCTGCGTAATATCAACACGCAGAGCGTGTAGTGAGGTGTTTTCTCAACATTCCAAATTCCCAAAGACTCTGCCCGCCCCCCTTTTTCCGTCTCTGTTCCCCGCGAACAAGTCTTCGGAGGGGGGATTGACGAGATCGATGTGGTTCCCGAGGGTAGCTGGCAAACTCCAATTACACTGTCCCACAAGGTTAGCTGCTGGAGTCGGTTAGGCAGCCTGGCTCGACTCTGTCTCGCATTGTCGCATGGAGTTGAGACAACAGCTCTCGCTCCAAAGCCAATGCGAGAAGCAGCGGGAGACCAGGACTTTCGGGACTTTGGCCACTGGACACAGTTGCCTTGCCTCGAGACCAAACACGGGTTGCACTGTGTGAAATTGGATGGTGTTGCCTCAAGTTCTACTGCTTCCGATGGCCTGATGAATCGATGGGCTCTTATCCCTTCCCTCGGCTGGCGAAATCGGCAGTTCCACCCGCCCCCGTGACTTTTCACTTGCCAGCGCGCCGAAAGGTGGGCAGCATCGAGAGATTCCGATCTGAAGCCGGCATGGGGTTCCACTTGCTCCCCTTCCGAACCTGCGTACGGCGTGCGGGTAAGTAATGTAGGGACTATGCGCGTACATATCATGCTACGCGCACAGCGAGGCGCACCAGATGAATCATCGGCTGTAGCTAGCCTCAGTCTTGCTCCCCCATAATCCTGCCGGGGCGCCGCTGCTCTCTCGCCATCAGAGAGGTTGGAATCAAGAGGCCGTCACACCCTCAGTGCGGGTTAGGGTCATGTTCAGACTGTCGTGCAACGTGATCATTCACAAATTTCCTGCGGTCCCGCGCTTCAACCCTGATTGAAGGTGCTACCAAGTTTGGTAGCGCATGCAGCATGGCGCCCATCGGCGAACTACCCACTCGCAATCCCACCGCAGCTCAGGAGGGAGGGCCGGAGAGGGCCAATGGCGCGTTGCGGAGTCTGACGACGGCTTTTGTGAGTGCTGGCAGGTATGGGGATTTTGGGGAGAGGGGGAGAGGGGGAAACTTCCCAGGGAGGATCACAACATCCGCTGTTGAATACAGCCGCATGGGGATATCGGGTCAAGAGAGGAGAGCTGAAGGCATCCAATGAGGGCCGAGAAACGCCGTGTCAGCCCGGGCATCGACCGTCACGCAGACCCCCTCTCGTCGTTGATTCGATCCCGAAATATTTGACAGTGAGGCCTTATTTTTCTTTGCAGACTGCCACGCAGCACGAAACAAGGAGAAAAAAAACAAAGCAGAAACAGCAAAGAAGCGGAGAGGTTGACCTCGATCTTGCGGTCTTGACAGCTGTCTGACGCGGCTACTGGACCGGCCAAAACGGCGGCTGCAGGAGCGGTAGCGGAGCGGCACCGGAGCTTTTCCGATACGCACAGGTCCGGCCTCGACGAGTCAGAATCGCCGGCGAGCGAGAGCGAGATCGAGAGTGGAGACGAAAAGAAGGCCTCGGTGAGACGAGACGAGGCGCATGTGATGAGGCCGGTATAAGCGGTCCGAGCAAGGTAGGGCAGACAGCAGACCTGGGACGCTGGGTGCTCTGGCACGAAAACGAGACGGCAATCGGCAGCCGTTTGACGGGAGTTCGAAGTTCGAAGGGGCACACAGGGAGCAAAAAGGCACACCCCCCTCTCCTCGCAGCGGCTCTCTGCAGAATCAGCCCACAACCTCTGTGTACTGTCAGCAAGGGTCTCTCCCTCCCTCTCTTTCTTCGCTCTGTGGCGCACGTGTAATTGGCCTGGGCCTGCCTGTGGTAGCGCAGAGTCTTTCGGCTGTGGCCAGTCGAGGTTCGCGCGGCTTGTGGAGGCGTCACAGAGAAGGGGGTCCCTGCCGCGGCAACACGCTGTGGTCTCGTCTTGTCCGTCTTGTGGCCGCTGGCGGCGCTGGTGAGGGCTGGGCGCCGGGAGGCCGTCGGACCTGGCCCACCACACGTCCAAGTGACGTACGTGCCCTAGAGGCTGGTTTCCGCCGTCCGGTCGGCGCGGGCCGGAGGAGGGGCAGCAAACATGATGCAAGCAAAAAGTATAGCGTACCTACCTTACCTAGGCAAGCAGGCAGGCGGGCAGCGGTGTATACGGGTAGGACGGGCGGATGCTTCTTCGGCTCTCACATCCGACGAACAGGTCGCCCGTGGGTTGTGGGCCGTGGGTCTCGTGTGCTCGTGACATGGTCCATCAGAACCAGCAGTGCCGAATCTTGTTTCCCCGTGCTCTCCTCGAGGACGTAAGATCCGCCGACAGAGATCTTGTGCCCCGGACGGCCACGCGTGACAAGGAAGGGACCCAAAACCGCAAAACGGACAATCCGATCCGTCGATCGCCGAGTGCTGCCTTCCAAAGGAGAAGGGAAAAAAACAAGAAAGCCACACTGCGGCTGGAGTGAAAAAGATGTAGGGAGGGAAAGGAAACGTCAAGATGTCAAACAAGCCACAGCAGCGATAAGAGAAAGCTTCGGGAACAATTTTTTGGCGTGTTGACAACAGCGCTGCGATGCGATGCAGCTGTCTGCAAGGGGAGCCGTTCGCCGACCCCACTCCACACTTTGGGCAAAATGCAGATATGCACGTACCAGGTGTTCAGTTAGGCAACAATCAGATATGCAAAGTCGGGGTGCTCACAGTGTTGACGACTTGCACACACACGGACCACACATCACTTGGAGATCCTTCGTCCAAGACAAGCCAGCGCCTGGCGGCACCGCAAACATGCAAGCCATCACAAATGCAAGGTTTGCGTTAGAGCATCTCGAGAGCCTCGGATCTATCCCTGACCATTGAGAGCAAGAACACCGACACTAGCACAATGAAAGCGCAGCATGTCTCGGTGGCCCTCCTTAACAAACCAAGAGCCCAGACCTGCTCCTTCCCTCAGCTGCACCTGCTGCGTGCTCTGTTTGCTAATGCCTGCATCAAAAAATACGCCAGCATCAACACAGAGAGGGCAAGAGCAACCGCCCCCGCCTGACTCATCCAAGACAACCGACCGCTCAAACTTCAGCCTGGAGCATGCAGACTGTCGTCCCATCGTGCATTCAGGACTTGACCCCTGACGCGCTGAAGCGAACCCAAACAACATCCAGCCCAAGGGACCTCGCCCAAGGCCGTGATCACAGCATCAGCATCTAGGGTCCTGTCCGCCAAGCAGCGCATCAAACCCAGGAGCAGGCACTCCGGCGCCTCCTACCGCCGCACGTGGCCATGACCAAATAGAAATTCCAGAATTGTGAGACCTGCAGTCCGCACAACCCGGGCTCGCGGAAGAGAACCTAATCATGCCTGAACGGGCAACCCGGCATCCGCGTCATTGTGAGTTCCAAAGGCACCAGTGCCGCCTATTTTTGACCTCTCGATCTGCGCAACCAGAGACACAATGGTCAGATCGGGGCAGACCCAAGCGTCTGGATGGGGTGCAAAACAGGGCAGACAAAACAGGGCAGAAACGTGGCTTCGTTTGTGTCTTGGCCTTTCCCGCGTCTCGATCGGGTGCTGACAGCGATGGCAGGTCCCTGGCTCCCTGCCTATGACGTGACAGGTTGCGGTGTTGCTTGCGGCTGGTGGTATTCTGATTCTCATGTGTCGAGATTCGAGCAAGCGGACATGTGCGGTCGTCTTGGGGGTCGAAACCAGATCAGATCCCTCAGCCGTCCGGCTACCTAGTTATCCGACCCTCCATCTCAAACGGCCGCTCACTAACTTGTTTCCAGGTTTCCTTTTTTTCCCCTCTAGCTTCTAGAAAGCGACCACATGGCTCGCAGACAACCGAAAGCTGAGATTCCCCCCTCCAACCACCCTCATCACCCTCCAACTCACCACACCATCATCACAAACACAAACTAAGAGGGAAATAAAAAAGCAACACCAGCACCACCCTGGAGCTTCCTCTCCGGCAGCCAAGCATGCCCGCCCGCGCCCTATGACGCTTCCCCCTCCTGCAGGGACTAAGCACCGCTCCTCAGGGTCCCCATCACCTGAGACTCCCAGCCTCTTCCCCCTCCCCATTGGCCCGATGCCTACATCGCGCATGCAAAGAGGGATCCTGTGCACTGCCATCGGCCGCCCGAGCAGACCCTTCTTGCTCATTGTCTGTGACACGGAGCGAAAACGGAAGACTGGGTACGTCCTGTCAGGGCATGGGATGGAGACGACGAGGAAGGGATTCCGTGGTGAGCTTTTGCGGTGATGACGTCGTGGGGCGGGAATTCAGGGTCCCTGTTGTGTTTGGGGTGAGTTGTATGTGCTACAGGAGGATGCGAGGGCTGTACAATACGTGTGTCGTTCTGACCGACTTTCCAGATGGGAATTTGTATTGGAGGTGGGTTTCTGGTGCTGATTTGCGGAGGGGACGTTTCGGCGTGGTAGGTATTGCTGTTGGCGCGTTGTTGACAGGGGCAGGCTGGGAATGTTGACTACCCCTTTTTCCTGGAGGGAAAAGTAAACACTGGGGAAACGCCGAGCCAGGGCATTGTTGTAGACGAAACGCGAACTCGACGGCGATGTAGCCGTATGTCTTCTGTCTTAACACGCCAGGAAAAGATTGTTTTGTTTGCCCCGTATCGTCAGTCTGTTTGCATCACGCCTATGTCTGTGGAATATCCCACCGTATCTTCAAGGCCTATCCCGTAGAGTCAATATCTTTTCCATTGCAGCCGAAGCCTTTTCCCCTAGCATCAAAGCCCTTCACACTCATGCGAGAAGGTGTGGATACAATGCAAATAGACAATCTCATAGGAAACATCAACACGAGAGCATGAACTCCCACAATGTTGAAACAGCCAGGCGCATAACAAGACCACCAAGCAACAGAAATCTTCACTGCTATTGTAGCAAGCATACCAAACCTAAATATGCTACCGCTATCCTGCAAAGAGGAAAGATACCCGCAAAGTATCGCACTCGAAAGACAGAAGTCGCTTGAAAGCATCCCAAACTTAGCTCCTTAACCCCAACCGGGCGCCGAAGACCATTCTCCCAAAACTGTTGTCCCGCTGGCGGTGCAATACAAGACGCTCAAACAGCGAGGAAACCAGTCCGTGCTAGCCACGACGTTCTCATAGTGTGTCCAGCTTGCCTTCGTCATCTCTCTCGGGTTCTGGATTGACCTTCACAAGGTCCTCGTCCTTGCTCTGAGATTCTTGCAAGCGCATCCGAAGGGCCTGCCGCTTTCGACGGGCCTCCTCTTTCATGAACTTCTTCAGGTCCTCCGGGTCACTGGAAACTTCTGGTTCGTCCATCGGAAGGTCCTCATCGTCGTCGCTCTGAGATTCTTGCTTGATCCTCGGAAGGTCCCTATCGTCGCTCTGACGTTCTCGTTTGACCTTCCGAAGGTCCTCGTCGTCACTCTGACGTTCTCGCTTGACCCCCACAACGTCCTCATCGGCACTCTCAGATTCTTGCTTGACCTCCAGAAGATCTTCGTCGTCGTTCTGGGGCTTTTGCTTGGCCTCCTGAGGGTCTTGTTCAACTTCCTGAACGCCTTGCTCACTCGTCTCGACGCCCTGCCCACCCTGTTGATTACCCAGTAGCCCCGGAAGCATTGGGGGGTCCGCTTCACGCAGCAGTTTCTGAAACAGGACAACGAACTCAAGAAGAGCATTGACCCCATTATACAACCCAAGGCCACCATCCAACTCCACAGACCTCAGGGACTCCAACTGCCCCCGAAGTATTGACAGATGTATGGCCATGTGGTGGCAAAGGGATCCTCCCTGGGTCTTGATATCCGAATGCCAGTGTTTCAACATGCCTACGAAACCTTTCGATACGGCACCAACGAGTTCGCACGTCTGGTCCCTGAGGACTTTGCGCACTTCGATGCTCGAGAGCAAGGCCTTGACGGAGGATCGCAGGGCGGGATACCCGCGGCGTAACTGGTAGGCGTGGCGGGGAGACGTGTCAACCAACGTGAAGACTTGATCCGGGAGGGATATCGGACTCGGTGGTTGTATGGGGTTGTCGAGGACGGTGAAGACAGGCATAGAGACGCCAAGGGAGAGGTGTAGGTCGATGTTTGCTTTGTCTGCGGCAAGTAGAATGTCCCTCATTTTCGTTGCGTCATCGTGGATGCTGTCGAGCACTTTCTTGGATTCGGTGTAGTGGGTCATGCATTGCTCGTATTCGAGGTTGCATTTTTGCATGAGGCTGCGAACTTTGTCGGCGGGGGAGAGGGGAGGATGTTCCCCGTCCGAAGATTCGGCGTTCACTTCCTGGGCTGGGGAGTTGCCCTCTGGGTTCTTTCCGGTCGTCTCCCGGATGATAGCGCGCATTTCAGACAGACTATCCATGGGGACTCGAAGGAGTTGTAGCCAGATATCAAGGGAGGCGTCTTGGTTGGATTGCATTCGCATCTTGAGTTGGTTGGTTTCAAATGTCCAACTCTGGTACTGCATCCAAGCGTCGAGAAAGGAGTAGAAGGAAACCTTGGGCAAAGTATTGGCCGCCATGGCGATACAGCTGAACAGTTGTTCCGGGGGTCGGGGTGCAATGGATGTGCGATGATGATGATGGTGACGCGAAAGAGGGAAGAATGGCAGAAGAGGAACCACGGGCGACTCCAAGGTTGGAGATTGAAGAAGGTCGCGACTTCCCAGTCACCTAGGTAGTGTAGTATAGTGCTCTTTCCGACCTGAACAGTCTGAGAGAACATCAGCTTGTGCCATACCTATCCACGTCTTTCCCCTGAGACTTGAGGGCCAAAAACACTGTCAGCGGCCTCAGCTGTGTGAGAATTCGAGAAGGCTTTGACCATGTGAGAAATAACCTCGATTATACCGGAAGAGGCCATTGAAGTGGCGCATCAAGGGGTGGTATGGCAAGGTGACAGGCCTGGGCGTAGTCGACTGGGCCTCCCCTTTCCCATGCAACACGCAGCCAGCGAGCAGGGACAGCTCGGCCCATCCGACTGCTTGGGCTTGCTATTAGCCTCAGCCTCTGTTCCTTTCTCTCCGGTGTGCCACTCGGCCACACTCCTAGACGCTCTGCAAACAAAATGCACTCTCCGGGCGGCGAGAATCAACAAATCATCAGGTTCGTTGGTCTAGCGGTATGATTCTCGCTTAGGGAAGCAACCCTGAGTCAAAATGCGAGAGGTCCCGGGTTCAATCCCCGGACGAACCCCACTTTTTGCTCTGACTTGGAGGGAAGTAAGTTTTTGCTGCTTGTTCAGGCGGGCATCACTTGAGTGCCGTTCTGGGAAGGGTTGAGACTCCGGGGACGGTTTTTGGGGATGGTGGTGGTTGCCAGCTTCAGAATGGCACTGTCCGAAGGTGGACGTCGCTGATGACGGAAATGTGGGGGCAGCTCTGTGCTGTGGAGAGCCATCCTGCCTCAGAGAGTGAATTGAACACTCAGAAATATGGCGCTGCAGTCGACAATCAGCGATGCGAGGAATTGGCAACAACCTCGCAGTATTCCTACTGCCATTGCTGTGTTTGGTGCTTACAAGTCGAGAGCAATGGAGGGGTGAAGTGAGGTTGTCGGAGAATCCTCGGCAGACGTCTTCAACGCGACTGTAGGAAGCTTGGGCCTCCATGGGGCCCCACCACTGGGCGGTCCACTTTGCAGCTCGACCAAATTGAGGTCATCAGTCAAAAACCGAATTCCATCAACGGGCAAATCGAGCTACTTGAGCGTGACGACGGCGACTGGCGCGTTCCACCATGCCGGTAGGTACTACTGGATGCTACGCCACGATTGAGCATATCTGTTGCTGACCACTGTTTTCGAATTGGCATTAGGACCGGCTCTGATTAGCTCCACATCCTACGATGCGGTCGCAGTTAACACGAAATGTCTATCGTCGACTGCTCGCCGGCCATGGCCTGCTGCGCCAATGTCCGGCGCCCTTCGGCCGCTGCTACCACTTTCAATGCCGCCCTCAACTACCCGTCCAGCAGACTCTCCTCCGCCACCCCTCCAGGAGGACCTTCCTCGGCCTGTTCCAGAAGCCCCCGCGCGAGCTGAAGGAGCCCGATCTGGACCCTGGATACGATGTGTTGCTCAAGTTTCGAGGAATGGAAACCGAGAATGCGCGCCCGCCACCCCGCGATGAGCTCATTAAAGGTCTGAGGCGTTTCCTTGAACACAGGAAGCGAACCACCAGACAACCATTGAACTCGACTCACGCATTCCTCATCACCCGTTTGGTTCGCCACCTTGTGGAAAATCCGCCCGAAGCCGAAGGGGAAAACGCCGACGACGACATTAGTATCAATCTCCTGCGAGATATCCTCTATTTGATACGACGGACACCGAGGGGGAAGACCGCCAACCACCTGGAGTTGTCAAAGCTGGTTTACGACGAGATCGAATGGAGAAATGAGGCCACCAAGGGGACAATCCAGGGTGGAAACCTTCTTCGGTTTCTAGAGGTTTTGTCCAAGTATGGAGGCTCGCTGGAAGCTGTTGAGCGGTTGAGGCAATATCGGGCAAGGCTCGCAGCTGAAAACCGGACAGACGAGGCGATCGCAGACATGTGGCTACAAGTGCTTCGCGGACTTGCTTGGGAGGGGCGGGAAGCAGAGCTTCTCGCAGAGTATCAAAAGGCGGCGGAGGAGGGTGTTACCTACTCTCCGCTGGTTCATGAAGTCATGACAGGCTTCTATGCGGAACAAGACAAGGTCGAAGAGACCAAGCAGTGGTTTGAGAAACCCATTGAGGGGGGCCAAGCACCGACGCCAGCGACCTTTCTCGAAATCCTCCGATTCTCACAACGAAACGAGATGCAAAAATGGGGCCAGTCTATTTTTGAGAAGCTGATGCAGTCCAAACCGGAGAAGGATCTGTGGGATGTCGCGTTTCGGTGGTCGGTCCTTGCTATGGATAAGGGGGTCGAGGATATCAAGCAGATGATGAACACCATGGAGAAAGGAAGCGGCCACAAGCCCGATGCCACGACCATCGATTACCTGCTCGCAGCGGCAATCGAGAAAAATAACCCCTATCTCGCCGAGCGTTTCCTCTCCCTCGGCGTGGAGCTCGGCATTGAACCCCAAGCCATGACTTACATTCTCCAGATGAATTATCGATTGGACGCCCGAGACTTCAGCGGCGCCCACGCCGTATACCATAAGCTCCAAAACCGGGAAATTGACGTCCGAGACAGGGAGGATCTCCCCGTCCTCAACAAGTACCTTCGCCTTCTCTGCACCGTCGAGCAGCCCGACCTCGAACGCATCCTCGACATCACAGCGCACATCGAGATGCGCCACGACATTCTAGAACCCGAAACCATCGTCGCCCTCTGCATGGTGTTCCTGCGCACCGACCAACAGTACGACGTCATTGACACTCTATCCCTGCACACCGTCACCCTCAGCCTCGACGAGCGCGCCCTTGTCCGCAAGGCCTTCGTCGAATATTGCCTGGACACCACCGTCAGCACCGCCCGCGTGTGGGACGCTTACTCTCTCCTGCGGCAGTTCTTCCCCGAGACTGAGCCCGCTGACCGCATCCGCCTCATGGATGCCTTCTTTGCGCGCAACCGTCCCGACATGGCCTGCAACATCTTTGGCCACATGCGAGGCCACGCCAACCCTGCTCAGCGCCCCACGGCCGACGTCTACGTCCGCGCTCTGGAAGGCATCGGGCGGCACCCGAACCTCGAGGCCCTCAGGATGGTGCACAACATGCTCAAGATGGATACTACCATCGAAGTCAGCACGCGCATCCGCAACGGGCTGATGATTGCGTATGCGGCTGTCGGGGATCCGCTCACGGCGCTCGAGTTCTGGGAGCAGATTGCTGCGTCGTCGGAGGGCCCGTCGTATAATAGTCTGGCGACGGTGTTTTGGGCATGCGAGAGGATGGATGCGAGGGATGAGACGGCTAGGAAAATCTGGCAGAAGATGCAGAGGATGGACTTGGAGGTGCCACCGAATGTGTTTTGGTCGTACCTTGGGGCGTTGGCGAGCCAGGGGAAGCTGAATGAGGTGAAGAGGTTGATTGCGGGGATGGATGCCAGCGTGGGGTATTCGCCTTCGTTGATGACGTGAGTTCTTCTTTCTGTTCTAGAGTTGTTGTTGGGTTGCATGAGAGGGATTGACTAACGCGGTTATAGCTTGGGCGTTACATATAATGCGCTGCCGGCCCCGGCCAAGCCAATGTTTGAGGACTGGGGGAGGGAGGAATACCCTGAGGTGTGGGCAAGGTTGGAGAGTAAGGGGAGGAAGAAGACGATGATGGGGGATGAGTTTAAGATAGTTAGAAATATGGAGGCGTGAGTGAGAGGTGAGGGAGGGGGGTTCTGCATATATGTGGATGTGTGTCATGTCATGTCTACCTCTATCTGTCACATAGAGGGAGGGAGGATGGATGGTATATCTTGTAACTTTGTACATATACATGTAACTTAACGGGGGTGAGCAAGAAGCAGAAAAGAGGCGTTGGTTTTAGATGTCATTGATTGTATTGTATCGTATTTATATTGTATTGTACAAGATTACCTTTATGTCATCTCAGCGGGGAGATCTCGGTGGGTTGATGGTTTCTATTGTACAGGTGCTACATGCCGCTCGCTGCGCTGTAAAAACTACGAAGAGAACCTTGTGCGGCTGAAACGGCTGCTCTTGGCGGCGACGGGTAATTGTGTCGTGGGGAGAATGGCGTGTGGGATGTACTTTGTCCTGTTGAGGATGATCTCGGGGTGCAAATGGACGCTGGGGTGCAGACCCATGCCGATGGCTCTTCGGATGGCCTTGGCCATCTTGCGCTGGTTGACGGGGCGCAGACCGGTGGCGCGGCCGGCTTCGATGCGGCCGTGGGCGGTGATGTGCTCGGCGATCATGGCGAAGTTCTGGGCTTGGGGTCAGTATGCCGTTGGGATTATGGGGAATGAATGGGTGGGTGGTTCGGTGAACATACACGGTAGTTGTCAACCGGGTTGAAGCCCATTAGATCGACAATGTCCACCCTCGGCGTCTTGAACAGCTTCCATCGTCGCGCCTCGACGTGGCTGAGATCTTTGGGTGCGTAGACGTCGCCCTTGCGCCATGACCGGGGCATGTACTGCATGTAGGCGTCGGTTTGGCTGGTGGCGGCCAGGTCCTTCTCGGTGGATTGTCGCTTGAGTTTTTCGCGGCTGTAGGCGGCGCTGTCGTTGAGGAGGTTGCGCACGTCGCCGCGCTTGGTGCTGCGTTGGGAGAGGTCGATTAGGTGGGAGGAGGGGGAGGAGTGGTCTTTGAGGGAGAGGGCGGGGGCGGAGGTCGAGAAGGGGGTTGATTGCGGTTGTTTTTGGAGTGTTTGGCGGAGGGTCGATTGGCAGTGGCGGAGCGCCGTGGAGAACCATGTTCGGGAGGCCATGGTGGGCGTGTGGGATGGTGGTTTGGAGAGGGGGGTGGTTCTCCGCCGGGTGCCAGTACGTGCTGGCGTCGTCGTCGCTGAGCTCGGGATGCGCGATGCCTTGCTTGGTGGTTTGGGTCGTCAATTGGACTCTTTGGCGGAGTATTCTTTCCGCGCGCCGGATTGGCGGACGTGAGGGTGGGACCCGCTTTGCGGCTCGGCTTGGCGTAGTGGCAGGGGGGTTGAAGCTGGGGTTGCGGCAGGAAGAGAGTTTAGAGTGGGGCAACGTTCACTTTTTTTGGACCTTCAGTTCAAGTTCAGTTTGCAACATCAAGACCGTGAAGGTGCCTGCGCTTTGGACATTTCCGCCCTTGACCAACGCGAAACCATAGACAGCCAACAAAATGGTCCGGAAACTCAAGTTTCATGAGCAGAAGCTCTTGCGCAAGCATGACTTCGTCAACTACAAGCAGGACAACAACCACAGAGATCACGATGTCGCCCGTCGCTACATGATCCAGAAGCCAGAGGACTATGTAAGATGTGCCGATGACGTCCCCAGATTGAGAGCCCTCACTAACTCGGAAACAGCACAAGTACAACAGGATATGTGGTGTGGGTGCTCACCTATTCTAGCCAAGTTGACTCAGTTGAACTGACATCGTGTGATGCGTAGTCCTTGAGACAGCTCGCCCACCGCTTGAGTGTATGTAGACGGATTTAACCTGGCTGTCGAAACCGTCGCCAGTTTTCAGGCTAACATGAGTTTTAGCTCCTCCCCCCAGACAACGAAGTTCGGCGGAAACACGAAGCCCTGCTGTTGGACAAGCTCTATGACATGGGCATCTTATCAGTACGATCCCCTTCCCAAGTTTGCAGGCTAGCGTTCACTCACCACCTTTCAGACCAAGTCAAAGCTGTCGCAGGTGGAGCACAACGTCACAGTCAGCGCACTCGCCAGGCGGCGGTTACCAGTTGTGATGACGAGGCTACGAATGGCCGAGACGGTACAGGCGGCGACGAAGATGATCGAGCAGGGCCACGTGCGTGTTGGTGTGGAGGAGGTTCGCGACCCAGCTTTCCTGGTGACAAGGAATATGGAGGATTTCGTCACCTGGACTGTGGGCAGCAAGATCAAGCGAAACATCATGAAGTATCGCGACAAGCTGGACGACTTCGAGTTGCTCTGAAACAAATCCACTCCCAATTATCAGCAATACAAAACCATTGCGTCGAGGCCGCACAGTACTCGCAGATTCGAGAGACCGTATCAACAGCTCAATCCAAGCCCGGCCCGAGAGCCGCGATTCGACGTCGATTCTGCGTGCAGGTTTTGGGCTATCTCGCACGATTACCATCGGCAAGCTTCATGCGGATGTGCTGGGCCGGCCTGGAAGATGTACGGCAAGGAGGGCGTGGAACCGTCGAATTCAGGTACCTCGGCGTGATCTTCTAGGACACCTGCTCCGGCATGAGCGACGGTGAGCTGTTTTTGGCGGCCAGCACGGCGTCAAAACTGCTGACGGTGCTCAGAGTTTGTACATTTTGATCATCAAGCAGGTAGCAACTTCAGTTGCAATCACTTGTCTACTTTCACTCGTCCAATAACGCTGAGGGCCCACTTGTTTTGTTGTGATCATGATCACTCCTTCCCTCCCAACCGTTTCCCCAATTTTTAGTTGCCCACACTCCGGGTCAACCGCTCTTTCCCAATGGCAAAAGCCTCGGTCGCAAGCCTGGGCTCCCCTAAATCTCACCCATGCAAGCTCCTACTTTCTCAAGTGTCCTCTGTTTTTTTCCATCCGAAAACCATCCCAGACCTTTTCCCTTTCTCGTATGATATCCTCTCCTCTCTGGTATTGCATTCACTGTATTTTATCGATGCCTACGTCCTCCTCTGATCCGTCCTCCTAACCTCTCGGCCTGGGCACCGGTTGATGTGTGCCAGCCGCCCACGTCCGTCTCACACGGATCGACGCCCAGTCACCTTACGACTCCTCTTCGGAACCATCAACCAGCACGGCCCCCACGTCTTTCTTCGTGTTGGCATCCGGCGCTCACAACCGGTTACCATATCTACAGCACCGGACGATCAGGCAATCCGCATGGCATACTCTCGTACAGGAGGGAGCTCGTCAGAGCTTTACGACCTCTACTGCGCAGACGGATCTCCCTACTGGACATCCGACCAGAGGGGTGCATCCGCAGCCAGGCTCGCCGCCAATCAATCCTACCAGGACTCGCTATCACACTACTCGGCCAGTCATTCGCCCTCCGTTGACCGAAGCTTCCAAGGAACTCCTCCTCCGGCTCTCGATGCACACGACCAACAGCATAGACACCCACACCAGAGCGGGAGACTCCCGGAACATCTCCAGGGGCACACTCCTCCGGCAGGGGCACAACCTACTTTGATCTTGCCCGACGGCGACAACCTTCCATTTTCACCGACTGGAGATAGCGAACGATTCAATATGTCTAGCCCAGCTCATACGAACCAACACTCTCTTTCAGACGACCCTTTCGTTGGCGTCTCGCCCCCAAAGACACACTACCCATCTCCTTCGAGTGGGGTCTGCCTCGCTGGCCATGGAGCAACTACTATCCGCGAGCCGACCCGCGTTTTGTATGGCAGCCACGATCTGTTGCCGACTATCGAAAGCGCATAGGAAAGTTTTAGAGACGACAAACCGATGATTGGTCGCATGCACCGGGAATTGACTGGTGGTGACTTGTGCGATGTGTTTGTCGATGTCTCCGCCCATCAGCATCATGGACACACCTCAGCTCTCAAGGTCAGGCCTACTGTCGGTATCGCACATCTAGTGCCGAAGCCGCGAGAGGGCCATTCAGCTGTGTCAAAGGTTGGCCCACTTTGTGAGCTACCGCCCTTCAAGTATCCTGAAGACATACTGGAGCCCCTGGGACTTTCAAACGGTCTGCCTAGTCCGATACCGCCAACCAACTCAAGAGTTGTGGAAACGGGTTTCACCTCGGAGGAAATACCACTTTATCCTTCCCCAGACAGCTCTGGAGAACAGACTCCTGTGCCACCGACTCATTTCGACTCCCAGCTCGACGTCCCAAGATGGGTTGCAGGATATTCTCTCCACTCGAACGAGAGTACCGTTTCTCCAGGGGCGTCTCCATGGAGAAATCCCAGCACTGTTTCGGGACTTGAGAACTCGATACAAATACCGCATCACTTTCCTGCCACAAGCTCCATGAGGACGGAAGGAGGGACAACGCCAGGAGAGACCGTTGACCATATTCTCTACCCAAAGCCGCATGCCCATTCACATGCTTTCGTATCGTCCGGACACGATGGTCACAGCAGAGTCTCCAAAGTGCAGCCATGCAATGATGGCGCCGCCACACCAGATCCGCTATCCAGCTTCTTGCTTCCGCAGTATGAGCTTTGCGCCGAAAGAAGGGACAGTCTACAAAGACTGGAGAAGAAGAGGTCAGCGTCACATCTTGTTGCGTATTGGGAGTCTGTCAACAAGGTTGGAAACTACGCCACTCCAGCGTCAGGGGAGAAACACACGGGGGCTCCCTATGACAACACTCCCCACACAAAGCCAACTCAACCCGGAACAACAGGTTTCCAATGGTCAACAACTTGGCTCCGCAACATAATTGCGGCTCCTGAGACGCCCAACAAACCTAAGCTCACGGAGCTTCCGAGACGAAGGTCATCCCAGGTGAAGCCGGAAGTGGCTGGGTCTCGAACCCTGACAGGGAGTCCTTCAGCGGCGCCCCCAATTGATACAAAGTTCAAGGAAACCGTCGATAACCTCGAACATCTCCTCGACAAAGCTGCGGTTCTCGCGAACGAGATTGCCGAACATGAGGATCGTCATTGCGCAGATAATCTTGAGCTCACCGAGGTCGACCATTGTGGTGTTTCACGGTCTCCACCGAGTGTCCATGAAAGCCTACCCAGTGAGATCGAGTCGAGCAGTGACGAACCAAAGGCTGAACATCGGGCTGTTATCACCCGCCGCCCGAAGCATCATCGATCAGCCCCTGGAATGCACAGTAGGAACGTTGCGATCAACATTCCAAACCGAACCTCAAGTTTGTTCAAGTCAAAGTTTACTCCATCTTCTTGGTTGGGGAGATCACGAGATCGCTCTCGCGAGCAGCGTGACTCCAACGTGTCCCCAGGCCACCGCCTCAACGAGTGCTCAGTCCGTACCCTCCGCGAGGAAGACGAACAAGACTCTAAGAGAGATCCGCCAAAGCGTTCGGGATGCCTTGGCACCGGAAAGATTGCAAGGAGGATCAGAAGCTGCCGTCTACCTCGGATTCAGACCCGGCCAAGTTTCCAGCGCGGCATGGTGGACGGGGCTTCCCCCCCGGACGACGATCTCCCGGACATTGAAGTCCCCGAGCCGGCTCGGTTGAAGCCATCGACTTGGAATTACGATGGCGCTAGTGACGAAGACGATTGGGTAACAGGTAGTGATGTCCATCAAGGCGCTGGGGATGGCCATGCATCGAGCGAATGGTCCCAGCGACCGCATTCTGCGCCTCCTGGCCCACAGGATCTGTCTGGGTCCGAGCGAGACGGAAAGCTCAAGACACACGGCAGCATCCGCATCAGCCTCAGGGGTAGGTCGCATGTCAGCGTCCGAGGATACCAGGGCGTCAACCTTGCTCGAGCATACCGTCGACAGCCAATCGCCAGAGATTGGTCGGCCGTCAGAAAGAGGTTTGTGGCGACAGTGGCTTGTGTAAGTACCGCGGGAATTGGCGTTCTCACTGGTATTTATGCTGGTCTGGTCCCATCCATCCAGTACTGGATCGCCGATCTCAAACACTACGCCATCCTGGGGAATGTTTTCTTTTATATCGGCCTCGCCATCCCGACCTTCTTCTTCTGGCCACTGCCCCTATTGCATGGACGCAAGCCTTATATCCTGTCGAGTCTCGTTCTCGCAATGCCGCTTCTGTTCCCGCAGGCTATATCCGTCAGCGAAATGCGGTCACCCTACGTCAGCACATGGAGATAGGCGCTCCTAAGTTCCCGCGCTTTCATGGGACTCACGCTCGGATTTGCCAGCATGAACTTCCATTCAATTCTGACGGACCTCTTTGGGGCGTCACTGATGAGCGGCAACCCTCATCAAGAAGTGGTGGATAAGTTTGATGTTCGAAGGCATGGCGGCGGGATGGGAGTGTGGCTGGGCATATGGACGTGGTGTTTTACCGGCTCCCTCGGAATCGGCTTTCTCGTCGGTGCTAGCATCATCAACAACCTCAACCCCTCCTGGGGCTTCTACGTCAGCATCATGGTGGTCGCCGTGATCCTCCTTCTCAATGTCGTATGTCCGGAAGTCAGACGCTCACCCTTCAGGAGGTCTGTGGTTGAGGTCAGGAATGGCAGCCAGGTCTCCCGCAGAGTCGCACGGGGCGAGGTCATGATGCATCGAGTCAAAGACGGGCCTACTTGGTGGGGCCAAGAGGTATACCATGGCATTCTTCTATCGTTGGAGATGCTGCGTCAGCCAGGTTTCATGGTTCTCGCGGTGTACACCGGCTGGATCTACGCTCAAGTCGTTCTCATCATTGTCCTGCTCGGGTCTCTCACTTCCCGACTCTACATGCTCAAGTCACCACTAGTCGGACTCTCCGTCTTCTTCATCTCCTTTGGAGCCCTGGTCGCGGTTCCATTTCAGAAGGCGAACTTATTTTCACGCGGGCGGCATCACCAGGAGCCAGACACGCTGGACAAAAAGGTTACATGGACGTCTCATCTCCTGAGGAGAGCAATGTTCTGTATCGCTCTGCCGTTGGTCGGTGTCGCCTACACGGTCGCTTCAGCGGGCCCACCGGTGCCGGTTGTTGTCCCTGTGCTCTTCGCGGCCCTGATCGGGCACTTCTCGGGTTTAGCCATATCAGAATGCAACGGCCTCATCATGGAAACTTTTGACACTTCGGACCTCCAGATGAGCACTGGGCGCCCCCGTAGTTCCTCGTCCAAGACAACGAGACGCACCAACTACTCTTCATACCCACGTGTCACCGCAGGGTTTGCCGTGTGTCACACGTTTGGTTTCCTTCTGGCGGCCGTGGCGACAGCAATTGGTGGCGAGATCCAGCGCAACCTTGGCCAGCGAGCTGCCACAGGCGTGGTTGCAGGAATTCTGTTTATCCACACGTTGCTGCTATTGGCAGTGCTCATCCGATTCAAGGAGGTACAGATTATCCCCAGCTCCAAGACGCTGGAGATGGAGAAGTGGACGCAGATCCGGCGGCAGAGCATCCGACGCCGCTCGAGCGAGAATAAGCCGGCGGCCAACCCAAATATGATGACGGACGAGGAGATTTGGCGGCCGATTCTGTTTGGAAACCCCTCAAGCAAGATGCGGCGGGTCAACATCCTCGAACTCGGGGCGATGACCCGATGGACAGAGATCCGAAAGAAGAACAGATTGATCGATCAGAGGGCAGCCCATCTCAACCGCGCAGCCCTCGAGTCGGCGGCCACAGCTGTTGAGGAGGCAACGGGCATCGGGGCGATGACCACAGATCTTGTGCGAAGGGTCAGCAGTCGAAGAAAGAACCGAAATTCTCCGGCGAGGTTTCACAGCACTAGCCCTCCGCGGTCGGGTACCAAAGGCGAGAGCTCCCGGTCGATTGAGTTGCAGTCAATGAAAGAAGGAGATGAGCAGGGCCAACCCGGGGCCTCGCACATGGCGCACCATCACCGCGGACTCGGCCCAAGCGAGGATTTCTCGGAGCGGGAGTGTGTGATGGGGCAAACCGTGGTTGAGGAGCACGAAGGCCTGGATGATCTGCTGAGTTCGGAGGAGGACCGCAGCAGAGGGTATGACTCCGGGGAGCAGGCGCCGTCAAGAATGGCCAAAGAGTTTCGACGGAGTTGAGCACAGGTGTCCATATCCTACGTTTCAGACCCTTAGTAAACCTAAATTGATGCCTAATACAGACTGTTCTTGACTTGTTCGTGTTATTCATTGCTGAGAGAGCAGACACCTGGTTGGTTGGTGCTTGGGTAATCATCATTGCAGGCGATCGCACCCCTGACGGTTGCTGAGAAACCGGGCACGCCAAGATGAAACTCGGGAGCTACCCGCGCGGTCGAATGCAGTTGCTCTCAACGGGGTCAAAACGGGCTCGGATGCTCATCGCCGAAGTTAGTTTACCTTGGTGACCGTTGCGGAGCCTAAAATTACGTCATATTCAACGACAGATCACGAAAAATGTCGTTCCATTCCTGGCGTGTTACGGTATGTTGTTGCTCCTGGAGGGAGATTTCCCGCCGTCCCGGTCCGTCGGTCGGTCGTATTGGCAGACGGGCCACGGATCACGGAACGGAAGGTGGAATGGCCTGGGAAAATGGGGTAGTTGGGTAGGTACCTGGACAGGTGCATGATCATGGGCGCATCTACCGCCAAAAAGGGGCAGAGGGGCATTCGCGTGATCGATGACCCTTATTACTCCTCCTTCCTAGGCGGGTGGAGCTTTGGGGACTCAAAAAGGGGACTCAGCCTAGTGGGGTGGGATGACTTTGGGGTGTGTTTTGCCACTGGAACGTTAAGTGGAAATTGTAGGAAAATTTAACGGTATTGAAATTCATTTAGGGATGGGATTGATGTCCTCAAATTTGGAGTTATTGTTTGTGCGACTGTTTCGTTGGAATTGAAGTTGTTGCTCTTCCCGCCTCGATGTACCGATGGCGAACGCTAGCTGCCCTTGGCGGGCAGAGGGTAAACTGGGACTCGGGCCTGGCTGGCGCGCGGTGGAGCCCAGTGGTGCGATTTGGGCGGTCCCGTGTGGTTCCTGGTTGGGCGGATCAGCCCATTGGTCATGCTGAGCCACATTTTTCTTGGAAATGTGTCGATGCTGATTGGCTGGCGGGGAATGACAGGCAGCTGAGCTGGGCCTGCTGCGGCGGATGAGTCTGCGGTCGGCGCCGTGTGCAGGCGCCGGGCTGGGTTTGGAAGGGTCTGGGTGTAGCTGCCTTGTTGGGAGGGGAGGTTGTTTAAGGCTTTAAAAGGGAGGGCGTCCCGCCTGGTGGTGTTGGGGGTTTGGATCTTGGATTTCTGAACAGTGTTTGAGAACTAAGCTTTGAGCAAGATCTTTGTCTGTTTGTCTGTTTATAAGTTGAGACGCGATTGTCTTCACTTGCACACTTATACGATCGTCACCTACGCGCCTGCCCGCGAGAGCTCTACAACGCATACTTCCGAGTTGAGATTCGAGAGGACACATATTCGCCATGTCTCCTACGTATACTATGTCGGCACATCTGTGCAAGCAGATCTACTCGTCGTGGCGCCAGACTCACCCAACGCCCAACAATAACAACGGCGCGAGCTTGGCCCCGAGCCCGATGCCTGCGGTGCCTACCGCCCCGATCTCCTACTTCCGCCGCTCGCCTTCGCCTGATAACACTAAGCGGTCCATGGACAACGACAGGAGTGACGCCTCGCCTTCGTCTTCGCCCAGCTCCTCGCCGCCGACTTCCAGCTGGAGATGGGGATCGCGCTAGGTCTGGTCTCAAGGAACCAACACCCGGGCATCAGATACCCACCGCAAGTCTGAACACACCGCCGCAAACCGACCAACCTGAACATCATATCCGATGCAGACACGTCGTTTGTCAGTCATGCATCCACTACCACCACAAAAAACCATCGACTTCGTTACCAGTTGCCCGACCGGGTTTTTCGTGCGACCAATGTGGCTTGCAGCAAGCTGCCTGCAACGCTGCGGAAGCACGCAACCACCAACGCCGAGCGCGACCCACTGCATCTAGCCCGCTGTCTGTCGAGCAGAGCCAAGCCCCTCCCCATCGCCGCAGCGGCACCGAAACCCTCTTAACTCCGCCCTTTTATCAAACGACGTTGGCAACATCCGACGAATCCAAAACAACAAATACGAAACTTTCAATCCTCTCATCCGATCCCTCAATGTCGTCATTTTACCAGGCAATGAGGGGCCGACCAAAAGAATTGGAGTTCGGCGGGGTGGGATGAAAGGGGTTGGTTACACCTCTACCAAGTACTATCGAAATTCGAATTTAGCAACCTGCCCGCCAACTGCCGACTTCCCGAATCGCATCATTCTCCGACCGAGAACAGGCCATTTTGGACGATTCTCGATCCATACCCCGCCCGGCGGTCAGCGCCACATCAGCATCTCAGGTCACACATCAATCACCGCGCAACTTTGGGGTGTTTATTTGTTGGATTGCAGACTCCGCCCCGTATTTTGGGTGGTGCATTCGTTTCGCGACGATTGCCAACAATCTGCGCCGAAGCTGCCCCCACATACACTCATCAACCCGCCGACGCGCCGACGCGCCGAGACCCACCCATCCGCGCGCGGTTCGGTTCTTCAATCCGGGCATGCACCGCTCGGGGCGGCATCCCTTTTCACCGCTGCCGCTGCGCAGCACAACGGGACAACCGAAATTCCCCGATTGGGTTCCCTTCTCCTAATGTTCTTTTCTTCTTTCTTTCTTCTTTGTCATATCGGAGGAACAACACGGCCATGAATCACACGGAACTTGGGAACATGGAATGAACGGTACAGGCGTTGACCAGGGTCCTTTGCATTTCCATTTTTCTGACTTGCATCTTCATGCCCGTCATCTTTTTTACTTCCTGCTTTGGGAGGGACTAGTTCTTGCTTCTTGCATGCCTAGAGGGGGAGCGTTACTCAGCGCGAAGGTCGAGAAAGCTTGACTGCATCTCGGTGCCTGGGGACCGGGGAAGTAGGTGACAGGCTTGGGATGTGGGAGGGGATGTCAATGCATGGTGTGATGAGATTTGTGTTATAGCATGGCAAGCGTGGCATGGCTGGGAGTAAGAGGGGGAATGCGATTACACTGCGAGAGCAAATGCAAATGCAAATTTGATACCCTTTAACCTTGTCTGTTTGCCTTGCTGGATTGGTGGTGACTCTATCTCAACTGAAAGCCCGATAAGCAAAAATTGCGAACTGAGTCCAATGAATGCTCACAACTCATCATCAGCGTAACGCACACGGCGTCTTTCACGCTAGGACAGTGAAAATGCTACAACTATTCTCAATGTTCAATACTCGATACTCAATACTCTCTCAATTCCAATGTTGAACTAGTAGGTAGTCATGCTATCCCTTTTCCTTCTCCTTCACCCATTTCTTTCCTTCGTTCCCTTCTGTCTGTCTCTCTGTCTGTCTAGGTAGGTAGTTGATCCCTCGCTTATATGTCCATTCCATCACTTATGCTACTCAAAGGTACTCGCTTCCCTTTCAACCCTCGCCAAAAAAAGAACTAAAACTCCGTATTACCAATGATGTAGTGTTTTTCTTCGTCCTCCTCTCCGCCAACTCAATTGAACTGACCGCTATGCTCGTTCGAACCGCTTCGAATCATCTCCAATCCCGCAATGCAACGCGCAACAACACACAAGCAATCCCAGGCTGCTTCGCCGGTCAGTGGTGGTTTCCTTCGTCTTCTAGAGGGTCTGCGACGCGTGAGCCGATGCGGGGAGGATCCCGCTGGCAGCGAGTTCGTCACCGCCGCTATCGTCAGGGGACTCCTCGCCGCTGGCGCCTTGGATGCGACGGGTTGCATCCTTTTTGTCCGCTTCGGTGATTTGATCGTCGTCTTTACGCATGTCTGGTGCCCACCGGGGTTCGCTAGGGGCATGACCGACGGACATTCCGACGCGAATCTGTGGTTGGCTGTTAGGACTCCCTGCGGAGGGATTGGGGGTGGGGAACTCACCAGTGTCTCTAGAGCTCCGTTGGAGTTGTCGACCAAGTCATCATCGAAAACCATCTTGCCCGGCTCGAAGAGCACGACGAGCGTACTCCCGCCAAACTTGAAGTAGCCCAGCTCCTCACCCCGCTTGACTTGTTCACCAGCCTTGCGTGTGATGACCGTGCTGCCAACCATCATGGCGCCGACACAAATGACCATGACGCGGCCAAACTCGGGGCTGTCAATGGGAACAACAATCCTCACATTCTCACCGTACACGTCAAGAGCTGAGCGAATGGCCATAGGGTTGACAGTGTAGTACTCGCCGGCGATGGTCTTCGGCTCGAGCATGACGCCGTCGACAGGAATGTGGAAACGGTGATAATCCTGCGGGGCAAGGCGGAAAATACCGAGGGCGCCGCCGTTCTCGTATCGACTGGCATCTTCAGGATAGGCGTTGCCGAGCAGACGCTTGATGCTGAATTCACGGCCTTTGATCCACACGTTCGTTGCGATATCGAGGCGATTGAAGACGACGGACCGGCAATCAGCTGGAGACACAATGATACGCGGATTGTCTGGGGCGGAGCAAGGTCGGGCACCGGGCTTGAGCGCGCGATAAAAGAACTCGTTGAATGTCTTGAACTCGTTGAGGGGAAGGAGCACCTCTGTGAGGTCAAGCCGGTGAAATTCGATGAACTTCGGAATTTCGGCCTTGGACGCTGGATCGTCATACTTCTTGCCCTGTTTCACGCTCATGCTCTTGAGAAGTTTGCGAACTTGGATTTGGGTTAGTGACCATCCAGCAACAAATCGACTTCCGGGAAAACTTACTCCGCTTCTTCTCCATGTTGTTCGACTTCAACCCCTTGTACAGCAATCGGATACCGAGCCGAACGTATACGCTCATCTTCTCCTCGTTGATCTGCCCTGTGATGCGATCCTGTACAAGGATGTTTGCCGAGTTGGCACCAAGCTTGTAGCCTCCGTAGGAAATCTTGGTAATGACCTTGGAGTACCACTTGCGCTGGGCCTGGCTCGATGTGACGAAACCACCCATCATCAAGTTGTTCACTTGGCGCCAGTCCTGGCTTGCGCAAGTGGCAATGTGGGTGATGATGTCAGTGTCCTTCCGCTTGTTCAGCCGAGGCTGGTGGCAGATAGGGCATTCCCTAATCTCTACAACATGTTCTTCACCGCTGCTGTTGTTCAGGTCCTCCCGGTCCAGAAGATCGCCCTCCTCACCCGGAGTGGCAAGTTCTGGAACAGTGATAGTAGATGACTCGATCGGGGACTCGCTCGTCGAACCTTCCCCAGAGGTATCTGTGTCTGTCGAGACAAGCTTTGCAGGTACGGAGAGGAGATTCTTCACTTGTCCCGCATCCGGTAGCACTGATTTTACGCGATCCACCACGCCTTGAGGCTTGGTCTTGGCCTCCAACTGGTCCTCCAAGCAGATGACAGCCTCGTCCATGGTCAAGTCCTCGGCGTCGTCGCTATCGGTTGCCTTGTGGGGGAATCGCTGGAAGAAACTATCAATCGTCGACTCGCGGAGCGTAGAACCCAGGGTATCGAGCATGGTTGTCAGCTCAACCTTGCTGATGCGGCCGCTCTCGTCGGTATCGTATTGCTTCAGCATCGCCCGCCAGAACTGCTGCCGGAGTGCTGGGTAGGGCATATACTTGGCGCGAATGGTCAGCTGCGGATTGTGCTTGTCTTCCCACTTCTCGAGGTTCTTCATCTTGAGCGGGAGGGTGATGGGAACGAAATCAGGATCGTCACCCTCGGTTGGGGAGATCTCTCCAGCTGTAGACGTGGCTGCAACAACCACATTGTCCTGAGGATTGAGTTGACCTGTGGTCGCTTGCACAGCAGCTTGCGGGTTAGCTGGTGTCGGGGGAGATTCGGCGATGCCGTCGAGTATAGGACCTTGGGAGAGTATCGAAGGGGTGGCAAGCGTCCCCGGTGTGGTCGCGGTGGGAGTGTTCACGCCCGAAGGAGTCCTGGATAGGGACGGCTTTGCGAGTTTGCTGAGGCTCTGCGCAGAGGAGGTCCGGGACAACCCCAGCCTCATAAAACGGGGTCGCTGCACTGGGGCATACTCGGGCGCATCTTTGAGGTTGTAAAGCCCAGTCTCGGGATCAGCCTTGGGCGCCTTCTCGATGATCTCCTTCACCGGAAAGTTGACGGACGCAATGAAATCGTTGCCAGAGTACTTGTCCCGGTCGATGACGGTGAAAGAGAATTGGTAAGACTGCTCGTGGCCGAGAAGCTGGAAAATCATCTTCTCGTTGAACACAGGGTTCAAGTTATGCCGAATCGTCTTGGTCCTGTACGTCTTCTTGCCCAACGATGCCACAACAAAGGGGTCCATGTCAAAGCTTGTTTTGGTCAGGTTGGATTCAGGGGGCAGGTCGGTGATGTTGCAGATCTCCAAGAAGATGATGCCCACAACGTCGCTGCCGCCATTTATGAACTCGTACGGGTTGTCACGCTTCTTGCGCTTCAAGCCCTTGATCCGAAGTCGCCGCTTGCGCTTCTCGATAGTCTCTGGTTTGCTAGGGTCCTCATCCTCAGGGGTTTCATCCTCGTAAACCTCGTAGTCATCGTCATCATCGTTGTCATCCTGGCTTCCGCTCGGCTGCGACGACGGCGCCTGCTTGGTCTTCCCCAGGGGCGCCAATATCGGGGTGCGAGTAGGTGTAGGAACCTGCGAGAGCGACTCCACGGCTGGGACGGACTTTGCGATGGCGGCGAACTTCTCGAAAACCTGCTTCTCCGGGGCGTCCCTGTTGGACACATCCAGCAGGGTGAACTGCAGCAGCACCTCGCCAGAAACAACGCTCGTCTTCTTACCAGGGCGCTTGCTCTTCAGGGGGAACCACTTGGGAGGCTGCTCCGTCTTCTCGTCGGCGAAGATCTCCTCCAGGGCGAGGTCGAATTCGCCGAGGTAGTCCTTTCCGAAGCGGTCCTTGTCCCAGCAGCAAACATCGAGGAGTAGACTCTGGATGCCATTGATCGGCAGACGACACTGCTCGTTCCACTCGGGGTTCAGCGACTTGGGGACCGAGTGGGTAACGTGTTTCGCGTCGGCGAGGGTGAGCACGAGATACTGCGACAAGCGGGCGTCAGCCAAGCGAAAGTCTAATAAGCGACGAGGGACGGCGGGCATTGAGCTGCCGTGCTGCCCCGCGGAAGGCCCGGGTTCGGCCTTGGTCCCTGGATTCCGGAAGCTATGCAGGTTGTAGCGCACTCACCGGGTCCGATGTTCCACCTCTATCCTTCGCGGCAAGATCCCTGGCCTGGCGACAAGTCAGCGCGCTATGTTCGAGGTTTTGGAGGTTGTCGTCGGGAGGTGTGGAAGGTGCGGGGCCGTCGTACCTTGAGAATGGTAACGTTCAGAACGAGGCCCGTCTCCTTGCGACCCTCAGGGCTCGCCGAGTCTCCTTTGCTGCGCATTGGGCTTGCGTTTCGGCTGTTTGGGGATGAATTGGTGCTGTCTTTACTCGAGAAGCCTGGTTTGAGGCGATTGGGGATGATGCGGACCATGGCGCCTCGAGGGGGGGCCGCGGGGTTACCGCGACAATTTAATGGGCGCCGGAAGCACTGCGGGCAGCAACCTGGGAGCTGTGCGCTTGGAGGGGTCACAGCCTCCAACCTCAAGCCGTCAACGTCAATGCGGGCAACCTTCCTGCTGGCTAGCAGGTTTCGAGCGTTTGTGGCGGGGCGTGTTGCGGAGAGGTAACCAGCCAAGCCAGCCTGTCACCGCTCAGCTCTGGGAGTTGGTGATGCAGAGCGCTCACGAGCGGGTGGCCAAGGACGTCATCTGCTGCCGGGATAGGGTAGAGCGCAATGCCAATGTACAGCCAGATCGGGGTGTGGATCTGCACGTCGAGACGCTCGATGGTTGGATGAACGGTGCCGAGAAAAGCACCAAGCAGTCGGCAGTGAAAAGGACCTTTGCTGAGCTGATTTGGGCTGCAGCTTTCTAATGTACGAACGATTCGATCAATCGTTTTAGGACGCGCGCGAGAGAGAGAAAAGAACCACGACAGTTTCGGCGGCGTCTTGAGCAGAGGCGGTCGATCACTGGCGACGTTTCAGACAGCTGGAGCTTCCGCAAACAACTAAACGACGTTAAGCAGCGCGGGAACGGGAGGGAGGCGGCTCGGGCCAATTCTTTGCTGCGTGGAGTGGGGAGGACGGAGGGTTCGAGATCAAGGTGATTGTAAGATTGACGGTAGCGTCGCGTCTCGTGTGCGATGCGAGGAGGCGGTGTTTATGAGGGAGCTGAAGCTCGTCTGGTCGTTGACCGCTGCGCCATTCAGGAGTCCTTCCATTCTTGAAAAAGCGGGTGGAGCATCATTCCAAGCATCCCAACGAACCCAATGAGGCGTCCACTCTCGAAATTGGCTTGGGGACACGCGAGTGCCTTTCTGCCCCCGTCTTCCCGACAGATGAAATCCTCCAAATTCGTAATCTGGGCGCGAGGGTTGCCTACAGGATGATCATGGAACGAGAGAGATTGAGGGATTATTGCCTCAACCGTTTGTTTTCCTTCCGAGGGTGCGAAAATAAATAAAAAACCATCCATCTGCGCCCTGGCGAGCTCCTCAACTCTATTTTCCAGGCACAAGCCCGAGCGTGCAGCCCTACCAATGCGATGCACTCGGCATCAACGCTGTCTCCCAGGAATAAGCTCCAACGCCAAGCGAGCCTCAATTTCGTCAATCAACTCCCCCATACCTCCCCCATATCCCCAACCCTCCATCATCAAGCTCGGCACGAGACAGTGGTGTCGACCTGCGGGGTTCCACGTTCAACCCTCATTCATGGTCAGCTCAACCGCCACGACGAAAACCAGCGTTTCAAACAATGCAATCACAAAAAGAACACCTCGGCCCAGACTCCAGCCTGCCGCATCCGTATCCATCTGAAATGGAGCGAGATCCGAGTGCACCACCCCCATCTCATCATCGGTGGCTTTTACCACCAATCAGAATGACACCGAGGCCGTCCAGCACCCCTCACCTTCCCCAGACGGACACGCAAGCACAAATGCCCCATTACCCTTGTGGGTAGCCGTTCGTGCCGAACAACATATTGTGCCATCGCTCCCCCAACTCAGCCGTGATTCGACCGCCCTTTTCGTAGCAGCCTACCCCTTTTCTCTCACATTTCTTCTGAGGCCGCAGACCCGATATTCAGTGACGAAATCCGTGTCCATGTTCCGAACTCGAGAGAGAGAAGGCAAGCAGTTGACTTCGTAGATCAAGTACCTCTGCCCCTTACCATCCAACTTCACACCCTCAGTGCATATCATCCCACAAACATGTAATCAGGCTGACCCTCAACGCTCAACAGCCGCGCAAGCAAACTTGCACCCAGCACCAGTAACCACGCCTCTCAACTGCAGCCAACTCCTTTTCATAGCCTCACAGCCTTACTCACCCATCAACCCGCTTTTCCAAGTTTCTTCCATTCCAGCTCAAGTGTCACAGCATCTGCGCCCCGAAACAATTCAGCCGCGAAAAGAGAACCTGAAAAAAAAAGCAATCCCCCTTACCTGACCTTACCTCATCTCAGCCCCAATCTATCGGACGTCTGGAATAGGGTTGGCTGAATCTCACCCAAACACGACGGTACAACTGAGGGGTTGTTGCCAAGCGTCGGACGTGATGATAGCAAACAAATTCATGATGTTACCGTCGGGATGCATCTCCACGATGATAACAAATAACTGCCATATATTACACCTGAGATAGATATACCCGCTTGCTCTTCCAAAACCATCATGTCGTGGTATTCTATGCATGCATTCTAGGCCTCTCCCCAGCAAAAATGGTATACCCGTCGCCCCTAAAATCTAGATATACAACAACTCCCTTCACAACGGCGGCAACTCATCCCTACAAATAGGACATTGCAACCTAAACCTCAACCACCCCTCTAGACACTTCGTATGGAAAATATGCCTGCACGGCGTAACCATGTACGCCCTCCTCGCCAGGACCCCCGCGACCCCACCGCCCGTCGGATCCTCCACCCCCGCCTTCACCACCGGCACCTCCAGCACCTCCCTACAAATCGCGCAGTCGATATTCCTCACCATGGTCCCCTTCCTCTCCTTGTCCTTCTCCCTTTCCCTGTGATTATCCCGATCCCTATCAGTATCCCCCGAAAGTGACCAGGACCTCCCCCTCTCCATCTCCGGACTACCCGGCGCGCTCTCAAAGCCCACCAGGCCAATCGGCAGACCACCCGCCTCGATGTTATCCTCGCGTAATACAGGATGGTAATCCCACGCCTCGGGGGCCCATGACTTGGGGATACCAAACCTCGGACCGAGGACGTCCTGGAAGGCCAAGATCCAAAGCTGGATCCACAGCCAGCCGGCAAGCACCGCGAAGGACGTCCAGTCAGTTTCAGCAAAGATGATGTTGTCCTCGACGAGGTAGAAGTAAGCGAAGGGAGCGAGGCGGAGGACGGACTGGCCGATCATGAAGCGCCAGGCGAAGGCGCGACGGCTGTTGCGTTGGATGTTTCGGTAGATCTGGGGGGCCCAGAGGGAGAGGTAGATGAAGGATAGGGCGTTGACGTAGAAATTGCGGATAGGGGTCGGCCAGGAGGTGGCGGCTACGCTTGTGAAGATGATGGCGAGTGCTAGGAAGGCGAAGCGGCCGGCGAGGGAGGCAGCGGATGGTTCTTGGGGCTCGCGGGTGGTGGTGGCGGTGGTGCCGCGGGTAGGTACGGCGGCGGCAGCGGCGGTAACTTCGGCGATTTCGGCGTCGATATCCTGGTCGGAAGGGATGATGATCGGTGGGGAGGGGGCACGAGCTGGTGGTGCGGTCACGGGCCGGGGGAGACCGTCTCCCTGGGCGGGGGCTGTAGCGGGTGTAGGAGCGGTAGCGGCGGCCCCGGTGTTGTTTGGTCCCCGGTTGCGTTCGCGAGTTCTCCGTTCTGGCTCCTGGGTCTTGTAGACGTCGGCCAAAAAAGCGGCGCCGATAGCCGTGGACATGAACGTGGTGAATGTGAGTATCAGTCCCGCCAGAAATGTGTTGATGGTTGCGAGACTCAGAGCTGCCGCCACGGTAAAGACGATCCCATCGGCCAGTAGCATCATGGCTGCCGTGTAAAAGCTCACGCGGCCGATTGTTGACGGTGTGCAGGTCTCCTTCATCTGAGCCTTCATGAGCCATATTTTCCCCATGTACAAGGCAGCCAAAGCCAGAATCCACATCTTGAACTCGTAGAGAAAGACTTCCTCCTTCATGCCAACCAGGTGATGCCCATCCGTGGCCGGATAGATCGGCGGCCCCTTGGACTCCAAGAAGTACCCGCAATCAGGGGACCAGGCCACCATGGACATCTTAAGATCCGGGACCTTTTTGATCGGCGCCCCTGTCGGAAACCGCAGCTCCTTTTCCATCTCATCGAGCAGGCTCGTAAACCCATCGCGGGCATGATTGTGGTAGTTGTTCGACAGCGTGTCGCTGGCGTCAAGCGGATACAGCTGCACGTACATGACGTATTCGCAGTGCGATGCCAAAGCCCAGGGGTCATCCCCTCCCTCAATGACAGAACTCCACGGGTTGCCCGGGTCCGCAAACCTGACGCTCTCCTTCCTCCTCAACACCTCATCCAGCGTGACATTCAGCAACTTTTGGCTCGACAGGAAGAACTCCGGACCCGGCGAAAGATGCGGCAGCCCAAAAATCCCCGCAAACTTCTCGCTCGTCGTCGACAGCAGAATCGCCCCCTGGCGCGGCCAATGCACGCCATGCAACCGCATCGACCAGCTCATCGCCCCGTTCGCAACATCCTGCACCGTCACCGACGCCGACGTCTCCCTCACCACCGCCGCCGACCTCACATCCTTACTCTCCGTCTCCTCCACCACCTCCTCCGTCCCATCATACTCCTCCAGCTCCATCTGAATCTTCCCATAACTCCCCGTGACATTCCTCCCCCAGACACTGCCCCCCTGCCAGTTTATCTCCGGCGCGATCGCCGAAAGATTATACCCCGCCGCCTGCCTCAACTTCGTCCCCGGCCGCCGTACCCACTCCCCATGCACCCGCCCCGTCGCATTCTTCCACGGCAGCTGCGACGGCCCCGGGCGATTCCAATCATCCCCTCCCGCGCGGCTCGAAAACGCATTGCTGCTCCACTCCCGACAGCGGTCCCGGAACTTGCCAAAGTCCTCCCAGCCGTACCCGTCGTCCTCCCGGAAGCCGGTCAGGTTCAGATACCGCGGGGAGTTCCCCTGGCCGTCGTCCACAAGCCGGGGCGCGAAATCGCCCCATTTCGTGCTGTTGAGGACACGGTGGGCCTGTCGCTGGCGCTGCAGGCGCGAGGTGGCGAACGAGGGCCCAGAGAATGTGACGGGGCCGTTGTCGGGGGTTGCCATTATCCAGAACATCAGGATGAAGATGAGGAGGACCCTCCCGCTGTCCTGGGGCTGTGGTTGGGGAGGCATCGTGGCGATGGGTTGGGTAAGGTGTTAAGAGTGAGATATTCGAGGAAGGTGCATCTTTGAGGGGCGGATACCAGATGCGCCCGGGGATCAAATCAGGAGTTAATTAGGATTAGGGGGTTGCGTTGCTTAAACATGCGTGAAGGAGACTAGAAGCAAAAGGGTATATTGAAGGTGAAAGCGTCGATAGGATGAGATGAGATAATGAGGTGTGATGAAGTCACAGCCTGAAGGTCAGTTGGTGGTCGTGGTCGCATGCCTGCCGGAGCCTGCCGAGAAGAGATTGGGCCCACTTTCCTCCACTTACAGTGCAAGGTGCTGCTGCACCCCATTTTACACTGTACGGTTAGCGCCCCACATATTGGCGCATCTCAGCCTCCCTTTCGTCGTCGAAGGACTCGAGAAACCGAGAGGATTCCCAGCGCTTCCGTAGTAGAAGCAACGCCCACGCTTGGTCGTCCACTCTGAAATCATAGCATCCTTTCATACTCGGGATTGGCGATCTAGGATAACGCGCAACAGCCCACAAAGCGGACAATTCTCTTGATTTCTTTCCACTCGTCCAAATCCCAATTCCAGCTTCCGACCCCTGTTCCTCAATATGGCGTCCAACGCGGACTCCAGCACCAGCCAGGCAAATGTGAGACCCCTTTAGAAAGATCTAGTACTGCACGGTAACTTATGAAACCTTCGCTGTGCTAGACCTCGACAGACGATGCCCGCGGCGAGCTCACCGCACAGCTCGACGAGTTGTTGAACACGCTGTCCAACAAATTCGCGGGCGTGTCGAGTGAAATATTCGCAAAGAGTAAGTAGCTAGTTGTGTAATGGTACACTCTTTTTTGACAGGAATGCTGACTTGCTCAGTGGACGAGATGTCCCGACGCTTGGACAATCTCGAAGCGCAACTTGCCGCGAGCAACAAAAACCAGGGGTCGAGTTGATGAGCTTAAAGTTGGTTGATGGACCAAGGGCTTGTGTATGAAGGTGGATAGTTGCATTTTGTTGATAGTAAGGAGTCACGGAGTTGATCAAGCCTACGGGCCTTGGTCTTTTACTTGGTATATTACTCAGTTATGGAAGGAGGCTGTTTATGTCTTCTCGAACCAACGCCCGTACCACCCAACTGAAGCACACATCGGGTATTTGGTGCTCCGTAGCTACGAAAGTAGCTGTTCCACAAGGAACATATCTCTCAGCATTTCAGCATACAGACATCATCTCATCACCCTATATACCACCAATTTCATGGCTTAGAGCTCATCCTTGCCGTCGAACTTGTCGGCAAATTTGTTGAGGACGTTGACCTTCTTGGTGAGCTCATCGAGCTTAGTGGCAACCAGACCGCCCTTGCCAATGATACCCTCCAGACGAGCGAGCTCCTTGGTGACGTAACCCTCGTTCTTGCTCAGCTTGTCGAAGACACGGACGTAGTAGTCACCAGCCTTGTCCTTGAGACCCTCGGCAGCCTTCTTGGCTTCGGCAGCGGCATCAGCCAGTGGGGTGCCAGCGACGTACTTGGAGACCACCTCATCGAGAACGTCAACGAGGCCGGCCTCGTCGTCAAGACCGCCACCAGCAACGCGGTGTGTGCCAGTCTTGATGTTGAGGTACTCGACGAAGTTCGCCTCGGTGCGGCCACCATCGTAGTCCTGGGCCTCGGTGCTGCCCTTGGGGAAGAACTTGAGGGTAGGGAACGAGGTGACACCGTAGGCCTGTGCGGTAGCCTTGCTGCCCTCGTGCTCGGCGTCAACCTTGGCGATCACAACGTCGGGCTCGTTGGCGTAGGTAGTTGCGAGGTCCTCCCAGGTGGGTGCGAGGTTCTTGCAGTCTGTAGCGCAGTGGTCAGCTCAGTGTCATTGACTTGGATATCATTCCGAGCACTTACGGCCGCACCAGGGGGCGGTGAAAGCAACCAAGACGTGCTTGTCGCCAATGGTCTTCTTGAAGTTGTCGTCGGTGAGGATCTTGACGCTGGTGGGCGCGGCAGCCTTCTTCTTGTTGCGAACGCCGGTCTTGTCGGTGATGAAGTCGCTGAGGGCGTCCAGGTCCCGGCCGCCCGAGTAGTCGGAGGGGACGTCGCTCTTGCCGTCGAACCACTTCAGTGTCGGGAAGCCCTGGATGCCAAAGCGCTTGCCGAGAGACTTCTCAGCGTCGGCATCAACCTTAGCGATTTGAACCTTGTCCTTGGCGTGCTCGAAGTTGTGCGCAAGCTCCTCGTAGACCGGTGCGAGGCTCTTGCAGTGGCCACACCAGGGGGCGAAGAACTCGACGAGCGTGGGCTTGCCAGACTTGAGGACGACATCGTCAAAGTTGGACGGTGTGAGGTCGAGGACTGCCGATCCGGCCGCAACAACAGCTGCGAGGCCAGTGGCCACGAAGCTCTTCAGAAGCATGGCGGTCTAGGTGTTTGCAGAGGCGCTGAACGTAATTGGCGTGCTAAAAGCTGAGGATGCGAATATCAATGGGAAAGAGGAAAGAGGAACGAAGCAGAGAAATTCACCAGGAGTTGAGAAGAGATCCGGCTCAGCAAAAGTCAGTGGCAATGGAAATCCTAATGCTTGGAAATCATAACCTTAGATGCTCGAAAAGATGCCACTTTGTCCGTTAGCTGAGCTTATCCCGCCATCCCAAATCAATTGCCGTCGCTTGCTCCCCGCAACACTGTGCCATTGGCGCCTGTTTCACTGTACGCCACTTTACCCGCTTCAGTCTGACCGAGGTGAGCGATAAGCCCGACCCTCTTATCGCACTAGCCACAGCGCCCCACACCAAGCCACACCAAAAATCTAGCCCTGGCGTGGTCCGCAAACCGCACAGAAAAATCTCCAAGATTTGCAGCTGCACCTCGACACCAAAATCCGCCAACCTCGCCAAAACCGTCGACGACGTTCACACCCGCCCAATCCGACCGGCAACCAATCCACCGACAAACCTCTCAACATGTCTCACGAATCCGTCTGGAACTCGCGCCCTCGCAGCTACGGCAAGGGCGCCCGTGCTTGGTAAGGGAACACCGATCGCGCAATTGAGGGGATCGCAATGATCAGGAGGAACAGCAAAGAGAACCAAAATCGCTGACCTGGGCAACCCAATTCACAGCCGCGTCTGCACCCACAAGGCCGGTCTCATCCGCAAGTACGGCCTCAACATCTGCCGTCAGTGCTTCCGCGAGAAGTCCTCCGACATTGGCTTCGTCAAGGTCAGTTTCCCCCCGCTACCACGCCGATTCCGAACCCTACACCCACCCGCCTCGAAGAGAAAAAAAAAGCCCTCCAAAAATCCCCATCATCTCGCCGCGGAACCAAAATACTAACACCCCCCTAGCACCGGTAAATTCCCAACTCCTCACCATGTGGGAGTGAGCACCTCGCGAAGCGACCCCCTCGCCTTTCAGTTATCGACAGTGGAGAAGCGTAGCGTTGGGCAAATGGGAGGGGGAGGGTTGACAAGGTCCGATTTGGTGCAATGGAGGCCAACAAAGCAACGACGGCCAGCAGCAGCAATGCATTCTTTAAGCCGACCCGAGAAGATGAACAAATCATGTGTGATCCCGCCGGCTCTTTCCTTGTGCGAAACGGGCGGTGACCAAACAAACTCGGTGGTGATGGCTTAAGGGCGGAGTTCATGGGAATTTTGACTTCGGAAAAGGAATTTTATTGGGCCTGGCCTGGCAATTTTTGCTACCTTTTTAGCGGTACGGCATAAATAAAGGGCACATGAAAGAACCTCGAGGCGAGCGTTGAGATGTGAGCGGGTGAGATGCTTTCCGCAGTGGCGTCTCAGTATGAGTATGCCAGTACTGGACTTGGCTGCCCTGGATGGTTCGAATGGTCCTTTGCCGCCGGCTTTCAGCTGAATTGTTCTGACACGGCTAGCATGTCGGTCTCAAATCTGCCCTCATTCGTAGACACCTTGATGTCCCGTTCAAAAGCGCAAACTTCCAAAAAGAACATCAACTTGTACACCCACCACCGATTCTATTATTGTCTTGTACAGCTCGTCTATGTTACATAAAAAAGACAATGCTAGAAAAAAAGAGAGGAGATCAGTAAGCCTTGAGACAATGTACATGGGCGCGCGCCCGGGGATGGCTTCAAAAAAGTACATGCATAATCCCGTCCGTTAGTGCCAACCAAACCCCAATTGCGCATTTTCAACTCCATGCCAAAACCGCCCATTCATACAATCAAGGACCAGAACTGTGTCCCTCTCTGACGCTGCCAGCCGCCAACACGCTACAGCCATCTTATCATAACACCACCAAGGTAAATAAAGGAGTTTAGTTGATGATGCTGGTGACGATACCGGTCGCAACGGTACGGCCACCCTCTCTGAGGGTGATCTGCTGGCCCTTCTCGATGGCGAGGGGTTGGTGGGTCTTGGCGAGCATCTCGACGTTGTCACCGGGCATGACCATCTTGCCGGCCTCAGTGCCCTCGGGGAAGTGGAGAGCGCAAGACTCATCGGCGGACCGGACGTACATCTGGGGGCGGTAGTTGTCGCCGAAGGGAGTGTGACGGCCACCCTCGTCCTTCTTGAGGACGTACATCGACAGCATGAAGGTGTCGTGGGCCTTGACGGTGCCGGGCTGAACGATGACCATACCTCTCCTGATATCCTCGCGGCGGATACCACGGAGCAGGAGACCAGTGCTGTCACCGGCCATGGCCTCACCCATGGACTTCTTGAAGGTCTCGATATCGGTGACCTTGGTCTTGATGATCTCGGTTCCCTTGCCGACGATCTCAACATCGGCATCCTTCTTCAGGATACCACGCTCGACACGGCCAGACGCGACGGTGCCACGGCCAGAGATGGAGAAGACGTCCTCGACGGACATGAGGAAGGGCTTCTCGGTGTCGCGCTTGGGGGTAGGAATCCACTCATCAACGGCCTTGATGAGCTCGTCGATCTTAGACTCTCCGAGTTCGGGGCGCTTGCTCTCGAGGGCGCAAAGGGCGGAGCCCATGATGACGGGGGTCTCGTCACCGTCGAAGCCGTACTGGCTGAGTAGCTCGCGCATCTCCATCTCGACGAGCTCCAACATCTCGGGGTCCTCGAGGGCGTCGACCTTGTTGACGAACACAACAACACGCTGGATACCGACCTGGCGGGCGAGAAGCAAGTGCTCACGGGTCTGGGGCATCTGTCCGTCCGAAGCAGCCACGACAATGATAGCGCCATCCATCTGGGCAGCACCAGTAATCATGTTCTTGATGTAATCGGCGTGACCGGGGCAGTCGACGTGGCAGTAGTGGCGGGCGTCGGAGGAGTACTCGATGTGCGCCGTGGAGATGGTGATACCACGCTTCCGCTCCTCGGGGGCCTTGTCGATGGAGCCATAGTCAAGGAAGTTGGCGAGGCCCTTCTCGGCTTGCCTCTTGGTGATGGCGGCCGAGAGTGTTGTCTGAGATTTCAGTTAGCGGGACATCCCGGTGCCGTCCGAAAAGCCGAGCTTCTCCAACCTTTCCGTGATCGACGTGACCAATTGTGCCTGAGAAACCCAATGTCAGAATGCGCTCCCAGTCCAATTGCGGCGTCCAATTCCATACCGATGTTGACATGGGGCTTGTCTCGGGTGTAGACGGCGTATGTGCGGGCAAAGATAGCTGTGTTCCTGCTTTGGCGCTGGAGCGAAACCAGGGGGTTTGTGTTTTGTCTGAAAGCGCTGCGAGTAGCCCGCAGGAAAGGGGTAATTGACCGCATCGCCGACGCCATCTCGAGAACAGATCCGGAAAGACGAACGAACGGAAAGAGCGGAGAAGTGGAATCTAATACCAATGTTCAACGAGGAAAGTCGCAGATGGCCGCTCAGAAAAATTAGCTCGCAAAATTTCGAGGAGACCCGAGCTTTAGCGCACGGACTACGTTGTGGTCGTTAGCGCATGAACGGCGGCCAGCATCACGTGTTCGCGCGTCAAAAACGTGGGGATGCCAACTGAAGTCTCGACCGAACACTATCATCTCAACTAGATACCTCAACCCACAGGCCAATTACTGTTATGCAATATCTCGGCCACGGATGCTCCCGCACTCTCGTTATGCCAGTCCAGAATTTCTGGTTTTTGTGTTCCGAACAACATTGCTTGGCTACCATTCCTCTGATCACGCAATCATCGCCTTTTGCTGCCCCAGCACGCTCCTGCCAGCGAACTGCTGATGGGATGGAAGCCAGTTTGCCGTCAAATTTCCTCTTGCCATCCAGGGTGGACGAACTCAGCAGATATTTGCACAGCGAGCAGACGATACAGGTATATATTCCTCTGACGACCTCCCGAGGAATCGGTGACACGTTGATTTGTCTCAGCGTTCGTTCTGTTGCAGCGCTGCATCTATTTCTTCCACCGAGGACCAGCTCCGGAGCCCGCTTTCCATAATGGATATCCATGCCACCACATGCAACCTTCAAGTCGGCTTGTCTCACAGCCGACTACAGCTGACGCTTGATACCGGAACCAAGGCGATGCCTGTTTTCTTGACCGTCAGCATGGTCCGCCTCGAGCAACCGCCCAACTTTGCTCATCCGCAAAGACACTATGGCTTTCTTCGGGACCACCTTCCCCCGGCTTTGTTGTTTCACGCATTCTAATCTGTTACGGCGCCCTCTCTTCTCCAACTAGCGTCCCCTCTGCACCTCCCCCACTACACGCATCGCAGGGATGCCTTTTCCAGCAGTTGAATGTCTCGAGCTTCGGTCGAACAGCACGTGTGTTTCAACTATAGCGCAGGGCTGAAGCCGGCGAGGTCATCCTGACGATGACAGCAGTGAGTGCTGCGGCTCATCATCTCTCCCCACACAGCCACCTGTATGGTTGGATAGCCACGCAATCGCAGGCCATCAGGCCTCATTCATCCCCGCTTTGTTCGACAGCAGCTCTCGGGGCCGGAATACTCAATCTCTGCAGATTCATCACCAATCGTTTGCTAACCCCCAATCCCTAACATTGATTTCGCGCCGCTAGGCTGAAATCACGAGCTCCCCCAGCCGCTTGTTCTTTCCTTTCTTTTCCCGCCACTTGGTCTCGGCAGACAACCAAAATCTGCCTGAAGGAGTATCGTCTTCTGTTTATTTTTGGGCCAAACTGATAGACGCCGATCATATTCTTCAAGCTTTCCATGGTCCCGAAACCACTCGAGTGAGGGGGGCGGCATTCCACCCTTTCGATCCCGTTTCTAGAACAATGCGGATTTGGCACTTGGCTGCTGTTGCGAGACAATCATCTTGGGGCATGGATGCAAAAATAGCCATCACAAACCTATCGGCACGAAGTCCACACAAGTTGACGAATTTGCTCCACAGCCAGGAAGTTCAGTCCTCTCGGAGGACGGTTCGGCATTGTCTGCACGAAAGTGGGCAAAAAATACAACCCAACTCCCACTGGGAATTACTCCGGATTCGACGTGGGCCTGATTTAAACAGACGCTCCCGAAGGAACAAGATTTCTAGTCTTGCGCATTAGACCACTCTGCCACCACGCCCTTATTTGATGAAGTGTGGATGCTGAGGGCTCGCTTATATGGTCACGACTCAGATGTCCTCTGCGGTGCCAACTCCTTTTTTTTAGGCCCGAAGCGAAAGAGAAGCCCAACATCCGTGCAAAGGGTTCTTGGTGACCAAGTGGTCAAGCGACACAGAAACGAAGCCGAGTCTCGGTCTCGGATTGATGAGGCAGCCCGGAAGCAGGGATGAGAGTCGCATCTATGAACTCTCAAACAACCGGCCTCTGTGGCAAGGAGAGAGAGGATATGCTTGCGCAAATACGGGAAGGACAGTCTGTGACCTATTCGCCTCTCGTGGTAGTCGAGTCAGAAATGGGCGAGCAAGTCTAAGCGGCGAGGGGAGCTTGTTTGAGATTTGGGGCAACTTCAGGCGAACGCGAAACTGCAGCCTCTGGCTCCCCTCGTCCGCTAGGACTCGGGGAATTGGACGCGGGAATTATCTGCGGGCCATCTGCGGAAGGTGAAGCCGATTGCACAGTCAATTGCTGAGAATGCAGGCGAAGCACCCGGGCTCGGCCGCTGCATCTCACTGCTGTATGATCCACGGACAGGTATAGCAACGGCAGCCAGCCCTGGTCATCGCTGATACGGGTTACAGCAGATTCCCATGCTGAGATTCACGGTCGCTGGCAAAATCCCGTCGCAGCCCCCTGCAGCGCTGGGTTCGCGGCTTGACGGGAGTGCGATCTGGTTGGCCAAGGAAGCTTCGGTGGAGATCCTAGCCGAAAAGTGGGGATGCATCTGTGGGGAAAAGCTTGGATAATGCTTGTCTGTCTGGGCATAGCTTGGCAATCTGGAACACCCAACGTCGTAACCAGTCTCGACGACGATGACCCGCGACACTTGGACGCTACTATGAATGCAACCGCTTCCACCTTCCAGAGAAACAAACACTAACACGCACCCCCGTCAAAGCTTGTCGATCCCCTGCACCTTTTTTCCCGCTCTTTTGTCCCCGCTATCACGCCGCCATCGTGCTACTGGAGCCCCTTTATCTTTGCCAAGACCCCGCCCCCTTGGTCAACATCGAGACCTCGACGGCATCTAGTCCACCTCGCGGCGACTCCGTCGGCCTTGACGTTAGGATCTAGGCCCTTCGCTGCGCCAGTGCCTAATCCCCAACCTCAGCTTCTCGGTGTCAACCGTGTTTCAAGACCATGACCATGGCACTCCGCTCTCTTGGCAAGCGCCTCCGGCACCCCGTCCTCGAGGCAGCGGCACTCTCAGAGCAATTTGGATGTCAAGAGCCTACGATTATCAACCACAGTGTCGTGGTGGCGGGCTTGGCATAGCGAATGCGAGCTCGCCGACATCAACTATATAGGACAAACCTGCCATGGCCCTGGCTCTCTCTCTTGTTTGTTTCTTCTCACGAGCTGTGCTCTAAAGTCACCACTGTGGCGGTTTACGACTAGAGGTTTCCCTTCTTTTACTTTTTTCACTTCCTAATCTTCATTTCACCCACGCTGGTCGTCATCGCTGGTCGATCTTTTCTATCGGTTTCCTATTACAGATACCCACGAGACCTGCGAGACCAGCCTTATATCCCAACCCACGAATCACTTGTTGCTGTTTGAAGTCAAACAACATGGTCAACTACAGAATTGTCGCGTTTGCCGGCCTAGCTGCCGCGCTCCCTCTTAACATCAACCTCGGCGCTTACTCGCCCGCCTTGGTAGTTGGTTCGTACCTTGTTCCCCGTCACCAAGACACCCCCACGCATACTAACACACCCCAACAGGTGATGGTGAGATCAGCTTCGGAGGACGACAAGACGTCGCCGGCCTCATAGGCGCTCTCGAAGGTGCCGCCGTCAGCGCTGCCTCAGGTGTTGCCAGCGCCTCGGCACCAGCCGCCGAAGCCCCTGCCGCCGCGAACGTCCGTCCCCAAGCCGCACCCGTCAACGTCGAGGCCGCCGCCGTAGACCCAGCACTTGCCCAACAGGTCAGTCCCTCGCCATCCACCAGTGCTACTTTCACCTCCTAACAAGTGTTGAAACTAAAGGCTCAGCAAATTGCTGCTCTCCAGGGCATCGCCAAAGAGATCGCCCCTCGTGAAGACGAGACCACCAAGGCGAAACGTGATCTTGCTGGCTTCGACCGCGCGCTGAGGTATGCCGAGGCGGCCTTGACAAAGGGCCCTGATATCCAGCTTGGTACCGGTGCAGAGGGCAGCGGCGTTGGCATCATTGTGGATAATCAGCCTACGGCTCAGCGTACGTGTCCTGGAAATTACCTACCTGCAACAGCCAGATAAATACTAACGGGGTCGAACAGGGGAAGGCGGACGTGCTGAACGGCGCGATGTCGACGAGTCTTCTACGCCTAGGCGTCGAGCCAAGGTTACTACCATGTACGTTAGACGGGGTGTCCCTGCTGGTGAGTCCGCCCTTCACCATGATCACTCCTTTCATCTCACTCCATGGAGGGGGATGTCTCTTGTTGAGGGCTAAGCTAACTTGAGTCTTTCCCAGCCCTTCAGGGAAGCTCTGAGGTCCCTGTTCCCGAGGTCACTCTCCCTGTAGCTGAAGCACCTGCGTCTCGAACTAGGCGGGACGTTCTTGACGAGGTCAATCTGAACGTGGATGGGAATGCCGGGCTAACGATGACGTTTGTGGAGGAGGTTGATGGGGATGAGGAGTAGAAGGGGTGCGGTTTACAATCTGGCGCTTGGTGTTTTTGCTTTTTATTGATTTAGAGGGATGGTCAAGGGAGAAAAATGATAAAATTTGGAATTTTTCGGCGCAAGTGTGTGTGAGCGCCCAGTCATAATTTTTTCGTGTTAGTTTTAGCTTGAAATTATCCTTTTTATCTTAGTTTACATCGGCGATACAGAACTTTAGAGGTTTGACCTACCGCCTCCGCGGGGATCCTCCCTGCGAGTACCAAACCATCAATATCGAGATGCATACACACACATACACACCCCTCGTCATCCTTCTTGACTCCGGTAGATGACGCCATTCACTCACACACTCACTTGAAATTATTCTTCAACTCTCTCATCTTCGTCATGATCGCCACGGGCTCGGTCTCCCCCGTCGCCTTCTGGATATCCGGATCCTATGCCGTCGTCGTCAGTCGGTCTTCAAAACTCTCGAAGTTGCATACTACTGGTACGGGCATACCTGAGGCATCATAAACACGTTGTGGCGCTTCTCATCACCAATGGTGAAGCGCCCCTGAGTCTCCTTGTGCTTCTCCGCGAAGGCGTCGAGGTCCTGGATGGCGTCGTTTTGGGAGACGGAGAGGGCGAATTTGACGTTGGATTTTGTGTATTCGTGGCCGGGCTGGGTAGGAAGTGTTAGTTTTTGTGTCGTTGCCGACTGGGGATGGGAAAGGGGAAGACCTACGAAAACTCGGGTATCATCCGGAAGCGAAGCAAGCGTCACGTTGAGGGCTTTGTGCATCTCCTCGCCGGTGCCTTCGAAGAACTTACCGCAGCCTGGGATGGTCGCTCGTCAATTTTATTTCTTTCTATGATGGCGAAAAGAAAAGGGGGTGGGGACGGACATACCACCGTGGAAAAGGGTATCACCGGTAAATACAGCCTTCTCATCGCCGTCCTGCATGAACCAGCAGATGCTGTCTTGCGTGTGGCACGGCGTGTGCAGAGCCTTGATGGCGATGCTCCCGAGGTTGAAGGTCTCGCCGTGGGCGGGGGTGCGGGTGACCTTTTGGCAGTCCTTGCCGCCGATGATGTCGAGGGGCTTGCCGAGTTCGTTGAGCTGGGGGGGCATGTTAGTTGTGTCGTGTAAATATGGGGATGGAGATAGGGATCTTACGAGCTCGGCGTTTCCGCCGGCGTGGTCCCAGTGGCTAGGGCGTTGTGAGCGAGTGAATGTAGACAGGGGGTGGGAAGTCAGGGGGAACTCACTGGTGGGTGTTGACGATGGCGGTTAGGTTGATGGTGCCGTCTTGGATGGCCTTTTTGAGAGCAGGGGCGACTCTGGGAAGGTTGTTAGTACAGAAATAGGGAAATGGAGTGGGCGACTTACTCGGAGGGGTGTGCTGGGTCGATGATGACGGCATCCTTGGTCTTGTCGTCGACAACCAGGTAGGCGTAGTTGTTGCTACTGCCCACCCCTTTACTACCGTTAGCTCTCAATTCGCCCCATATTTTTTGGTGGATTTATGAGGCACATACACATGGGGATTGATTGGACGCGCATGGTGCGAGTGGTGGTGAGCTGCCAGTTCAATTCAGTGAGTGCTCTGTCCAATGCGTCTCCACAGCAACAATAATAACAAGATCTGGGATGCATACGCTTGAAACGAGGGACCGAAACTGTCGCTGAAGAAAGGGCTTCCTCACTGCTGTGAAGGCATTCATAATCTAGAAACACAGAGGCTCCGGCTTACAATATCCGTCGCTGGTGCTGCATAAAGCCGATGAGGGGAGACGGTGGTTTACGACCAATGACGTTATCGTTGAATCGCATCACCCAGCCCCACCTTCCGTCACGTGACTGTATAAGTACCACCTCCTCGCTCCTTCCTTGGGACGTAATTGATCCAACAGCAGATCAATTCATCAGGGAAGATTATAAAAGGAGTCAATTTTGCTTGGAGATAAACAGCAGAAAGCTGCAGAAACCCTTAAATTCCGCCAAAATCCTGACATTGCCCCTCACCCTCAACACCATCACAAAGCTGGAGGCGCACTCTGAGGAGAAGGCGACCCCTGCGCCGCAACGGGCCTCCGACTCCTCCTTCCCTGGAACTGCATCGTCGGCCTCGGCGGCCCAGTCTGACCGACAACAGGCTCAGCAACATCTTGCACTGCTGTCGGTGCAACAGCGTTCACGGGTGGCGGGCCACTTGGAACATCATTCGCCTCAGCTGCCGGAACGGGGATGAACTGTTGTTGATGGTGTGCCTGGTCTGGAGTCGCGGTATACTGACGATTCACTTGGGCTTCAGCTAACCGCGGCGTCGCCTGTTGCAGGAACGGCGTTCCAGGAACACCTATTTCCGACGCCGCTTGCTGTCGACGAACGCTGCGGTGCCTTTCGGCGTAGGTGTTCAGCGGGCCAGAGTTGTGTGGAGCCTGAGGGCTATATGCTCGGTACGGCTCCATCTCGTATGACCCTTCTCGGCGCTGGCGGCGAAGACTCCGTGGAGTTGGAGCGAGGGGATACGCGGGCCTACGAGGCGATTCATGTCCCAGTTCCTGCGGACTGGGTGGCTCCGGGTCGCCTAGCTCCCACCGCTGCTGAGCTGAGTGGAGTACTGTCGGATCTGTGACGACACGGGAATCGCGGACTCTGCCGCCCTGGCCGACGCCGTTTGCTCCGGGCATCTCCTCGAAGTGTGTTTCCATGGGTCTGTTTCGGACTGGCGCCGAGGAGTGACGATGCGACCTGGCGAGCGAGTCTCGTCGTGACATCACGTCGGTACGGGTATATTCGGATATTGTGTCAGTCGTATCGAAGCCATCATGGCCACCGAAGTCGGTATTGGGGTCGTTGTTGGTCGGCATGTTCGGTGGCGCAGATTTGCGCCCAGTTTGGAAGGCGTCCCGTAAACTCCAGTTGGATGTTTTCCTTGCGGTCTGGCGCATGTTTGGGTCTGAAGCGGCACCAAACATTCTTTGCCCAAGGGTAGAGAACAGAGACACCGTGGATTGGGTGGGGCTGGTCGGGGCCGGCTCTGTCTGCTCGTCTGTGCCAAGATGGCCAAAGTTCTTCCGCAGCACAAGAAAGAACTCCTCGATCGCTTTCATGTTGACTTCATCAGAAAGGGTGGAGCCTGCGTGGAACTTGGCCCGGACTCCGTCCGTGTCATTCTTGTAAGCCTCTTCGACCTCTTCCATGATGTCGAGAAAGGGACGAGGCCGCCTTCTTGCTTCGTCTGTCTCTGCATTCAGCTTCTTGTCGATGTACCGGCGAACGTTGGCTCGGACGTCCTGTGTATCTGCCTTTCCCATGTCGTCAGGGGCAGAAATCATAGGGGCGTATACGCTGATGGCGAGCAGGTAGAAACAGGACAGGAGGCCGTACGAGACATCGCGGGCCAGTGTCAAGCTCCCTCGGGTTGCGTCTGGGCCCAAAATTCGCAGGAGGAGCGCAAACTCGACCAGGGATCTCAAGAAGAAAATGAAGGTTGCGGTGAGCAATAGCCAGCGGTTCTTCCCACAGATGTCAGCACAAGCTCCTCATACCAAACACGAAGGGGAAACTCACCTTCCACGCACTGTTCCCCTTCCCGTCCACCTTCTCCGCCTGGAACTTGAGGGCATAAACCGCCGACCCAAACGCCAATCCCGCAAACGCCGTCAGCAACGCCGCCGTGGCGATCTCGAACGATGTCCTCTTCGTCGCAATATCGGCAATGGAGTTCAAGCTCTTGAAGTCGAGCCACACACCCGCCAACGCAAGATACAGCACAGCATAAAAGATCGAGACCAGCGACAACAAGAACAGCGCAACCTTGGCCGCAGCCCATAGGCGTCCCTGCTTGACAGGGTCAAACCGAATCTCGATCTCAACCCAAACAATCTTGTAGTTCCCCCACGCAAATATTACCGCCGACAGCACCCGCAAGGCCTCGATCAGCGTCAAAAAGACAATGTACCCGTACACAACCGACGCCCGCTGGTCGTAGTGTATCCATCGATCGACCACCACGAAGAAATACCAACTACATCACTCATCGTCAGCAACCAACCGACACCATGACCCGAGAAAGAAAAAAAAAATACAAGAAACTTACAAAGCGAAAACCCCCGTCGCCCAACAAACATCCCTAAATATCTCCTTCGTCGGCCTCTCCCTCGGAAACAACCATCCCAAAACCGCCCCGACATACGGCACGCACAGCTGCCAGCTCAGCACGAGTGCGAAGCACGTCACGACGAACCACCAAATGGTGACAAACACGCTGTCGACCAGATCCCCCTTGGGAAGGGGCTGCGGAGGCAAACCCAGAAGAGTTCCCGTCGTTGCCATCGTGATATGCCGGTGTTGGCAATGCTTGCTTTCTGTCGAGCCGTGATGACTGACTGACTGACTGGCGACACAAGCCAAAGGTGCGCAAGCAAGCAAGCAAGCCAAAGAATAAAACAATCAGGCCGTCCGAGCAGAAGATTGAAGAGAGCAGAATCGACCAGGCTGCTCACCAACGTGGGCAGCACGTTCCGCCACAGCCGAGCAAAACCCGCCTCGAGGCGGTAACCCGCTCGCTCTCGACTTCCTTTTCACCTTCATTTTCGCAACCCACTGACTGACTGAGCAAAGGCACGCCACCTGCATGCAATATTCAGCCACGGTCAGGCCTCCCTCTTTCGTTGTTCTCAAGCCGAATCGGCTTGGTCTGGGTTGCGTTGCCCACTGCGAGGGTCGCTATTCCAATGCGAGAGCCGCGCAAGACCGCCCGGGCTATGTCATGGTATTGACAGGGGTGACGAGGCTCCGAAACGGTGGGAAAACGGAGGCCGACTGCGCCCCTCACTTCGACTCAACTGATCACATCCGACGTGGCTCTGCAGTGGGCAGACTTCAGCTCGTATCCGATTGCTTTTTTCTGAGCATGCTTGCAGCGTCGCCTGTGCTCTGGCGCCATCGACTGACCGAAAGCGCCCGTTCTTTTGGGGCGTGATCTGCAGGCGTCAAGGAGCCGACGCCTGAGTGGTGGCCTGGTCTAGAACACCGCACCAATAGATTGAAATATAGCTTCTAGACCCTCTGAAAATAGCATCCGATTTAGTTATGGCCAATCCATACTTGCAGGGCTTCGCAGTGTCTGCATTTTCTCCAATTACGCCTCGCCCACCTGCTACGTGAATTCCAGTTCAAAATGGAATGTGCTTCGTTCTAGACAGCGCCCAACCATCTTGCTCATCTGTTCTCCCCCACACAAGGCGAATATCTGCCTGGGAGGCCTGCTGGCTAACGTGGACCTCCAACTCGAACTGCACTTGCCTGTACGCGGGACCGTGGTCGTTGCGGACGTCGATAAAGGCGGATGGGCATCGCCTGCGGTGATCCGGTGAAATTGTCTTGAGATTGTAGTTCAAAGGATACGTGACCCGCGTGTCTGATGTCAAATGTCAGTGATTGTTCCGAGCCGGGAGCCGCCTGCCCGTGTCGCAGTGAAAGATGCACTCACCATCGTCATTCACCTTGAACTTGCTGGGAGGGCCTCGCGCTCCCTCATGCCGCGATGTGACTACGTTGATCTGACCGTTTGTGCTTCCGTCTAAGCTAAACTTGGTGTTGATCTTGACTCTCTTCCTGATGCCATCTGCGTAGGTCACCAAGTCACCCTTCGTCACGATCCACTGAATATGATCCTTGGCGCGATCAGTCTTGTCGAATGTGTCCTTGTACCTCTGCTTCGGGTCGTGGTCGAATGATGTGTATCCTGTTGCCAAAACGACACCAATATGGACTGGACAAGGGGTGTTCGGCTGCAAAGAGGGTCCGCAGCCAACATTCATCGCCATCAGAGCAGCCCCCTTGGCCACTGCTGTCCAGGTGTCTTGGCCAGAGAACGGCGTGAGGCCGAGGTTCTTCGCATGTTTTTCGAGCACTTTCAAGACATAGGCATTTCTCGAGAGCCCACCAGAGAAGAAGATGGCTCGCGCGGGGAGCCCGAGGTCATCAAGCATATTGACTTGACCTTCGACGAGCTCCCGCGTTCCGCGTAGGGAGATCTCGAACATTTCCATCATGTGCCGGCTATATTCGTCAGCAAAGCTCATGTTGGCATCTATGGCTGATCTCGTACCATGGTATACCCAGCAGCCCAGGTTTGATCAGCTTCTTCTCGTCTGGCTGTCCAACACCGACTGGAAGGGGAATCCAGTCAGGATCGGGGTGAGTTCCATCGTCCTGAGGCCCCTTGAAGCGATGCTTGAGACCAATGAAGTCTTTTATGACCGTTTCTTGGTCACGTCGCAGCGTTTTGTGTGCAGCGCCCCCCATTTGATCTTCATAGCCGTCTGGAAACCTCAGGCGCTCAAAATGGGCAGCCCCGAGGCGCTTGGGGAGATAGCGTTCCATGAACTCCTCATCGATCAAAGCGGCGCCGCATCTCTTGCCTTTCATTCGATTAGATGACTTTCCGAAGATTCTCCAGGCTTCCTGTGAAGGGAGAGGAACTCACTAGTAGGTTTGGTTGCCAACTCTACGCGGAACGGGTCGACCTCTTTCACTTCGTATGAGGCCAAGTCGACAGTCCCGCCGCCAGCATCTACAACGATGAAACAGTCGCCTTTCAAAAGACCCCGAATCGCGCCCTCCTGGGAGTCACGCATCGTGTACTGGGCGCATGCCTCTGACTCGGTCGCCATGTAGATTTTGCCATTCGTCTGAGCAATCTCGTAGAATCTCTTGGCGAAGGAACTCATCATAGCTCGAAATGTGAGGTTCTTCCCTTGCTCATCCCATTCAGCGGGATGAGTGAAGATCAGGTCGACAGGAAACGACCCTAGTGCTACAGGCGGATCCCTGGCTTCCATCGTTTGTCGAACTGCTTGAGCGACGTGATCGAGGTAGTCGGTGACGATCTCAAGCGGCGTTTTCATGACATGTCTCGGGGTGTCTACTGCTAGAGCGTTGAGTTCGCGAACACTCATGGTTACGCAGTCAAGAGCTTCGATTGTCCGGCGCAGCTCCGCCAATGCATCCAGACGTTGGGGTTTTTCCAGGTCCAGTTTGGTTTCTTTTAGTACGTAGGGATGGTCGCCAACCGAACCACCCCAACGTTCCCCGTCGCCCTCAGCGGCGTAGGTTATCTTGGACTGGACCTTCGGTTCATTCTGGCCGTTCCAGTTCTCCACTGTCTGGATACTTTCGATGCTCGATGGATTGTTGACATCTCCGGAAGTCATCACCCAGGCAACACCTGAGCTAAGTTAGCGACCAAAGGCTACGGTGGAAAGGCGGCTGTCACTGATCTACTTGCCCGTGTAAGTGGTGCCATAGTCGACACTCAAGATGATCCGAGGGGCGCTCCCCCTTTCAGTTCGCGTCGCCGATGTTCTCTGTGGATGAGGTATCAGCGATTGTGCCAAATTGGTGAGGGTTGGGGACCACCAACAGTCAGCTGTGAGACCACGTCGGAATCTGCCATTGTGACTGCTCTCAATGCATCGACCCAGCAAGACCGGAGAAATTGAAAGAGAAAGCATCATGAAGAAGTAAGTAAGTCCCCATACCCCCCCAGCGAGATTCAGCATTGCGCACTTTGAGTGCCCCGCCAGAGTTGCAAGCAGGCTGTGAGCAGGCTCGGGAAAACGGTGCGGCTGACCCCTGGCAACGGAGGCAAATGCTGCGGCCCACCAGCCAGGGTGCGCCTTCCCAAATATTGGGCGAGGCTTTCTGTCACCTGCATGAGCTGATGGGAGACACCTCAGGTACTTCCTTCCGTTTTTGAAAGCCATGTTCTGCGGCCCGCCTCATTCATGCCGAAGTTTTGTTCAAGTTGAGTCCAATAGGTTCGCCATGGACTACTTCGGTTGTGAGAGCTGTATTTTCCAGCTCACTTCCTGGACGTCTCCCCAGACCAAGCAGGTCGCGCCTCGAAGCTCCCCCGAAACCGTTGATGTTGAACGATCTCCTGGCTTTTCGTCGCTGGAATGGGGTTCTTCACGCCAAGTCAGAAACAAGCCGCCCCGGGTGGTAGTCGGAAGTGGAGGAGAACGCCGGGCCTATTTCGTACTGTACCTTACTCGTCAGTCGCAGAAACCTCCCGAGATGGGACTCAAACCTCGAGAGGAGCGCTTCGCGATTCGTCCCATCGCAATGGCGGCAGAAACCACAATGGTGCACCACGACAGCACTCACCTTCGTTGCCCGTTCAGGGCCCACGGTATGATGATGCTGAGCTGTTAATATCACCGACACGCTCCCATGCTGGCATGTCGGTGACTCCTGCTCCTCATCAGGACCGCGGGTCACAATGGGTCCCGAACAACTCCCAGAATCCCATCAAGACCGATATTGAGTTGCCTTCAGAGCCCATCCATGACAACGCCAGAGCGAACGAAAGGGACTATCAAGCCTCGACAGCTCCCCCTCCTAGTTCTCCTCCAAGGCTACTCAAATCTTCAGCAACTTCTCCAAATGCGACCACAGGCAGCCCTTCTCGTTCAGCCGGCCAGTCATCCGTCGTGGACCCCCTCGTTGCCGCCAAGTTTGCCATGAGGGCATCCAGTCCCTACGCCGTTCCGGGGCCGGCGGCGTCAGGGTGGCACTCGCAGACTGTTTCTGCCATCCAGGGCCCCCCAAGGAGGCTCGGTGCTGACCTTTCTGCCCAAAGAATGTCGCAAAATGAAACATACGGCAGAGTCATGACCCCGCCCCCAGCTGTCCCAAAGGATTCAGGAGAGAGTGAAACCCGCGATCTTGAGGGCTCGTATGAAGATGATGAAAGCCGGCATACGGAGGAGACTCGAAGCTTGCCTTCGGAAGGACAAGTCAACGGGGCCCAGGAGCATTCTCCATCAGACGACGAATCGGGTGTCAACAGAGCAGAGGACACTTCGGCTTCCATGAAACCCGCCTCTGCAGACCCGCCCTTCAATAGTGACGAGTCACGGCCAACAGCTTTGGACAGTTTCATCTCAGACACCCAAATCCAACAGGAAACCGGAAATGACGACGATGGTACCAGCGCTCCTGAGCAAGACAACGACAAGGGTATAAGCCAACAACAAGCGCCTGGCAGTGGTCTCGAGCTGTCCGTCCGAAAATCGAACCAAGCCCAGGAAGGAATCACGGTCCTGGTTGAACAGCACTACTTCAACTCAACCATTTCTGGTATCGACGACGCCGTCAGTGTTCATTCAGGAGAGTCCAATGACGAAACCAAAGCTGGGATACTCGATCAGTCTTCAAATGTTTGTGCAGCAGACGGCCAAAGAGCAGCCGATCCCGAACTTTCACAAATCCCGCCAGACGATCTCGACACGAATCAGCAAGTAGTGCCAGATGCCGGAACAGACCGCGTGGCAGCATCGCAGGATGCCCTCTACTGCGAACTAGAGGAGTTTTTGGCTGCACGCAAAATTCCAAGAAAGGTCGGATATGGCTGCCTTGTCACCTTTTTGGATTGGGCATTCGATTTGGAGAAGCTGAGAGACATGAAGCTCGATGGCCTGGCAAGAAGGAGCGCAGACATCTTAGAGACCTTGCAAGAAGATGCCGATGCCAGGAAGCGCCTTCAGCACGCGACCAAACTTGTGGAAGATGATGCGAGAAAGCTCAGACAGGAGCTGAGCGAAGTCAAGCGAGATCTGGAGGCTTGCTCCGAAAACCTCAACATATCCGACCAGAAGCTCAAGCAGATGGAGGTGAGCGAGCGCTCTAGTCGAGATCTATTGAGCCAGTACCAGGTCGACCTTTCCACTGAGAAACGCGTGTCCAAATTCTACAAGGATCAGCTTGAGAAAGCGAAAAACGATCTGGATGCAACCCGACAGGAGCTTCAAGATGCGAACGTGAATCTCGGAACCGAGCGAAGGCATAACAACAGTCTCGATACGCGTATTAGGGCACTTGAAAATGATCTGAACAACGAGAAACAAGAGCTTCAAGATGTGAGGGTGGATCTCGAAAGTGTACGAAGGCACAACAACAGCCTCAACATGCACATAAAAGCACTCGAAAGAGATCTCGACACTGAGAAACAGGTGCACCACGAAGACATCACTCGATACTCTCGGTATATCGACTCGATTGAACAAGACAAGAGAGACTTGGAAGACACAGTTGGCAAGGTCAAGGAAGAGGTAGCAGCACTGGAGGCGGCATATGAACGCCAGAAGGTAGAGCATGCAGAAGTCGTTCAAGCTCTACAGAGACGACACGATGCCGAAACACAAGCCACAAGAGACGAGCACGCTAGCGTCGTTCAAGGGCTTCATTCACAGCATGACGACTACGTGAGGCGTTTGAAAGGGCAACACGCGGAGAAGGCTCGGACGCTTCAACTGCAGCATGACGGTCAGATGCAAAATCTCAGGGCAGCGCATGCTGAGAAGATGCAGTCGGCTCAATCCCAGCACGCACGGGAGGTGCAGGATCTCAGGGGCGAGCACGACCGGGAATCCAAAGAGCTGGAATCCCAGCTCCTCCAACTCCGGACCCAGCGCGATCAAGAGGTCAAAATGCTCAGAGACAAAATCCAACAAGACGAAAAAGAACACACCGAAGAGATCAGCAGGATCCAGGCGGAGGGCGCTCGCAAGGTCAAGACCGAAGTCGCCAATGCCATTAAGGAGAAGCAGCAACGCATCGATGTGTTACAGGGAGCTATTGTCGGGTCCCAGGACAAATCCTATGTCCAGATATCAGACAGCTCGTTTGTCCAACTGCTAGAGTCTATTTCGCAACAGATCACCAATCTCAGCGCTGGTGTTGGTAGACCCAGCGCGCATTTGTTCGACAGATCATTGGACCCGACAAACTATCTGGAGAAGAACCCACACGAAAGAGACCGCAGATGGACGGTATTCGTCCGCAGCGTGTGCTGGAGTGTTATCTTACCTGGATTTTTCGAGAATCCTCTGGGCTTTGGCTGTCTCGGAAACGAAGGCGAGGGGTTCCAGAAACTATATCACCTCTACCTCCTCTTCTGCCGACCGACTTCAGATGGTTTGTAGAAGCTCCAACACCCCTTTTTCTTATTCTCTCTAACTCTTTACAGGCACTTCGCTCGAGTTTCTAAACGACAAAGCGACCAATGTCTGGAGAGCGTCGTTTTTCGATGCGTTTCTGAGGGCGGTCAAGGCTAGCCCGAACGCAGCGCAGCAGCACGAGGGCCAGCATGCGTATCCGGCCATGTTCAAAGCGCACGTAGACCATGTCGTAAGAGCACTGACTGACAAGCTCCTGCGACTCAGCAACAGGCAGCTTGACTCCCGAGTGCCATCGCAGATTTTCAAGGTTGTCTACGATACTGGCATCTTGTCGCTGCAGATGGGCTCCCAAAGAGCCCAAGTTGAGCTGGAGCCCTGTGAATCGGGCGAAGTTATTCGAGCTGGTGATCATTTCATCGATGAAGGTGGCCTGACGGGCATTGACACTACAGTTGGGCTGATGACGCAGCCGTGCATGGTAAGGGTTGGAGATGGCAGCATTGACATGACTTCTGAACATATCATTGCGAAGGGTCGATTCGTCTCGTCGCGATCTTAGGCCCAGCAGGCAGCAAGATTTTTTTTTTTTTTTTTGGTTGTTTTTTTTGACAATATCTTGGATCTCTTCTGGATTGGTTAATTGATCACTCCGTTTTTGCAATGTGTGCCAGAAGTACCGAACATGTACCTCGGAGCCCCTGAATCTGGTAAATGTCAAAGTGGCAAAACAAAAGCAATAATTTTGCCTACCAATGGTTCCAGAGCGCCGTGGCGCTTGCTTCACCGCACTATTTGCGCCAAAATTGGAACACCGGGCAGAACGAGGCGAACGGTTGTCCAGAAAGGGCACAAGGCTGCGTCGGCAAGGGAGTGAACAAGCCGGTCCGGAAGTCCTCGCCGGACGCTGCCTGGGCCAGGCCTCCGGTGGAGGCGATGCAATCAGCCCACCGCGCAGCCTCGCGAGCGTCCCTCCTCTCGAACCCTCCCAGTTTGTTCCCAGCTTCTGGTCTCCAGCCCGTCTCCAGTCTCTCAAACCCCCCCTCGAAATTCCTTCTCCCCCGGAATTCCCTCTCCCTCGTGTTCCTCCTCCCTCCCCTCCCATCCTCCCCAAGCACCCAAACACCCGCCCACCATGGAATCCTGGCAAAGCCTCAACTACAACACCCGCAACGTCACAAAATGGACCGAGCTCATGAACCTCTCCACCACCGAATGGAACCTCGGGCCCCTCCCGCCCAACCTCGTCGCCGTCCAGGGCACCCTTAACGACTCCGCCCTCGCGGCCTACCCTCCCGGCACAGTCATCATCCAAAACGCCGGGAAAACCGACCTCGGCGACCGCGCCGCCGAAGGCGTGGTCTTCGGTCTCTGCAGCGCGGTCGCCCTCCTCTGGGCCGCGGCCTGGCTGGTGTGGAGCATTCGCGACGGGACCCTGCTCAAGCCGCGGGAGGGCGCGAGGACGATGGTTGGGAGGAGTCCCGGGTCGAGCGAGACGCGGGTGGATCATCATCATCATCAAGACGAGGATGAGGATGGGGGGGCGTTCCACGCGGAGCAGTTCGAGAAGAGGCTGTTGACGACGTATTATCCTACCGTCGCGTCGCATCCGGAGGTGTATGAGAAGAGGGGGGGATCGCTGGAGGCGGATGAGATCACGGGGGTGTCGGAGTTGTTGGTGAGGATGTTTAGGAATGATATGCGGTTGAGGGGGCTGAGGAATGCGCAGCGGGTGAGCGCGGAGGAGCTGGAGGAGCTGAGGGGGGTGAGCGATGCGTTGTTAAAGGAGGTACATGGCCGGGTGGAAAGGTGGATGGGGGATGGGAAGGATAAGGGGTTGGATGGGGCGGAGAGGGAGGAGTTGAAGGGGGTTGTTACGGCGTTGGCGAGACAGAAGGTGCCGAGGTATAGGCACCGGGAGGGGTGGGGGCTGGAAGGCGTGTAGAGTTTACAGGTGTTGGTGGAGTTGGATAGAGGGTAATGTTGTGAAAGAATCAGAGGCCGAAATCCAATGAATTGCCTTCAGGGATGAGAATGTGGATGGGCTCATGCTAATATTCGATTAAGTCAACGATTTAGATTGGCGGCGCAACATCGAAGTCAAATTGGCCGACAGGATACCAAAACGATAATTATTCCATGTAACCAAGTGATAAGGTGAAAGCTGAGATATCATACTAAAACCCAACCTGACGACGCCCGTTGACAAAGCGTCTTATCCCGTGTCGTGTACTTCCCCGAATGGTAGCTTCTCCGCCGATAAATGTTCCGTCTTAGTGAAGAAGAACTCAAACGACAACGCCGATTATGGCACAGACACCAAGCATTGCTGCTGTCGTCCCCCGGTCGACTTGACGCGCGTAACCCCCCTGGACTTCGTGGTAAAACCCATTCCCCCATGGGGATCCAAATGCCGACTTCCAAAAACCCTCTTCAAATTCTCCTCCCACTCTTGCTGTTGCGTGAAATCCATAGTCGCCGCTACGCGTTCTGGCATCCCACTCGGAAGCTGCTTCATCATGTGCAAAAGTAGTGTCTTCCAGGCTTCGTCCACTTGGAAGCGAGCGTGCAGTGTGCGCGGGCCGAAGAAGTTGGCGAGGTTCACGCAGACGGTATCGCTGCAGGTGATAAGGATGGAATTGAGGGCGCGAATGAAGGCGGTATCTTCAGCGAGTGACCGCTGGAGGCAAGTTGTGGCGAGCGTTGGTGAGATGGAGGGGATAGTTTTCAGAGTGTCGCGGAAGCGGGCACGGTCTGGGTCGATGGGCGAGTACCAGATGGGATCTTGCGGGATGAGAAGAAGAAGGGATGGGTCAGGGAGGAGGACGGATTGCGTGTTGCGGCGAGTGCGGTTTCCAAGGCGGGTACCGAGGTGGTCGATGATGGCTTCGCGGGTTGAAGAACTGGTGTGTGTGCGGAGGGTGTGGAATGTGGCTTCGACTTCGCCGTGGGAGGGGATTTGGGCAAGCGTGTCGAGGTACCAGCTGTGCCACTGCGAGTGAAGCCAGGTTGCATCGAGCATGGCGTGAGCGAGGGTGACAATGCTGTGAGCAAGAGCCTCGTGAGGGGTTGAGCTGTCCAGCGAGTCACAGAACATCGATTGAGCGGCGGAGAGTGTATCAATGGCGGTGCGCTTGATATCCATCTGAGCGCTCAGGGCGGATTGCAGTGTCGGGATCCGGGTCATGGCGACGAGAGCCTGGGTGACAGAGGATAGCCTCGTTTCCGGTGGCGCATTCAGACCCGCGAGAATGTCCTTGGCAGCTTTGGATGTTGAATCGCCAGCATCACAAGTCCGTGCGGCCTCCAAGGCCGATGCGAGTTGAGCCAGAGCTTCCGGAGTCGGTGGGCCTGACGTGATGCACAGGTAGATGAATAGATCGATCGAATTGGACCCGACGGACACGGCGGCATCGAATAACTCCAGGATCCGCTCAAGCACCGGAAGCTCGGCGGAAAGATGAATGAATCCGGGTGTCCCGCTAAGGAGGTATGTTGGCGACTGCCGTATCGTGCGCCGCTGGTAACCTGTGACATCTGGCCCCTCCAAGTCGAGGACAGGGCGGAGAGCCGACCAGTGCGTTGATGGGACACGCTCTTTCCACAGCTCAATGCGCGTCCGGCTCGGCCTCCAGGCCGCCCAAAACGTGTAGTGCGGAATGAACTCCTGGATGAGCGCCAGTGCCCTGTTCTGTTGATGCTGCTGCTCTTGGTGGAGCAGCGGGTGGAGGGCTTTGACTAGCGTGTAGGCTTCATACAGTTTCCGCTCAGCCCTCAAGCGTTCGAGCTCATCTCCAATGGTGGTCTTGAACCTCGCCCGGTCGAGTATGGTGCTGATAAAATCGTCTGGGAGCAATTCGCTGCGTTCGACACCAGGCCCTAGCGTTCCGAAAAGCTTGTTAAGCGATATCGTCGGAAAGGTCGAGGGTTTGGGTCCTGCCAGAGCAGTTCGTAGCAGCTGCTTCGCGGCGAGAGCCTCTTGTGAGGAGTAAAGCTTTGGACGAGTGCGGTGAGCGAGCATCAGACATTGTAGATAGAGCGCCACCTTTTCGTCAAACTGTTCGTCCCAGGTTGAGTTTCCTCCTTGGAAGTTAGGTATGAGGGATCCGAGTTGAGCGAGAGCATTGGTGGTTGTCAGGACATGAATGCAAGCGAGCACGCCGGCGTGGACAATCCCCAGTTGCGTATCGGCTCTCTGCTTCAAATGCCCTAGCTCATGGTCAAGAAGCTGGTCGCAATCGACCGAGAAGGGCGCTATCACGCGTCCTGTCCGGCGAAGCGACCATCGCGACGCCGCCGCTTTGAGAAAGTCATCGGTGAGTCCCTGGACCTGGTTGAGAGGGAATTGGTCGAACTGATGACTGCGAAGTTTATCAGCAGCATTGCATTCTCGAAGCTGCTGTTGCCAAGTGGATTGCTTGAGGGCAATCAGGGCATGCATTTGCGGATCTCAGGAGGGAAGGAGCTCCTCGGGTGGGCAGCTAGCGGCGATCGCTCGTGGTCAATTGCGGTCAAGATCGACGGACGTTTTGGAGGGGGGCCAGCGGTTAATGAAGGTCGCAGGCGGTGGCCCAGGGGGAATTCCATCTTGCAGAGAGCCTTGCGCTGCGCACAACGGTGGTGGTGGCTGCGACGAACGCCCTCGTCGGTCAGGAGAGCTCAACTGCGCGAAGTGAAAAGTGGGGCAAAATCAAGCTTCTCAACCGCAGCGAAGCGCAGTGAGCCACTCACTGAACATCTCATTCAAGCATCAACGCCTCGAGTTCTAGCACATTCAAACCATTATCACAACCCGGGAATATCAATCTTAATCGGATCCTCAAACAAATTCTCCCCAGTTCCGACTCTTCAGGCACACACACGGTGAGTCCTGCAGACCCTTCCCAAGCCCACACCTTCACCTCCCTCTCACCACATACAACCCCGTTCTCGAACCTAAACTAACACCTCCAGACTCCCCCCCAATGGTCCAATACATATTCACCCCCTGGCGGCACCGCGCCGAGCTCCTCGCCGTGCGCGCCGCCCTCTACCCCCACAAGCAGCCCTCACCATCCTCACCATCCCAACAAACCCCCCTCGACCCCCTCCACACCAAACAACTCGCCGTCGCCCGCGTCTCCATGTGGATGCACCGCGGCTCCTGCCCGCACCTCGTCGAATCCACCGCCCTCCTCACCGCCGCCATGCTCTGCGACGCCAGCACCCCCTCCTCCGCGGGCTCCTACGCACCCCGCGCAGCCTACTCTGCCGCCTTTTCCCGGTATTTTATTTCACTCTTCCTCCCCTCCCCTCTCTTCCCCTCCCCTCCTCTCCCCTCCCCTCCCCAGCATCTAACCGAGTATAGATTCGTAACCGGCCTCCTAGACAGCCATCAAGACCGCGCCCGCAAAATGTCCATGTACGGCATCGCCAAGTCCGTCGGTCTCCCCGCGACGTTCGTCGAGCTCCGACACCAAGCCACGCACGAGCAGCTGCCCTCGCTGACGCGGCTGCGCGAGGCCGCGGGCAAGGCGCTAGAGTGGATTTGGGAGTATTACTGGCGGGACCTACCCGATGCTGTGGCTCCCCCTTCAGCGACGACGGCGGCGGCGACAGAGGTGGAGGAGGGGGATGCGCAGTGCAGGGAGGAGGTGATGCCGCTTTTGGAGGTAGATGTGGGGGAGGAACGGGGGAGGTCACTGGAGAGTTTACTGTTGAAGTATGGGGAGGGGACGGTGTTGACGGCGCTAGATGGGATTGCGGGCCGGACGAGGGACACGGCGGTGCTGAGGCGCGCGATGGGGCTGGTTAGGGAGGTGCTGGGGAGGGAGAAGAAGGAGGTGGAAGAGGAGGCGAGGGAGAGTCCGAGGGACGTGGGAAGCGTACGGGCGGAGTTGGGGAAAGCGTGGAAGGAGATGAGAGAGGTGGATGGCGCCGATGCTGGGACTGGGGGGATGAATGATGGGGAGGAGACCGGGAGTCAGCTTCCGAGCTGGTCGTTGTACGATGAAGAGACTTGGGTGCCGAAGCCAATCGGGATGGTATAACCTGTAAGTTCAACAACTCCAGTTGGCTGATCAAAATGCTGGCAGGCGTGCGGTTGTCAAAATACACATCAACATCGGCTACCACAACACCGACGATGCCCCAAAGAGCATGAGAACATCGTATGTGATTCATGTCATTACTGCATAGACTTTTCCCATCCTTTTTGCCCCGTCTATCTTCAACCGGACCCAAGTGCCGCCCAGGTTTTCATCTATCATACCAACCTGACAACCCTTACGAAAGGAGGCCTTTACGAAACGGTCTTCTCGACCATGGTAATCCCGTACTTCTCCTTGAGCTCATCCATCAACGAGTTCGTGATGGCCGTGCTCATCGGCGCCAAAATACCCTTGTCCGCAATGGTGCCCGCAAGCACCTGCTTGACCGCCACGCCGCACGGCACACCCACCAGCTTGGCCATGGCCGAGTACCCCTTGGGGTCACCGTACTCGCAAAGCGTCGACGTGCGTGTCTCGCGCGAGCCATCAGCGTGCTCAATCTCGAACTTGTGCTGGAGCATAACGAAGTCCCGCTCGCCCTCCTCAAACTCCATCTTACGCTCGAGAGTCGCGCACAGGGTGTCAAGCGGGTTGCCCTTGGGGGTGATGGTCTCGTCGGAGAAGAGACCGATCCAGCGGAGACCGCCGAGGATGCGCTTCTGGTCCTCGGGGGACTCGAACGTCGCCTTGGCTAGGATGGCGGCCTCAAGGTTAGCGGCACTGCTGGAGGCAGCGCCGACAACGGCCTTGGTGGCCTCCTTCCAGGGAATAGGCTTGGTGAGCTCCTCGCGGACGGTGTCCTCGAGGAAGCCAATGTCGACAAGGACCTTGATGAACTGGGGGAAACCCTGGTAGCGGAGGGTGCCGCGGATGATGGTCTGCGCCTCGGGGATGTTGTAGCGCTCCTTGTAGGGCGTGGAGTCGCGGTTGGGGTAGGCGACGAAGGCGTAGCCGGGGTAGATGAAGTAGGGCTTGGCCATCTTCATGAGGTCCTTGCCTGCGACCTCGACGACCTTGCCGTCTTGCCACCACTTGCCTGCGTTGCGGAGGGCGAGGAGCACGCCGCGCGAGGACCAGGAGAACTTGTAGCCGAGCGGGTTGTCGGAGTCCTCGGGGGCGGGGAGACCGCCGCAGTACGAGAGGAAGCTGAGGATCTTGCCACCGGCGCGGTGAACCTCGTCGATGGTCTTGATGGCGTAGAGGTGATCGATACCCCTGGGCCTGTTAGCGATGCTCTCCATTCGTAGCAGAAAGGAGGACATACGGGTCGAGACCAATCTCGTTCATGACAGTGATACCCGCTGCCTTGGCCTCCTCGTCCAGCTCGAGCATAGCGGGGGAGACGTAGCTGGTAGTAACGACATTCTTCTTGTTGCGGATCGCCGACTTGATGATGGTGGCGTGGAAGGTGTAAGGGATCAAGCTGATGACGAGATCGTGCTTGGCCACCTCAGCATCGAGCGCCTTGTCGTCGGTCACATCGAGCGAGATGGGGTGGGCATTCTTGACGCCCTCCGAGAGCTTCTGGGCGCTGGCGAGCGTGCGGCAAGCTGCGTTGGACGTTCGTGTCAGACCAAATTCCTATGCTAACCACGCAGGCACTTGTCACACGCACCAACGGTCACGGGGATGCCCGCATCGCTCAGGATGTCGAGAGTCGGCCGGGTCACGAAGCCCGCGCCGAGCATAAGCACCTTGCTAATGGAATGGTGAGTCAACAACTTGCGTTCCCGGTGTCTCCCTGCCTTCGCTCGCGGGGAAGCCACAGCTGGGGAAGGTGGGGCATCTTACTGTTGGGAAGCCATCTCTGTGTTAGACAAGCACTCTGGGGGCTTGTTTTGGGGCAATTGGGATGCTCGTGAGTTGCTTCTTGCAAAACTGATGCACGACCGTTCTGATTGCCGTGACTCTTCGGCAGCGATGTCCGATAGCGGCCCAAAGGTTTTCCCTCCTCTGATGGCAACTTGATTGATGCGGGGAGCTGCGTGGTGGATGGCGGGGTTGCGTCCCAACGAGGGGGGCATCATTCAGTTTCCCCACTTCCAATCTCTGGCCAATCACATGCTCCTGTTGATTTCATGTCAGGAGGTCCCTCAGGCTGAAGATCGGCCCTGGGAAGTGCGTTTCAAGAGGCCGTTGGGTTCGCGGGGCCCTCTTCTTGTTCCATTGTGAAATCCCGTCTCGTAGAATGCTTTAGGAATTTGCCTCATGTGGTCAATGGTTTGCAAGCCTCCGAAGAGACGCCGGCTGCAGAAGCGGCGGCTGTCTCGGGGTGGTGTAGAAAACGGCAAATTTGATTGGCTAAGACTTTGGAAACAACAAACCGGATTATTCACCCCTGAGACTGTCACTTAGACTTCACGATTCCCCGGATCTTGAACGCAGAATGTTTGCAACCTTGTCAAAGAGGCTGAAAAATTAGATTTTTCTTATTGACAGAACAAGACGAGCTTGCGATTCTGCCCGATTGCTTGACAGCTCATTGAACCGATGCTCTGCCCGAGAGGAGCACTATGTTAGGCCCATCTCTCTTTCAGAGATGCCCAAATTCCTAAACTCCTGTGACCAGATTGCCGGGTATCCCAATGCGCAAGTTTTCCGCCCCAAGCCCGGTTCCCTTCCAAATCCCCAGTTGCCTAATGCTCTAGCCCTGCTGTCCCCATTATAAAAGTCATACAGATCGTGGTACACAAGCCCCTGAGGGCTACAAAATTATTCTTGGTCTTCTCCCTCTGCATCATCCTCCTCTTCTTCGTCATCCTCGTCGTCGCTTGCCGGAGGCTCCCAAGCATCCTCCAGCTTCAAGCCTTTGCCTGGCCTTTCTTGATGCGAAGAGCCACCCAACAATGAGAATACCGTAGACCGGTGAAAGTCAATCGCCGACTCGCGGTCCGGTGCATCGTACAACCCCATTCCGTAAAGAATCTCGCCGTCCGACTCATCGTCATCGAGTGGTTGGTACGGGATCGTCTCCTCCTCCACTGCCACCTTCGGGGATGCCGCTGTTTCGAGCTTCTGAAGTGGCTGGTGGGAGACGACGAAATCCTCCGGTGTCGGGGGAGCAGCATATCTATCGAAACCCTGTGCAGCGAATGCATCCCAATCGAAAGCTCCCCCAGCCGTCATGGGTAACCTCGGTGCTGGCAAGTAAGGCAGCTCCGAAGACGCCGAAGACAACGACGATGACGAAGTAGCTCCAGCGCAGGAGCTATAACTGGGGCTTTGGGTGGGCTGATACGTGGGAATCTGTGGCTGCTGTGGCTGTTGTACTTGCAGCTGGGGCCGAGGCTGCGGTTGTGCGTGGAAAGAACGGGCGGAGGGCGAGTAGTACTGCTGGGAGTTGATATTCGAGTAAGGGAGAGATAATGGCGAGAAAGCGGAAGCGGGCGAGTTGTACCCGGAATACGCCGTTGGCGTCGGGGGGAACTGTTGATAGCTCGGGAGCTGATCGGCTTCGCTGTACGCGGGTAAGGTGCAGGACATGGCCTGGGAAACCTGCAAAGAGGATGGGTGCCAGCTGACTGGGCGTGCTGGCCTCTTCTCAGGCTCGTATGTCGGCTCGCAGTTCAGCTCGTACATCGGAGTGGGCAGGTAGGCGGCGTCCAGGGGTTGCAAGTGAGGTCGTTGGTGACCTTCGCCGATCAACGTCCTCCTCCTCGACTGCAAGATATTGGATCGGGGGCTGTTGTTCGCGCTCCCAGGCTTTGCTATCCTCATGGCGTTTCCTAACCTCTGACTGCCGGAACCCCTGGAGAGCCGTCTCGAGTTGTTCGCTGCGGCGAGTTGCCTGGAGAGCTCGTCGAGCATCGTTGTGTCGGCGGCGTATTCGGTATGGGGAAGGTGAGAAACACCAACCATGTGGTTGGCGTTGAGCGTGGAGGGCATCATCGTTGACGACACAGAGAGAGCGAGCCACTACGGCTCGAGACTGCAAGAGGAATATGGCAGAATGTGGCAGTAAGAACTCCTGATCGATGGGAAAGAGTATCAGGTAGGGAGGTCGACGGGGGAAGGGCGGATTGGTAAATAAGTAGGAGGGTATGGGGAGGAAGGAGTGTGTGTATGCAACCCCGAGAAGGGTTGGTAGCATGGAGTGTGGTAGAGAGTACCAGGCTGAGGAAAAGAAGGTCCCAGGTTAAGGGATGATGGCACACGGGAGATGGGGACGGAAAGAAAATAATCAAACCTAGTTCAGGAAGCCGATCTGGGCCATGCTCGCGTGGAGAGGGAGGCAGAGACAATAATGAGCAGAGAGGCGACCAGGCCGCTTTGGTGTGCTGTGTGTGCGAGGATGCGTGTCAACGGAGCTTTGCCCATGACTTTGGCTTTGATGGCCTGCGTCATATGTGCGCGCAGGGATGGTTCAGCCTGCCTGACCTTGGAGGGTCAGAAAGGGTTTCGGCCTCTCTAGTTTAGCTGCAAGGCCGGACGTGGTATGGATGGGCGCGAGAGAAGGTGTTGGTGAGAAAGGGTCCGGACAGGGTTGCAGGGGGAGGAGGAGGGAAATCCAAACCGCATTCCTGACTGCCCGCCGTCGACTGTGGATTGTGGATTGTGGACCGTGGACCGTAGGCCGAGGACCGTGGACCGTGTGTGCGTGCGTGTGGCCATGGGGCCGTGGCTGCTTGCTTGTCTGCTTGTTGTGTGTGTCGGGGTAAGGTACCGCGGTTGGGTGGGCGGTCAAGCGGAGCAATCAGGCGGAAGGGAGCAACTTTGCCTTAGTTTGGCGCAGTGCGAGAGTGCCCATCATCTCGGCCACCATCATCAATCATCCATGTACCTGCTAAAGTAGGGTAGGGTACTGGGGAAAAGGGGACGAAGTACAGGGCCCCGCGCTGCGCGAGACAAGGCGTGTACGAAGTACAACACCTCGTGCCGGTTGGTCCCCTTGCAAGAGCCGTCCTTGTCCATATCTGTTGCAGAGAGCGGAGGAGGGCGGCTGAGTCTGGGGAGTGAGCAGCCCGCAGCCAGCAAGCAGGCGCAACAACGAAACCTTCGGTGCTGATGAGTACGTACCCGCTCGGGTCGGGTTCGGTGGGCACCCGGGATGATGTTGAAAAGATTGGATGGGGGAAAGTTTAGGCCTCCTGCCAGTGAGCCAGCCTGCAACGGGGCTAGATTGATGCTAGAATTGCCAAGGGAGCGCGCTATTATTGACCCGTGAGAGGGGGGGCACGCAGTGGAGGAGCGGAGGGAGGGGGCCTGCATGCGCCGCTGGGACGCTGGGACGACGACGCTGAGGGCGAGGGCGAGGGAAAGGGGAAGCCCAGGCCGTTCGGTACCAGGGACGGATTGGAAATAAAGCCGCCTCCTGATTGGTGCCGCCCGTGCTTGTCGTTGCGAGTCGTGGGTCGCGCCCGGCGGTCACAGGTACCTTCGCACACGGTGGGGTCGCGTGTGGAGGGGGAAGAGCGAGGGTGCTTGGGTGGGCAGGGGTGTTAAAGTGTGGGCGGCTTCCATGGTCCCACGCGCATGTCCGCCATCTCTGTCGACCGGGGCGTCGCCCCTGCAAGATGGGTGACGAGGGTTTCTGAGGGATGGGGTGTGGGAGGCAATTCCGAGACTTCTGTCAAGGCTTCTGAGATCGACCAGGATCATCTCAACCGAACGAACGCGTACCCCCTTCCCGCACCCCCTCCCTCAGCGCCCACACCCGCCCCCCCTTGGCTGCCGAAGAATGAGGGTAAGCGGTGCGGAAGGGGAGTGTGCGGAGGGATTCAAGCAGTCATGTTTCGAGCGGTTCCACAGACGGCGCGGCTCAAGATTGGTCGGCAGCAACAGAGGACAGGCACCGAGAGGCAGACGCAGGCAGTGAGTTTCGATGGCCTCTCCGCTCTAGCACAATGTGCATTCGTTTATTACCCATCCCGGGCCACGGCCGAGCACCACCACGGCACCGCCGGGTTCTGGCCGCTAAGGAGTCCTGCTTGCTGGCTGGCTGGCTGGCTTGTTTTGGGGCAGACTGAGCGAAGATGAAATGGCTGCGTGCACCTCGAACGATATTCGTGGAGCCGTGGACCCATGGGGCGTTGGAGCCGCGGACACGAGACGCCATGTCCCGCAGCACACTGACGATCTCGTCAGCTTGCTTTCCAATTCGCGCATCCGCTTCGACGGAGTTCGTTGTCGGATGGTGGCTCGCGAGGGTGCATTTGTCGCCCCTCATCAACAAGCGCAGCAGCAGAGCCAGAGTAGCGGCATGGGTGGTAATGGTAAGGATCCCGTGGCGTTGTCGTCCCGGGATCCGCCTCTGGTTGGCTGCGGAGGATGGAAATTCGATCGCGAGTGAGTGAGAGCCAGCGAGCCACAAGGTAAAACGCAGAGCAAAAGTGAGCAAAGCAAGGCGCAAAGCGCAGGAATTTTGGGCTGGTGGCTCTCGCACCCCACTAAAGCAGGGAAGCCAGCGCCTGCAACGGTCCAGGGTGGGAAGGAACGGAGGGCGGCAGGAAAGGCCTCTGCGAATAGCACGTTGTGGGGACCCTTGTTTCGCTCCCGTCAGATGGGTGTGTGCTTCGTCGAGGAAACTCCTGCTGATGCGCAACGAGCAACAAGTGACGACTTTGCGGTGTCTGCTTGAAGAGGGTGAGAGAATCCCTCGTCATGTGATGGAAGCCCCGACCGAAGCCCCAGTCTGATGCAAAAGGCCTGGAAACGGAGCGAGATGAGTGGACGGACCTCTGATGCGCTGCGTTGCCGCTACTGCCCTGTGGGCACACGTGTGAGCGGGCTTTTGCTGGAAGACAAGAGGTTGGTGGGTTGGTCATCAGTCAGGCCAGTCACCTTGTACCTCTGACTTTGGGGCTTCGGTACGTTACATAGGCAGCATCCCGGCAGCTGTGTGGTTGAATCGCTAAGTTCGGTGCTTCCAGTGCGACTGTTTCGAGTGATGGGCCTTTGTTGCAGAGCGAGATCCAATATCCAATGCGGGCAACAAGCGCAAAAGGGCCCACGGGTGGACGGCGGCCACCACCCGCCCAGAGAGAGGCCACCGCAAAAGGGCCGGCCCAACCTGATTTTCGTCTGTCGAGGCGCAAGTCAATGCGGGTTCAGCATGGCCACTGGCAGGTGACAGCGCTCTGCCGACCATTCATTGAAACAGCACCCGGCGGGCCAGAGAACAGTGCATAGGCTGCCACGGCATGGATGCAACTCATCCACGCACACCTGCTGGTATAAGGTAGGCCTTCCAAATAAATATCCTAGGTAATTCTGATGGAACATGCGAACGCGAGAGTCAGGCTCAGAAGCCCGGGGACCGCTCGGTGAAGTCCCTTGTAGGTGGGCAGCTTGGAGTTACTGTGTACCTAGTGGTAGGCTGGCGGCATGCCGGCTGGCTTGTGTGTTATTGCATTTCTGCGTCAATATGTGCGCGTGAGCCTAAGAATGAACGGATATGTACCATTCCCACCCCTTTGGCTTTGCAACAACCAAGTCAACAACCGACAACCTTGCCCGTGACTGTGGCCTTGTTCAGCCAGGCCGCGCAGGTTCTCTGGCCTCTGATTGGCGCAGCGGGGAGGACTGCGCTCGAGGCTCAACTCTCTCTCCTCCCCCCACCCACCGAGCCAGCGGAGCATCACCCCACTTTCTTCCATCTTGGCCTCACACAACGGAGCGACATGCACCTCACGGTTTTACCGCCTTCGGCCTGGAGCGCGCACAAGACACTCGTCACCCTGCGACGCGCCATGCCGCTACTTTACTCAACTGCGTACACTACTTTCCATCCATCGTGCCGTCCTGATTGGGATAGCGCACCGCGCACTATTACTCGCACCCGTGATGTTGCACACCCCAGCGCCCTGTCCGACAAGACTCGCTTTACGAGAACAACGACGGCAAAACAGAGCTGACTGGCCGTTGCCGATCCTCTGAGCATCTGGCATCCATCGTGAACCACACACACCGTGTGCCGCCGCGGCGTACCCTCTGCGAGCAGGATTATTACATTACGGCATCACACCACGACACCACGCCCAGACGGGACTTCCAGATCGTCCAAACGTCCATCGGGTAATCAATGTTGGAAACCTAACCGAAAATACTAGGGACCACAGGGGGCTACGCATACTGCGTAGTGGCGTCGTTGACTTCGCCGGGCTAGCTCTTTGTGCTAGTTATTTTCAGCATCCTGACTAGCCCATTCTACTCGTCACCTTGGAGCCCACACACTCTCCGCATCGCATGATGAGCAGTGTTGAAATTCGCGATTCGCACAACCAGCAAGTCGCAACCGCAACCGCGGTCCGCGCTGGACCTGCCAGATCCAAGACAAGGGGCCTCAGCCCAGCCTTTTAACCCAAGGATGGGACCCACCTGTTCAGAGCGTTTGGAAGTCTCTGGAGCCACCGATCACGGGCATGCGAATGTGCCAGATGTACTCGATACTGATCATCGATCCTCCTCAGGCAGGCGGTTTGTGACATGAGGTGTGCCAATCCAGCAGCTCCAAAATGGTCCTGACACGGGCTTGGAAGTTGCAGGACCAGGCCGCGATGATTGTCGATCAGCGCCCACCCTTGATGATGGCGAAACCTCGAGCGATACTTTGGGGTACCAGAAAATGGAGGCGGAGTGGCATGCATGAAGTACCTGGACGGTGTTTTCCGCGCCAGACACACCCCCATTCCGCGTACCGGCCACTCGTGGGCCCCACCGCGACGAGGGGTTGATAGTACCGCTGGTGTCTGAGTCGTATTTCCAGTGCCACCTGAAAAGACACACCGAACAGGCTTACGGGGTCTTGAACTGCGAAGTGGTGTAGCGTAGAAAAGTGGACTGCTGCCGCTGTTTTTTGCGCAAAACTACGAGCCATCAGCCGCCGGCCCGGATATTGCGATGGGTTCTGGAAGACGACATCACACACTTCTCAAGGCCACCCGAGCGGATCCCGGGCTCGGGAAATGATAGGAGGCCATGCCTCGAGCATGCTTTAGGGTCCTGTTAGTTGTTCGGCTTCGTCGTGTCGATGAGCTGAGTTCGTGGGCCTGCACAGGCTCGGTGAGGGGCTAGGCGGTCGGGGGCCAAAGCCGAGCGGGCAGACTCCAGAGCACCTCAGGCGTTCCACCTGCACCGGCCGTGAACGGCGAGGAGGAGTCGCGGAGCGTCGGCGGAGCAGCAAATCACCGATCTGGCCGGCAGGTCGTCAACGACAGGCTCCAGAAAGGGGACTCCCGACTGGTGCCACCGCAATTCATTCCACCGCCATGGGTCTTTAGGGCGACAGGGGTGTCGAAGAAGACACACACCAGGGGTTCCAGCCTCCCTGCCGCTGGGCTGCTGCTGGGCTGGAGAGCACGGGCCGCGGGATGAGTCGCGCTTCGAACTGCTGGCCCACATCGAAAAGCAAGGACCACAAGACGTTGGGTGGCGTCTGTGAATTTTCCATAATCCCTGTACGGCAGGAGCCATCACCAGCGCCTCGTGTGATTGGGCAGGGCCAATACCGAGGAAGCTCCTTTTTTGCTTGGTTCTTGCATCCTGTCATCCATCATTATTATCACACACCACGACGCAGCATTGGAAATCCCACCCGCCCGCCAACGAAAGGGGGTAAAAAGCCCATGTTCGCGTTGAAACCCCTCGTTTGGCCATGCATGCACACCCACCACTCTCCGCGAGGTGCCGTTTCGACGCCACCATGCCCTCTTGTGTCTTGTGTTTTTGGACTGCCATGGCGTCTCTTGGGCCCTTCCCATGACTCCTCCGCGCGACAGAGTTGAGCAGCAGCATCATTTGTGGTCCCCGACACCGGAAACAGCGGCAGCGAACGCAACCTCGCCTGCACTTTTGCCCACCTCACCTGCACGCACTCCCTCAGCAGCAGCAGCCGTTAGCGAAACTGGAGCAAAAGCTTCCGTCCAAAGGCAACCAGAGGGGCCAAAGTCCTGGTCGCCAGCCGGTGGATTCTGTTTCCACGTTCCGAGGCAGAAGACGAAAGAGAAAAAAACCACGCTGCGGCCATCATGACTCGTCTTCGCAGCATGCCCACACCTAATGATGCGCGCACCAAAGCCCAGATATCCATTCCGCCTCGTCAGCCCTTAGGGAATCGACATCGCATCGCGGTCTCGACGCGCGCGCACACACTCACTCATTCACTCACTCACCCGCGCACACACACCCAAGAGCTGCAAGGCGCCTGGTCAGCTTGCTGCATGCTGAATGCGTTGGGCTGCGTAGCGCAGCGACAACTCTGCCAGAGACAATCGAGCTTCCAGGTTCGGGTTCGTCGCTGCTGGGCCGCAGCCCAGGCCCGGGGTCGATCCTTTTGGGGGGAAGGAAATCTGGCTTGCGACTGGTCCACTCTAAGCACAGCCAGAAACGACCCATCTCTTGACTGATCACCATCAAGAGTCCAACTGCGTCAAACAAGGCCAAGTGGCGGCTGAGCCGAGGAGTGAGGTCTCTCCTTAGCCGCCATGACTTCCGGTGCCTATGGCCGCCCAAAGTACGAAGTACCCCAGTCCGGGCCACCGCTCTGTCACTCCGGGGGCACACTTTTGCTGAAACCCACCCACACCCAGAGCTGTGCGATCGCTAGCGACTAGCTACGGGGTTCAACGCGGTAACCCGCTGACCACAGCGAGTGCCCGAAGGCCGACTAGGCGCTTGATTCTGGCGCAGCCACGCCACCTCACCAAAATCTCGGCAACTTTGGGACACAACGCACCAGAGTCCACCGAAAAGCACAGTAAGAGTACTTCACACCTGATATTTCGACTCCGAGTGATGCATCAAGATCTTCCGGAATTGACCACCCGCTCGCATACATCACAACTCCGGTGTTTGGTGTTTTCTTTTTTTGTGGCCACCATCACACATCACACTGGTGGGCCACGGACACAGGAGAAATATGCAACATACGGATCAACTACTGTGGTAGAAGACGCAGCAAGGCTCCTCGACGCCCTGCGCTGGTCCGTTCCCTGAGCTGATCCGAGGCATGGGCTTCGCAGTCCGTGGAGTCACAGTTTGGTTTGATGGAATCGAAGATCGTCAATGCTGGGGCCCGTTTTGAATCTTTTTGGGTTTCTCGAAAAGGTGAGACGGGGGTAGGCAGATTGGGAAAGTGGAACCCCTTGTCAAAACGCCAAAGCACGCAGCGTGGTGACCACAACGGAGAAGGCCTTTTTTTCGTTCATGTGGGGGTCTGTGGACACGTTGACTGGCAGCTTGCAATCACGGCAGGGAAACGCTCAATTTCCATGCTGGGATGCTCCTCCGTCCAAGAACAATCTAGGGCCGTGCCACACAACGCAGGACGGACAAGGTGGGTTCTAAGAGTTTGTTACCAGAGTGGTTGTCACGCCAGAGTCGCAGCGCCGTTCTCTCCTGCAACAGGCCGCCCTAGCTGGAGTAGCACAAGCCATCTCCGGTGGGCTTCAGGCGGGCTTGCCGCAACCCGTTACGCAGCACAGCGCAGGCGAGGGGACCCGTTGGCGCGTCAGGGGATGGAGGGTTCCTGTTCCATTTCACCTGCTGGGACATGCTGGCGCAAGAAGCGGGTAGATTGGGGTCCGCGCAATCCCGTTCCCTCATCGGCTCCGCTGAGTCTGATCGAAATTGAGTGGACGGGGAGGATACCAACAAAAAACCAGATGCCGCCGAGCCTCGCTACGCGATACGGATTGTGGACAGTGGGCACGAGCTGGATTATTATGAACTGGACTATGAGGTGCTACGCCGTACCTCCGTTCCTGCACTCTTTCCAGCCTGGTTCCAAGCCGGATGTACCATGTGCCCTCAATCGGCATTCTGCAAGCGACTCTCCGTCGATATCCCGCCAGCAGAGGCCCAAGCAGGGGTCTTGGTGTCTCTGGGTTTGTCTCTTCCACTTTGCGTTGCAGATGAAACCCTTTCTTCCAGCGCATCGTTTCCCTGGCGGGCCTTTCGACTTTGAGGGCGGGCCAACAACGGTGCTGCCGCAGGCCCCGTCATCTCGCATCTCGTCGTCGGGAGCATCAGCTTATTCCATCATCGGCGCCTGTTCTCTTACTCAGGTTCGTCAAGTATACGTACATACACGACACTCCACCGCACGCGTGTCGACTTGGCCAACCCAGGCACGGCGCCCCGTGGTTTGAGAGGTTGCGAGGCTGCTCGCCGCCAATCGCCAACTTCTGACGGCTTTACCTGATGCGGGCAACTTCGCTGCAAACGCTTCTCCGCCCGACCCTGGGGTATGTACGTCACGCCTTCCGCGAGCTACCTGCTCTACGCAGCACCTACTGGTATGCAAAGAGTCGGGTGCATTTCGCCCACGCGTGGCACAGGAGACACCCAAGGTTGCCAGGACACACATGCTGGACCGCTCATGCGCCGGCGCCCTCCAAAGAGAAAAAGAACACGAGATGATTGTCGAGAGGATGCGTCACAATCCTTTCACCGATCAGAGCGCACCCAATCGGGCACAAGGTGCTCCAGCCCGCAGCTGAGCTCCATGTTCTGTCCCCTTCCGCGGTCGATGCGGCCGGTGCCTTTGGCTTCTGCTTGCTTGTTAGGTTGACGAAGCCGAGGCGCTCCGCTCCCCTCCGCATGCCACCTTCTCAACTCAGGACAGGGCCATCCCTGATGTAATCTGTACTGCGTAGAGTGCAGATACAGATCTCGCGCGCCATCTCGCACGTTGGCAGGGCCTTCAGGTTGATGTCAGTTGCCGTCGGAGACGCTTGGCTCGCCCGGTTTCCCCTCCTTCTCCGGGGACAAGTGTCTTCATATCGGCTGAGGCGTGGTGGAACCGCGATCGGATTTTGTGCTGATTAGGTATTCGACGTGGTTCGCTTAGTGGCCTTATTCGGCGATGGCGAAGTCTTAATATGGCTGGTCTGGTTGCCTTGATTCACCTGCTGTTTGACTTTGCAGGCTAAACCAAGCGCTCACCTGAGCAGGCTGGCGCTGCGAGGCGCGAGTTTGGCTCTGCCCTGTCTGGGCCCTGCAGGAAGGAGTTCCAAGGTTGGAGGGGGGAAAATGGAGGAGCTGGTCGTCAAGTCTCAGTCACGACCCCCCCAAATCCCTCGGCCGCATGCACGAAAGGGGGCGCTCCAGGGTGCAATCCTGTCCAGCGCATCTTGGACGACAACCTCACTCTGATGCAACACCGGCGTATCATTGGCCCAGTGGCGGAGGACGCCCCCCTTTTTGCACAGAACCAAAAAGCGCCGACCCCATCCGGTCAGGTCGGCATCGGCCCTGCTCTGGCTGAGTCGGCGGATCGCTTCACTCTGGCACACTTTCACACTGTTCACCGCTCCTTCTTTGCTGCGCTATAGTGGCTATTATCCACTATATTCTGCTCACGCAACAACGCGGCTTTCCAGAGTGCATCCATCTCTGACGGCTTGTTCTCGGCTCAGACTTGCCTGCGTCCCTTCCCGCTTGGACTTCCCCCCCTCCTTGCAGCATCTTTCTGATTCTGCTTCGTTGCTCTCTCACTGGCGTGCGTGTCCGTCACTCAGGACCCAACCCCTTCCCCCTCCTCTGGCCAACCCCACCGCGGGGAAAGCTTCCGCCCAGAGAGACAGACAGATGGCCGCGATGGTCAGTTGTCGACAATGGGGCTAGCTAGCTGGCTGGCTGCTTGTCCCTCTCTCGGGTGCGGCCTAACCGCGGGTCAGGTCAGGTCAGCGTCCACCAATATCCGCTCCATCACAGTCACTCGCTGCTCTGCTTCAAAGCCTTTTCAAGTCCCCACCCCACATCATCATCACCAGGCCCACTGCACCCATCGCCTCGCCGAGCCCAAGGTACCTGATACGTTCCTGTGTAGAGCAAGTACTACAATACATAGCCATGGATGTTCAATCAAACCAGTCCCACTTATTCTTTTCCTCTGGTCTCGTCCTCGTCTCCGGGGGGCAGAAAGAAAGGCAGCCTGCATTAGGCGCCAGCACTTTTCACAGTTCCAAGTCCAAACTCCGACTCAGTCCTGCGAATCCTTCCCTCTGGACCTTCGCGGTGGCTAGTTCCACGGCAAATCGCAACTTTGCCGCTTGGGGGGTGTGACAGATCAGACTGTACAGCATTCCGGCGATGAAGGTGTCACCCGCTCCTATGGTGCTGCGGTGCAGTCGGTGTGTTAGTGTACATACATAGAGGTAGGAATGTGCTGTGCTGTGGTGTGTGAAGGAGGAGGGGATGGGATTGTGGTATTGTACGAGGGGGGGGAGATGGGGGCTCCGGGATCGCAGTTGTGTTGGGTGCACACCGACTGCGGCGTTTCTTTCTTTCTTTCTTTCTTTCTTTTGTGTCTTTGTCTCTCTCGAAGGTTGCAGCGGAGGTTGCGTTTGCTTGGTGGGACGGGTCCTGCTCCTGCTGATTCCATTGCTAATGATGCGTTTTTGGGAGAGAGAGATACAGTGATACTCTTGATACCACGCAAATGCGCGGCTTGCTTGCTTGCTTGGCCGTAAGGCCGTGATGCCGGATGCCGGATTTCTCCCATGCCGCTACCACCACCACCACCACCACACTTTTTGATGGGCGACGGTGGTGCAGCAGTGCAGGCAGGCAGGCAGGCCAATGTCCGGCAACCACAACCGCTCCTCTCACGTACGCACGTTTTTACACTTTGCACGTACATACATACATACATACAGACATGCGCGCCGCCCGCATCGGAGGGATTGGATCGGAGGGGGTTGCCGAATGAGAAGGAGATTGAGAATGCAAAGGGGAGGGAATCTATCTATCTGATGGATGGATGGGTGTGTAGGGAGGGGAGTAAGGGAGAGAGGTAAGGAAGGTACTTACTCGACCACCTTGATGTCGTCGCTGGACGGTGCGTGGGTCGTGCAGGTGTTGGTACTCGGGGAGAAGGCGGAGGCGCCGTGGGAGCCCCAGGTGCAGAGGAGGAGGGAGCTGGAAGGGGTTAGGCGTCAGTCAGTCTTTCGCTTCTTTTCTTTCTTGTCTTGTTTTTCTTGTCTTGCGTCCTGGTCCACACAGTGTTGTGTTGTACCCTGTGTTGTTCTATGCCATGATGGCAAATAACCTGGCAGCAGGCAGGCAGACGCCTCACCGGTTGGTACCTTGGTAGGCACTGGCTTGGTGGGCAGGTTGGTTGGTTGCTCCTGTCGGGCTCATCGGGGAGGAAGAAGGACAGACAGACAACTTACGCCTTGGAGGAAGCTGCCTCGCCGCGCAGACAGGCTTCTGCGTTGGCGTAGCCTTGGCTCTGGTAGGGAGGACGGGCAGGTGTAAGTATGTGTGTACAGTATCTATGTATGTATGTTTTGGGGTTTGAGCGGATAGGGTTGATCCGGGTGCGACATCGCATCGCGTTGGATCGGGGTAGGGTGTAACTGAGCAAGTGCCTTGTTGCTGGTGGTAGGATGATAGAGGTGGTGAGTTGTTTCTGTCCCCCTTTTTTCTCTTGCTTTTCGGGAGGGGACCTAGGGGAAGACTGAGAACGGAAAAGACCAACTCACCTCAGCCCAGCTCCTCGAGTAAAAAACAACATCCGCTTCGGCCGCCAGCTCTCGCAGTCCGTCCCGTAGTGGCTTCTCAACTTCGACGCTGACGATCGAGGCCGGGGCGACGCGGCGTACGTGTCGGACGCACGAGAGCGTTGTCTCGGGGATGCGGCCCTCAAAGTGCCACCACACCCCGTCTCCCTTGTGCTCTATCCCATCTAGAATCCCATCCGCGGCGTGGACGAACTCGCGCGTGGTCATCTCCTCGAGGGCGTTGTGGTTCACGATGGTCCTACTGCCCGTGGCACTGCTTCGGATGATGTAGCTGCTCGCGGGGGACGTGTGTGCTTCGCGGTAGAGGCAGTGCGAGAAGTTTGGTGTGCCGATGCGGTGGGGAGTACCGGGTGACGGGTCGTCGGGAGGGGGTGAGTGTGAGAAGGAGGAGAGGATTTGCGTGGTTGCTGGGGAGGAGCGGGAGGGGAGGACGGTGATGAGGTGTGTTTGGAGGGAGGGGGCGAGTTGGGTGAGCACTTCGAGGGTGTTGGGGACGTTGCCGCCGCGTCGGGTGGTGAGAGAGGTGGCGCGGAGTTTGGTGTCTTCAGAAGGGAAATGGGGGACACTGTAGAAGTTGTTAGATTATAGGTTCAAGTTCGAAGTTAGGGGATGGATATTAGGTGTTGGCGGGTTGGGGAAGGTTGTGGGAAGTAGGTGTCTTGGTATGGCCTGGAGATGGTGTTTCAGTGTTGGTGACATATGAGCCAGGTAGGTTGTAAGGTAGGTGAGCTGGCGATGTTTTGTTTGGTGTTGAGATATATTATAGCAGTTTGACAAATGTAAGCTACTATTTTCTGGAGACTGAACAGTGGTAGGTAGATTGGAAGCCAAGCATGATGTGTAGACAAGCTATTGTCGTGTGGTTCATGATTTGTACGGATATCTTGGATTGGTGTTGTGGTGTAAGTGCAAGTCAATGATGGGAAGTGAGTTTGGGGATGAGCCGTGCAAATGTGCTGATGGATTGGATCTCTCACGTCAAAATTGTATCCAAGTAGCATGCACCAACCAAAACAAGATACTTCATCTTGTCGTCTGCCATGTCTATGTCTGTGATGGGTGTTGATGTTGTAGGCAGTTGCTCGATGTTGCGATGTCGGCGCTACAGGGTATGCAGTTTTGTCGGGGGGGACTCGGGGCACGCTGAACCCGAAACTTGGGCTGCAAGACGACAAACCCACCAGATAGAACTCTTAAGAATCAATCCCACCAGAATTCAAGGGAAACACTATATCTCGCTGGCAACAGCGCACAGCAAGGGAGGAAACCATGGGAGTTGAACCGTAGCGGGGAGGCAGCGTGACCAATAACCAAGCTCCCCCCTGCCGTTTCAATCGCTCATCCGATGCTTCTTTCAGGTGGGGTGAGAACCCCACCAATGACGGCATGAATCAGCGACACCAGCAAGAAAGGCACATGCCATCGCCAACACGTTCTTTCTGGAGATAATACGGCAACCAACGGCAAACGCAATATCATAAACGGCGTCAAACACCACGAGAGCAATGAACAGTTGATATCCATTCCTGATACCCAAAAGCAGCACTGGGAACATTCGTTTGGCAAACAGCACCAGCAACACCCACCATGGCTCACATCCAAGCCCCTGAAGACGGGCAATCCAGCGCCAGCGACGAAGACCACGACGCCGTCGAGGTTAGCTCCCAGCCCCCCCACCTACCTACGCACCCCAGCCCTTTGCAAGATACTAACCCAAGCCCCAGGTCTTCATCGACCCCTCGAACCCCTACCGTCGCAAAAGCTCCCTCGTCCGCGACGACGTCCCTCCCCACCTGCGCCGCGCCGGTCCCAAAACCGAATGCCTCGTCCACCAGTTCCTCGAAAGCGAACGCAACCGCGCCCGCGACGACGAACCGCTTCCCGCGCCGCGGAAGAGCGCCCCCGTCGTGAGCTTCGAAGCGCAGGATATTTCGCACGAGGAGGGGCTCCATCGGCCGCAGGATCCCAAGGGGATAGGGGCCGATGGGAGTCTACACGTGCCCGAACATGGGGATGGGGACAGGAAATCACCGCGCTGCGCGCTGTTGGAATGCGAGGGGAGCGAGAGCAGCGATGTTGGACAGCAGGATGAGAAGGAGTGGCGGAGCTGCATGACAAGCGGGGGGGACATGCCCACGCCGTCGCCGTCGTCGCTTTCGAGGACGACGAGCTCGGAGGTTGATCAGAAGGATGGGAGCCTCAGCCGGAGCAGTAGTGCTGCGGATCTGCGCAGCAGGCTCCTGACGAAGAAGCAGTTGTCTGAGATGGCGTGGGGCGTGCGGGAGTTGAGTCGACGGCTGGGGAGCATACGGTTGAAGTTTAGGGTCAGGACGGTGTTCCTCCTGGTGAAGGTTCATGATCGGGAGATTATTTCCAAGGCGAGGGAGTTGACGGAGTGGTTGCTGGATGAGAGGGCGAGGGGCACGGCGTATACGGTTTATGTGGAGGAGGGGCTAAAGGGGAATAAGGAGTTCGCGGCGGAGGGGATGGTTGAGAAGGCCGGGAGGCGGTTGAGGGTGTGGGATGAGCGGATGTGTCGGGTGAGGCCGCATACGTTTGACTTTGTGATCACGCTGGGAGGGGATGGCACCGTGTTGTATGCGAGCTGGCTGTTTCAGCGGATCGTGCCGCCGGTGTTGAGCTTCGCGCTGGGGAGTCTGGGGTTCCTGACGAAGTTTGACTTTGCGGATTATCAGCGGACACTCACAGGGGCGTTGAACGAGGGGGTGAGTGTTAGCTTGCGGCTGAGGTTTGAGGGGACGGTGATGAGGAGTCAGAGGAAGAGGGTGAAGACGGAGGGGGTGACTGGGGAGGAGGCGAAGGAGAGGGAGGAGGAGGTGCAGAGAAGGAGGGATCTGGTGGATGAGCTTATTGGCGAGGAGAAGGACGACGAGCGGACTCATCGGCCGGATGGGACGTTTGAGGTCTTGAATGAGATTGTGGTGGACCGGGGGCCGAATCCAAGTAAGTTACTTTATGATATGGTAAGAATGGTGAATGCGGTGCTGACAAGTCTAGCCATGTCGGAGATCGAGATCTTTGGCGATGATGAGCACTTCACCACCGTCATGGCCGACGGCGTGTGTGTGTCTACGCCGACAGGATCAACGGCTTACAACCTGGCGGCTGGAGGTTCGCTCTGCCACCCCGAGAATCCAGTCATGCTGCTCACAGCCATCTCGCCGCACACGCTGTCTTTCCGGCCTGTCGTCCTCCCTGACACCATCGTGTTGCGACTCGGCGTGCCATACAACGCAAGAACCGATTCGTGGGCGAGTTTCGATGGGCGGGAACGGATTGAGTTGCGTCCAGGAGACTACGTGACCATCAGTGCCAGCCGGTATCCCTTTGCGTCGGTCCAAATGCATGGTCGACGGAGCGAAGACTGGATTAACAGCATCAGTGCTAAGCTTTCGTGGAACTCGAGGTCAAGGCCCAAGGCGTTTAAGGAATGGGAGGGCTGAGACGTCGAGAAAGCCGGAGATGTCGGCATCAAAAAGGGTCACCTGGTGCATCGGTTCGGTCTCCGCGGAAAAAGCTTGATTTCTCTTCTAGCCCCGAGCATGCGCAGCAGTAAAGACCAGCATTGATAGAGTATTGAATTGAGTATTGATATAAAAATACGAAAATATGTCTCCGCAAGCCCGCGCCATCATGACCGCAAGAGTCCAACGATGATTTGTGACTTGACGGACCCGTGCTTCTCAACTGAGCCGCAGAAGTGTTTTGTCAATATTGCTTCACTGTCCACACTTGCATACGCCCTAGGTCAATGGAGGCGGCAAGCTCTAGCAAATTTTGAAGCGGGAGGGGGGATAAAGGTGTGAAAGAACGCAGAAGTCGTCCCCTCTGAAAGTGTGATTTGCGGATTGGTAACGATGCCACCTACCTACGCCGGATCGTCTCAAATAATGTCAATTGCCCCCGTGAGGCAATAAAGAGCGTCTCCGGCGTTGTCGAATATCCGCAAGAAGCCATCTCGCATCGAGGGAGCTGGTTTTCGCTCTCTCTGCTTGATTCGAGAAGTTGTTTCTGGGTCGAGAATTTCTCAGCGCTTTTATCCACCATTATTTTCAGCTGCACGTGACCTGGCGCCGACCTGGCGCATCCCCACCTCGGCACTCACCGTTCTCCACCCCCATCTGCCGATCGACGGCGCATCGCACCGGGAAAGCCAACACCGAGTTGCGGGCACCAAGACCAGATCTCTCCCCTGGTCAATCACCATGGTACGTATCTGTCCTTACTCTTCTCCTCTCTTACCATCCGAACAACTAACCCTCTTCAACAGCCACCCCGTCGCCGCCTGGCCGACGCAGGCCCCAAACAGCGGCAATCCAAACTCGCCAAAGAGCACAACATCACACCCCAGGAAGAAGCCGACATCCGCGAGGCCTTCTCCCTCTTCTCCGAGCCCCTCGACGGCGAAAAAGAAGGCGTCATCCCCACCGCCGACGTCCGGCGCGCAATGATGTATTTTCCCCTCTTCCCCCCCTCCCCCCTTTCCCTCCCACCATACCTAACCCCTTCAGCGCCCTAGGAATCCCCCCCACCCCCTCCGAACTCACCGAATTCACATCCATCCTCGACCCCGCACAAGAGGGCTTCGCGACCTTTGAATCCTTCCTGGCGATATGCGCGCTGAAGCTGCGCGCGCGCGAGGACCCGGACGCGGAGGCGCACGAGCGGGAGGTGGACGAGGCGTTTGGCTTGTTCACGGGGGGTCAGGACGGCGCGTCGGCGATTACGATTGCGCATCTGAAGAGGGTGGCGGCGCTGCTGCGGGAGGAGGACGTGACGGAGGAGTTGCTGAGGGATATGATCTTGGAGGCGAATGGGGGGGCGGGGGTGGGGAGGGGGGTGAGGAGGGAGGAGTTTGATGGGGTTATGAAGAGGGCTGGGGTTTGGAGGTGATGGGAGGTTGTGAGTCTGGGTTTTGTTTCTAACTACGGGAGCGGGCGTTTTGGGGGGGGTGGGATGGCGTTGGATGGGAAAACTGTTTGCTTCTCTTTTTGGGAGGGCAGGATATCTACGCTGGGTTGCGGAATGGGGATCGCGATGAGGCTGGGTTTGAGGTGGCTTCAGTCCGATCCCTATCTTACGGTCGTATGGTCAAAGCCCTGGCGCGTAAGAGTCAAAGCCTGGGAGCGCGCACACGCCTGCCACTGAAAAACGTGGAAGGCTATTTCGAGAGAAGGCTGGCACGCTTGAGTATACGTATTACTCTAGACTACGCGAAAGCGGAGCCACCATGGCGGCCGTTGACCGTTACCCAACGCCATGAACAATGCAAACCTAAATGACCACTAGATGCCAAACCAAACATGATAGCTCTCGACAAGCTTGATCCGCTTCTCCTCAAGTCATAAAACGTTTCAGCTTCCTCAACCTAGATAACCTGTCCGTTCGGACACAACTCCCCGTTGTGGACGCGTATATATCCCGCTTGTTTCAGAGCCCTCAGCTCTCGCCAGAGGGTACCTACTCAGCCCCCACCGCCTTTTTCTTTGCAGCGGCTTCTGCTGCCGCCTTGGCCTCGCGGGCCTTTTGTGAATCCAGCACGGCCTGCAGCTCAGGCGGGGCCTTGAAACCCGCATGATCAGAGTGCTTCTTGTAGAAATAATTGTCTGCCTTGGGCCGCAGCTCGGTAGGGAGCTCTTCCAGCACGCAGGCGAGCAAATTATTGATCGACTTTTGCTTGGACGAGTCGCGATGCCAGATGGAGATGAGGTGGGAGTTGAAGCGCACCGAGAGACCGACGCCGCAGATTTGGTCGCCTGGTTGGACACCGTTAGTGACGTCAGCCAGATAAGGAGTAGGAGGGGAGACTCACCGTCGTCAAGCACGCTCTGCAGCTTCTCGCCGATGGCCAGCAGCTGGACGCGGGTCCAGAAGTCCGGACCGATGCTCTTTGGCACGCGGAACGTCCAGCTGCCGCCTAGGATGTTGCGGCGGTCCTCCCAGATGGGCTTGAAGCCCGACTTGAACAGGTAGATGGACTCGCGCATCTTGATCTGGTCGACGGGGGTGTTATTATTGTAGCGCCAGAAGTCCTGCACGCTCTCGATCTGCTCGCCGAGCTGCTCCAGTTGTGCCTGGTACACTCCCGACTCGCCGGCGGCTGCTTGTTGCGCCTGCTGCTGGTCTTTGCTGGGCTGGCGGTCAAAGTAGACGTTCCAGTAGTGCTGTGTGGGCAGCGGGCGCATGGCCTTGAGGAAGTTGCGCTTCGCATCGTCGCGCTGCTCGGCGGGGGAGGCTACGCTGGGCGAGTTGGGGTCGGAGCTCTGCGACAGCCCCGAGAGGCCGCGCGTGAAGAGCGATGGGCGGGTGGACATGACTGTGGGAGTAACTGGGCCGTCTCTTGGTGGGTGATGCAATGGGGAGGGAAGCAGGCGGCAGCGGGAGGATTGAAGATCGGAATGCAGAAAAGGGGCAAGGTGTAGATTATGATGGAGCAGCGGTGAGGGGTACCTGCGTCGGGGCTCGGCGGGAGGTGAGCAAACGGGTTTGGCAGGTATGATCGGCCCGTTTTGTTTCCTCAAACACCTCGCAGTGTTTGGACGGGATTGTTGGGATAGGGGATAGGGATGCTACGATGCGGATGAGCTGTTCGGAAGATATCAGTATGCAGGTTGCGCTCGAGACAGATGGGGTAGCTTGGACGGGGCAAGGTGGGAGGCACAGGTGCACCAGCCAATCACACGTTAAGCAGCCGAGCAATGAAGACGAGGCGGAGGAGGTTGGAGGGACGTGGAGCTCTCCCCGGCCTGCCGCGGGTCTCTCACGCCAGCGACAATCAATATCCAAGAAAGCTGAAACAGATGGCCTGAGTTGGCTGAAGGGGGGTCTTTTGTCAGGAACCCGCCCCAGTTCCTCCCCCAGTTTCCATGTTTCAACTTGATGGAGCAGAGGGCCGGGCCACTCGCCAATGCTCAAGGCGGCTACATCACATCTCGAGCTATGAGATGCTCGCTGCGTCAGATGGCGAGCCCTAGTTGGTCCAGCGCAGCCTGCCACGAAGCTCCTGTCGGCCTCCCTCATCGACCTCAGGTTCAATGTCCAGCTGGTGGGCAGGGAGGTTGGAGGGGCAGATGGGGCTGCTCTGCAGCGGAGGTGGGTCCCGCCCCGTGCCCCACTTGAACCACGCGGTCTTCTGATGCAGCTAGGCGGTCCCAAGACTTGGAATTCACTTAACGAAGCCTCAATGGACCCCTGTCCTGTCTTGGGCAGCGGCGGCTTGGCTTGGGAGCTGTGACTTGGTCACCTTTCCAGTTCCATGTCTCGTGTCAGCTCCCATTGTTGGCTGCCATCACGAGACCAGCCCAATTCCCAAAGCCTGTGCGAAATGAGTTTGAAGGCGAGTGGGAGAAGGTTGGCCATGGCGCGTTGATTCAAACTTGAGGCTGGCCATTGCGGGGTGGTTTTGGCACGTATAGTGGGGCTCTACCGATTTCGAATCGATAGGTAATATCGATACCGACGTCACAAAGGTTCTTTCCAGCCCGAAGCTCATCAATTGGGAACTCCAATGTCCATGATCCTGGTGATCAAGCTTTTCCTCAGCTAAGGGATGACTCCGGGGCGTTTGTCGACGACGATTTTTGGTTGAGGCGCAAAGGATGTGTAATTTGAAGAAGATTCTGATTGCGCCCTCCCACGCGCTCGTGTCAACGGTCAACAGCTTCCTTAGCTTCGTCACGTCTATTTGAATGCTTCACCAACCGCCTCTACTATCCCTATTGCTAGCTTTCTTCTTCTTTCCCCTGAACCTAGGTTTAAGCCGCCGTTGAACCATCTACTCGGCCGGAACTTTACTTTTCCCAACCGACCTGATCCCCGAATCAGCGTGGCTGCTGCCAGTTCATTCACACCGTCCTACGTGGGTGGCTGTCCGCTCTCCACAACCCTATTGTCCTATTTACCGGCGCGCCCTCCTGCCTATTGTTTGATGCGTGCCAGCTGGCATTGGGCACCACATCTTCGGTTCTATTGTCAAAATTTACACTGACCTCGGCAATAACCTCTTCGAAGCCCTCAGCCGAATATTGGAAGCTTAATTCACAAAGGGGGCACACAAAGTGTAAGTCCGTCCTTTTCTTCTCGTCCTTGCTCGTCCACACCTCCCACATTTCTCTCCCACCATCCAACACATAAGTATGCAAACTTCTCGAAGCAGGGACACAGCATCTTTGGATCTTTTCCTGCTTCACCTACTTCTGCCGCTTCTTTACCACCTCCCCCCTCTTCTGGACGTCTGCCGCAGTCCAGGTTTCTCGCCATGGCTGCCGCCTGGCGTCCCCTCATTCACCACGTGAACACCCCTTCCCCGACCCCTTCCCCTGCCGCTGGCAACCGTGCCCAGCAGGTTATCCTTCGCCAGGGCATCGATATTGCCCTGGAATACTTCAACTCTGGCGAGACAGAAGAGACCGCCAGGCTGACCATCAAAGGAAAGGCGAAACGGTGGTCCGACAGGTACTTCAAAGGCTACAATTACGCAGCCCAGAGAGAAACCGAGCTCCTGAAGGCCTTCCCCTACCTCTTCGACCTGAGGAGGCTCGCACAGTTTCGGCTTGGCCAGGCTTATATCAGGACGGCCACACCACCCCCGTCCAACCATTCAGACATCGAGGACATGAGCGCAGAGGATTCCCCCAGGCATTCCGAGACCATGAGCTCAGAGGAGTTTCCCAAGTATTCCGAGCCGACCCTGGCCTCGGATGCTGAGATGGATGAGATCGTTGATCTGCGTCCTCGCAACCCTCCCCAAGAGAGCAAGGGCCGCGTCAAAACCAAGCCGATCATGCGCGTCGACGCTGCCCTGCTCCGCAGTTCGGGCCTGATGAACCGCCTTCCCGAATTTCTTGGACAGCTCGCTCGTGCCAATCTTGAGACTCAGACCAAGCTCGCCGACCGTGTTGAGGCTGTCGCCTTCGAGTTGGACGACGAGACCGCCGCTAAGCAACCGCACATCTCGCTTGATATCGTCACCGGCCTGATTGAGTCGAAGAGTAGCGACCAGGGCTCCCGCCCATCTACTTCCGACTCGGACGGATCATCAGCTTCGGGCATCCAAACACCGTCGAGCAAGAAGACCAAGATTGTAATCAAGACCAGCGCCACCAAGAAGCGACCGACCAAGATCAAGTTGACGGTCAACGGATCTTCCCCGTCTGTCCCGTCCTCTCCCGAAAGGCACTCTTCGACAACCTCACCAACCTCACCAACTGCGAAGCGGCTTCCACGCATTGTAGTGGTCAGTTCTCGCTCTGCAAGCTCCAACTCGCCTACATCACCCACGTCGCCCACTTTGCCGCTGGCCCCGACACCTTCCAAGTTGGCCGATTCGACTTCTTCGAGCTCGGCCTCTTCAAGCTCATCACCATCAACGAGCAGACGCCCCCGCATCGTCATTGTCAATCGGGGTTCCTCGTCGTCCGCCCGCAGCTCCCCAGCATCGCCAACGGAACCAGTATCGCCGACGGAGTCCTTGGCCTCGGATCTGAAGCGCAAGATCGACGCTATCGACGCGGTACCTGATGCATCGTCATCTACCTCAAGCGCCCCGCCTGCCTCGCGTCCGAAACGGATCAAGGTAGTGAACCGGTTGCAACCTTGGAATTCGGCCAAGTCTGATACCTCATCTGATTAGGCTTGTCAGAGGGAAGCAGTTCTTGGTCCGACATACTTTGAGCATTTACGAAGCATGGATTCGGAAAAGCGGCCAACAGTTCTGGGGGCACCATTTTGGAACGCAGCGCGCTTACAAGGCAACATTTGCATCTACGACGCATACATCCCCTTTGGGATCGTTTAAGAAGCGTTCGGTTACAAGGAAGGGTCTGTATAGTACGGGAACGACTACAAAATCAGCACAGCATGGAATACTGGTTGAATTTTGGACTGGGTTCGTTTCTTTTAGGACTCATGCATGGGCATGGATTGGTCTGGGAAGGCATGGTCAGATACCCAGGGAGCATCAGATCTCCCAACAGCGTTGTTATTTGTTGGCTTGGTATGGATTGACGGTTTGTTGCAAACGGAGGGAGTGTCATCATCGCCGTGTACAACAAATACTTGCATTGACGAAGGCACAACCCACTTTGTCGTTTTGTTGATAGGCAGATAGCCTTGCCGTTCTGCAGATAATTCCCCGCCAAAAGGATCGGGATATAGAACACTGATTGCGTTGCAGAGTGAATCGTGATCGGTGATCAACCTAGAGTGCGGCTCAAGAATGCCGGGACACGGCGCGTGTGCTTGGCGCACGGGCGATCTGAGCGGCTGGACACCATGTTTCTGAAGTTGTTTACCAACTTGCCAACGGCTGCGACACGATTTCTAGCCTAGCACACCAAGCAGCTCCAGGCGGAACAGTAAATCATCCTGCGAAAGGCGCGTTGGGACCTATTTCGTCAATTGTCATCCACTCCCAGTGGATGATCGGGAAGACAACAGCCCTACAGCCAATCCCTGTGTGCCACCCTCCCGACTTGGCATCCCCCTGGCAACTAGCCCCACATCGCGCCAAGTAAACAATCACCAGTCGCCAATCTAAGGAAGCGGCGACTGCCCGCTAATACTAGCAATTGATGTTCAACCTTCTTGAACTTCGGCGAAGCTCCATCATCGCTGACGTCGAAGAAGCTTTGAGGGAGCTTACTCTGGACCCCCGCCTGTTTCCGACGCAGAGAACGCCGAGATATTCAGCAAGCAGCTCTTTTGCTGCGCATCTGCCAAATTCGAAGATGCAAACCATTCGCTCCTCCGCTTCAACGCCATCTTTGCGATCCCGCGATGGAGTAATCCCACCACACGCCAGGATGGATCCCGGAGGGAATGTCAGAGTTGTGGTGCGCGTGCGCGCCTTCTTGCCTCGAGGTTTGCATTTATTTCTGCAATTTTTGGTGTAGGGGATCCAGCTGACTGAGACATCGCAGAACTCGACCGCAATGCCGAATGCCTGATCGAGATGGATCCGGTCACGCAGCAGACTACGCTCATGGTCCCCAACGACACGGATCCGGCCAATTCGCGCACGAGATCCCGCAAGGTGATCGAGGAGAAGAAGTTTACGTTCGACAACAGCTTCTGGAGCCACGACACTCGCGATGAGCACTATGCGACGCAGGAGCATGTCTACGACAGTCTCGGGGAGGAATTTCTCGACCATAATTTCGAGGGCTACCACACCTGCATCTTCGCCTACGGCCAGACGGGCTCAGGGAAGTCGTACACCATGATGGGCACACCCGACCAGCCGGGGCTGATTCCGCGGACCTGCGAGGATTTGTTCGAGCGCATCGCTGCGGCGCAGGAAGAGACGCCCAACATCAGCTACAACGTCCGCGTGAGCTACTTTGAGGTCTACAACGAGCATGTTCGCGACCTGTTGGTACCCGTCGTGCCCAATACCCAGCCCTACTACCTCAAGATCCGCGAGTCGCCCGTCGAGGGCCCCTACGTCAAGGATCTCACTGAGGTCCCAGTCCGCAACATCAACGAGATTCTGCGATATATGCGCACCGGCGACTCCAACCGCACCGTGGCCAGCACCAAGATGAACGACACCAGCAGTCGCAGCCACGCCGTCTTTACTATCATGCTGAAGCAGATCCACCACGACCTCGAGTCTGACGAGACGACAGAACGAAGCAGCCGCATCCGACTTGTTGACCTTGCCGGCAGCGAGCGCGCCAAGTCGACCGAGGCAACAGGTCAGCGCTTGCGTGAAGGTAGCAACATCAACAAGTCCCTCACCACTCTCGGCCGCGTCATTGCCGCACTCGCCGACCCACAGAAGAAGTCCAAAGCCCGCGGTAACCTTAAGACCTCGGGCTCTTCCAACTCGGTGGTTCCCTATCGCGACAGCATCCTCACATGGCTGCTCAAAGACTCGCTTGGCGGCAACAGCAAGACGGCCATGATTGCCTGCATCGCCCCATCCGACTATGAAGAGACGCTTTCCACCTTGCGCTACGCCGACCAGGCCAAGCGCATCCGCACCCGCGCCGTCGTCAACCAGGACAGCATCAGCGCCGCAGAACGCGATGCGCAGATTGCCGCCATGGCAGAGGAGATTCGGGCGCTGCAGCTTGTGGTGGGCGACAGCAGAAGACGCGAGAAGGACGCACGCGAGGCCGAAGAGAAGCTTGAGGAGTACCAGGAGCGGGTCAGAGGCATGCAGAAGTTGATGGAGGAGCGAAGCCTCGCCGCCGAAGGCAAGATCCGAAGCCTGGAGATGGAGAACGAGACGCTCCGATTGCACCTGAAGCTGGCGCTCGATAGCATTCGCAATCCGATCCCGACAGTCGCGGTACGAGAGGTCGTCCCGACTCCCGATGCAGAGGAGCCAACGCGGACGCATACCGATGCGAACAAGGAGAACGAGGGCGGAGAGCCCAAGGAGAAGGGCGTTCACGGCAAAGAGGTGGATTATAGCAGCGAAGAGGACGATGGATTCAACGAGGATGAAGAGTACGCCCGGTTGGACCGCGAGGCCGCGGATACGCAGGAGGTTACTCGCTCCCTGCTCGAAGAGGTGCGGCTATTCAAGCGCAAGCTCGCGGACGACAAGAAGCGCTTCTGGCCGGAGGGATCACCGAAACGCAAGCCGTTTTCGAGTATCCTGAATCTGCGATGATCGACTGCGTCCTACATCTACGATGATTGATTGGAGACACTGGATTTTTGGAACGAATGATGCGATGCATAGCGAAGGTTTTGCTGGGTTACAGTTTGGACGACAACGATAAAAGCAGGTGGCCGGCGAGGTCTGGTCTGGATGATGATACAGTTCAGCGTGTTGGAATGGTTTCTTTCTGTCTACTGTAGCACTGGCGAGGAGTTGGAAGGGTTGTTTTTTTGCTAGTACGATACACTACATGAGGCTCGCCTGTTAATGGTGGTTGGCAAGATGGAAGGGGGATAGCTCCCAGGTCTCAGGGTTTGATTTGTTTGCAGGGATGAGTTACATTGTGGGATTGGTAGCATAGCATAGCATGGAATGCTGATATTGTCTATATTACTGTGTATGGTGATGGTGCTGATGGTATGGTTGATGATGATGATGATGATAGATCGATGGTGTGGATGGTCGATGGCGATGGTTGATGGCCGATGGTCGATGGTGATGTTGCGGTGGTGATTGTGTTGTGGTGGTGTGGTGGTGTGGTGGTGATGTTGATCGTGATGATGAGAATGAAGGTGATGCTTCGCGACCAACTAGTAGCATCTGGCAGAATAGAATGTCGCGAGCTCTCACTGTCTGATCGTTATCAACGAAATGATACCCAGGAAGGTTCGGGTGTCAAACATTAAATGCAAATAAAATTTATGGTTCAGACGCAGACCAATACGTAGACCTCCACCGGCTCGAACTCCGGGCGTCGTTCGCCGATGAGGGAGGGCAACCCGATCGAAATGGAAAGTCAATAGATGAGGAAAACCAAAAATAACAAGCTCAACAGTACAATCCCACCACTAGGTCCTCCTGAACACACTGTGGGTAGTATGTTAATGTGCGGGTGGGTTTGGCTGTGATGAGGAGAACGGGAAGATGGTTGTCGAGTCTGTTGGATGAAGCTTGCATTTTATTTTAGGGTAGAGCTCTATGTGTTGCATGAGCAACGCCACAGGTAGGAAACAGGGACCAACATTGCAAACAACATCGAACTATATGAGCATTTTTATAAGGAGAAACGCATACAAAGTGATGCTCGCAGTCAACGCAGTACCGACTCGAAGGCAACAGGCCATCTTGGTGGGGGTGAGCGGGTAGTTGGATAGAGAGACCTGCCGTGATATAGTGGACTACTTCACGGGAGGATGTGATATTCCAAGGAGTTCCAAAAGGAGGATGAAGCACCGAATATTCCATCAAGTTCCAAAATCAGAATGAAACACCGAAGCAAAGCTCGCTAAGTACATTTGCATACCGTAAAGAAACCTACAAGCCAATCAGGAACCCAGATATCATATCACACTCCCGTCTATGAACTCTACCCTCCAAACCCGACCCCTAGACGCCGCCCTCAAACCAACACCCAAACTTTCCTACCCATCTCCCTCAAGGCCTCCTCAACCCCTTCCCCAACAACTCCGCTCCCACCTCCTTCACCAATCCCATCCCCTCAAACCCCTTCACCTTCCCCTTAGCCTTCACCAAATCCTCCGCATCCATCGTCCTCAACAACTCCGCCAACTCCCCTCCTATATCTAGCCTATACACCAACAGCCCCAGCGCCATCAACATCCCCTCCAGCGCCTCCACCGACTTCTCCTCCTGCCCAATCGCCTCCAGCACCGACGCCGCCAGCTCCACCTGGTCACCCTCAGGCAGTCCATCCCCCGGCCCGTTCCTCCGTCTCTGGCTATTAGCCAACGCCACGTTAAACAGTAGCGACGCGGCAGCTACACGGACGTTGGCGTGGCTGTCGTCGAGGAAGCTGGTAGAGACGAGCTGCGTCACGGCGGTGCGGAGATCCTCATGGGAGAGGATCTGCTCGGCGTATAGGGCGGAGGAGAAGAGGTTGCAGGTCATTTGGAGGGTGACGAGGCGAAGGGCGTACGGGCAGGTAGCGGTGGGGAGGGCGTTGACGTGGTTGAGAGTGGCGAGGATGGTGGTGTGCGGGGGTTTTTCGTCTTCGGCGAGGTAGGCGCTGATGCGGGGGTCGATCAGGGCGCAGCGGAGGAGGTCGATAATGGTGAAGAGGAGGTCGGTGGGAAGGGTGGTGAGGGAGGAGCGGACGGTGGAGGTGAATGAGGACAGGTCGGAAGGCAGGGTTGCTTTGGCTGGGCCGGAGGCGGTGCGGGTTTCGATGAAGGTTTTGATGGATTGGATGGACTTGTCGTGTGCGGTTGGGCCCATCTTGGCGAGGAGCTTGGGGAGAGGGGGGACTTTGGTGAAGAGAACGGGTTTGGTGTTGGGGTTGGAGATGGTGGGAATGTTGAGACCTTGGTGTGGGTGTGGTGGGAAGGCCATCTGGGCGAGGAGTGTGACGTTGCCGCGGAGTTTGGCAGGGTCAGCGCCCATCCAACGGTTCTCTTGCTGGCCTTTGAGGAAGGTGATAAACGTTGGGGTTGCGGTAATTGAGTAGCGCCTGGCGACGTCGGGTGCCTGCGATGTGTCGACCTTGATCAGGATGCCTTTGTCACCAACCTCGGCGGCCAGTTCATCATAAAGGGGGTAGACCATCTTGCATGGCGGGCAGGTAGCCGACGTAAAGAATACAACCGCGCATGAGTGCTTGGCCTTCTCCAGCAGCTGGTCAAACTGGGTCAGGTTGTGCACATACTGGACCTTGGCGATGTGGTGGTGTAAGTCGTGCTTTGGCTTGACGGAGCTGCCAGGGGTATCCTCGATGCCCAGGATGCCGCCCGCGCGCTTGCTTGCCGTGATCTGCTGATCCAGCATGGGCAGCAGCATCTGGCCGAACGGCGAGTCGAGCACGGCTTGGGGCATGTTCGTGATATGGCTAGGGATGCCCTTGCCAAGCAGAAACATGGCGAAGTCATTTGAGAAGTTATTGCAATTGTGCCTCCAAAGATCATATGCCTGGTAGGATCAGCACTTCATTCATTACCTTTGGGTCTCGAAGTCTGTCTTACCTCAACGGTGAAGATCTCGCGCAGAGAGTCGAGATATTCCTCGATCACATCCATGGGCACTGTTCGTCCGAGTCAGCCGTGATGCGCTCTGCGCGGACTCAGAGCCATGGAGACACACATTCTGTCCTGCCAAGTGGAATCTCTTGCATCGGTTGCCCTAGATGCGAAGAGCCTGGCACAATTGAGACGATGCTGCCGTCGTATACATACTCCCGGCCTCGAAGCTTTATCGATGTGTGGTAGATTGCATCAAGTTGGAATCCCAAAAGCCCCATTGACATCTGTCGCGCCATACCCCGCGACAGGTCATACACGAGGAGTGTGACGTCCATGTTGGACTCTTGAGATGGTCAGATACAGTTGATTGAACGTAACGGAGAGGTTGCGCAACGTTGAAAGTATGGAGGCGACACGACTGCATGTATTTTGGACGTTGCGTTGCTCGTCGTTGAAGCTGAGAGGCAACAGCTGGTGACGAGGCGAGCTTCTGGAAGGCCGCAGAAGTCGTTGAGGAGGTACCAAAGTACCGGGTACTTTCCGTCCCTCACTTCCAAGGCTCAACAACATCAACCACTACCATGATATCTAAACCATATGCCCAAAAAGCTCTTCGAGTGCTCACTTCTGTCTAGGCATTCCCGCAATCTCAATACTCTCCATGATGGAACCCAAGAGCGAGACTCAACTCATCTGCTTTTATGCAGCTTGACCAATAGCTTGCTTGTACTCGGTACCCGTTACGTGACAGACTGGGGTTCGTGGCGGGCCGATGCTAAATCGGGGCGGAGAGGACACCTTAGCCGGGGCCTCCCAGGGCCTGGGCAGCGCGGCGTCATTGGAAATTTTGGCACGCTGTTTCAATTGCCAACCCCTATTCCAGTTTTCCTCTCCAGCAACCCCGAGGGAATTCACCCGGTGATTCTTCTCGACGACGACGACGACGACGACGACGACACGGAGTCTGGCGACAGATGTTTTGAATTTGCCCGCGTTTCTACCTTTCGTGTCTCTCGTTAAGCTCGCGATTTTTTAGCCCCTTCGGCAGTTGGCGCTGGTGTCTGGCTTTGCCGTCGTCACCCCATCTCCACGCGCTGTAACTCGATCGATCGTCCCGCCACACCCAACCGACGCAGATACCGGTATCTAGCCGCGGAACTGCTGGCCTTGCAGTCAGAGCCTCTTCTTCCCCCCATGCGACGCACATCAGTCTCGCTGCCGACGAAACAGATCGTGCACGACCCGCACGAGAAGCCCGACCGCTACGACGGAGAACACGGCCGCGAGCCCGGTCTCTTCGCGAAGATGCACGCCGCCTGGATGTCCCAGTCGCAGCGTGCGCGCCACGTGAAGACGGGCGCCATCATCTTCTTCATCTTCCTGCTCTTCTTCTACTTCTCGCCATCGGGCGTCGAGCTGTACAATGGAGGTATGTGCTTGACGATGCAATTGACCAGGAAAGAATGCGAATTGACATGTCCTCTAGGCGGCCAAGGCCAAGTCCCTTCCGACTCCTCGTACGGCACCGACAAATGCACGAGGTCCTACTCCAAGGACAAGCCCATTGTTCAGTTCGTCCTCATGATTGATGCTGGCAGCACTGGCTCCCGCATTCACGTCTACAAGTTCAACAACTGCGGTCCCGCCCCCGAGCTCGAGGGAGAGGTTCTCTTCAAGATGACCGAGAAGATCCCCGGAAAGAGCAGCGGACTGAGCGCCTACGAGAACGACCCCGAGGCCGCTGCCAAGAGCTTGGATCCCCTCCTCGAGGCCGCGTTGGAGAAGGTTCCCGACAAGCTGAAGGCGTGCAGTCCCATCGCTGTGAAGGCGACGGCCGGTCTCCGCAAGGTTGGCGAGGAGAAGAGCGAGAAGATCTTGAAGGAGGTCCGACGCCGCTTGGAGACCAAGTACCCCTTTCCGGTTGTGTCTGAGGCGGAGAAAGGCGTCGCTGTCATGGACGGCTCTGACGAGGGTGTCTACTCGTGGATTACTATCAACTACTTGCTCGGCAAGATCGGCGGCCCTGACCATAGCCCGACTGCGGCTGTCCTCGATCTCGGCGGCGGTTCGACCCAGATTGTCTTCGAGCCCACTTTTGAGGGGGCTTCCCACGGCGGCATGCCCCAGAAGCTGGCTGACGGCGACCACAAGTACGAGCTCGATTTCGGCGGACGCAAGTTTGAGCTCTACCAGAACTCGCACCTCGGCTACGGCCTCATGTCCGCCAGAGACTCCATCTACGGCGCGCTCCTCGGCGACCTCCACGAGCAACACCCCAAGGACAAGTCCTGGATGGAAAAGCCCATCATCAACCCCTGCTTCTCCGCCGGCATGTCGAAGTCCGACACCTATTTCCTCCCCAAGGGCCACCCCCTTGGCAGCGAGGTGACTGTCAACATGACCGGCCCCTCCATCGGTGCCCCCGCTCAATGCCGCGCCCTCGCCGAGCGTATTCTCGCCAAGAACAAGGAGTGCCCCCTGATGCCCTGCTCCTTCAACGGCGTCCACCAGCCCTCCTTCGCCAAGACCTTCGCCAAGGAAGACGTCTACTTCCTCTCCTTCTTCACCGACCGCACCGAGCCGCTGGGCATGCCCGAGACGTTTACTTTGCGTGAGATGCACGACCTGGCCCGGAGCGTCTGCGGCGGTTCCAAGGAGTGGGGTGTGTTCGGCACCATCCCCAAGGCGATCGAGGAGCTCGAGGACAGGCCGGAGCACTGCATGGATCTGAACTTCATGTTGGCACTCACCCATACCGGTTATGAGATGCCCATCGACCGTGAGGTGCGCATTGCGAAGAAGATTAAGGGGTATGAGCTGGGATGGGCGCTCGGCGCAAGGTATGACTTCTCCCTCCCTTCTTATTCTTGACAAGATACTAACACTCAACAGTCTGCCCCTCCTCGCCAAGGGATCAGGATGGACCTGCAAGGTCACTGAGATGTTCTGATAACCCCCAACGACAAAGATTTATGACCCCCACACACAACACGACACGATACGTTGTTGGTTGTTTAGTAATAAATACGGCCCGTCCATCCACAGAGGCGGATGGGCAAAACCATGTGCAAATCGGCGTTTGAGGGGACCTATGTGTGGTTTGTGTATATATGGGGCAGCGATGACTTTTCGAAAGTATGGGCAACAAACACCAACGTTGGTTCTTGGCTTGGGACAGGTCTCATGATGAGGACGGGGAAGGAATAATGTACAAGTAACCATCAGCATAACGTGTAATTTGGCCGGGGCCTGGATACGGCTTCAGTCTTGGGTTTGGTGAATGAAAAGGGATTATCGTTTGAATGGTTTTTTTTGTTATTATTATCTTGATGGGAGAGGTTGTTATGTTCCTCTCCATACCCCTGGCTGCTGGCGGGGTATACAGGTATCTAGTGCTCTCAACGTGTTTCTACGTGCCACCCAGCAGATCTGTCTGCATGGGTGTGTGCGTTTATCGTATCGTAACGGTCATTACGGCAACGGATTTATAACGCTCTTCAATGGGGCGCCTCCACTAGCCCAAGCACATCGTCAATGACGTCCTCTGGACCTAAGCCTTCTAATATCGGCTCTACGGCGGCTAGTTCGCTCCCCCATTGCATGCTGCGCTCCTTCTCGGGAGCTACCATCTTGATGCGATGGAGGTAGACCTTCTTCGCGGCTAGGCCTACCAGTGAAGGCGTCACGTAGTCGAGACCGTGGAGTGGAGCGAGGCTGCGCATGAGCTGCTCGAAGTGCTTGGTGGCGGTGGGTGTGGTGCCGCTGCCAACGGCGCGGTGGGTGCGTAGGAAGGAGATGATGTTCATTTGGTACCGGGTTACGTCGACATCGACGCGCACCTGGCGGCTGAGTTGGGCAAGGAGGGCGATTTCGGTTTCGGTGAAGACTGGTTGGGAGTCTGGCTGCTGTGGGGAGTTGATGATCGCCTCGGGCCTTGCTTGGCTGAAGGAGGGTCGGCCGTCTGTGAAGGATGGGGCTAGGAGTGAGCCGCCTCTTCTTCGCGGTTGTTTGACGACGCTTGTGTCGGAGGAGGTGGAGGCTACGTCGTCGTCGCTGACGCCGTAAATGTCTTCGGTTTCGTGGTGGGTCGTCTGGCCGTAGCCATCGTCCAGGTAGTAGAATCCGTCCTCGGGATCATGCCAGTGGGCTAGGTAGAAGAAGTCGTTGAGGTGCGGGGTGACGTGCGCGCGGCCGCCGCTGGTAGCGCTGAGGACGGATATGAAGAGGAATTGCTTCGGGGCGGTTTGGACGCTGGTTCGTGTGAAAATGCGCCGAGTGCGGAGAAGCTCGAGGGCCTGGATCTGGACGGCGCGTGGAGCCCGGTCGAGGTGTTTGGCGAGGATGACATTCGCAATCAGGGGTTGGGAGGTGGCTACCGTAGAGATGGACGGGCTTATGGCGCCCCTCGAGAGAGCCCCCGGTTTTGGCAGGAAGTAGGATCCGGCAGTTGCCGGGCCGGATGGGTCATGGTGATGGTGGGGGGCTTGGTGGCGGGTTCGCAACGGGGATCCGGAACGCACGCTGTTGTTGATGTTGATGAAGCTGCTGCCGCCCCCACTGGGAGACGAGACCTGTGGGGAGGGAGCCAGGAGCAGGGCCGTTGCGAAGTCGTCGAGTGTCGTGTGGGCGTGGCAGCTGACGACGGCCGAAGACAGACCGAACGTCCTGGCAGCGATCAGGCGCAGCTCCTCGGTGAGCTCATCGACGGCTTCGGGGCTGGTGCTGATGAGACAGTGCTCGCGGGCGATGAGTGATAGCAGCGCGGCCAGCTCGAGGTCGTTCAGGTCGTGGACCTTCTGCTGCAGCAGCTGGTCATCGCCCGCGGCTGCCATTGATTGCGGTGCTGCGACTTGCAATCAATTTAGGGTGCCCCATTCGAGCGAGGCGGCGAGGCCGCAGGACGGGGCTGGCCCTTTTGCACCTCTATTTGGAGCGCGTTCGTGGCATTTCCGGTTCCCGTGCCGAAGTGTCGTGTGCCGTCGTCACAGGTCGCAAGGTAAATTCGTGCCGGGAAGCATAGGGCCGTTGAAGAGTCGGTTGGACAAAAACGCCTGGCTTCAGCAAGGTGCCTGCACGCGTGCGGCATTTGATTGGCCCGATCTGCTGTGCACCGTGCCTGCCTAGCGGGCGCTCGAGGGAAGCTACCTGGAGCCGCCATGTCAGTGCGTCTCCGACTCCGTCACTCCTCCAACAGCGGAGCCTGGAGCCCCCAACAACCTACCAAATCTAAAGCAATCCTAGACCCGCTCATTTGTTTCCCTTATCAACGCCGCCCCGTTACCCTTAGACTGCGTGCGGCTTTGCGATCCCATCCCACGAGGACCGAACAATCGAATCCGACGACCGCAAAGCGCCACACCTCCGACGTTCCGGGTCCCTCTTCCCCGCGCTCATTTCCCCAACCGCCTCGGCGAATTAGCCCAAGATGGCGTCGAGAAAGAAGGTCTTGTTGAAGGTTCGAGAAGCCCGACGAGCGTCGCGAGGCCGTTACATAATGTCTGGGTCATCCGACTGACGAGAATGTCTGGGTTTAGGTCATCATCCTGGGCGACAGCGGTGTCGGCAAGACGAGTCTGATGAACCAATATGTACGCCAGCACTGAGGAAGATAGCATGCACGGCCAATCCCAGGTTCGCCGCTGACGAAGCGTTTGGTGCAATCTAGGTCAACAAGAGGTTCAGCGCGAGCTACAAGGCGACCATCGGCGCCGACTTTCTCACTCGGGAGGTGCAAGTGGACGACCGACAAGTGACGATGCAGGTGCGGGAATTCCAGCATTTATTCCACAAGATGGAGGAGGCAGCTAACGTATGACGGGATAGCTGTGGGATACTGCTGGCCAGGAGCGTTTCCAGTCACTAGGCGTTGCTTTCTACCGTGGCGCCGACTGCTGCGTTCTGGTGTATGACGTGAACAACTCCAAGAGCTTTGATGCGCTTGACAGCTGGAGGGACGAGTTCTTGATCCAAGCATCGCCACGAGACCCGGATAACTTCCCCTTCGTCGTGCTCGGAAACAAGATCGATGTGGAGGAGAGCAAGCGAGTGGTGCGTGATTTGGAATCCCTGCTGCCTGTTGGAGACTGACGAATCTGCCGTGCTAGATCTCGACCAAGCGGGCCATGACATTCTGCCAGTCCAAAGGAGGCATTCCCTACTTTGAGACGAGTGCGAAGGAGGCAATCAATGTGGAGCAAGCTTTTGAAGGTAGGTTCACCGACACATGCCCCTGACGCTGTGTGCTGACGTGTCTGTGCAGTGATTGCGAGGAATGCCTTGCTGCAGGAGGAGTCAGAAGAGTTCAGCGGTGACTTCCAAGACCCAATCAACATTCATATCGAGAACGAGCGGGACGGCTGCGCGTGCTGAGGGACCTGTGGTTGGTCTTGTCGGTCATTCGAGGCCCTGTCTCTGTTAGTTGCGGTCGGGAAGAGGTCTCCTACTTTGTATGATATCATGCTGGGTCTGCGTCTGGCGTGTCTCCTTTACTGCTTTCTTGCACTCTTCCAGGGGAACCGGGGCTTTCGTTATTCTAATTTGGTAGGTGTCGCCGAGAGGTGTTGTGAAGAGCCTTGTTTCTGAGCTGAAGAGGGAGAAGATCCATCATAGACCTGTCTGTGTATAGGGCACGAGCGTATTCGGGATGTTGGACTAATATCTTTTAACCTAAACTCATACTTGCAGTCTGAATCAGCCCGTCTTACTGAACCCCTTTCCACTCACTGACCTCAGCAAGGCCTCCAATTCGTACTTGTTCTGTAGACCCTAACCCTGGCCCTCAAATTGCCAGTGCTCCCGACTCGCGTCAGCGGCGCCCAATGAAACCACCCCCGGCGGCTGATTCAACGCCAAGAGGTCCCACCGAAGATTCAACAGCGTCTCCAAGCACACTCCACCACGAGATCAGCAACGTCCGCCTATTTCCCCCGCAAGCATCCATGTGAGCAGCCAGCAAGGTTGCCAAACTCCCAGTCACTCGCTCCCACCAGCCCAAATACTTCAGGGCTTCACATCGCTGCGCGCACGCAGTTTTTTATATATCCATTTTGCGCAAGGCTGTCATTGCGCCGAAGTTTCGAATTCGAAGTTTTGCGCTCGCCGATCCAAACCTGACTTCGACTGAGGACCGACGACTGAGTTGGCGGAACACGATGCCACCGGGGGGAAGACGAAGGATTGATTGAAACGGAACCTACGAGACAGCGATACTACGAGCGCGGCCGACAGAGCATAGCGAGACAGCGATTGGGTTTCCACGGCACAAACACAGCGATCGCTGCGACGAGACGAGACCAGAGCCGAAATGGCACCCGGCGAGCCCCTCATGCCGGCCGAGCTGGCGCCGGATGCGAGCCCGATATCAGAGCGGAGGCGGTCGAGATCGGGGTCGGTACCGCTTGTAGCGCGGGGGCTGTCGCGGTCCTCGACGAACACGACGGCGTTGAGTTTGCGTGCGCGGTTCGGGTTGCTCGGGATTGCGCGGAGGACGCTGGGGATAACGCTGCTGTTGTTCACGGTGCTGATGTGGACTGTGTCGAACTTTTTGGCCAGTGTGAGTTGGTTTCCTGACATGGGGTTGATGGGAGAGGGGTTGGGGGTCACGGCTAATGATGCGGCAGTATATTTTCAGCGATAATACGTACAGCAAGCCATTTTTCTTGGTGTATATCAACACGTCGATGTTCGCCATCTCGCTGATACCGATGGGGATACGATATGTGGCGCAGACAGGGGTATCCTCGTTGTGGAGCAGGACGGTGGAGCTCTGGACGGAGGCACGGCATGGGATGACGCCGATCAAATCGCAGGACGAGGAGACGGTGGAAGGTGGCGAGGATGACGAGACTGGCGCGCTGCTGGTGGATGATGAGGGGAGCTTGGAGGCGCTGGATTTGGCTGTGGATAGGGGGAGGAGGAAGGTGGCGGAGGAGAAGCTGAGCTTCCGGGAGACCGCGTGGCTGAGTCTGGAGTTTTGCATGCTGTGGTTTTTGGCGAACTACTTTGCGTCGGCGTGTCTGGAGTACACGAGCGTGGGCAGCGCGACGATTTTGACGTCGACAAGCAGCATCTGGACGCTGATATTCTGCGCGATCTCGGGGGTGGAGGGCTATTCGATGAGGAAACTCATCGGGGTGGTGGCATCGCTGACGGGCGTGGTGCTCATATCGTCGGTGGACTTGTCGGGGGCGAGCAACGACAATAGGGGGAACTTTCCACACAAGACGACGGGGCAGATCGCGATTGGGGATGCCATGGCTTTCTTCAGCGCCATCATTTACGGCGTGTACGTGACGGTCATGAAGAGGCGGGTGGGTAACGAGGACCGGGTCAACATGCCGCTGTTCTTCGGGCTGGTTGGGTTGTTCAACGTGGTATTTCTCTGGCCGGGGTTCTTCATCCTGCACTTTACTGGCATTGAAACGGTTCGTCACTCCACTTAGCTCCAGACAGCGCTCTTGCTAACATTGCGGTAGTTTGAACTCCCACCAACAGGACAGATCTGGGCGATCATCCTGGCCAACTCGGTCGCTTCCTTCTTCAGCGATATGTCGTGGGCCTACGCAATGCTGCTCACGACACCATTGGTCGTCACCGTCGGCCTCTCACTGACAATACCGCTCTCATTGATTGGCGAGATGATCCAGTACGCTCAGTATTCAAGCTGGGTGTACTGGGTAGGCGCCGGAATCGTCTTCATCTCCTTCGTGTTCGTCAACCACGAGAGCCACGAGGAGGGTGGAGACGACGGCAAAGATCGGGGAACGGAAGTGACGACGGGGACCCACCGGTCCGCAGAGATCTCTGTTGTATAGCTGGAAGCCACAGCAGCGCAGTTTTTCTTCTCCTTTCCATTGTCATTTTTTGGACTGTGTTCATAATGTGTCTCCGCTGCATCGAGATGGCGTCTTGGACACTGGGATGGTTGGCTTGCCTGGAACTGGCCATACATACATGGGTAGGATTCCGAATCCACGTAGAGCTGAACATAGCAACAGATTTGTATACACTCATCGCATCCGCTGTTCTCCGTTCGATTTACTGTTTCATTAGGACAATTTCGATTCGAACCGAAGGCATCGCGTCAACCCGCAGCCTAAAATACTGCCACGGTGGTTCTCTTCCCATGCGGCGACGCAGCCTTGCGTCCCAATGCAGAACAGGGGGGTAGCTCAACGACCCGCTGCTCGCTCGTCAACGACATCGGCGGCATGATTATCTTCCCAGTGGTCCCAGAGACTCCTACTTGACCTGCGTGCAAGATGCAAAAGACGAGGACAGGTTGATCAGGACAAACCTTATGTTTGACTTCTTCGGGGTTTTCATCTGGCTCGCTACCGACAGCGGTGATTTTCATCATGCATGCATGCTATTCGGCTTGGGTTCTGGCTTGGATCGAACGGGCTGGGGAGACTCTCGGGGGTGTTTAGCGGCCTGTTTTCTATATTTTACTATGGGAGTCGATGGCGCTTTGGCGGGCGGTGATGACAGGTGTTTGGGCTCATTCGCTCATTCGTGGCGTGACGGCCTGGTGGGTTGGGCTGAGGTTATGTGTGACGCTGCTGGTTATTTTCGTTTGAGGGATGTTGAAGACGGCACAGACGGCGTGAGATACGGCGAGGTGAATGTTTGCGATGTACATTTTGGTCAGTGGGCTCCTGGTTGGGGGCTATGTTGGGTCTCAATCCTACTTGTATTACAGGAAGGTTATACAGGAAGGTTAGGGGGTTGTGAAGCCAGGTGTCGGTTTTGCTTGCCGGCCGTGGCACTGGCATTGTCCGTTTGTCGTCGAGGTAGATTGGCTAGGCAAGTAGCGAAAGTTACAATGGGGGAATGTGAATAGGGGCCAACCCTAACCCTTGGTTAGGAAGGGGAACGGCAAAAAACATACAGCACCAGGGATTCGCTGGTGGTCACCCACCCAACTACTAGTCTGGCGATTGGTGGCTTATCTATGGGAGAGCGGACGGGATCCCGAGCTTTCCACCATCTATGGCCGTATGTGATTGTACTGGTGGTGAGACAAGCTTATATGCCATTGGTGAGACGTTGTCGATGGGAAACAGAGGCTTTAGTGCCAGCGCCCGGTTTGGCACTGTGTATTATTTGAGCCGGATATCGCGAACTCCTAGGTCCACATCCGTTTGTGTTTCTCTCTCCAGATGATATCTCCAGTCATATTTCCGATCCCGACACGAGGTGTGAACAATTAGTTTGACACCCCCTTCAGCCACCTAACACTAACAGGCCCCCTAACAACCTCCTCAACACTCACTAACCCCTTCTGATTTTCAGCGCCTCCTACCGAAGTAATGTTGCCCTGACCCTTTTTTTATCAATATCGCAATGAAAATTCGTTTTCCTTCTAACAAGGTTAGTATATCAGCTATCAGAATTGAAATGAAGCCATCTGTTACTTTCTCTAAGTATTAAAACAATGATGATTTTTTTCTGGCGTCGCCTAATTTACAGTGCCCTTATAGTGGGTTTAGTCACTATAAGGCACTGTTAGCAGTGATGAAGGGGGCTGTTAAGGGGCCGTGCATGCCTGAAGTGGGGGTGTCAAACTAATTGTTCACACCTCGTGCCCGATTACAGCAAGCTGGCAACGAAGAAGCACCGCCACCCCAAACTGTGGCGCTGCCCCAGAGACGAGGCGCTCTTTGACAGCGCCCAATCATCCCGCAGCAACGCGATAAACACCCCGATATGCAGTGATGTCATGGGAGGCCCCGCGATTGGTCGCGGCCAATTCTGTCGCAACGCACTCGTCATCCCCGAGCCGCAGCAACCAACGACAGACAAAGATGCGCCCTGGAGTCGCGCCCGTCGGGTCCCCGCTCGGGTTAGTACGTGGCGGACCTGGGCGATGCTCAGCTGGAAGGGATGGGGAAGCAAGCATTCATTCATGTGTAAGCCAAGAAGCGGAGCGGGTGATGTGATGCAACGGGTTTCGTTGTTGGGGCGTCGTCGTCTTTAAGTGGCATGTCCGCTCTTTCCGCAGCGCGGATGCAGGGACCGGTGTATCTGGATCTTGCATCCATCCTTTGAGCCTCACCTTCTCCCACCTCTTATCCCTTATTGATCCCTATCGCCCATTCACCCACCATCCCAATCCCTCTCAAACCTCCAGCCATAGAGCTCCCACCCTCAAAATGGGCGCCCGCACCGGCTCCGCCCTGCACGCCCTCAAACTCTTCCTCCGCACGATCCAACTCCTCTGCGCGGCCGTCATCCTCGCCCTCTTCTCCTACTTCCTCGCGACCCTCTCCAACCACTCCCTGCCCATCTCGCAGGACATCCGCGCCGTAGAAGGCATCTCCGGCTCCGCCGTGCTCTACTCGGCTCTGTGCATCATCACGCTATGCTGCTTCGCAAGGACGGTGCACCCGTTCACCTCGCTGGTGAGCATGGTGCTCGATGTCGCGTTTTGCGCGGCGTTTATTTACGTCGCGAGTGTGAATAAGGGGGGCACGGCGAGCTGCGACAGCGGGTTTGTGAATACGCCATTTGGGAGCGGGGATGTAGCGACTGGGGTTGTGGAGGGCGGAGGCGGCTGGACGGCGCTGCCGAGTTTGGCGACGGCTTGTCGGATGCAGACTGCCTGTTTGGCGGTTGCGGTTGTGGGGATGTGAGTGTCCCCATCTCGCTGGAACGGATTCGAGATGGGAAGCTAATGGAGTCTATAGATTCTTCTTCCTCTTCTCCGTGCTTGCGGAGTGGGCCTTGATACGGCATCACCGGAAGGAGAAGCGGTACGGACCGAGCCCGGCAAATGATTATACCGATGGGTACGGGAAGAAGAAAGGGTTTTGGGCGAGTCTGTTCGGCCAGAAGACCAAGGCACCGGTTGACGAGTACAATCCGAATGCGTTACCGCAACACGCCGCGCCGGACGATGTGCGAGAAAGCTACGCCACCGAACAGACGAGAGTTGGGAGCGCGAATGGCATGGATGGCGTGCCAAAGTATGACAGCCTGGGGTATGGGGGCCATGATATCTCCGGGAGGGGAAACACCGCAGTTCCAGGGAGGGAAGGGTTTGATGATGTGCCTCTAGCGCAGTACCCACCTGCCAACTATCGGTATTCCGATGGTGTGTACGAGCGGGTATAATCGAGGGCGATATTCCCCAAGGGCAGAGAGAGCAAAAGTTTCATATTTTTCGACATATTCAGGATCATTTACAGGCGCACACTTAATACCCAGAACGAATAACACTACAAGTTCTTGAATCTGATCAGTTGACCAACATAACAAGCGCTTCATTAGCTCTACCTGATCTTAGCCATTCCAACATAACCCATAGACGCTCGTCCCACCCACCCACCATACCATCCTCCATAAAAACCATACAACGCTGCCGCCAAACATCCTCCCCCATACCCTCCCCCATCCCCTATCCCCATCACCTCCATCTACCCACCCCACCCCTCCCCTTCCCAATCCAGCCTAACCGACGCATCATCCCCCTCCACCTCCGCCAAATTCACCTCCAACTTATCCAACTCCCTCACAAAGAAATCCTGCTCTTCCCTCAACGCCAGCCTCACCTCCTTCGCCATCTTCTCCGGATACCTCCTCATATTAAACCAATGCGTCAAGCTCCTCAACGCCTGTTCCAGCGGCAACGCCTCCTCCACTTCGGCATCGACATCCGATCCCGCCAGCCACTCATCCCTCAGCTCCGGCCGACAATGCAGGTACACCGCCGTGATGACCCGCATGTTGGTCTGCCGCCACTTCCGGCCACAGTACGGGACTTGATTCTTGAAGAGCTTGAGCGTGTACAGCCGCAGCTCGTGCTGCGGGACCTTGAGGCTCTTCCGCAGGATGCCAGAGCTCTTATACTGCACCATGAGTAAGTTGCGATGGGCCTTGTGCTTGCAGATCTTCTGCATGACGCGGAGGTAGTTGATGAGGGAGAAGAAGTTGCGGCGGGAGAAGTCGCTGATGGGCTCCTTGGGGAGGGGGTTGACGGGGTATCCGAGCTCGTCCACCTCGGGTCGGGTGTTGGACTGCGGAGATGTGGAGGGCGCTGTTGCTGCGGGTTCGGCGTCGGGGGAGCGGATGCGCTTGATGGGGGGCGGTGCGGCGTCGTCTTCGTCCTCTTCTTCATCTTCGTCTTCTTCGAATTCGGTGATGGCGGCGTTGGGGACGCTTTGGTTGGGGATAGCGCCCGAGCGGGAGCCGCAGAAGTAGAAGAAGCTAGGTGGGGTTAGGGGGCGTTCCTTGATAGGGGCAAATGGGGGTGTCTTACCTGTGCTCGATGCGGTCGAGCTTGGTTTCGACGACTTGTTGGACGTCGTGGAGGGCGAAGAGCTTTAGCACCAGTGGAAGGTAGTTAGAGTCTAGCAGGAGCTGTGTCATATACTCGAACTTGAGCACATCTGTTGTCCAACATGGTTAGCAAAGCAGTCGGTGTATGATCTCAGGGCAACGTACGAGATAGCTTAAACCACTTCAGTAACGTGATCAGGATCCCTGTCACGGCTTTGGCGGCAATCTCCCTGCTCCTCGCCTCATCCACATCGCTATCCGACGGCGAGGTCACCTCTGCTTTGGCCCCGTTATTCATGAGTCCAGGGCCGCCGTTAGCCCGACCCCCGTTTTGGCCAGGGACACCTTGTTGCGGGCCCGCCGGAGCTGCGTTGATCAAATGCGTGGCTATTGCCATAATCTGCTTCAACAAGACTATGACCAATGATTGCAAATGCGGCAATGCCTCGCTCTGGAAACGCTGTTAGTCACAACAAACCCGGCAGAGCCAAGGGTACTTGCATAGAAATCCTCCACCGCGTCAAGCCTTTCCTTCGTTCGCGCGTCAACCCCCCGAGGCCCGTAGTCTACCTCGGCGTCTGACGCATTTTGTTTGCCCTTCTCATCGGCCCCCGGTCTGTTCAGCCCTAGCTCTTCCTTTTCCTCAAGCGTCAGGGATGAGAGGTCGAGTTCGTCGACAATATCTTCATCCGCGCCATCCCACCCCCGCTCGAACTTCAGGAACTTCTCCCGCTCGTCCCAGAGCTGTCGCGTAGCTCGGGTCATCCTCACCCTCTTTGAGAACAGCTCGCCGGCCTCCAGGATCGACGCTGGTACATCACTACCCTCCCATTTCCTCCCCACAAGGAGGTCCTGCAGACCGGCTTTACCCTTGCCGCCCGCACTGTTGCTCGTCGCATCGAGAGGAGGGTACATGAATGGGAAGTTCTGATTCGTCTGATAATTTTGTTTCTTGCCGCCTTTGCCGCCAACGCCAGGACTTGGAGGTGGGGATGGCGCGGGTGTCGCAATATGAACAGGTTGGTGCAAAATGGAAGCCCCCCCGCTCTGTCCAGGAGGCCCGGGGAGGATACCGTTTGCGCCGTTATTCCTGATGGGGTTGTGATGTAGCTGAGGGAGGATCGAGGTTTGCTCCGCCTCGAGGGGTATGACAGGCCGGGGTGGGATGTAGGCCGGGTATTTGGAGGTGATCTCCTGTCGGAATACATGGTAGTCCAAGGGCGATGCTGTGATTTTCTCCTTGTCCGAGTCTTCTTCGTCTTGCATCTCACTCGTGGCTTTCTTCGTCTCCTCGATCTCCTTGGTGCCCCCGAAGACAAGTAATATGGATTTCCAAAAGAGTAGAAATATCTGCTTGTGTCAGCGAGTCCTCCCAGGACGGCCGAAAAAGAACCTACCTGTGTTTGAGGAAGGCTATATGCCTCCTCCCATCTCAGCTTCGCCGTTGCATGAAGCATAAGATTAACCAGGCTCGGGTTAAGCGCAAGGAGCTCCGCCCGTACCGAATCCATTCCCTCCGGGTCGTCGAGCGTCTGCTGTAGAGCCATGTAAATAATGGTCATCAAATGAATCAACTCCTCGATCAGCAGCGTCAGATTCTGCGGCGCCTCGTCGGACCTGTCCACATCAGCATACGAGCCATTACCCGAAGCCTCTAAGACACCTACCAAAACGGCTCAAACGCCGCCCTCAACGCATCCCACACTAACGGGATCCCCCCACAGTCCGTCAGCAACCTAACCCCCTCCTTCATCGCCGCCAGCTGCACCTTCGTCGCGCACGACTTCGTCCTCGGGTTCTTCAAGCTCGGCACCGTCGTGTTCTTCACCGACTCCATCCACCTCCCCAGCACAACATACACCAGCGCTCCAACGGCCTCGCCCCGGGCGTCCCTATTCTTAGCCCGGATGCCCGCCAGCGCGGCACTCATAAACCTCTTATGTGCCTCCTTGCCGAGGTCGTCCCACGTAAACCGCTGGCCAAACATCCGGCCCCAGGAGCTCTGATAGGCGCGATTAGCGGTATTCAGACGCACCCACTGCCAGAAGTTGTAGAGAAACCACTCGTCGATTTCCTCCTCGGGCGGGCCCATGTCGGTGTAGACGTAGTCGTAGGCGATGGGCTCGGTTCGCGGGAACTCGGCGACGATGCGCCGGAGCTGGGCGAGGGACAGGGAATCAGGGGGTTGGCCTGTGCCGGGCGACTGTGGGGGGTATTGGGAGGAGGAGGCGGATATCGGGGCGTTGGGAACGGCGGGGGGTGGTTGCGACGGCATGTTGCGCTGGAGGAGCGGTCGCGGGGGCATGGGCTGGCTCTGGCCGGCGAAGGGTCTGTTGTCGGGGGGGGAGTCGGCCATGATCTCGTCGATGGGGGTATCTGGTGCGGCGTCGGCAGGCCGGTTGGGGAGTTGTGAGGAATCGGCCGAGCCGGAGCCTCGTGAGGGCCACAGGGAATTCATAATGTTGGGACCCTGAAGCTTTATGGTTTGGCGGGGCAGACGAGACGTTCGCGTTCGGCAGCTGGGCGCTTGCTAACAAGACGAGTTCATTGTATTTCGACGGGAGCTCTGGAGCGAAGGGTAGTATCGGCGCGTTCAAGTATTGTTGAATCGGTCGTTTTTGCTGTTGTGAAGACGTTGAGAATGTCACGGATCGAGAGACGTTCAACAGATGCTGTCCCGCTCTGCTTCTCGCGGCGGCAGCAAGGATGCCTCTCGTGCCACAGCGGGTGCCCGCATAACGTTAGACCCCTGTCCCGCGAACCCTAACCCAGAGGAAACGGCGGTTGACTGACAACGTTCTTTTGTTCTGCGATCTCCGGCAGAACACAAGCTCAGCATTATAATTGAGCTATAAGATATCCGAGGATCTGCATTAAGACATTCTTGGGATGACTTGTTGTAGACAATGCACCTGTCAAAGGGCTAGCCAAATTGATGGGAATTGACACAGGGAGAATAATTCGCACATGGCGCTCAATTGAGTCCCGTGAACTAATCCCAACACTTCGCTGGCTGTCTTTCAAATAAGAATTGCCGGCCAGGTGCAAGGTGCCATTACAAGGTGGGACAGAATGGCCCCCGGTTGAGTCTCAAGCCCATAATCAACACCGTCCTTCGTGTCGTTCCTGCCCTAACCCAGTTTCTGAACCTGGTCTCTTTGCAGGTCCATTATTTCCGCTCTCTAGTCCCTTCTCACCCTTTCTCAGATATGCGCTACATCTACTCGCTGTCCGGCTCAGATGGCGGCTCCTCACCGTCCTTGGCCTCCACACCCCCTTTGCTCGCCGCTTTCTGCTCCCTTTCCTTCTGCTTCCTCTTCAATTTCCTCTCCCGATTCAGCCGCTTCTTCTTCTCCTTCAGATGTTCCTCCTTACTCAGCTTCTTACTCTCTTCCTCCTTCTTGGCCTTCTCTTTGATCCTCAACTTTATCCTCCTCTTCTTCCCCGGCCGGTTTCTCTTCCCCTTTTCCCCATCCTCCCCTTTCGCTTCGTCTCCTCCTTTCACCTGCGGTCCAACCCCACCCTTTGTCCTCCCCATCGAAACCACAATCCTCGTCACCCTCCAAGGCACCTCCAGCCCCCACGCCCTTCTCCTCGCCTCGGCAATAACACCCCCCGCACTCACCGCCGCAGCCCGAAACCTCTCCTTCTCCTCCTCCGTCAACTCCCCCCGCACATAAAATGACAGTGGCCGCTGCGACAAAGCCGGCCCCTCGTGCTTCACATCATCCGCAGCGAGCACGATCTTCTGCGATGGCGCAGACGTGGAAAATAGCCGGAACTCAAACTCTTCCTCGTCCGCTGGTGGTTGCTCATCGCCGTCTTCGTGCACGGTGATGTCGACGTCATTGTCTGTGGTGAGGTTGACGGCGAGGAGGTTTGAGAGCTGAGCGTTGAGTTTTGCTCGGAGTTGAGCTGCTGAGTTGGGGTTTGATTCATCTCCATCGGGGCTAGGGGACCGTGAAGATAATGAGTTGTAGAGGTCTTGTCGCCTCACGCTGTGGCTGAGTTAGTATTTTTGTTTGATGGGTGCGTGAGTGAGTCTGCGGGGGTGAATTACCGCTTTGCGTCAGGGATCTCAAACATTTTGAGTGCCTCTGCCTCAGAAATTTGGCGATTGAGGGTTAGGAGGGGCTGGAGAATGACTTTGATGTGGTCAATTGGTGAGACGTTGGCGTGGTGAGCTCTGAGCTGTGGTTGAGCTCGGACCTGAATTTGGCCAATCTGATAATTTTGGTGGAGCTGTTGGTCGGGGCGGCAAGGCCGTTGCCAGCTGCCCTCACGCGTTTGACGGACCATCACCAGTCGCCGTGACACCGACAAGCACGTCAAGGCTGAGTACCCTAAAGCTTTGCAGCATCACAGTTTGCCGTTGCAGGGTGTATTTTTTCCAATCTTGAAGTAATTGGTGGGTCTTCCATATGAAATAAAAAAGATATCCAAGCACCCCCGCATCCCCAGAAACAAGAGGCTTGCCAATACCACCTTCAAGCGGTTGGAGGACGAAATTGTCGCGAAGCTCAATCATGGGAACAAACCGGGAAGAGAAGATGAGGGGGCAAGGATGGCAGAGAGGAGTAAGCTGGATCAGAGGACGCCCTTGGCCCAGCGGAGAGCATGTCAAAGTCGGGCAGCTGTTTTCAGATCGCCTGTTTCTGCGCATCTCGAGATATCGTGTAGATTCGGCCTGGGTATGTACAAGATGATATTCCGAAGCCTTGATCAAGCTATCTTTTCTCCAATGACCTCCATTCGCCATCTCCAGATATATGTTATTGACTCCTAACCATCACCGCCAAGTCGCAACATCATTGATGCACGTGAAAGATCAACAGCGCAAGACAAATTGCCACACTCCCCCCAAGCCGCCATCATCAAACTCAAGGTTCGCACACAAAACTCCGTTCATCATTGCAATCGGCGCACCTCCGCAATCATCAATAACACTGCCAAGAAAGCCGCGATCAAATATTTTGAGTAGAGCAGGACACCTCCGAACCAAAAAGAAAAACAAGCCGAACAACACTGGTATCGATCCGAAACAAGGCTGCCAATAGGTATTTATGCATCCTCAGCAAGCAGGCAACGCGCATCAGGACAAAAACAAGAAAATAAAAACAAGAAAAATCCAAACCAAACAAGTAGCAAGAGGGTAAACCGCCGCCTTACCCCCCGCCGGCAAAACAGAAGCAAGTAAATGCCTAAGCCGATCTGACACGCGCCACAGCTCCAATCATCCCTTCCTCTCTTGGCATAAAAAACGTATTGAGTGACCATCCCTTCCGTCGCACCTTCCTCAGTGACCACCCAGCCATCCCTCACCGCTCTTTTTTCGTTCCAAGTTCGTAAGGCAGCAGACCGAGAGAGAGGACGAGAGACGTGTCAATCCAGGCCGCGAAGGGTGAGACGAGATGAGAAAAAAAACAACGACAACAACGGGGGACACAACTAATGTACAAGAAGAGAAGGAAGGATATGTGTGCGAAAAAAAATAAACAATAGGTATTGTGTCGGGACGTCGTCATGGTTTTTTTTCTTGCCTCATCGCGCGGGCTGCTCGCTCCGGTATCGTCTTTCTCTCTCTCTCTCTCTTTCCTCCCCATTCCGAAAACTGATATTCTTCGGGCAGGTCGCCGCCATCCCATGATCTTCCCGATCAATCGCGTCCGGGCCGTCCCCTCGACCCCCGAAAAAAAAACCGTTGGCGGTAGGGAAAACGCCATTCCCCATTGTGGCGCCCTTGGCACGGCTGCCTCCTTCCCCAAAGCGGTGAGCCTCACCAACGACAACCCTTCATGATCGTATATCTCTCTTGCCCGCTCTTCTCCAGGCAGTGCTTCCCGGGTATAGGTGGTATCAAATCATCATGTCGCATTCCAGGCGTAATGGCCCCCCTGCACGCTGGCATACCCATGATGCCCCTCGCTCTTGACCGGCCCAGCGCCGTGCGACCCCGCAGAGAACGCGTACGGCCTGCTGTCCTGCCCTGGCGCGCTCCCCCCGTACGTCGCCGGCGCGGGCTCGCCCGCCGTTGTCGTCCAGCTCTGCGAGGGCGGGAAGTAATCCCTCGGCGGGCCTTGCCCTGTTGCGCTCTGCGGCGCGGAGGTGGTGACGGGGGTTTCCTGGCCGGCGGCGTTGGTGGGACCGCCGGGGGGAGGGTAGGTTGCGGACTGGGGCGCGGCGGCGGATTGCGGGGAGAGATCGGAGGCCGGGGTTACGTAGGAGGGCGGGCCGTAGCGGTACTCGCCCGAGGCGGTGTCGGCGGATAGGGAGCCGGCGGAGTTGTGGGAGGCGTGGCGCGGGGATTTGGAAGGGCGCGGGTTGGAGTCGACGTAGCGCGGGACGTTGAGGGAGGCGTCGGTGGTGGCGGAGAGGGAGAGGTGGGTGGGTGCGGAGGAGGTGTAGGTTGCGAACTGGGTGCGGATGGGCGGTGGTGGTTGCGAGTGCGAGTGGTCGGAGGAGACGAGGGAGAGTTGCACCGAGGGCATGGAGGTTTGGTTGAGGTCTTGCGGCTCGGCGGTGAAGGTCGGGGCCATCTTGGGCTGCGGTGGCTGTTGCTGGCCGTAAGGGTCAGAGGAGGGGTATGTGGCCGTTCCGGCGGAGTGCGGCATCGAGACTTGGGATTGCGGGTTCCACGTTGTGGGGTAGGAGCTGGCGGTGTTAGTGGCATCCTGGGGGTGGGGGGATCGGGGTTTCTCTAGGACTCACTTGGATCGCATCTGCATCGGGCTCTGCGGCATCTGCTTCGCCGCGGTGAAGGTGAAGGCCGATCGGGGCACTTCCATGCTAGAGACTCGCGGTCTGGAGTCGTACGGCGGCTTGTTCAACACAACGGCCTGTGCGACGATGCCGTGGCCCGTCTCGACGAGCGTCTGCCCCCGAGAACCGGCGCTCGAGCCCAAGAGTGGAATTTCTTTCCTCGCCTGGAAGTTGCGCGGGCTTCTCCCCCGGACCACGATGGGCGCTGTCGTCAGCTCTGAGAGCACCACCTTCTGCCCGTTCGCCAACGTCCCGTGGAGCTTGAGGTGCAGCACAAAGTGTTGCTGCAACTCCTTTCTTCTCCCGTTGTTTGCCGTCGCTCTGTTTTCCCCGACGTCAGTAATCAACAACCTCTCCTCATCTCCAACCCCCTAGGCAAACGCCTTCGTTCATTTCACACACGCAAGGCGGTACTTACATCCTAAACTGCAATCTCCTCCACCCGATCGGATAGATGGCATAGTGGTCACCCCCGTTCTCCTCCTCCTCTTCCGACCACGGAATCAGCGGCAGCGGCGGCGGCTCCTGATCGGGCGCCTGGTTCACCTCGGACGAGTTCGGCGGCGGCGTCTTCCACGGAATCACAATCAACCTCACGGGGTGGCCATCCACCGACTCGATCGCCGACACGCTGACCTCCATGTTCTTGATCAGGCTCGTCTCGCCCGTCTCCGGCGTCAGCACCGAAAGGGGGATCTGCGGAAAGCACAAGCTCCCGCTGATCTGGAACAGGTTCCGGCGATAGCACGTCAGCTCGGCGTTGAGCGGACCGCCCGGGGGACCGCCGCCCTCGGGGCCGCCGCCGGCGGGGAACTCGCTCAGGAAGAACATGCCGTGCAGCTGGGCGTCAATCTCCATCTCGTGGATGCGGCCCTTGTTGTCGACGATGGTGTGCTTGTCGCCGACCTTTTTGAAGCTCAGCAGCTTCTGGTCGTGGCTGTTGGGCTTGTAGTCGTCCCGCAGGTCCTGCACCATCTCGGTGTAGGGCGCGCCGTTGCCCTGGTCGACCTGGGAGTAGGGGCGCTTGAGGCTGTTGATGCTGGGGATGCTCATCAGCGACGGGTGCGGGTATCGGTCGTACGCCGGGTCCTCGTCGGGCGGGCCTGCCCGGTGGTGTTGCTGCTGTTGCTGCTGCTGCGGGTGGTGGCCGTACTGCGTCGCGGCCTGCGGATGCGAGTGCGGGTGCGGCGGCGGGTAGTCCATTGCGTGCCGGCTGCGCGGCCGCGCCGGGGGCACGTCCTGCGGGTTGCCGTATCGTGATACGCCGGTCGACATTTGCTGGTGCACCGGGTTGCCATAGTTGGACCACAGGCTACTGCCGTGCTGTGTGTCGCCCCTTAGCTCTGCCATGGTGACCGCGTAGGTTGCCGTGGTGGACATGGGAGCACGCCCTCTCCCCCTAGGCGGGCCCGTTTAGTCCTTCTCTCTCTCTCTTTCAGTCTCTCTCTTCCTGCTCGTGTTTCCCACTTTCCCTTTGCAGTCAGTTCCTCCTGGGTTTATTCGGTTGGTTGGTTTGTTGTGGTGGTGATGGTTGTTGTTTTTCTACTGCCTTACGCTCTCTGGTTTGTTGACGTTGACGTCGAGGAGCCGAGACATGCAGTTGGGCTCTGCTCTCCAGCTGGTGGGATGAGAGAGTGTGTTGATGTTGTTTGTTGTTTCCCTTTTGCTGGTGGATGTGGTTTCGATGGGGCTTGGTCGCCGCCGGTAGGGAAACAGAAACAATGGAAGAGAGGTTCGGGAATCACAACTGGTTTGCGTGCGTGTGGCAAGGTTGTAGATGGGGAGCCAATGTGTACTTGTATAACAAGCCACTACGATGCAGTGGTGGACGGGACCGTTTTTATGAAAGGCTGCTTCGGCACTGTTCCGGGGGAGGCGACAAGGGGTAGGGCATGTACTTGGTAGGGTACGGTAGGGTACGGTAGGGGGGTGGTGGAGGGGGAGGCAGAGGCGAGGCCAAGGTCAGCCTAGCGGCTTTTCAAGGATGGAGACGGAGGGCAGGGGGAGCAGCTGGTGGTTCGAACACACGCTTGCAGGCCGCTGCAGAAACGTTCCAACCAGACAGGGAAGGAGCTTGAGAAACGGGGTGATCAGGCAGGCCGGCCTGAGGAGGTGGAAAAGCTGCCTGTGTTCTCTGCTGCTGTTTTGCTGCTAACTAGCTGCTAGCAGGCGTGGTCGACATGGTTCCAGGGTAGAGTGTAGGGTAGGGGCAGAGAGAGCAGCGCCGTTTAAGCTGTGGATATCGGAATATCGGAGAGGGCGATGCCTGATGGTTCTCGTCTTTTTTGGCCCCTCTGTTTGATGAGGGCATATGATATTTCGGTTGTTTCTTAAGACGCGATGCTATGGCTGGGACGCCCGGATATCGGAGACCATGTCGGTCATCTCCTGAAATCTTGGTTGAAGGGCGGCTAGGCGGGGCACATAATCGCGAAATATGATTATAATAGCGCCTGGGAGAAGCTAACATGCGGCGTAAAGTTGCGTTTATGCTGAGGGCTCTGAGGAATTCTGGGGGCTCTGTCTGCACTGGCCGCCGCACGTATGTATGCGCTGCGGGATATGGATATGGGATGCCGTTATGGATAGGGATAGGGATAGGTGATGGGGAGAGTGCCAGTGCAAGTGAAAGTACCAGTGCATGTGAGTGAGCGAGTGCGTTGCGTGTATGCAACAGTGAGACAAGCAGTGACAACGGACTGGTGGCAGGTGCAGTGGTCCTGCTTGCGGCGTTCTTTGGTCTGCTGCGTACGTACACTGCGTAGGGCACGTCTCTGCCGAACGGGGGGTGGAGGAAATAGAAACGGTTTTCTGCCCCCCTCCCCCTCCCTTCTCCTCCTCCCCCCCTTCCCCGACGGGAAGACGGCGGGCTCTACGCGATCGTCTGAGGAGGAGGAGAACAACGGCAGCAACATGGGGCTTGGGGCTTGGACAGGGGGGGCAAGGGACTCGGAGCATGGGCCACGAGCAAGGGCTGGGGGCAAGGCAAGGACATGGGCAGGGCATGGGAGATAGAAAGTGGAGGCACGGGGAAGGAGACACATCTGGCCAAGCCAAGCCGCACCGCGCTGCTGCTGCTTGCTGCTGCTGCACCGCACACGGCGATCAGAAGGGAGCAGAGCGAGATGGATGGAGATGCACTCGAGATGGGAATGTGGCCTCCCGTCGCGGCAACCCTCCCCTCCCTCAAGCCCCTCCTCGAGCCAATCCAACGTCGGGCAGAAAGCAGGACCCCGGTTGAGGGCCAAGGTCCAGTCTCGCCGCGCAGGGGCATCTGATTAGAACAAGAATCCTCCGAACGGCTTCTGCGCGTGCTGTGGTCGACCCGCAATTTTCTAGAAGACCGTTGGGCAATAAACGCGCCTGACGAAGGGCCCCTCCCCGCCGCGAGCGTGGAGCCAGAACAGAGCAAAACGGGCACCGGATCGTTTGTCTCTGTGAGGGGGGCAGAAAAAAAGTCGGTTCACGAGATTGCCATCGACCGGGGTGAACGGACGGAGAACCAGCAAGACCCCGGTCGCCTTCGGCTGGCGAGCAGGCGAGCAGACTCGCAGAGCAAAAGGGAGAGCAACAATTACATTGACGCCCCCCCTTCACCCCTCTCTCCGCCTCCTCCCTTGTTCGCTTCCACCCTTCTGCCCACCCCCAGCAACAGCAGTGAGAGAGGCACGGCGGCGAGCAATATCAGAGGCCGTTATGTATGTCTTGGCCGCCGTTGTGGGCGTCATCCAGACCTCACAATTGGTAGAGCGCGGTACACGAAATCACCAGCAAGGTAGCAAAATCGCCGCGGCCCTGCTGGATCCCGAGATGGCCCTTTTGCGGACTCGGGTCCCGGCTCATACTCAGATTTCGAGATTTCGGCTCGGTGCTATTATCTCGCTCCTGGCGCCGTCACAAGCCAGCTCATCAGCGCGCGGCGAGAGCAGCCCGCGGCAGCAGAATTCGCAGCGGCAGCGGCAGCACGGCCTGAGGGGCGGGAAACGCGAGGGGAGCGGCCGAGACGAGACATTCTGTCTGCGCTGCACTGCCCGCCGCGGAGGCTCTGACTGAAGCGGGAAGGAGACACAGAGGGGACGAGTCGATCGCCGCCGAGGACAGGTCAGCTTGCACCGTGATGCAGACCACCGTCCGTCTCGTGGTGTTGTTTTTGTTTTTCGCTGTCGTTCAGCAACTAACTGGTGAGTGGGTGTTGCCCTTTTGGTCTGGGCATACATGTGCCTCTGGTCTGCGGCGGCATGCTACGGCGCCCTGCTGATGGCTGCTGCCACTACCCGAGGACCTGGGGATAGCTGGCTGGTAGGTGCTCGCTCACCTTTGACTCGTCGATTGTCAAGAAAGGGTATCGGCCGATCTGGTTGCAGCGCAGCCCACAGCGGACCGACGAGGTTCAAGGGTGGGGTGGGACGGGGAGGAGACTCACCGTTCGGAGCGTCATCCCTCATCCATCATCCCTCAGGCTTTGGCTTCATCTCGCAATCCCTCCCCCGTTGCCCCTCACCCCCGCCCTCTCCGTCCCTCGTCATCGTAGCGCCCGAAAGTGCGGAGGTTTTGAGGACATTCCCAAAACGGAACCTAGGACTGCGCAGCACCAGACCTGTCAGTTTGCAACAAAGTAGTGACAGGCGCAGCGAGACCATGGAGGCCGAGTCACCGCGATATGAGATGTGCCTCTGAGAGTTTGGGCCAGATGGTGACACGGCAGCCTGCTTCTCACAGCGTATGGATAGGGCAAGAGCGACGGAGGTGTCGAAGCGGTCGACGCACTAGCGTGTTGCGTAGCTTCCTCGGTAGGTAGAAACCCCGCCCTTCCTAGCGCTCAGCTCTGTGGATTCTCTGCAGGCGCCAGGCTCTCTTTGTCGATGGATGCACTCGTTGACGCCAACGCTGCTGGTGGTCGCGTAGAGGTGTGTGGTGGTGCACATCCCGTCAGATGGCCCGAATGGCAAACATCAACACGAAGATCGGGGCCCTTGAATCCCAACCACCTGCCGGCTTCGGCTCGGTCAGGCCAGTCACGCCACACACTGAAGGTGAGATGTCAATCTGGGCCGTGGCTGGAGAGTTCGTGATGATGCTTGCTGGTCTTGCCGCTGCCGCTGGTCGGGCTGCGCTTCGTGATTGGAGGAAGCGCGGCTTTCAGGTTCTAAGACCTGAGGGTTTGGCCGATGAACAACTCACAGCTCGAAGCTCGACGCTCAGTCCAATCGACGTGCATCAACCTGCAGGCGGAAGGGTGCCGAGGCAGGAAAGGCGGCAGACGTCGCCAGCACTATCTCGATCTGCCTACGCTACGATGCGAGTATCCACAACATCTTTGCTGCCGCGGTTATACGTATTGCTAGACTCGCCTCACCGTCTGTCCCGCTGTCTCAACCTAGCCCCGGCCTTCGATCCATATCCAAGATGACCGCAGGCGCCGAGTGATGGGCAAGAGCACGCCTCTGCGCGAGATATTGTCTCCGAGGTGCTGAGGCAGACAATGTAGCAGAATCCGATCTCATTTGGCGGCAGGTTGGTGTCCCGAGGCCACATGTGCAGCTGCGAGGTGTGCCAGTTAATGTATTTATATTAGGCCGCATCCTGGGGAAGGGAGCGAGGCCATCCACAACCGCCCAAGTCGTGGGCGAAATGTTTCTAAAAAAGAACGCGGCGACGGCGACGGCGCGGGAGTCCCGTCCTGAGGGGGTTGCTGTGCCGCGCCTTCCCAAGCTAGGCTGGCTGTCGAGCCTGGATTTCCAGAAAGCCAGAACTTGATTGACATCGGACCCGTAAATCCGTCAGCCAGCTGAGCTTCCTTCCAGGTTTTGCACCTGCGCGCAGGGCAACCCACAACACTTTCAGACGAAAAAGCCATCATTTCATATCTCACATTTCGCGGTTGCGATAGAGTCAGACAAACCACAGCAGCCACACGCGCACACGCGCAGACACGCACACACACACCCTTGCCACAAATCGGACCTCGGCCGCCGTTGACCTGCGGTGTTGCCTGACAGGATTTAACCTTTTCTTTTTTCTCCTCTTGGTCGAAAAAGCAAAGAGAGACAGGGCGACAACCCCACCTGGGGCGCCCACTGGTGCGCTGGTGGCTGTCGGTTGCAACTGCGCCCGCGCTCCCATGCATTGGCGAACGTTGCAATCACGATTGCATCGGGGCAAGTCAGGGGACTGGCAACTTTTCCCTGTGTTTTTCGAGATCTGCCCCCAGAAGGTCGGATGTTACCTCTGGTCGCCACCACCCCAGTCTCTCCAACGCTCACGCAGCTGCTCCCCTTGCGCTATCCCGTATTGTTGAATCCTTCCGGCAGGCGACACACTTCCATCACCGCCAGTTGATAACCAAACTCTCGACCCATTCGGCGCCGGAGCAGCGTCATGCCTCGCCAAAGCTGTTTTGTGGGATCGCGGTACCACGTTCCACCGGGGTGCCAAGAGCTGCCGCCTTCGCAGATAGCCTTGTTGAGAGCGGTTGCACAAAAGATACACACAAGATGAGTCGTCCAACTCGATTGGTGCCCCGTCTGATGCCAGGGGCGGGGATGGGGCGGTCGTTGGTGATGATGGCGTCAAGTCCTTACCGAGGGCGAGGGTCCGTGTCTCAAAGCCGAGGGTTTCGGAATGAAGAAGACAAGCAACCACACTGGCAGGGGGCTCACAGCTCGCCGCCGCCGCCATTCAATATTTTGCATTATTGGGTAATTGGGCGCTGGCAATTCACGGCGTTCGGCAGCTCACCGCCGATGGCGTCTGCTCTCCCGAGACGGTCGGCAGAAGTTGCCCGGAGGCCACGGAGCGAGGTTCCCAATTCGACACCGGCGCACATCGAACAAACCAGACAGAGCACATCGACTGCAGATGACGGCGATTGCTGTACTGGACGCCAACTGATCCAAGATTTGGGGTGCGTGTCAATAAAATGGGCTATCAGCTGCGCCCGAAATTATCCCTCCTGCTCCATCACAAAGCGGCCGGTTCAACGGGTATATGTGCTGCTGATATAGCCAGAAGTTCAGAGGCCCCTGCTCGCGCTGCTCTCGTTTTCCACTGGGCAAGCAGCCTTCAGGCTCACAAGTATTGCCTGCTCTGCATGCGCGTGACGCTATCACTGCCCCATCCTGGGCACTCACATCTCGGACGCGCGCCCACTAGGAGGAAGGAGTTATCACGAAGAATGAGGTGTGCCTCAACCCTGTTGCTTGAGTCGTTTCGTCAACCCTCGGACGAGCCCAACGGCAGGGTTTTGGCAAAACGGACATGCTTCTGACGCCGGGACTTGGGAAAGGGAAGCAACAATCCCCGGAAAGCAATGGCACCTGGCGATGATACCGCTCTTCCAAACCAAGATTCATCAGTATCGTCCCGGTTGGCAACTGCCAGCCACCCCGCAAACCAACAATACAACTGTTGCGCTGGAAGATCCCGTCGCCCCCAAGCCGATGCCTCGCGACCAATGGCGGAGAAGCAATAGTTGTGACATAAGGACCCTATTGTTTCCAGCGACAGCACCATTGTCGACGACGAGCTCGAGCCACTCCTGAAAGAGTCGAGCATATGTCGGTTCACCTACGATACATTTGATGACTCTGCTCTCGCGTCCGTCAATGCCGGACCATGCGCAACTTCATGGGATCTCTGGCCGCGTTTCCCAATCCGGTCAGGCTCCAACGCCTTGCTGGTTGGCGAAGATGTGGTTGTGCAGCTTGCATCAGCAAAATCTCTCGGCTCGGTTGGGCGAGCTGTGAGCCTAGGCTCCTTCAGGAGGGCCCTCTGGTCGGCCGACCCCATGGAAAGAAAAGATCCTGGTCCCACATCTGACTGACGACTGCTCAATCAAGAAGAGAGCTCGGGCTGCCCTGCGATCCCTTTCCGTTTTTGCATCGTAGCGAAGAGGCACTCGACGCAAAGTTCCTTGTTGTCATGGCTGAATCATCATGCATGGCGATAACCAGACGGCATCGCTCTCCAGTGGCGTTCAACCACCTCCCGTTGCACAACGCGGCAGCCGAGCAAAAATACCCAGGCGTTCGAAGGACACGGGCGGGTGTCAAGCGCCGGCAGCTGGAGCCCCCAGCGTGAAGACGGGGGACGGACGATGCAAAAACCTGCTCATCAGATTTGCCGTCCGGCCAGCGCGCTAGACTGCCGGCCACGCCAGCCGCAACAGACATCATACCATACCCACGGCCAGAGCTCGAGACGGCCGGGCTAGACGTATGGGAGAGAAGCTCCGGCTCCGGCTGCAGCAAAGCTTTGGAAGGGTATCCCGAAGGTCCTTGCTGCCGCCACGGCCACCACCACTTTCGCGCTGTCAGAATCCAGCAACATCGCCGCAGCCAAGGAGGGACTATCCGCGGAGACGGCGGTTGGATCGAGCCAGCCTTGCAAGATGCCATCTGGACCGATGTCATGCAACTTCTGATTACCGCCGAAATATTGCCTTGTCCACCCCATCCCTCGACGAGGGAGCCTCAGGGAGCCAAGTGCCGACCAGGAAGTCTGGCCGTCGACTTGTATTATCAAATCTCCCGTTTCAATGCGCAGGGGGGGCCGTTGGCGCCGAGGCTCGAAGCCCTCCGCACTTCGGTCGTGAAACTCCACATGAAGGAAGGACGTCCAAACCATGGTTTGTTTCAATGACATAACCGTCGAGATCCTTCCCCTCGCCGTCCTACGACGGCTTTTCTGAGATGTCGGCAATGGGACGACGCAGCACCTTGCAGCAGCAACAGGCCTTGGTTGCTGCGAGCATACTACTACACGCGATCGAGACATCTGGTCCGAAGCTCCCGCTGAAGCCCCTCTGCTGCCCGACGGCGGGACAACCCCCAGCCCCCTATCTTGACTTTCCAGTAGGCGTCGCAGCCGTCCCTCCCACATCACAAATCGCATTCACAAAGGCGGCGTAGTGCGGATTTCGTGCCTCACCCACCCCACCATCCCGTCTTTCGAGGCACACGCAACACAGGTGACGGGCTGCCGTGGCACGTAGCAATGACTTACATGCGCAGCGTGTTGGGGCCGATGACAGAGGGGGACAAATTGCCGACATTCTAAGTTAAGAAACGAGCGATATTGTGGTGGTGCACGCCGCGGGTCCCAGGACAACCGCCGAGAGTGGTGAGCGGTGATGGGATGGCGCTGCAGCCCTATCTCCGCCCACTTGAAGCTGCCCAGCACGCTGGAAACAGGCGTACTTTCGGTCGTTGATGAGGAGCGCAATCTACCTGCAACAGCATTATGCCGGCGACCATGGATGATGCCCCTTGTGGCCGTCGCAGAGAAATGGGAAGAAGCATTCTAGAAACATGGACGACGGGTCCTCCCATTTCCCTACCGCAGCAATTCAAACACGCTTGCCCAGGCACGGGCGGGCACGGCGGGTTGGCGACAGACAGCGCGGCCCCCGCAATCGAAGTCCCGTAGCGCAGCGCCTGCGATCATCCAGCGAAAGTCGATCAGTTTTTGGTGGGCACACGGACAGTCGAACCGAACGTCAATGGATACCCCGCACCCCAGGACCTAGCAGCCCCTAGCAGAGCCTACCAGGAGCTGAGGAGAACCTAGCCGCCTCCACTGACGCTCAGGCAATGTTTTGCAGCAGCGGGGACAGGGACGGAGAGGCCGGCCGGAGCGAGTGGAGTGAGACATGGCGCACGCAGCCGTTCGTCTGAAGGCGCTCACCGTCATCTCAGACAAGCAAGGCACGCAGGGCCGGGAGGGGAGAGCCGGTGGGCCTGGAAGGCGACGACTGCACGGCGACTGCTGGTGCTCTGCACGCGCCTCTTTCCGCCCGTGCCAAGACGAGGGGTTGCCCTCACTTCGAGATTGCTCTGCCCGCTGTGCACTTCCGTTTTTTTTTTTTTGCTCTGCTGGAGCTGTCGCACCGCACCCGGGTCCCAAGGCAGCCTCCCGCCCCTTCGACTCGTAGTGTCCAGGGCTCCGGGAACGCGCAATATCGAGACGTGGGCGAAGCCTTTTTCGCTGGCACGGCTGGCTTGTCTGCCAGCGGCGGATGCTTCTTCGCGAGCTGACGGTCTGCAGAACTCCCTCGCGGGATCCTACCCTGGCAACGAATCCGGGGTTCTGCCGTTGCCCCGTATCCCCAAGACGGACGCCGTTATTGCAGCCAGGTGCTTGCGATTTTAGCCTGGAAGGGCCGATTCGGCGTCCTGCCATTCTCCCAGCCAATCGCCGCGTCCAATTCACCGCAGCTGGAGAAACAAGGTGCGGCTGCGTTGATCGTGGCGCAACTCGCGAGCTCCCTTCCCTCCACCGCACCGCACCGCACACCACACCAATTCTTCGACACCCCCCTCAAGCCCCTCCGGTATATTCCTGGACGTCAGTGCAAAGGCCTTGCAGCCTCGCCAGGCCAATCGCACCACCCTCTAGATTCCTGCTCTGGTGGGCCGCGCCAGCCAGCCAGCCAGCCAGCGCTGAGGCGCTGAGGCGCGCACAGAACGGAACGGAACGGTTGGGGGGAAGGGGAGGGGACTCGGGCCCTTTTTTCTGCTTGCGACCTTTTGCTCGTGGATGATGATGACTGCCCCTCTGGCGCTAGCCTGCCGCGATCCCGTCAAGCTACTGATCCCTGGTCCAACCGGACGAGACCTCGCTAGGCGCAATCGGGAATGGCCCGCCGCGAGATTCCACGCTGACAGGCTCGCTGTGTCGTCCGAAGACACTTTACCATGTGGTAAAACTCCCGACCGCACTCCTGATGCTGCACCGCTCAGACTTCGCCAACACGTGTGCGTGTGTGTGGCTGCTCTCAACCACAGGACGCAGTAGTTGACATTTGCCAGCCGACATTCCTCCCCACCGTGGTTCATGGCCCCATGGTCGAGTTCATTCGAGACAAGATTCGCAGGAAATGGGTCAACCAGCGACCGTTTCGCCATGGCATCAGCTTGCACTAACAACGGGCGTTTTTGACTCGGACAGGGTTCCCTCGAACGCCTCAACGCGCTAAGCCCGGATACCGGAGAGACAAAGGAGAAGCAATCTGAGCTATCATAACTTTGACGACGCGTCGAGGACCCCAGGCGTCGAGGTGTCGTTTCCTTCGCAGGGGGCCAGCGTCCGCAGATGAAGATGGCGTCCTCTCGGAACCATGATTTCCTCGAATCCGGTCAAACACGCCCTGCCTGCTTCTTCCATCTTGTTTCCTTGGGGTTTTCTCTGCGCGTTCGACCAGTGGGCGCGACAGAAGCAGCAGAGCTCGAATAAGATGGCAAGCGCCATGCAGGCACACCTCGACCGCCACAGAATCCCACCTCAGACAGTATCTGGGCGGGGTTCTCACCCCAACCCGGAGCAGAGCAGACGGCCTTCCTCGAAGCACCTGCAGCCCCATTGTCTATCGTATGTACTGTGTGCAGGCGGGATGGTACTCAGTGCGCACATCTGTTGCGGATGCATTGGGGACAGCGTGGCAACGATTTGCGCCCCCTCACGGCCAACAGGTAAACCGATCATGTCCTTTCTTGCACAACAGGTGTCGGCATTCACTCGAGAGCATCCCCAGGAGAGATCTCACTGTGTGAAAGGCCAGGTGTCGACCGTCGGGGAATGAACTTGGCCACATCGAGTGCCCTCTCGGCGTCGGCAAGTCGGCAGGCAGACAACCGGATTCAATCCCAACCAGGATGCGTGCTGAAAATGAGAAGGCGCATGTGCCCGAAGCGGAAACAGACATGAGCACGCGTTAGCCATTTCTGGACTCACAGGGAGGATGGGCGTTGATGATGATTGGAAGAGGCTTCTCTTTCTTGTCCTATCGTGTCGGTTGTGCTCACTTCCGTTTTCTTTCTTTTCGATGTGGCGGCGACGGTGGTGCTGGTCGACGCCAATCCAAGTGGAATCAGCGGGGGGTTTGGGCACCACCCTGGCTGGCAACTTTCTCAATTCGAACGGCATTGCAACGTTGGGGAGAAGGGAAAGAAGCGGGGAGTCAGATCAGAGTCACCGCCCGCATTCCTTCGGGTTTGGCGTTGTTCTATCTGTCTGTCTGTTCCGAATCTGAAATGGGGCCTGGGTTTGGTTTGGTTTGGTTTCGTTCGGCATGCTCATTTCATCACGTCATGCTATTCCCCCTTGTTGATTATAAGGCTTTCTTATTATAACCACTTTGCCCTAGCGGTGCAACAGTGAAACGACGGGCAGTTAGTTAGGTTTTGTTCGATCGCAGGGGAAAACCTGGAGACACCCTTCGTTTAGACTGGTTTGCAGCTCTGGATGGAGCGAAGCGGCAGCGTTGGCAAGGGGAAAGGCGTTGTGGATTCAGTTGTGGGACACACGCCCCCTGGACCCTGCGCTTGCGGAAACAAGTACCGAAAAAGCAAGGTAACGCTGCGCGGGCCCCCTTGCTGAACGGTTGCAGTGGGCAGTTGGAGCAGTGGTGGTTGTGCAGTGGCTCGCTCCGTTTTTTTTGTGAGTGGGCGTGAGTGTTGCCTTCAGTCAGGAACGGTGGTCGTGACCGGGGCAATACGGAGTAAGACAGGGCAGTCCCCCTTGCCCTGCCCTGCCTTGCTCGCCTTGCCGGCTTGTTTTCCGTTGCAAGCAGGCGAGGGTGTCGCGCTAGGGTGCAGGTGGGCGATTCTGATGGCCCTGCCCTGATCAGACCAGACCGGACCAGGTGAAAGTGGGAAAGGACAGATCTGATGGATGGATGGATGGATGGGCGGACGGATATGATCAGTCCGTGATTATCCTTTCTTGGGGGGAGTGCGCGCGATGTGTGATGAATGAATGGCGGTCTGGGTCTAGTGTGGTGTAGCGAGAGTCTGTCTAGGTAATAACTTACCTTTTGGGTGGAATGGTGGTTATGCGAGATGAGCGAGTGAAGATTTTTGATGGTGGGCTTGTTGGGGATGCTGGCTTTGCTTGATGGGATATTGGATGGATGGCTGGCTGGGTTTGATGGATGGGAGTGATGGGAGTGATGACTGGGCTTGGTGGATGGAGGATGGATGGACGTGGTGAGTGAGGAGGCATTGGTTTTGCTGTTCCGAGAGGCTTTGTCTGCTGTCACCAGGCGCTGTAGGGTGGTTCTAGGCCTTTGGCAGGTCCCTTTACGGTACTTGATGTCCCAGTTAGGAGGTAGGTTTACTGAACTTTGGAGATTTGACGCAACCGACATGTAGGCTCACTCAGCGCCCCTTGGATACGATCCAAAGCAGTATCATTAGCGATGCGGACGGGAACTCTTCTCCTTCGAGGTCTGACAAAGTATTGGCAGTTGGTTGATCTATCAGATCGCCTTCGAAGTGTTTGTTATACTTCCGTCTGTTGTGGTTATTTCCAGCCTGGCTTCACTTCTCCTCTCGGCGAGCTTGTCACTCCCTGTCAGATGGCAGATGTAGGTATGGTGACCTCCTGTGGTGACATTGCCCTTTGGGGTCTGGCTGTGCTCTCTATTTGGGGGTCTTCGGGGAAAAGAGTCCCTTCCCTAGGCTCTGGGAATGGTTGCTACTATGCTGTGTTGCGATGTATGTATGCATGCACTTGTATAATGGTCTGGGCAGGCAGACCATCGCCGGTTTGCATTCTTGCGCAGCTAGATTGTTGATGCTGTCGGAGTCGGCGTCGATGATACTCCGCTGGTTGAGGTGTTCGTTCGCCTACGATGTGTGCTGCGCTGCGCTGCACTGCACTGCACGTAGAGACATCGCTACCATGCGAGGGATGGTCCGAGTCTGTAAAGTATCCATCACCAGGTCGTTGGGGAGAGTGTCTCTTCTTTCTCCAGCATGGAGGATCAGCGATATTGATATTCAGAAGCATGGAGCTCAAGTAGCAATGACCAACTACCGGCTTTGCCTCCTTGCCCCTGCTTCGTGTAGCACCTTCTCGTCGTCAGCGCCGCATCACATCACATCAAAAGCAGTCCGATTTAGACCTGACGTGCCTGCCTGCCTGCTTACCTTACAGGTAGGTATTGGAGGTATCTACTGACTCCCCTGACCAAGATCACGTACAGACCCATCCCGTCTCTCGCCCTGACCACCACATCCCTTCCCTTCCCTTCCTTTCATTCTCACTGTATACACACCTACCTACCTACCCCAAGATACCTAGCCTGTCTGCACATGCAAGTGCGTGGATGCGGATGGACAAACGACCGGACAGACAGACAGACAGAACAAAAAAAAACACGGACAGAATACCACGCTCGCACGGAGCACCGTCTCCTTGATCGGAAAGAAACTGACTGGCTGCGCGCTCCGCTCCTCACGGCAACGTTGGCCGACCGACCAGCGGCTGGCTGCCGTAAAAGTGCCGCCGCCGCCGTAGCGTATCTCCCGAAGAAGGAAGGACGAGCCAAACAAACGCGACACGATGTGATTTTACAGGGCAGACAGGGGATGGACGGACGGACAGCCTGTACAATACCTGACTGTGGAGATGAGGTCTTGTCTTGTTCTTGTCTTGTGTCGTTCGATCTGGTCTGGACTGGACGGGGCTGGGCTGGGGTCGATGAAGTGGCGAACCGAACCGAAACGGGACGGGGACGGGGGGAGAAACACAGACGGAAACAATGCAGTCTGAGAAACTCAGAAAGTCTGGCCGGTGGAGTAAGTACACAGTAAGTGAGCGCAGTGCCGAGCCTCCCTACCTGCCTACGCCAGAGGAAGGACGGCCGGCATCTGCGGAAGCCAGTACTGCGTAGACTTCGGAAACGAGTCCTGCCCTGCCGTCCTCGGACGGACCAGCAAACGATAACGGCCGGACAGCTAACCAGCCAGCCAGCCAGCCAGCCAGCCACAGCACCGTGCAGTAGTGCGAGATGTTTGCCTTCGACAAGTCGCCGACGAAGGGACGGGACCAACACGGATAGGATGGGGATGGCGTGATGAGAAACAAACCCGTTCGTTGTGCTTGCTTGTTCCTTTTGCTGCGCTGCGCTGCGAACTGAAGACACGCCCTCGCTGGCCTGGACTGTGCTGAATACCACCGTACCATCACACTATCTCGATAGATCACGCACGCCCACCCGCCCCGGCCCCCCTCCCCTCCCCCATTCCTCGCAGCGTCGCAACGGCGTGGTATTGCGTCTTGTCGTATTCGTGCCTTGCTCTGTCTGCCTTACTTTCTTGGCTAGGAACACCACCGAGAAGGAACAACAAAAAAAAAAGTAGACAAACGGTAAAAGAGAACAGAACGACACAAGAAAAAAAGGCTAAGGCAGGGAAAACGAACAATGTCACGTCGCCATTGCATGTCGACATATCTCCGAGGGGCGGACAGGACCTCCTTTGGGGGTAGGGTAACGGTCTTGATTGCATCTCTCCTCATTCGCAGTTCCCTTCTTTGGGATAGGTTCCACATTCCCACCCCCAGTTTGGAGAAACAAATGATAAGCGTCGCCGCCGTCGTCGTCGTTGTCGACGCCGCCTAAAGTGGTCTGTCTGCGGAACACAATATGTACAATTTATTTTCCCCGGCCGACGCAACCCTTCCCCCCTGGCGAAGCCGGTGAATCGTGCTTCGGACCGGGTCTCGACGTCGACGTGCCATCGCGAGCAACGCGGTGTAGACTCCTAGTTGGGTCGAAGAGGGCACGGCGCCGGACCAAAGGGGTGCAAGGGAGGGCATCCCGAGTCCCGGAGAGGGCTAGCCCAGACGGAGAGCGGCGAGCCTATGCCACAAAGTCAAAGTCATCTCCATCTTCCTCGTCGTTCAGCGCAAGCTGGACAAATTGCCTGATCCACGCCTGCTGTGCTGCGTCCAGACCCCCGCCCTCGACCTCGACGTCGGCGCCGGCATTCCCATTGTTCTGGTTGTTGATATTGTTGTTGCGACGTCGCCCCTGGCCCGCCTGATTTCGCTGGTTATTTTGCCGGTGAGGACCTCCTCCTCTGCCTCCTCTCCCTGCAGCTCGACCTGCACCTCGTCCTCCGCCCTGACCACGTCCGCCGCGTCCTCCTCCATCTTGCCCCTCGTGACCATGTTGGTGTTGATTTCCTCCTCGGACCGGCTGAACAGCCGCCGCGTGGCCGTGTCCCTGGGCATCGCCATGACCTCCCCTTGCCGGCTGATTAGCAGCGATCCGCAGGACCAGCGGGCCTTCCCTCGCGACGTCGACCTGCCCAGCAACAAGACCACCGCGCGGAGCCGCCTCCTCTTCGCGAGGGGGTTCAGGGGCCGCCGGAATCTGGTTGTCGACCGGCACCGCGCCCTGAGCGTCGCCCTCGTCGTCTGTCTCCTCCTCGATCTCCACGAGCGGAGCGTCTCCTCGCCAGCCCTCGTCGAATCCGTACCCGACACCCTCCCCGTCACCGCCCTCGAGTTCCCAAAGACGATTGTAACAACTGGTCACCTTCCCGTTTGGCTGCACATTGAAGTGTCGGTACGGATTCTGGGGGTCGAGCCAGGCCGAACATAGATAGCAGAAGTGCGTGTTGCACCGGAAGCAAATCATGTGATTGCAGCCATGCGTCTTCTGCGCTGGCACGGCGCAAGTAGGGCAGGGCGTAGAGTGAAGCCTGATGTACTCAGCCGAAGCCAGCTCCTCGGCGGTGAGCTCCTTCTTCCTGTTGGGAGGAACGCAGAGGAAGAACTCGCCGTGCCATGATTGTAGACACCGGCTGCAAAAGGCAAAGCTGCAGTCCTCGCAGATGGCGAGGCGATCCTCTTTGTAGGGCTTGGGCTTGCCATCGGGACCGACGTTGGATTCTTCAGTCTCGCCGTCCTCCTCGTCGTCTGAGGCTTCTGCCAGCTCGAGCCCTTCGGGCTTCTTGTGCTTCTTGGATCGCGCTGCGCCGTTGCACCACGACCGTGGGCAGTAGATTGTGTTCTTGTCTGACTCAAGCTCGTTCTTGTACTTGAGCGTCACGTAGCGCTTCACCATGGCCGGCTCGAGGGGGATCTGTAGCAGCTCGCTGGGGCTGATGTAAGTTCGGGGGCGCTTCCGTTTCTTGCCAGAGTCGCCGGCCTTCTCTCGCTCTTTAGCACAGCTCGGCTCGAGACATCTGACCGCTGCCAGGTCGCCCTCCTCGATGGCTTTGTTGTAGCAGTCCTTCAGACACTCGACACAGAAGACGTGACCGCAGTCCAGCATGCGGTGGCAGACAGCGCCTTTCTTGGGATCAAGACACACGCCGCAGTCGAAAGTCTCCTTATCAAAAGCGGCTTGCCTCGCCTTGATGTCGTAGTCCAAAATGGCGATCTTGTGCTGGGGGTCTACCTCGAGACCGCCGCCGCCACCGACAAGGCCAAACACGTCGTCGGCCGACTGCTGGACGTGGTCGACATAGGTGAAGCCCACCATATCGCGGCCCATCTCCTCCCATAGTCGCGGGGCATCGTCCTCCAGCTTGCGTAGGGTTTCTGCCGGCAGCCATGGCGGCGAGGTTGTGAGGGTCACTTTTGGCGGTTGCTCGGCGGGATATTCGGGTCCAAACGTCACCTCAAGGTGCAGCGACGGCAGGTGTGCGAGCTCATGGGAGTCGACCTGGCCGGGATTCGGGCCATTGACGATGTTTGCAACGGCGTTTTCCTGGGTCTGAGCTTCAGGGGCGGGAAAGAAAACAACGACAGCCTTGGATGGGGTGACTGGAATGTCCAGCGCTATGGTGTAGCGATCGTCGGGTCGAACTTGCTGGATCTCGGGGAAGATAGCAGTGAGAGAACTGAGCTCAATGTCTCGCGGGTCATCGGAGTCGTCGTAGTCTAGCGAAGCCATCTATCCCGGCTGTGCCTTCCTTCCCTGAGTTGGTGGCAACGACGTTACGGCTCGAACCAGAGTGCCTCCCAAGACTTGCCGAGCTCCATATGCTGATGAAAAATGAAATGCGATAGATCCGGTCGCTGAAAATGTAATCCAAGTGACAAGACAAGGAAACAAATGGAAGCTGTGGCCAAATATCTAAGATGTAGAATGATCTAGTTGATGCTGAGGTTCAGATAGGATGAGTGGGGTCTAGGGGCGACCAAAAGAAAACGCAACAAAACCTTCACTAGAACCCTCTAAAAGCCCGAGGATTTGTCAGACACTGGTGGGAGACCTTCTGAGGACGCGAGCCCGACGTTTGTCGCCGATAGGCCTTTTATTTCACCTTCTGCAGTCCTCAAATGCGTCGCCGACGTTCTAGATGACTCGCCCCGGCCAGCAGCTGCCGTTGCGAGTCAACGCCACAACTTCCCCAACCCCAAGGTCATCGGCCCCACTTTTCCAGCTGAGGCTCCAGTCACGCCAGCGGACCCCTGTCCTTGCGGGCGCTCCCGATTGGCCGCCAGCTCCTCCAGCGACATCACCAATTCCCTCCACCTGGCTCCCTCAACACCAACGCGACCAAATGCGCGCGACAGCATCGCAAGGCAACAACGCCAACCTCAACTGACTCCCAATTCCAACCCACAACCGCAATGCGATAGCCTCCCCGCCTCTCTCCACACCAAACCTTCCGTCTCCGTCTCCCACCGGAACCGCCCGCCCCCCTCAAAATGGCAGACGACATCACCCCCCTCGCCTCCCTCTCCCTAACCCACGTCTACTACGTACGTCCCCTCCCTTTCCCTTTCCCTCCCCTTTCCCCTTTCCCACCAAAATAACCCCTTCCCACCAAAACTAACCACCTTAAACAGAACCCCTCCGACCCCCTCTCCCTCCTCTCCGCCTACCTCGCCCTCCTCCCTCAAGCCCTCATAATAGTCTACACCACCCTCCTCCTCTCCACCCGCGAAGCCGAAGTCGCCCTGACCTTCGCCGGCCAACTCGTCTGCGAAGCCCTCAACTTCGCCCTCAAGCGCCTCATCAAGGAAGAGCGGCCCCGTCACATCCTCGACAGCGCCACCAAGGGCTACGGCATGCCGAGCTCGCACGCGCAGTTCGTCGCCTTCTGGGCCGTCACCGTGGGCTTGTTCCTGCTAGTGCGGCACCGCCCCGGAGAGAGGCGGGCGACGAGGGAGAAGGGCGGGATTGAAGGGTGGATGCATGGGGAGTGGGGGGTGCTGGAGCGGGCGGCGGTGAGCGGGTGCGCGTTGGGGCTGGCGGGGGCGGTGGCGTGGAGTCGGATTTACTTGGGGTATCATACGGAGAAGCAGGTGGTGGTGGGGTGGGTTGCGGGCGTGGTGATTGCGATTGTGTGGTATGTGGTTACGACGGTGGTGAGGGAGTTTGGGCTGCTGGAGTGGGCGTTGGAGCTGCCGGTGGCGAGGTGGTTCCGGTTGAGGGACTTGGTTGTGGAGGAGGACTTGTGCCAGGCTGGGTGGGAGAAGTGGGAGGGACGGAGGGAGGCGGCGAAGCGGAAGAAGACGACGTGAGGGTTGACTTGTAAGGAGTTTGGGGCTCTGGTATTTTCACAAGGTAGTCTAGCGATCTGCGGAGGATATACCCAAATTGAGGTGTATAGCAACCAAAATGTAAATACCAAGTTGTGATCACTGCACCGTCCACATCATTCGGCGAAATAAAGTTATTTGGAATCATTTATTTCTAGCCACTTAGACCGCCAATGCAAGCCGACTTCTCAAGCCTCTCGCACAGAACAGCCACCGTAGCAGATAGTAGACAGATAATAGATAGATATCCAGTCCAGTTCCCCATCCACCCACCCAAGTCTCTTGGACATTGAGCTCTGTCACCTTTTGCCTCCCCATCCCCGTGATATAACAACCAAGAGTAACAGGCACGCGAGACAGAACACAAACAATGGGGATGTGAAAAACTCCTCGGTAAATGCTCACTGGGCAGTCAGAGTGCTTGCTCAATGAGTATGTTTCGCCCTCGGACGCCGTCATGATGATGCAAAGGGAGAGAGAATCAGTCGCGCCCCTCAGGGGAACACCAGCTCAATGGAAGGAGTGACGATAAAGAGATGAAGAGATGATGGGAAACAAAAAAAAGAAACAACAAAAGTCGCTATACCCTGATCCTGGGGGTAGGTAAAGCTGACAATAAGCCGCCCTCTCGCCAACGCCTTGCCTGCCTCGCTGAACCGGAAGAAAATGATTATAGGGCCCATGGGAATGTACAGCTTGCCGCCCTCATCCCCTGTTGTGGTACAGGCCGGGTACCGGTAGTATATGTGTGGCCTTTCTTTCTATGCCCGCTCCATGCCCAACACCTGAAAATGCTTTTGATCAACGAGCGCAATGTATCGGAGTCGTCGTCCGAGCTGGGGTATTTAGATCCAGTCAGACTTGGCGCCAGCGGCCTTTGGTGGTGGCGTGGTGCTGCCGCTGGGCTTTGATGTTGCGCTGTTGGTGAGCATGGTGAAGCCGACGCCCTTGGGAGACGCGAGCCTCGTCTTCGTCGGGCTTCGTGGGTCGTAGACCTTCGGCCTGAGGGTGATCTCTCCCTTTTCGTCCTCATAGTCGGACTCGTAGTCGCTCTCGTCATCAGTCTCAATCTGGATAGGAGCTCCCCCAGCAGGGACAGGCGGCAAGGTCTTCATCCTCGGGCTCCGTCTCGGGGCCGCATCCTCGACCAGGGTATCATCATCCTTCTCCGCGGTGGAGTCCCTAATAGGGGAAACCAGCGCTGTCGGACGGCCGCTTCGTGGCGAACCCTCACCCTGCGCCCGGAGCTTCGGGCAGTCCAAGTGATAGACCTTGGTGTCGGCAACCTCAGTGTTCTTGACAACAACCGGTGGCATGTCGTTCACATTGGAGAAACGCAAGCCGATCTGGACGGTGGCCGTCGAAACTAGGGAGGAATCTCGTCGGTGTCGTCCGCTGGTAAGCGCCTTCATCGATGGAGGGGGCTTGAGGTTCGCAATATTTGAGTTTGGCGAGTATGTTGTAGCGGGTAGGAGTGCTACTGAGGATTTTGTGCTCAGAGCGAATGACTTGGCGCTCGGGGCGTATGATTTGGTTCGGTCGCTGCCGGGGAATAGGGAGTATGACTTTTTCCTCATGTGACCGAATGCGGAAGACATCGAGAACTTCGCCGGCTCTGGTGCCCTAGGCATGCCGTTCATGGGATATACGGAGTGCGATCGGAGAGGGTTCGGAACCGGTTCGTCCCATATCTCCTCCTCCTTCTCGTTGCTGATTAGGCTTGCATCGCTGTTCATGCGTCGAAGACCCTTCGGACCTCGAACATGGTCCAACATGTGACCGTCGAAGTCATCGTCCTCTGCGCGCCTGATCTTGTACTTCAATCTCCGTTTCTCGTACTCGCCCACCTTGTCTCGAGGGCCGATGGTTGACAGGGTGTTGGACTTCAGGAAGAGGTACAGCCCACCCGTCATGAGACCGGAAACGTTGGCAACCACAGAAGCAACCATCGCGAGGTTGAGAGCATTTCCTCCTCTCCCTTCTGGTTCCACAAATACCATCGCGTAGAAGAACGGAATCATGAAGCCCTAGCAACTGTTAGCAGAGAACCCCAATGAGTCAAGTTCTGCAATCTTACGTTGGATAGAATGGCAAGTGCCATATAATAGACCATCCTGGAGGCCGACACTCTCGCCGTCACCTCAACTTTGATGCTCCGCGTCAACTTCATGAAGACGATTCCAACACAGATCATCAGGGTCGAAGTAATTCCGACCAGCAACGCGAAGCAGCCCTTCACGTAGTGCGCAACAAACCAAAAGAGGGATAGCAAGCAAAAGTTGTCCGAGCGGTCAAAGTTGGCCACCAGGAAGTTAATGAGGCACAGAATGCCAATCACGGTCAAGCAGATGGTAACATCCCACTTTGCTCTGGGCGCGAAGGGTTGGTCTCTTTTGCGAAGTGCTCGGGCTGCCATCTCGATGCCGAACACCAGTTGCGTGTAGGGTGCGAGGAACACAGCTGCGAGTCGTTAGCTTCTCCTCAATGCCAAGTCTCGCTGTCCCATCCCACTCACCTGGCAGCATCAGTTGTGCTAGCGTGGTGCAGCCTGTGCCCCAAAGTTGTTCGAGGCCGGTGGATTGGGCCACGGCAAAGGTGATGCTCTGTACTACGATGCAGAACGAGAGCACCAGCGGGTAAACTTCAGCTTCGGGCACGAAGGTGAAGCCATGTTGTCTGTGAAGGTTGTGAGCAGCCGCACGCCGGATACCCGCCTCGCGAGAACCGTCCCGTCCAGAATTCCCGTACCTGAATCGAAAATTCTTATCATTCCGCTTCTTCCTGTAGTATGAGTCGAATAGGATGCCAACGGCCGTGGCGAAAGCGGCTATCGTGTTGAAGACGGCCAAGATGATGGTCGACGTTCTGATGGACTTCGCCGCCGCAAACACGAACCTATTCTGCTGCTGGTTGAACTGATTGAACGTCTGGTTGGTAGACGACTGGAACAACCCATTCCCGGACACATTGATGTTTCTCGATTGACCAAAGCTCGTCATGTCGCCCCGCGACTCCAGCCACCCCGCGCCGGCACCCGATGTGAAGAATGGCGACATTGGGCTGATCGTAGGATAACGGCGAGGTTGGCGATGGGGATGAGCCGTGCGGTGCCCTCGGTCCCGGCTTTCGTCAAGTCATCTAATCACGTCGTCGTCGATTCCCTCGTGTATCGTTCGTTCGGCCGATGTGTGGAACGGATGAAAGTGAGGGAGGGAGCGTAGGCGATGGGAGGAAAAGGCATGAGTGTAATGGCAAAGCCCGGGCGTGGTGGCAGGGTGGAAGGGGGGTCTGGTCTGCTCCGGGGTGCTTGGGGAGCAGGGGGTATCACACCTCGAGCTCAACCACGGACCAGACGAAACAGTCAGTCCCTGACCCATCCAGCACTCGCTGAGAGGGCCCAAGACTGGGAATAGAAACAGGGACCAGGGCGGGTGGGTGAATTGGCGAATCCACTGAGCGGGGCCAGAGACGGGTGGGCTCGCGGACACGGCGAACGGTGGGGACGCTTCGAGAAGACGCTCTGGGCGTGATGCATGAAAAAGCAGACGAGAGCACACGATGCTGAGCTCCTGGTCGGCGCGATAGCAGCAGACAGACAATGGACGACAATGACTGGGATGGGTGCCCCGCGCGGGTTGGTTAGAGCCGGCCAGGGATCAAGGCTGGACGCGGCGTCCCCTGCAGGTCTCTGATCACTCGCGTTGGGTGGGCTCGAGCAGACCAAGAGATCTTGGCTACGACGAGGCGGCCTGGGCCTGGAGATGGGGTCGAGGCCATGGCCCGCTGGTGGCGGCGCTGGCCGCAGACGGGAGTGAGGAGCGGGAGGCCGCAAGGCCCACGACGGCCAGCAGCCCACCACATCCCAACTGGGGACCTCAGCTGGGGTGCATGAGATGGCGAAAAAAGGACGCGGTCAGTGCTTGACCTGCGAGGAACCGCTGCTGGGGTATTGTGATGGAAAGGCATTGATCCGGCACTCGTGTCGGGGACCCAAGGCCCAAGCAACAGCAGGATCCAACTGCGCGCACGCAAAAAGCTGTGCGAAAAAGAGGGGAAGCTGCGAAAGCATTGTTGCGGCGTGGGGTTGAGGCAAGCTTGCGACAAGCCCAGGTTTCGTCGTGGCCAGGGGCCGCCTTGTGGCTTGAGCTCCTCGAGCCCCATCCGGGGTTTATCGCCCAAAGAGGGAAGGCGCCTTGGCTCCCAGGGGTTGCCAGGGGTGGCCTGAGCCGATCAAACGCCAAAGTCAACCTCCGCCAAGACCTCACACAACACCTGGGGGAGCACACCGGCAAAATCGCCCTCGAATCGAGCGTGGTGCCGCGCAAACTCATCGCCATTCGTCGCTCGCCTGCAGCTGTGTGCTTGATGATCTTTGCCATCCAACAGCCTGTTGTTCTGGAAATATCCGCGCTGCCTCCAGCGGTGCTCAGGGCGCCGTTCCATGTCCAGAGTCGCCGCGCATCTTGATGATCGATCGACTGTGTGCTCTTTCTTTAGCACTCTCCTTGTCAGACATCAAAACCCCAGAAGAGATGCGCCTGCGATTCTTTGATGCCAGTTCGCGGCGACGGCCTGCTCGGGAGCTGGCTGCATGTGGGTGTCGACGGCGGCCTCGACTCTGGCCGGCCCAGCCCAACGTTGTACCACTAGCGGCCACTAGCGGGGCCAAACAATCGTGTGGTCAAGCGAATGAACGGCCGTCCAAGGGAAACAAAGACGTCTGGACGGGCTCGTTTCGGATTGCAGTTGGATGGGTGAATATCCCTCCGCCAGCCCGACCCAACAGTGATGCAAGAAGCTCGGTGGGTTCATCCCTACCAGACGACGACTGTGCTCGCTTGATACAAGGCATGTATCAGATTCCGGAAATCCCTTTACCCATGTGTTGCTACGATGAATGGTCCAGACACCGCTCTGTCCCATTGGCAACCCGACATTTTCAGCAAGGCGATTGCCGATCGTGCTGACGGGAGGGCATCCCCCATATTTCCTGATAAAGATGCAGGCATCACGGGGGAGATCTCGACTGAACACGCTGGCCCGGGTATGCCACGGAGTTAGTCGCCAGTCCCGTTGACACGACGAGTTAGCATCGAACTGAGTCCTTGTTGCGACCCTCCGTTGTCGTTGTCTCCACGGGCAGTTCGAGTCGGGAGTTTTGTGAACAAGCATATCGGAACCATCCAATTCCGCTGTGTCGGCAGGCACTGCTACTCTGCAACTTTCCGAGGCGGCTGGCTGTTTCTATGCCGCTCAGCCCATAACGCCCGCAGTCCCCACACCCTCCCAGGACTTGGCTCTTCTCGAGGCGGCGCCACACGACAGGCTCGCCACCTTTCCGCGGCCTGCAATATCCACAGGGCATGGAAAGACATAGCACCGAAATGAATAAGGGCTCCCCGAGCGGGGGGGCGCACGGGGACACCAGCGAGAGCACGTTATCAGCGCCAACCCCCATCAACCCCCAGAAAGATCACCTCCTATCATAACTTCTGCGCCGCTAGTTCGCAGATTTCCCTCTGCTGAAACTCTCTTCTGGCCAGGGCAAGTACAGATGGCACTTCTGCGAATCGCTGTTCGTCCCCCCTTTGCGCGCAAACTTGGCGGGTTATCACGCATTGCGGGTTGCTTTGAGTTCCCTGCATCTTGCGCTGGAGACCTGGTCAAGCGCACCGGTGCTCGGACCGGTATGCCTGGCTTCGCCTGGTCTCGTGGCAAGTGATTGTCGAAAACCGCATGACTTGACCTCGTGGCTGAGGGTAATCATCTCTACTAGCGAGGGGATCCAAAAGCAAAGTCAGGCGGCTGAGTGGGCGGCGCACCTTTCGATGCCTGGTGGCGGCATTTTGCCAAACCATGCGATGAGAAATCTCTGCCGTATCTCACGTAGATTAGCTCGCCACCATTCTGGACTGATGTCTTTGGCCACCTGTCATGCGCATCGCATGCTGTGATGCTGCTGCAAACTCCAATGTAGACAGCGCAGGATCCGTGATGGACGCCCACGAAGAACGAGGTTGTGAGCGCAAGTTGCCGTCGCTCTCAGACACCCTCTCCCGCCCATGCTCGAGCAGGAGATCTCTGCTTGACGGACTTGACCGATCCTGGCTCCGGAAATGACTTCCTGAACATCTGAGGCTCATGATCTACTTGTCCACCCATCGATGCGCGCGTGTCTTCAATATCATGTGTCGTGAGAGTCATAATATAATGGCTTCGTGCTATGTATGCCCTTGGGCCCAGGCCCGTGGTTACGGGCAGTCGAATAAATGATAGTTTCTCCAAGCTATCCAACCCTTAATTACGTGCCGCGCTCCATTTTTGCAAGGAAATCCAATATCGACCACTCTCATATCGCCTCGATACACTTCACCAACCGGTAACCCCATCGAACCACCTACGTCAACTTCTTGCGCTCCAAAAACACAGATCTGACCTTGAACGCGTCAAGGATGTCGGTCGAAGCGATGTAGATGGCGTAGAACGGGATGAACACCCAGAGCATGTTGAAGAACACCAGATACACCCAGAGGTACATAAAGTTGCTGCTGTCGAGGTTGATGTTTCCAGTGAGCCACTCCGGACAGAAGGTCATGAAGCCTGGTTCCGGTCAGTGGAGGCGACGTTGAGGCCAGACGAGGATACATACCACCATAGAGCTCGGCCGTAGCAAGCATGATCATGAGAACGTTGGCGCGAGGGTTCTTCTTCGCGATGTCGTAGCATACGAGGCACGCCATAGGGCCGACGACGAAGACGGTTAAAAGCTCGAGGCTGACGACGCCCTAGTGTTTGTTAGCGAGCTGTCCACGGGCTGTATTTCCCACATCGCGATGCGAGCAGCCACCTCCTCCGCTATTCCCAGCGCGCATCTCGCTTCACACTTCACACAGCCAACAATATACCCAATCGCCAACACCAGCAGCCAGTCCACCACCCTCTACCTCCCTTTCACCCCTTAACCCCAACCCAACCCAACCCCCCAACAAAAGGAAAGAAACCCCCAAACTCACCAAATCAACACCCCCCACCTCCTATCCGCCCTAGCATACACCATCCATAACCTCGCAAACGGATTCTCCCCTCCCGCCTGGGCCCCATGAACCACGCCCTTCGCGCCCAAATAATTCTCCGGATCCGGATAATGCGCGCTGCCCGCGTCCGCAACCGAGAAGAAGCAGTGATACAAGAAGCTCCCCTCCAGCACGAAGTGGATGAGCGCGTCGAAGGCGTGCCAGATGAAGAGGGCGCGAAGGGGGCCGGGGGTATTTGAGGCGAGGGTTGCGCGGGAGAGGGTGTCTGGGGGTGTTATGTTAGTTGTTGGATTGGGTCATTGGCGATGGTGGATGAGAGCACGTACAGGCTGCGCCGAGGATGACGACCACTGCGGTGAGTGAGACCAGCGTGGTCGCGTCGAACAGGTCTGGGGGGAGAGTCGACATCTTGTTGGTTTTATGGCGTCAAAATAGTCCTCTTCAATTTAGATGTCGTTTTTTGACACTCTCGGCGGAATTGATCAAAAAAGATGAGGCTGGGCGGAAGTGGAAATGAGGTGAGGGGAAACAACCATTGGCGATCGTGTTGGTCGTCGGCGTGGTGACACGAGAACCGCTCTCTCCAAAAAGGGGTCCGTGCACACAGTGTCTGGCTGGTACAAGTTGGCACACTTCCCATTCCTCCCCCATATGTAAGATCAATTGCAGAGAGTTTTGCGAGCACATATTTCACGTTCGAGCAGGCATCAAGATCATTAGAGAGTAAGTTGGTGAAAAGCCGGTGTTGATTCCATTGCCAGTGCAAGTCCAGGGTATGTGTAAAAGTACAGTCCTCCCATTATGCGTCAGGGCCGAAGCCCGTCAGCCAAACTCCGTCCGTCTCCTCCCAGAAAGCAATCCCTTCCATGACTCCAGATGTACGTCCCATGTTGCTACAACAGCCCGTGGCAGCAGAGGTGCTCAAAGCTCGATCGTGTCTGGTGTCGAAAGTGGGAAGAGCGAAGCTGATTTAGTGGGTAGCAGCCTGCTTGTTGGCCTCGGCCGAGGCATCGGACTTGGTCTCCTTTGTCTTGTCGGAGATGGCGTTGCCAGCAGCCTGGACACTGTAGGATGGGTCAGTATAAGATGGTCACGACAGGAGAGGAGGTGAGCTTACCGATCGCCGATGCTCTGGTTGTTGTCCTTAGCAACGTTCTTGTTGGCCTCCTTGGAAGCCTCGTGGCCAGTGCCAGCGATCTTGTCGGAGACGTAGTTACCGGCGTTCTTGAGGGTATCCATTTTGGTTGATTGGGTTGGTTGGTTGGTTTGTGTGTGTGAAGTGATCTTGATTGATTGAAGTGTGAGTGTGTGATGAGGGAGAAAGAAAAGCAGCTCTGGGCGGAGGGAGATCGAGATTATATATCTGATCAAGAGGAGTTGCGGCCCCAGGCATCCTCTCCCTGTTTGCAGCAAACAGTGGCAGTTGGGATGGTGAGTGGAAACATGTGAACGTGTAACTACGTCATGGCCGATTCGATCCGAACTTCCAAACAGCAGGAAGCCCCCACGATATGACGGCACAAGGCGCCGGAGGGCAAGTGCACCATCGGCATGGCATCAAAGGGAGGCCACCTGCTTGCCTTCGTTTGCTGTCCGCAGAGCTTGCCCCGCATCCAAAGGTTTCATGACGTCAGGCGGTGGCTTATGACAAGGGACCTTTTGCGGGCTCCCGCAAAGGGAAAGTGCGGCTCAAACGGGCTCTCCACAAGCATGCCTCATGGCGCGCAAACGACACGCAACCCCCTTGCAGAAGACTGTGCACAGCTGCGCAAACCGGCCCGGAGTAAGCAGCTTGCAAGCGCTCTACTCTACCTTAGCTCCATGGAAGCCGCGCCGGGTTGATGCTTCTGGAACCCGGACATCGGAGGTTCCAATGCAACCCTGTGGCTGACCGAAAGTCCGTTGCCCTCTGTTTTAGGCCTGTTCCAGACTCTTGAAGCTGGCATAATTTGCCAGCTCCATTTGGTCACAAAAAGACTTGCTGCGAGCTCGTTTGCAGCACCTTCCTCGACTGTTGTGGTTGAAGCGACGTCAGACGTCCACCTGGATGGGGAAAGGTCTCCCGACACCCCGGCTCCAAGGCCCCCTGTCGGTGACGCAAAGTGGGGCATTCGCAAGCCACGAGCAATATCATTGGGCAGGACAGAACTGCCTGCATGCAAAATGACGACATCATTTCTGGGGAAGCAACCATTTCATGCCAGGGGCGCCTACGCCGACTCAAGCCATCTTCCGAGAGGCAGTTCAACGCGCTCGAGATGGAAGATCCCGCTGCGGCAAAGAAACAAATTGAATTCCACAGCTTGTAACTGCGTGATGTGTTTCAGACTGCCTGCCGCTGCACAATGATGCAAATTGGCCGTGGCGGTGGTGGCTGTTTGCGGCACACGATCTCGATGGGAGCAACTTGCGCACACACGGAGGCGAGTGGAGGCGAGTCAGTCGTAATGAATTCGTTACTTCTCAATTCGGCGATGGGTTGCAGTCCGTCTTAGTCTTTGGCGCTAGCAGAGGATTACCCCTCCCGGAGCTTCTCGTCCGTCCGGTAGTGCAAACAATCACGCTACCGCCGGTGGTAGCTGGAAGCGTCGGGAGCTCAGCACGTGCTCTCCTTCGGACAGACGCAGGCGCGCGTCTTGGTCCCGTCGGTGAGCAATGCAAAAAGAGACTGGAGGTGGCTCCCATTTGCAACCACCCGCTCCTCCTCTCGCCCCACTGCCCTAGACCGACGCCGCCGATACCGCCAGAGCCCACTCTGCACTTCATCGATTGGTTGTTTGCTTACCACGTCCGGGCAGAGTAACGGACTCCTGACCAGGAAGCTGTGTTGTTGTTTCACAGCCCCTTTTTTACCATCACGAGGTCCCGGGTCCTACGGACTTCCGTCTCGACCGACCATTGTCCCCATTGCGTAGCGTCCTGGAGGAACCCCAAATTTCAGGGAAGAGGTGCCCTTTCTCGGACCATCACATTGCAAGAGAAATGGAGATCTCCAACTTCCCCATATCTACTCCTGCGTCCTTCTTCCACTTGGTGGATGTGTTGCCCTTCCTCAAATTTCTGGATCAGGCCCATCATTTCCCCCCTCTCAACAAGGTACGAGAAATGAGGACGACCGGAGAAAACCCAGTGACCATAGTGGCTTACCTTGCTGTGTGACCACCCGTCACATGTACTGCCGACAACATGGGAGCTGTTGTCAAACGACACGCCACTCCTAACATCACCTTTCTCGAGTGTGTTTGGATGATACAGAAACATGGTGCAATTTCTTCGGTATATGATACATCTGCGAGCCTAGCTACGAAGCTGCCATCTAGGTGTCCGGAAATCCGAGTGGAGACGGCGACCTTGTGAACCGAAAAGAGAAACAAAAAGACGTGTCAAGCTCTCGTCCATTTCACTACCTGATCTCAGACTCCAACAGTCTCTCGCAGTCGCCGGATGGTCGCTCTCACGGAGGAAGCAGTCGGGGTGCTGGCCAAAACTATCAGCTTTGGCATGCCTTGGGAATGGGAGACTGAGGGTTGAGGGCTTGACCGACCTCAGAAGATACGCTCCGCCAGCCATTGTCTTGTTGCAGCGTCGGCAATTCCAGATTCCAACAGAGACTCGCTTGACAGTCTTCTTGCCGCAAAAGGTGCTGCAGTGTCCGCAAAGGTTGGCATCTGGACGGGTGCTGCTCGGGTGTGTCAAGGGAGACTGACCAGAGGTAACGGGCATGCTGGGGAGTCTCGAGACGCTTCATCTGCTTCCGGAGAGACGAGCCATATCTAGTGAGTGGTATGTTAGTGGCGGTACAAGATACAGGGCCAGACATCCGGAGAGAGAGGGTAACGTGCCTGACGCCGTATTTGCCGGCGACCCCGACCTCTGCAGCCGGAAGTCAATCATCGAGTCGACCATGTCTCTGGGGCAAGATCACTCGCACTTACTGTTTGTCCGCTTCGCCATCGTGTCGGTAGGGTGGTTGATTGCTTCCGGTGTCTCTGTGTCTTTTTCTGGCCTTCTGTGTTCGACGCTCAAGTTTGCAAGACGAATTTGGTGGGAAAAACTCGTGAATCAGCCCACGAGGAAAATTCAAGGTGGCTCTGGATAGGGGGAAGGAGCGACTTCCAAATCCACACACGCCCTCGACAGGCAGTTGCCGTCAGTACCCTTGTGGTCAGGTGGGATCATAGCTCTTTCCACCCGAGGAGCGAAGATTCCGAAGCATCCCTCGAATCTCATCCATCCACTTTCAAACCTCAAGGTGGCATATCGAAATAGAGATGCATGGATGCGACGATGGCGGAAGCTGTAAACTCGCACAGAACGATCCCCCAAGCAAGCCCAGCTATTAGGTTGAAGTGGTCGTGGAAACACAGGCCTACAGCCAAAATTCTCTTTCATTTTCAACGGAGCCACCGCCGCAACGTCGCCTCACCCTCATCTTGATGTCTATCTGTTCATCGACGCCATGCGCGTGTTTCTATTCCCGATCCCAATCTACCCGATCCAGGCTCGGATTGAACTTTGTGTTCCCATGAATCCGCAATTGATGCTGCCTTATCTCTGCGCAACGCTGCCACAACCTGTCGTTGATAGGATTCCGAGCGTCGCAATGGCTTTGGCCTGTTCGGGTTGACATCCCAAGAGTGATGGATCCGCCACCTGCTCAAGGGCTTCGGGTCTTAGTGAGCTCGGGCACCAACCCCAAAAGAGGGCTCGCTTCAACAACACATCATTGCACTGCATCCGCTGTCATTCGATCAGTTGAGTGCGGGTTTGGCGCTCCCCACGCCGAAGCCCTGATAATTTGCTGGGTCGTGATGGACCGGAGGCTCAAACGTGGCGACCGTGATTGGGGAGTGACTCCTGATTCGCCCGAACTGCTCACGCATGCCTTAGTCTCACGGGAACAATCGACCCCGGTTGACGCTATCTGCTCTTCTATTTTGTTTTCTGCCAAGGGATTGGATTGGCAAGATAGGGATCATGAAGCTGATGAAATGTGGATAAGCAGTGACTGTGTTGATCAACTCAGCTCAGCTGGCGTTCGCAAGGGGCATCGTAACTTGGGTCCATAGAAGCTGACACAAAAAACGGCCACAAATTGACTAGGCCTCAGGCTGGCAAGACGCGACCTTGGAAGCACATCAACAGAGTGTGGTGCGGAGTCTTCCGCGTCGTTTTCGAGCCAGCTGAGCGACATCTGCAATAAGAGGACAGTGTTCGCAGGAGGGGGCGTAGGAGTCATCTGTAGTTTTACGGTCCCGCCGAATGCTGAGATCCAGTTCAATACTCTGATTATTAGTTGAGTTCTCGTATCGCCATTTTGTGGTCCAAATAAGAAAGAAAGATACGGCCCGAGCGGTTTCGGGAAGCGGGATGACGAGCTCGAGGTGGAGTGGAGAACCAACTTTGACATTGCTCCCGGGTGCCCGACAAGTTTTGCTGGAGCCACGCCGTAAGCCCCCCAAATTGAGGTTCGTAGAGAGAAAGAGGCAGAATTGCCGTCTATCGCATAGGCTGAACCATGGCTGAACTGCATTGTCGTGAACTGCGTCTCTGGCGGCTGACGAGATCCTCAGGTGCCGAGGCCATGGATCGTGGATCAAGTGAAGAACGGGTGCGGCACGTGCGCAACGCCACCAAGCCAGGGAAAGGGCCCCCAGGGTTCGAGGGAGTTCACCGCCCATCTGCAGGGTTGTTGTGCTGGGCAAAGCAGACAGAACTCACGAGTCTGGTATCGACCTGAAACAGAACATGTAGACAAGAAAGTGATCGAGGAAACAATTGCCATTTATTTGCAACATGAATTCGCAAACTCGACCGCTAGATTCTAGAACATACGCTCAAGGCGTTTGGGGCTTGGGCGGCCATGCTCGCTGACTTGTGCCCCACCATTGCGCCCAGCCAACAAGCCAAGCAACGACGCAGTGCCTGCGTCACCCCTCTCTCCCAAAGCCTGGAGATCCGATAGGCCATCCATCGAACCTTCTACAAGCTTGTGCAGACCACACCACACACCACCATCGCCAAGGCATTTTACGCCTTTGTGTTCGCCCTGCAGCCTGCCCCCATTCCTCTCTACATCCTCACTCTGCAATTGCAACTAGATTCACCAGCCTCTCAATTCTGCACTTTTCTAGTACGTGCTCCCACGTACGAGAGCCATCTCGAAACAGAACCCGTTCTGCTCCTATTGAACCGTGCCCGAACGGTTGGCGACTCTCGGTTTCCAACGATCAAGCACCACATCACACCACCCGCTACCTGGTCATCTGATCAGCTCAGCGCAGACAACAAGTCGCACGCGGCTTAAATAATACCTTACTTCCTTCTGAAGCCGACGACTCTACTCCCTTTCCTCACTTTTGGAAGACAGTCACCATGGTAAAAGAGACAAAGCTCTACGACCAGCTGAACATCAGCCCCACCGCCACCCAGGACGAGATCAAGAAGGCCTACAGGTAAGCTCACTTCTTTCTTGTCTGTCTAGCCTGCTCCAGGCATCTTCCCCGTCGCCCTCAAATGCCCTCCCCCAGCTTTGGTGGGAGTTTTGGCACCTGGGCTTCTTGCGTTTGCCTCTACCCCTCTATCGCTCGTCATTATCGGCAAGCGCGCATGCTGACCCCTCACTTAGGAAAGCCGCCCTAAAATGGCATCCCGACAAGAACAAGGACAACCCGGATGCGGCAGAGCGGTTCAAGGAATGCTCACAGGCCTACGAAATTCTCTCCGATCCCGAAAAGCGCAAGACCTATGACCAATTCGGACTCGAGTTTATCCTGCGCGGCGGCAATGTACCCCCTCCCGATGCCGGCGCCGGTGGGAATCCCTTCGCTGGCGCTGGCGCCGCCGGTGGTATGCCCGAGGGATTTGCGAGCTTCTTCAACGCCGGCGCACCCAACACAGGTGGCACTCGGTTCTCGTATGGCTTCAACTTCAGTGATCCGAACGACCTGTTCCGGAATACCTTCCGTGAGGGCGGCCTCGGTGGCGATCCCTTCGAGGATATACTATTTGGTGCCTCAAGGGGCACCCCAGGAAGCGGCTCGCGTAGGATGCGCGGCTCGTTTGGTGAAAGCGCAAGGAGCCAGCGCCAGGCGACACCAGAGGTTACGACAGTTGAGCGCCCCCTCGCTGTCTCGCTCGAGGACCTGTTCAACGGCGTCACGAAGAAGATGAAGATCAAGCGCAAGATGTTCGACGATTCCGGCAAGCGGATGACTACGGATACGGTTCTGGAGGTCCCGATCAAGCCTGGTCTGAAGAAGGGCAGCAGGATCCGGTTCAAGGGCGTTGGAGACCAGGAGGAGGGCGGCCAGCAAGATCTGGCCTTCATCGTTGAAGAGGTAGGTTTTCCAAATCCTCAGATCATCGATAGTTGATGCTAACATTGATCACAGAAACCACATCCACTGTTCGTCCGAGAGGGCGATGACCTAGTCCACACCGTCGATCTCGAGCTCAAGGAAGCCCTCACCGGATGGAAGCGAACGATCACGACAATCGATGGGAAGAACCTGCCCATCGAGAAGGCTGGCCCGACACAACCCGGAAGCTCCGATTCGTACCCTGGCCTCGGCATGCCAATCTCCAAGAAGCCCGGACAGCGCGGCAACTTCATCGTCAAATACAACGTCAAGTTCCCGACTTCCTTGACGGCACAGCAGAAGCAGAAGCTGCGCGAAATTCTGTAAACGCGCCCCGGCCGGTTTGCGAAAGGACGAGTGGTTGGGGGCTGTTTGGGAAGCGGCAACAGACCCACGCACGAACTCAGTACATATCTACGACATTTGCGGCGTTTCAGGAGTTTCTATTCCGACGGTTTTGATAGCCAGACCTTACGAGGAAGGAAGGCTGGCCACGGGTGTTGGTGAGGCTAGCATTGGCTTGTAATCTCCCCAGAGAGGGCTTGACGAAATTGGCACGACGTTATGGTAACCAGTCTAGAAAAATATACTCTTTAACTGGTGGATTCTTCTATAGTTGATTGGTGTTTGAACGCACGTCTATGGCGGGCATAAGGGCTTTACTTCAAGTCTCGTTTCCCTCGAGTAGGATGTCAAAGGCGCAGCTTCAAGTTGTACGTTTCTCTTGTCTGCACCGGCGTGCCGCTCTCCCCGCTCCATGCGAGGAGCTGCATGACGATAATGAGGAAACAAGTTAATTGGGATCGGATAAGGGGCCTGTCCCGCTCCTTGGTATTGTTTCAGTGGATAATCGGCAAACTCGGGCAGCTTCAGTGCTCGCGGGTGTTGAACCCCTCATTCTAAGCGCATGTTGTGATCCCACAAAGCCGCGTTGCCGGACCCCGCGATGAAAACATTGCGCCTCTATCGGTCGAAGAAGTATGTATTGAACCTCCAAAACAACGGAAACAAGGCAAAAAAGTGAACACATCTATTTTTGAACCTTGCTCCTTTCCCCTCTTCAAAGCGAAGCGCTGGGCGGGTTGTCCATGTCCTGGGACGCCTGTCCGCCCCACCGATGACGACATGATCGACAAAGCTCCCCCTCGACCGCAGATAGGCGACCGCGAAAAACAAGGGGAATTATGGACCAAGAGATGCGGAAAGGAGGAAGGACCCTGGAAAACGCGGCGTAAACAAGGAGGGGAGACTCAATTGGGAAGGAATCAAGGGGAGGGAGAAATTGAGAGTTGGGACAGGAGCATGTGAATAAAGCTGTCGGGTCTTCCATCCCATCGAGAATCGACAATTCGGGTCTTTGACTTTGCTGGTGGCTTGCTTTGAACTACTGTTTCCGCGTCGTCATTCCTCGCTCTGCTGCTGCTATATTTCGCCAACGCGCGCTCAATTGCATTGTCGACCAGAATCGCGACTAGATTTTGTAACTCTTCCCTTACCACACCGTTTTCTTCATCTGCCACTACTACCATGACGATCACTAACACCAACCGCCCTCGAGGAGCAAGCATCCCGTACTCCCAAAAGATGCCGTCAAAGGTAACTCTCCCTCCCCCTTCCCCTACCTCGACACTAACCCCCGCTAACCTCGTAGATCACCACCCTCCTCTTCGACTGCGACAACACGCTCGTCCTCTCCGAGACCCTCGCCTTCGAAGGCTGCGCCGACCTCATCAACGAGATCGCCGCCTCCAAAAATGTCTCCCTCCAAGAGCCCTTCACCGGACCGACCCTCATCAACGAGTTCGTCGGCCAAAACTTCCGCGGCATGATGACCTCCCTGCAGAAGCGCTACGGCTTCTCCATGACGGACGAGGAGCTCAACGACTACGTGCGGCGCGAGGAAGACGTCGTCATCGCCAAGATCAAGGAGAAGCTCGTCCCCTGCGAGGGCGTCGATGCCGTCCTGGAGCGGCTCGCTAAGGAAGACCAGTACAAGATGGCCGTGGTCAGCAGCTCGGCGCTGCGCAGAGTCCAGGCGTCGATCGACAAGGTGAACCAGTCGCGGTTCTTCGGCAAGCACGTGTACAGCGCGGCGACATCGCTCCCGACGCCTACGAGCAAGCCGGATCCGGCAATCTACCTGCATGCCATGGAGAAGCTGGGCGTCAAGCCGGGGGAGTGCATTGCCGTTGAGGACAGCAAGAGCGGAAGCCTGAGCGCCAGGCGTGCGGGCATCAGGGTGATCGGGTATGTGGGGCCGTATCCTGAGGATGAGAAGCAGGAGATGGAGAAGGTGTTGAAGGGGGCTGGGGCGGAGATGATCATGGAGGACTGGAAGAATTTCTTCAATCTCCTGGAAGAGTTCAAGGGGCGCGACTATTAGCAGGAGCAGGCGCTTTTACTTGCATTCGATAAGGAGAGGGGCTGGTAGACACAGCATGTGGTGTGAGAGGGAGGGTAGGAAGCCAGATCCCGGAGGAGTACTACGGCATTTGCTTCAGGTAGAGTTAGACGTGCACAGCGGAGGGAATAGAGCAGGACTGTTCTTTGACAGTGTGTTTGTTATTTCCGCCAATCCATAAGCCAGGAGTTGACGCTCTGGAGTGTCGCTCGACTGGGGTTCGCGTTCGGCATGGCAGTCATGATCCGTCCTAGCCTAACGCGGATCGCCGTCTTGGTGAATTCGCCTCGACCGTCCTCCGGCCGTATACCGCCAGCGTCGTCAAACACCCAGCAGTATATCGCCAGCGCGACACCAACGGACAAATCCTTCCCCGTCTCGCAAAGAATAACAACCCTCCTCCCCTCAGCATCCCCCTCCGGCCGAGTAAGATACCCATGAACAAACTCGCAAATTACCGGAAGAGCCTGCCTTAAGTTCCGACTGGCAACCTTGCTCTTCCCCAACCCAACATCCATCCTCAACCCCCCCTTCACCCACGTCTCCGCCTCCGTCGCCTTCGATCCCAACGTGACAACACACGCCCCCTCCTTCACCGCCGCATCATCCACCGCCGAAAGGCCCCCGACAAACAACCCCCCCGCCACCCTCGTCAACTGCCCCGCATCCTCCCCCGCGGCGTCCGTCTCCTCCAGCAAGTCGTGGATCAACCCCGGAAAGTCCCCCTCTGACGTGGACAGCAACTGTTCCTTATGATCCCAAAATATCCGCGCTGTCAGCCCCAACGCCCAATTCTCCGTGTCGTCGCCTGCGCCCTGGATATACCCCCCCTCGCTGATCTCCGCGCCGACTACCCGTCGGGAACTCGTGCAGCAGATCACGGGGTGTGCATCCTCAGAGACTAATTTCACGGAGTCGAGAGAGAGGGTATCCTCGGGGGTGACCCACAGTGGGCGAAGGGGCTTGCGGATGTGCGAGCGCAGGGCGTCGAGGTTGAGGTTGAGGGAGAGGAGGGAGGAGAGGAAGGAGGGGAGGTAGGCGGTGATTTGGCTGCGTTCGGAGGCGGAGACGGTGTTGGGGGGGATGTAGAGGGGGTGAGAGGTAGAGGGGAAGAGGGCGTGGTTGAGGACGGAGCACCAGATGGGGATGGTTTTGCTTAGGGCGTCGGGCATTCCTGGGGAGGTTAGGGGGGGTTTGTTTACTTTTGTGGGCGGACAGGGGGAGGCTTACGTTTTCCTCTTCGGGTTGAGTCGACGATGATGCAGCTGGGATAGGGGTAGTTGGTATTGAAGGGGTGGGAGAGGGAAGGAGATGCATACCCGTCGTTTTTACCTATCAGCTCTAGCAGATGCAAGTTCAGACGCCGTGTGCTGAACTTCCACTGGTTCGTATGCCCGTCGGTGCTCTTGAAGTAGGCGGATGCGGTTTTGAGCGCGGGGTCGATGTACCAGCTTCCGCAGCGCTCGTTGGCTACGAGAGGGAGTTGTAAAGTTTCGGCTACCTCTTGGACAAAACTGGCATCTTGCTGGATGGAGCGCAGGCGGTTTGTGATGGAGAGGTTGGAGCGCTTGAGATCGCCCAGGATCTTGGAGAAGTTGTGGTTTGCTTGCTCTGAGAAAATCACGTCTGCAAGGGTTGTTGGGGGCATTGTGGATGTGTGGGTTTTGCGCAAAGAGAAAAATGAGAGGAAAATGAGAATAAACGAGACAATATGTCCCACCTTTGAGTTTCGTGATCTTCTCTTTCATCAGGTCAGTGAAGCTTTGGTGGTCCGAGGTTCGGGCTCGGCAGCCAACTTTGAAGACTGCCACCTGGCACGAGCGGGTGGCAGCTGTCCCGCCGGACAGGTTCAACCTCTCCTTTCCTCGCCCTGTCGCATGGCCATGTTGCACGAAGAACGTTACGACAACCTACTGCTTGAGCTACCGATTCACTCGATGTTACATGCCACACAAACTGTCAGACGGGCCGACTGTTGGGGGACGTGGCTGACGGGGCGTTGGACGCTGGACATTGGATCTTGGCTCCACCCCTTCTGGAACTGATGCCTTCACAGCCCTACTATCGCAACACGGGGGTGGCGTCGGGCCTACCCGGTGCAGTCATCGTCCTGTGATTTATCGGCACAGGCGAGGTGGTCAGCGAAACATTCTTGCCCTGGTTGTCGAGCCGGCAACGTATGTCTTCGATCTGTGGCTTGGACGTCTTCACTCTTTCCTGAACAGGTACAATTCTTGCTGTTTGAACGCCCACTCTCTAGGACTCTCTTCAAGCGACTTTACCTCACATTGCGCACGCGAGCATCTCTCAGACCAACGAGCCCCCACCATCCCCCCATCCAAAACGGTTGACCGAGCCTCATCCCCATCTGTGCCGTCTCCGTCTAGAATACGACCCCAACCCATCTGGCTCACCCACCTACCGGCGAAGTCACACTCCTTTCGGTCGTAGCCGATCGCCCCTCGCACTCAACATCAAGACTCGCTTTTCAGATTGACAACCTAATTTATGAAGACATCGTCCAATTTACTGGCAATTATCACCAGCATGAGGGCTTGAATCCTGCCGTAGTGGACGGTAGCCAACCAGAGGCCAACCCGACGCCCAGACAAGGCATCCGGCACTTTTACATGCGGAGTGGTATTGACGAGGCTTGCGTGTCTGAGATGATGGCATGACGGTGAAGAGAATGTGAAAGCTGATTGGCTGCGCACTGGAGAAGGGATTCAGGGGCTATGATGTTTTATCTTTTTTTGTTCTGCGGCGTTGTTTGTGATTTCGACCCGGGAATTCCCCTAGGGCCTAACTTCGCGGTACTTACAGTACACCCGAAGGATGAGCCCTGGCCCCTAGGTCGGCAGGGGCAGAGAGCGCACCCGGGATGGATCTCGTCCCATGTCTGTCTCCATATCGGAGGAGATAGCTTGCGCTAGAATGCAAGCTCTCTGGCGAATCTGCTCATGCGTTTGAGAAACCTCTGCCTGTAGATGGGGCGACTGGTGAGGCTTGTGGGTTGTCGGCAAGGCTTCTCCTTCAGTGGGTGTTCCCAATGTTGGTCCGGGTTCGGCGGAAGGTTCCTCAACGTTCTCGTGTTTTGATATCGTGTGTCAGAGGCGGAACCCGGTAAGGTCGATCATAGGCTTCTCCTGGACGGCCTCCGAAGGCGGGAAGCTTGGCTTGCATGTTAGCATTGATGGGATAGGTAAACTTGCCATTGACCCAACAGAAGACGGCCTTTGCCAGCGATGCAAACGCAGGGGATGTCTTTCACGTGAAACTCTCGGTCCTCCATGCCCCGAATGCATGCCCCTGGTCGGGATTGCAGTGGGGAGTGATGCTATTCCCAATACGCGATGCCAACCACAGCAGGGATTTGGGAGGCCAAGGTGGAGGCAGCCGAGGCCGGGGACAGATCAACCCACCTCAACCACAACTTGACGTGTGATCATATGGCGATGGTGTTTTGCAAAGAGAGCCCTGTCGGTATCAGATTTCGAAACCACGGCGCAAGGCATCATGTCAATCCACCTCTTGTGGGTTCGATGTTGCTTGCGGGCCGCGCTCGCTGGCCGCCCTTCGCTCAACGCTCCAACGACAATGGCCCGCTCGAAGCCCATCGCCCATCGCCCATCGCGGCGGCCCCGGGAGGCTGCTTTTTGCACTCTTGGCGACCAGTCGAAGGGCCAGGTCGACCGCAAAAGGCGGCCGGGAGGGATTGAAGCCAAAAGCATGACAGAATGTTGGGTGCACAGCCACCAAGACATGCTCACCGTGCACCTCCCGACAGGGCGACAGCGCGGGGTCGAGAGACAGCACCGGCAGTGCACAGCCTCTTTCGCGGGGTGATTGTCGGGTGGCTGCCCGCAGACTCGGCCATTGAGTCGAGCCGAGCGGGGAGAGATGTTGCTGGAGGCGGGGCATGCGCTAGCCTGCCTGACGCCTAACAGCGCCGCTTGCAACTGAGGAATCAGAACCATCAATGACGCGGGAAGCGCTCTTCACCGCTCTCTTCGAGCTCCACGACGGCTCGAAGAATCATGGAGATGTGTGGCGCAGCAGGAAGTGTTCTGGAAAATCGCAAGACTTCGAAAGATCCCACATCCCGTCAGGGCAGGCCAATCAATTTAACGTTGCAGCTAAACCCCAAGTTGCACTCGGCTCTTGGGCTAGCGTGAAGTGCGGAGACATCTGGATTTGGCCAATCAGTATCGCTGCTTCACCCTCAACCGATCAGAGGTGGATTCTCTCAACCAGCGGGATCTGCAGGAATCTCGCGAGCTCTCTGACATCGAAACGACACATTCACTCTTGGTTCTGCCGCAAAAACCGACACTTGGGCATCAGCAAAGACAATGAGGGCAAGTCTGTCTCGAGAAGCGAGATGGGCGCAATTTGGCCTCGGTGAGGGAGGCTGCAGCCCTTCCGTTTTGAGAAGGATGGTTCGAGTCCAGCCGGCGGCGTAAATATCCCTCCGCCGCGGTTTGGCCCACGACACTGCAAATCCACGCCGTGGGACGCCGAACCACTCGGCAGCTTTTTCCCGGCAGGGGGGTGCCCCCTCGGACGCCAGAATAGCAGTGGCAGCACCATCCCCGGCACGCTATAGGCAGACGGAGATAGGTGCGTTGATTCCTGAATTTAGGGCTGATCCAGGGGCTGCAGAGGGCAGCACTCCTGCTGCCATGAAGCAGCCCACAAGGCAACGCAACCAGCCATTGGGAGCAGAGAAGAGCCATCAGACTCGCTTTGCGCTTCCCGCGATGGCGGATGACTCCCCCTGGGCAGATCGGGTTCGAGCACAGTGCAGCCGGCGCCCAATGAGCCGACCGAAACGACCTCCGCCATAGGGCTGAGATGGAGGGGGTCTGTTTCGAGAAACCTGGTGGATTTCGCGCCGTGTCAGACCCCACGATCTTCGCGTCCATCGAACGCCCTTGTTTTAGCGTTTCTTCGGTATCTGGACGGAACGGGACCATCCCAAGCATCGCCCTGATCATGCGATCCGGCGGCTCAGTGCGAGCGGCGTCCTATCGACAGGGAGAAGCTATCGAGCTTTGCTAGATCCTAAACACGCATTTCGCTCGATCTCGGTCCTATTCAACCCAGCGCCACTCCCGGCGCGGCTTCTGTTGCGCTTCTATGGTGAAAGCGGAGCAGGACGGCAGAAACACGAGGGATCGCGATGCGGATCTTCATGCCAACTATACACAGTACACACGGGCCCACCGCTGGCCTTTTTTCAGTGGCATCATTCCCGAGGTGTGGTCTTGGAGGGTGTGTGTTACCACAGATGCTGGGACGGCTTTGCGATCGTGCTCGCTTGGTCGCTTGGATATAGTGCCCCCCATTTCGAGGTGACCGAGAGCCATGGCGTCGCACCGGTCGTCGCACGGGTGGTGACAAACGATTCGTAACAGTCTTCACGCCGTTGCCCGTGTTTTGCAACCTGAGCTGCGGACAAATGCCGTCCAACTGCTGCTGGCGAGGAGCGTCAAGCGCGGGAGGAGGGTGCGCCACCAGATAGCGAGAACACGCTGTGGCTTGCAAAACGATATCCTTCGAGACACTTGCAGTCTAGCAGCAGCCAGGGCCCGCGCGATCAGCGAGTCGTCCTCTTCATCACGCAGACTGGCGGAAGGTGTCGGCATCGAATGCATCGTGAGGGCAGCCAATCCGAGGGAGCGAGCCTCAGCCAGCCAACATAGCCTTGGTGATACCTCAAGAGGCAACCTCGCATCGTGTGGCACCCCCAGTCCCTGCTGCAAGAGGGAGCTATTACGGATGATGTGACGCATGGTGGTTCAACGACTCGAGGACGCGCAGTGTCCGCGGTACTTGCCGACGTAGCAAAGCGCTCACGAAGCCCATGCAAACATCGCTAGTGACGTTGGTCGTCGTCGACAAGAGCGGTGACGACGATTTCATTTGGCCATGGCGGATGGGTGGGCGAGTGGGTGCGGGGACGAAGTGGGAGGCGATCCGGGGGTGCTTTTGTGGGAGGGGGTGACAATCCAGAACACATGGAAATTTCCATGCCCGTCGATCCCGGCCGGGAAGAGGGACGGGAGGGGTCACCTTGGGCGGTCTCGCTCAGAGCTTCACGCCCCAGGCTAATGAGCTCCCAACCGATGCGCGAGCCGAGCGCACAGATTCAGAGTCCTGACGGCGGTGTCGCGATGGATTTGCTTCACTAGTGAACCGTCACCGAAGGAAGTTCCCTGCCAAGGTGGTGAGGGCGGCAGGGCAGAGAGGGCTCGCTTGGCGTGCCGTGCTTGTGGATACACACACTGATGTGCAGCATCACGAAGAGCATCCCAAAGCGGGCGGCTCGGCGGCCTGCAAAAGCCCCGGGGAGCTGCACCCCCCTACCTAGCCCCCTGTGGCCCCTCAGAGGTCAGCAGTAGCACACACCACCCACCAGCGCAGAATTGCTTAAGTGCAGCGAGCCTCGCCCGCAGCCTCTCCCACACCCTTGCTTTGATCTTTCTCGTCGTCTACGACTACCTTGCTCTGGCGTGCCACAGGGGGTTTTGCGCAAATTTCAGGTTGGGATTTTTCTTCCTCAAGCGCCCAACACATACAACGACAAGAAGCCTTTCCAAACCTCCTCCTCGAGCTCATTGTTCGCGACGTCGGAGTCAGCTCAGCCACGACAACCAGCGCCCCGGCCCTGCCAACAGAAGACCCCTTTTGAGCCGGCGCAAACCACTCGACCAGCCGACTTTCTGGGCACCCACCCACCAGCGCATGGTGCTCCGCATGCTCGGCATTTTCTCGCACTCACCACTGCGCAACCGCCGAGGCCTCTCAATTGGTCGCTCCGATTTGTCCACAGATTCGCGGCCACGCGTGCCATGATACCGGCCGGCGTTTGGAGCTTCAAGGATAATACCAGATCAGACAGCGGATCCGCCCCCATGTCGTCCGAAGGCCGCGCGACGTCGGGATCGCCCCCGACGCCCGTATCCACCAACGGGAGCACCAACGGCGATGCGGCGCAAAAGCCCCGTCGCGCAAGAACAAGCAAGCCAAAAGTCAAGACCGGTTGCAACAACTGCAAGTAGGTCACCGCCATCTTCACAGCGTGGACGAAGAGAAAGGAGCACGGGGAGAGAGCTCAGGACTGATACAGTGCGTTTGCAGGCAGAGGAGAATTAAATGCGACGAGAAGCGACCAGCATGCGCAAATTGCATTCGGTCCAAGAAAATATGCTCAGGCTACCCCCCGCCGCCCCGGAGCGCGAGGCCGTTCGAGGAGATTCGCATCGCTCCCAAACCGCTCGTGGCGGTGAGCGCTCCGCCACCAGGCCGTGAACCCGTTCAACTGCCCCCGAGACGCGTCCAAAAGATCCAGCAACGGCGCATCACCCCTCCGTTGACACCGAGCCCTCCGGCCACCGTCCTCGCGTTGCACAGGCCAACAGCGCTGCCTTTCGACGCACAGGAGGGCTTATATTTTCAGTTATTCCAAGAACAAACGGCGAGCGAACTGTCCGGCTTCTTCGACTCCACATTTTGGGCCCGCTCCGTGCTGCAAGAGTGCCACTCGGAGGCATCCATCCGGCATGCCGTTGTGGCGCTGGGCGCGCTGTATAAGACACTGGAGAAGTCGACCGAGTCGCCGCCTGGGTCGCCGACAGGAGAGCGGGATGCATCCGATTCTGCTTGGGGCCACTGGGAGATGGCCGTGAAGCAGTACTCTCGAGCCTGCCAGGAGCTCATGCTGGCATCACCCGACTCGAGCTCCCACCGAACAAGGTTGATGGCGAGCGTGTTGCTGGCCTGCTTCGACTCATTTATCGGCGATCACAAGCAGGCCATCGTCCAGATCCAAACCGGCCTTGGGCTGCTGGAGCAGCTCCGCACGGAGAGGAGGCGGGCCTTTTTGCCAAAACCGGAGGAACCGGTGGAGGCGGAACTCATCCAAATGTTCACAAGACTAGCAATCCAGGCCAAGTCTTACGATATGGCCTTCCACTTTCCCCAACCTTTTGTGGTACGGCTCACCCAACCAACTGCGCCCCAGGATCCAAGTTCCCCAACTTCGGACAACGGCTCGTCCCCTGTGTCTCTCTACCAGGATCCCATTCCAGAGCATTTTTCGTCTCTGCTTGAGGCTCGTTTCAAGTGGGATGCGCTCGCTGAGCGCATATTCCGCTTTACCGAGACCATGTTTAACCAGACACAAAGCGGAGTCATGGGGATTCTCCCAACCTCGATTCGGCAGCACGGCGCGCGCTTCAAGATGGAAATGGAGGCGTGGTCCGATGCATTTGAGCATATTCTCGCGTCCCGGACAGCACCAGGAGTGAGCAGTCAGGAGAAGGCGTGCATCGCGGTGCTTAAGATGTACCAGATCATGAGCTACATCCTGTTTCTCATGACCTTCAGTGACAGCGAGATGGGCTTCGACAAGTATACCGCCGACTTCAATGTCATCGTTGACCTCGCCCTTGAGGTCGTCGGCGACGAGGAACGTCGCGCTGCGATCAAGCGCTGCCCGGATCCTCGGTTCTGCCACCATCGCGGCCGCCACGACTCCGATGCGCGCTATGGCGGTCTCAACTACGCGGCCCGCCATATCAAGCCCAGCTTCAGCGCCGATCTAGGCATCGTGCCTCCTCTCTTTGTCGTTGCCACCAAGTGCCGTGACCGCACCACCCGCCACAAGGCTATCCAGCTGCTAAAGAGCAGCCCACGCCGCGAGGGCATGTGGGATAGCGAGCTTACAGCCCGTATCGCCATGTGGATTGCCGACATTGAAGAGGAAGACGACACAGAGATCAGCCTCGACGACATGTTCGCCGCCAACGCCCGATCGCCATCTGAAAGCGCCGGCAGCCCCGGCTCCACGACCACTAACGGTTCCAACCCCCGACTTCACGGGTCTTTTGACTTTGGCGACGCCGCGCTTGGTCCCGGCGGTAACGCGAGGGGGTTTTCACGACGAGAAAGCACCTCTTCCAAGGTTTTCGGGGTGCGTTCGCAGCCAAAGAAGGCCGTGATACCTGAAGACAAACGGGTCATGGTCCGCGCCGTGGAGTTTGATCTCCGCGAGCGCTTTGCCGTCGTGCAGCTTGGCTCGCGGGGGCTACCCACGGGGACGCCGGACTTGAAGACGAGGGTCACAAAGATTACCTGGTGATACCACCACTCATTTCCTACATCATGGCGGGGGTCATTTTGCTTTCCTTTCATTTTGTGCTTCTCATATACCCGGACTGCACGGTACAGCACTGCACAGCAGCAACCAGTCGCGAGATGGTTGCTGTATTCTTTTCGATTCTTCTCACCCACCATCGTTTGCAATCGATGGATCGAGGCTTCCTCTGCTGGATGGGGAGAACATAACCACCACCACAACAACAACAACAACAACAACAACATAACGAAATGATGCACGTTTTATGCATGGAAAGAGATGAAAAGACTATCAAAAGCAATGGGGCATGTCCGGCGATGAAATTTGTTTTGCTTTTTTGCGATATTCGATTCGATTTGGTTCAAGTTCTTGGATCCTTTTTTGACAGTGGGTGTTGCGGATGTTTGAAGCAAGCAATGGGGGCTTGGCATGGTAGCGGAACGGACGAAGGATATGATTGGCGCTGGACGTTATGTGTGTTTTGCGTTGCGTTCCTTGAGTTGGAAGAGGTTGATCTGGTATCGATGGAAAGGGGGGAGGGGAAGGGGGTAAAATGATGATGATTCGATTCGGGTGGGGGGATGATGAGGGGAGGATTGGATGTAATAGGGACCAGGTGTCTCTTTGGATGTGTAACGTACGTATTGTATAATATGAAAGATGATATCTCACAAGTTGCCGGGCAGTGAAGCCTCATGTGATGTGTGAAGGGGAGGGGGCTTTGACTTCATAAGGGGTTGCTGAGCTGGTGGGTTAGTGAGACTGAGGTTGAGAGCCGGCGATATCACTTTGGTCGAGATTTCCAGTCCCGTTCAGGGGCCGTGGAACAGGGGGGGCTGATGGAGGTCGGGTGTGGTTACTGAATGCTGAATCGTCAACGACCAAAATGTTGGTGCTTACAAACGGTCAAATGGGAAGGACACCATGAAGTCTCTCCAACATGCAACATAATAGATAACGGATAAATATGTAGGCGTTCTGAGAGCTCCAGCTACTCGAGTTCTGAGATGGGAAGCGGAACGAGTGGCATCTTATCTCCATGTGTTAAGTTACGTTTCTGACTTCGTAAGACTGCAAGTGTTGTCGGTTTTCCGTTTGCTTAGACCGGCCTGGGGAATATCTAGTAGATCTATAGACAGAGAGCGCGCGAGACAGACGATTGACTCTGTTTGCTGGCATGGCCGGTTCTGGAACCTGTTGTCCGTCGTGGGGTATCTATCAACCCGAGACTTCGAGCATCGCCCTTGACACGAAAGAAAGCAGGATCACTGCCATCTCGGAAGCCCAGAAGAAGCCAGACGCTCCTCATACCTTATATCGCCATTTCACGCGAACCTCTGCCCCAGGCAGCCAGACTGCCCGCTCCTTCCCTCAACAAGAACCAGCTAGATAGACCATAACTTCCCTGCTCCATTCCAACAAGAAGCAGAAACCCAATACCCCTCTGGTGTATCGGTTAACATAGCGGATTCTCATTCCGTTGCGCAGGGTTCGACTCCCTGGGGGGGTGGTTTCTTTTTGGCTTTTTTTGTTAGTTGTTTCTATTTGGAGACTTGGAAAGCTGCACTTTTGTTTTGGTACTTGGATTCTACGGTACTACTTGGTGTAAAATTTGTGCTGGCCCCTGCAATTCTTGGTGTTGAGGGTGTTCGTCCGATGACGACGTGGGATCCGCAAAGGATTCGGCTTGTTCCGAGCTGACATCACCCAGGGCACCCAACGCCTAGCCCAGAAGCGCAACGACCGCCATATCCGGCAGGACGGGTTCTCCAAATTAATGTGTAACCATTATTTGTTATATATAGCGAGCTGCAATCCAGGCAAGGCGTAAATGTGGGCGTTGGCCAATTCATCATCCCCGTCCTTCCTGGAACGGAAGCTGCGGCTGGCGCCGTGCATCCCGACGAGGCGGCCCTTCGAAAACTCAATTTTGTTCTCGAAATTCTGCGAAGAAGATGGCAGTTCCACTCTCAACTCGACCGCCCTACGCTCTCTTTGAGACCGCTTCTGTCAGTCAAATCCAAACAAGACGGTCGTTTGACGGGCTGTCCACGGAAGACGCCGTCGTCTTCAACAAAAACCCCACGACCACAAACCCCTGCGCTGCAATCGGGACGCTCCCTGGTGGCTGCAAGAAATCGGATGAAGCGCCCAATCAACTCCCTCGAACACTGCTTGGCGCATGGCCAGCGCCCCACCGCATCTGCATGGCAACTGCGAGAGCCCTGCGGGAATACGGACGACAAGGGGGGCTAGCTGGCTGGCGGAGACATCACATCTGGGGTCGTCCATTCGGGACATGGCAACAAGGGTCGCATCGTCCCAAGCACCGGGTCGGGTCCTACGAACGCCTCGGCGAAAGCTCTGGATATTGAGAGTCGGTGAGCGCGTTGGAAGGATGTGTCAAAAAGAAGGCGCCGGGCCTCTGGTGGCCGGGCGGGCGCGTTCCATTGGAAGTTCGTTCGTTCGTTGTCTGCTTGCTCCTCTGCGAAACCCGCCGATCGAATTCCGACGCCGAAGGGTTTGTTCAGCTGTTGACGGCCTGCCTCTCTTTTATACGCTTTCTTTTCGGTTTATTTCTTCTTTTCTCGTATATCGATGTTTTAATCGGGTCTCCTCATGATGAGACTCACTGCGGCTGCGTTCGCCGGTCTCTTGTCCTTCGCGGCGACGACTGGACGGGCAGATCCGACATGGCCGGCCGCCACTGACGAGATGGAAGAGATCGTTTTCCAGCTCCAGGGATTCAAGGGGCGGCTCTTCAACGACCTGATCAACCCGTGCAATAACGAAGCGGCCGGTCCAGGACGGGTAACGGCATCGGAGTGGCTGCGCTTGGCTTTTCAGTATGCATCTCACTTGCTTATCAGTTGTCACCGTACCTCAGGGGTCCCCGCTGACTGTCTGCAGCGATATGGCCACCGCCAACAGGTTTTCTCAGACGGGGGGTCTTGATGCCTCGGTGCAGTTTGAGCTCAACAACGGCGAGAATACCGGACCTGGCCATGCCACTTCCCTCCAGTTCTTCGCCAACTACCTCAGCAGCCGGTCGAGCATGGCCGATTTGATCGCCGCCGGGGCGTATGCGTCAGTTCGCGCCTGTGGAGGCCCAATCATTCCCCTGAGAATGGGGAGGAGAGATGCCGCATCCGCCAACAATGTCGGCGTACCACAGCCGCAGAACTCGGTTGCTACCTTCCGGCAGCAGTTTGACCGCATGGGGTTCACGGCTGCCGAGATGGTACAAGTAGTCGCCTGCGGCCATACACTGGGTGGTGTACACACTGCCGAGTTTCCACAAATTGTTCCTCCAGGCACCGGTGTCAACGGCCAGGTTGGCCTTGATTCGACTTCCGCTGCCTACGACAACAAGGTCGTCACCGAGTACCTCGACGGCACCACCAAAAGCCCTCTCATTGTCGGGCCGGCTGTCGCCATCAACAGACACTCGGACTTCAAGGTCTTCAACTCGGACGGCAATGCCACCATCAGCGCCATGTCGTCACCTGAGGCCTTCCGCGCCGTTTGCCAGAGGGTGCTCCAGAAGATGATCGATGTTGTTCCAGGCGGTGTTGTTCTGACTGAGCCCATTGCTCCTTACGCAGTTAAGCCGGTCGATATGCAGCTGACCCTCGTGTCTGGGAACAGACTTCTTCTCACAGGCAACGTTCGTGTCAGGACAACAGATCTGCCAGCGAGCAGTATCGACAATGTTGTCTTGACGTGGAAAGACAGAATCGGCGGAAATAGCTGCGGCTCCGCCACTTCATGCTCCACCACCAGCACCCTACAAGGCGTCTCCAACGGGTTTGACGACACTTTCGGCTTCTTTCCCATTTCCGTGTACATTCCCGCATACGAGGGCATCTCTTCCTTCACCTTGAAGGTCAACCTCAAGAGCGGCGACAGCCAGAGCTACGATAACAACGGAAACTTGTACCCAATGACGGATGGAATTATCTTCCAGAAGCCGCAGAGTTGCCTCCTCCAGGGAAGCGGCGCCCTCACAGCTACTGCTTTGGTCCGGAACGATCTCACGGATCTCCCTATTAGCCTTGGTGCTTCGTATCTCACTCCTCGCAACACTGATAACCCCGTCCCGGTTTTGAACAATGCTAACATTGTCATGACCAAGGGTGATTGTTCGGGGGCTTACACGTTCTACTCGGCTAGCTTCACGATCCCCGGTGGTCTGAGCTACAACGCGAGGATCAGCGTGACTGCTGGCGAAGGCGAGGGCGCGGTTACAGATGACTTCAACCATGGCGGCGCCCTTGGCGGCACTTGTGTGGCGTTCTCTGATGCTGCATCTTGTTCAAGTATCACTACGTCGTCAGCGGTGTCTAGTCTGTCATCGACAGCCCTGGTCTCGAGCTCGACTTTGTTGTCCAGCCCAACCGTCACTTCGAGTTCCGCTGTCGTTTCTAGCACAACAAGCAGCGTGACAGCATCTCCGACCCCTGCCAAGAAGTCTGTCGTGGGGGGATACGCCTTTGCTGGCTGCTGGACCGAGGGAACCGGCACCCGAGCTCTCAGCGGTCCTGCATTTGCCTATGATGGCATGACGCTTGAGACGTGCATGACCAACTGCACCGGCTTCGATCTCTGGGGTACCGAATACGGACGGGAATGCTACTGCGCAAACAACCTTCATAGCACCAGCCAGAGAGCGCCCCCTGAAGACTGCAACATGCTCTGCTCGGGAGACCCGACTGAGTACTGCGGAGCTGGCAACCGCATCGAGCTCTACTCAACCACAGCTACTCGCTCTACCACCGCAACCCCGACACCTACCCCTACCGGAACCCTTTCACGCAAGCCCACGGTGGGACCATACGCGCTCGTGGGTTGTCAAACCGAGGCGACCACTGGCAGGGCGTTGACTGGTGCGATGTACGCGGATGGTTCCATGACCCTCGAGTCCTGCGCAACTTTCTGCAGCTCCTTCACATACTTCGGCGTCGAATATAGCCGTGAGTGCTTCTGCGGCAATAGCTTATCTGCAGGCAGTGTCCCAGCGCCCCAGTCGGACTGCTCCATGACCTGTGCTGGCGACCGCTTCGAGTACTGCGGCGCGGGTAACCGTCTTGAGCTTTACAAGCTCGCCACCGAGCCCACCAGCAGCGCCGCCGTCTCGAGCGGCCCCTCGAGCATCCCAAACAACATCTCGACCACGACAACCCCCACTACATCAACCTCCACCACAGCTATCACACTCTCCGAAACCACCCCCACGGCCTCCCCTTACACCTTTCTCGGCTGCTACACCGAGCTCCCCACCTCCCGCGCTCTCTCCGGCCCCTCGTACGCCTCCCGCTCCATGACGCTCGATTCATGCGCATCCTTCTGCTCCGCCTTCCAATACTTCGCAACCGAATACGCCTCCGAGTGCTACTGCGGGAACTCCCTCGCGCCCAGCTCCTCCCAAGTCCCCACATCCGACTGCAACATGCCCTGCGCTGGCAATCCGCTTCAATACTGCGGCGCTGGTAATCGCCTTCAGCTCTACTCCCTCCCTAACAGCGAAGCACCTGTGCCTTCTCATCCGGCTACCATCGGCTCGTGGATCTTCTCCGGGTGTCGAACAGAAGCTACGGGGACGAGAGCCCTCTCGGGGAAAGCAACGGCTAGTTCGGACATGACGCTCGAGATATGTGCGGACTTTTGCGAAGGGTTTGAGCTCTTTGGGACGGAATACGGAGGGGAGTGTTACTGCGGGGATGGGTTTGCAGAAGGGAGCGTCGAGGTGGATGAGGGCGAGTGTAATATGGTTTGTAATGGGGATGAGGGAGAGTGGTGTGGGGCGGGGGATAGGTTGAGTGTTTATAGAGCTGGGAGGGATTAGATGGCATACAAGGGAGGCTAGAAGGGAGAATGGAAGGTCAGGGTCAGAATGGGTTGAGGGGTGGATAATTGGGAACTTGGATATGAGTAGGTTTGGGAAGGGGTGTTGTATTTTGTGCAGGTGGGAGTTTGTTGTTCAAATGGAGGATGTGGGTCTGGCGTTGGAATGCTGTTCACGAGATGGGACGTTCGATTTTTGGTGTATACAGGATTAATTAATGATGGATGGTCTCTGAGGAAAGGAGGTTGTAAAATTCTATTGGACTTCAGGCAGTCGTTCGTCTGGATGATCTTCTCTCATTGGTTGGCTGTCGTGTTACACCAACTGTCGAGCATCCTCTCGCGCGGGGCTAAAATTGCAGTGAGCGACTTGCGGCTCAAAACTCAGTTCAAGGTCCAGCAAATCCAGCAGTCGTCTCAAGGCAAGCCAAATCACCCGAAACTCGTGCCAAGAGGTGAGAGAACCCCAGAGTTCCGCTTCATCGAGGAACCAACCAGCGGCCTGTGCCGTCATGTTAAACGAGGCTTCAGCAGTGCAGCACATCCTCGGGCAGGTCTCGCGCGGGGCTAAAATTGCAGTGATTTTTTCCCTGAGACCAACACCAGCAGCCAGGAGCAATTGGTGGCCAACACTCACGCGGGGGGCTGAACCAAACTAGCCTCAAATCTCAAGGACCATGCAGCGCCGAGCGAAAATCCTCCCAAAACCATGCCAAGAGGTGAGAAACCGTGAGAGGTCCACTCGCCTCGCCTCGAGCATCTGGCAAACGCAACCCTCTCAGCTCTCCAGAAACACAGAGCACCTTTTGACAGCGAACAAAGACATCTTCCTCAAAGCTTCTGCAATCAGCAAACCCATCCATACCCTATCTCCTCTTAACCCAAATTTCCACCCCGCTGGACCCCCCACCTCCACCTCCACATCCACATGCCCCCATCCCCATTCCCATTCACAAACTCCACACCACAAAAAAAAACTCAACTCTCCACACTCGACACATATGCAAAATTCTTCACAACTCAACCCAACAGCAACACCGGCTTCGCCCGGCTAGCTCAATCGGTAGAGCGTGAGACTCTTATGAGAGGATTCTCCGTAATCTCAAGGTTGTGGGTTCGACCCCCACGTCGGGCTCAATTCCCGTCGACGATGTTGACTGTTCTCTTTTTTGTGTCCCCCATCCAATGGGGGATGTCTTTTTGCTTTCCGCCTGTGTGACGCCGCTTCAACGTTGCTTCGGTATGACGATGGCATGGAGGCATGGAGCCGGTAGGGAGGGGGTGGTGGGTAGCAAGGTGTGCATTCAGGGGTTAAGTCAGGCGAACGAGCAAACAGACCACAACAACGGATGGTGCTGGGGACAACGGAGCGACTCATCAAAACACACCCCTGACTTCAGCATAAGCACCCTCACGCAAATAATAACCATGGTTCAATGAATCAATTTACCTCCCTTTGCACGCTTATCAGCTATGATGCTTTCCTCCGCCCAACCAGTCCTTGGTTATTCCCCTTTCCCCCTCATGAACAAGAAAAAATGGGTATTTGATGAAAAATGACACCTTTTTGAAGCCCACCACCGCAATAACAAAAGGAAAACAACAGCAAATGGAAAACTAAAAGGAAATATGCCAAATCTTGTCTTTAAAGAATGCAAAGGTCGTCCTCCACCGTTGACACCTCCTGATGTTTGTTTCCCACCGTTAGGGTATTGTGTCTGATCCTCCTTCGTTTATCCTTGGCGTCGGAACAGCCTCTTCGTTGCTCCTACTTTGCCCATCTCCCCGAACTTCCCATTCATCAGCTGGGTTGTTGACGATTCGGACACCTTGCGTTCTCCGCTGGCCATTCTGACTTTCTCCTTGACGCTTTCCACCCAAGCCTTGCTCTCCTCGCTCATCTCGATCTGCTTGGCTTTCGGCCCCGCCATACCAAGAGAGCTGTCTTCTTCAGGCCAGCTCAGCCGGGAGCTCGACCTAGATCGTGTCGAGCCGTCGGGTGAAGACGTGCCGGCCTTGGTCGTGATCGCAAGCGGAGTCTTCGATTGCGCACCGGCGCCAGTGAGATTCACTGTTGCTTCTTCGGCGGCTGCGCTTCTCCGACTCTTGCGAACGTTGAGAGGCGTGATGGGCGAATATGCGTCTTGGGCCGAAGCTGGCCGAGTCGGCGGGGTGGAAGCCGCGCGAGCCATGGCGGGGAGGTCCTTGATCTCAACCTTGCCATGCCCAGATCGACGGCCGTGATGGCTGGCATACTCCTTCAGGTACTCGCCCAAGTCTGCCCAGCCACCGCCAACCCGCACCATTACCCGTTCGTTGTGCTCACCCACGCACCTGATAAACAGTTTGATGGGTGCCTCGCCGTTGGACCTCGACAGGTGATACAACTTGATCTCTTGGTTGCCTCGCTGTTGGTGACGCGCCCGAGAGTTCCGGTTGTATGCTGGTGCAAGGGTGAAGGAGGGGGTACCGGCCCGTGAGGATAGGTTGGAGACGGTAGACAAACTCGACTGACTGCGCGGGTAAAGGTCAGGCTTGGGTGCTTTTCGTGTCGGCATGGTGAAGTCGGGAGGGTTGAGGTTGATAGCGGCGGGTTCTGATGTGAGCCGGATCTTAGCGGGGACACCTTCAAGAATCTCGCTGATCTGTTGCTGCAGGTGATCATCTGCGCTGGTAGGGCTGGCCTTGCCAGGGCTGCCCAAGTCCCTCGAGACATCATCATCAATGACAAAAGTTGATCCCAGAGGCGTCCTCGGGGATGACTCGTCGTCGGGTATCTCCGCTACCGTCGGCATGTCGTTGAAGCTCACCGACAGCGACCTAGTGCTCGATCGGAAGTCTTGTGGAGAATTGCCGGGGCTGAGCTCATCGCTGGGAATGGTACCCAGATCCGCATCCCGGACTCGAGGGAGCTCTGGCGTGCCGTGCTCAAGCTGGTCGCTGGAGAAATCCACGAGCTCGCTTTGCAAACCCAAACCGTGAACAACGGTGGACGGGTTGGATACGTCGCTGTCGCGTCTGGGGCGAGGTAGCGATGGCAGCTCTGGCTCGGGAATGTCCAACTCCGAGGCTTCCTCGAGATCGGAGTCCGTTTGTGGATGAACAATCACGCTTTCGTCGTAGTCATCTCCATCCAGGATGCTCCGAAAACTGTCGGTCAGTGCTGGCCATTCGCTCACATCGTTATCGTCCATCTCCGGCGACTGCCCATCCGCTTGAGCCCCATAAACATGAGATCCATCATACGCATTAAGAACAGAGCTGTCAGCTTCGTCTCCGTTTGCGTTTGCGCGGTCGGGCAAAGGGCTCCCATCGTCCGCTAGCTCGGGAGAATGGACCTTGATCAATGGTGTGGATTCCTCTCTGAGCCTGACTGATGTGTCGACTGACGTCAATGTTTCGGATGGCTCACTAAGGTCCCGTAATGAGTCTTCGTCGACAGACCCCTCTTCTGACGCTGCCGAGCCGCTTCCAGTGCTGGCAGGTGAGACAGCGCCTCCCGCTGGCGGTTTCGGTAATGCTGCAAGGGATGAAAGGTCCACATCTTTCTTGTCCCTAGGGATGGTGTTTCCGTTTGGTTGTGCGTCTTCCAGCTTGGGTACTGGGATCGGGGCGGCGACCAAATCTCGCATGGCTTTTGCCCAATCTGCCTCTCTGATTTTTTGTTCACACGCAACAGTCCACTCGCCGTACTGTTGTTCCAAAGCGTCCATCCGGTCCACCCATCTCTCCGGCAGCGTGTCGTCCAAACCCTCCAGCATGTCCAAGATGATGTCCAGATCCCGGCCAGCCTTAGCAACTTTCCTTTCCAGAATAGACTTCATCACGTCGAATTCCTTCTGGGAGAGTGTCGAGGGGCTCATGGGAGATGTCCTGTTCGAACCATCTCGCTGGCCAGCCTTGGCGCCGGAGCCGATAGCGTTCCATCCAGACTGGACCGCTATCTCGGCGTCCTCAAGGGTAGTCAGGTACACCGGTATCCTCCGCAACACAAGCAACCGAATATTCCAGGCGTTCATGAGCCTAGTGAGCCGAGACAGGTTCGGCAATGCCTGCATAAGGGTTGCTGTGAGCAGGGCGGTCAAGTCGTCCATCAAGGCATACGCCGACAGGGAAGACGTCACCACCCGCTTCGACTCCAACATGGGTGACCCTGGTCGTGATAGGGGCATGATGTGGTTGTGCAGCACCTGGCTCTTGATCTCCTCGACATCGAGGACCTCCATATCTCGGGATATCTCGTCTATCCTCCTCTCGTATCTCGCAACTTCGGCAGCCGACAAGCTCCCACAGTACGTCTTTTCCGAGGATTGGGATGCGCTCTCAGTGCCCGAAAGTTTTCTTGGCTCGAATCCGGCCGGACCGGTGCCGGAGGGCCACGACCAAGCCAGCAGCTCCTCGAGCCATTCCTGTATGTTTGTGGACGCGATGGCGGCCCTCATAGCAAACGCCTGCTCGGCAGGGGTGGAGGAGTCCATGCATTCTTTCAGAGTGCCCGACGGGTTGCGGAAGGCTTCGACGGCGGTTCGGGGGGTGAGGTTCGGGAGCAATTCGTCGACGCCGCGCTGGCGTGTCGGTGAGTCGGACGCGGTCCGCAGCTGACGGCCGCGCGGCGCGAAGTGTGCGGTCGAGAAGGGGGCCGGGAGGTCGGCCATGATGGCGACGGGGGTGGGTTTCGGAGATGGCCAGCAATCGAAGACGCGGGCGCGCACCACATACTGTGAAGAGCGTTTTTGTGCCTACGAGCCGGACGCGACGGCAGAGAAAGTGTGCTGGACGGCCATGGCAGTGGCAGTGACGATGGCGTGTGGGCAGATGGCGGACAGCTTCTGATTCGCCCGCAGCACACCGAATGTCGTTTGCTCGGTGCGTTGCCTTCCTTGACCGCCGTCCCCGCTTCTGGCTGCTTCTTCGAATCGGCGATGGAAACGCAAGGACAGCTCCGGAGATGCCTAGGTTGTGTGGGTAAATGGCGAGGTTGGCGCTGGCAGCTTGCGGGAGGCGTAGACAAATGGGCAAGGGGCGAAGTCAAAACTGAGCACCAACAAAGGCAAAGACGACGCCCAGCAAAGTGATGATGCAGAACGAATGACCGAGGCTCTGCAGTCAGGAAGGAGCGACAGGATATGAAACGGCGGGTAAAGAGAGAGACGCGTTGGAGCGCAAGGCAAAACGCAATGAATGGACGGGCTGGTTGGTTGGTCGAGATGCTTCAATGCTGCACCAGAGAAACACCAGACAAGAAGAGCCCGTCTGGGTTGATGGAATAAAATGACGATCTGGAGATTTGGAGCTCAAACGTGTTGGGCGCCGGCCCAGCCAACTCTCCGCATCCACAGGCCTCTGGACGCCAAATTGGCACAGACCGGGCGTCGGGTGGCAGGGAAGACAGATGTCGCACAGACGAAATGCTGGCGGGATCTTAACAGCTCACGTCCCACCGCCCATACATTTTTGGTGGCATGATTCAATTAATCTGTTAGGCTCGCTCATTTCACGCTAATCTGCAGTCGTGGATCTTGGATGATGCGCGTGCAAGGGTCAAGGTCAACCGAGAGCTGAGATGGGCATCGTCCAGCACGCCACCCACGGTCCACCTTGACTGTTGACGTCTCCTCGAGACCAAAAAGTTCAAACAACCTCAGATGCAGATTGTACCGGCGGGACCAACTGCAGAATTGCAGGGCATTCCTCCGAGCTGCCAGGGACACAATCTATCTCCAGGGTCACTTGGCTTGAGCGTAGCGATGGTAGTCGTGGTGCAGCTGCCATCGCATTGGCTCCCACGCTGCCTTTGTCAGCAAAACAACCCCCCTTCGAGCAACATAACCACAAGAACTTGACTCGATGGCATGCCGAACTAGTTCTGTTGACTTCCCGAATTTAGCCATCGTCGTTAGGGTTTCATGACTCTCTCACAGCCGAGGGACAGGATTTGTTCAACAAGTGATAAATCTACCTGCTGCCGCAATACATGAACTACTGTTGCTTCCTCCCAATGCATTTTTTTTCCTACTCCATTCAGCTTGCCAAATCCCCGCGTGCCTCAACAATGGTTGACCAAGGGTGCGAAACGCGGCATCGCCATCGTGAGACCTTAGCCTTCGGCTCCTCCCCCGCGGTCGAAATAGGCAACCAACAAGCCATCGTGAGACCCAAATGGGATCTCCCAACCGACATAGAGTGAGTTCCAAACACCAAGCCAACCAAGCCAAATCCAAAAACAATTATCCCAGCGCTCGGGGCCTCCTTGAGCTCCGGCGATCAACTCCGCGCTCAGATGCCACCCAGTTTTCCCAAGCCATATCCAAAAACCCATGACGCCTGGTGTTGAGCCCGTTCTATATACTCATGAAGCTCGCGCATCAATTCCGGTTCACCGAGACCATATATACGTGATGCGAAACGCCAAAGCGAGACCACCGACTCCAATTGACCAAACGAATCCATGAGAGTCAACCATGGGTATTCCCAACGCCACGCTTGTCCCGTTGAGTAAGACAACAAGCCAACAAACAGCTCCAGAAAACAACACACCAGAGGCAATCCTCGAAGATGCCGCAAGCCTGTTGCTAGAGCATCACGACGCCATAATCCAAAACCAACCCCCGTTGAAGGCTCACATTGCCCACGCCTCCTCGGGCAGGCCTGAGCCGGATCCGTCTTTGACTTCGACATCCTCGTAGTCATCAACCAAATATTGCGACATCAGCTGGTCATCATTCGAATCATCCAGGTTATAGTTGCTGTCGTTAGGCCATTCCAGCGGCAGCGAGGGGAGCCCCGACGGGAAACTCTCCGCAAGGTCCTGATTGGGAAATACGAGAGGCTGCGCCGGAGGCTGCTGGAGGCCTTGCATTGGCTGTTGAAAGCCATACTGTGGCATCGCTTGCGGTGCTGGGGATGACATCACGCCATTGAAGCCCAAGATCGGTTGCGGTGCTGGGGATAAGATCATTCCATCGAAGTCCGACATCGGTTGCTGTGCTGGAGATGAGTTGAGCTGAGCACCGAAGCCACCCACTGGGGAGAGCGGTGGCGAAGCTTCTGCGCCCGCGGGACCCATGCCTGGAGCGTGCTGTGCTGTCCTCAAGGGGAGCTCAAACGGGGCAGCGTTGCCGAAACGGGGCTGGTCCTGGTCGGGGGGCGGCGTATCCTCAATTCCTCGCAGATTCATCTCAGGTACCGGCGGTGTGTTCTTTCGTTTGGACACAGCCGCCAGGTCAGCTGCGGTGATTCCTGTGATCCTGTGGAGCGTGGTCTCAAGGAAATGCACTGCATTCTTGGCAGCAGGATACATCTGTCCAAGCTCTTTCATGTATCCAAACCCTTCCTCAAAGTCTTCGAGTGCCTGCTGACGCTCGTCAGAGCTCACCGGCTCTTTCATCCTCAGGAGATGGATGAGCAGGGACGGCATCAGGACCGTCACACCTGTGGTAAGCAGACGCCGTGCCAGCCCATGCTGGTCCAGCTCGCGGAACAGTTGAAGGATGTCAGACGCGACACCCCTCAGCTTAGTGGCGGCAGTTGCTTTGACATTGCCGACCTTTTCCAGTTCCGGCCGCAACAGCAGCGACTTCGTGGCGAGGAAGGCCGCGTGAAGGTAATGTCGATGAAGACCCAAAACATCATTGCCGTTCTCGATCGTGATGGGCTGGAGCTGACAGCTGGCGGGCAGATCGCCGTGCCACTTGGTCAGAACCTTTTCGATCTCGTCAACGGTTTCCTGGTTGCTATCTGTATTGGCCTTGGCCTTGAGCATGCTGTGCCGTCCCACGTGGAGCAGGTACAAGACTTCCGGGTCACCACCTGTTGGCGCGGGGTTGAGATCCAGAGCCCGGTAATACTGTGTCTTGAGTATGGCGTCGATCACCGGCAGCAGTTTTGTGTGCTCGATGAACATCTCCGAGGTCTGCAACTGGAAATTGATGTCGCGGGCCCAAACACAATTTGGAGACAGGATGGCTAGGCTTTGTTCCGAAAGTGGCTTGATGTCGAAGTCCGAGATTTCGAGGAGCGGGACCTTGTGGTAGAACGCCTGCACACGGCCCTGACGCCGCATACCCATGGCGACCATTCGATCGCGCATGCACAGGCACCACCAGAGCCTCTTGCGCAACTTTTGCCTCGCTGGGTCGTTCGTCATCAGTTTCGGATCTTCGTTCAGCGCAATGAACTCGGCGCCCGAGTTGGCGACGGCCAACCAGTACCATGGGTCCTTGCTGCTGCCATCATTGCCCTGGTAAAAGAACGTGAGGAGCAGCATCCCCTGGATGGCGGCCAGACGGTCGCGCTCGGCGTCAAGCCCGAAAAGCGTCTGTTGACCGTCGTCAGCTTAGGTGCTTGCGGATGTAAGGGCGGGGAGGGGCACAAACCACAGCTTTGGAATAGAACGTCCTGCGCGCACTGGCCCCGTCCCTGAAGCCGGCCTCGTTGAGTACGTCCAGCTCCACGAACCCGATGGCTGCGAACATCATGGCGTGGAACGCAAACAGGCTGAGCTGAGGACCCGCTAACTGCCCCTCGGGCTGGTTGATGGTGCTGAGAACCTCGTCCAGATCGAGCACAGGCAGGGCTGGGTGGACAACTTCGGCATACTTGGTGAGGATCGCGGACAGCAACTTCGGAGACGGAAGAAGGAAAGTTCCCTTGTTCGCGATGTAGTCGAGATCTTCCGCCCCGAACGATTCAGCAGGCAGCGGCCGTATGTAGCGCGGAAGAGAGTGGGCTCGAGGGAAGAATCGGAATTGGGGTTGGCCGTTCGGAGCCATCATTGCATGCTGCGCCGGCGCCTCATACTGCAAGCCGGAGACGTCTTGCGGCGCCTGTGGTTGGACTGGCGGGCGGGCAACAGTTAGCAGTCAGGGCTGGCTTGTCTTGACGGCAGAACAAAGGAACAAACGACTCACATCCTAGCGGGTACTGCTGGTGTGCCGCGAGCTGCACTGCTGGCAAGCCATGTTGGGCGCCCGAAGCGTGGCCAAACCTAACCATAATCTTCCTGCTGAGGGAGGGGGAGCGGTCAGCGAGGTATCTTGCGGCGGAATGTGGCCGTCGGGAAGCGTGCTTACTTTCGTCGCCGACAAGGTTCTACGGTACAGGGGACGTGGTCGAGGTTGCAGTTGTTGCATCCTGTGCCGGGGGGTCTCCCAGTGACATCACACCGGACCTTGCGCTGCCGGCAGTTGAGGCAGGCCTTGGATGCCCGCCGCTTAACAGTCTTGACGTTCGGATCTGGTGTGCCGTTGGGGTTGGCGTCTACGCTGCCATTTGGCGCTGCCGGTCCTGCTGGGCCAAACATCATCGGCGGCTCGTCCGCTGCGTCCGGCCCTGCTGGGACAAACATCATCGGCGGCTCGTCCGCTGCGTCCGGCCCTGCTGGGACAAACATCATCGGCGGCTCGTCCGCCGCGTCTGCCATTGCTTCCGAACCGGAGGCTGAAGCGGGAAAGGCGCCGGTGCGAAGCTGGTTGTGATTGAAGGTATGAATGAGAGGAATGGTGTTAACCAAAAGAAGGGTTGTTGATGAGAAGAAGGGTGTTGATAGTGTCGGGTACTAATCCAATGTTAGGATTGCGAAGGGGTGGATGGGTGCGCTTAGGGGGCATTAAATAAAAGTATGATGGGGGGGGTGATTGGGAAAATAAAAAAAGCTTGATTGGAAAAAATGGGGGGGGGGGAGGGGGTTGGAATTGTGCTTGAGCAAACGCGTTTCGCCGCCGGAGGAGCACAGAATGATTGAGTTCTGGGCTGCTGATAGATACTTTCGAGCTGTGGTTGAAGGCGTGATAAGTAAATGTTTGGTGGGTTTGGAGGCGCAAGCCGCAAGTCACAAGACGGACGACTGAAATGGAGGAGGAGCATTTGACCTTTCAGGCCCACGAGCAGTGGGGAGGGCTCCCTATGTATATATTTGTTTAAACTTGGGGAGGGGGTACGTAGTTGTATGGGCGGGTATCTTTCCGGGGCAGTGGGAATCGCAGGACAGGACAGGGTACTGTCGACGGGACGGAGAGGGCGGAGATGGGGATCGGTAGTGAGCACCCGACTGGACACCATCGGAGCCGGGGCCAAGACCAACGGCTCGGCAGCTTGCGATGGCCTCGCGCCCAATTCTGCACAGTCTTCGCGTTAGCCGTCTTGCTCGCAGTAGGTTCGCACACTGCAAGGAAATGATAGCCAGCTGTGCCTCCCTAAACCGCCATCCATTCCTACCCATCCGACGGGAGCCTCTCGAGCTGAAGGTGTTCGTTACCAGACGACCCCACACCGAAAAAAAGCGACTCACATGTCAACGTCGCCAGCTGCAGGTGCCATCAAGGTCGCGCCTGCAAAGTGGAGCCAGGCACGTTTGACCTGTTCCTCAAGCGCGAATGAGTCTGCTTGATCGAGCCCTTCTCCCGACCCTGGCTTGCCTGCCTAGACCCGCTTTCCCAACGCCGTGCAGCGAGGTGCACGCGCGCTTCCGATCCACCCCCCTGTTGACGAACACACCAACCCTCCGCAATGTTGTCATTTCGAGAGCCCCGCCCCCTCATCGCTGAAAAGCAGGAATTGGTCCAGCAACTTGCAAGCCACCGAGAGACTGTGGAGAGGCCAATCACAGAGAAACGAACTTGGCGGATGGAGTCTCGAGGCATGTGCTGGCCGACGCCCAAGGTCGTCCGTCCCATGAAGAGTGCGGCTCTAGCTTTGCCTGTCGTTGTCACCCCAAGTCGCTTCCAGAAAAGTGGGGAACCTGGAAGGCCCTGCCTGCCACTCAGTGGCGGCACATCAGCACCTAGCACATCAGGAACATTCTCTGGAAGCGCTCGAAACACTCGCGCATCAGGTCACGTGTGGGATTGTGATGGCCACGGTGAAGCCAATGGCAAGTCCCGCGCCCGCGTCCATTTGTCCGAAGCAGCGAAGCGCGAATCTCGCTCCCCTTTGGCCGAGCTACTTCTCCGCAGCGCCCCCATTCGCCAATTGACGATGGCGGTTTGGGGGGCCCCATATCGGGGTCGGCAAGAGTCGGGGTTGGCTGCAAGGCCTGCCCATCCTGGGGTCGAGATGGAGAAGAGGAGGATACATAGCAAAATAAATACCGAATCACAAAAGAGGCATTCTTCGATGCGAGGATGCTACGCTTTGAAGTCTCAGACAGAGGGCTCTCGAGTCAGTTGTGGTGGGTTCTGCCCGCCCACCACCAAACGTCTTTTTGGCCGCGCCTTCCGCCCCCGAACGGCAGCCCGTCAACATGTCTCCTCCGTTCGCGACGGGACATCTCCAGGCCAGAGCAGCAACCCCAGGTCTGCAGGGAACGCGATCCTCGCGAAGCACCAGCATACAAAAATGGACGCCGCACTGTCGTCAATCGTTCCTCCGACCCGGTTCATTCTCGACCGTGCTGCAGGTCGACCTCGCCAGCCAGGGCCAAGGGTATTGTGGGGTGGTTTTTGCGGGGCAGTTCCGGGATTCCAGGCCCTGCCCCACCACCGCCGCCCGCACCGGCCGCTCTCCGTTATCCCAGCGCCTGAGCTCCTCCGTGCTTTCCCGGTGACCGGATTCGGAGCCTCGTCGCCATTGGGCGAGGAGGCGAAGAGAGCTGCTCCTCTTGCCCGTCTCAGCGCGCGCACCGAACATCGGGGCGTAAACGAATGTCCGTCTACAACTACCGTCCAGCGGACAAGCTTAGCCAGACAACGCACGCACACAAACCCGAACTCAATTCTCGCGCAAGGAAGCCACGAACCCTCCACGCATCCGCGCCCGTCCGTCAACGAGATCTCCCGTCTTGCGTCCAATGAGAGCAAAGCGGTTGTCATGACTCTGCAAGATACCAGCAGAAGACGCCCCTCGTCATGGACGCTTAGGAAACAAGCACCTGCTATCGTAGTCGCCCCATCTACAGATTTCAGATCACGCCTCGTGGATTCTTGCGGGGGGAGGTAATCTAGCCAACGAACTCGAACAAGGAAGCCCAATGGCGACCTAGGTGGAGAAGTTTGGAGCCGCCTGGGGAAGCTAGCCCCATCGGCCAGCTAGGCCCGCTTGGGGGCTCTTGGCAGCAGTTTCTGCAAACCACCTGGGGCCTGGGGATTTTGTGGTCTTTGCGGGCACTAATTTGGCCGTTTTAGGTACCCGACCCAACAGGGCATCTCGTCTCTACGCGAGGGCTCTGAAACATCGCCTGAAAAACTCCAGTCAAGACGTCGACGACATGCTCTTCAGTCGACGTCAACCCACCCGACACATACTGGACAACCCTGATGAACACTGCGGCTGCAAATGTCCCACCCAGCTGAGGTGATTGTCCCACTTTTACACCCACACCCCTTCCTTAAGGTACGCCACACCCGCACCAACACCACCACAATTCGTCGAGTGCGCGCACACTTGATCATGACAATCACGTCACTGCAGAAGCCCGTTTCCGTGAACTGTGCTATGCTGGGCAACTTTCCCTTTTGCGCCCATCTTCTCTGGAGAAGGCCGATCGCCATCCCGATCAAGCTGGTTCTTCAAGATAAACCTGTTTCTCCGCTCACTGCCCATTTGGGCCTGGCGCTTGTCATTCGTCATCGTAGCTTAGCACTTGGAAGTCGGCGAGCTGTCACGAGGCTTCTGGGCTTTCGCCAGAGTCGCTGTGAGGGACAGCCCGACTCAGTCTAGATCTTTGTGGGGTATTGTTCACGATTGGGGCACGAGCTTCTGGAGATGTTCGTTTCACGAGGCTGTCACTGCCATAGTCCCCTGTTGAAACCCTCCGCTCTCGGCCCCGGGGGTGGAACTTCACGACGCCCGCAGGCCTGTGCGTGAAAAAGTGCCAGCATAGCGATGACTTGACATTCTGGATTCCTATCAAGCCCTTGTGAGATCAATGGATCAATAACGTGAACAAATCTGAACTCGGGCCGTCTTTGTGACCCGTCGCATTGTTGATGAGTTGGTTGGCTAACTATTGGTACCAGAATGTGCAGCGCCCAAGCCCCCTCTCCAACCGTCACAAGCGCGCAGCGACCGCCCACCCAGTTGAAGAAAACTTGATTTTGATGGGTGGATGTTTCCCCTCCCTCTGATTTCTTGTCTTCCTCTTTGCCCTGGGACTTTGGTTGGAGTGGGCTTCGCTGCTGAACGCTCGTGTCATGAGGTAATTCCTGACACCGGTAGATTTGGGTGGATATGTGTAGGTACAAGGTACGTGGGAATCCTTATCGGCGTGTGGCCATTGATCAGAACGGCTATTCGAGGCAAAGCGGACCCAGAACCCCCCGCATGGACTGTCGTGGGACACGGCTTCTCGACGATCGAATAACGGTGGCCCTCCTGGACGATCAGCAAGCAAGTATGGATTCTCCATTTGGCTTATGTCTATTTTTTATTTGTCGAAGATTCTCCCTACACACAATCACCTCCCACCTCCTACAGCCTTGTGCTCGAAGCCCGAAATGAAAGCAAAGATACCCCCGGAACGATGGCAAAGACAACTTGGTGATGCCAAAGATGGACTTCATCCAAGTTCAATGCTATCTGCAGGAGCGTGATGCAAATAGGGCAAAGGGAAAGTAACTAGAAGCAAGCAAGGCGAAAAGGGGGAAGCCCGTCATCTGCAGGATTCGAACCTAGCATGCTGTTTCCTCGAGGGGGACAACGTAACGGCTGAGCCAAATCCAGCAGGGACGAGGCGGTTTGGTCAAAGGGGTTTGTTGGGCTGTTCATGAAAGCGGGCGAGAGCCCAGAGCTGTTCACATGCCAAAGGTCCGGGTATGCGGGAAGCTTGTTGATGAGAGAAGGTTGTGGAAGGCCCTAGCTGTAGCCGATTTGCCGCGGAATAACCTTGAGGACCGACATACAAGAAGGTTTGTGTCCGCAGTCGCCCGCACCGTGCTGAACTCGTTTTGTCTCTGAACCAAATGGTCTCGGTGAAAAGGCCCAAGGGGTTGGGTGTCTAATCAAACAGTCCCACAGGACGCCTTCGGGAGCGTCGTGGGGATATGGTCTTGTCTTTGACCGGGGTTTGTTTTCTTGGTGCTTCCAGCGCAGGAAGGGATTGAGCCCTGACGGCGCGACTTCTTGTCTTCGATAATTCCGGCTCTCTCGTCCTCAAGCTCCGCCCCTCCGACCCTGATCACCACTGTGGAGAACAATACCGCAACACTCTTTCATCTTCCGGCAGATCAAGGCCCTCGCGGTGTGTTGGGCGGTGGCGATGCGATTGCGGCGTTAAGGTTGAGAGATAACGTTTCGCCTGGCTGGAATCAGGCGGTGCTTGGAGCAGACATGTCGGTCCTGTTCTGGAGTATTCTCGTGAGTCATCGAGCCCCATCACGATCAATGGTGGGCCCCCAGGGCGGAAGGCTTGGACTCCTCGACAATTGAGTTCGACACCGCAGGCCTGGAGCCCATCTCGAAGTGACGGCATGGCCCTTCCGCAATTTCGTCCTGCGATAGGAACCGATAGAACCCGAATGCGGTGGCGGCGTCCAGAGGTCACAATGAGCGGCGTGTGACCCTTCCGACGCCCATGGAACAATCCAGATACCGTGGTTGGCCAGCCTTCGATAAGGGAGCGATCGGGCATGATTTCAAGCGTTTGGCTTCAGCCAGACCATGCGGTCATCGGGCTGTTCTCTGAGCACGGGTGCCGCGGTGTCTGGGCCAGTCTGCCCCTGGACGCTGTGAGCCTTCTGCGTGACCGCGGGCCGTCTTGTTCCGGAGATTTGCTGTGCCCTTTCAGCACATTGCAACTGCACTAAAGCTTTCTTCAGCCCCTGACCGCAATCTTGGCCGGAATGTTGTGCGCAAGAGGCTGCCGGCGTAGAGCTCGGAATACGGCGACCAGGGCCCGTGATTGTCGCGCCGATGGAAGGGAAATATGTGCGTGATAGCGGTGCTTCCTGAGTGAGAAGCGAGAAGTCAGTATGGAGGTCGCAATGGTGCGCTGTCTCCGAATCTCCTACCGGTCCTCCCAGAATCCCTGCTGAAAACGCGAATGTATTTCCCGTCTCTTCCCAGAATCAGATGCTATGTTTGCCAAGTGTGCATCGGCCCGTTCTTCATTGCGTCGTCCATGACCCGATCGTAGAGTAAGGCCGTCTTGCGGTTGTCAGGCGTCGCAGAGGGCGTTGCGTTTGCTTGTCCTTCAGGCAACGCGAGGCTGCCAAGATTCCTGACCGGAGGGCTCGACGTCTTCTAATCGTGATGGCATGGTCGTCGCCCGCTTCTAGTGGGAGCGGAGCGCCTTCAACGGGTTGTGATGGATAAATTAGATATTGCGGCTGTGCGCTCGATGTTGGGGTGTCAGATGGGAACGGCAGCTGCACGGCCAGAGCTTCTCTGGCTGCGTCTCTCCAGTTTTCCTAGGGAAGGCACGGTCGGCGATGCCACTAATTCCAGTAGGGCGAGGCTTGCTAGCAACAAACGCTGTCGAGATGGACAAACCGTTGTGTTTTTGGATTCAATGTACGTTTGTCAACTCCCTTTGACATGCTCACCCGCCTTTGAATCCTTTCCGACAACTAGAGGCGTTCGGGTTCTCATCTTTCAACTGCTGTTCACCCATCCCAGCGGAGCGCGTTTCTTGGTGGCAGGTCCGACCAGGAGAGGACGGAGATCGCTTGGCACCTGAGCCCCCCAGGGGTTCCGCGCCTTCCACTCTACCTCTTTGCAACCCCCGGCCCTGGTAAGATAGGCGGCGCGGTCCCGAACTTGCGAGCTTCATCTTCCATCCTCCGGTCTCTGCGCAAGAAATAATACGACACCACCTCAAAAACCAACGCCTATCCCTCAGCTCCAAACATCATTCGTTTGCAACATCGCATTATCATACTACCTATTATACTGTATCTCTTCTAATAGTATTTTATACAGAGTTAGTATTGTAAAATATTACCTACTATTGTAAACAATTACGTTAATTTTAAGTTTTCGTTTCCTTTATAATCTAGTCATCTACTAAGCGCGTCGGCTTTAGTATTATTTACTTCCTTTAATATAGTAAATTTCTAAAGTTAAAAGGTCTGAAAAACTCTATTTAGTAGATTTACTAAAGGAAAGTTCTCTTATTATAAGAATTTAAAATTCCAGTAATTTATATAAATGTCTATTAATTCTTCCGTTCTGCTTAGGTATAGTTTCTATTTACTTTAATAATAGCTATAAGTTCTTTATAATATACAAAATAATCTAGTATAAAACTTTACAGAAGCTATAAGGTAATCAGGTATAACAACTAACACCCTTCGATATAGTAACAGATATAATAACGTATACAGTAATAAATATAATAATATACTTATCAGCGTAAAGGATTCAATTATTTTATTTAACACTCCTTCATAAACTTCTTTATCTATATTACCTAGTCGATTTAAACCCTAACAATATCCTCTGTTTTATAGGGGCATCTTACCTCCTGTAAAGATATATACTCTTTAACTCTCCCTACCCTAAATAGAAAATAACTATCCTTAACGACAGTTAAAAGTTCCTTAATATTAAGGAGCTTTACAGGTATATTTAGGCCTTTTTAAAAGCGATACTAAATTACCTAAGCTAAGTTTTTTTGGAAGAACTAATAACTCTGTTATAATAGTTATTATTGTTCCGTATCAGTCGGGAACTGGAGCTTTTACTTTAGGTATCTGGTTAGTATTTATAATTAGGAGATATTTATAATACTTAATAGCGCGGTTGATATAATTAACTAAGAGATAGGTAGATTACTGGATATAGTAAATAGTAGAATAATTGGTATAATAAAAGAAAGAAAAAGTAATAGGAGTGAGCTTTTACAGCTAGGTTTTTATCCCTATTTATAATTATTATTACTGATAAAGGCTTTATAGTTTAGCCTACTTTAATAAGGCCGATAAGGTATATTATAACTCCTATAGAGATAACGTTAGCTTAGATTAAGGTAAGTACGAAACTTTAAAAGGTTAAAAATAATGATAAGAAGTTAAAAAAGTCTTAACGTAAGTTAGTTAAGCTTTCCTTACCCCTTTACTTTAAAAAAGCCTCAGTGGACTTTAACAGATAAATCCTTTAAGTTGTTAAGTTTAAGGATAAAAAAGGAAACACGTTTTTCGTAATAGTTTTATTAAACAGGGTAATTACCTAATAGTTTAATCTTTTCTTAAATAACTTTATAAGTAAAAGGATATTACCTTTAGTTTAAAAGAAAATAAGATATTATTATACGTTACCTAAGCCTTTTAATTATATTTTAAAATACTAATAGGTTTTTCACTATGTTTAGGAGAAAGTTTGGCAAATTTAATATTAATATCTGTATATAATAACGTTTTATAAATCTACGTTAATAAATATTAATTATAAATTATATTATAATATTTAAAGTTAAGGTTATTAAAATTAATTTAAAAGAAAAGGTACGGATGTTGACTTCAAAAGTTTTGTCGCCCCTTTATTTACATTTTCTATAATTGTATTATCAGCGCGGTGTAAAATTTGACCGCTCCAGCCCACAATCGCTGAATTTTAGCAAGGGTACTGATAACTTACAGGGAGGCATCGCCAAATCAATCCACTAAGCTGTGAAACTCTCCATACAGGTATAGTAATATATACATAACGAGGTGACAAAACTTTTAAAAGCGACATCCGTACTTATTATATTTTTATAACGGTTTTAAACAACATATTATTAATAAGATTTATAACCTTAACTGTTTTAAAGCCTTTTATCAGATAAATAAGCTTACTATTTAAGTTAATTATTAGTATTTTAACTATAAGTAACAATATAATTACAGCTATTAAAATAAGAATTAAGAAATACCTTAAATTAACTAAATCATTAAAGTTTAATAATATCAGAAGTTTAATAAAAGAAATTTTAAAAGTAAGATTAATAATAATTTATCCTTAATACCTTGCTTAAAACCTACGTTAAGTTTATAAATATTAAAGCAGTTTATACTAATAGAAAACAAGATAATAAAACGATAAACCTTAAAACAATAAATTAAATATTAAATACTTTAACTACGATAAGTTTAAATACTATATACGGGAATGTTATAACTTAAAAAACGAAAGATAAAAACCAGTCCTGGAATAACAGTATATTTAAATTGTAGTTTCTAATAAGTTCGATTATATACTTAACTTAAGAGGTTAGTATAATGACTTAGCTAGTAACTTTATTTATAAATATTTTAATTTTAACTTTAAGTGATAAACCTTTAGTAATGATAACGAGATAAAGGTCAAGTATAACAGCTTGGTAAATAACAAAAAGATAAGGAGGATTTAAAGGGACGTTAAAGGTTAAAAAGGTAATAGTAGTTAAGGAGGAAATAAAGTAAAAGAAGGAACTTTATATAAGATAGTAACTTATAAATACTGTTATTAATTTAAAAGGACTTACTTAAGGCTATTAAAACGCTTTAAAAAAAGCTTTTCATCGTAATAATAACTTTACCTGATAAACTGATAACTTATTTAATAAGGTTATAAAAGCTTAAATGTTTTAGATGGAAACTGTAACGATAAGTAAAGTAATTGAATAAGCCATTGCAGCCTTTTAGTAACTAAACGATATTATTAATAACGTTTTTAGTAATATTACGAACTAATTTACTAAGGAAGATAAATAATAAAATATCAATAAATAAGATAATAATATTAAGAGAAAGGTATATAAATAATTATTAGGTTTAGTTATATCGAAGACCTAAAATAACTTATTATACTAAATATAAAATTTATAATATTGTTAGTTAAAAAGAAGTGTTTAAACTAAAGGAGTTTAAAGTTAATATAACATCTTTTAAGCCCTTATACGAAGAATATAAATAAATTAAGTAGTTTAAATATTATTACCTTATATACTAGGATTATATATAATAAAAGTTACGGTATTATATCTCCTTACTTAAAAGTCGGTATAAAGCTTATATTAAAGTGTATAATTTTAATTCCAATAAAGAATGGAATATAATAATAAGGAATTACTAGGTAGATAAAAATAACGATAAAGGAATTATAGGACCTATTAAACATAACAGGAACCGATAACAGGAACTAACGATTAGAATCCACAACAGGATATATGTGCGATTAATTACAAACAGGAAGCTATTGTTATCTATCTACCCCTTTAGCCTTTAATCCATCAGCGAAATTTAATCACCGCGTCTATCTAAACCTTTACAGTAACGTCTTCGTCATACAGCCTTTTCGTCTCCTTTATAAATAAGCCTTTTTATCCTCTGTTTATCTATACTCTGTTTCTCCTATTACAATCCTAAAATACAATAACCTAGTTTAAAAAGCCCTTTAAAATCCGCTTCACTTAACTTTTATTAATAATATCTTTAAAGATATCTCAGACTTTATCTTACTGTATATAGCACATCTTTGTTAAGATAGTCGTGGCATCTCTTAATTTCGAGGCTATACAGGGCATATAATATCTAATCTTTATATCTATTTGCTCTTAATAACTCTCATTAACCGATCGCTTAAAACTTACCGTTTACTATCTTATACGATAATGCTTCTTCTTAGGGTGTGCGGCTTAGCGATTAACAGAGCAGTTCGATAGGTGTGATGGAACGAGTGTAATTACAAAGGCGGCCATTACAGCTGCTTTTATACTTGCGCACTCGGTTAGTTTAACAGCGTTAATGTTTACAATTACCGTAAAGGTTTGCGATTGCTGTTAAGGTTATCGCTCTGCGTTACACGTCTGCGTTATTCGGTGGGTAACAAATTAAGTTATGGTATTAATTAGCGCCGATAAGCGGGCCGCAACAGCGGCTCAACTAAGCCATTGACGTCGTCAAGGTTTACGAGGCGTTAACGCGATGGTGGATTACTTACAGCGAGGAAGCGATTAACAGCGATAGCGATAACTTTTTTAACAGGACACAGCGCAGGGTAGAGCGTTTTTTATTTTGGGCCAGACTCACTATCTGTGGATGACCTCGATTAAATAATAAAGTGCAGTTCTGAGGTCCTAAGGGTTTAGCCCCGGGATAGTGGGGCTATTATCACAGGTTACAGGGTTCTGCCGTCCCGAGCACTGCGCCTCGGGACACTAGGACCAACCTAATTAGTCCGGTAGGTTCCTCAGCGGCCCTATCCTTTTAACCTCTGCTAATTAGCTAATTATAAAGCGATCCGTACTCCCTCCTTTAGTCATAACCTAGGTCGTGATAAAGGCTTTGTAATACTATTAAAAAACGTACCAAGTTTCTGGACACTTCGCTTATCCCGTCCCTGATTTGTGCATTATACCGTAAGTCCTTAAAGGCTTTCATCCTAAACGGTTAATATTCGGTAGCATAAGCCTGATTAAACATAATGTTATTCTTTCCTAACATCTATACATTACAATATAAAACGCTAATACTAAAGGTCTGAATGGTAATAGCACCACTCTTCGGGACATTATTGTAATCCTTCCTATTTAAATATTTCATTACTCTTAGGAGTACCTTACGCTTAGTCAGGGTTGGGAAATTATTCAGTCAGTCTTAGTCAAGCCAGTGACTAAGACTAACTAAAAGTAGTCTTAGTTAGTCTTAGTCTGACTATTAGCCAGTATATATAAGGTGGTTATATTATAATAATGTAGTAATAAATTAATAACATAATAATAAATTAATAATAATATAATAATATAATATTATAATATTATAATAATATAATAATATAATAATATAATATTATAATATTATAATAATATAATAATATAATAATATAATATTATAATAATATAATATTATAATAATATAATAATATAATATTTGAATAGTAAACTAAGTAAATAATAAAATAATAAACTGAGTAAATAAAAAGAAATTACAGTTCTTCCTCCGTCCCGTTACTATTATTACGAAAATTCTCTTCTAACTCCCTTAGCTCCTTTATTTTCCAACTCTTCAATAATACTATTCGCTTTACAGTATCTGGATGTAAATTATTCCGGCTCTTAGTAATAACGTTATTACCAATAGAAAATGTTCGTTCTACTGGTGCAGAGGTTGCTAGAATTGCTAAAAAACCTCCTAGCTATTAAGCTTAGTACTGGATATTTTGAAGCGTTTAATTCTCAGTACTGTGATGGGTTAACCTATTAGTAATAATTATTATTTATTTATATAATATTATTTATATACTATATTATAATATTAATAATAAAATCTTTAGTCATTTTAGTCATTCTTAGTTAGTCATTAGTCTGACTAAGACTAACTTTGGTCAGTCAGGCTAGTGACTAAGACTAAATTAGTCACTTAAAGGCCTGACTAATAGTCAGTCAGTCTTAGTAGTCAGTCAAATGACTAATGACTAAAGACTAATTTCCCAACCCTGCTTGTACTACTTAATATAATGCTTTTTTTAAAGCTATTCTTCGGATTTTAGTTATTATACTAACTGTTTATTTGTATTATAAAAAACGTAGCTTTCCTTACAAAGTATCTTCTTCTAAATCTTCCTATTACTTTAAATATATTTGAAATTATTAATCTTAATATAACGCTTAAGGCGTATTTCTAACCTAATTATTGAAACTTACTTTTACTTATAATAAAATTGAGTTTAAGTTAAAGTAAGTTAAAGCTAAAGTAAAAGCTATTATAACTAAAGTTTATTATCTTTACTAATAAAAACGGGAGTAATATAGTAAATATATTATATTATCTTTTATAGTATCGATTCGTTAGAGAAATTAAAGGTTTTAAAGTATATTAAAGCTGTTAATCTATTATATAAAGCTACTTTAAAACTAGAGTATTTAAATATTTTACTTATATTATAGTTCTTTAAGGTAGCCTTTAATATTACTAACCTCTTTTTTTATCCGATGCTGATTAGATTATAATATTAGATCTGACCTCTTTAGGCGGTAAAAGTTTTAATAATAGAATTATTCCTTTTACTTAAAATAATTTAAATTTTCGAAAAGTTTTTATAGGTTAAACTTTAATTCGTAACCTAGTTATTTAATAAGATATTTTAGTTCACCTTAGCTAATTTTAAATTCTTCTTTAAAATCTTTGGCTTTTACATAGGTATCGGGTTTAACGTATTTAGGTACAAATTTAAAACAAGATATATAAAAGACGTTAGTTTGAAGTTATATAGTCTTAGGTAATATAAATTCGTAATTTAATATTAAATCTTTTTTATAATTTTAAATAATCCGATCTTTTTAGAATTTAATTTCTTATTTAGTTATTTTATTTCAAAGTTTTATGTTTTTCAAAATACTTTATCTCTATTCTTAAAAAAGGTCTTTTATGCTTTTTTTTAATAATATTTATATATTTTTTATAGATAAATTTAAATATATTATAAAATATCATTTATAATACAGTAGTATATATTAACGCCTATTCTAACAAGGGCTTTTATAAAGAGGGAGTGAGTTTAATTAAGTGTTACACGGGGAAATAAAGGTCAATTTTAATTAGCTGCCAAGGAAACAGTATAAGTAAACCTACTCCACTTATATTATAATTAAAGCAGCTAGCTAGAATACGCTTTAACTGATCAAACCTAGCTTAGTAGGCTGGAAGTAAAGCTACTGTTAAAAGTTAAGATTAATATAAAGCTATATATAGAACTAATACAGAAATAAAAAAGAAAAAAGTATTAAGGGTAGCTTAGATTAAATGGTGGGAAACATAGAAATAAACTAGGCGAGGAGGTTTTTCCGCCTCTTACCTCGATCTATACCCCGGGCTTAGCTAACTAGGTAATTAGGTGGTAGAGAATGTAATTAGCCAGCGCCTTATAAGCGCCTAGAACATAAATATTATAGAGTATATTATGTTGTTTTAATAAAATAGGTTTGTTTCAAAAAATATTTCTTTACCTTATATTTAGCTTTTTTTTTAAAAAAAAAATACTCCTAATGTAAATTAAACTTATTATTTACCGGTAAGGTTATAATACCAAATGATATACTTTACCGGTATATAATAGTACTGTTATATAACTTATCAGCCTTTTTAAAATAAGCTGAACTATTTATAAAGCCTTTATCGGTAATACTAATTACAAACAGGGATGAAGAGCTGGCCGTGAGAGCTTGCTTCTACTACTTCTTCCTCCCTTTATCGTACCGATTATTTTACTATTTATTATATTTAATAATCCACTTATCTTTTAGTTAATCGTATCACCTGTGTTATTAAATATTATAAGAATCTCCTAATTACTATTAATCGTTATCGCTAATTATAAATATTTAACCAGATACTTAAAGTAAAAGTTTCAGTTCGTAACTAACGTAATTACTATTACGATAAAGTTACCGGTTCTTTCGAAAAAAAAATAAGCTTAGGTAATTTAGTATCACCTTTAAAAAGGCTTAAATATACCTGTAAAGCTCCTTAATAACAAGGAACTTTCAGTTATCGTCAAGGACGGCTATCTCTTATCCAGGGTAGGGAGAGCTAAGAAATGTATATCTTTATAAAAGGTAAGACGCCTTTATAAGACGAAGGATACTGTTAAGGTTTAGATTAATTAAGTAATACAGATAAGGAAGTTTATAAAAGAGTATTAAATAGAATAATTAAATCCTTTACGCTGATAAATATATTATTATATTTATTATTATATTATACGATATTAGCTATTATACCTGATTACCTCTGTAATTTCTGTAAAGCCTTATACTAGATAGAGTATATTATATATCTTGTATAATTAACCGGTACGGATTATAACTTTAGGTATTTTTATCATTAGTCTTTGTCAGGGTTGGGAAATTAGTCTTTATTCATGAGTCATTTGACTGACTAACCAAGACTAACTGACTATTAGTCAGGCCTCTAAGTGACTAATTTAGTCTTAGTCAGACTGATGACTAACCAGGAATGACTAAAATGACTAAAGATTTTATTATTAACATTATAATAGAGTATATAAATAATATTATACAAATAATTAATAAATATTTATTATTAGTATAATACTAATTATTACTAATAGGTTGACCCTTTACAGTACTGGAAATTAAACGCTTCGAAATATCCAGTACTAAGCTTAATAATGGCTAGGAGGTTTTTAGCAATTCCAGCAACCTCTGCACTATTAAAACGAACCTTTTCTATTGGTAATAACGTTATTACTAAGAGCTGGAATAATTTGTATCCAGATACTGTAAAGCGAACAGTATTATTGAAGAGTTGGAAAATAAAGAAGCTAAGGGAGTTAGAAGAGAATTTTCGTAATAATAGTAACGAGAAGGAGAAAGAGCTGTAATTTCTTTTTTATTTACTTAATTTATTATTTAATTATTTTTTTAGTTTACTATCCTATTACCAATTATAGTTTATTTTATATTATTATATTATTATATTATTATAATATTATAATAAAACCACCTTATATATGCTGACTAATAGTCAGACTAAGACTAACTAAGACTAATTGTAGTTAGTCTTAGTCAAGCCAGTGACTAAGACTAACTGAATAATTTCCCAACCCTGCTTGTTAGCCTCGGACGCAGGAGCTTCAGACAAACGGTGGCTTACAAAGTGCGTCGGCTTCGGTTAGTTGTTGCCCCTTTTACCTAGAGTAACTTGTAGCTGACCGTGTGAGTTGACGTAGCAGATGTGTTGGATTGACAGAGTGGTTGACTGGCGTGGTTGGCGTGGTTAGTGTGGTTTGTAGTGGCTACGATTGATGATGTGCAGGAATGGGAATTTGGTGCGCTGCGAAGAGGGCGCCAAGCCCTGCCATTATTCTGTGGGTGCGAGGGGTCATGATAGAGTTTCTGTTACGGCCGAGGGCCGGCCGGTTGAACAGAGCTAGTGGTGGTTATCATGGACGACGGTGGCGTTAAGCGCGAGTGGGTGTTGGGATCGGATTAAGGGAGGGTTAGGGTTGATGCGCGCAGTTACGCACTCGTGAGGAAAGAAAACGTCTGAATTACAGGGAAAGAACGCAGAGTATTGCGTCATTGTGTCTTGTTTTTTTTTTTTTTGGAAGCTAGCCCCCTAGCATTAGATCCATCCATTACTCAGAGCTTAAAAAACGTTAGGTATAGTTATTTACTTTCCAAACTCCTTAATAATATTTAGTTCCGCCTTATCTAGCTTGATATTATCCTGCTGTTCTCCCTGATTTTCCTATACTGTAAAATACAGTTTTACATTTAAATTAGCTAGCTGTTACTTATAATAATATAGTTTACGTGTTATTTGATTACCTGTTATTACTTATATCTTTTCGTAAGGTCTGTTGTTTTTTTAATAAGGTATTAGTACGTTAAGGTTAGATAAAATACCACTATAATCTTCTCTACTCTTTTAACTACGCTAAACAGCTTTTACCAGTTAGCTATAGTCTTAAGGCAGTTTTTCTCGACTTTTTAGGCCTTAGTTTATTTAGCAGCCTTTACTGTTTTAAGGCATGTCTAAAATAGCTTTTTAAGCACGTTTTATATTAACTAGGTAAAGGTTACGCTACTTACATTACTAATTATAAGTTACTTATATAGCTATTTCTTTTACCTAAATATATTACTTAGCTTAAGTTTATACTGCTTGGGTAATACTTTATCACCTTTATTACTTAGCAGATTATAATAGTTAGTGTTATCTTTTTCACACTGCTCTGATTCCCTACGTAGCGTGATTAACTCCCTGGTTTAATCCTCCTTATCAAGTATTATTAATCTAAAGGCTTAATAGTTAATATTAATAAGGGAAGTTTGTATTTACGGGAATATTTTTATCGTTAAATTAAATTTTATTTTCTAATAGGTATGCTTATAACGTTTAAACTGTTATTTTATTATAGGTGTTACTTCACTGTCTTTTATATAAAACGATTTTAATATTTAAATGTGGGATTTCCTTTACTTCTTTAGACTTTTTATACCTTATTCTTTTAAATTGTGTTTTTAACTTCCTGTTTTATACTTTTAAATAAGGTCTTAGGCGTTTTTAAGGAGAAATCTTTATAAGTATTACTTATTAACCTTATCGTTATAATTATTCTACTTAATTAAGTAATTAATACTAAACTTACCGCTATAAAACTAAACTTTACATTTAATAATACGTTCCACTTTATATAACTGCTATTTTTTTAATATCTCCTTAAACGACGACACAGGGGCCCTTTTCAGCCGTTTAATCATACAGGTCATCTCCTTTAAGGGCCTTTTCCAAATACATTACTAAAACGACTAGTTAAACTTTCTATTACTTTAATAGGTCCGGCTTATACATTAAGTCGCTGTGTTTTTTAATAATTTTAAATAATCCTACTTGTTATTTAACGTATTTTTTTTGTTTTTTCCTTTTAGCAGGTTATACCCTTAATATAGTTTAAGGTAATATATTTACCTTTCTCAAACGAGATTAAATAATGCTTTTTATTATAAATTATTTTAACTTTTATCACAGCTTATATAATGTTCCTTCAAGCCTCTTCTTGATGTATTTTCCTAGCTATGTTTAAGTCTTTATCCTTTTTTAAAGTTTTTAAAAAATTTAACAGAGAGTTAGGTTTTAGTTTACAAACCACCTTATTCGGGCTTTTATTAGGTGGTCTTAAAGCTGTACTGTATTACTAAAGCATATCTAGCTATAGCACTTTAAGTTCTTTAATAATACTATATCTAATCACCAGCTTAATCGCTTAGTTTATCCATTCGGCGTTACTATTTACCTTAAAATACTAAACGGTTATAAAGTTTAATATTATACCAAGCTTTATAAACAGGTGTTTCTAAATTCCTTTTATAAGTCTAAGGTTATAATCTGATATAATAAACCTAGGTAATTGTCACGGCGACCGTGTGAGGGTTAGGGTTGAGGCGCTGGTGCTCCAGGGGGGAGCACCAGATGGATGGACTGATAAGATAAGGAAGTGGGGCTCACATCGCGGCAAAACCCTCGACACCGATTGGCGACACAGCGTCATTGTTAAGCCGTTAGCGTTTGCTAAGAAAAAACCGATACGGACAAGTCAGCTAATCAAAATAGCTCGTTCGCCCGAAGAAGCAGACGCCCTCTGCGAAGATACTGTCGCCAAAGTCGCCTACGATATCACCAACACCAATACGATGTTCCCAAACCCCTAAAAGTTGCGTACATTTACCACGCCTCCCTCTGTTAATCCAGGATTCCAACCTCGGACGAATAACCGACCCTAAACTATACCGACGCTAACACTCCCCTTCCCTCCGTCCAAAACCGTATCTAAAAGTTTATAAACAACGTGGACATTATTCCCAAGCGTTTCTAATTCACCAGTAATAACCTCCTTACCGACCTGCAGGCAAAGGTTGAGAACTTAACCGTCTACTATACCAGCTCCAAAGGCGTTACTACACCGGCAGTACCCTTCCGCTCTATATCCACCCCGAAGAGATTCCAATAAAAGGGAATAATAGATTTTAAAAAGTTTAAAAAGTTACTAAACGCCGATACCAAAGCAGTGTTCATCAAGGTCAAGCTACGATTCATCATAATAACTACGTACTAGGCCCAGGTCAAGATACTCTATAACGTAACCCTTCACCTTAACACAAATTTGGAGATTTTATATAATTAAGCCAAGATGTTCTCTAAGATACTAAACACACACAACGGCTCAGACAATACCTAACAACTTCTCGTCTTACTAGCTAAACATAAAGAAGAATTAAAAAAGGTAAAGATCGCCTTAACTAATATAACACTACACCTCTAAAACTCCTAAAATATAACCGATTTTAATAGTTTAACAGGTTATTAAAACACTCCTGCTCCTGATAACTTAATAAGTCGCTAAGGCACCCTAACCACAACTATTAATAACACTAGCCGTACGTAACGCAGTGCTAAGATCGACAGCGCCTTAGTGTATTACGCAGACGAGACTAAAGACACCGTTACCTTTAAGTACTAGTATAATCAGATTAAGAATAAGTTAAAGGTAAACGAAGATCACTTTACTTCTGATAAGGTTAAAGTGGTGCATATTCTCAGCCGCCTTTAAGGTCACGTTACCGCTAACCTACAACCAGGGTTGTTAATAAGTTGACTTAAGTCAAGTCCAGGCCTGGACTTGGACTTGACTTGACTTAATGGACTTGGACTTAGCTTATTGTAAGTCAAGTCCGGGGCTGGACTTGGACTTGACTTAAATTACTTACAGTAAGTCCAAGTCCGACTTAAGTCCAGTTAATAAAAAGTAGTTAATAATTTATAAATATTACTTACAATAATAATAGTAGGTAATTTTATCAATATAATAATATAATAATATAATAATATAATAATATAATAATATAATAATATAATAATATAATAATATAATAATATAATAATATAATAATATAATAATATAATATAATAATATATAATAATATAATAATATAATAATATAATAATATAATAATATAATATAATAATATAATAATATAATAATACAATAAAATAAAATAGTTAAATACTAAGTAATAAAAAATAAACTAAATAAAACTATTTATTCTTCCTCCTCTTCATTTCCATTATTACGATAATTTTCCTCTAACTCCTTCAGCTCCTTTAAACTCTTTAATAATACTGTTTGTTTTACAGTATTTACATCTAGCCTATTTCGGTTTTTAGTAATAACGTTACTACTAATAAAAAAGGAGATCAGTTAAATTTTTAACAGGTAAAAGGAGGGAAGAGGAAGGTTTTATATAGATAAAGTTATAGTAATAGTTAAAATATAATAAAAATGTATTAATAATTTTAGTAGTTAGTAATTAATAAGACTTAATTTTATTCTATTTTATTCTATTTTATTCTATTTTATTCTATTTTATTATATTACGATTATTACTAGTTACTATTTATAAGTCCATTAAGTAAACTTATAAGTCCAGTAAGTCGGACTTGGACTTAGCTAAGTCAAGTCCGGGCCTGGACTTAGACTTGGTTAAGTCACTAAATTATAGACTTAAGTCCACTGGACTTGGACTTAACTTAAGTTCGGACTTAAAGCTTAAGACTTATTTAACAACCCTGCCTACAACCCTATCTTCGTCCAACCTATCCTAACCAGCTCAAGACCTTAAAAGCCGTCCTCCTACATTTATAAGACAAATACTATAACCACAATACTTAAGTTATAGCTAAACACGCCTTTTAAGAGCTCTCTTTTAAAAACTGCAAATATAATTTCCAGGACTTCTGTAATAAGTTTATACACTTAGCTAAAAAATCAGGAGTTAAAAAGACCAACTAAAAAGAGGAGTTTTACGAGAAACTTACCACTAATCTTAAGATTATAACAGTAAAGGAATACCTTAATAAAAGTTATACCTTTTAAAAGTACGTTCGTTTATTATAACAGATATCTTACACCATTAAAGCTACTTAATATAATAAAAATACCAACTTAAAGGCCCCGACCTGTAATAGCTATATAAGACAGAACAATAGCTTAACCAACTCTCCCTTTTAGGGACAGACTACTCTGGTTAAAGGAAACAGTAATAAGGACACCTAATTCGACCCTAACTTTAAAAATACCTTTAAAGCCGACCGTTATAAAGATCCCTAAGTTACTAATTAAAGGTCGTTATTTCACCTATTGTTAGAAAGGATATTACAGACTAAAATACCTGTATAAGAACTTTAAGCCTAACGAGAGAGCTAATATTTAAGTTATTATTAATAAGTACGTTACCTTAGAGAAGGAGAGAGTCCTGACTCTTCCTTTTAACATAAGGCGTATTAAAAAGTTAAGCGATAATAAATGTTCCGACTTAAACTTAACAAACTAAATACCTTAGGAAACGACAACTCCCTTTTAAGGAAAGTGTTAGTCACGTCTTTAAACGTTATTTAAGCAAAGGTGATTTATTAAGATACTGGAACATATCCTCTAAAGGGATTTTTAAGTGGTTCTCTATTTTATATTCCCTGTTTTATAGTAAATAATAAATCTTCTCTTAAAACAAATAAATGACTACTTAACACAGGAGCTAACAGATACATCTTTATTAATTTAAAAGTCACATATTAAATAATAAAGAAACTTAAAACCCTATTATACGAAATAAACCCCCTAAGGGTAATAGGTAGCTTTAATAGCCGCCTTTTATAACTGGTTGATACAGTATTACAAACCGATCTCACCATTTAAAGACAGATAATCCCTAACAAATAGATAATTATTTTAAACATACACAGTCCTATTATTATCAGGCAAAAGTAGTTAAAACACCACGACATTTCTATATACCTATAACAGCGTTATTTAATATTCCTAAACAAGGTTACTATATCAGTTACAGATTAACTAAGGATAAAGGTTCTCCAGCGGCAGGAGGAAGTACTAAAGAGGGATAAACCTGTAATGTTAAAAGTTAAGCCCTTACTAGTAGCAGTATTATTAGCTAAACACCTATATCTTTAAGCACTTTAATAACAGATTAAGGAACTGGAAAACGCTTAAGTTAATACAGTACCTATATCTATAAACCAGCAGCTTAGGTAAATACGTTTCGATTTATAATAACAGCCATTAAGCTCTTAAATAAGAAAAAAAGCGGATTTACATTATATAACGCAGCAATTATCAAACAGTAACTCCCCCTTAGTTTTACCACCTTTAAAGCCTTAAAAACGACAAAAGACTATAAAGGTAAACGTCTTACACGATATATAAAGTCCTTACCGGTTAAAAAAAGACTTAATTAAATAGTATAAGGACAGGATTATAAATATCACAGTTATAAGCACACTTCTGTTTTATCGTTTTATAAAAGATAAGGGAATTAGTGTTACTTCCTTATATAAAATAAACCGGATTATTAAAGATAAAAGAGAGATCGGTAATCTCTCCTAAAATGATAAGGAACTTCGAAAAACGGTAAAGGAGAGCGTCCTGATTATATATTATAACTTCTTAAACGTTTTTAGTAAGATAAAGTCCGACTAACTTACTAAGTGAAGGATTTATAACTACTGTATTATTATAAATAACAGTTATATAACCAACAAGTTAAAGTACAGCTTATTATATAAAATATCCTTTAAAAAACTAAAAGTTTATCAGTAATATATTACAGAGAACCTAGAGAAAGGCTTTATTAAAAATAACTAAGCGCCGTGGGCTGCTCTTATCCTGTTTATGTAAAAAGTAAATAAAAGACTTAGATTTTACGTAAATTATTAACGATTAAACGCCCTAACGAAAAAAGATCAGTACCTATTACCCTTAATTAACAAGACACTGTTTTATATCTCTTAGGTGAAGATTTTTACTAAAATTAATATCCGCCAGGCTTTCTATAAAGTCTGTATATATAAAAAAAGTGAGGATTTTACTATATTTCACACTTAGTATAAGGCGTATAAATATAAAGTGGTTCCTTTTAAGCTGATTAACAAGCCGTCCACTTTTTAAAAATTTATTAACAAATCCTTAATAAAGTACCTGGATAACTTCTGTAACGTGTATATCAACAATATCTTAATATATTCAAACACAGAGGAAAAGCACGTCAAGCACGTCCGAAAAATCCTTACCAAGCTGCGAGAGATCGGGCTTCAAACAGACATCAAAAAATACAAGTTCCATATATCCCAAACCGTATATCTTAGGTTTATTATCAGTTCTAATAAGATTACTGTTAACCTTTTAAAAATTAAGGTGGTAAAAGGCTAATAGGAGCCCACTATAGTAAAAGGAGTGTAATCTTTTCTAGGTTTTTACAACTTCTACCAGCGCTTTATTCCTACATATAGCAAAGTAGTAGAGCTTTTAACTAACCTGACTTAAAAGGACATAACATTTACTTAAATAAAGGCGTATTAACTTACCTTTAATGAGTTAAAGGACTAGCTGCTCTCCGCTTTAGTGTTAGGCCATTTCCACTATAACTGGCTAACTTATATAGAAACAGATTCCTCTGACAGGGTAATAGCAGGAGTGTTAAGTTAAAAGGATCTAGAGATAAGTAACTAATATCTTATAGTTTTCTTTTCAGAGATAATATAAAGTGCGGAACATAATTACCCTATTTACGATAAAGAATTACTTACAGTAATACAGGTGCTAAAACACTAAAGGGCTGAATTTATCAATATATAAGACTCTCCCTTTTTTATTATTACTAACTATTATGCTTTAAAATACTTCAGCATAAAACAGTCTTTAACGTCAAGACAGGTAACTTAAACGGAGTTTATATCTTAATATAACTTTACAATTACTTACAGACTTAACACTAAGAACTTAGTTACTAATACTCTCTCTTAAAGGGGGGAGGACGTCCTTGTGTAACAAGACGTTAAAAAGGCTTAATAACACTTACAGATTTTCTAACTTATATTTACAAATAATACAGTAATAATAAAGTATATTTAAAAATCACTAATCCTAATATCTGTAATATAGGATAAGGTAATCCTTTTACTATACCTTTTTAATAATAATACAGTTCCCTTAGAACTTTCTAATATAAAACTTATAAACGCACTAATTATCACTAATAAGTCAGACCTAAAGCTCGCTGTTTAAAAAGCGAAAGCTTAAGCTGAACTAAACAGTGGTTACAAATTAGTAAGAGATGGAATACTCTTTTACCAGAACTAAATAATAGTCCTTAAAGGAGGAGAACTACACTTACAGACTTAAGTTATCTGTAAAATACACGACCAGATTATCAGTATATACTTAAAACGTAATAAAACGAGAAAAATAATAGCTAAAAGTTATTAGTAACTACACCTATTTAAAGACATAGACGTTTATATTAAGAATTACAGTTATTATACCGTTAAATATCCTTAAAATAAGACACCAGGCCTTCTTTACCCGTTTCTGCTATTACTAAGGTGTTAACAGTTACTAGTAATAAACTTCCACGAAATACTAAAGGACAAATACAGGTGTAATAATATATTAATTATTATTAATCGGTTAGGGAAATTTACCTAGAATATTATATATTATAAAAATACAACTACATAAAATACAGTAAAACTTTACTATAAGGGACTGTTCCACATATACAGTTTACCTAAGGAAATCGTTAGCGATAAAGGACTGTAATTCACAGCACACTTTACCGATAAGATCTTAAAAATTATAAAAGTAATATAAAAACTGTCCTTATCTAAACACTTTTAAACAGCAGGACAGGTTAAAAACACCAACAAGTATATTAACTAACACCTACAGCTATACCTTAGCCACTACCAGGATAACTGGTCTTACGTATTACTTATTATAAATATTACCTAGCTTTCCTTACCTTAAGACAGCACTAAACTCTTACTATTCGAGATTATAAAAGGGTTTTTAATATTACTACCTTACTATTAGGAGAACAGGACCGATCTGGGAAAACAAAACATACTATATAAAGAACGTTTAAACAGACAGGAGGCTTAGACCGTTACCCAGACTATCTAAGGCTTCGTTAACACTATATAAAAGTCTTTAGGTCAAGCCCAGGCCAGGCAGGTTGCCCAGGTAAACAGGCACTGTCGTAAACCGGATTTTAGTGTAAAAGACCGTATATACATTATTAAGAAATCTTAATCGACGGACCGTCCGAGCGATAAGCTTAATTTTCCATTAACCTAGTAACATTTTAAAATACAAGTGATAAAAGGCTATTTTTACGAATTAAAGGTGTTAATTAAATAGCGCGGCACGGCAGTTTTCCATACCGACCGTCTTTAAAAGTACCCTAATAACCCTCTCCCGGGCCAGGCGGCTGAAAACTCGGAAGGATTAGACGTTAATACGATAATAAAATGGGAAGTTAAGAAGATCCTGTCCTCCAGGACCTATTATAGGAAGCTGTAATATATGGTTACGTGGAAAGGATAAGATCCGGACCTGAACTAGTACTACACCAGCGACTTTAAGAACGCTTTAAAGAGGCTGGCAGCCTTCCACACCAAATACCCAGACCTTCCAGGGCCACCATTACGCCTGGCCGAATAGAAAAAGGCTTTCAAGAACAGGTATAACGACTTAGATCATTCCGACGACGATAAACCGTAAGCTGGTTAACGCCAAGTATTACGACGAACAACACGCTGAAAACCGTAATTAGAAGGAACGGGACAGGCAAGAGAGGGAACCTTAGTTACAAATTACGCTCCACCCTGTAATAGTCAGCAATTATAGGTGTGTAGTTAAGCGGTTGATAACAGGAGTGAGGTCCCCAAAGTTAATGGCTTACCTCCTTCCCAAGGGTATCCCTCCTCTGCCTGGGAAAGCAATGCGCGAGTTCGATTCCTGTCGAGCGACTAAGAAAATATTTTTTTAGTTGATTTGAAATTTGGTCTGTTAGCAAATTACCAGGTGATGGAGCTTCCCCTCCTTAGGAGGGGGGGGATGTCACGGCGACCGTGTAAGGGTTAAGGTTGAGGCGCTGGTGCTCCAGGGGGGAGCACCAGATGGATGGACTGATAAGATAAGGAAGTGGGGCTGGCCGCGCACCTCTAAGAGGTGCGCCTGCGCGCCCACCTTGTAGAATATTCTTCTTCTTCTTCAACAATAATATAGTCGAATATAGTCAACGATATTGGAGCCTGCCTCTTCTCTTCGTGACTGCCGTCACAGTAATCCCCAGTTTTAAATTGTAAGTATTTAAAGCAGGGCGTTTACCTAATCTACTACTTTGTAACCTTTCCTTCCCTTCTAATATAAGTAACACCTTGTAACTAAACTTATATATCACTATTATTAACGTATTATAATCCACGTTTTACTATTACAATACGTTTTATATAGGCTTAAACAGCAGACCTAGTATAAAGTTAATAATAATTATATAGTACAGTATTGGTTTTATAATAACTAGTTTTATTATCTTAACTTCAGTATTATAATTTATCTTAACTATGTTACATTTCAGGCAGTATTAACAGTACTTTTAAATTTCTCTAGCTATACCTTTAAAACACACTCCCTTTAATTCGGTAAATATCTACTTAAGGCTGAAATAGTGGTTTTTATTATATGTTATATTTAAAATGTCTTTTAAATATGTATTAAGTATGATAAGAGTCACGTGGCCTGGCCACTTGGCCACCTGGCAGACCAGTGGCAGCTGGCAGACCCCGTGGGAGTTGCTGGTTCCTTGAGGTGCCAGGCACCAACGGAACCAACCCCACCATTGAGCGGACTAGGCCCAATCCGGAAAGAGGGGCATTGTTGACATACGATTCCAGAGCCAGGGCTCTGGCTTTGGATTCTCTTTCTTTTTCTCTTCATACTAGGATCGCACAATAATAGCCAAGATAACTTCGAACTTTCTGCCTATTCTCGTGACAATAAGTTTAAACCTTTTAAACTGCCCTTCTCTATACAGTAATCTATTATTTTTTAAAAAAAAGGGCTGTTTAACCTTAGGTTTTACTTAACAGTAATAAAACATTTTATATATATATATATATATTACTTAGGCTCCTTTAACAGTTTCCTGTACTTTTTATTCTTTTTATAACTTTTTGTAAATCTTTCCTTAATGTGACGGCTGGCACCAGCCGTACGCGCCTGGAGCTTTGCCCCACGTGTGCCCCACCTTGTGCCCTACTACCTGCACCTCTCTTTTATAAGTGATCGCTTGTAGTAACTATCCTTTGGTACTGTAAGCTCTTTATTCTCACAATACAGTTCCATTCCCACGGCTTCCGTTAGCCGCGCCGTGACACTTAATCGTTTTATTTATTAGGATATTTATAAAATATATATACTTTAATAACTCATATACAGACTTTATATAATGTACCTATATATTATTAAACTTATTTATGTTTAGCCTTTTGTTTCCTTCAGTCTTCCCGTCGTTTATATCTGTTACAAGGAGTCTGTCTGGACAAGGTATCTGGTATAAAATTTACCTTACCTGGGATGTAAAACACGTCTAAGTTATACAAAGATAAGTATATTAAGGGTAGTACAAGCCTTAGATTCTGATTTACTAAGGTTTAACAGGTGATATTCCAAGTTGATATGTGGTCTGTCAGCACCATTACTAATTGTTTATATAACTGGAACAGGACTCTTAGTTTGCAGCATACCTAAACCAAGTATATTACCTTTATCTCTATCAGCTAATACTTCTTTTTTACTTCTAACGCCGTCTTACTAATAAGTTAGATTTTATTAGCTAAAATAACTTTACTGTTCTAATTATTACCCTTAAGGTAAAATATTATCACCTTAAACCAGGGTTGGGAAATTATTCAGTCAGTCTTAGTCACTGGCTTGACTAAGACTGAATAAGACTAATTTAGTCATGACTAATCCTGGCATTAATCAGTCACAGGCTTGACTAAGACTAACTAAAATTATTCTTAGTTAGTCTTAGTCTGACTATTAGTCAGTGTAAACAAGGTGGTTTTATTATAAGATTATACTAATATAATAGTAAAATAAGTAAATAATAATATAATAAACTATAATTAATAATAAAATATTAAACTAAATCCATAATAAAATAATAAACGAAGTAAATAAAAAGAAATTATAGTTCTTCCTCCTCCTCGCTGCTATTACTACGAAAATTCTCTTCTAACTGCCTTAGCTTCTTTATTTTCCAACTCTTTAATAATACTGTTCGTTTTACAGTATCTGGATGTAAATTATTCCGGCTCTTAGTAATAACGTTATTACCAATAGAAAAGGTTCGTTTCACTAGTGCAGAGGTTTCTATAATTGATAAAAACCTCTTAGCCATTAAGCTTAGTACTGTACTGTAAAGGGTTAACCTATTGATAATAATTAGTATTATTATAATAATAAATGATTATTAATTATTTATCTAATTACTATACCTTAATTATTTTTATTATTAGTAGAACAATCACAGGTTTAAGCGTATATTATTGTATATTAAACCTTGAAGGTAATCCCCTTTTTATTATTAAAGGGCTTATAATAACCTTAGTTTTATATTAATTTATATTCCATTTAGCCTTTTAGCCTTATAATAAAGGATTACTATGTAAAGTAATAGTTTTAATCTACAAACCCCTTATTAAACTTATATACTTGTATAACTGCTATAAAGCTTATAAGCCCCTGTTTAAATATATAAAAATATATAAAAATCCTACTTTTTAAATTACGGCTTATAAAGGCGTAACTCCGTTAACTGATAGAATCTGTAAGCTGTTTTAAACTTTATATAAAACGATTTAAAAAAGGCCTTAAATTGTAATTTTTGATATATAAAGATTATATTTGCCTTAAGTCTTTATAGATACGTCTTTTACATTTATATTTATACGTCTTAAGTAATTAAATATAAGCCTAGGATGGAGAAAGCATATATTGACAACGTAATAAGGCAGATTTAGTTTAAAGGGAATTTAAAAGCTATATTATATACTTTTAAATAATAATTATACCTGTTTGAAAATCTCACAGTAGTTAATTTTATACACCGTAGCTATATTATTACAACTTTTACATTTAAATAACAGGGAACTTGTAAGGATGTTTATAATAAGCCAGGCTTTAGGAATTACTTAAACTTCTTTAACTGCTTTTATCTTCCCTGTTTTTCAATATAATTTAAACTATAAAATATAGTATATAATTAGTAAATTACTTAGCTAAGTATAAAATACCTGTTAAGTTTTTTAATATTGAAAGTAGTAACTATATAAAATTAGATAATTACAGTATTATAAATACTTATAGTACTGATAATACTAATTACTATATTAAACATATTAAAAATAACGATATGGAAATTATTATAAATATTAATTGTGATTTAATCTGTAATATGTTTAATTATCACTAGAGTTTCCCTTTGCCTTTAATCATTTTTACTTAAGGTAGGTTTACATATAGGCTTTCATCCTGTGTAATCTCCCTGTTAAATTTTATAACACTAATATTTCCTAAGATTTATCTATTACGTAAAATAAGTCCACTAGTTTAGTAAAAGACGTACTGTTAAAGTAGCTAACACGACGGATTATTAAGATTTAACGCGTTACTAAATCCTCTTATATATTAAATAAGTTATAGATACAGTCTTATACACCAGCCCCTGTCACCTTTATACGTTGATTTACTTACTTATGTGTTTTTGTTTTATTAATTTTAACGCACAAAACAAGTCCTTCAACTCAGTTCTTACTTAGTGCCGTGACAGTTTATTATACCTTAACAAACAAGGACCTAAAGCTACCTTACCAGTAACTCCACCTCCTCTCCGGCCCTGAAAACGACATTAAGCCACCTGTTCCCCGTCCCTAACCCACCGACACCAGATAAACCCAACCTGCTCCTGCCCAATACCACGGTATCACTAACCTTACGCCGCAAACCTACTATACCCTAAAGAACTATTAATTAAACCTATATAACACATTAAACGCTACACCTATAAGAACCCAGCTTATATTTTCCACTTATAACCTAATCAATAACTTCCTAACCTTAAGCCACCTTTTTTCTAAAACTAACCTAACCCCTATACACAGACATAAAAACTTTTTTCCAACTACCTAAATCACGACTATTACCCCTTATAACTAGTACAAGCCTTATTAAAAGCTTTAGCGGCGGTTTAGTAATAAGCCTAATTAAACGCACCTTATTAACCTAACTGCCTTTTAACCCCCTTTTAAAAACGTTAACTTTACCTTTATCAGCTACCTTCCCCCTACCTAACGCTTAGCTTTAAAAAGCCTATTAACTGTATTAAACACCGCTATTAAGACATAAGCAGCTTAATTACAGGCTTTAACTAATAAAATAGTAAACTTAAAAACTAATCTTAATTTACTTTAAACCTAACTTAATAATCTTACCTCCCCTCCTTTAACCTTATCCACAGCCTTTACCTCTTTAACACCTATTTTATTACCTACCCTTACGCCTTTAATACTAATAATAAGAAAACCTTTAACATTTATAACCCCTTTAAAGAACCTAATTTATATTATAATTTAAACCCTAGTATAAGCTTAGCTATAAGGTGTTAAACCTTTAACGTTTATTAAGGAGGGGTTTAATCTTATTAAACGTTAAAAGAAATATATTAATTAATATTTACTCCTCCGTTTTAAACTTATCCTTAATTATAACACCTTCTTTATACCTTTAAACAGATCTTTTATACATCTTAACAGCTTCTTAATAACACCTATATTAAGATCTAGTAAAAGATTAATACCGTAACGGCTAACCCATATAATATAACAGCTTAACCAACCAGCTTTTATAACTATAAAACTATCTTTAACCTCCTTAACCTAATATATATTATTATTAACACGTATTTATAAGTAGTTTAAAACTTTACCACCCTTTTTAAAAAAAGTATACTATACCTCTATTTTATCACACAGTTTATTAAATTAACTAACCTAACTTGAATTAACCCTTACTAATAAGTAAATAACTTGAAAATAAAGGTTAATAAGTTGATAAAAAACGCTTTAATCCTAGTGGTAAACCAGTTAAGGTTTAAAGACTACCCCTTTTACTTAACTGATAACACTTTTACTAAATCAGTTATAAATTAATAACTAAACACTTTATCTTATATATCTAACTGTTAAATAAGCTTAACATTATCTTAAAGTTACCCTAGCTAGCTTATTATAACCATACTATTAACTAAGCCTTAAAGACACTTAGTTTAAATAAAAAGATTATTTATATATTAAATAGCTAACTGGTAAAAACCTGTTTAAAACGCTAAAAGTAAAAACTTAAAACACACACTTTAACCTCCTTATAACCTACTAATAAATAACCTATAGGGACTAACCGCCTTAAAAACAGCCCTACTATACCTACTAATAACGTAACCTTATTATCAGTTATTAACTTCTTTTTCCTAACCAGGTAATTGAAGGTTAAAGTCACCACTATCTACTTAACAGTACTGTAAGTAAATATATTAAAAAAGGACGATAAAACCTTAGTTAAAATATTAACAGATAATCTCCTTATAGTAATACTTTATGTTGTCTTTACTAATATATTAAAAAAGGACTAGTTAAGCCCCTAATTATAAACCTTTTAGGACTAAATCTCCTTAACTCTTTAACTTTATATAGTTTTAAAAAGGGATATTAAAAAGTTCTTTAATAAAAAAAAACCCTTTTAATTAAAGTTAAGGTATTAATAATTTTCCCTTAAAAATACCACGATTTAAAAGAAGCCTTTTTTCTAACATAAGTAAAAACATTATTACCTTATTACCCGTTTCACTATAAAATTAAACTTATATTAAACTATTAGCCCCTTAATTATAAGGCTAGGTTAATGTTAAGGGATAAACTTAAGGTTATATAAAAATATCTTAATAACCACTTAATAAAGGGGTTTATCTATACTAATAGCTCTTTAGTAATAGCCCTAATGCTCCTTGCTAAGAAACTAAAAAGGGGTATTAAAATCTACGTTAGCTATAAAGGCTTTAGTAACGTTATAGTTAAAAATCACTACTTTATTCCTTAAATTTAAAAAATACTGTGACGACCTGCAGGTCACCCTTGCGGCCGGCCCGGACCGACGTGTCCCCGCAGAAGTCAGGGACTGTGCGGAGTCACGATTCGCACGGAGTGCTCACCCAAATTGGCGCTAAGATGGGTGAACAAGCTTGTTTCCTCTGTTTCCCTTGTTTCCCGGAATTGCGGTGATTACGGTAATCAAAGAATACAAAGGACTTGTCAGAACCAGTAGTATAGATACCATCATCATGCCCGTGATAGAGTGAGGGACCTTTTGGTTTCTTACGTTAGCAATTACATTGTTTTTAAGCATCGCTTAGTGAGATCTATACCTCTGGATCTACGATCTGCTTAACAGTGTATTAAACCGTAAGAGTTACGCTAACCTTCACTTAGTCATCCTGCCCTCCTTAACCTTGTAGTAATTGGACCTCGTCTGCTATTACGATCTGTTTTTGCCCGATCCTTTAGTGGTATCAGGAGCAAGCCGTAACATAATTATTAACGTCTTTGGTAAGATTGCTGTTTGTTAAACTTTTAAAACAAGCCCTTACCTTACTATTTGCCATGTCGTCCCCTACCATCCCACCTTTTATAAGAGTAACCACTTCTCGTAACCCTTTGACTGGAAATAATAATAACACTAGTGATGAAGATAAATCCGTTTTAGACGCTTTTAGCGGAGATCTGCTTGCTGAAATCGACACGGATAATAATAACTTTTCTTAAAAGGAGTTAGCTGACCTTATTAAATTATATAGCTAGAACATCGTAAAAGGCTTTAAGCCTGCCTTACCTTTACTGATTAATCCGCCCCTGCTTTAGAAGATTAAAGCCGGAAAACTGCTTATGTTTACCGGTAAAGCTGCCGAATTATCGTTAAAGCTTACTTATCTGTAACTTAACTTCCGCCTTTAAAAGATTACTGAAATCGATTCTAAGATCCTATATACTGTAAGCTGGATAGAGGGAGATCCTGGTCTCTGGTTTACCGGTATTGTTAGTGATTATTTCGATAATGGTTTAGATAAGCGTTAATTAGTGACTTAAAGGATTTTTTACGGTAACGAGGGGTGGATTGATTTCAAAGAAGAAATTACTAAGATGTATAGAGAGAGGGATGAGTAGAAGTAAGCTAAAGACCGCCTTAATCAGCTCACTTAAGTCACGTCTGTAACTATTTACCTCTTTACCTTTAATTAAGATCGATATCGTGTTAATTAGGATAAGTCAGTGCTAAAGCACTGATTTTACAAGGGACTTAAGCCTACTGTTAAGGACGAGCCTTGTAAGCTGGACCGTTACGCTTATAACTTCGATACCTACGTTAATAAAGCTGTTAAAATCGACACCTGACTTTTTAAACGATATATAGAGGAAAAAGGGTAGTACTGATATACGTACCCCTTTTAGAATAAGCTTTAACTTAAATTAACTGAGAAGGTTAGAGGTTTAAGGCGAGCTATTCCCCTAAGCACCCTGTATAGCTATTATTCCGAACCAGGGTTGGGAAATTATTCAGTCAGTCTTAGTCACTGGCTTGACTAAGACTGAATAAGACTAATTTAGTCATGACTAATCTTGGCATTAATCAGTCAGAGGCTTGACTAAGACTAACTAAAATTAGTCTTAGTTAGTCTTAGTCTGACTATTAGTCAGTGTAAACAAGGTGGTTTTAAAGTAAATATTATAATTATGGTAAAAACGGCCACTTCACGTGAGAATATAAAATCTTTAAAAAGAAGTAAGTCACTTAATCACCTGTTAACGAACCTTAAACGACGACTTAAGTAATTAACGAAACTAAAGTCGTCTAGATGGTTAATTTAGAAGATAACGACCGGATAAACGACTATAATCTAATAATAGATCATAATAAGACTTTTAAACACTCAAAAGAGTTATATTGATAAGAATATTACGACTTTAACAGCGATGACGTTAACCCTGATTAATAAGGACTTACGCCTTATAACTTATTTAAGTATAAAGATAACGAAGAGAAGAGCTGGGAAACTGTAAATAAAGGCGGTGGGGAAGCTTAAGAGGTGTAAGTTGCTAAAACCCGACTTTTTAAGGAATCGCCCACGCGTAATACCCCCCTTAATTAAGGTGTAGGTCGATATTAACCGACTTAAGCAGAGAATTATAATTATAACGCCTTTAAAGACGACGCAGGAAGATAATGCTTAAAAACTGTCTTATATAGTGGAACGATAAGATTAAGAAGAATTTAGGCTGAGAAATAACGTAGCCTTAATCGTAGAGGAAAAAGAACACGATTAGAACTGGTAAGAACACCCCTTGCGCACTTAATTACAGGTAATAAACGAACCTCTGGAAGAAATCTACTACATATTTAAAGAGAGAATTCGACAAATCTAATATAATAACGGCCTGTTAATAAAAGGGCTGTTATTACTTACATGATAAATTAACTACCTGGAACACCTCTTACAGCGGTAAGGAGGAGAGGTCAGGACCGCCTTTTAATATAACCCAAAGGACTAGACGATAATTGAAAAAACCTAATAAGCTTAAACGCTAAAGATCAGGTAAGTTACAAAACCCTTATTAATTTACCTGTAATTCTCTACAACTCTGGCATTTCTTCACGATGAAAAGCATAAGTATATCTTATAGATTAGCTGTGTTTATAACTGTTGTAAAAAACTACTATATCTGGGAATAAAGATCTTGTATAACCATTTCTTAACAGTGCCAGGACCCTGAGAAGTCCTGACGGTTTACGACTATGTAGGCCTAAAATTTTATAAAGTAAACCCTTTAACTTAAAAGAATAAAATAATTATCCTTTAAAACCCTATACCGCCAGAATACTAAGACGGCTAATACTTTACTTTACCTGTTGTCTGGAGAAACATTACCTCTTACACCAGACAGATAAGGCTTACTAATGGTAAGAGAGGTGGGACTGTTTAGAAGAGATAAGATAAAAAGACAAGCGCAGGAATAAAGCTTAGATATATAAGAAAAAATTAAATAAAGACATGTTTTGTTATCTGGAGGAATTCCAAAACTTTAAACTATTTAACGTTAATTAGAGGTTAAGGCGCGATAAAAAAAGACAGAAGGAACTGGTAGAACTATATTAGCCAGCCTTAGTGGAAGGAAGTTTACACCTAAGCTTAACGCTAACTTAGGAGGGATTTAAGAAACAGTTTAAGGCCCTTATAAAGGCTTGTAAACCTTTAAATTAATAATTAGCATAAGCCCTGAGAAGAAGATAAGGTATTTAAAGGATATATATGTAAAGACCTTAAGAAGAAGTTATAGTAATAATTATAATGGAAAATAACCATTAATATTTTGTTATTAACGTCGACGGAACTGATGGTTACGGAAAATTATTTTAAACCTGAGCAGTGATTGACACTGGAAGCACAGGTAACCTCGTTAATCCCTGATTTATTAATAAAAAAAGACTCCTTAACGAGAAACTTTTAAAACCTATTAATGTTACCTTAGGAGAAGGAACGTTATATTATTATAACGGTAGAAAGATTACGTATATCTTGACACTTTTAATTAAGGTGGATAGAGATAAGTAAGAGATCGAATTTAAGATTACGCTAGTAGAAGGATTTGATATAATCTTTAAAGAAACCTGGTTAAAGAAATATAATCCTTAGATGAATTTTAAAGGTGGCCACTTTACGATTTGAAACCGCGATGATAAAGCCTTAAGTTTATGCTTAAACACGTAATATAAGAAATTAGGGAAGAAAAGACCAGTGTGAAGTATACTACTTATAAGGTACCCTTTGAAAGAACTAAGTCCCGAGAGCTAACGACGCTATGGATCAGATTTACGAACAATTACGACGGTTAAGAGGAGGAAGAACCCTCTTAGGTTAAGGTCTAGAACTAAGAAGAACTAAATAATAATCTGAATACCGCTTTAAATAATGTGTTAAAAAAATACTGATATTTTTAATTGTTTAAAAAAAAGATTAAAGGTTTACTTAAATATAGATTATAGGATTACGAAATTAGGTTAAAAGAAGGAACGTAGTTAAAGTTTTTTAAGACCTATTATATAAACCTGAAGTAAAAAGAAGCGCTTAGAGAGTATATTAACGAAAACCTTAAAAGCGGTTTTATCGTGGAGTTTTAATTACTAGTAAGAAAGACGGAAAACTCCGTATAGTTGTTCATTACTGATCGTTTAATAAGGATATAGTTAAGAATCGTTACCCTTTACTATTAATCTCTAAGATTAGGGAATATCTGGTAGGAGCTAACTGGTTCATTAACCTTAACTTCCCTATGGGGTTTAATTATATTTGTATGAAGGAAGAGGATGAGTATAAAACCGCGTTTTGCACACCCTTTAGTCATTATTAATATCGAGTTATGTTTTGGACTTATAAATGCCCCTGTGTTATTTTAAAGCATGATTAACCACGTGTTAAGACCCTTCTTTGATAAGTTTATGTTTGTTTACGTCGACGACGTTTTTATCTATTCTTAAACGATTAAAGAACACTGATAGCACGTACGATAAGTGCTGGTAGCTTTATAATAAGCTAAGTTAACGGTAAACCTGGAGAAGAGTAAGTTTCACGTGTAAAAACTTAACTACTTAGGATTTAAAATATCCCCTGGGGAAATTATAATGTAACCTGAGAAGGTTAAGGCAGTTTAAGATTAGCTTACACTGACCTTTTAAGTAAAAGTTTAGTCTTTTTTTAAATTAGCTAACTTTTATAGATATTTTATACGGAACTTCGTAAAAATCGCTAAACCACTATATAAATTATATAGAATAAGAGTCCCCTTTGTATAGACGATCTGATAATAGAAAGCGCTTGACAACCTAAAGTAAGCCTTTATAACAGCATTAGTCTTTATAATACCAGACTTCTTTAAACCTTTTAAGGTTAAAACTAACGTATTAGAATTTACCTTAAAAGGAGTCCTTAGCTAGAAATAAATGACGGAAAACATTACTTATGTGCCTTTTTATTTAAAGTAATTAATAAACTAATACTGCGATACCTGAGAGTTAATAGCGATTATCTAATGCTTCGTTAAATAAGCGTTATACCTAATAGGAACGGAGGAACCAGTTAAAGTTCTCTTTAACTATAATAACCTTAAGTATTTCTTTACAAAGAAGCTTTTACCCTAATAAGTGAGATAGGTAAAACTTTTAGCCCTGTTTTATTTTAAAATTCACCACGTTAAAGGAAAAGAGAACAAAAGGGCTAATACCTTAAGTTAAAAAGCAGACCACTACTAAGCCTATAAACACCCCTAACCTTTACTGATATTTGAAGAAACAACTAGCGGTACCTTTAAACACACTTTATAAACCATTAAGGATTAAGTACCTAAAGATATAATACAGATTTAGTAAACGCTGTTTTAAAAGTACTAAGTGAATTAGTAGTAGGAAGATTTCTAAGCATAAAGAAAGGATCTCACATAAGGACCTTACGTTAATAAAGGTAAAGAAGGGCTATATGATAAATATAATGGTAAAATACCCTGTTAAGATTACTTTTACAGTTTTACCTTAGACTGCACATATTATAATAACGTTTGGAACGTCGATAAGAAGGTTATTGGAGGATACGATAAAAATTTAATATAATAATAAACTATATATTTATAATCCGAAACTCTAATATAAGTATATTTAACAGATCTATAAGGTAAAAATCAGTAGGTATATAGGAAAAGCTAAAACACTTACACAGGTTTAATAAAGTTACGCTTTTCTAGGAATAAAAAAACTAGTAGAAGAGGTTATCGATAATTACAACATCTGAAATAAAATTAAGGTCAGACGGCATAAACTTTACAGCCTGCTTTAACCCTTTTTAACACCGATAATATTATAAAGTTTGATCTTAATAAACTTTATCATAGGGATTTTAGATTTTAAAGATCTAATAATAAACGTTAGCTATAACTTTATTTAAGTAATTATTAACCGACTGATAAAATAAGTATACTTTTTACTGTGCTGTAAAACCATAACAGCGGAATAACTTACCTATATGTTTAAAAGAGAAATTATCTTTTAACACCCTTAACTAAACAGTATTATCTTTAACAGAGATAAGCTTTTAATATTTAAGTTCTACTAAAGATTAATGATAAAAATAAGTATTAACAGTAAACTCTTAATAACCCACTACCTATAAATTAACGGATAAACGGAACGACTTAACTAAAATTTTTAAAATATAAAACCTACGTTAATTTTAAATAAGATAACTGGTTTAAACTGCTACTTATAATATAAATAACCTATAACATAATAATTATTAAGTTAACTAATATTTCCTTATTTTTCACATTATTTAAATAGGAATTAAAATTTAAGCAGGGACCACCTACTAAGGCACTATAAGTAACGGTTTGTACAGACAGATTTTAAAAACTATATAAATATTTAAAAGCAGAGCTCGAGTTTACACGTGAAAGAATGAAAAAATACACCAATAATAAAAGATTTAAAGGACCAGATCTTCAAGAGGGAGATCACGTTTACTTTTTCGCTCGAAACCTACACTCAGGGTTGGGAAATTAGTCTTTAGTCATTAGTCATTTGACTGACTAACTAAGACTGACTGACTATTAGTCAGGCCTTTAAGTGACTAAATTAGTCTTAGTCACTAGCCTGACTAACTAAAGTTAGTCTTAGTCAGACTAATGACTAACTAAGAATGACTAAAATGACTAAAGATTTTACTATTAACATTATAATAGAGTATATAAATAATATTGTACAAATAATTAATAATTATTTATTATTAATATAATACTAATTATTACTAATAGGTTGACCCTTTACAGTACTGGAAATTAAACGCTTCGAAATATCCAGTACTAAGCTTAATGGCTAGGAGGTTTTTAGCAATTCCAGCAACCTCTGCACCAGTAAAACGAACCTTTTCTATTGGTAATAACGTTATTGAGCCGGAATAATTTACATCCAGATACTGTAAAACGAACAGTATTATTAAAGAGTTGGAAAATAAAGAAGCTAAGGCAGTTAGAAGAGAATTTTCGTAGTAATAGCAGCGAGGAGGAGGAAGAACTATAATTTCTTTTTATTTACTTCGTTTATTATTTTATTATGGATTTAGTTTAATATTTTATTATTAATTATAGTTTATTATATTATTATTTACTTATTTTACTATTATATTAGTATAATGTTATAATAAAACCACCTTGTTTACACTGACTAATAGTCAGACTAAGACTAACTAAGAATAATTTTAGTTAGTCTTAGTCAAGCCTGTGACTGATTAATGCCAAGATTAGTCATGACTAAATTTATTCAGTCTTAGTCAAGCTAGTGACTAAGACTGACTGAATAATTTCCCAACCCTGCCTACACTTAACACGACTTAGTAAAAAACTTAACTTTAAAAAATTCAAACCATTCCAAATCGCGAAAAAGGTTACCACTTTAAATTATAAGCTCGACCTATTAACGTTAATAAAGGTTTAAATTAAAGTTTTCTATATCTTACTTTTTAAACCAGCATTTAAGAATATCTTATTGGAAAAGAAAATTAAAGAAAAAACAGACAAAGAAGATTTTAACGTTAAGGAAGTTTTAAATTTACAGTTATAGAACAGAAAGCTTTATTACCTAATTAACTAGCTTAATTACGGACTGGAATCTAATTCCTGGGAGCTTGTTAAGAACTTAAACTGCCCTGATAAACTTAAAGAATTCCACCGTTAAAGCCCAGACCGATTAAAACTAATAACTAAAAAAAGAACCACGTTACTTAAGGTGTGACGATTAAAAACCCTGTGATAATACTGTTAGCTATGTAAAAAAAGTTTTCTAACTAGTTATAGTAGTTACTAAAACTGCTATAACTGGCTGAAAAGAATCGTGTAAGGATTAAACTCACAACCTCCTGCTTTAAGAGCCTGGCCCCTTATAAATAAATCCTAATTAAACGCATTTAATAAAAGATTAATTACGACCTTTAGGCTAGCCTGTAATAACAGCTCATAATCTTCCTCCCGTATCACCTTAATCTTATGCTTTAAAAAGCTTATTAGTATAAACAGCTAAGGTGTATTACTAGCAGGGTTGTTAAATAAGTCTTAAGTTTTAAGTCCGAACTTAAGTTAAGTCCAAGTCTAGTGGACTTAAGTCTATAATTTAGTGACTTAACCAAGTCTAAGTCTAGGCCCGGACTTGACTTAGCTAAGTCCAAGTCCGACTTACTGGACTTATAAGTTTACTTAATGGACTTATAAATAGTAATTAGTAATAATTGTAATATAATAAAATGGAATAGAATAGAATAGAATAGGATTAAGTCTTCTTAATTACTAACTATTAAAATTATTAATACATTTCTATTATATTTTAACTATTACTATAACTTCGTCTATATAATACCTTCCTCTCCCCTCCTTTTACCTAAAAATTTAACTGATCTATATATATACTAAAAAGCGAAATAGGCTAGATGTAAATACTGTAAAACAAACAGTATTATTAAAGTGTTGGAAAATAAAGGAGCTGAAGGAGTTAGAGGAAAATTATCGTAATAATGAAAATGAAGAGAAAGAAGAATAAATAGTTTTATTTAGTTTATTTTTTATTACATGATTTTATTACATTTTTATATTATTTTATTATTATACTGATAAAATTGCCTACTATTATTATTATAAGTAATATTTATAATTATTAACTACTTTTTATTAACTGGACTTAAGTCGGACTTGGACTTACTGTAAGTAATTTAAGTCAAGTCCAAGTCCAGCCCCGGACTTGACTTACAATAAGCTAAGTCCAAGTCCATTAAGTCAAGTCAAGTCCAAGTCCAGGCCTGGACTTGACTTAAGTCGACTTATTAACAACCCTGATTACTAGTCCTTTAAATAAAGAAGTTTAGTTAACGTCACCTGCTTCTTTTTATCTAAACGCTTTTTCTCCTTAAGCACCTTCTAAAGTTCCAAAGGGTTATTTCTATAAACATTATAAGTAAAGTACACTTGTCTTTTAAGGGTAACACAGTTACTACATAACTTACCTTTACTAGTTACTTTATACTTAAGGTTAAGACGTTTATAACGAAAATAACAGACTAGTATAACGATACCGAAGGATTTAATATATAGAGTGGTTTCGCGACGACGATTAGTGGAGGAAAGTTGAGGTTTCTTTTATCGTTTCCTAATCGCGTCAGCAGGTATAATTGCAACGTTGAAAGAAGGGAAAAACCTACTTAGAGTTTTTTATGGAAAAAGAATAAGGAAAAGGGAGGATTATGTGACGACCTGCAAGTCACCTTTACGGCTGGCCTGGACCGATATGTCCTTATAGAAGTTACAGTGTGAAAGGACTGTGCGGAGTTATAATTCGCACGGAGTGCTTACTTAAATTAGCGTTAAGATAGGTAAATAAGTTTGTTTCCCTTGTTTCCCGGAATTGCGGTGATCACGGTGATTAAAGAATATAAAGGATTTGTCAGAACCAGTAGTATAAATACCATTATCGTGCCTGTGATGGAGTGAGGGACGTTTTGGTCCCTCACGTTAGTAATTACATTGTTTTTGAATATCGCTTAGTGAGATCCATCCGTCTAGGACCTCTGGATCTACGATCTGCTTGACAGTGTATTGAACCGTGAGAGTTGCGCTAGCCTTTACTTAGTTATCTTGCCCTCTTTAACTTTGTAGTAATTGGACCTCGTCCGCTACTACGATCTGTCTTTGCCCGATCCTCTAGTGGTATCGGGAGCAGGCCGTAACAAATACTTCATATATTTTATAAGGCTTAGTACTTTACTAAACTTAATATAATATCAGCTTTTAACCAAATCTGTATTATAAAGGGAGATAAGTAGAAAATAACATTACACACTTTAACCTATTTAAATACTTAATAGTACTTTAATATAGTAGGTGTACCTAACTCCTTTCAATATTATATTAATTATATCTTATTTAATATCCTTAATAAATTCGTAACCGTGTACTTAAACGATATCTTTATTTAAAGTAAAAAAACACCGCTAATATATCTGTAAAGTGTAAAAACATATTAAAGCAGGCCTTATACTAGATATTAAAAAATGTAAGTTTAGAGTTTAAAAGATTAAATATTTAAGCTTAATTAATTATTTCAACCTTTAATATATAAATAAACTTAGAAAAGGTTAAAACAGTCCTGTAATAAAGAGCCTTTAAAACGTTTAAAAAGCTTTAATAATTTATTAGTTTAACAAACTTTTATCAGAGGTTTATAAAAGATTTCTTTAAAATCACTTACTCTTTTATATTCTTAATAAGCTAGAAGCGTTAACTAAGTACCTTTACCTTTAAGGTAACAGCTGCTTTTAAAACTCTAAAGTCCACTTTTACCTTAACGCTAATCTTACAGTATTATAACCCTAAACGGTAAACGGCCCTTAAGGTAAACACCTTTAATTAAACCACTGGTAAGGTCCTCTCCTAGTTTAACAAACAGGGCACCTAGCACCTAATAACCTTTTTTTTAACAAAACATACCCATGTAAAGTATAATTATAGGATTTATAATAAGGAGTTACTAGTTATTATAAAAACGTTTAAAAAGTAATAACCAGAGTTTTAAAACACTAAGGACACTGTTAAAGTAGTAACAGATTATAAAAGCCTTAAGCAATTTACGACAACAAAGCTGTTTAACTAACATTAAGTTTATTAAAGGAATTCCTTTTTAACTTTAAGTTCTAAATCACATATAAGCCAGGTATAAAAGTAACAGTTCTAAGTACACTCTTTAAACTACTAAGGGACACCTTAGCAGATAATATAAACCTTATAAATAATCAAGTTACTAATTACCTATGTAAACTTTTACCACTGGTAAGGTGGCGAAACGCGACCAAACCCATACCACTACTTAACCTTTATATAATTAACACATCTTAACTAATTAACACCTTTATTAACAAAACGTACACTACCAACCCCTTTTACAGCCTAATTATCACTGTAATTAAGGACCTTAAGTGTTAGAGATTCCCTTAAGCCGTTTTAAAGGAGTTTAAAGCTATAATAACTAACTGTAAAGTAATTAACAGCTATATCTTCATTTGAGACAGACTCTTCATCCCCCTACTTAATAACTTAATATAAGGATAAAAAAGGTAAAAAACAGCCTTATAGGGTTCTTAAAACCCCTGAAACCCCTGTTAATCTTATTCCAGCTATAAACGGATATTTTAGTAAAGTATATTAGCCTATTACTAAAATACAAATAGGATAGTGTTATTTATAAATATATTATAATAATTATAGACCGGTTTATTAAAATACACTACTACTTACCAGTAGTCACGTGGCCTGGCCACCTGGCCACCTGGCAGACCGGTGGCAGCTGGCAGACCCCGTGGGAGTTGCGGTTCCTTGAGGTGCCAGGCACCAACGGAACCAACCCCACCATGGAGCGGCTAGGCCCAATCCGGAAAGAGGGGCATTGTTGACATACGATTCCAGAGCCAGGGCTCTGGCTTTAGATTCTCTTCCTTTTTCTCTTCATACTAGGATCGCACAATAATAGTCGAGATAACTTCGAACTTTCTGCCTATTCTCGTAACAATCCTAATATTATCCCGATACCTGAGAAGGTTATAATATCTCCGACGAAAAACGACGAAGAAGTAACAATTGACGTCGCGCGAATCCCGAAAAAAAAGACAAACGACGTCATCCTCGCGATGGCGAAGACCGCAGAAGAGTCAGCCGCTCAGGTCGAGAAGGCTAAGAAGGAGGTCCAGTTCGATATCGACGACCTCGTAACGTCTGCCTATACCAGTGCTAAGCTGCCCGATACTGGAGTGCGCCGCTGATCGACCCTTAGCCCCGCCTCTGCTTAGAACGCACCTGACGTAACCACAGCTACAGCTAAAGAAAAGGACGACGACGGAGTACTGTACGACCACGTATTCTTTGAGGTGGAATTTAAGTGTTGGTTAACACTAAATAATAAGAAGCTCGGCTTCGATCTCGACATTAACGGGCTCCGGGAGGACCTCCTTAAGAAAGTGATAAGTTTAGCAGAGTTAACGGCTAAACGCCTTAACAGAAGCAGATTCCCCTTCCACCCCTTTTAAAAGGACGTTAAGAAGAACCTATATTTACCTACTTTTATAGATAAAGCGACCTAGATTAAGATTTATACTGATTAAAGTGACTTAGGTAAAGAGTATTTTTATTTACTATATTTAGAATTCAGACTCCGCTCCCTTATATTAACTGCAGTAATCACCCAGACCGAAAAACTACTTTAAGTCAGCCGCACCCTTACAAGTAACGGCCTAATCCTAATCGGTTAGGCTTATCACTTTGCAGCCTGCGTGAATAATCTTAATAATAACAGTGCTGACGAAACCGGTAATAGACACACGGCTCTTTAGAACGACTTTGACACTTTAAAGCAGGCCCTTAACGCGTTTATTACCGCGCAGGCCAAAATCAGAAGCTAGAACGAGAAGATCAAGGACTTAAAGATTATAATAGTACAGTAAGTACTTAATAACCAAGGAGGCACCTTAGCTTTTAATGTTACTATATTTATTAAAAGAGGCATTTATAAGTCCTTTAAGCTAGCTGATATACCTGTTTTCTATAATAATAAAGAAAGGGACATTATAACTTTTAAGACCTGGTATCGTAATATTGAGAATAAGTTAAAAGGTAATTAAAATTATTATCTAACTAACTCGATACGTATAGCTTATATTAAAAGCCGCTTAGGAGGAAAGGCGTCTGCTAACCTTTAGCCTTACCTGCGCGATACCTACCTTAACCAGATTGTGACTTTAACATATCTCCTTAAACACCTTTAGGATAAGTATTACGATAATAATATAAAGGAGGACTTACTTTGTCTGTATAATAAGCTTACCTTAAAACCTGGAAACGATATATATACCTTTAAGAACAAGTTTATCTGTCTTACCGGAGAGATTAGCTGGGATAAGTGTAATTAGAAGGAAAAGTTTAATACTTACCTGTACTTAATATTATAAAACCAGTTAATTTATAACTACGTAAATAACTAAATAACCTTTAAAGACTTTGCTAGATTTATAATTAAAGTTATTAGTAATTAGAACCAAGCTTACAGTAACTGTAGTAACTGCTTTACCTGTAGCAGCTGTATAACTAATAACCCCTTAAGACAGAATAATAGTATACTTATACTTACTACCAGCACTTTAAACCCACATAGGGCTGTATTAACAGAAGGAAACCACTTAACCTTATTTACATAACTGACTGTTAAGGAGGTTATTAAGTTAAAGGCTAAAGGTAAGTGCTTCCTCTGTAAGTAAAAAGGATATATTGTTAAAAACTGCTAATACGTGGGAGGAAAAGGCATTACTGTTAACACTACTGACGTTACTCTGGACAGGGATATAACCTGTATTAACGCTTTTATTAATCGCCTTTATAATAAATAAAAAAGTAACCGTGTAAAACTGTTAAAGGATTTTAATAAAAAGGATACTGATTAGTTAGTGGAAAATTAATTACCTTAGGGAATTATAACTCTTTTTTAAGGATAATATTATCAGTAATAATAAGTAAAACTAAGGTGGACTGGTTGTTTATTTACTAATACATTAGGCATAGCCCTTTCGTTATAATTAACCAGTTAGTTAATAATAGAAAAACCATCTTTATAACTAATATCTTTATTGACATAAGAGTAAATAGATACGTTTTTGTAAATCTAAAGTTCACATATAAGCTTATAAAGGAGCTAAATTTTAAGCTACTTACTTTCCCTAACGTTAAAATCAAGGGATATAACAGGACGTTATAAGAAGTCCTTAACTATACGTTATAAGGATCTTTAAAAATACAGGGTAGAACTTTTAAAAATAAGATCTTCCTGGTCTTATATACAGCTAATGACCTTATTCTTAGTAATTTCTGGCTTGTAAGATACAGGGTCCTAACTAATAGTAAGTACTACTGCCTGATATTTCCCAAGGATTACCCACCTGACTAATAGCTGTAAGGGACCAGACCACTAGTACTGCTGTTACCTTTATACCTATACCTAGAGCCTTTACCACCAGCACTGCTGTAACTGTCTTAGTCAGTTTTACAGCTATCCCTTAGGGATAATTAATTATCGAAAATAATTAAGGCTTATATCACAGAGCTGGAAGTCCCGCTGTAACCTGGTAGGAAAAAGGGGAAGAAAGGGAAGTAAAAGCAGGTTATTTTTTCCTCCGATTTAAAATATATCCCGACGAGCTTAGAGATAGCTAAGATAGAAAGGGCTTTAAGAGACTTACCACTACCTTTGTTAAGGATTAACAGGTAACCCTAGAGGAGACATTACCTTAAACTTAACGATAAAAAAAGGAGGGATATATAAGGACCTTTTACTTTATAAAAAGACCTAGTAAAATAGTATAAACACTAATTACTAAACATTACAGTACTAAAGGCGGTCCTGTTTTTCCACATTATTTAAAAAACCTTTATATCTGTTATCTTAATTAATAAGATTAACTACTATATCCTTAAAAAGCAAAGAGAACTTTAAAGACTTTTAAAAGACGACCTTAAGTTACAGGAAAAGGCCACCTAAGAGGTTCCCTTATAATACCACGATTATTTAAATGTGTTTAGTAAAACCATCTCAGATAACTTAGTAGAACGGCGAGAATATAACCACTGGATTAACCTGGTGGAAGGGGAATGCTTAGAGGACCTTAGGTATAGCTTATTACGTAAAATAACACTAGAGGAATTAAAGGCCTGTAAGAAATATATCACAGAGAACTTAGAGAAAGGCTTTATTAAGTTTAGTTCTTTACTATAAGTAGCACCTATCCTGTTTGTAAAAAAGGCCGACAGGAGTCTCTGGTTTTATATAGATTATTAAAAGCTAAACGTAATTACGAAAAAGGATCGGTACCCTCTCCTGTTAATCGATAAAACGTTATCTTGGATATTAAAGGTTAAGATCTTTACTAAGATTAACATATAATAAGCCTTTTATAAAATCCGGATCGTTAAAGGGTTTAAAGACCTAATAGCTTTCCAGACCCGCTATAGTATATATTGTTACTGGGTGATGCTTTTCAGCTTAACAAATAAGCTAGTAACGTTCTAGTAGTTTATTAATAACTATATATTAGGATATATCGACGACTTTATCAGCGTTTATATTAACGATATTTTAATTTACTTTAATAATAAGGAGGAACATAAGGAGTATATCCGCCTGGTGTTATAACGACTCCGGGAGGCCGGCTTGCAGGCTGACCTGAAGAAATACGAGTTTTACGTCTAGGAAACAAAATACCTGGGCTTTATTATCGGTATAAATAGTGTAACTGTAGATTTAGTAAAAGTTACCGCTATCGAATATCTTAATATCGGTAAAAGGAGTACAGGCCTTTTTAAGGTTTTATAATTTTTATTAACGGTTTATTTAAAAATACAGATAAGTGGTGAAACTATTAACACGGTTAATTAAGAAGGGAGAGTTATTTAACTGGATAACGGCCTGTTAGGAGGTTTTTAATAAACTGAAGTAACGACTTTTAACAGCGTTAATACTAGTATATTTTAACTATTCCTTACCTATTAAGGTAAAGACAGACACTTTAAACAGGGTAGTTACAGGTATACTGTTATAACAGAAGGATAGCGATTAGCACTTTATTACCTTTTACTCTGTAACGATACAGCTGGTTAAGTTAAACTATGGTATTTATGATAAAGAATTACTAGCTGTAGTTAAGGCTTTGCTTTGTTAGAGAACGGAGCTGGTGGGCTTACCATACCTATTTATAATGATTACAGATCACTGTGTTTTAAAATACTTTAGTATAAAAACCCTTTTAAATCTATAACAGGTAGGCTAGGCAGAGACCTTAACGTAATACGACTTTTAAATTATATACTGCCTGGGAACGGAGAATACAGCAGCTAACACCCTCTCACGAAAAGCTAAAAACTTACACACACAGTAAGTAAAAAAGGACACTTACCAGATAATAAGGATCTTCCGCCTGGCGAGAGGGGGGGAGAGAGCGTAACTAGCTGGTGTAATTAAAACCTTAACACTATACAGATTTAACTAGCTGTTTTTAAAGTCTGAATTAATAATTACAGTTAGCAGTATTAAAGTGGAGCTCTCTCTGGTAAACTAGCTTTTACAGGTAAACCAGGAAAGTAAAACGTTAGTAAAATACTATTTATAAGCGCGGGAGGCCCCTGATAATAGGTTTTTTATATTAGAGGACTAAATCCTGTTAAAGGATAAGTGACTAATTATCCTGGATAAGGAGCTGCTGCGGATACGAATTGTCGAAGAAATATATGCGAAGAAGATAACAGTATATCTTGGTAAGGGTAAGATTTGTAAGATCGTTGCTAAACGATATTAATAACCCGGACTAACGGGATTTGTCGATAAATACATCGCTAATTACCTATGTTTTATAGCGAAAGTCCCATAGGACAAGACCCCTGGTAAACTGTAACCTCTGCTAGTACTTATACAGGGATAAAGCTATTTAGTGATAGACTTTAAAAAGATATTAACTATATATAGTAGTTATAATAACACCCTGGTAATAATCGATAAGCTAAGTAAGCTCCTGTAAATAATCCTATGTAGTAATACTACGACTGTAAGGGACGTAGCATAAATATACTATAAGGGCCTGTTTTAGATCTTTAGATTACCAGAATCTATAATTAGCGATTAAAAGCTATAATTCGTGGCCAGCTTCACATAAAAACTCGTTAAACTTTTAGGAATAAACTAGAAGTTATCTTTAGCTAGTTATTTAAAGACCACGGGACAGGCTAAGATTATAAACCAGTACCTTAACTGATAACTCTGGCTGTTTATTAACTACTTTTAGGATAATTAAGACGAGGCGATCCTAGCGATAGATACAGCTTAAGCTAGCTTACCCTACGTTAATATTAGACTGTCACTTTATAAAGTCCTGTTCGGCTTTTTTATACTGCTATAATTTAATTAGGACTAGCGGACCGACCTTACTAAGCAAATGCCTGTAAAGGAATAAATAAACCAGGTTAAGGTTTAACGATTAGTTAAAACGATATAGTAATATATTAATAAAGCTAGGGAAATTACAGCAGTAATTTAGTAACGATATAAGGCTGTAGCTGACTGCTGATAATAAGAGCCCGATTTTAACGTCGGTGACCAGGTCTATATCCTTTATTAAGCGGGAGCGTGTACTGACCAGCTTAACGATAAGCTAGATTTCCCCTTATCACGACAGTATTTCCCGATTATCAGGCAAGACGGTAAAACCTTTACAGTAAAACTGCTTAACAGCCCGAAACAGTTTCACACTGACCGACTGCGCTGCTTTACAAACAACCCCGTCCCGGGCTAAGAGGCGGAAAGGCTGGAAGCTAAATTCATCGATAACAGCGAACAGTGGGAGGTAGAGTGAATCCTGTCGTTACGATTACATTATGGTAAGCTCTAGTACTAGGCGGATTAGAAAGGATAAGATCCCGACCTGGACTGGTATAACACCTCTAGCTTTAAGGAAGCCCTATTCGCTCTCCAGGATTATTATAAGGCCTATTTAGAAAAGGCTAGCCCCCTAGCCCGATTATAACAGTAGATTAAGGCTGCGGAAAAAGACCGATTTAAACGACCCTATCTAGATAACGATAAACCAGCTACGAAAGGGAGGATTACGACGTTACGACGGTCGAACCGCGTAACTAGGAAATAACTAATTAGCGGTATTTGGTTAATCTGGACGAAATGACTGACTGTGAAATCGTGAGGAAGAATAGCGTAGCGGTATAGGTTTAAAGGCCCTAGACCTGTTACGTTTATTCTAATTTAAGGGCACCCCTCCTTTACCTAGGAAGCGATAGAGTAAGTTAAAGGTTTAAGTACTCACAGGAGCGTCAAAAATTTTTTTTTACGCCTTTTTACGTCTTGGGGATAAGACCCCCTCTGTAAAGGGGGGGGGTAGTTACGTGGCCTGGCCACCTGGCCACCTAGCAGACCGGTGGCAGCTGGCAGACCCCGTGGGAGTTGCGGTGCCAGGCACTAACGGAACCAACCCCACCATGGAGCGGTTAGGCCTAATCCGGAAAGAGGGGTATTGTTGACATACGATTCCAGAGCCAGGGCTCTGGCTTTAGATTCTCTTCCTTTTTCTCTTCATACTAAGATCGCACAATAGTAATCGAGATAACTTCGAACTTTCTGCCTATTCTCGTAACACCAGTACTAGATATTAACACAGTAACTTTAGTTAAAACCTTTATTGAAGATATATATAGGTTTTATAAAACCTTAAAATTTATCGTTTTAAACTAAGGTAAAGGGTTTATCTCTAGGTTTTAATTGAAGCTTTTACAGAGGCTTAGCGTTATATTACAGGCCTTTACAACCTATTATTCTAAGATAAATAAGTAAATAAAGATTATAAATATTAAGATTAAATATTACCTCTGTTACTACACAGCTTATCACTAAGATAACTAAGTAGATTAACTCCTATTAGTAAAATTCGCGGTAAATAATCACACCTTAAAGACCACTAGCTTATTGCTCTTCTTCGTAAATTACAGATAACACCCTGTAATAAGCTTAAAACCAGTCCATAAGCTAACCACCCCTGTAACGGTAACTAACTAAAGGGAGTTCCTTAAAGCATTAGCCGTTACAGACTAAATCAGTTAAGTAATAAACCACTATAAGGTTTTTATAGCTAAGGTGTAAAGCGGTAAGCTTACTATATAAACACCTGTTAAAGTAAAAGTGTTACGTATAAAGAGAGGGATTAAATCTAAGTTAACATAAAGATATTAAAATAAGCTAGCTGTTTTAAAAAAAATAGATAATAAATAACCAAGCCCCTTTACAGTTACTAAAATCTACTTCTAAGTAGTAACAATAACGTTACTAAAGGGCTTTTAAGTCTTCCCTGTTTTTCACAACTTATTAATTAAACTTTATAACCTAAAACTGGCCAACCAGGAGCTTTTTAACACCCCTTAAGACAAAAGGGCTTAGGGTATTGTAATTAGTTTAGAATTAAAAAAGGGGGGTAAATTAAAGCTAAAACCAGAACAGGAATAATACTTCAAAAAAATCCTTAACTTATAAGTGGTAAACAAAGCTTTACAGTACCAAGTTAAATAAACGATCCTTTACCTACCTACCTAAAAGCTAGCGGTGTTTTTACAGGAGAACGTAAATAATATTAAAGACTTCTACTACTTAAACCTAATAAAACTAAAACCCCTAGACCACCTTTAACCGTAGGAGCTATAAAAGCTCCGCCTGGTTACTCCAGCTCCCCTGAAACGTAGAAAAAGGCGGTTAAAGAAGTAACCACAGGCCTAATAACACCCTAATAACACACTACCTAGCCACTAAGGCGCCAGGAGGGAACAGATCACATAACTTAAGCACTACAGGCTAAGGCAGGGCTATATACAGGCTTATTATAAGCCAGTAACACCTTAATCACACCCCACTTAGTATTAAAAAATTAGGTTATAAACTATATACTTCAATTTAAAGCAAAAGTTACAGGACTACAGTTAACAACATACTTACACCTTAGTTAATACCTAATATATCTTTATCTTTAAACCCCTAATTACCAATACAGCCTTACCACCCCCCTTACACTAAAAATTAAGGTAAACCCTTTTCATAACCCCTTTTAAAGCTACTGTAAACTTAATAAGACATTAACACCTTATTACTAACTTTATATTTAAACACGGATAAAATTCTTAAGCTACTCTTTAATCTCCTTTACAAACTTATTTATATAATTTTACTTAATAACTACTATAAATACAGTAATATATTATTTATATACCAGGGTTAAGTAAGTAAAGCTAAGGTTATAAAACTTTAAAGCGGGGCCTTACAGAGCTTAAGGTTAATATATATACAGGCCAGCATTAGGTAATAAGTGGTTAAAACTTACTTACAGGTATTATAAACTAATTTTTACTTAATCTTTTGAACTTAAGGGAAGTCTTAAAATTAACACTAGATTACTATTAAGTAACTAACAAAAGGAAAACACTTACTTTACAAACCGTTTTTAAGCCAGTTAACTTATAATAAGTGTAATAATCACACTTACTTTTTACAAACTCTTATATAAAGTTAACAGGTAATAAACAGATTATTACCAGAGAATGTATGTTAATATAAACTTTTAAAGCTTTAATAATCTTTAAGTAATTGTTAGCTAAAAATGTTAACTCACCCTTATTCTCGTCCTTTATATATACTTAACAGCTAAAAGAAATGTAAGCCATTAACTCCGAAAAGTTACACTTTAGTATCGTATTTAGCTAAATACAGGTTAACAACCAGGGCATAGATAAGATGGAAAACTACTTATATAGTTATAAACGGATTTACAATTAGTATATTAATCGTAAATTAAAAACGTAAGGTTAAAGAACCCACAGTAAGATATAAACAAGGCGTTATTTAATAAAAAAAAAGTAATTAAGAACTAAAGTTGTTAAGTAATAAATATAACTATGATTACCAGTAAATATATAAGTTTATAACTAGTTAATTATCAGACCATTATTAATAAATCTACATATCACCTTACCGATGGACACCTGCGGTAATGCTGCCACGGAGGGGGATATCTATAAGGATATGTAATCCAGCGTTAACGGTTTGCCAGCCCCTGCGGTGACTGCCGACAGCTTAAAGTTTCCACACGTAAAATATCAGCCGTGTCAAAGGCGGGATGAGCAGCCCATCCTGTTTAAAAGAAAACATACATCAGACTGGCTTGAAAATCCTTATACTCTTATAGGAAATCAACAGATTTAAAGATTACCTGATGTTTTCCACCCCTTCCACGATCTGCCTGTCCTGTTACCACCCCTTAAAGGGGTCGCCGGACGGTGACAGCCTTGCCGACATCACTTTGCTGGCTGAAAGAAATCCGGCCAAACAGAATTTATACAGCCTGTATGTTTGCCTGGGCTGCTGCCGACGTGGAATCGGTCCCTGAGCCCTTGCCGGCTTGCCTTTGTTCCCGCCGGGCCTTCTGCCGACATCTACGCTCTTCCCGCACGCGGATTGCCTCACTTGCACATTCTCCACGACTGCTGCCGACACGTTGACCAGCTTCCTTGAAGGAAGAGCCTTTCCAGGTCTCAGACGGATCACTCGCAGGGAATGCTCATCGAAAACAAAGGTGCCTGCCCAACAAGGCCGAACTCGAGAAGGAGAGAAACAAGGACCATCAGACACGTCTGGGTCTCGACTCCCAGCGCCGCGAACTTGCGAATAAAGAAATGGCGCTGTCGGCCCGGCTGAAGGTCCTTGACGAGACGAAGGAATATGTGGGCCACGCTGGCTTCCACGGTGAAGAACCAAGATGCCAGGTTGCAGGAGTACATCGTCCTGCGGGACAATACAGCGGCTGCGCTTAACAGGGACCGGCAACCCTTCGAGGAGCAGCAGCACTTGCACGAGATGCAAGCACAGCAGTGCGAGCTGACGAAGGCGGCTGCGGAAAACGAGATGAGACTTGGGGCGGCCGATCCTGACAGGCGACAGGTGGCGATAGACGCCAGAGGTCTTTCTGCCGACTGGACCAGGTGGAAGAGGATCGCAAGTCGGCCGTACACAGTCCTCCCGGCAATCACAATCTTCTTTAGCGTACACAGTCCTCCTCGGCGTACGCAAACCAACAGGGCGGTATGGCGAACCGCAGTACATTAGCTGTGGCTACGTTTGTCGCCATCTATGCTCGATCCTGATTTGGCCATCGAGGCATCCAACGGTAGACACCTGGCCTCTATCTAGGCATTACAAGAGGTGCGGGGCATTATCGGAGCGATGGAGATATCAGCCACAGAAGGAAACTTGTGAAGAATCGGTACCTAACTGTGCTCCAAGACTGCAACGTGGATTGGGATGATAATGGCCATGATTTCATCATGACTTGCGTCTTCCTGACAAGGGACGCTGCGAGCATGCGCCTCTTCTTACAGTCCGTCTGGGCAGAAGTCACAACGTGGCTGCTGCCATGTCCGAGGTGGCCATCAGTCTCGTCCAGTGCGCAGCGTCAACAACATACTGCACGTTCGATGGACAGGACGTATACAAAGATGTCATCCACGTCCTTTCCATGTCGCCGGGGCCTGAGCCCGTTACCGGAGATAACGACGCCGAGTACACCATGTCATGCTTTCCGCGACCTGCACAATTCGCCGCTGACTATCGTAAAAACCGCAATGGGTCGCCGACGAAGAAGATGTGAAAAGAGCTAACCGGCTGGCCGCCTACACTGGATCTGGCCGGGGCAACCCATGAGAGTGGGATGCGACTCCCCGTAAGGCCTTGGGCGATGCGTGCGAGGCCCTCTGAGAGAAAAACCAGGCCTTTTCACATGGTCAGGTGCCGTTGGGGGGATGTTACTGAGACCTGCGGGTTACATCGATACCTACCTTCCATGTGCTGAGAAGAAACAGTTTGACGGTAGCTCGAAGCCTCCAGAAAGCGACGAAACATCTTCAGAGAGCCACCAAACACCTTCAGAGAGTCATCAAACATCTTCAAACAGTTACAAACACCTTGGGGGTGTTTCTGAACACCTTCAGGGAGCCGCTGAGCACCCATGGGGACCCCTTGACACGCTGTTGATTTTGGAACAAATCATCTGCGGCCTGTGCTTCTGATGTTGGATTTGTTGAAGAGGGGCAGAATGAAAGAGCAGTGATAAATAAGTGGTTGTGTTGGGTGCAAGAAGTGGAGAGAATGGGAGTGGAAGCAGAAGTTAAGGCTGAAGTTGAGGGCCGGAGTTTTTGCCGAGTGCTGAAGCGCTCCTTCCAAGTGAAATACGTTGGTTGCACAGTCCGGTACTTCTGTGCCTGCCCCTGGTTGGCAACGGCACCGTACTTGCATGGCAGCTTCAACTCTAGCACTATGTTGGTGGATAGAGAAAGGAGGAGCACGATCAAGTTGGTTCGATGCAGCAAACACACAAGATTCGTTTCCCACATGGCATGCGCTAGTTTGCAATGTTTGAAGGCAAGATGAGATTCATTTCAAGCCAAGACGAGTATTAACATCTATCCCTCCATGCCCTTCGCAAATCCCACCGCTAAATCGCGATGCCATGGCCCAAATATCGCCAGATGATGTTCTGGTGATTGCCCGCTGCGCCTGTCTCAGCACCCCCTTTCCCGTGAAACAAATGGAAATTAAACTTTACCCGCTCCTGACCAATTGCCATACCGTAGCTGATAATGTACAGCCATGGAATTGATCCATCGCTTAAGGATTCTTGCGAGCCTCGCCGGCAACCTCGCTATCAGTCCTTGGCCTTTTAGCCACTGGTTCACCATCGGGCATGTCGGCGCCTCGTTGGCGCAGCCCCTCACGCCACCACTCGGCGTGCAATCCCGATCTCGCTGACTTCATCGCATCATCCCTCTCAGCTTCCAACTCTGCGAATTTTCTCTTGGACTGCACGCCTTACATCTCCAAACCCGCGAGCTTCTCCTTCAACTCCGCGTTCTCCCTCTCCAACTCCGCGACTTTGTCCTTTGACTCGCCGAGCTGTGCCTCTAGCTCGGCAACACGGATGTTTGATTTGCGCAACGCATTGAAAAACTGGTCCCTTTCAGCCACGGCATCCTGCTCGCGATCTAACGCTGCGAGTGTCTCGTTACGTGCGCGGCGGCGGCCACGGCGCTTGGCCTCTCTGTCCCGGCTTGCTATCATCTGTTGTACCTCTAGCATGAATATGCCAAGGCTATCGTCCAACTCCGTGACTTCGGTATCGGAGACCGGCTCTGGGTGCTCTGTTTCTTCCATCGTGCTGGCGGGGCAGAGAAATGACTGATGCTCCTGCGTACGTCAAACATTAGTAAGCATTCAACTCGGTCTTGGGGCTGCATGGGAGAGGCGGGACTGTCAAGTCGGGGACATCTACAGCCGCTGCTGCACACGTAACCTGGAGGCGCAGGACTCTTCAGCTCTTGACGCAGCCGATCGTGGCTTCTTCTGTGTAAACGGTCGACCTAACCAGGAGTGTAAGACGGGTCGGCGAGGTTTCTGCTATGACGTTGCTGTATGCGCAACTTTTTATTTGTTAGGGTTCGTCCTTCGGTTTTTGCAAGTGGGAGGCTCGGGGAAGAGGTTGGTGGAAGGTGGATGGGGAGGAGGGAAGGCTTTAAATATGCGAACCAAGGGCCATCAGGGTTCACCTCCGCGCTGCTCCTGTGACACTTCATCCGAAGTCGAAAAACTCGCCTCGGTCAGCCACCAACCTTTAATTCAGCTCAAATGCGCATTGCGAATCCCACTTGACCGGATGAATCGGTATTTTGTTGCATGGTGAGGAGGAGCTGAGGAGAATTGACGAATCAGAGACGTCGAGAAAATCCCAAGGAGGCGTCGAGCGGTGAAAATCAGGCGAGGAAGGCACGGCTGGGCTTCCATCCGATGCTGTCAAACACAAACGCGCAGAGTTTTTCATAAATAGTCACCTTCATCCCATCTTATCTGCTCTCACAGTTAGGCCAACCTCGGCCGTTGGTGATGGTGGGAGGTCATGTGCGGAGTAAACGATTAGTCAGCAGGCTGAAAAAGGGGCATGTAAACAAAGCAATCGCGAGTCCATGCTCCTGGCTCTTGCTGGAACATCGGTTGGATTCGGATGGACGAAGATCAGACGGTTCAACCGGACGGTTCAACCGGATCCAAATAGTGCACGCCATCCGCCCCACGTAGACTACCCGACCTGACGCTGGCGATTCCCCGCGCGAATGCGGAGGGGCAGAAGAGGTGATGTAGCGCCAATGAGACCACCGAATCTAAGTCGGGCCACGCAAAGCGGCTGGCGCTCATCTGTCGCTGATCGCGCAACCAAGGGGGTTCGGCACGGCAGGCAGGTAAACGGTCAGCGGACCAGGATACCACGTGACAAACACGTGATTATGGCACCCTCGCAGATTTTCGCGAGGTCTGTGTTCCGTAATGGCACTGTGACCATTTGCATGGACGCCCAAGGGTGGCTCTACACCCCCACGGCCTCGCGTCTTTGAAGGTGGTAACGTTCGCTTGTCTGGGACTTAAACTTCAAGTGTGACGACACCTCCAAAACGCCACCAACCCACCAAAACCGCCAAAAAAGATGTTCTGCCCGTGAGAGCAGGGAGTATGGGCGCGCCGGGATTCGAACCCGGGACTTTTAGCGAAACGCTGGAGGAAATACAACGCTGATTACGCTCAGGAACACGCTGACCACTACGCTACTCGCCCGATTGGTGCCTCAAAAGAACTGGTATAGATTGTGCCCCCCCCTGAGGCAAAGGAATCACGTGTCAGAAACCTTTGGCGTCGCCATCCGCACAGGCTCTCCCCACATCATCATGTCTATGTCCCATTGTGTCGAAAACCATCCCGGGCACCGCCCTGGTCTGCCATTGCCTCGATGTTTTAACTACACCGGAGTCTTTTCGCGGGACATGCCCCTCTCAGCACCACCTTTGCGCCTCCATCAACATCCTTGCATCTCCGCCGTCGATGGGCCCTTATTAGAGCAGCCAGACCGGCATGAAACAGACCTCCACCATGCTCCGATCCCCTCGCTCCGGTCTTCGCGCTCCGGGCGAAGTGGAGCACATTCCCCGTTGGCTCTCCCAGCCAACTGCGCGCAAGCTCTTGGCCCCTCGCGCGGCCAGATTGCGTCATTCGCGAGCTCAAGCGTGATTCTGAGCTTCAACCGGCTCTATGGTAACGCTCGGGATAGTCTCACGTGTGGCGCGAGCTTCCTCTGTTCCTCCGTTGTCTTCTCAGGGGCTGACTCGCAAGGGTGTTGACTTCGGCCTTTGCATCGTGTTGTCAGTGACATCCCGGGGTGGGCTCTGGTCTCGGCTCATCTCTACCGCTGTCCTTGTTTCTGGGTCTGCACATCTATGGCATGGTTCAAATCTGGTGTTTGGGGGGGATGGGTATTGATCTGTGGTCCAGCTGGTAAACATGAGAAGCCAAGAGTTCGCTGCAACTGACATGATAGTATCGCGATCCATCTAGACTCAGAGTCTATCCTCCTCGATGGCGATGCTACTCCCATTCCATCGGCGACGCTTCTTCTGAGGCTGCCCGGTCGAAGACGTGTTATGAGCCACCTCCTCAAGCTCAAGCTTTTCAGCGCGAAAGTCCCGTCTCACCACATTCAGATCCCTCCTTGCCTTAGTGAGCTTGCCCTCCAGCTCAGCAATGGTAGATGATGACTTGGCCAGATCTCTGTCCTTCGAGATGAGCAAAGCTTTCTGGTTGGCAACCATGGTCTCCAGGTCGGCGACTTTGGCCATCATACCAACATCCTTGGCGGCCATGTCGTCTCTGGTGGCAAGAAGCTCGTCAATCTTGGCGGTGAGAAGCTTTGCCAACGTGGCGGTAGTCTCCTGCTCTCTCTCTCGGTCCGTCGCTGTCTCTTCGCGAGCCTCAACTCCTCCTCCGCGACGTCAATGGTGCGGCTCGTGTCCTCGGATACCGGCGCCATGGTGCAGGCTTCGTTTCAAAGGGATCGATGTGAATCTGCCGTCCTCGTTAGCTACTCGGAGTGCGACTCATTGTCCTCGCGCGTCAGTCGTGTCAGTACGTACCAAGGTGATCGCGAACGGGCGAGCTCCAAATTTCGGGCCAGTCAGAGATGTGTCGCGACTGCCTCAAACACGGACGGGCGAGTAGTTGCAGGACACAGAGGTCGGGAAATAGGAGCAAAGTGCTAGCATCGCGTGAGCTGGTTTGCACAAGGACTGGGCTGCTGCGCGTGGTGGGGTGCTGTCGTGTCGAAGAGGAGAGTTGCAATGTGCAGCTGGCGGAAGGAGCCCGGGAAACATGGCAGGGGCGCTGCATGGGGGGCGAAGCCAGTGGCCCAGAAGCGCAACTTCACCTCGCCCGCTTTCGATGCCCATTGGCTCGCGCTATCACACTCTCGACAGACTACACATCTATCTCTGAACAAGATGGCATCGCAGAGCAAGATCCTCGCAGACTCCAATCTCGAGATTATGGTACCTGACCACCCCGGCCTGATTGCCGGTCAAATGGCGAGCGCAGACCAGGGAGGATCGCCGATAATGAAACTACTCGATGAGCTTCTTGTTATGATCTTCAGCTTTACTGACGTGTGCGCGAAGTTGAAGCACGCCCATCACCATTACCACCACCCAAAGCAGAACGACATCAAGAGTTGCCGACTTGTTTGTCGTCGTTTCCACGACCTCAGCTCACGGTTTTTAATCGAATGCGTTCGCATCGATCATCGCCTGTCGTTCTCTCACGGCTTGAAGGGATCTCTCAGCATCTACTCATCTCCCGTAGCGTCCGGAGAATCCGGGTCAACCTACAATGCTACTGACCAGACCTCGGCCGTTCTCTTCTCACGCTCATTAACCACTATAAAGACTGACTGGACGTGATTATCTCCAACTTGAGGTCCCAGGTTCGATGGCTCGCTCCTGCTCAGCAGCCCCACGAGGCACTGCGTCGTAGCGGGTCGGTCTTCGAGTCATGGAGCAGTCTCTCGGAGTCACTGCTGCAAGGCACTCAGGTCGCTGGCGGCGTTTTGCATTTGGCCCACGGCATGTCTCATGTCATCGATCTAAGGGAGGAGCTATCGAGAGGGAAACTAGCTAGGCCTGCGGAGGAGATGGGAAGTTGTTTTGAGGCAGACAAGGCGAGAGGATGGAAATTTGGCAAGGGGGGGAATGTGCATGATGGCCACATGAGTATCCCCGTAGAAGCCAAGAAGCTCAAGGCTGTCACAGTACGAGATTTTGATGTCAGCTGCAGTAGCACGAGTGATGCTGTAGTGAGTTTGGTGGTTCTGTGTGCTCAGCAATCCCACGTTCTTTTCCATCTCTGTCCGAGGAGTCCGGCACACGAAAGGAGGGGTATCAGATCACCGAAATTCCAGTCTTGACAGCCATTCCATTGGAAACTGCTAGGGCGAGCCCAGCGTCAGTGATTGCGACTTGGTATTCAATGCAAGTTGATACAACATTAGACTAGAACTTGACATGACGAATCTTCACAAGATCACGCAAGAACCACTGTTTGCCTGCTTCTTTATCACCACTCCTGCTGTGGTCTTCTTGAAATTGCTCTTCCCGGGTTTGAGAATCTCCCGTTCGAACAGCAGCGAGCGATGGTTTTTGCGAGGAACAGCCATGAAGTGTTGAAGCACTGCAAAGTCTATCTTATCCTGGTCCATCTCCTTAAGATCATAGACCGGCCCTCCCTCCCCGGTCAGATCCAAGGTATCATTCCTCAGTTCTTCGCTCAGCTTTTCGAATATTGCCAACTTCCCTGGCTTGATCGTCTCCCACATGGTAGTGACGAAAACAACCCGTCGGAAGAACTCCGGGCCGCATATTGCTTTGAAGACGTCGAGGTTGAGCTTACTTGGGCCGGTGAACCGTTTCTGGGTGATTGGGTGGAAGTATACTGCCCCGGTGACCAGAGGCTGTCCGTTTCGGCCGGTTTTTGCTGTCAAGAGACTCGCGATCTCTTTCAAGACGTGGAGGTTCGAGTTCGGTTCGTCGTGCAGACCCGGGGTGTCGATGATGGAGAACTTGACCCCCCCATGCATGGCAGTGTACTCTTGGCAGCGGTTGGTACCTTGGGTTGGGCCCGGGTCAGTGATCGGCGACGTCATCGTCCCAGTCCGGCTTGGGGACTTGAATAGGGGCCTGAAGGGATGGGACAGAAGTAGGTCTGCACTTACATGCTTTATTTCCATGCGCAATTTGGATATCACCGTTCTTGAGCTTTGCTACCCTCTTCACGAAGGAAGATTTTCCCGAACCAGTCGGGCCAATGAGGAGGAGTGTGACTGGCGAGGCCATGTCGCTATGTGCAAGGACTGGAGCCCGGACTCGAGGTGCAGGGATGGGATGTTACTGCCGGCCTGTCGTCGTCCGGAGCGGAGGGGGAAATGCTGATATTATGCGGATGGCGCGCCGGTTGGTGATGAGCCGAAGGTTGTTGATCGCGCTCAAAATGATCAACCTGTTGGCAAGCCGTTCGCAATTTGGACGTGTCAGGAGGCAGGTCAGGTCGGGCCGTGACGTCGGTTGGGGGTCAATCGCGACTTCCACATTGTTATCAACCAATGAAAATATGCAGCCAACGCATCCGACTTCCCGACGTGTCGGCGAAATGCTGGAGGGTCGGGTGCAAGCCTAACTGCGCCCAAGCGCAGGCATTCACCTCAAGGCTCACAACATGGAATTGAAGAGGGAAAACGCATGGAGAAGAAACGAGGCGATTGATGCCCGGCGCCGCGCTGCTCGCTACCTTGCCTTATCGGGCACCCAAGGCCCGTCCTTGAACTTGCGAACATCCAGGCCCGACGAAACCCAGCCTGCCTTGCCTCGTCACTGTCCTCGTGACTCATTGTGATTTTGGGTTTTCGATACTGCAGTCCAAGTCCTGAGAGATGGATATCAGCCGCGAAAATCCATGAGTTGGGTTTCAGACCCAGGATTGGATTTTACTAACTGCTGCCGTGCAGACGACCGCCGCCTTCCCGCATACAATCTTTCATTCGAATCTGCCACCTTTTCGGCGCTGTAAGACGATGGAAGGCAAAAAGGAGATCCTGATCGGGCTGCTCGGCATGACAGGCGCGGGCAAAACGACCTTTGCCTCGCTGGCTTCTGGCCGGACCGATTTGGAGATCGGGAACACCCTGAAATCATGTATGACAACCCAGTCCCGACGCGGCTCCGAGGCAGCTCCTCATTCCTGTTCCGTGTGCTAACCAAAGAAAAAATGCTCAGGTACCCAAGAGACCCAAGTGGTGAGGTTCGAGCTTGACGATTACACCATCGTTTTGGTTGACACCCCGGGCTTTGACGACGATACGAGGTCGGACATCGACATCCTGCGGATCATCACCGAGGGTCTATCGAACAAAGGTCTCGGAAGCCAGCAACAACGCCTCGACGGCCTCATCCTCCTTCATCCCATCACGTCCACCAGAATCGGCGGCAACGAACGGAAGCGAACGCGTCTTCTCGAGGCCATTCTCGGCGAGCATGCCTACAAGAGGGTTATCATTGCGACAACAATGTGGGATGACCTCAGGAACGACGACAACAAGTTCAGTTACCGCATGGAAGGTCGAACGGAAAAGGGGGAGGTCTGGCACGAGATGAGCTCCAAAGGCGCTACCATCACCCGCCACTACAACAATCCAGAATCGGCCCACAAGATAATCCGTGATATCATCCAGAAGTCCTTGGCTGAGAATGGCGGCGTTGAGCTGCAGCTCCAGAGGGAGTTGGCGGATGGGAAGGGGAGGATGGGCAGGACCACAGTGGGCACACAGGTCAGGAAATTCGGTCAGGATGAAATCAACCGACTCAAGTCGGAGCTCAAAGAGCTGGAAGCCGACATGCCCGACACACTCGCGGCACGAGCCCAATGGAAGGCAGAGCGGGCAGACCTCCGGAAGCGGATCCGGGATGGCGAGAGCCAATTGTGGTTGTTGGACAAATTGACGGTGGGTGCTCGGTTTCTACACATCTCTCTAATTCTCTCATGCCTCTCACGAGGTATTGAAATTTCACGACAGTTCTTCACATGTTTCAACCGTGGGAAAGGATTATAAGCAAGGTCTCTCTGCCTACTTTACCACAGACTTTCAGGCTTTGGCTAACCTGTTGTTTCTCAAAGGTTTCAATAAATTGGCTTTCGAAATTGAAGCGGCTTTGGGGATGACATCCCGTTCTAGTTCAATACCGACCTTGGGAGAATGGTGAACAGTTTCTCAACCCCGCCCCCTACTCCGGAAATATTTCCCACAGAGTCTCTACACAGGGCATGTACCCAGAGTAGACACCTATCCAGATAGCTCACAAATTCACCTTGTTAGCTGGCAAAGAATTGCCGGCCTTATCAAAACTCGCTCCTAGTCTAGTGCATTTCTGACCCCCTGTTTCAATCACCGCGAACCCCCCTGAGCGAGCTCCCTCGCCGTTGCCGCTTCCTTCGCTGTTGTTTACCTGGTTTCTCCCCAAATGATACTAACCAACCCGGCAGGGCCTCATTGGTCACTGGCGCAGCGGCGGCCAGGGGCAACGTCAAAGCAATCACGACTGAAAGCATGGCCTTGAAGCCACTGTTTTGTTGCCCCTTTTCGACCAAGAGCCATATGACAGCCCCAACACTTGCAAGGACTACGCCGTAGACGGAAGAGAAATAGAAAACAGCATTCCAAAACATAAAGAGCATGTAGGTCGATGTGGGCACAGGCTGTGAGTCCTGAATCTGGCCGTAGTATCTTGCGCCTCGCTCTGTTTCGCGCCCGATCTTGCCAAATGCTCTGCTGGCAAGAAAAAACCGCAGGACATAAGCCAAGAAGACCATGCAAAACGCGACGAGAAAAAACATTGACAAGGGAGGCGAGTTCTCAAACTCCCGAACCTGCATGCTGAACGTGCTCGCAACAAAAGAGAGTGGCACAAAGAAGAATGCCAATTCGGTGAGTCGTGTGACGCTGGATGATTCGAGGAGCTGCTTGCGGGACTCCAAGACGGACAATTCGGCCCGAAACGCCACGTCAATTTCCCTAGCTCGAGTGGTAACGGCAGCTATTCTTCGACGTACTCGAGCAAGAAGCATTCGAAAATCAGGGGACAGATCTGACCGCCTGGACCGAGGGAGTCCATATCCGGTCAAGTCGTGGATTGTGTTCTGTAGAGTGGGGAGACGCAGCTGTGCTTGAATAAGCATCTGACGCCATATTCCAATGGAAGCCTCGAGCTCAGTGTCCTCCAGGGACGCCAGGCGGATTTCCTGCAGGGAATTGTCGAAGACATCAGAGAGCGTCATGGTATCGAAGAAGATGACCCGAAATATTGCTTCAATGGGACTCTTCATCGCCACAAGGGCCGGCTTCTCTTTCAGGCCACCAATATCAAGGGAACACTGATTGGTCACCCAGCTCATGATGTCCGTGTGAGCGCTGCGTGGCGTTTTTGGAGAGTCCCGCACAGCTGACTGGTTTGTCCGGCCCCTGGGCTGATATGTCCACCTTGCGGCAATGTGCTTGTATGGCAGAAGAGGACCAGTACTTGAAGACTTGTGGTCTGAAGCGTGGCTGACGTTGGGCCGGAGATGCCCAGTTCCACTGGGCTTCAATATCGGGAGTGGATCTGTCAGGATGACAACTGCAAACAAGAGTCTCTTGTCAGTATCCAATCAACAAAGGGCCGGGCACGGTTTCAAATTGGGTTCATTGACCTACCGAACTCAACACCTCCTCTCGTCTCCCGGTACACAGTGGCCTTCTCCTCCCAAGCTGCTGGAATGCTGATATCATCGCTCTCGCTCGAGGCCAAGGGCTTTCCCACTTGCCACGCATCCCGAAAGATGTTCGTTTCCATCACACTGTTTCTCTCCCTCTCGAGGGGCTTCTCTAGACGTCGCAGACGCAAACCGGGTGTTTCGACTCCTGGATCTGGGCTCGCGTGATGGCCTTGCTGGGATGGGAACACCCCTTTTTTTCTCTGTTCGGACTTGAAGAGCCTGTGTACTGGACGATACCACTGAGCAGAGAAGACATGATTGCATTGAAAGGCATCGATACAGTCATTGACTGCGAACCGATCGAGGGACTTCATGTTGACACCAGAACCCTTGAGATGCTGGATGAAGATGAGGGGATCAAGATCAAGGGCGCTGCTGAGAATCTCCATCAATGGGTTGGAGATGTCCTCCACTATCACCAACCGCATCCCAGAGTTCGCGTTCTTTGCACGCCAGAACTCTTGAAGCTTCTCAACTTCTGGCTTCGCATCTTGCTCCGTGTTTCGCTTGGAGTTGTGCTCCGAGTCGTGTTCCAGGTCGTTCTGCTCGAAGGACGATATTTGGTGCCTCAATCGAATGTAATGTTTGCCACCCTGCGGGAAGATCTCGTAACAGTACACGGCACCGCATCCGTTGAGCTTGTGATCAAAAGCGAGATCACGAAGCCATTTCAAAACAGGGTCGTTTGAGCCAGGGTTCGTATCGCTCACTTTTTGTACTGACTCCGGTGGGTTCTTTTGGCTGGTCGGTGCTGGGAAATCGGTCGAATGGCTGTTGGGAACGCCAAAATCTTTGGTCACGGGCGAGGAGTTCATGTTCCCAAAGCACGGAACGCCGAGGAAGGAAAGGCTACTGCGATTAGAAAGAACCCTGGGAGCTGATATGGCAGAGCAGAAACTTGCTTCGGGAAGGTTTACGTGAGTTGGAGCAGGGCGTGGAGGGTGCGGGACTCGGCCCGATCATTCCTGCCCAACACAGCCCAGCCAGCAAGCGAGCCATTGACCCCACCACAACAAGCTTGGTGTTTACTCTTCTTTCCCCAACCTAACACCACAGAGACGCCACGGCCATAGCAGAGAAACTACCTTGGAAAGACTAGGCAACATGTCATTCGGCTCGAAATTTAAGCCCATGCAAAGTATGTTGCCTTTGTAATCCTTTTGTACCTCATCCACCCCAAACTACCAGGCAGCCAATTTACAAGTTGCAGGCTCAACACTCGCCAAAGTCAGGGATCACATACACCACATCTTGATGCTTTTAACTATCGCCTCGACAATACTATTGTCCGTTCTCCTTGCTGGCTGCTCCTCGCCGGGCAACATGAGTTCCATCTACGTCCTGGCATTGTCCTATCAGAAGACGCCACATGATGTTTTGCAGGGGACTTTTGCGACGACTGTTTCGGAATCCATTTCGACTGTTTTGGGAAGTTTGACCACTGCCGTCGAGGTTCGGGCAGGCTACTTCAACATTTGCATCAGCCGAGGAGGAGGAGAGTGGGAATGCGGCCGAGACGCTCCATCCTTACAAGCCCGGCTGTCGGGTGACGACCCCCTGAATCTCGTCACCGCGGCGAGCACTTTCCGGGATCACACCATTTTCTCAGGACTCCTGTACGTTTCGTCCCATGCACGACACGTGGCCTATCATGGTATGCTTCTGACCAGTTCGGCTGACCATATTCCCAGGGCCACCCAAATCGTACTACATTCCATTGCGCTCATCACGCTGGCCATGTTTGACAGCTGGCACAAGGCAGCGCCCCAGGGAACTGGCAACCTAGACCCCTTTCCTACTCGCTCGCTAGGCCTCACAGCCCAGTTGTCATCTGGAGCCGCTGCCTTGTTCGGGTTGTTGTCTGCTGTTTGGCAACACGCTGCAGCAGTGACAGCAGGAACAATTCTATCTACCGCAACCTATGGCCACGTTGTCACGCATGTTGGTGCAGCCGCCACAACCTTGGTCTGGGCTTCTTACTTTCTGCTCATGTTCGTCTTCATTGTCATTTTAGGGATGAGAGTTCAAATTCTCGCACAAAGCTTGGGGGATAGGATGGAGGAGGAATAGATCTAGCGAGACCGGGCCAACGTTCATCACTTCACCTGTTTGTCATCAATAAACATTGTTGAAGAATATACGCGCCCTTAATTCCAGATAGGGGGAATGCCTGTGCAGGTTATTTCGACAATACTCTTCAGGGCTATTTTGCCCGCCATCCTTGGAGAGGCTAGGTGTTGGGCATGCTGGTGACGGTTCCATGCAAAAGGGGGGTTGACTCGAAAGATGACAGAAGTGAAAGAAACGGGGCGCGGTTCATGATCTAGGGCTACCATGTAGATGAAAAAGTGGAATGACTTATCTGCAGTATCTGGCGAAGAATTCAGCTCAAACAGAGACAATTCCCCTTTCTCAAGGGCCTCAACAGCTTGACAAACACAAGTCCAAAAGAAAGTGCATGCATGTACTGGTACCACGGGCGTTGGGATGGTTTGAAAGCTACGCAGCCAACCCAGATGGGATACGAGTAAGTGCGGCGCGGCCCAGAATACAGGCACACACACAGAGAGAGCTGTTGATCCCAATGACCGTTGCTGCCATGGTTGGCGCGCTTTGCAGGCCGCTCCCTCACAGATGCCTCTTTCGGGTCCGTGTTCTCGTCGATATCGAATGTCAGATCGACGAAGCAACTCTTTCGCACTCTGGAGACGGACATGGAAGCAGGGGGGATGTAGAAAGCACGCAAGGCAGCAGCGCGAGGCTGGGGGCCTGGCAGAGTCTCTCTCCATATCGTTGACGAGTCCGAGGGCCCGAGTCCGAAAGCGATGCAGCGTGTTGATCTACCTTTCTGTCGGCCCTCAATGCTGCAATAGTGTGCTCACTGGTCGTCAGAACATTGTCGCTGTGAGCAAGTTGCTCCTCCAGCTTCGCAATCTTCGAGCGTAGGCCCCGAATCAGCTGTGTGCCGTCACTGTGGCCGTCCGCCGGACCGACCACGGAAGCGTCGCCGCAGGAAGCCCGAGCATCGGGAACCGAGACGACAGCACCCGTATCCGAGCTGGCTCGGTTGTCGGTTGCGGACTCGGGTGCCGCAACCGTTGCCGCTGAAGTCTTGTGCGAGACGCGAGATGCAGAGCCGGCATGAGTCTCACCCTCAACGCCGTCGGGCTGTGTAACTTTGGCGCCCATGCCCGGGACTAAAGTCTTGTGATACGCAGGAGATGTGGTGGGACTGGCATCAGCAGCAGGGTCGGTGCTAAGAATGAAAACATCGTAGATGCAATGTTGGATTTGGCGATCGCAAGAGCCAACTGTTTCTCGGCATTTAAACGATCCTGCCTGCCGTCACCTGCCCGTCACCTGCCCATCACCTGCCCGTCATCTACCTGTCACTTACTTACTACCTACCTGCCGGGCTATCTACGTGTGGTTACACACGCTGTTTATCACCTTTGTGCTCTGGTCCAACAGCCTGGCCGCCTGGAGCACCATTCTCATTTGGCCAAGGACGGGGCTGGCAGAGGGCATTCCGAGGGGGTCAAAGTACAAGGAGAATGGCCCCCACCACGAGCGGTGACCCTCGCCGAGAATGCAATTGGTTAGCTTGCAATCTCTTAGGATGCCGACAAGCTCTTCCGGCATCCCTCCGTTGTTGTATAGCGAGAATGCGACAACCGAGTGTACATTCGCGATGCTGGGGACGATGAGAAACTCCTTCGAGGCGTGCTCAGCCGTACACCAAGCGAAAATATCTTGATGGTGTTGAAAGCTTTTGTGGAATCGTCTGTGGTACGTGGAGATCCTCTCCCACGATGGGAGGTTCACAATCTCATCCGCTTTGGTCAGGTCGACCTGCGCAATGATCTGTGCTGCTGCCTCTATTTCGTTTTTCGTCCATGGTAATAAGCGGCTGCCGACCCAACTTGTCATGGTGATTGCCTGGCGATGTCGGGTCTGAGCTGTATTGGTTGCGGCCATGAACTTCAACCAATATTTGAATTAGGTATATATGTCTTCGGTTTGCCGCGAACTACGGAGCATGTCGCTCGGTGGAGCACCACGTGTAGTCGAAATGCCAAGCGAAACCCAACCAGCAGTAATATGCATGTGTGCCTGTTTTGATGAGGCTTTTCATAGATGATGGCGTGTTGAGAGAGAAATATTATCAGTATATCAGATATTCCACTTTCGGGGAGCAGGGCATGAGAGCAGGCGCGCCCCTGAACCGCCTTGAAATTAGCCCAACGCAGTCTTGCCACTTTGTACCTCTAACGCTTCGTCCTTCAAATGCAATGTTGCTTCGCCTCTATCTCCCGAGCGTAACAAAAGCATCGAATCAAACTACGACATTGACGACTCCCGACAGACCCAAATTGGCATCGGGTCAACGCCCCTGCTCACGCCGGTCCTCAGGACCCCCGTCGCCCCTTTTGACTTTACCCCAGTCGGTCTCCCTTCCCGGTCCGTCGTCGCGAGCCTTGATAGGCACAAAGCCCCATTCGTGTCCCGGATCGGGGCCCTGCTCGCCACTCCCATCGCGCGGCGCAATGTTCTCGACGTAATAGCCGCCCTGCCCGCCCCTTGTGATTCGAACCGAGTCGGTCTCGTCCCTTTCGTCGATGGGCGCGGATTCGCCGCCAACGCCTGTAATCCGAACCGAGTCCGTATCGTCCCTTCCTTCGATGGGCGCAGCGTCCGAGCCGACACCCGTGATCCGGACGGAGTCGGTCTCGTCTCTTTCTTCAATGAGCGTGGAGTCACGGCCACCGAAGCGCGGGTTGTCGATGAACTGTTTGGCGACAAGATCGTCTGGCTGCGCCAAGGGTGCAGCGACTGCCACTGCGAGCGAGCAGGAGACAAGCAAGAGAGCCGTTTTGACCAGCATGATATTGGCGGATTTCTTTTCGACGAGGTGGAATAAAAAAGAGTAGGGAAGCGCAGTCTTTAACTGCGCGTTGTTGAAGAAGGGTCAAGCATCTGGGGCAGCAGCCAGCTAAGCGGGGGAAGACCTGTTGTCTTTTCCTTCAGCCGCCGCTGTGATGCTTACAGGCCGGACGGACAAACTACTGTCCGCGATGTTGCAGGTGAGGTGCCACCCAATCTATTTGCGATGCTTGTGCTGACTTGGCGCAAGGTCGTTTCTTTGGCCTCTATGGCTTGAAGTTCGATTCGTGAGATGAACGCTATTGGCCAAAGAGGGGGAGAGTGAAACATCGGGTCCGGTCTGCGAGTCTGGTTAGGCTTGCTATTGGATCCTCAGGAGAGACTGCAACCATACCAAGTATTGACTCAACCCCCTGGGCGTATTTGCGACCGCAGCGCCACCAAAAGCTGAAGCCTGCCGGGATACAGACCTATGATGTTCTGGATCGCGGCAGGCTTGTCTGGACGCCGGAGTACGTCCGGAGGTGGCGGAGGCGGCTCCTTTATATCCTCCTGTCCGCAAGGATCCGGTTGCGTGAAAGCCGGACAGGCCGGCATGACTCAGAAGAAGTTGTATCGATGACTCGGAGCGCTGAGCAGGGTGTTTTGGACAAAGCCCCACAAGCTTTGTCTTGGAATCACGCACGGAGGTGTCTAACACTGGCGACCCAGACATTGGTGACTGCCTGGGATCGCCCCTGAGACCGCTGAGGACACTGAACAAAGAAGGTTGTACGTCAATTCAGGACTGTTCGGATGCTGGCTGGATCCGGGGCTTCAAACTTCAATTGATGCTTGGGATCAACTGTACGTGAAAGCTCCCTGACGCGATGCGGGCGTCCCACCCACGAATTGACATGATCCTAGCTTCTTTGCGAAACCTGCATACAATATTGCGTTATGCATGGAGCGCCGAGCCGATGATTCATGTTTCAAATACTACCACAGCTCTACAACTACTTTGGCAGCCAATTACGAACACGGTTGGAAACAAATACGCGCCAGAGCATTGACTATATATGCAGGTCAGGCCGTGGTCTGGAAGCACAGCAAATCCTACAAGTACGTGCAAACATGCACCCCACTGTCAAACTTCGCTTTCCACGACTTACACTGGACTCATCTGACATGGAACAATTCGTGATGATGGATTTGCTTGTCCTTCCCTGGAAGGTAGCTGGAAGCAGCAACCTCAGGGGAAGCTGTGTTCCAGGCGCCACCGCCGGCGTTCTCTCGCATCTCTTTTACTTCATCCGGGGGTATCGCGAGACGAGTGCCCATAGGATCTTCATGGCACACATCTCGGCCTACACTGTGCTGGTGGTTGCCTCAGCGATGCAAACTAGGATTTCCCCCAGCCTCATCACAGCTACGCATCATCGACCATATGATCGGAGGAGTTCTTCGACTCGAGGCTTCTGCTGCGACAGGAGAGCCCCTCGGCCGTGACGTCGCCTGCAGGAGAATGCAGGCGGCCACCGCCGCTCACCTGACTCGCGAGCTCGAGCTTCATGACTGAGTCGAAAACCGCATGTGCCTCGCGCTCAACCTATGTGAAGTCGGCAACCTAGTCCATCAGTGGAGCCTTTGACCTAGTGTACCAAGGCCACTGCCTGGAGAAGAGCTGAATGCCAGGCCTCTTTTGCATGTCTGTCAGAAGGATGGAGAATAAAATGTGGACATCAAGGGGATCGGCGATGATTGTACTGCGGGTTGGTGCGAAACAGAGTTGCCATGGGGCCAGCAAACCATTCACGCGTAGAGACTGTCATGATGATGGGTAGAACTAGGTACCAAAGCGCTGGGCAGACCCTTGACAAGGCCGCTCTCGAGGTCCCCGTAGTCTCCTGGGCAGATCACCCTGCATCCTTCCTCCTCCCTCTGTCATATTATCCGATCCATTGGCCCACTTGGTAGCACCTCAATCACGCGGCTTTTCAGCGCGAAGCTCGCGGTGGATGCCCTCCAGGGCTCCCCCTCACGCCCTAACACGAGCCCTGAGTTTGCGGTTGTCTAGTTTGCGGTGCGCATCTTGCGCATGGTCTCCTTATACTGAGTTGTCTGCTCTTCCAACATTCTTGCATTCATGCAGATCTGATCAACCAGCGGATCGGCGATGCCTGTGATGACCTGTTCAATAAGCCCGCGGATGATCTTGATCGTCTCCGCCTTCTGGGCCGGCTCAGCGTTCGCCGCCATCATCATTAACTCCTCTGCCATTTCGCCGAACAGCTTGGCTCTGTCTTCTAGCGTTTTCTTCATGTGGCGGCAGATCGCCTCATACGCCGGCGGCTCTGTCGGCGTTGGGGTGTCTCCAGTAGCACCAAGGCTGCCGTTCTCCGGAGTGGCGGCGGTGATGTGGCTTGTAACGGCGTCGGCGGGTTCCGCTTTGATGGGGATGTTGGCGTCGGAAGCGGCGTCGGAAGCGGCGTCGGAAGACATGTTATCCATCGCGAAGGTGGTTACTGGCCTGGCTCGAAAATAGTTAGATACTGATCTGTTCACGGTGATTTAGGGAAGGAGGGGTGACTGACAAATTGCCGCCGTCTTGCGCACTCGTGTTCCTGGGATTTGCCGAAAGAGAAGCTGATGCTGCAGGCGGTTAGCTGGGTTATGGGTGAGGGAGGATTCTCGTGCGTGATGAAAGAGGGCGCGTGTGGAAACAGAGAAGCGGTGCTGCCGTCTGCTGCGCATGAGCCGCGACCTGCAACGGCGGCGACGGAGCTGGCGAGATACGGGTGTCCAAGGCCCTCATGTTGCAACCTGGACACTGGTAACGTCTGCTCCAGCAAAGGTCCCGAGGGGAATGCTCCGCGAGCAACGCCGGGCGAGCCGCCTTCGCTCAGCCTCGCAGTTCGAGGTCGACGAGCTGCAGAAACGCTCGCAGTTCCCGCACTGGAGAGAGCCCCGCGAGGCCAACAGCCCAGCACAGGGCAACCAAAGACCAGTTCAATGGCGAGAAACGTACCTCTCTTTAGAATCTGCTGCGCAGAGTTGGATGTGACGCTGGGTGGTGCTGATGAAGAGCCGGACGTGGGCAGTGTGCTGGTTTGGCGGGTGAAAGTGGGCGGAACGAGGAAAACCGAAAGACGAGAGACCGAGGTTCAGAGTCGGGTATCCCGATTGCACCTGCCATGGACGGTCCATATGTCGTCAGGCGCTACTCACTCGGTGACGGGACAGCCACGGCGCGACCCGTACACAGACTCCCTAGCACCCATCTCTCACCCACCCGCCGCTTCTTCCTCAACACGGCCGACTCTGCTGGTTCGCTACGCAGCAGGTGTACTCTTCAGGTTCATCAACCACCATCCCGAACGCGTCTCCCGCGGCCGCAACCCGCATCACTGGGTGTGTAATTTCCACCCCTTCAGCCCAAAGCCACCCTAGGTTTTCACCACCTGCAATCCGATGCGAGGCCGCAAGAAAACTTCAGCGACTGCCCTTGTTGTGCACGCTGCATCGACTTCGCTGACCCGGCTGCCCGTCACACCTTTTATTGCATCCCCGGGAAACGAACTGACAGTGTCTGGTAGCGTGCCCGACGGCTGTCCAAGCGCTGCACCCAAGATCAATATTCCAACCAAGGTAGTCAGTCATCAGGCTCTTCCCTTGCGCCAAGCTGCTTGTTTGGCATTGTCTAACATTTTCGACACAGTGCTGCGCTTTCGGGGCAAGATCGCGATGCCGGGAAAGGAGAAGCGTGACACAACAGCCGGCGCATCGGTGACGAGCACTGATGACGCTCATGCGGCGCCCTTGGATATACAACGGAGGACGTGAGAGTTGGTGTTGGAGAGTCGGGTAGAGCATCGAGAGAAGCTCCTGGAATTCGAGAAGGAAACCCACGGATTGGAGCGGGAGGCCCTTGAAGAGACGAAGTAGGAGCTCGTCTGTGTTAAGGGGGAAAATAACACAGCATGAGCCGCGTGCTGGGGGATGTATCTGGCCAGCCAAGGCCCCCGTCCGGTTCTCTTGCGAGGACACTTGACATCGGCGGGTCCTTGTCTTCCGGGAGGCGGAGCCGCGATCCTCAATCCTTATTTTCCTTGTCCTGCACGATCCAACATGCGTTGTCCATCAGACAATTGTTGTGCCGAGGCGCCACAGACTCCCGGTTGTGGGATGAACACTCGACAGCCGCCCGCGTACCGCTCGGCCCGGCGTTTCTGTGAAGGGAGTCATCACACGGAACCCCGCTTGCGGGTACCCTACCCGATTTCCAGGAGGATCCGGGATGTAACAATCTTATAGCACGCACACCATGTTCGCGTTCCCAGATCCCGAACCCACCCCCTCTGATGATCTCGCCCTTGATCTTGCCTGGCCTTGCGGCCGAAACTAAGTTCGCAGAATGATGAAGTGCGAAGGGGTTTAGCAGGATGACTGACACATATCCTGCCCACACTCGAAGTCAACGCAGGGCTTTCTTTTCTCACGGCACCAGATGCAGTTACAGCTCGTCCTCTTGAAATAGTTTTATATGACAATATATCCCCTCAATTCGATTATTAAGACCAACTCACTGGTATCTATAGTAAAGACTAAAATTCAGATCTTCCGACACTTGACGGTCCCATTATTTAGAGGTATTACCAGTATCGACGGGCTTTGAAGGACCGTCATTCTGTAGATCTTGTCGGTATCCCTGACGCAGAAGCCCGCAAGAGTTCCCACACAACGGGCAAATGTAACCATCCGTCTCGATATCAACTCTCTTGACCAAACATCGTTCGCACCGCCACCAACCATGAGAAACGGCGCGAGGAGAGCGGCTCATCCACCACGCCTTATCGGGCTTTATACCCCTCCGAGGAAGGTCTTCCTTGTGCTGATCCCGGAGGTGGTCCCTATAATGATCTATCCGATAGAACGGTGTCTTGTGGCGAGGGCACTTTGTGTAGTCACAACAGTAGGTTTTGCGTTGCTCTACTCCCTCATCATGCACCATCCGATTATGTCGATCCAGATCGGCAGAGCGCCCGAAATTCTTTCCATTACACCCGGGAACCTTGCAGTGGTATTCCTCCTTGGCGGCGTTGGGTGACGATGGAACAGCGGCATCTTCCAAAGTTGGTTGGCCCCACAATGATGCCATGTAGTCTTGCTCGGACACTTCGGGGATGAAGCCCATGAGGGACGGCTCGAGGGCAGGCCAGAAGCTATCGCTACCATCGGTTGATGGGTTCGTAGAGTTTGAGCTGTCTCGTTCCATGATATAGCTGCTGCCGTGATCCTGAATGGCGGCGAGGGAACCCTGCATGGCGAGTAAATCGTAGTAATCGCCCAGACTCTTGCCCACCCCCTCGTTTACTTGATATATTGCGCTCATGTCCGCGGTACCGTAGTAAGGCCTGCCGTAGTAAGGCCCGTCGTAGTATGACATAAGGCCCTCGTCGGCTTTGTTGTATTGCTGGTCATATGAAGTGTCCCATGGAGTATCAAGCAATTGCTTCGGCCTCGTGAAAGGCTGTGTTGATGTATGGGGACCGCTCTTCAACTCTGAAAGGATATGACTGAAAACCCGATTGGCTGGCATTATGGTTGCTAGCCCAGTTGTTGGGCTCCCTGCAATGACGTGACCGAACAGCTTGCCAGTGACCGCATCCCTGACCCAGCTACCACAGTCCCCTGCCACGAGAGGTATGCTGAACCTGGCAGTGTACACTTTCTGGAACGTCCTCGAGAGCGGAAGCCTGACAAAGGAGGGCGTACCAGAGAGCATGCCGGAAATCGAGCCTCCGTCTGGAGTAGTCACCCCGACCACCACATCCCGTGCCTCAGCCTCGACATGCTGCCAGTAATTTTCGAGGGGGATGCAACGCTGTCCACCCAACTTCTGCTGCTTGGCCATGTAGGGTAAAAGCTTTGAGTTCACCTTGATGAGCAAGCAATCGAACTCTGAGGACGACAAGGCGACTTCTCCTGCTTGTATGGTAGTCTCGGTGTCAGTCGGGATTGGCGACTTGAGGTCGGATAGCTGTGTCGCAGTCTCTGGATGCGTTTGCGTAGCCGTTGAATCGCGATATGAAAGGCCGGCCCCGATCATAGCAGAGGAACAAGACTCGCCGTCGTCCGACTCGGGGGTGGCGCTGCCTCTGCTGGTTGCCCCAACCAGATCACTATCGTACTCTTGATGCTCAAGATCGACGTCATCAAAGCCGGCGATTTCGCAATCTTCGCTGCTCTCGTCGTCATTGTGTTGGCTGGAGATGGCGTTCGATGGCATTCCCAGCGATGGGCTGGCGGGCGCCGCGTGGCAGACGGTGAGGAACATAGGCTGGCCGAGAAATGATACAACACCTCCAGCTGTCGCGGTGTGGCTTATTAGGTCTTCCCCGCCGCTATGGTCTTGAAAGTAAAGTCGTCGACCGCCGTAGGTGCCGTCCCTGGTTGTCAATATCCTTGTTGCTGTCGCAGTAGCCTTGCTCGACTCGGCTCCTTCCCCTGCCAGTTGTCGGAAATTCTTGTATTCGGTCTCCAAGGGAATGTGAGCGAGGGCGAAACCCGGGAAGCTGGATAGTACGCCGCTCTGGTTGACCATCTTGAAGGCATCTTTTCGCGCCCTGGCGTCGGCGGACACGAACATGACGGTTGGCTTCGCCTGCGATGCGGATTTGCCGACCATGTACAGGGACATGTGGAGGTAGACGTCTGATTCGGAGAGTTGGGTATTGCTGTCAAGGTATTGTGCGAGCTCGACCCCTAGCTTGTCGGAGAATTCTCGTCTGGCGTCGCCAATAGCCTCCCAGCAATTCAAGCGGCCGTGGAATATGGAGAACTGCACGGATCCGAGGAGCTTCCCGACCGAGTCTTTGTCCGAGCCGCTCGCGTACGGCCAACAGCGCGGTTCTTGCTTTCCGACCACAAGCGGCATTGCAGCGAGCCGGGAAGCCCCTCCGCGCTGGGTGCGCGTCGTGATCGTCGTTTGGCTCATCGATTAGGCGGCGCGGGGACGCCAAAGACAACGCGTGACGGACAAGGCGAAGACATGAGAATGCAGAAGAGGGGGAACGTCGATTGAGGCGACTTGGAGAGGAGCAAAATAAGTGCGGGGGAAGCAAAGAGCTCCATTGTGACGGGTGTCGGTCTCGACAGGGGCAGTGCTGGGAAGGGTGGCCACACCTCAACGACGCATGGAGCCAATTGCATCGAGTTCCGATGTGTTGAGTTGCGTTGTGCGGAGAGCCTTGCGTCGTGTCCCAAGCCCGCAGCTGCGGTTCGCACAAGGCAACCGCTGCCTTAGGCAAGGATGCACCGTGCCCGCCAGAAACGCAGTTTCCCTGCCCGTGTCCGAACCCGGCAGTGTTAGATAAGGGATAAGGGGGGTATTGATTCAGCAATCCATGCGGGCCAGCCCCCTCATTGTCTCCGTGTTCACGCGCAGATGGAGCTGCAAGTTCTAAATGCTTCGGTTCAAGGGTTCCCAATCCCAGAACAAACACAGAACCAGATCTCGGCCGCCTTCTGGGGTTACACGTCCGGCGACCTCAAAGAGCGTCCCAGCGCGGCCCATTACTTCGATGCCTATTACTCGCCCCGATGCCAGCACTTCACCCGCGAGGGAGGCCGCCATATCTCTGCCCGCACCCACTCAGATGTCACCCACATTGCGAGCTGGATTCTGCAAGACGACAGCAGAGAAACGATTCGTTCCCGCCTCCTGAACCAAGCGACTGAGCGGGGCAATGCAGTCGACGAAAAGGCAATCGAGACGTCAATCGACATGTGCGCGAGCCTTCTGGCCATGATAGAATGCGGAAAGCAGGAGTTTGTCTTCTCGGGTCGCAGCCCAATGCTGTGGGACAGTGGGGGCCTCAGGAGCTGCCTGGCACGCAGGTTTGCACCCCAGACGTCACTTGATGCCAGCAGCTTGAAGCTGGTGAAGGCATTTACAGGCAGAAATCTCAGCAGAGTCGGCGGCATCAGGATCAAGTGGACCAACAACTTGGTAGACCATCTGTTGCTGACTGATGATGACCAAGCTGTTTCCATCTTCCAGTGTGCCAGCTTTTTGATGATCCAGAAGCAGTGAGGTTCCCTAGTGTGTTTAACCCCCCCTGAGTGTCCATCTCACTGACGCCGTACGCAGATCGCCCAACAGCATCTTCGGCATCGACTTCATCGACGAGACTATCCGCACACTGGCGCTCCTTTTCCCTCAAAATGACCGCAACACCAAGCCCTGGCTGCATTCCCAGCTCGACTCAGGGGGCGCACCATTGGACACAGCACTAACAAAATGCGGAAGCTTGCGAGCTGAGGAGCGGCGTTTCGAATGCTTCTCCTTTTGGCGGGACCGGCTTGTCATTCTCAAGGAGGCATACGATGAGTCGCGGCCGAAGACACTTCTACAATGGTGGTTCGATCGGCGGAACGGGGAGCAGTGGTTCACGTTCTGGATCGCGGTGCTGGTGTTTGCTGTGGCCATCACGTTCGGGCTCATACAGAGTATCGAAGGTGCGCTGCAGGTATATTTGTCATATAAGGCGCTGCAAAGCGCAGGTTGACGGCAATTATGATGCGAAAGAAGGAAAACAAGCGTCCGTGTGTCCCAGCATGTCCGTCACGTTCCACAGCTGACGTCGCGAATTATCCAAGAAATGCATTTGTCAAGGCACGCCAGCGCCTCCGTTCCGCCCAAGAGTCACAACCGTTCAGCCCAACCGTGTAATGCTCCCGGTCTCCATTACTGGAGCTGCAGAATGCACCCTTACGTCGCGACGGCGGCCACCCCGACGCCACCCGCAAGCTACCAACCCCTGAAGTCGACGAATCCGTGTCCGATGGTCCCACAATGTCAAATGAATGGTCGTCATCCAGGGTCTGCAGCGAGCACTCTGTGGAGGGGTCTCAACTCCAGCAGCTGAGCATACGGAAAGTGTAATGCCTTGGAAAAGAAAACCTACCTCGGCGATGTAGGACATTTTGGGTTCTGGGGGTTGCAAGGCGGTATGGTGCGGTTTCAGGGGCTCGGAGAACTTGGTGTTCAGGGGCTTGAATCAGATCGGGTTGTGTGCGAGAGAAAGGAGTCGAAGGTGCATTGGGTTGTTCGTGTCGGAAGATCATCGGCAGAGGCTGTCGGAAGGGAGAGCTTATATGCGTTCCAAAACACGTGCCTTGGTCGTGAGCTGGATGTTGAGTGTCGTTCCGTGCCCCGCCAGCAAACTCCTGGGCCTCTGTTTGCTAGAAGCTCCCGAGCAATGCCGCCCGAAAAGACTTCAAAAATCGCCTCAATGGTGCCAGGGATGCTGTGTTGTTAAGCCTTAGATTACGACTCCCTCGGTTGGTGTGAACCATCGTGGAACTCACTGGCTGGGATCTGGCATTGTGGTAAAACATGGCTTGTCCAGGTAGAATAACAGCATCGAAACGTGTTTTCGCATGCCCCGGAAAGGCCCCGATCGGAACGTATAGTGTTTGTGACCAGAAGATTGCCTCCTTCCTCCAGACCAGGTACCTGGATAAATGGTGTTGTGTCAGTCGTGATGTTTGATGCCAACGTGACTGGCTGTGTACTGGGGCAGAGCCTCCTCCGCTGAGGCCGGGACCTTGGGCCTTGAGTACCCAACTTCAGCACACTGACGGGAGATAGGGAGAGAATGTACCGACCTACCTGAGGTATGCAACGGGGTTCGAAATCGAGTTCACTGGCACTGCAAACCCCGTATGAGAATATCAAGGCGTCATCCTCTAGATGCCTCTTACCGTGGGCAGTGTTGAGGTTGCCGGCATTCTTTGAGTTTCCCGTGTCGTGCTCATCTCCTTGTACCTTACGAATCCAGTTCCTCCTTCAGAGCTTCTGCATGCTGGACAGCCTCGTCGGCTCTCTGTTGGAGTGGACCCTGAGGCCCCACTCAGACCCCAGCCCTCCAGCCTTTGGCTTTCTTTCTTCCCACAACAACCAATATCACACAGTCTGTTGCACCTCTCCTCCGACACTCTCTTCTTCTCGTCATCCGCCCTCTCCTTGTCCTTGGTAGAATCAGCCTCCGCGGCGTCCACCCAGCTCTTCCACGTCTTCCGCTCCTTTCCAGGTTGTTTTCACTTTATCCTACCTGCATCGTCCCGCTGCGCACCGATAACCACCTTCTAACCACTCTGGGCTCCGGCTGGCAGATTGCCCCTCCCTCCGAAACGCATCGATATTTTCCCTCCCCTACACCCCACTCGCCACGACCTCCTTCCGATCCTCTTTCCGAGATCCTCTCGACGATTTGCGTCAGTGGCGCGTGTCCGTGTCTCGGCTTCTCGGTTAATCACAAGGTACGTACGCGCGCTTTCAGTCCGCCGCACATTGCGACGCATTTTGCTGGGTGATGATGGGCTCTGCCAGCTTCTCGTCTCGCTTATGCAGCGCCTGCGCAGCACGAGGCACCTCTTCATCAACATCCACGTTCCCAGGTTCCCTCTTTGAGCAACCAAGTAACTGATCATGTCATCAGGGCGCCACGTGGGGTCCATGAAGTAGAGAGGGACTGCAAACGAATCAACGAGAGGGAACGAACACGTGAGTCTTTGATCATTGCTCCGCGATGCATGTTTAGCAATAGCTAACCAACGGATTACGGCATCAAAAACATGTCGGGGGAGGACATAGTTGAAGAAGATGGCTAGATGGTCATTGATGGCTTGCCCGACGAATCTCCAGACGACGGTAGCGTTGAGTCCACTGCCAACACCTAGGAGATACCGGCCATCGACATGTTCGACACCTTTTACAGAACGACACGCCCTTGAATTCAAGAGCTTGAGAAGAGCGAACGCGAGTCCAAAGGTGAGGCGGAGGAGCTAGGACGGCGTAACACGGCTTTGAGCAGCCAGGTCGAATCCCTGATGCAGACGATAAAGGGAAAGGACGAGGAATTGATGGCAATGCGAGAGCGTCTCCAAGCTGCCAACCGTCAGGCAGAGGAGCTACAACAGGGTAATACGGCTTTGATCACCCAGGTCGAATCCCTGACGCAGACGATTGAGGGAAAGGACAAGGAATTGATGGCAATGCAAAAGGAGCTCGATGGGTTGGGGAAGCAAATCAATTGTCAGAAAGAGGACAACCGCACAGGACGAACATAGCACATTTGAGGTATCCCAGTTAGCCATGGACTTAATCACTCCATTCGCTTGAATCGGCAAGATCCTGATACTAAGATCTGGGCGGACGAAGCGAAGCGGGCAAAATGGGGAATCTTCTAGGAAGGGCAGATCTACACAGTAGATCGGGACAGACGAACCAAGTGATGATCGGAGGACGGAATGATCAGGCTGCTAGCCATCGAGCGTCGTCAGTCATCGGACATGTTTTGTCAGAATTTTGGACGTTTGTTTCTATCGAGATCACATATCGGGAGCGGGATCACCGGGAACGGAGAACGAAGCATATCGATGATCGACGGTTCGTTTCTTTTTGTACCATAGTCCATCTAGCCTAACCTCGGAACGATCGAGGTCGATCGTTTTGTTGCCGGGGGCATTGTTGGGCGCCCACTGACCAGTAGGTCACGTGACCAGCCAGTCACGTGGCTCTGGCCAGTGGCCGCCCACTAGGGTCCTCCCCTCCACAGTCAAGGCCTTCCAGAATCTAGTTCAGACCGTACCACCAGTGACGTACTTACCATTACATTGCCATCAACTTCATATGACTTTCCAGCCTTGCCCCTTACCCACGCTTAGTTCAGTTTCCTCACTTTGATTAGAGCAATGGGCAGAAATCACACTGTTTTCGTGTGGATCAAGCGGTTCGTTCCGTCAATCTGTAGGCACAACTGCCCAGGTTCCACGCGTGGAGACTGATCTTCATGGCGAGCCTGTCCAGGTGATGAATTTGCAATTGCGAAGCGACAGCAACCTCGCGATGGCGAGACAGCGTTACTCACAACCAGCCCTCCGACCTGCAAACCATCCTTTCTTGAGTCTCTGCCCGCCCCATAATACCCGGCTCGGAAGGTGTCCCCCCTTTCATCCAGCCCAGCTGCCGCTCATTGAACCCCCTCTGGTAATTATACCGCGGACACTCCCCGCTGAAGACGACATTCGCAACCATCGAGTACTCCATGGCCTCGACAAAGCGGCGAAGCTGCAGCGAGATATTGGTGCGGTGCTTGCACTGCTCAACAACCACCAGATGCTGCGCCATGCAGCTCCGGATCCTGTCCTTGAGCCGCGCAATCGCTGCTGGCTCGTCGATACCGTGCTGCCTCATGAGAACCCAAACCGCGTTGTTGACGTGGGATGCGCCGCTGTCCACGGCCGCCTTGCGCTCCTTGGGCCACGAGTACAGGTCGTTGATCAACCCGCACGACAGCCAGGCGGCGTGGCAGAGCTCGGAGCAGAGGTCCATCTCGTGGTCGGGGATGTCGATGGCCATGCCGAACGTGAGGACGCCAACCCAGTACATCTTGCCAACGTCGAGCACGCGGTACTGCATGAACTGGTCGAGGTCGTGGAACTCGATGTGGTTCCGCCGGCCGGCGCCCGTCGTGAGAAACTCGGCCCACATGGCGATGGTCCGGAGTGCGCGGGGCTTGTCGACCGCCAGCATGCTTTGCAGCAATTTTCTCTGCACCCTTTCCCGGCCGGACTGGGACCGTGCCTGGCGCCGCGCCGAGGGTTCGAGCCGGAAGCCGTTGACGAGAATGTCGTTGAGCGCGTCTCCCGATTCCTTGGTCGAGACCTCGACGACGTCGTCGTGCAGGAAGATCATCTCGTTGACGTAGGCCATGATTTCGATGCGGTCGGGGAGACACTCTGGCACGGCGACGGCGATGAAGCTGTGCTTGGCGCTCAGGCCGCCTTTGTAGAAACCAACCGGTCCGACGTGCTCGTTCCAGTCTTCCTGCGCCCGGAGCGTGCCGAGGTCGACGAGCTCATGGTCTCGATGTATTCGGAGGGTGTAGCCTGTGCATAGGCCGTCGTCGTCATATTCGGAAGGGTCGACCACGGAGGAATACTTGAAGTCCATGGTGCTTGTTTGGCATTTGATGGGGAGGATCATGGCAGCGGGCCATTGTGAAGAGATCACTCCCTTCCAACAGCGGCATCTTGTATTCTCGGATTTCAATCTTCGGTTTCAGTTGTCATGAAAATCAGGCAGCCCTTTTCGTTTGCCCATCACAGTTACATTGAAGGAAGGAGCGAGGCTGATGTCTCGACGTTTGCTGCAACTGCAGCTTCGGGTAGCAAGAATGCCCGCGGGACGCACGGTGCGCGGAGCCTTTGTGCATCCTACCCGACCTGTCAGATCCTCGCTTTTCGATATTGAAAACTGGGCAGGAGTAGGTAAGGTGTTATAGCCTCCTATCTCAGAACATCTCGGACTCGATTGAGGTCGCATGGTCGGACTCAGCCCGTCCCACAGACTTTACTAGCAGTATTGGGAAGTGGGGGAGACGAATCCTACCCATCCAGCTGATTTCAGCATGTCCATCCCAGCTCTGAGCTCAGGGCGCAACTGATTATCAGGTATATATCACAGCAACTCGGAAACCGAGAGGTCCGAGCATCTCAACCCTCATCCCTTCCAGTCTTCCCAGGTTCCAGACCCGCCGGACTCGCCATGTTCCTGGACTCGTTCCTCTCGCTTGGTTTGAAAGAACTGCTCTTGGGCCCCGCATTGGCATGCGCAGCATACGGCCTTCTCCTGGCGGCATATCGCCTGTCATTCTTGTGTCCCCTGTCTAAATTTCCCGGTCCTCCACTCGCCGCAGCGACGGGCTGGTACGAGTTCTACTACGATGTCATCAAGGGGGGTGTCTACCCCTTCAAGATCGTGGACATGCACAGACAATACGGTACCCGGCACACACCATTGCAACGCCCTGAAGGCAATTCCGATTCTCAAGACTAACACTTGAGTCAGGGCCAATCATACGCATCAACCCATGGGAGCTTCATGTCAGCGACCCTGACTTCTACTCAACCCTGTACGTGTCGGGCTCAGTGAGACGCACGGGCATGTTCCCTCGACAGCGATACGGATTGGGTGTGATGGGTAGGCCCGGTTTCCATTTGTCTTCATCCCCACCAAGATGTGCTATGGGATTCTAATTCTCACTCAACAGAATCCCACAACGCAACTGAAAGCCATGATCTGCACCGGAATCGGAGAAAGCCTCTGGACGTCTTCTTTTCCCGACAGAGCATTGAGCGCATCGAAGGAATGATCGGCGACGAGATCAAAGCCCTTGACGATCGCCTGTTGGCCCTCAGGGGCACCGGACAAGTGATCAACCTCGAGTATGCCTACGCCTCCATCACGGGCGATATCATCGGGCAGATCTGCTCCGAAGAGCCCATCAGCCTGGTCAACGGGCCCGACTTCTCGCCGCACTGGTACAACCTCATCTTCACGTGCATCTCCCAGGCGCCCCTGTTCTTGCACATCCCGTGGGTGGTCATGGCCCTCAAGTTGATTCCCGTCGGCTTCCTCCTCCGGTTCTACAACGGCGGTCTCGCGTTCAGGGAGTACATTGCGGTACGTCATCCGAGTCTACCACACATGCCCAGCGATTGATGTTGTCTCACAGCTTGCCCGCCGCCACATCGAAGACGCCAAAAACAGCCCCATCTCCGCTGATGCCGTACACCGTAACAGCAAGAGCTCCCTCGTGCGCTACATTCTCTCCAGCGACCTCCCCGAGTCGGAAAAATCCACCGAGCGTCTGGGCCGGGAGCTGATGCTCATCTTGGGTGCCGGAACCGCAACCACCACACGCGCTCTAAACCTCGTAACGTACTACGCTATCGCCAACCCGCACATTGAAGCGCGTCTTCGGGAAGAGTTGGCCGCGGTGACGAAAGGGTACCCGGCGCAGATGCCAAGGTGGTCAGAGGTGGAGAGGCTGCCGTATGTTACGGCTTGCATCAAGGAGGGACTGAGGTTGAGCTTTGGCATCCTGCGTCGGCTGCCGCGGACGTCTCCCGATGTGGAGTTGAGGTACAAGGGGTATACCATCCCGGTGAATGTGAGTCTTCAACACTCCAGCACCGTAGTGCACGTGACTCAGAGTATTGGCTGACACCTCAGACCCCCGTCGGCATGTCGGCGTACATGATGCACACGGATCCAGACGTCTTCCCCGAGCCGTTTAAGTTCATCCCGGAGCGGTGGCTGGGCGACTATGACCCGCTGATGAATCGCAATTTTGTTCCGTTTTCCAAGGGGTCCAGGAACTGCCTGGGGCTAAAGTGGGTTGCTGTCTTCGTGCGAGAATGCCTGCGACAGATAGCTGATATCGAACAGTCTTGTGTACGCGGAGATGAATCTCGCACTCGCCGTCATCTTTCGCCCAGATGGGCCCAGATTTAAAATCTATGATACCGACGAGTCGGATGTGGTGCTTGCGCTTGACTGGGTCATTCCAGTGCCGAAGGCGGATAGCAGGGGGACGAGAGTTCTGGTGGAATGACCAGCAAAATCTGGGAAAATGGGGAAAGTTGATGTTTGGGGTTGCCAAGCACTTGTTGAACGCAGCTAGCCGATGGCCGGAGTTTTGGAAGGTACAGCTTGCAGTACAAAGAATTAAGGAGTGATTTTGTGAGTACAAGGTGCGGCTCATGGCAGCCGCTCACGCCGGCAGATTTTTTGGGCGTGCAGCTTGAAAGCGGCTGAGGCATGTAAGGATATCTCCTCCCACACCTGTTTGACCAGTTCTGAAACTGCATGATCTCGCTGCAACAAGTTCTTCGGTCCCGAGGGGGTGGACGGGTCCCGACGATGTGAATTGGCGGCTGCTCCTTCCTTGTTGGATGCAGTTTCCTGGGAGAACAGGACAGGCTCCGACGGGACCACTTCGGGCCCATTCAAATGAAGATTGGAGCCAAGATCTTCGAGCCCGTGTGCGAGCAAGTCAGAGTGGTGGCCATAACTCAACCGGGCGGGATTGGGAACATTTATCCTCCATTTTATATTGCAATCTATATTACCCGCATTTTATCTATCATCCTCATCTACAAACTCTCCGAGTTCGACCGCCTGAGTTTACTCTACATAGCTGCCTGACACGACCATCGATCACAAGTCGCTACATGCAGAGCTAGACAACACACGCCGCGTTCGCAGCAGCGGCCGACAACCAAGACAACCCAAGCTCCATCCTCCATCCTCCAAAATGGCAACCGCACCTCTGCAGCCCTCGCACTAGATCGTTTCATTGCACAACATGTCGACACCTCAAGCCCAGGGTGTCTCGCCAAGCCCTTCGGTGGGCTCGAGGGATCCACCGAGGCTCTGTGGTCGGCAGGTTCACATCGATCACGACCAAGGCGACATCTTCTGGGAAGCCGTTGGACCCATCGCCAAAACATGGACCTCTCTTGGACCCCGCATAAACGCTCGGGTACTTCAGCGGGCAGGAAAAGACGTGGCGTTCAGCATACATATGTTCATGGCTGGAAAATCCGTACAGACAGCAGCACCGCGTGTCCTCTTTTGCCTCGACGACGAGGAGATTCAACAAATCCTTCGCGCCGACCGCGCCTTGAACGAGGGTCTGAGGAGCTTTCGCCCGCCCATCGAGATCGGCTTTTGGAACAATCTACCCGAAATGCTTGGAGGGGACGCGCTGTCGACTGACCAGATGCAATATGGCTCTCTGGCCTCTTCAGCATCACCGTATGGCGTGTGGGCGGCTGACGTTGAACCGGTGCTCGGCTCACGCCTGTATGTCGCATGCCGTGATGGTGGGCCCCCACGAATGGCCACTGCCGGTCCCGTCTTTTCCTACGGTGGTAGGTTCTTCCAGACCACGGCTCGACATGTATTCTATGGACAGAAGCAGTCCTCAGGCCAGGCCGGTGCTCCAAAGGACATCGCTTCGAGCCACTCTCCGAAAGTCTGCCACGAGTCGACCACTTTGCAATACGATGGCGAGAGCCAAGATCTTTGCCTTGGCAAAGGGAAGGAGCCAGAGATTCCCCGGGATGCATTTTACATCGGGGAAGCCCTCGTGAGGACGACGGACGAGGCGCAACACACCACCGACTGCGCTCTCATCGAAGTGTGCGCCAGCAATACTGTCGACCCCAACCTGGTATCATACGACCCTTCAGACAGCAGCAAGAAACTTCGCGTCACACGGCCCGCGGACATGGCCAAGTTGCGTCCAGGAGCAGCTGTCATCGTTGCGACATCCTCAGGGCCAGTCTGTGGCACGCTGCTCACAACACTTGCCTACATCAAATCGGAGTCAGAACGCCACTCAGTTGCTGTCTACCCCGTGATGTTGGACGCGCAGATGGAGTTGAGTCCCGGCGATTGTGGATCTCTGGTGGTGCTGCTCAGGGGTGAGGAAGTCCACATGCTCGGCCACATCTTGTTCGGACACCCCAATATCGCCTTCGCCTACTTCCTCCCAATCAACAACATCGTCGAACATATGGCAGCCGTTCTGACGCCGTTGATACCCGATGAGAAGGTTTCCCTGCAGCTGGGATCTTGCCCACAGGATACCCCAACGCACAGTGGGCGGACGGAATTTGCGTCGCCGAGGTTTTACAAAGACTTGGAGGAGTCGGTCATGCCCAAGACTCGAAGGGTTCGCGGAATGCTCGGGAAGCTCGTCGACAAGCTCGGATACACACGCGCAATGATAAAGATGAGCGGCGAGAAGCACGAAGAAACACCGAGGGTGACGCTGTCGTCTTTCGAAGAGCTGTTCTTTGGGAAGTTACCCCCAGAGCTGCGAGATCAGGTTATCGACTACCTGACATTCCGGGAGGCCATGAACCTGCGGCATGTCTCAACAAAATTCCGTGCAGCAGTCTCGATGAATGGACGCGCAATCTCTCGGCGCTTCCTGGTGAAGAATCCGCTTCCACCCCTGGCTCAGAGTCTCTACCCGCACCCTTCTCCAGACCTCAACCATATTCACATGGTCGGACATTGTCACGCTGTCGCCTGGAGGCTGGCAGATCACATTGTCCAGTGGTTGCGGCGAGACATGTTCCTGTACGGATCTCGGTTCCAGAAGCAGCAATTTCAACCAAAGAAGGTCCGAATGAAGCAACGATTGCTTCCCTCCCTGCTTCTCCTAGGACGTTTCTTCGAGACGTGCCGCGGCTGTCTGGAAGAGTGGGCACGGGAAGAGATCGGTGCCGGCAATGTAAGCCAAGAGATCACGTTCAAGTTCGAAAGGCACATCATCAGCAGCTGCAGCGACGAGCTCCTTCTCCAAACCCAAGACGTGGCACTGATACTCGTCACGTATCTGCGTCGAGCGATGAGACCGTCGTCAAAATACGGGACGGTTGAGAGGACCCTGCGCCACGGGTCCGTGAAGCCACTGCCTGATGCAGAGATTGCGGCGGTTATCTGCTACGGGGGGCTGGAAGCGATGGTGGACATTTTGGATCTCGAGGGCCTCGACAAGAAGGTGGCTGCGGTCCGCGACTATTGCGCCCCGCTAACGCAACCAACTCAGGCGATGTCGAGATGGGCCCCCTGGAGGAGCAAGGATACTTCGCATGGCAGTCTGGCAAGATCCAACGGCAACACGAGCGTCGGTGCCGAAACCAAGAGCAGCAGGACGATTGATCTTCATGGGCTGCTTCCGCATCTGCCGAAAATGGATGACATCTGGCGTCCCATGGCGCAGGCCGTCCTGGTGGAGCGGGGAGTGGTCAAGGGGAGTCGAGATCTCAACAGCTTCGAAGTGGCGCTCAAAGAACTGATCCGCGAGAGCGAGACTCGGGCGGATGTACTGTATATGAATGGCCACGATCTGTGGCACGCATTGTCAGATAGTGAGCAGCGGCAGAGATCTCGCTGAGAGGTTGCGTTTGGGATATGGAAAGGTTGATACCCGGTGGCGTTTGGAAAGGGGGACATATTCAGAGAGAATTTTGGAAATTTCAGCATAGGCGAGTGATTGAATAATATCAAACAACGTAGATAATCAACATGCGCTTCATGTTCTGGACCCGCCGTTTCCCCAATGACAGCAAACTCAAAACCCTCCATCCTTGGTCACAGACCACCGATTCACCATCAACACTTGGCGGTATCCTCATGACCGTTTTGTTCGGGAACGTCAAGAAGCCGAGCAAGTCGGAAGTGTCCTCACACTTTCCAACAGATCCTTGTTCTACCGCTAGCCCAAAAAGTTGATAAAGTTCGCAGAAACATCACCACTGGGAGTGGGCGTCGAGGTCGAAGGGGGATCATCCCTCCTATCCAGAAAATTGATGAAATTCGCCGAAGCATCATCACTGGGGGTGGGTGTCAGGCTTGAAACCGGAACAGGCGGATCATACCGCTTGTCGAGGAAGTTGATAAAGTTCGCGGACGCATCGTCACTGGGGGTGGGTGTTGGGGTTGAGGTGGGAGTAGGCGGGTCATCGCGCTTGTTGGGAGGGAGTTGGACTGCTGGGATGCGGATGCCGATGATAGGAGGGTTCTGGCGCGTGTCTAGGGCGTGGTTGGTGTTGGGTCTGTGGGGGGGGGGGTTAGCAAGTTTTTTTCCCTGGAGAAAGGGTCAAGGGGGGCATACTCAGGTATGGTTGGAGTAGGGACTGCATGCACGGAGGTCATGGCGGCGTGGAGGGAGATGACGGTGGCGAGGAGGCCCTTCATGTTGGGAACTTGAAAAGGGGAAAGTGGTGCTGAGGTGGAAGAGATGGTTGATGAAGGCTGCTGTCTGATAACGAGGTGTTTGTGGGGTACAAGGGCAAGATATGATCTATGCTTTATGAACAGCCCAGCAATAGGAGGAACGGGGGCCATGGAGTACCACAAGAGGTCACTGCCCTCGCCAGTCTTCGAGTGTTTCTGGGACTATCATCCTCATGGCTTGCTGTGCCTTACGAAAAGTGCCAACAGGCACGCTAGAAGGAATCACGACTTAGAGGCGTCCAGTCTTGTCGTCCGTCTCTGTGATGGGATTCAGGTAACCATCTTTGTTACCCCTAGCGCGACATGATGCAAGGAGCATCACGACAAAGCGTACGCACGAGGGCAACATCACGACACGGCTATCCAGATGTAGCAACAGTGCCTCGCGGCCACTTCTGTTAGTGGCAGATGATTGGTGTGCTCACGACTAGGCTGGGCGCCAAGCCGGGGATACTGGTTTAAGCTGCCTGCATTGTCACTGCACATCGGGAACGGATGCATGGGCTTCCAGACCCCAACTCCCTGCCGAAACAGGAGCCTTTTATCAACCAACGACGGATTTGAACCTAGCTCATATCCAGACACACTGTCGTCCATGTCCTTCTCACTCCCACATCCAAGTCAAGTCAGTCCCCTCTCCAGACAAACTTGACCTGAGATTGTTTCACTCGTCTTCTCAGCATCGACATTCTCAGCATCGACAACGGCAGCAGCCATGGCTCGGTCTTCCCAATCAGGCCATGCGGTTGTGAGCCTGCTCTTTGACGTCCATGGCTCGCCTTTCGAGGGATCTCGACCCTGGCGATAACAACCCAACACTCGTTGGTTCGAGCCTGAGGAACCCGAGACAAACCAGTCCCAGATTTAGGTCATTATCCCGGCCGTTGGGAGATCTCGCCGGAAAAGGAGATCTCGCCGAGAGGACGCTGGATCGCTGTGGGCTAATTGACTGATACGCATTAGTTGATTGTCGTTGGGAGCATGATGGGTCAGCCTCGGAGCAGGATGCAGCCTCTGGTGGTTTGACAACCAACGCCGCATTGCGGCACAAAAGTCCCATCCCATGCGTTGGTGCAGCACGCAGCCTCCCACGTTCCCGGCGCACGGCGTTTCCTGCGGCTTCAACTTGCATCGTCTGGCTTGTGACATGAAAGTGATCTGGAATTTGACCCAGTCAATTTCTACAAGCACTTGTCCAGCTAGCATCGCATCTTTATGCCGGGTGATCAAGCTCGATGCTTTCAACCCAGAGCAAGAACCTATTCGCGACGCGAAGCCACCCCCTTTTCCCGTTCCCCAAGTCCTCACTACCCCTGAACAAGAACAATGCATGTGCCCATCAATCCTCCTCATCATCATCTTGATCGGCGTTGACTCTTTTGGAGGAGCCTACCGCGCTGGCCCTGACTCTTGGCGGCGGCGCTTCGTGGGAACCGAGGATGCTTGCTGAGCCAGCACTGTCTCACGGAGGCTGACAACCATCCCTCTCAGAAGGGCGTCTCGGATCCCATTGGAGGAGCCCTCTTCAACACCACTGGGTAATTCCTCCTGGTTTTCAGCCTCATTAGTCCGGTACCTTGCATGGAGCTGAATCTTACTTATGACTGCGCTGTCACTGGGTTGAATGTCGCGAATGACGCGTTCTAACTCTCCATTCAGCTTTGCAACCTCCTTGCGAAGTTCATTTTCTAGCTCCAGCGCCTCTCTTTCACGATGCGCTTCTTCGACAACGATCTTCCTACCGCGATCCTTGATCTCGTCCCTGCACTGCCGTGTAGACCTCTCGCGATCCCCCATTGTGCTTTCGAGGTCCATAATTCTTTTGCGGAGAGCCTCTAGTTCTCTGGTGCCGACCTCGATTGTTTTATCGTTGGCTGCGATGGTAATCTTACGATTGTTGATAGTGTCTTTGTGCACCATGATTCGGTCGTGAGCACCGGCTTCCGCGGACAGGCGCGACTTTATTCGCCTGCTGGAGAAGGTGTATTGCAGCAGCAAGGCGAGGAACCTGGGATAGTTGTGCTTTGTGCCAGGTTTTGGCAATGGGAAGTTGCTAATGGATACCTTGCCAACCTTACGCGAAGTTGCGAACAAAGTGATCTGGGAATCGCAGCAACAAGGTCGGCAGCGATGATGTGGAGCGCCAGGGCAATTGGTGTGGTTCTTTGGCAAGCGCAAGAATTTGGTCAGGCGTGGGTTCCTGACCGCTTGGGAGATTGGCAACGCAAGTTAAAGCACAGCTAACGGCTGCTGCGCGCGGAGACGTTTGTTTGGACGCAGGGTTCGGAGCTACAAGGCTAGAATTTCGCGATATTGTGCTGCTGTGTTGCGAAACCAAGGCCGCGCTTAGGGAGCAACGACATATGATCTACAAGTTAAGAGGAGGATTAAATAGTCCCGAAGTCTTCAGAGAGCTCCTTGGTAATTCTCTACAGGAATAATCAGATGAACTTTAGTAGCTACATAGCTCCGCCTATGTGTTTCTAGTTCCTTCGCAGGCTCTCGGACGGCCGGAGGCTAAGATGGGGATACAGTGACAGTTTCGCGAGTTTAAGCCATCTTATACGTAGCACCTCCAGTACAAGGATGTAGCTGAGGATTCCGTCCTGGTGTGTGAAGAGGAGATATGCAAACTGCAAATCTCCAGCTCCTTGAAATACCTTAAAAACGGTTACAACACCTTAAGGCTGAGTTCTATGTCGCAGACCTTCAGCACCCGCAAGTGCTCAAACGAGGGGACCGAGAAGAGGTTCCTCATGGTATTCAATATGCCTTACAAATGTGCTGCGTCAGAAGCCTCTCCATCTACATGACCAATGTCCGCATGCAGTGCGGTATTTTTGATCAGGGATGAAGCCCTCCCTCCCTGAAGAACCACACCATCAACTAAACAGGGGTTGGATTGTACAACTCCAGAGCATTACAGGCTTAACCCCTAAATATAATTCCCGGGCCCTACCCAGACTCACAAGTCCCATCCAAGCCCCTCTTGACCTTCCTACTATCAGCCTAACCAAAACCATCCCAATAATCTACACGGCACGGGGGTATATTTCTCTATCCTGCCATCCCTCCTATCACCAAAACACCATCCAACCCTCCCCCTACTCACCCCATCTCAACATCCGGATCAACCTCACTCCCCAAATCCCCCTCCTCCAAAAACGTCCTCCCCAGCAACACCTCGGGCAAATACTCCTGCTTGACCCTCCCATCCTTATAATTCGGGGGGTACTTATACGCAGCCCCATACCCCATATCCCGCATCAGCCTCGTCGGCGCATTCCGCAAATGCAGCGGCACCGGCAACCCCGCCACGCCCGGCTCCTGCAGCGCCGCATACGCATTGTTCAGCCCGCGATAGGCGCGCGTGCTCTTGGGCGCAAGACACAGCGCCACCGCGCAGTGCGCCAGCGGGATGCGGGCCTCCGGCATGCCGATCTGCTGCGCGGCGGTGTACGCGGCCGTGGCGAGCGGGAGGAGCGTGTTATCGGCGAGGCCGACGTCTTCGGAAGCGATGACGACCATGCGGCGGGCGATGAAGAGGGGGTCCTCGCCGGACTGGAGCATGCGCGCGAGGTAGTAGAGGGCGGCGTCGGGGTCGGAGCCGCGGACGGACTTGTGGAAGGCGGAGATGGTGTCGTAGTGCTGGTCGCCAGCGCGGTCGTAGACGAGCGTCTTGGTGAGGGCGGCTTTGATGTCTTCTTTTGTGAGGGGCTCCGCGGCGTCGTTGAGGGGTTTGCCTTTGGTGAGGGAGAGGGCGAGCTCGAGGAGGTTGAGGGCGGTGCGGGCGTCGCCGTCGGCGAAGGCGGAGAGGTATTGGATGAGCTCTTCGTCGATGAGGGGGCTCGGCTCGAGTCCGGCTTCGTCGATTTCTTGCTGGAGAGCCCGGAGCAGTATTTGCTGGACGTCCTCCCGGGTGAGGGCCTTGAGGGTGAAGGTCCGGCACCGGCTGAGCAGTGCGGCCTGGATTTTGAAGCTTGGGTTCTCGGTGGTGGCGCCGATGAGTGTGATGGTTCCAGCCTCGACTGGCTTGAGAAAGACATCTTGCTGGGCCTTGGAAAACCGGTGAATTTCGTCGCAGAATATGATGGTCTTGCGGCCCGTCAGGGTCAGCTCGTTGGCTGCTTCTGTGAATAGCTTCTTGACCTCCGCCACGCCGGTGCTTGTTGCGTTCAGCTCGATGAACCGGCTGCCCACTCGTCGGGCAATACACCTCGCAATCGTTGTCTTTCCTGTCCCGGAGCCGCCCCAGAGGATCATGGAGGGTACCCGATCCGACTCGATCAGCGACCGCAACACGCCCGACGGCCCAACCAGATCTTGGCCAAAGACCTCGTCGAGGGAAGTCGGACGCATCCGCTCAGCTAATGGGGCGGCACGGTGTGTCTTGGATCTCTTCACCAACGGACCAGACAGATCCCTCCCCGTGGTCTCTGGCACCGACGCCGCTGGTCTTGCGGCGTCCACGCCATCTGTGTTCCCTCTTGTATTGTTCCCAGCCGCCGGTGCAGCCCTCGTCTCTATGGGAGAACTGAGGTGGCCGGGGCCTTCCTCAAACGTCCGCTTGACGCCGCCCGTGGGTCCGCCCGTCTTGATCGGTATTGGCGTCTTTCCGTTTGTCGCTGCGGTCGGCGTCGCTTGCCTCTTGGCTGCGGGGGTCTGGAAGAAGGCCGAGACTGATCGTTTCTTTTGGGTCGAGCTCGGTGGTTGGCTTTGGGTTTGGGTCTGGCCGCTCGCTGCGGCTGGCGCTGGTGACTCTTTAGCGCCCTCGAGGAAATCTTTGCAGCCCGAGTCGATGTGCTGGTTGATCTCGAGCGGCTTTACAGCCCGGCTGCAAATGGGACACACCACCATGTCGAAAGGTGTCTGCTGGGTTTCTCGAGGAGTGACGGCGGGGTGGCGTTGTGGAACTCGTTGTGTCTGACAACGCATGTTTTGGGATGGCGTCAATATTGGGGTTTTTCGACGCGCCGTTGCGGCCCTGAAGATCCCTGTCGGTGGCGAGCTTGGCGGAACCCGGCTCCACGGTTCGGCAAACTCAGGCCGGGGCAAATGTGGGGCCTCACCGAGAGTTCGGGCATTTTCTCCTTGCCTGCTTGCCAACTCCAACGACACTCCGTGGCGCTTCGAGATGTGCGAAGAGCAGTCTTCCGAAAGTGCATCTTTTGTCTTGGAGCCTGCATGGAAACGAAGTCACCTATTTTCTGTCCACCTTTTGACTTGTTTGCCGAAGGAAAGAAGCAACAGAACGAAGTGAAAAAGGAAGGCAAAACAGAAAGAAAAGAAACGGAGGATCGCGATCTGAGCTGACGGCCCCTCCTCTTGACGTGGGCTCTCTGTGCACAGTCATCGAGACTCTTAAACGAAGATGGAGCTTCCTCTCGGCCACCCGCCCCAACCACTACATCAAAGAGACCATGGAAGTAGCCTGGTTGCTAGCCAAAGAATCTGCGAGAACCGATCTTATATACCGGGTATCACATCCAATCTCTCTCTATCTGATGACAAACACCTCCTCAACATCGCCCTCACCCACACCAACCTTCCTCCCACCAGGAATGACGGTAGTGCTCACAAATACATACGACCCATCATCTTGCTTCCGAAGAAGAAACGCAGAGGACTCCCCACGGAACACACAGACGAGATCACCAACTTCAACAGGCGGATTCGCCACGCCGACAAACCCACCCTCCGTCACAAACCCCTTCATGCCCGACGACCTCGCCGCAGCTTCAAACCGCAGCCCCCCAGCCAGACACTGCAGCTCATCGGCCGTCAGCTCCCCCTCAAGCAGCTGCATCGGCAACTCCTCGCGAGTCGCAAATTTTCGTACTATCCGATAGCATTCCGATGCCAGTGCTGCTCCGCCGTCATCCTTTGACCAGAGCGGGGAGAAACTTGTCGACAGCACCGTATTCATGACCCGATCGCGAAACAAATCCCGGGTTGTCTCATTGCAACATGAGTCCAAAACAGGCCGAGCAACATCCTCCAGATCGGAAATCCATTGGTTCGTCTTGTGAATCCGCACCACCAATCCTTCACCAGCGATGTTGTGCTGCCTCGTAGTGTTGGAAACTCGATCGATCACAAACCCCCGCACCTTTAGTTTTGTGACAGCAGGATCAAGCACGGCCACGATACCATCCGCTACAGCGGCCTTGAACAGACTTCGCGTGTGGGAAGGATAGTACCAAACTTGGAAAGGACGCGTCTGCACTGACCAGTCAGGTACAAACGACGGGAGTCCTGGCTGGTTCTTGAGCATGCTGCGGGCGTAGAACAGGAGCCTGGATAATCCAGAAGCTTCGAAAATCGCCCGAGCTACATGCTTGTAGGCTTCCACGCAGCCTAGACTGTAGTCGGCCACTATTCCCATGTTATCTGAAGCGAGTCCCAAGAAAGCGAATATGCGATCCCTGGGGTCCGTGGTGTAGACGTAATACTGGGTTGTCACTACCCACTGGACCAGAGTTCGTGATCTTCTCCCTGGTCGCATCGCGCTCACTGCTGAGCTTGCCCCTTTGAGGGCAAGTCTTAGCCGATTCCAGCTTGCAGGACGCCGCATTGCTGATGGGGGAAGTCTGACCGACATATACTGATACAAAACCTCCCAAATGGCAAACAGGTTCCTTCCGTTCAGCGTATGGTTGCCCCAGACCAACGTCAGACTTGGCTGGGCAAGTTCTTGTAAACACCACGCCCTTGTGAAAATCGGGTGTTCAAATACCTCGGATATGGCGGTGAGGTCCGTCCGGTCGTCGACAAGTTCCGATTCGAGCCACACTGTCGCGCGACCCCCAGGATGGTAATCTTCGCTGTTGAAAGAGAAGATAGAGCTCTGCGCGATTTCTCCGCCCCCAAGCCGGTCGAGGTGCGCAAATCCCGGATGCGCTCCATGACCGATGTCCATGCAAGTCCCATTCGTACAGATGCCGAGCCACGCCAGGACCTCAGACGATTGGTCGTACACGCCCTTCATCCGCTGAACCTGAAGGCTCTTCTCCTTGACATCTTCCTGGTTGATGCACAGGGCGTCGATCCAAAGCGGTCCAACAGACTCCTGGTATTGGAATTGGCAGAGAAATTGGTAAAGATTCTCAGCGACATGCCAAAGGGCGCTGTTGACGATGATGGGCCTGGCTGCGTCGGGATCTCCCCAGACATACGAAACCGCCTTGTAGCTGGGCCGGTCGTTGAGGCTGACGTGGTTGATTTCGCAGTGGATCAGTCGAGAGGTGCAAGCTCTTTTCTTCGGGTCGCATATTGTGAGCAGGCGTATCTCTCGCTTTGTTTCATCGAGCGGCTGGTAGCTGAAGCTCGTCTTGTGGATTGTGTCGTCACAAGCCCCGGTAGCAGCGATCATGATTCGACCTCATCGAATCAATTTTTGATGTTGATGAGACGATGAATGAAAGGTCAGGCAGCAACCCCTCAAACTCCGCCATCGGTGTTGAGGGGTGAGCCCACCTCTCATTGGCGCATCTGACTGCCTGGCAGCAACAGTTCAGCTCTCAGTCTATCACCAAATCAACCCTCGTCTTCGCGTTGGACACTCACTGCTGCCTCAGGCCCTCAGACCGCCAAATTCCCACCTCCACCATACTAGTAATGCCAGATCGCAATCCGCAAATCCAATCTTTGGATCGAATTCCAACCGCATTGTTCTGGAACGCTGTCGTGGAATGGCACGGCTTTCTGTTGTGACCGTCGATCCAATCAGCGGGGCACAGGCGTTGGCACCCGAAGGGCTGGTTGCAAGGGTGCCTGACTGAGGAAACAATGTTCCGTGCCTCTATATAGATATAGATATATTGAAATAAAGTAAACCTCGCCCCAGCTGGGGCACCTTCCAATTCCCACCACATGCTCCTTCCATTCCAAGTTGGATACCTCGCGAAACGCAGCAGTGTTTATCAGAGATGGTAGTGGAACACAAGGAAGGGTTAGGGTTTCCTGTGGCTTAGAGAATGCCGCACTTTGTACGGAATGTCCATTTCTGAGCTGAGTGACCATCAGGGTTGAAGATGCTACATACCTGTCTCAGTCTCCAGATTCTCCTCTTCCGCTGCCGCATATTTACGCCTTGGGATCCCACATGCAATATATCCCGCCACCCTCACGACATCGGCATTGATGACAGCAGGAGGTCCTTCGTGCACCCACCAACCCCACACAAGAATATCGTCCATCGCATCTTGCAATCGCGACAGCACCACAAGATCGGGACTCTACAATTCAAAACCGATGGGTTCCGTACCCCGACGATCCAAGCATACAATTTAAGCTTTCCCATTCAGTTTTGGACCATTTTAGCTACAGTGGCACTGAAGCCGTTTGCCCAGCAGTATTTTTTCTGTAGCGACCTGCGACACGCATGAAGCACCGCCCCCGCAATTTCCCCCTGAAACCACCCATCATTCCAACCCCACCACAGGGATAAAACACACGGGTAAAACAACAAGGGGCCAAAGGGAGAACAAACGCGAGGAACGCCCTCTGTTGACTCCCGCGACACGCTCGCGCGGTGCAGAAAACACCCCCGCAACCTTCGTGTTTCTCTCCTTGCTTCTTTCCCAACATCAAAAGCATGGCATCACTCTGGGACGACGTGCGACGGCCGAACCTGAAGGTGCGGGAGAAGTTCTCGAGTCTGGTGCGGCGTGGGTCCCTCCGGTCCATCAAAACGAAAGCGGCGGGACACGGTGGCATCGCCTTTGCGCAAAATGCCGCCCCGATTCTCGAGGTCGATTTGGAGCGAGTGAAGTCGCTGCGACTGGCCGAGGGATGGCTTGAAGATGCGTCGCCGCCCTCGCCTGCGAGACCAAGTTCGGGTTCCAAGCGGCGAAATGGCCCGGGACGACGGGGGCCCGACGGGGTGCGGGAGTCGGAGCGCGAGGTGGATGTGCGACGGTACAGCACGACGCCGATCGCAGATTTGTTTTCCATGAGCACCGACCAGCTTACGAACACGCTCGAGACCATCTCGCGGAAACCGGTGCCCGCGCCCCAACCAGCTCCACCGATGGCGGCTCACGCCAGACCAGCACCGCCAGAACCGGAGCAGCTTCCTGTGGTGCGCATCTCGCTCCGCCACTCCGTCGTCGAGGTCGACGAAGCACCGTCGGGTCAACTTTCCGGGGCTTCCGCGGTTGGCGGAAACTCCTCGTCTCGGCATTCCATTCGGCAGGTGAACCTGCTGCGGTCTGTCGGAGACAACACGAGCGGCTTGCGGGTCTCTGCCAACGGAGGTGGCGACAATGCAGCAGCCGGAACTCCCGGGATCGGCGTTGGTGTCGGTGTCAGTCTGAACGCCACGCACAAGCGGTACTCGGCATCCTCGATCCCTTCAATACAGGTACCCTCAAATCCCCCAGCAGCAGCCAGGACCGAGATGCCACCCCCGAGCAGGCCGCCCGTGCTGCAAATCAAGCCCCCGGAAATCAGGGCGGAACCCACCCCAGCAACGGCCACACCTTCATCAGCTACCCCCCTGGAGGTCCGCCGTCGGTCATGGCAGCCAGCCGCATCCCCGGCTCCCACTCCCACTCAGACCACAAACCCGCCACTGCAGCGCACCCTCAGTACCCGCCCACCATCTGCGGCCCTTAACTCGAGTCGACTGGCCTGGATTCGGGAGCTTGAGAACAAATCCTCCTCGCCATCGTCACCAGGTGCATCCAGGGGCAAGGTCTCCAGCGGAGGCGTCGCCAGCAAGCTCGCCATGTTTGAGCACCTGCAGAAGAAGCCCAAGCAGCTATCCGCCGCCCCAATGCCTCTCAGCCGGTCCAACACAAGCAGCAGTCGTGTCTCGTCTGGCGGCACGTCCCTCGGGTACGGCGGCGAGGCTTCCATCTCGACGGCGCGCACATCGATGGATTCGGACAGCTTCAGCACCACCTCCGGCATCCGATCAAAACGCAGCTCGCTTGTCATGGCGTACTATGACGAGGGCTTCCGCGAGAAGATGGAAGGCGTGGTGGCGAAGCAGCTCAACCCCAATGACGAGGAGGAGGGCAAGGATAAAGTCGTGGTGAAGGAGCAGGCGGAGGTCGAGGTTGAGAAAAGGCCCGAAGCTGAGAAAGCAAAACCTGCGGAGGAGGGGAAAACTGAAGAGGAGGACGTGAAAAGTGAAGCGGAGGAAGCCCGTTCGGAAGGGCAAATTGAAAACCCAACCACCGCCCATAAAGAGGAGGAAGATCTCGCCGAGACAGTTGCGGCCACGGATGTCAGTGCCCAGACGGCCGTCGCGGAGCAGTGTGCCCCTGAACCGGCGCAGGCGGAAGAGAAGGAGCAGCCAGCAACAGTTCCCGTGGTGGTCAACGACGTAGTTGATGTGTCGCCACAGGGCCAGGTTGTGGAGTTGGCGGAGAAGGGTGTCGAGGTGCAAGTTATCTCGCTTGAGGAGAACCCCAAGAATGTCATTACCCCAGGGACACTGGAGGAGACCCAGGTCGAAGTGTTGATCGAGCCAACGGCAAACACTGGCACGCCAGATGATGGACGCCAAATCTAATAGATCCGGGTGGTGTATCAACAATACATTAGCGCTCGTATTGAAAGTTCCGTTCAGAAAATTTCTTGATGCTGGTGACAGTAGACCCTATCTTAGCTGAGCGGCGGAGCTCATTCCGAGGCTGGCAACCCCCTGTCTCATTCTCGACGCTGCTTGCGGTTGTCACGGAATTCGTCTGAACCTGCGTCTCTCAAGCGTGTCTCGAATCCTTTCCCCCCAGTGAAATATCGACCCTTTCCAACTCCCGCTGAACCTCCAGCAGCGTCGGACGCCGTGCTATGCCCTCCTGTGATGACCCGGCACTGCCCACCACCTGCTCACCCGGTCGCGCCGAATCACCCCCAAGTCCATCCAGAAACGCCTTCGCCCGGTCGATCTCAGCAGCCCAGTATTCGCTCGCCACCAGCTGTGTGTCCCGTCCATCCCGTGCCACAAGCTTGCCGCCCTGCAACTCCAAAACATTCGTCACCCTCCCCTGCTCCCACTCCGGCGCCCCCTCGGTGCACCTCCGGATCAAGTCCCGCAGCCCCTGCGGTGTCCTCCTAAACTCCGGAAACCGTAGCCGAGTCTCAGGAGTGCTGCTGTTGTCCTGAAGCAACTCGTGATCGATCCCGCATCGAACGAAAGGCGTCCCCTCGAAAATACACCACAGCAGCTTCCCCAGCATGAACACCTGGGCTCTTTCCAGGTCTAAATCATCGCCGTCTTTCCTTTTCTGCAAGAGAGCCAGCCAGGGCGCGCTGAAGCCACCGTCCGAGTTGCGATATCGATCATGTTGACTTCCCGCAGACCATCCAGGCAGCTTGGTCTCGAAGCGTTGTTGGATCTGTTGACTGACATCCGGGTCCTCCTCCTCGAGGCCACTCACGAGAACCTCAAGGTACTCCAGGTATGCCACCTCTGGTGGGCTCCAAGAATACCACCCGCCTCGCTGTTCGAGATCCAGGAGCACCGCATCAATCTGCCCTGGCACCGAGTTGCTGAGTCGCAACACCACGTTGTCAGGCTTCAGATCGGGGTAGAAGCCTGCGGGGTGCTTGTTGATGTGTATCAGCGCCGAAATGACCTGCTTCGACCATCTGAATTGCTCCTCTGGTGAGATTTGTGGGAGCCCGCCGCTGTTCACGTGGTGTAGACGGTGCTTCAAGGACCCAAGCGGGAAATACTCAATCAGGAACCCGCAGACTCCCCTTTTCCCACCAAAGCGGCCGCGCTTTGTCACGACATATGCCGGACGAGGGATGATACTCGGATGGGGCGGTAATGTCAGAAGCATTTTCAGCTCGTTGTACATGTACCGCTGGTCGCGAGTCAGTGACTTCAACACAAAGATATCACTGGGGTGAGTGGGCTTCCCAGACAAAGACACAAGTGTTATCGATTCGTGGAGCTGTCTTTCGAACTGCACATTTTCCCATTCAACAAAAGGGGGCCAGGCAGACTCTGGAAGATTCCACATCCGTTGCAGCGATTCGGCGCTTTCCATCGCCTGCTCAACGTCGTAGCTCGGACGGAGATGCATGTCCAAACTCATCTCATCCAGGTTGGCGGCCATGTTGGTGACGAGTATCTGTGACCCAAACGGCATGCTCAGGTATTGACTCTCGAACCCCGGCAGCCGGGACGACCAACGCTCTAGCGCTCTCAGGAGGTGCTGCATGACCGGCGACATTGGAACCGCGCTTCTGCTCGAGCAGAGCAAAGCCTCAGGCCGGAGAACGCCTCTCAGCTGCACAGGGTAGTCTTCCAAGGGCGGAAGGTATACGTCGATTCTCAGCGGGGGCCTTCCGACCCCAAACTCCGGAACCGCAAAGACCCGTCGCCCGTCGACGTCTACCCCATCCACCCTCCATGTTGGCTGGAAGCTTGGCGTCAGTCCGTCAATGCGGCTCTGCGGATTCAGGAACGATGCACCCCATCGGGGATCGTCGTCCGCTGTCGGGTCACCATCCCGCGACTGGTTCGCATCATCCTCGCAGGCAGGCTCTTCGCGGCGAGTGAAGGCGGCGAGCGGGCTCAGAACTTTGGTGAAAATATTGGACGATAGTTCCATTGGCTAGTAGGTAAGAAGTTTGCTGTTGATCGGGACGCAGCCGATGAGCAGCGTGACGACCGGACGGCGCGGAAGGGGGCAGTTGCTTGTGCTCGGGAAGCCGAACGAGCCCCGGCTCGCCAGGGTGGCGGGTGTCGCATGCAACGTTCGGGAACCCAAGAGCTCGACAAGGGAGCCCGGTTCCGTCGTAATTGGTGCACCGACGGCCCTGAAGGTTGCGTGCAGAAGCCCCGACCCAGCGATCAAATCAGATGAAAGCCGATGCCACCTCCGCGCTGCATCTAGCCTTATGAGGTCAGCTAGAGATGCAATAGGGGGCCACCTTGCGTCTCAGTGGCTACGAGATGCATATGCGATGCAGTGCTTTGCTTTCGGGCGGCTATGGTTGTGGAACCTGTCAGTCGGAGCCGAGCATCACCTCCCCGGCGCTGTGCCCGGCATCGGGCTGGATTTGTGGCGCGGGGAACATTGCTTCTCGTGTCGTAATTAGGTGCCACAAAGCTTCGGAATGCGAGCAGTCAATGGCACTCGTGCAGCCTGCTGAACATGAAGGATGCGGGGCCTCACTGCCCGTCCTCCTTTTCGTATTCTGACAAGTAGGATATCATCAATTTTCCTGCAAACGCCGAAGTGACCCCGCTTCTTCCCACTGCTGCTGATGGCGACTAGGATGTGAGTCGCTCGCTCAGCCGGAACCGAATTTTTGGCACATCGACGATATTCCATCGCTCTCCAAGCTCATTGTCGTCGTAGATCCTCGAGCTTCCCTCCTGCAGCGCCCGGGGCAGCTTCCATGCGAGAAGCGGGTTCCTCAGCCATGCACGAACCAAGTACCGAGATGTGCCGGGTGCGTCTGCAAATGCCTCCCTCGAGTGGAGAATGCAGTGGTTGTTTATGAAGAGAAGGTCGCCAGCTTCGGCATCCAGCGTGATCTGGCTCTGCTTGGCGACTTCCTCGACAATGTCCAATGCGTCTCGCTGTGCCTGGCTTAGTGATGCGAGTCCTGACGCCCGTTTGACCCCTTCAAGCCCGAGCAGTGGCTCCCGTGCGAAGTTCATGATGATTCGGCCGCCGTGGTAAAAAAGGAGTGGTCGCGTGCTGCTTTCGAAAAACTTGCCCCGACTGGTGCGTTGTCGTCAGCACTGTGTGATTCAGGGCAGTTGAGCAAGGGGGTTCTACCTGTCGAATGGCCAAATGGGTTGCGCGAGCAAGTCGCAAACATGTGGATATGATGCTTTGAGCTTATTGTAGATTGTCCATGAGGATGACAGCAGGTTCCTCCCGCCCTCGACAGCACAGGCTCGTGTCTGCAGCGCAAGAATGTCGCAGAAAGTGTCGGTATGGAATGTCTGGAAAAGATGGTGTTAAACGGCTGAAGTCCCAACGCCAACCAACGTCACTGACCGATGCTCTAGAAGAGTATCTCGTAGGCCTGTCGTGCTGTGGCGCTTTCGACAGTTTTGCATCGCGGATGTGCACTAGAATTAAGTCTCAGCAGCGGGCCCAACACCCCAAGAGGGGTCAGATAACTCACTCAGCATATTCCCTTCCTCGTCTTGCCTCCCTCTCTGTGCCCCAATGTAACTTGAAAGGCCCAAAAAGACGATAACATTATCCTCCGGGGAGAAATCTTCTGGCTTGAGACCGCGGATTGCCGCGAACCCCCGGCCGTTGTGCATGTCGAGAGCGAGCCGCAGCAGTTTGGGGCCCAATGTTGGAAGGGGAAACGTTCTCGGGGTCACTTCGCTACCGTAGAGACCCAGGCCTGTTCAGAGTTAGGCACAATGCATACACTTCGCATCGTGCGGAGACTTACTGTTGAAATGGCAGACGCCCTTTCGAACCTCGCTGATTTCGTTTTGGTTCAGTACCATGATAAAATCTTCTTGGCTTTGGAAGGTGGATGAATCCCAACAAGTGTCTCCTTCCATCTGGGGCGGCCATTCGCGGGTGTCGGCGTTGCTTGGCTTCAAGCGGAGACTTCCCCATGCCTGCCCCGGCAACGTGGGAACAGCTGTTTCTACTCCCATGGTGCACAGAAGTCGTTTGCTTGATATCAAAACACTGGTGATGGAGGGAAGAACGGGCTGCAGAGCCCAAAGTTCGCATGAAAACGCAGTGCTCCATTTATTCGACGACGTGAATCCTCATGCGGCTCAAGTTTCCGCCTACTTCAGCATGACCGCTCGTGAGAAGGGTCCTCCAGGCCTGGGGGGACAACACGAGGGGCAGCTGCTTGCAGGACGGGACAAGTCCCCCCCCCCCCCCCCCAATAGGCCAAGGGTATTTTCCACCAACCCCTCCATCTTGGTGCGAAAGGACTGCGCCGTGATAAGAGCGGCTAAGCTCATTGGCGGGGCTCCAATTTCGTGTGGTAAGTCGACTGGCCGACGCAGTCGAGACCGCAGTGCAGTACATGACAGTGAGGGGTCGAAATTCAGCTAAACGGGAGGAGTGCCATCCTGGGCAAAAGCAGCACATTTGGAGGGGCTGCATCATGCCACATGCACATGCGGGGATGGTGTCTCTGCAGGAGGGGCATGCTCAAGGGTCTCGCGAGGTGCCCAATCCGAATCGAAAAGCTGGCTGGTGTACCAGAATGGCCGGTAATAGTCGTCACTCTGATTGATCGTTTGGAATTTCGGCGCTGTCCAGAATTCAGGGTTAGCACGACGCCACTGCGCAAGATGCCGGGAATTTGTCACCTTTCTTCACGACCACGTCTCGACACTGGCCCATGAAGGCTGTCTGCTCCGGGTCCAACCGAGCCATCCTGCGCACCTTGGGGGACTTCCAGTCAAACTCGGTCGTGAAGAGTTCCTGTCCCTTGTAGCAGTAGTGAAAGTGTGCCAGGATCGTCTTTGCGCCAGAGTTGGTTGCCCGCACCAGGGGCATGTCAAGATATTGGACCTGAAGTTGATGCTTGGTCAGAAACCGCGTAAGTTGGGTGAAGGAGTCCACTCACGTTTGACTTCCTTCGGGCAGCGAACTGCCGCTGGAAGTTCATCTGCATCTCGTAGTTCTGCAGGAGGATGAACGACGTCAAAAACGTCACATACCAATCCTTCGGGCTGTGGATGTTGAACGTTCCCTGGAGCTCCCGCAGGACGTCTTTCCTCAAGGGAGTGAGGACCCTATGGATGATGATGGACGCGATTTGGTAGTCAAGATACGACGGTAGCGAGTCCCAGTCGTAGAACGGATCTCTGGGCGCGTTGTGAAGATCGGGATCCTGTCGCCCATTGGCGCTCCAGCAGCGCCACTTTGACTCGATGAAGCGACAAGCAACCCAGAGCCTCAAAGCCTTCTGTAGCATTCGGTTCTATTTCGAACCCTGTCAGCGCATGTTGCCAGCCACGGCGTCTGATGGGCACTCACAGGTATTGGGAAAACAGAAGCTCGGTACGCCTGTTGAAAGATGTCCCACACCAGGACGTTGGTGTCATCGAGGTATTCGTACAGATACTGCGTCACTCCCCGGTCGATGTATTCGTTCATAGCCTGAACCACAGCATCCGGGTCGGCGATGGCCCAAGGCACCGCATACATAGGTCGGCCTTTCAGGTCCACATCGGTAGAGTTGGAAGGCGGGACAAACTCCCGGAGCTCAACTTGAAAATTCATGGTGCTTTGGAGCTGACCGAGACAGAGGATCTTGGGCGGCGAGTCAGTCCATTGTCGGTCGAGGTGAAAGTCGCCGTGATTGGGTCCGATCATGGGGTGAGATCTGTAGAACGGCATGTAGTCCAAGCCCGTGCGGAAAAGCGTGCTATCGGTGACCATGTAACGAAGACAAGGCAGACGGCTCATTCTCACGGTCTTTTGCTGGCAAGTCAGACATGGGCCACGGGGGTTGGTTGGATCCGGAATGCACTTCAAAAGTCAGTAACAGGACAAGCAAGAGGGATAAAAGCGGTTGCTCACTCTGTTTCGCTGCATCCTGCACCGAACGCAGGCATGCACCTGTCGGGTCAGATGGGTGTCCTTCTTCTTCGCTCCTTGGTACGGGCTTCTCTTCTTCCTGATCTTGTGCGAGGCAGATTGCGACGTGCTCTGGGTGGGCGACCTTCCAGTTCTTGGAGCTATGGGGTGATAACGCTTTTCGCCCGAACCGGTGGTGGGTGACATTGGGGTCTGGAAGGAAGACATGGAACCCGGAGACGTTGAGATGATTGCCCAGTCGGTCCCGATGCTCTCCAACTCCTTGTTTTGGCCTTCACCTGGGACTCGACTGGCGGTCGAGCCGCTATCAGGGTCTGGGTCCAGTTGCATTGGGGTCACGGACACGAAAGACTCTTCGCCATCGTCCTCCTGCACTCTGCGCTCATCTTGGGACGGATCATGGTGTTGCCCTGCAGACTCGTCGAAACCCCACAATCCAGCGTCGCAGTCGTACCACGCAGTTTGCGGATTCAGAAGAATAACCTCTGTTCCTTCATTCCGGAGACCCTCAGAGTGCACCGATGCGGCCGATGGCTGGTCAAGGTACTCCTCATAGCCGACGGAATCCAAATCCATAGAGTCATGGCGGTGGAAGTCATGGACGTGGTGCCACGATAAAGATGCGCTGTGCTCGCTGAGGCCGCGAGTCGTCGGGGGCACGGTCGCATTTCCGGAGTCGGCGATGGCGGCGAAATGGGTGGGGACTCCGTGGGCTACCGGTACGGCGGGAGCGGCCTGGGCGTGATTGCTGATAGCGTTGATGTTCTGCGACGTCTGGCCCTGGCGTCTCCTCTGATGGATCAGCTCGTCGACGGTGAGGTTCAGGAGGCCGGCGACGCGTTGGATGTCGACCAAATCTTGCGCCGAGAACTCCATGGCGGCGGGTTAGAAGAGAGCGAAATGAGCGTTGTCGTTGCGAACGGGGCAGTGTTGCGTCTTGATATCCTGATCCCGCGGTGCGGCTCTGGGCAAAGCCCTTCACTGGGTCACACCGTCGCAGGAATCGTCGCGGGGAAGGGGTCCCAGTGTGCGTGGCGCGAGCCAATCACAGGGACCGGACACCATCGCTGAAACCGATAAAAGAACGAGCCAACAGCAGTGGACGGCGGCCGGCACGGTCAAGCATAACCGGCCGGGCCACTCTGGGCGCTGGCTGCAGCGTGCTAATGAGACCGCCGATGTCTGCACAACCAATGGGGCCCCCAGCCCAAACCGTTTAGGGCATCCCCATGAGCGCGCTCGCTGGCTTCGAGAGCACCCGACGAGTCGTTGAACGGCTGCCTAGTTCTAGATCGCAGCCCATCTTTTTGACATCGGCATGCTCGGAAACCGATTCAACAGGACCAAAACCGATATCGCGCCGGGATGGGGATGTCGGACGGTCCACCATCGCTTGGGTGCGTGAGCTAGCCGATCACAACCACCAATGCTCGGGGGTTGTTCCGGGGTGGCAAATGTGTGTCGAACCGCATTCCCGACGACGCACCTCCGGGCACACGGTCACAAAGGGTAATTGGTGATAAATCTTGCCCCATCGCCATTCTTCTACCCGACACTTGCGGAGCAGATCACTCGTCGGCGCTGTCGATCGGCCTCCGTTTGTTTGCGGATTCCCATGTGACGCATTTTCGTGGCGGATTTGAGCCTGAAAGTTCTCTGCGTCGCCGGCTGAGAGCGCAGGGTGCCGACGCGGGGGAAGGACAGACATCTCGGCCAGCTGTGGGGCTCGGAAACCACCACGCACACCCAGTGTTTGTCTAGTTTCGAACCGCAACCGCCTCCAATTGACTTCTCGCTATGCTTCCTGCTTGGGTGGGGTGAGATTTGGGTGGTTCGTCCTTCCCGTCCCGCAAACCATCAGCTGAGGTCATCCAGAGGTGAAGGCGTTCGAGCCATCGAGCCGCTCAGAGCCGGATGGCTCTCAAAACCCCCAAAGCAAGCCGATGAATGAGTGGAGGCCGGGTTTCCGTGCCAGCACCGGCGTAGTTTGTGGATCTGCGATTGCCAGCCGACCCGGCAGGGGTTTCAGAAGGGCAATGGGCGGTCTAGACCAGTTCTCGAACGATGGGAGGTGTTTGGCATGGACATGGGGTTGGTGTGACCGAAAAGATGCCTGGCTACGGGAGGGAAGTTCAAGTCGCAAACAGATCCAGTTGAAATGAAACGGTTGCGAGGCGCTCTTGCCTTCCACTTTTGTTTCCTGGCGCAAGTTAGCACATCTGACTCGCTGCTGGACTGACGAGATGGCAAGAGCGGCCAAGATCACCTTCCCTCCCCTCTTGGGCTGCATCGAATGGCAACGGCCATCTCCAGGGCGCGAATTCGGATTCACCATCGGACTGATCAGGGGGGCGACTTTTGCTAATAGAGGTCAGGAGCACTGTCGTCGGGCATATACGTCTCTTCGACGGCAACGAGGGATCAATAAATCACGGGCTCCACGAAGGGACACTATACGACACTGGGAACGGTACGTCGCATTATGTACAGTTTCTTGGGGCCCCTCAGCGCCGCCCACATCATCACTGCATTCGTGAAAACGGCGCCAAGTTCTTATGACAACCCCAGTCGAGAAGTGATCTGCAAACAAATCACCTGAAGTTGACCGACCATTCTCAGTTCCGTCTGATGACCGAAGCCGTGGATCCAGGATCTGCCGTCTAGATGTGGCGTAGATCGGGTTTGGGCTGGCCCAATTAGACAGTCCTTGTGTCCTGATGCAGGGTTCCATAACCGATGAGCAGTGCTCCTTGACGACCAAACCCCCAACAGGGATTGCTTCCATGCAGGTCCCCTCTCAGCCCATCTCACCATTTCACAGCGCAATTGGAAACGTGCTTGTTCGTTGGACAAAGTGTCAAATTGGGAATGTGGGGTCATCATCGGCATGCCGTGAAGCATTAGATTGCGAATGAGTATCGTGAAGTCTTGTCCCAAAAGAGGGTCAGCCATCCATCACGGTGAGTTACTGAGCACAGCCCAGAGGTTGCTGACATCTTGCTCGTTTGTTGACTACCACCCCAATTAAATCTCAACGTGCCGAAGTGACCCAATGGTCTCCTCAGTAGCCCAGCCATATTCTCGCACAAATTCCTCGCTCTTGACCAAGGGTACAAGTTCCGCCACATCCTCCTCTCCTGGGATGATGAGCCAGTGCTGTCGTGTGAAGATACTTGGGTGTGCGACGACCAAGGCAACCCGGATCTCTCTGACGATGCGGCGACGGGCCCAGTAGACGACGAGCTCGATGTTGTGCTGACTGACGCGTTGGATTTCGCCCCTGTTCCAGTGTGCCATGGCCCGGCGGCGCATTTGCTCCATGGTGAGGCCTGGATTCGGGCGTTTGATCTTAGGGAACCGTTCACGCGGCTCAATCTCTGTCGGGGGCTTGATCCGGCAATCTGTGTCCCAGTCGTTGAAGACGCGTGCCCAAAGTCGCGCGCGTCGCCGTTCGAGGGTGGCATTGTTGACCGTCGCCATGTTGGCCTCGGCAAGATGTGAGAGCAGGTCATCACACATTGCCCTCTGGGCCTCGCTCAGATCGTCAATCGAGGAAACTACTGTCGGTGGGTTTGATGGCCGTCCGGCTGCGGATGCAGGTTCAAAAACCGGCTGCTGCTTCATGGCGGGTGAGTGAGAATTTGCTTGTTCCTGGATGAGGGTGTGACGGGTCTCGAACTGCGGCTGGTGAGTTGTTTCCGAAAATATAGCGCTGCGCTGCGAACTTTATTTCGTCAGTTGAATCCCAGCAAGGTTTTGGATTCGGGATGGGTTGATGGCAAAACAAAATGGTTTGCGTTCAGGGCCAAAACTTACTTGACACCGAGAGGCGAAGAATTTGGGAAGGGTGGTAACTTACTGTCCATCGACTGCGTTGTTGATTCCAAGGATGTCAATCTTGAGCCTGGAGATGCAAAGGCAAAAGAAGTGGCAGGGGGCGGTGGTCTTTGAGCGGCGGGAAGGTGCGCCCTAGGCAGGGACAGAGAACGTGGATGCCATGTAGGCTGGCATATCCGACTCGCAAGCCCAACAAAGCTTCTTGCCAGCATCCCCTTGCCCTGTAAATTGGACGATGGGCTCGCGGCCAACGACCTTCCATCTACAAGCTTTCAGAGACACCACATTGCCGAAACCCGAGAGCTCGCAATCGACGCGTACAACATTTATTCCACTGATTGAGGTCTCGTGCGGCTGCGCAAGCCCGTCTGCAAAAGCGCGATCAGATGCGTATCCGGTTTGGCTGGGTACCGCGCCGGAATGCGGCTCTTGTTCCAGCGCGCGGTCCACAGCTGGATTGGATTCTTTGCCGCTCCATCTCACACATCGCGAAGCCGCTCACTAGAACGATCTATGCCTCGTCACTCCGCCGACGGCAAGCAAATGACACGCTGTGCTCGACGAGTTGAAGGATAAGAAGGGGCCTCTGGGGATGAGGTCACCGAGGAAATTGCTGAACACTTGCACCTCCTGCCGAAGGTATGTATGCCGCTCGATCCGTGATCCTCTTGTTCTCTAGCTGATCAATGCTAAACAGAACCTTTTCATGAGCGTCGAAGCTCCCCCTGGAAAATCACCAGGAGAAAAAGCTCGCAGCCAAGCTCCACAAACATCAACCGATGGGCTCAACGATCCCAACCACAAACGGAGATTGCCGCAGCGCTTTCCAGATGCGATGGGGACGGCAAGGTCGACGAGATATATCTGCTAGTTGCTCAAGATTTTGACGCTCTACGGGCCGAGAACGCCAACTTTCTGGCACGCAAGGCTTTGCGCCATTAACTCAGGGGCTGGATCTGCCTCGCCCAGAGATTTGACAATTCTGGGGGAGGTGTGTCGCTCAAGAGACCAAGTACGGTTGCCATGCGCATGCATCAATGTTCAAGGTTACAACACTTTACTAACCATTCTGTAGTGCTGCAGCTCAAAGCCCCCAACCTCGGATCACGCGCCGATAACCCGGTCTCCCACAGGCTGCTCTTCCACAAGCATATCGACAATTTCTCTTCAGCCCCTTTCGTCCACACCATCAATATTGTTTTCGACGACAATATTGAGATGACTTATACCCTATATGAGGAAGCAAGGGACGTTGGTGTGTTCTAGGCCCCGTGTTGTAAGCGCCGGTTCCCAAGCATCCCTCTTGGCACACGGTTGCAAACGAGGAGCGCCGAGCGGGTGGCCTCCGAGTGGCGGCTCACCGAACACTGCCTTTTCAAGCTCGAGATTTTGGCACTCGCATCGTCGCCACCCAATCGTGCGAAAGCGCTTCAAACCGATGAGTTTGAACCACGCAGCTGTTGGACAGTCCAAGGAAGCCCAATGACATTTTGCGCAGATTCAACCAAGTTCTTTCAAGACTGCACCAGATCACCCCTGCGATGTCCAATTCGGACGCTCGGCAGCCGCTTTGGCTGCCAGCGAACAAGTTGCCTCGACATGAATGGCCTAAATTTGGCTTCATCAGCTCCGATGTCTCCATCAGTTCGAATAACCACACCAACAGGATGGGGCGAAAGCAATCCGTTGCCTCATCGGAAGCATAGTCTTGGGGGGGGAAACGACTGTTCCCTGCCTTGCATACAAAGAGGTCGCTTTTAGGTTTGATGTCATCAGCCAGAAACGTGGAATCGCGGACCCTGCAGCATTTCGGCACAAAGCACCAAAGAGGCCACACCGCTACTGTTGCCGGCAGGGCAGAACTGCCCTCGGCCTCATCAGCGCCAGCACCAGCACCGAGGGGGCGGTTCCTCGTCAAAGCACCAGAAATGACCCGACGGGAGCGTGCATCAAAGCCTTCAAAACCATGCCTTGGATGTCGACGAGGAGTAATTCACGCGCCAGTCTCGCATCAGGGAGGCTCAGCGACATGCTTCCCGTCTGCAGGCTCGAGAAGGTTATCTCGGCGGCGTGATGGCGCTGCACTCCTTCCCTCCTGTCCTGTCCTGTCCGTCACAGGCTCGATGGCGGGGTCGGCAAAGTGCCCCCAACGATCGGGGCCCCTGGGAGGATCGTGCCGCGTGCGAGTTGCAGCCAATCACCCGAGCGAGCCAATGTATTTTTGTTTGGCGACAACAGCGGCGACGGCTGACCGACACTTCCTTACTCAGAGGGTGTTACTCAGCGATCCGGACGGATGATCGCGAGGCCGATTTCCATTCCCCTTCACCCACCTCGTATCTGCGATGGATGTGGCGAGGAGGAGCGATATGATTTAGCGTTCAGTGTATTTGTTTTCAAGGCTCCCAGTTTGGGCCCTAGAAAAAAAGGGGTCCGGGGCGGTGGGCATCGATATAACAGGACAAAGCCTCCGAGTCATCGTGGCGTGTTCGAGCAGCCCCGACGTCGGCACGCGCACGAACAGGCGTGTTGGCAGCGCCAAGCACAGCGCGGGGTGCAATGTCAGTGGTCATCGCGGGCCAAGTCGCCATGGCGCAAGGGCTCCGATGGCTCGCAGCTGACACGGCGACAGGGGTGGGACGAATTAAAAGTCGCGATTCTCACTGGGAGAAAAGGCGCCTTGGTGGTCCCCCTACGTCATAGTCCCCAGGCTGTTCCCGCCAAGCAGGGCAATTCCAAGGCAATCATCGTCATAGGGCGTTCGCGGTCTAGGGGTCCTGGCACACACCCACCGCACGCTACAATGCAGATGGGAAACGCTTCCCCATTTCCTCCGCTCCTCTCTTAAATCCTATCCCTATCCCCCATCGTCCAACGTTGACGCGATCTCAGTTTCCGTCTATTTTTTGAGTCCCATTTCCTGCTGATTTATATCCTCGAGTCCCGACTCCTAGCATCATGCCGTGTAGCTAACATTGCCATTCGGCGATCCCTCACCCTGACCAAATATGCTGCCCAAGATGCACATGACCATCCGAATCGCGTCGGCGGCCGACCTTGATGCCATGACATGGGTCCTCATCGGCGCCTCGCCTCTCGACCCGATCTATCCCTACCGCTTCCCAGGCCGCAACCTCTACACCGACGAGTTCGCCGAGCTCTGCCGCCAAAAATGCGCAGAGTACCTGGCCACCAGCACCGTCGTCGTGTGTGAGATGCCCGTCGACCAAGACCTGAGCCGGACCCAGGTCGTCGCCTTCAGCTCGTGGGACGCTCCGCACATCCGAACACCCCTCTCGCTCGGCCAAGGTACGCACCGTCCTCCAACACCCCGTTATCGTCACCTGCCCCCAGATTGGTTGGCATGCTAACCTAACCCTCCCCCGCACAGAACCCATATCCCGCCCCGCCAATAACCCCGTCCTCCCCATCACCATCGGCCACCGCGACCGCATGAACGTCTTCCGCGAGAAGTGCTCCGCCAATAAACGAGACCTTTTCGACTCTCGCTACCCGCGCGGCCACATGTTCCTCAAGATCTTGCTCTGCCATCCCGACTACCAACGCCGTGGCGCCGGCACCGCCCTCACGTCATGGGGCATCGAGGAGGGTCGTCGCTTGGGCCTCAACACCACGGTCTTTGCCAGCCCCATGGGCCTGCGCCTTTATAAGAAGCTTGGCTTTCGGGAGATTGGCCAGTTCCGTGTGCAGCTTGAGGGAGATGATATGTTTTTGGAGATTCCCGCGCTGGTGCTCCCGCCTGATGAAGGGTACTTCCGGCCGGCGCTGCATGGCGCGGGTCTTCCAGTCTCACCCTCGGTTGCGGTGTGTTAGCATTGCATTGTTGTTTCGATATTTCTTTCCCTTTGTTGTCTGTACGACTATTGCATATGGTGGATGGCTTGGGGCTCGGCCTCCATTTTCTTCATTTTGGGAGGAAAAGAAAGGGGTAAAGGATATGGATAATTACAACAGGAGTGTATGGGGTTGGGATTGGCGGTGGGATTGAAGAGCTTCGTTGCATATACGGATGCTATGCATTGACATACATCATTGGGAAAGACATGCATGTTTTTATATACTACAGCGTGATTAGACGCACTTTGCTGACTGGATAGTTGGCGCATATACTTTGTTAGAAGTCATGCATCGGGATGCCCTGCTGTGTCCGAGCTGGCGCGATCGTACAATTGGATCATATTTAACGGTTCTCGTCTTCATTCGATACCGTGCCTTGATGTTGGAGATGACGTTGGTGGGCAATGCCGTCATCTTCTTGGTCGGTGTGCCATCCTGGATGTGATACGGTGCCATCACTCGCCGTACATTGTCTCAGACTCTTTGCAACCTTGTACCTTGCCTTTGGTTGCAAGATCTGTCGTCACCCCGTCGGGTATCGGTCGAATCAAGTCCGGTCTGTGCGCCTGACAGAGCTCTGACTCTAGACTTGATCGCTGGGAATGGAGGCTGCTTTTGTTGGGTGCAAACATGGCATAGTTGCACGAGTCAGTAACCCTGTAGCTGCTGATGGTGGAGAAGGGGTGGTATAAATAACCTTATTTAGACCACCACGCTACTAGGTAGAAAATCGTAGAAAATAGGGTTTGGGAAACTTTAAAGATGGCCAAAAAGACAGTAGGGTGTTCCATATCGGTGATGCACGGAACATGACCAAAAAAGCATGTTGTCGACATCGTCGACCTCCTGAACGATGACCTCGTTCAGACCATCAAAACTATTGATCGTGGCAGGGATCGAACCTGCGATCCTCTGCGAATATCTCCTGTTTCCAAGACATGTAAAGCAGATGTCATAACCACTAGACCACACGACCTTTTCTGATTTCTCTGAAAAGTCCGAGCTAAGCAACTTGTGGGTGTGCGCAGTTGTGCGAAGCCAAGGGAAAACAAAAACGCCACTGAAGTCAGCCGAAAAGAGACAATGCAACTCGATTGATCAAGCCATGGACAAGGGTTGGCTAACTGAAAGCAGCTCACAAAGTGGATATTTCCTGCATGGGGAGAGAGCTTGAGGTTTGATTCACCTCCTGAGCAAAAGGGGAGCCATTTCTTCTGGGTTCCACCTTCCACACCTCCCCCTTTTGTTGGGATTTCTCCTGGCTAAAGTGGTCCACGGCGCCTCTGAAGCATGGCAACTTTTCGCTAGATGCAATTCAAAAAAAATTAGTTGCGATAGTTCGTTATTTGATAGGTGCAACCACGCTCAAATCTGAAATCGTCCTCCTCACGAGGCCATCGATTGGCTGACGAATCGCCCCCGCATGTAAAAATGCAGGTAGTGGTTGGCATCTCTCTCCTTCGTACCTGCCAATTTTCTGCAAAAGGGTCGCTGCGGGGTAACTCGAGGTTGAAACTTCCCCAGCATTCAGCTGTCCACAGCTTCACTGTCGTTCTGTCCCCCGATTATCGAGCATGTCGGCCACAGTACCTCCCACAGACACAGAGCCTGACCGTGAGCCCAACACAACATTCCGTCGCGTTCCACGCGTGCGGCGTGCCGGCACCTTCAAGACCCTTGACAACTTCGACGATGCCAATGTTCTCCCTGGGTGGCGCCGTATGTTACCTCTGCCAATATGAGAGTATCAAAATGAATATCTAGCTTACTACGGCTCGGACTGCGACCAGCGGGTGCTGAGCCGGGTTTTGATCCAAGTCTCCCCGACGGTGGGCATGCTGACCTACGGATGCCGGCCACCCCGAGCGAGATAGCAATCTTCGACTTCTCTCCGGAGAATTTGATGATCCGACGATATGATAACGACACGCTGAAGTACTTCACCGACGAGCCCCAGCCGAGGTGGGCTAAGTGCCGATGGATCAGCGTCAATGGCTTGAGCTGGGATGTTATCCAGGTCATAGCACGAGAGTACAGGCTGGATAGGTTGGGGGTTCAATACATGCTGGACACGAGAAGCCGCACGAAAGCTGAAATGTACCACTCACACACAGGGGCGGCGAGCTTGATGATTTGATGTCTGTGCTAACCCTGATGATAGGTTTCCGAACCATAGCCTCCTCATCCTGACCCTTCAAAAGCTGGTATTCATGTCGTCGGACGAGGATGACCAAAGCAGCCAAGGAAGCGAGACCCTCAGCTCCTCACAAGTTCAGAGGGCTCTTCAGTGGCTGCGAGCCCTGTTGAGCTGGAAGAGGCGCCCCGACAATGGGCCCGATATCGAGAAGGGCGAGTATTCCCGGACACTACAGGGGTATTACACGGGTTCCCACGATCCACGCACGGTACTCCTGGAGAAATACTCACCGCTCAAGCGAGAGTTTGTCGTTCTCTGCGAACAGGTATCCATCTTCATCATCGACAGCAATGTCGTCATCAGCTTCTTCGAAAACTCGGCGCAAGACATAGAACCGCAGATCATAGAACGTATCGTAACCCCCGGCACTGTGTTGCGAGAGTATGTGCCCCTTTGCCAAACTCACTGTGACAGTTCCAGTTCTGCCTTTTCTTATTCCGTGGCTCCACTAATAAGATATCCAAGCTAATGCTATCAAATAGGTCCTGCGATGCGTCGGTCCTCGCCCAAGCGATCATTGGCTCTGTTGTAGACCTTGCCATTCCAGTGGAGGCGGCCTATCGTGATGTTATCGGCGATCTCGAACTGGACGTGTTGACCGGGCCAACACTTGAGGACACAAAAAGCCTCTACCTCGTTGTCAGCGAGATCAGCCGGCTGCTGAACTTCATCACTCCCATCGTCCCCCTTGTCAACAATTTGAGGGATCACCATTCAACAACCGTCAACAAGAAGTCAGCGGGGTCAGAACAGGTACCACCAACAAAGCAGAAGGAATCCATGTACATTGCAAGTATCGTGGATCGCTGCATCTCCCTCACCGCCTCCTTGAACCAGCTGAACTCTTCGGCAAATGCGATGATTGAGTTGATCTTCAACACTCTTGCCGCGTACCAAAACAGTGCGTCACGTTCACATCCTATTATAGCAATGAAAGGGAGGCGGCAAGGGCATTTGTGGAACTGATATCTACAGGGACCATGAAGCAGCTCACCGTGGCCACCATCATCTTTCTGCCACTCACCTTCATAACTGCTTATTTTGGGCAGGAATTCCAGCCATTTGATGACCTGGAGTTGGGCATATCACACTTGTGAGTAACTCGTGCCCAGGGATGCCTCACCAACCTCGGTCACATAATTATGGCTGCTGATGATTTTCACAAGCTGGAAGATCGCCGTCCCCGTTGTAGCAGTTACGGCTCTCGTCCTATTTGGCGGATCTATTCATGGATACTGCAGATCCCTATCCCAGCGCCGGTCAAGTGACCATTTTCGGAACTCCCACTTGAGGAGACGCAAGATGAAGAGCATCTGATGAAAGAGATACGGCCCTTGTTTCACCACATCAGAGGATTCATAGCAGGATATTCCAACCAAATCCCATTCCTCCAAACTACCTAGTGATCTCCCCCCTGAGCAACCTCCTCAACCGATTCCTAAACCCCCAATAATCCACCTCCTTCCCCTTCCCAGATCCCCCTTTCCCTTTTGCCTCCCCACCCCTCCTCACTTGCGGCGGACTCGGCCTCCGGCTCGGCCTCTTGAAACTAGCATCCAAAGAAGCAACCCACGTCCTCGCCCATGGCCGCAGGAGATTCGGCATCCCGTATTTTTCAGCGAAGCCGGCTATAACCCGCATTTCCGACTGGGGTAGGTATGAAGGAATCCCGCCGTAGCGGGAGTGGATGATGCTGAGTGGTATCATTGCCGCGTCGGCATCGTCGTCGGGTAGCCGGATGATCCACGGCTCGGTGCTGGATTCCGGGCGGGATGCAGAGGAGGAGGAGATGATGGATTTGAAGATGGGACCTGCTTGGGAGAGTTTGGATGAGGAGACGAGGAATGGGGACTCGTTCGGGCCGATGAGGAGGGTGAGATCCCCGTTGTTATCCAGACGGAGGAGGGGTGGTTTGGGGGTGAGTTGTTGGGGAGTTATGGTGGAGTTTTTGTTATGTCGATGAAGGAGCATTGTGGTTCTGGAGGGATGTTGTGTTGGCTTGGAGGGAGGTTTCGATGGCTCGGAGGGAGAAGTACCTTGTAGATATTGGATTTGAAGAAATGGTATGTTGTCTTGGGATGAGTAGACGGTGGCTCTGACGGAATGTCGTTGTTAAGCGTCAAATGTCAAGGAGATGTTGGCTGACAGGATGTTTTCGAGCTTCAAACTTGAACGTTAGATGCAGAAGGGATGGAAAGCGGGAGGATTTCCTGGCTCATACCCTTAATATTTATGCTGCTGTTGATCTTTGGGTTCGGCATCTGTTCAAGATTCGCCTTTCGGAAACCTTAGATCCCTCGGCAACAATTCACTTCCGATCCGGGTCAACCTAATAGATAGATCGTGACTTTTCCCCGGTTGCGTCGAGAAGTTCTCCACTTCAACTTAGCAGATAGCTGACCAACTTGGGTGATGGAACTTTAATGCCCGAAGGCGAACAGGGACGCAAACCTAGGACACATATGATAACGTTAAGGGCACCTTCAAGCTGCGATCCATCTCAAAAAATATTGCAGACTCGTGCTCGCTACTCCCAGAACACATGCCCCGGAGGCAGTGGGAAACGCTTGTCTAACAGCAAGGATGTCATTGTCACGGCCTGTTATGGTCGGGAAGGGAATGCCCTGACGTAAAGTCATGTGTTGCCAACTTGACCCCCTTTCCGGATTTCAGGGGTGGGTCTGCCACCCGAGAGCTTGCAAGCATAGATCTTAACGCTACACGACGCCACCGAGGCTAGCTTTAGCTTTCAGGGCTGGCGAGTTTGAGCCCACCCCACACTTAGTTGGTTCCTTGACTTCACCAATCGCAGGCAAGGTACTGTTCGGGAGCATAGGGGATGTTTGCTGTAAGCCAGCCGAGCCACATGAAGCCTCACATGCTCGACATCACTCCCTCGGCTCATTCATGTCATCTGTATCACATCACATCACATCAAAATCATACATCAAAGTTCCCAATAAACCACAAATATATTATTCAAACCCCATCCATGCTATCCTATCCCGTGATATATCCATCTAATGCACAATCTACCCATATCCTAGATACCCATCCATCCACCCTACCAATACACCCCTCTAAGGAATCTCCCCCATCCCCATGCCAATGCCATGCCTCGCGGCGGACCAAAAAAAGTAGCACTGGTACGCAAGACTCCCCAGGAGCAACCAGTCGGCGCCGGGATCGACATCGCACTCGCAGCAAATCGTATTGCAAGGCGACGTAGACCACGACCCAGAAGCGAACGCCAAGGCCATGGCGACGCCCAACGATCCCAGACCGAGGGACGAGCCGGTAAAGTGGCCCCGGCTCAGAGGAGAAGAAGGAGCCGAAAGACGAGAGAGTTGTTGTTGTTCTTTCTTGGAAGGGAGATGCTGACCCGAAGCGAAACCCGTGGAACCCGAAACCGAAACCGCTGATGATGAATGATGATGATGACCCGAAACCGAAAGTTGATGATGATGCTTGCAAGGAGACTCGTGACTCGTTTCATGATGATTGTTGTCGACAAAGGAGATGGTACACGGTTCTTGCATTTGGTTGTTGTTGCTAGCGCACATGGCGCAGGTTGAAGTCGTCGTCGTCGTCGAGCCAACACCCCCTACCACCACCGTCGCTACGACTTCTGGTGGCGGCGCTCTTGGAGAGGCGCTGGGGAGTCACATGCTCTGTCGGAAGAGCACGGGGACCCTCAAGAAGCGCTTGCGCCAGCTTCTCTGCCTCTCGGGGGTGGCGGCGCTGATGGTTTGCTGAATGACAGCGCTCTTGAGGGGCGCAGGATCATCTGCAACCGGGACGGTTTTCGTGTCGGCGTCCGCGGTGGGGAGGTGCTCCGGTTGCGCCTCGAGGTCAGCGGCCGTAGGGGGCTTCGGGCGCGGCTCGCTGACGGGCTCAGCCGGCGTGGTCGCAGCGGACCCAGGGGCGTCAACACCGTCGGGAACAGCACCGGTGTAGGCCTTCGGGGCTTCGGGCTGTGGTTCTTCATGCGCGGGAGTGGCATCCACTGGTGGGCCCTGGGCTACCTCCTGGACGGTTAGCCCTGTGTTACTCTTGGGACCATCACTCGGTGGCTCTACCTTATCTGTCTCGGCCTCGAGCTCCTCTACTTTGGGGGCCGGCTCGGCCTTCTTGGTCTCGGGCTCCGGCTGGAGGCTCTCCTCGGAGATCTTCTCGAGGCCCTTGGGGTCCAAGATGGGCTGTTGGGGCTGGACCTGGACCTCAGGCTCGGGCTCCGGGTGCAGCTCCGAGACCTGGTCGAAGTCGGGCTCGGTCTCGGGGAACGTGTCGAGGGGATCCTTGGAGGAGACCTCAGGGGCAAGAGGGAGCTCGGGTTCCGCCTCGATGAGGAACTTCTTCTTGTCGGCCACGATAGGCACAGGGGCGAAATCGCGGGTGGCGACGCCCTTGACGCCCTCATCCTGGAGCTCGGGGACGGCCTGAAGCTCGTGCACGTGCAGAGGCTCGGGCGTCATGGGCTTGACCACGTGGTACTCGGGCTCGATCTCGGCGATAGAGTGGGTGGAATCCTTGAGCTGTTCCTGCTCAGAGGGAGACTCCCAGAAGCCCGAGTCGGCTTGGCGGAGGACCGGGGGGAAGGATCGGGGCTTGAGGAAGGGGTCGGCAAGGGGTTCCGTCTCCTGCTTGATGGGCAGGACCTCGAGCTCAGGGGTCATGGGGATGACCTTGGCCGAGTCCCTACGGTCCCTCTTGCGCACCGGAGTGCTGGGCCGGAACGGGCTGCTCGGGGTGCTGGGGCGCAAGGGACTGTCGAGAGCAGCAGGCACCGGCTTGATCTCGGCCTCGATGGCGGCCTTGATCTGGTCCTCAATTGCCGGAGTGGACGCCGGGGTGAGCTCGGGCGCGGGAATAGGCTGGGGGGCAACCTTGGCGGCAGCCTCCTGCACCGTCTCTTCCTTCACCGGCTCAGGTGTGCCCTCCTTGCTCCACGATGCGAGAGATGCCTCGTCAGCCGAGGGCCATGGCGTTGCCTTCTTTCTCAGAGGCGAGAGATCATCTCTTGGCACGGCTCTCGACCGCATCTGCAGGGCGGATGTGGAGGAGGTGTTGGGAGGTTGAGTGGAGGGCGACCTCGAGTTGGCGGGGCTTGCCTTGGGTGCGGGTGCAGGTGCGGCCGGAGGCTCAGGGCGAGTGGTGATCCTCTCGCAGAACATCTCGAGCACGGTCCGCAAAAGAACGCGGTTCGGAGAGAGAATGCTGCTGATTTGGTCCAGCAGATTGGAGGTAAGGAGCGCCTTGGGATCCTCGAGGTGCGGCCTGATCCGCCCCTTGAGATAGCCGAGGAACCATGTGTCGGCCTCGGACAATGTTGGATGCGCCTCCTTGGTGACCTCGAGCAGATGTGGCAGCGTCAAGGTGTTGCCGTACTTCTCAATGTTCTTCTCAGCAAGACGCATCAACTCGGGCAGATCGTACGCCCGGGCAGTTGCGTAGGCGCGGATGCTTGTCCTCAACTCCGAGATCTGCTTCGCCGGTGTCTCCTCCTCTTTCGGCTTGAGGGACTCGTAGGTGCCCGTGTGAAGATAGTGCACGAGAATGTGGCCGACGTCGTCGGGGATCTCGGGCAGCTCGGGGAGCTGGCTCTCGTAGGCTGCATGGAGCTTTGGACTCCTCAGCAGAATGTCTTGAGGGACTACGAGGGGGCTGGCGAAGGGGACTTGGCAGGAGGGGCTCCCATAGGGGCTGTTTGTGGTTAGCGTGTGTCCTAGAGGAAGCAGAGGCGGTGAGACTCACGAAGACTCCGGACGAGTGTCGATTTCCTTCACCACGGGAGGAGGGGTCGAGGGCTCTCCCTGTTGAGCAGTCGCAGCACCGTTCGCATTGGCGGCCTTGGGCTGGTTGCCGTTTGGTGGCACGCTCCCGGGCTGGATGGGCTTGTTGGCGGCGGAACCGCTCTTCTTTCGTTTGGCCATGGTGGAGTTGACGATGATGGATGTGGCAGCGACGAAGGCGAAGCCGAGGAGGGTGACTGCTTCAACGGTGATGTAGACGTTGAGGCCGCAGGGAAAGGGCATTATCATGTTATGTGCGCTTTTTCAACAAAGATGTTGATGATGGCTCTCTTTGGCTGCATGGTGAGGGGCCGGACACGGGCAATTAATATTCGTCGAATCCAGGGGTGGTGGGGAGGTGGGGAGATGTGCATTGTGTGGTGCCAATCGAGACGGGTTGGGCGTCAACTGCCAGCGGTGCGGTGCCAGCGCTGCCAATCCCGTGGGCTCTTGGGCCAATGGCGCCGTGGTGTTGTTCCCAATCGGATCGGGTCCTGCTGCGGCCGTGTCCGTCCCGACCGCCAGTCGTCAAGGCAGGGCTGCGATGGGCGTCAATCGGCCAAAACAGGCAATGGGAGGGCATGTGAGCCCTCGCGTCCCACGTGGCGCTCTCGACCCAACGTCGCGTCTCACAATGCCTCGCAATGCCTCGCAACTCCCAGCCGCTGCTCCCGCTGCCCAGCCCAGAGAGCTGCTGACAATTCTCGCCCTGTTCCTTTCTCGCGCAAAGTTGAGACACACCCACCCCCAAGCGCCCCGCCACGTAGCAGGCCTGTGGCTAAAAGCATCCATCAATCAGCGCGCGCGACCAGCTGCAAGCAGCCAAGGATGAGGGGCATGTGAAATCTGCAAGTCAAGACGTGGTGCCTGTGTCTGCTGAGCACTTGGGCGGAGGGGTCGGTTTCAGTCTCGCCATTGACCTCTCCCAAAGTGGTTGGGCACTGTTGTCTGAATTGGGGGAAACACTTGTCGAGAAAAAAAAACTTGTCTTTGTTCAGCTCGAGAAAGACGAACAATGCCACAGAGACGGAGGGGCAGGGCGTCCAACACTTGTCAGAACTGCACTTTGCCCAATGATGCCACCCAGGAACTCATCTGCTGGTCCCCACACCGCTTGTTGACGAACCTGTCGATTGCAATGCTCATGACTCAGAATTTGGCGATGCCCAAAAGCCCAACTCCATGCGATTCGCTCTGCGGGTTAGGGTTTGCCCAGGTGTGCAACATCCAGATGACTCTAAAGCTCGATACGCTCTTGTGTCTCCGCGTGTTCAGGAACCGCCAGCTCAGCCAGAAATTGGGCAATGAATTTGATGAGGTTGGAATTGAGTTGGGCAATTTGTCCACAGCTGGAAGCTTCTCGTTTGTGCAAAAGTCTGTCCCACATAGGAGAGTCAGAAAACATTGAGGTCGCACAATTGAGGCCAGCTCGCGGGTTTTGGTGTTTTGATGTTTCGGTATCTGTTGAAGTTCAGATTGAGTTGAACAAAGCTGAAATCCCACTCACATCCACGGCAAAGTGGATGCAACCCCAACAAACCCCTCTCGCCCCTCTCCTCCGCACCTTCCCGAGACCCGAACTGACAACGTCCGCCAAGATGACGAAAACCCCACCACTCACCTCCCCCAACCTCTCACCTTAACCATCACCACTCCCCTACCTCCCACCTCCACGACCACCACAAGCCAACAATGACCCCCGAAACCCCCTCATCCGACCCCTTCCAAGTCCTCCTCTTCTCCCGCACAACCGCCTACCGCCACGCCTCCATCCCCGCCGGAATCGCCGCCATCACCCGCCTCGCCTCATCACATCGCTTCACCGTCCACGCAACCGAAGACCCCACCGTCTTCAGCCCCTCACATCTCTCGACGATCCGCGTCGTCATCCTCCTGCAATGCTCCGGCGACTTCCTCGATACCGAAGAACAGCTCGATGCCCTGAAGGGATTTGTGCATTCAGGGGGAGGCGTCGTGGGTATTCACTGTGCGAGTTTTGCGATGGAGGGGAGCGAGTGGTACGGGCGGTTGATTGGCGCGGTTTTTGAGAGTCATCCGGCGCCGACAAGGGAGAGGGTTTGGGTTGTGGAGGGGGGGCATGCGATTGTGAAGGGGAGCTTGGGGAAGGGAGGGATCAAGAGGATAAGGGGAGAGGGGGGTGATGAGGAAGGGGAGGAGTGGGAGTGGGAGTGGTTGGACGAGTGGTATCGGTTTAAGGCTGGTAATGGGAGGATTGTAGAGAACAAGGATTTAACGGTTTTGCTGGAGGGTGGGGATTTAGGGAAGGGAAACCCTGTGGCTTGGTGTCAAGAGTTTGAAGGGGGAAGGTCTTTTTATACGTCACTGGGGCACTTTGATGAGGCGTATGAGGATGAGGGGTTCATGGCGCAGATATTAGGAGGCATTTTGTGGACAGCAAGGACTTGATGAGGATGGTAGCAAGTCCCTGATGAGCCAGGTTTTCGCGCAAGATACAGATGGGTGGGACGAATCTTGACTTTCAGCACCAGCCGCAAATACGACGTCAACGAGGTACATGTTGGCCCGTCCCTACCGGCTGTCAACCCCGACCGCGACACATTCCTTCCTTTCACCACCGAGGATTCGTTCATCCAGGGCCAGCCTTCAAGGCCGCCGTTGCATCTATCCAGCGCCAGCAGTACAATCTTGACGGCCTGCCAGTCGGGCACAATAACCGCCCGCATCAATCCCCTCCACGAATGAACTTCTCAATGTTATCATCTACCAGCTGGCGCATCCCCTCATCGTGGGCCATGCCCAATGGCGAGGGCGAATAAGACGGCTCTCTGTGTCCATTGGGCCGAGTGGTCTTTGAATAAAAAATGGCCGAGCCGTTGGATTTTTTTTCTGGGTTTACCCTGCCGGAGACCCTGTTTTTCCCGGGGTGAGTTAGTTAAGTACTCCCTTTTCCCCAGCAGACCATCACACTCACCTGGTTACCGAGTCGAGACTAACGAGAGCGGCAGCGTCGTCGCGCGATAGACTCGCGAGCCAGTCACCATCCCAGCTCTCGATGGTGAGCCCCAAGTCCCAGGAGCGCCGCTCGCCCCGGCCGCGATTTAGCCCCAGATATATTTTGCGGTGATACCCCCCGCCGCTGCAGAGCGACATGGTCGTATCATGGGGCGTAGCATTGTCAACAGTGGCAGTGGCGGGAATGATTGTCTGGTTGATCTGGTCACTCCAGCAGCAATCGCTGATGTTCGCCCGCCACGGAATCGGTTCCCCCCGGAGGAGATCGGGCAGATCATCCGACGAGAACCACAACCATGCCTTTTGCCACCGAGCAACGTTCTCGGACTCCAACGCCGGCGAAGGGGGGCAACATACGATTTCCAGAGAGTAAAGGGACCGCCGCCCTGTTAGCAAAACGCTTCGGCTGTATTGGAGAAGACCTCGACTGGACAACAAGGGACCTGAATTGTATGGGAGAAGGGGGTCGACACCAAATCCAACGGGGGAGGCAAACGTGACTTTGTCAGCCCGATCCTGTGGGAGTTGATATTCAATGACGAGACCTCTCTAACCATCGTGATCGTCAACGTTGTTCCAGATGTAGGCATCGCCATCCTCACCGTTGTAGACCAGCCAAATGACCCAGAGAAGACCACCTCCACCCTCTCGACGCCTCGTCGACAACGAATCCCGGCTCACCAACCCCAAACACCCAACCACCACAGCGAAATCCCAGCTAACCAAGCTAACCACCGCCCCAAAGCCCCAAGTCATCCAACCACCCCCACCCATCGTCGTCCGTGTTCCGCCCGTGTAGATCCGAGATCAAAAGCGCAGATGTAGCACCCGGGTGCCCAGGACACAAGCAAACCAATCTGCTCATCGTCCGTCTCGCGCTCCATGCCCTGCCGGGATGTTAGCGACATTTGGTCATGGCCGTCATCTTGGAGTGATACTTGCGATGCGACCTGGTGTCCGGCGCCTTGTCGATGTAGATAGCAGGCTAGCTAACCAGCTGAGGGATGTGGTCTCGGATCGTGCTGCTGGGGTGTGGGTGACCGTTGGTCATGCTGCGGGATGGGCGACCTGGTATCCGACGTCTTGTCGATGCGGACAGCAGGCTAGCTAACTAACCATATCCGTCCGATGTCTTGCGCTTCGTGCCCTGCTGGGGTGTTGGCGACCGTTGGTCATGCGGCTGCTGGGGGGTGTGATCTCTAACCGGGCTGCCGAGATGAGCGATTGTTGGGATCGATCGGAACATCTGAGTAATACTTGCAATGTTTCTTGGTATCTGATGCCTTCGATGTTGTTCATACCACCATCGCCCTGTTGTTTGTACCACCACCGCTGTTGTTCATCGAATTGATGGCCTGATGTTGCCGTCCGTGCTTTCGGTATGAGGATGGAAAGTTAATCAGGACATATTATCGCCATTTGCTGTTTGCCAGGTGTGTTTGTGTTTGCCGGGCGCTACCCCGCGGGGTGTGTTTATAGTCGCCGGGCGCTACTCCGCGGGGTGTATTTAGTGCCGGACATGATGGGATCGAAATCCCGGGTTAAAAATTGTTCGCCAGGTGCGTTTTTCATCCAATATTTTGCTGGTGCCGGGTGAGTTTCTTCTTGCCGCGTGTGTTTTTTATCTGATGTTTTGCTGGTTCCGGGTTGGAATTTGCTCGCCGGGCCCTTCCGTTTTATCTCAACGTCTCGCCGGACCATTTTCCGGGTTTGTTACCGGGTGGAAATCTCATCTGATGATTTCGCCACGCTTGTCGCCAATGGAATCCCAGTTTGCCGGTGTGAGTCCTTGGCCCACCCCCACGGTGGAGAATACATGCCACATTATATCAGAATTGCCTTTCAATGTGTAAAGTCTGTGTGCTTTGCCCGGGGCTGACTTGAACACCATGCGAGACTTAGGTCAACTCCTTATGTCACAACAGGGAGGCTTTGCCTTCCCGAGCTCTGCTAGCTTTCAGATCTCCTTGTTTGCTTGCTATTGTCCCAATATAAACGACCCTTGTTGCCTTCCCTGGGTCGATTATCCAAACTCAAAGAAATCCAATATCCCGACCAAGAAATAGAGCCTAAGAACAAAGAGGCGCATACACACCCCCTGCATTAGCGGCAATACATCTGCCCACTTCCGTGGCTCAAGTCCCCTTTGTTTACCCTCTTAGTTCCATCTCATCATCTGAGCCTCTTCAGTCCCCATTCCATGTTCCCCTCGGCCCCAGTTTCTACGGTACTCACTCCCCCGTGGCCGCAACCCCCTCCAGGTCCTTCTCAAACGCCATTTGAATCTCCATGACCTGCTTCACCTGCTCATAATCCAACCTCTTCTTCTTGTACGATGCCAGACTCTTGGCCGTTCTGACCACGTTCTTGATCTGCCGTCCGTTCAACCTGCCCTCCGCCAATCGCTTCATCTCCTCCCCGCTGACCTCATTGCCATCGACTCTAGCAAGGAAATTCCTCCACACGACCAGCCTCGATTCGGCAGGGAGATCCTCGTACTTGAGAGGCACGTGGATGCGCGACTTGAAGGCGTCATCGAAGGTTTGCACGCGGTTGGTAGTCATGAAGAGGATTCCGGAGTAATACTCCAACACCCGAAGGAAGATGGACACCAGGCCGTTGCGCTCCATGTCGTGAAGGCTGCGGCGCTCGAGGAAGATGTCGGCTTCGTCGATAAGCAGCACAGCGTTCCAAGTGGACGCGAGGTCGAGGGTGCGGGAGAGGCGCGTGTCGAGGACGGTGGAACTCGTGCCGAGATCGCCCGAGGAGACGGTATACAGGGGGCGGCGAGAGAATTCAGCGACACATTCTGCGGTCAGGGTCTTGCCCACGCCGGGGGGACCGTGGAGGACGAGGATGAGGCCGAGGCCCTTGGATTTGATGATGTCGTCGAACTTCTTGGGAGGGGGCGAGTCGGTATCCATGGCAGAGGGGGAGACAGGACCCTCGGAGGGCTTCTGGTGGGCGGAGGTGTGCTCGGCGACGAGGGCCTGGACGAGCTCCTTTTGGGACGGGGGGAGGACGAGCTGGTCGAAGCAGGAGGCGTTCCACTCGATGGGGGAGAGGTTGTCGACAAAGAAGTTGAGGAACTTCTTCTCGGTGAAGGAGAAGCCGCGCACGATGGGAGAGGCCAGGAGGGCTTGGGTGTCAGTCAGGGCAGGGGCCGTCTTCGAGGAAGCAACAAGGTCCCAGTCGCTCGAATCCGAGGATTGCTTGCGCTTGGTACCGGCTTGGAAGGGGTGCACAGTGTAGGCGTAATTGGCCTCGATGCGGTGGAAAGTGTACGTGTCGACCATGACGCGGCCGTCGATGTTGAAGCGGGAGCCTTCAGTGTCGGTAGCCACGCCCGTGTAGGACATGTGATTCTGGCCGGCGAGGGCCTCCCAGCGACGGCCACGGGCGGTGAGGGCGGCAGTGATGGCTTCCTGGGCAGGGTGGTGGCTCAGGGGGAAGGCCGGGAGCTGGGCGATGAAGGCGGAGCCGGCGTACTGCGGGATGGCGAGGTACTCGTTGCGCTTGCCGAACGAGTCGCCGTCGTAGTCGACATACTCGACCGCGAGCTGAAGCGACGGGCACTCGCCGCAGGTATACTGGTACGACAGGAGTTTGAACACGCGCGGCTGGCCCTGGCGGCGAGCGAAGATGAGGGACCCGGGCTTGAAGACGGTCCAGAGGTGCGGGTACGACGCCACGCCCTGCGGAAGCAGGTTGTTCTCGTCCTTGATTTCGTCGACAAACTGCTCGTCGATGAAATCGAGCAGGATGGGCAGGTGGGCCGCGCCGTCCGAGCCGGGCTCTTGCTTGTCGAGTTCGGCGGCCAGCTCGTGGCGGTAGTGGTACAGGCTGCGGGCGGGGAAGTCGATGCTGACCTCGGAGGTGCTGAACAGCTGGCCGGGGTAGGAGCCGATGACGGTCTTGAGGATGTCCTTGAGGGCCTGGGAGTTGACCTGCAGACTGGTGCGTTGGACCCATTCGTTGCGCATGTCGTACTGGCGCGTGATGCAGAGGGCGAACTTCTCGTACCAGTTGGTCTGGTCGCCGGTGTCCTCGTCGTCGTCCTTGGGCTCGGTGATGTACCCGCGCCCCTTTTTGGTCCACCGCTTCTCCAAGTGCTTGAGCTCGGCCTGCATGGGCGCCTTCTCGAGCTCGGCACGTCTGGCCTTGTCCTCCTCGGTCAAGTGGCCCAGCATCTCCTGCTGCTCCTCGGCATCCGGCGCTCCCTGGTCACCCACCGATCTCCGTGCAGTCTGCTTTGTGCGTGCCATGGCGTTGTAGTTCCGAGGTGGTCGAGGCGGCAAGGGCTCAATGAAGTCTTCGAATTCGTCGTCAGACTCGGCGCTTGAAGAGCACATTCCACACACTGACTGCTCAACCGACTGCTCTGAGGAAAAGGCAAGAGTAAGATGACTGGAAATGAAAACCCAAGAAATGGCCGAATATCCTCTGTTATATACACAGAAGATGTTGGTTTCACGTGGCGATGGCAGCCTTGGGAAACGTGGGGCAGACCTGTTGTGTCCGGGGGGTGAACAGGCAGCCGCACCCCGCTTTGCGCCTTCCACTCCACGGGAAGGAGCACCGCTGAGGTTTCCTTGCCAGGCAAGCCAGGCAAAAATGGGATATGAGTCAACGGATGCTCCCAGCTTGTGGACCGGTGAGAATGTGTGGCGTGAGGTATCGTTTGCTGTGCCGCACACTTGGGCGCCCACATTTGGAACCAACCGGACGCAGCCTTGTTGGATGTTGAAGGCGATCATTTTGAGATGCAACCATGGCCTTCATGGCACAATCAATGTCTTTGCATTTGCATTAGATAGCTTTCGAGATGTATTCAAGGTCTCAGGTTTCGTAGATGCAGTAATAGCCTAGCCGCTGCAGAGTATCAGATGTCTTTTCAGATGGATGTGACCAATGTCTTACTGGATACCACCAAGGTGTTGTAGAAGGAAAGCTAGGCCCTCTGTAACAAACATCAAGCCTTTCAATGTGTGGGGTAATGAAGAATTGCCCTGACTGAGGCCTGGAAGTTGTCGATTGTAGCACTGGCCTCCTCGAGAGCATCCTTGCCAAACACTTCGATACTCAGGTCTGGCATTCTGTGCTCCGTATCCTGCCTACAGAGCGACAGAAGAAAGAAAATAGCTATCATTAGACCAAGACCTCACACATCCTGGGCCAAGCAAGCCATCATTCAAGTTGGTTTCTCACCATCTTGATGCCTCCGTGGCTGGGACGTGACGGCTGACAGGGTGAATGGCAAGGTACTTCAAATCATTCCGAGAGTCCGAGCCCCTGATGGTGCCTAAAATTTGAGATCGACCTGAGAAGGCCATATACGCAGCTGCTGTGTCGAGCAGCTCTTGTACTCTCTTAGCTCCCTCTGGTAGGTTAGATACATTGAACTTCTGATCGGACGCTCGATGCGGAACAGTCGAGAATCTTCGGATCTTCAGAAGGACAGCTGAACTGCATCAAGGGGGACTTGAGATGATGCGGAAAGGCCCCAACGGACGCAGCAGGGTCTCAGGAAGATGGACAGGGCCTCTCAAGCATATTATGATAATTTAGAGTGTTGAATGCTTTGTCTCAACGCTGTCTAATGGACCCCTTCTTCCACTTCGTCAATTCGTCACTTCATGACGCCAAGCAACAAGTCCCTACCTTGCCAGACATGGCGAGACAGCATCATCACCACATGAGAAACAATCGAGACAACACGATGAGGACCATCACTGGAGACACATCAAAGCAAGACATTGGATCAGTCAGATAACCATGCAAACAAATATCATATTCGATCAACCATAGGCTACAAGAGCAAACCCACAACGGCAACCACCGTGTATACTACACAACTCCACACTCCACACTCCGCGCTCATCCAGCCATCCCAGATCAGTCCGTCCCATCCATTACCGTCGGGCCAAGCGAGATATTCCAACGACGCCAGCAAACTCCTGTCTTTTCCCAGACTGTCCCAACCCGGGAGCAAATCTCAAAGCACGTGCCGAGCCCAAAAACAAAAAGCCAACGAGAGCGTATCCGCTCGCAAACAAAACGTATCCGTAACTCAGCCTCAGCACGAAGCCGATACAGCAGCCTCAGGCATATCCTGAGGTACGAGGCCCGGCGAGGCGGGCGCCTCGTTCTCATCCTTGAAGCTACCGCTCTCCCACAGCTCAAAGGACTCGCCCGTACCCTCCATGGGTTGGAGAGCCGCCGCCTTGAGCGCAGGCTCGTCCTTGCCCATCAACTCGTCGACATTGATGGCTTCCATCTTTGCGAACGGTGTCGACTCTTCAAACACAGGGATGGCTTCAACCGGCTCCAAATCCCGAGACGCATGCTCTGTCTCGTCGATAACCGTCTCAGCCTCCTCGTCGTCACCGGGAACGATGATCACGCTAGTGCCGTCGCAACCCTCGGCATAGTAGTCCTCTACATTGAGGTCGGAAAGGGGGCCACGCTGCTTCTCGACAACCATGTCGTCAAAGACACCTGCGGCGCGGGAGGCACGGGCCGATGTCGTCTGGCTGACGTCATCCGCCGGGGGGATGTTCTCCTTGTCACGACCCTCTGCCTGCTCACGGCGGGCACGCTGCTCCGACTCCTCATCGCTGCTAATGTCGAGGGTGCAGGTGCTGTGCTGCAAAAGGTTGGTCATCTCCTGCTCGGGGGTGTCTTCGTGGATGTCGAAGAACCAGTCCGACTTCATCTCAGGGCCGAGCAGAGAGTTGGAGGCGGCGCCGCTGCGGCCCGAGTAGCTCGGGATAGTTCCCTTCAGGGCGGCATCGAGGGAGAACGGAACTGAGGAAGCGAGACCGAAGGCCGGAGGGTCAACGCGCTGGGTGCGACGGCGAGACAGGATGCCGATCCGCTTGGAGCCGCGGGTTGGCGAACGACCAGCCGGGGCAGTGAGGGACGAAGAGGTGATGGTGGTGTTCAGACGAGCAGCGGGAGATCTAGGTTGGAGGAGCTGACGCTTAGATGGTTGAGGCTTGACGGGCAGGTCGTTGAGAACATCCTTTGCTGATGGCAGGCTTGGCGTCGAGGTGGCCTTGGTGAGCACAAACTTGGATGGCTTGAAGAAGTCCTTGAAGTCGTTCTCGGCGCCCGCGCCCTTAGACCGCTTGGAGAACTGCGCCGGATCGACGTTTTCAGAGTCGTCAACCTCTACCTCGGAAGCTTTCCTCTTAACAGAAGCATTGGAGATGGCTAGGGCAGGTTAGCCAGGTTCGACAAACGCCGCGTCCAAATGGCTCTCAACGCCAGCAAAGTCAATTTTCCGAGGCTACATACCATTCTGTCGGTTCTTCAGGCTGGTCAAGGTCTGCAATCTCGCCCCGTCGAGGGGCGCGAATGGCTGACGGATGACGGTGGTCATGGTGGAGAAAGTGCAAGACTGGACGGAGCCGTGTGAAGCAACGGTAAACGGCAGCTTCCAATTGCTCCCCGCGCTGGTGTTGCTGAGCCCAACGAGGCCAGCAGCCCTTCCCAGGGGAGACAGAGCGTCACAGACAACCGTGTGCGATCGATCGTACAAGTGTGTTTGTTTGTTGTCCTCCTCCCCGCGTCAGATCGCTCGCTTCGGATGTGCAGACGGAACTGCCAAAGAGGAGCGAGAATTGAAGGGAGACCGAGAAGAGGTGGCAAGGCAAGCGGCGGGTCGAGGGATGTGTGCTTTTCTTATTGCACAAGCGGTCTTCGAACTGGCCGGATTGGTGGGCAGAGTCGGTCGGGTCGCGCTCGGCGAGGCCTGGTCTCCAGACGTGGGCAATGCGAAATCGAGCAGCTGCGCGCCGGACTGGGTGGCGAGTGGGAGGGAGGTGGAGGAATGGAGCGGGCAGAGGCGCAATCAAACTGATGCAGTTATCTTAGGGCAAAAGAAGGTGTTCGCATGAATTGCAACGCGGTATCTGAGATGGTGAAGCGCTGTCAGCCGCAGGCGTGTGGGTGCGAGTGGTCTGGCAGTCAGATTGAGGGCAGCAGTGGCAGCGGACAGATGGCCGAAGGGAAATGGGCTGGCAGAAATGGCAGACCAAAGATGTTCGTGAGACGGAAGGAAGGAGGGGGGGAGGTGAAAATGTGGGTGCTGCAAGGGATTGAATGGAACTCACTTGCTGGGAGCTCAGACGACTGGCGAGCGTGGCTCGTCCTTGGATGGTGAGCTGCGGGCCGATATTGGGCTGCTTGACGTGCGTTTTCGTGGTAAAACTCTACGCGTGAAAACGGGAGGAGCTTGGTCATTCCAATAGGGAAAGGGGGGAGGCCCGAGGACACGATCACGAGCGGGGATCCTACGGCGTTTGGCGAGTCCGTGCTAGGGGAGCTCAGGACGACCTCATTGAAAGAGAACCTGGGGAGTCTGCAGCGCCGTGCAGTAAATCCGAGTCTCTTTTTCATGCAAACGGAGCTTCCGGCGAGCTGATTCGACAAAGCTGGCGAGACAGTCGCAAGGGCAGCGATTGACGCTGCACAGCGGGCAAATCAAGACTCGAGCACCGCCCGCGACAGCTGCACCATCGTGGAGGCACTCAACGCGGTGTGCCCACAAATTGGACGGCCAGCCAGCCGCTGAGTGGACAGCCGAGACCGCGTTAATAACCTGAGCAAATCAACGCGTCGCGCCTACCAGCGCCCTGTGCACAACCGCGTCCCACAAGCGGAAAGCCCCACCTGGTGTGTTGCACACCAAACCTGGAATCTCGCCAAATCCGGCCTTCAGTTTCGCTCCCCTCAAAAAGGAGGCCTCGCTTCGGCTGATCGCCAGGCTTGATCTCGGTATGACGAAACGGTGGATTCATCAGTCTTGCAACGTCGAGAGGGCATCAAGACATTCTGGAATTTTTACTGTCTGGGGCCAAAGTTAATTCTCCCTCAACTCGCGCCTCTGGCTAACGGTTGCTCTGGGCATTCGAAACCAACAACCAGCAGAGTGGACCCCCCCGATTTGCTCAACCAACTTCGATCAAAGTGCCATGCTTTCAAGACGTCGCAGGGTCGCAGCTTGGAGGAGATGCAGCCTCGCGGACAAGACGATTTGAATCGAAGCCTGGATCTCCAGAGAGAATGCCTTGGGTCGAGTCTGCGACGTAGCAGGTCATGTCGGCGGCGGCCGTAGGTCAGGTCAGGTCGTCAATCCATCAATGCCTGGGGCCGCTGTGCGCTGGTCCGTTGGCTATGGTTGCCTCTCGGCTCAAACCCCCCACCGGCCTCCAATGCAGCAAACATGATGAGCCCCGAGCCTTGGGACATTATGTCGCCAACTTTGTTATAATCTGGCAGATTGGTCTCCCGTTGGTGCTGCAAGCCTATCGCGGACGGTGGCATTGATGGGGCAGTTTCGATAGCCGCCTGCCTGGTCGACGAATCTCGCTGCCAAACTTCATCTCTCCCGAGTGACTGGCGTGATGGGAGATCTAGATAAAGAGGTACCCTAACCCTCGAGCAGCCAACTCGCCCGAGTGAGACGTCGATGTCGTTGCAGCTTCGTCCGTGTCGTTCTCGGACGAAATGTACTCACTGCTCGGACCCATTTCAACTCGATTTGGTCTACCGAAGCTATTCACGAGCATGTTGACGGAAATTGACCCCGCACTTTTCATCGACGACTCCCTCCCCATGTGGGCAGGCTTGCGTAGCCCTTCGGACAGCGAAGTCAAAATTGACGGATTGCTGCTCGAGAGGATGGCTTTCGCATCATATATCCCAACTGGTATCAGGATGCAACTGTGCGGTGTGTCCAGCGTTGATGAGAAGCCGTCCCTGGTACCTAGGTAGGATTGCAGATACGCGTGTCTGTGGGGGAGGATAAGCAACATGATTGGCAAATGGGTTGGGAGCGACCGGGTCTCTACTGTAAACCCACGGCATCGGCGTCGCAAGCTGACTTTCATTGAGTGCTGCGCCGCTTCAACATCCAAAAGAATGCAACGACTGTCCGTCTTTGGAAGGGCGGCCCCTAGATATATAGCCTATTGTGTTCTGCACCGAAAGCTTCTTCAATACTGTCCCCCGGGTCAACAACTTCGAAGACGCACTCCTGCCCTCTGTATCCATTTGTCTTAAAACCAACTCCCTCTTTGACCGGTTCCTTTGAACACAAAACCAAAACGCTACTTGAGTTAAAGAGTTGCGCCGATGTCTCAGTGGTACGTCGACGAGACCGGCCGGAACTTGGCTCCAAACGCCCCACATGCGCCGAACCCATCGGAGTGGCCCCCGCTCCGCACCGAGCCGGCCGGACTCCGCCATCGGCTGCGCAACCGCATTATCCTTGGTGTGGTGATCGCGCTTTGTTTTATACTGGGTATCGTACTAGGCGTGACGATTCCGCTGATGATGCGACGGAAGCATTGAGTTGGTTCATTCTCTCCTGTCGACGGCGCCTGATCGGGGTTGGCTGACACGAATGGCTGCCAGGATGGCGCTCGACTGGCATTTTGGAAAGCCGAACAATGTATGCTGGTCCCATGATACTTTTTACTTAGAACAATAAAGCCCAATTCCGTCCATCTCCTTTTTCTTCACACCTCCCGTCCGGATCGGGGCACAGCTGCCGCAAGGTGGGGCAAGAAAGCCGTGCAACACCCCTCGCAGGTGGGGTCGCGTTCCCCTGAGGTCATACCACTCAACATCCCACCTCCAGCTCACCCCAGCTAGCAGAAGCTAAGCCCATCCACCGTTCGCGTCGCGGCAGGCAAGCGCAACATCCTCCTCCTGTTCCTCCTCAAACCCCTCTTCAGTTTAAAGACAACTCCTGTCAATTGACAACCCGCCCACCCTCCAATTGACCCCTCAACAATCAGATACAACCTACCTGAAGCAGAACGAGCAAAACAAACAAAACAACAATGACAACCCCAACCCCTCCCGCCCGCGGCGCCCTCATCATCCTCGAAGGCCTCGACCGCTCCGGCAAAACCACCCAAGTCAAGCTCCTCGAGCAACGCTTCGTCGAGCTCGCCAAGCCCGTGCGCCTCATGCGCTTCCCCGACCGCACCACCCCCATCGGCGGCCTCATCGACACCTACCTCAAGTCGCAAACCGCCACGATGGACGACCACGTCATCCACCTGCTCTTCTCCGCGAACCGGTGGGAGGCCGCGGGCACGATCGCGAAGCTGCTGGCCGAGGGCACGACGGTGCTGTGCGATCGGTATTATTATAGTGGTGTGGTGTACTCGGCGGCGAAGCAGAATCCGAGCTTGGATCTGGGGTGGGCGAGGGCGCCCGAGGTGGGGCTTCCGCGGCCGGATTTGGTGCTGTTTTTGGACTTGTCGGAGGAGCAGGCGAGGGCGAGAGGGGGGTGGGGAGGGGAGGTGTACGAGCGCGGGGAGATGCAGAGGAGGGTGAGGGAGCTGTTTTGGGGGTTGAGCATGGGCAAGATTGGGACGGAGGTCGAGACGAATGGGGACGGGGAGGGAGGGGAGGTAGCGGTGGGGCCGCCGACGCCAGATCGGATGACGGGGCTGGAGAGGAGGTTTAGGCAGGAGGAGGAGGATTTGCATGTTATTGATGCGAGTCCTTCGGTCGAGGAGGTTGCGGAGGAGGTGTGGAAGGTGGTCAAGGCAAGAGTAGAGGCTGTGGAGAGGGGGGAGGTTGGAGCTGTGGTCAGGAGGGTATCATGATAAGATGATTAGAGTCAAATGATGATATTGGGATGAGATGAACGGCGGTTGAAGGTGCCGTCATATGTAGTTGAGACCGTCTAGACTCCTCGCTCGTGTGTACAGGGCGGTTCCTGCTCTACGTAAAGCACGCTAGTATGTGATGCTGTGTTGAAGCAACGCCTGAAACCAGATAGCCAAACCCGACTTGCACCGGCCATAGTCTCGATGTTGAGATCCGCCCTCGGTGTTTCTATGCCGTCCATATTTTCTCCCAGCCCAGCCAAACGCCAGAAATGCAAACTCGCCGCCAAAATAAATGATCATCCGGAAATCCCAGCCCGGCATCGCTGCCATCAGAGATAAACCCCCCATCTCTGTCTTTGTTGAACGAGACGAACCGCCGCACCCTTTGTTGAAGTATGCAAACCCTAGATCTTTTCTAGAACGGATAGGAAACTTGAATCGTCTCTCATCGGCGGTTGACTCCGATGAGGCTGAGGAACTCGTTCCTCGTCTTCTCCTTGCGCTCGAAGCACCCGAGGACGCAGCTCGTGATGGTGCTGGTGGTCGTCTTCTCCACGCCTCGCATGACCATGCAAAGGTGGCTCGACTCCATGACGACAGCCACACCCTGCGGCTTCAGGACCTCCATGATGGCGTTGGCAACCTCTCGGGTGAGGCGCTCTTGGATCTGGAGGCGGCGCGCGAACAGCTCGGCAATGCGCGGCAGCTTGGAGATGCCAATGACGGCGTTTGAGGGAATGTATCCAATGTGCATTTTCCCGGTGAAGGGGACAAGGTGATGCTCGCACATGCTGTTTGGGTTCTGTCAGTCAAGCTGGACTAAGGGGGCACCGCATGTCAATAATGACTCACCTAAACACCTCGATGTCCTTGACGATGACCATCTCGTTGTGGCCTTCCTGGAAGATTGCGCCGTTGACAATATCACGCACATTCTCCTGGTAGCCCTTGGTGAAGAAGAGCATCGCCTTCGCATACCGCTCCGGCGTCGCCAGCAACCCTTCGCGATCGGGATCCTCACCGACACACTCCAGCAGCGTTCGGACGGCGCCCTTCATGCGCTCCATGCGCTCCTCCTTTTGGGTGGCGCTTTCCTCGAGGCGCTCGCGCGTGCCGAGGCTCGGCCGGCTGAGGCCATCGAAGTCGATGACGGGGCTGGGAGAGCGGGTAGAGGACTCGGCTGCTGCGTCGACGACGGGAGGGAGTGTCGCGACAGTCTTTCTCTTCTTCTTCTTAGGGGACGGCTCGGGCTTGTCGCGGAAGTCGCGCGCAGGTTTGCTGACGCTGGATCGTCGTTCTGCTTTTACAGGGCCGCCGTTGATCGGAAGGGCCTTGCTGTCATCCGTGTGGGCGCGCTTCTTGCTGCTTCTGTCGCGGTGTTTGGAGGATTTGCTGCTGCTCCGCCCTTTGCGGTCTTCCGATGCGGAGGAGCCGGACGGGCTCTCTGACCTCGCAGCTGTCTCGAATTGAACCATTGTGTAACTCGGTCGCGCACTTGTTCGTTGGTTCGTTCCTGCGAGAACACAGGACCCCGAGAAGAAGCCCAGGAGTCGGGTGTTGGCGGGGCGGGGCGATTGCGCAACTTTCAGAGCACCCCCTGGTCCCTGACATGAAATTTTAGTAGCCCCGGACTCGGACGGGCGAGAACCGGCGACTTTTCGACTTGACGGCTGACGTCAAGGCTGAGTGCACAACTTGAATGTCAAAAGAGAGATGCAAAAATACCGCTGGCTCTTCTTGACCGCGCTTCAAAACTCAATTAAAAGTTCGGCAGACAGAGAACAATACGAAACAACATCCATTGTTCCGATGCTCGCCTTTCACCATCTGTTTGCCTCTAGCTTGATCCATTCCTCCACATTTTCTCCAAAGCCGATGGAAAGGTGGGCCAACCGCCGCACCGCCTTGCACCGGTGTGGGCGCAGGGTGCGCACGTTCCCCAAAAAGCTTACCTCCGCGTTGAGCCTCTTGCGCCACAGAAACTCTGCGTGCGAATTCCCGAGCCTGCTTTCCGCGTCTTGAATTTCACCTCAAGCCAACGGCCACCAGTATCCGTATCCCATCGCCAAACTTCTTCTTTTTGTTTGCGTTGCGGTCCAACAGCTTCCCGCAGCACAGAAATTCACGTCTGCTGTGGCCGCGCCACAGGTGAATGGCCAATCGCAAAGGCTCGGCAGCTCCTCCACTGTGGTCCCAGCGCGCGTCCAACAGGCTCCATCCCTCAACGCTACCCTACGGGTCCCTACCGCAGTAGGCACCATGGCCTCGCCACCACTCACCTATTCTCCGACGGCTCTTTCTCCACCGGCCTCGTCGCGCTCTCAACTCCCACCCATCAACACGATGACGGGCAAGAGAAAACCCACCGACGGCGCCGGCGCCCCTGCGCTCAAACGGCGCAAGGCCTCGACCATGTCGGTCACCTCGGGCGCGGGCTCCGCCCATCCCCTGCGGCAGACCTCCTTCCCCCCTGACGAGTTTGGCATCGGCACCCCGACCGACGCGCGATCCCCCTCCGTCGACCTCGACTCCATGAGCTTCGTGAGCGGCAGCCAAGTCAGCATGGCAGCAGCGCCCGTTAAGAAGAAGCGCGGCCGCAAGTCCAAGGCGGAAAAGGCTCTCCAGCGCGAGCAAACACCCTCGGTCGCTGGCGGGAAGGCGCCCTCGGCCGTTGGAGGCGTTAGCGACGCCGGCGGTCGGGGCGGCAAGAGCGGGGCCGGCGCGGGCGGCGAAGATGGCGATGGCGACGACGAGGGCCCTACTGAGGTCGCGGCGACGGGCACCACCATGACGAAGGAGCAAAAGGAAGAGGAGCACCGGGCGAGGGGTATGCTTATCAACGCCTTCTCGCCGGAGCAATTCGACCGCTTTGAAAACTGGCGCGCCGCCAACTTTTCCAAGGCCGGCGTTCGCAGGGTAAGTTTTTTTTTTCGCAGACGAGATTTGCTTGGGTGGAACTAACATTGGGATTTTGCAGCTCGTCAACGCGACTATTTCCCAGTCGGTCACCGAAAACGTCGTTATTGGTATGCGTGCGGTGGCTAAGGTGTACATTGGTGATATCATCGAGGCTGCGCGCAGGGTACAGATGGAATGGGTCGAGAACACCGGCGAGAAGCAGACTGATCTCCCGACACCACCTGCATCCGCGATGGCATCTCCCATTGAAGGGGCAGAAGGCCAACCAGCAGAGCCGCCGAAGGATGATCGACTCGGGCCCCTGCGACCTGAACATCTCCGCGAGGCTGTCCGAAGGTACAAGCGATCTTTCGAAGGCGGCGGGGTGGGAATGCAGAGAGTGTGGCATCAACAGCAGCAGAACGGCACAGAGCGGTTCCCTCCGCGTACGGGCGGACGACGTATCTTCCGCTGAGGCGAGGCAAGAGGCCCGGTGGTTGTATTTTGATTACATTGGCGTTTGGGGGCATTCATGGATCCAGGGGGCAAAAGGCGCATACATAGTAGGACATTCGATACCCGCGCTGCCCGGCGGCATTGGAGCACGCGAAAGGAAAGAAAAGGGGTGGATAGGCGCATATATTTATTAATCTTGGCAGTTGACGGGGCAGTCCCTGTGATAGACAGCTTGAGCATCGGTTTTACACACGCTCGAGCAAGCAAGTCGGTGATCTTCAATGCCCATGAAACAAACTCTGGCGATAACGAGATCGATCTATGCTCTTCGCTACAAATACAGCATCAGCATCTTCGCTAAATGGGAACCTGCCCTCACTCCCTTTCCACATATCTACTCCCCCCCTTCCGAAACTCCCGTGACATGCACCGCCGCCCCCAAGTGAAAAGGATTCACCACGCTGAACGCCATCCCCGGATCGACCTTCCACATCCCATTCGGCCCAACCTGGAATTCCATTACTTCCTCTTTCCCTGCCTCAATACCATTTCCATTGTCGCTACCCCCTGAGCCCCCCTTCCTCTTCTTCATCTTCAACTTCACAAGCACAACCCCCTGCGCAACAGAACACACCATCAATTTATCTTCCTCTGCGGGTAACGAAGTCGTTGATCCGGGTGGGAGCGTGAGAAGACGAAATGTGGTACCTCCTCCTGAGTTGGAGGTCAGGGAGACGCTTTGGTTTGAAGCGAGATAGGCTGAGGAGTAAGCGATGGGTTCGGATTTGTTGGAGGATGAAGAGTCAGTGAGAAGGCGGCCGGGGGCGATTTCCCATTTGGACATGGGCATGGGGAGGGATGGTTGTGGTTGTTGCTGCTGGTGTGGTTGCTGATGTTGTATGTTCAGCGAAGGGGGTGGATGTGAAGGGGGTTGTTGGGCGATCTGAGAAGGCTTGGGATCTGGTACTGGTTTCGCTGCGGCAAGCGGCGGCAAGGGGTTGTTCTCTGTTGATACGGGCCTTTCGTTGTGTTTGGAACTGCGACCGGGTTCAGAAGTTGGTCCAAAAAGGAGGATCTCCAAGGGGGATGCCTCGTGTCTCTCTCTTGGATCCTTGGCTTGTTGGGCCTCTGCTGCTTTCTGCTGTTCCGAAGGTGTTGGTTGTGTCTTCGTCGGGGTCTGTTTTCCCTTTTCCATGCTCTTTCTTGGACCCTTCTCCTTGGCGTTTATTGGCGCCTTCTTCACTACCCGAGCCACGAGCTGTGCCCCCTGTCCCGTCGGCTTCCCACTTGGTCTCGCAACACCCCTACCACTGCTCACGACCGTCGCCCGCGACCTTGCCAGCGGAAACACCCCCGCATGTTCTGACTCCTCCTCTGACTCCTCCCCACAATCCTCATACTCCGACCCGGAGGCAATCCCCGACTGACGCCCAACCATCAACCCCCTATTAAACCGCCCCTTTCCAACTTCACCCTCAACCTCCGACCTCCCCTTCCCCTTCCCGCTTGACAAAAACACATTACAACACCCACTTCCAAACCACCCCCTCAGCCCCTCACTTACACCCCTATCCAACCCAACACACTCCTCAAAATCTCTCTTCCCCCCTCTCATCCCCGGCGCAAGCGGTCCCGTCGCGACCCCGTCTAATCCCCGACAGAAGTCACACTCCACGGCCCTCTTCTCCCCGGTTAGATAAACCAGCAACGCGCACAGCGTCTTCTCGTTAGGATGACCACCTGTCAGCTGGACCTTCCAGCGATGCGGGAGGGAGCGGCGACGAGGGAGGTGGGAGAGTTCGATGAGATAGGGGTTGGTGGGGAGGGGGGTGGTGTGCGGGAGGTAGAGGAGGAGGTGGGTCCAGGGGAGGGAGAGGGGTGCTTGGGGGTTGGTGGGAGTTGCGGGTGGGATGATGTTTGGGGAGGTGGGTTGGCGGGCTGGGGTGTTTGTGAGGAAGGGAGGGGATGTTGTTCTGATGGTTGCGGTGGTACTGAGAGGAGATGCTTGGTTGTTGCTTGTCCCGTGGGGAGTGGGAGGGCGCGTTCCCAGATCTGCGGTAGGCCCTTGGACAGGAGAGCTGGGCCCTTGCAGAGGATAGAACGGCCGTTGCTGGTTAGGGAATAGGGTGTCTCCTGCCTCTCGCGATGGGGATTTTTGCGACGGAGAGTTCTGCACCGTGGCATACCGCCCCCCCTCCCTCTTCTCCGGTGGAAGCAAGAAAACCCTCTGGTTCCTCAGCGTCATCTTCCTCTTCCGGCTCGGCCGCTGAGGCGTTGCCAAAGGAGGCAACGCAGCCGGATTTACTGCGCGCCGTGAGACTACCAACGCCGGCGTCCTCATTTTCGAATCGACATGCGCCCTCCGTTTCCCAACGACAACCATAGTCCCATCCAAGTTATCGTTAAAAAGGCACCCTCGATGCCCCGAAATGAAGTGCCCGCCGAGGGCCCACGGCTGCAAGAACATGAGCCTGCAGTCTCGAACCGGACAAACCCAGGGGTACTCGTCGTTGATTCGGGGTTGATAACCCTCAGGGAACAGGGCTCCTCCGCCCGGGACGTCGATGTATTCTCCATCTGAGGTCAGTTGTTAGCTTCGCATTGATGCCCAGGTGTGGAAACGGCAACGCACTACAGTCGCCGGCCCACCGCGTGTAAGGACGATTGCCGCACATCTCCAGAGGGTGATCCTCGCTGGGCGCGGCCGTCTCAACATCCCTCGGTTTGCCTTCTCCATATACCAAAGCCCTCGCTACCTGAGTTGCGGCTTGTGGTTGATGCATATCCGTCGGCGAATAAGCAGAGGATGACCTCGATAATGGCCGAGGAGGAGGAGACGCCGAAGGCACAGTAATGGCATCCATCTGCGACCGAAGCATGGGCATCGCAATGGGTGTGCGAACCCGCGATAGTGTCGGGTCCCTGGAACCTGGACTCGGGTTCGAACCGCTCGGCATTGCCGCCGTCGACATTGCCAACCCGCTCCAACTTGTCGGGTGTGAAGCTACATCCCAGTTAGCTCACCTAAGGAACCTCGATCCCTGCAGATACTCACCCTCTACCCGACTCTCAACTCTCGGAACCGCCACAAGCCTCGCCCATTGCCGCCCATACACATGCTCCTCCCGCCCCTGCCTCTGGTCACCATATCCCCCCTTTTCAACACTGGATGCTCCAGCTCCTGTGATTTCCGCTTCCCCAGCACCGTCTGTTCCCAACTGACACCACCCACCGACCTATCAACACCCCCTATCCCATCATCATCGTTACCATTGCCGCGAGACAAAGCATCCAGCCAGGCAGCCTGCCCGAGCCAGCCGTGGGACGGTCCGCCCTCGCGCGCAACCATCACGGCCAGTAGAAACCCAGTCAAAGAGAAAGGGAAAGGGAAAATGTAAATTTAGATATCTCATGAGGTCAGACCCATCCAGACACCCATCGTCAAAGGCGCACAGGCTGAGGGGTGTATGGCGGGTCTCAGTTGGGACCACTCCCACATTCACATGCTTGCGTCGAACAAGGGCATTTTGCTGGGCACATTTGGCTTGAATCAAGACAAGTGGCCGCGGCCAGCAGAAAAGGGATGAAATCCAACATCCTCACAATGTTTGCCGTGGAGGGCAACTGGCACCTGGTCAGCGGTCAGCATGTGTGCTCGTGGACAAGTTGGTCCTGGGATGAAGACTGTCGCTCACCAGTTGTGCCCAACCCGCTGGGGACATTGAACTGCAAACGCGTAAATATGCGAGAATGATCCAGGCAAGGTACAAACAGATTTAATTTGACAATATACTACACTGGGCCGAGCTGTCCGCCGGGATATATCTCGCGAGCTGTGTCATGCCCGCGATCCCAGCACCCAGGAATTTATGCAGACGCTGTTCAAGCCTTGACCTTCTTGTCCTTGGCCTTGCCGTCGGTCTTCTTCGTCTTGCCGTCCATGGCAACCTTCTCGCCCTTGGCCATCTTCGCCTTGATCTCGGCTTCGTGGGCGGCTCGCTGAAGCCTCTTCGCAACCACGAACTTGCGGTATTCATCACGACGCTCCACCTTCTCCAACGCATTCTGCTTGATGGTAGAGTAGACGGTATTGCGTCTCCTCCTGCGGTTGCGGAACTTCCTCTTCCTCGAGGAAGTGTTCTCTGTCCCCTGTACGACACCAGCATCGCCAACCAACCGACCGATCTCCCAGTTGGTCTCGCGGTAAGCGTAGTTATCCTGGAGACGGAAGACGCGCGTTCCCTGGCGCTCGCGGAGCTCCTCTTCCCTCTTGGCGCGGAGCTCTCGCCTCTTCGCGTCGTAAAGCTTCCGTGCCCGAAGCTTCTCCTCCATTAGGGCGGCAATGACTGAGTTGCCGTCTTTGAACGTACGCGGGGTCTCGCCTGCGGGTTCGGTGACCTCAACAGATGTGGCCGTTGCGGTGACAGTGCTCGGTGTTTCGGAAACCTGGGTCTGCTGGTGCCGCGTGACCATGAGCGGAATGCCGCTGGGCCCGATCGCTGTCGGCTCGACCGGCGCGATCTCCTTGCGAGGCCCAGCAACCAAGCCGACCTTTCGCTTGCGGGGGGCGCCGACTGGATATGGGAGACGGTCGGCCTTGTCAAAGACGACGCCGATGTACTGGCGTTTTGGGTGGCGTTGGGGATCGCGGTAGTATTTGACGTAGCCTGCGACAGCGGCGTGGATGGTGTGATCTCGGCCGATGATCGTGTTCTCGCCAGCATGCCATATCGTACCGCGCTGCTTGTATATGATGTTTCCGGGAATTACATATTGGTCTGGTCAACCACTGTCAGCGTGCCTCCTCCACAACCATCGACCCGTGTCTGCAAGCAGACATTCAAATACCTACCGCCGGTCTTCTTGGCGCCCAACTTCTTGGGTATCGTCTTCTTGTTCGTCAACCTGTAGGCACCCTGCGCCTTGACGCTGGCGTAACGGCGACCCTCAACGGCGGCATTTCCGGACGCGACATCGAGTCGCAGCTTCGCGAAGCGCTCCGTGAAGCTCGAGGTTCGCACGAGTGGCGTCAATTGCTGACATCCGCTGACAGCAGCCCTTTGCAAGGGCCGCCGCAGCTGTATTAGGTGCATTGGGTCCGGATCGCAAGCTTCCCTCGCGACAATGAGGAATTGCAGACGATCTGGTCAACAAGCTCAACGAGCAGCAGCCAATGCACCCTGGGAATTGGGGGTGAAGTTTTCTGCTTAGTCACTCCTGCGCCAAGGCTCAACCCCTGCGATAAGATAGGCCGCCTCCTTGCCTGCCGCCTGCAAGGTGCGCCGGCGTCCCACCTTGAATCTGGCCAGCAAGTCATCAATTGACGCTAGCAAGACAACCCAACAATCCGCGTGCGATCGGGTCGCCAGACAGGACACTGTCGCCAGCACATCGCAGCCAGCGCACATCCCACCCCTCCCTCCCCGACACACAATGCGCATTCTCAGCCTCATCTTCCTCGCCCTGCTGGGCACCGTCTCCGCCCAGTTCGGCTTCTTCGAGCAAATGTTCGGCGGCGGCCAACAGCAACAAGCGCCCCAAAACGTCCCCAGCGACTCCCAACGATACCGTGGAACATATCTCCAGTCGCATTGCGATAAGTACCTCTGTCCAGACACACTTGGTATGTCGTCACGCCCAAAATGCTCCACTTGCACCCGTTTCAAAAGCTAATACATTATGTCCAGCTTGCGTTCACTTTCCGCACCACTGCCCTTGCCAATGGCCCGCGCACGAGGAGAAGGTCGAGTTGGCTGAAGGCAACAGGATCTGCGTTTCTAGAGGGGGCTTCAAAGCTGGGGAGGCAGCGCGGAAGATTGAGCTGGCGCGCAAGGGGCTGCTCTGAAGAGGGTGCAGATACAAAGGGCCGAAACTGAGCTTGACCTTCCAAGTTTGCTCAACGTTTGGGGATAACCCGGGGATATTGAAGATGATATGTATATGATGACAAGATAAATGGGAAGCGGGCGTGCGGTGTCTGGTGTACTTTCTATTACTTGTTGCACAAGAGGCAGAGCAAATTAAACTACAAGATGCAGAAAAAGTCGCTATGCATTTGCTTGAAAGTCTAGCAGGGCCGCAGCTCACAAGAAGAAGGTTGTCTGAAGAGTACACGCATAGACCGAGCTGGCCCTCAGAGACCAAGCTCCCATGAACCTTTCCTCCGCCGCAGTCCGAAATGAAGCCAGAAGATCCTCCCTGAAGAGCCCATACACCACAACACCGTCCCGGCCATAAGCACACACCACGAAAGGAAGAAAGCCAATCAAGTACAGTCCCACAACGCCGTCTTCGTAAGCGACAACATGACCTGTCGCAAAGCTCACACTTGCCTATGACCAAAGCGGATCTTTCGTATTCTCATGCGACGTATGACTTCGTTTCCATGCAGCTTGTCCACCTTATCATCCAAGTAATCACAAAGATGAAACTGGCTATGACGAGCCGTTAACCCGCCCTGGGAGCGGCGGCACTGCGGGCTCATCATCGTCATCGTCTTCGTCCTCGGCCTCGAGATCTTCAGGATGGCCAAGCAATGACGCAACGTTCTTCATCTCGTAGTGCTTCTTCCGCATCTCCTCGAAACGGCGATGCTTCTCGAGCTCCTCGGCGGTGAGTCCGACCAAGTCATCCGGATCCGTATCGTGGCCGCTGCCATTGCTATCGACGTGGACCGCGCGGGGGCGTCGGGAATCGCCAAACTCATTCTCCGGAACCGCCTCCTCCGGCTCGCCAAGCGACAGGCCGGGAATCTCGTCCTCTGTTCCGGGGCGCTGGCGTCGCTGTGTGCTGCTGGCGTGGGGGACGCCGTCGATGCGATCCATATCGACATCCTCCGGATTGATCGGCTCGGCCATCTCGTCGTCCGAGGGGTCCTCATTCGGGTCGTAGTGTTTCGCATACGGCGTCTTAGGCTCATTGATCTTCATGGTGCTGGTGCGCTCTTGCTCAGTGAGGTAGAGGTTTGCCTCGTCCCACTTCAGTCGCTGCCCAGCCTCCTCGGCCTCATCTTCACCTTGGTGGCTGGGAGTGCGCGAGCTCTGTCTGCGCGAACCGCCTGGTCGGGAGCCAGCGCCCGATGACGAGCGCCTGTGGCCTGCATTGTAGTGCGTGTTCGCGATGGTGATTTCCTTGGCCTCCTTGTGGGAAAGCGCAAAGTCGGACGAGTCTCGGTGGTAGAGGGTCGGGTGTCCTGGGGCCCCGCTGTCGACGGGAGACACGGGAGGAGGAGAGCCTCGGTACGAGTTCTTGAGAATGCCTGCAGAGATGTTTAGAACTATTTTCCTGATTGAAAACGATCGGTCGCGCCGCCCGATTGAAACGCCATCGGGGAGTCGGTGGGACGGGCGCCGAGGGGCTTCGCGGAAGCTGCTCACCTTTCGGCCGCGGGGCATCAGGCCCGGGTGGGGTATGAGCCGAAGCGCTGGTGTTCATAATGGTCGCCATTTTGTTGCGTTTGTCTCAAATATTCGATGCTGTCTCAACTGAGCAGGTTTGGTATGAGTTAGTTCTCTCGAGGTGGTGATGCTTTTGTCAAGAGAAGGTTGGGATCGTTGTCTGAGGAGGGTGAGTGGAATGGTGGAGTGACACGCTGTGATGGTGGGGTTATAGCCAAGACCTTCCTTTGTTGCCTTTCCAGCGCATCCACCTCCTGTGGGGCGGAAACCGCGGCCGTCACCTCAACGAATTGTGCAGCAAAACGTGGAAGGCTTCCGAAACCTACCCGTTTTGTCACACGTGTTTAGCTTGCCTGGATTGAACGGGCTCTTCAGATCTCGCAGAGATATGCAAATCACTCAACATGTTACGATTGCATGCGACAAATCGGTTATCATCTCGTGACAGCAAAGCCGCAAAAATTCGCGGTAGGGCTCGTGAGCTGTCTCTCGCTGGCAGGTGAGCATTACCTCAGCAGCCGACCACGAAGTCATCCAGGCCAGGCCAGGCCAGGCTGCACCGCGCCTGTCCTCGTGGAACACCGCGAGTACCATCCATTTCTGGTCGCCGAGTGTCATACATGACCTCTCATGCACGTCAATGAGCACCGAGGCCCTTTCTCTCGCAATGGCTGTTGAGACGGCTCGATGGCAGAGACAGGGTTTCAAGCATTACATCATTGCACCTTGGAGATTGCCGTAAAGCCGATCCCTCGATGCGGGGACCACGCTCGAAGCCCGTCGACGTCACGAGCGCGGATGCAAAAAAGGCCCTTTCTGGCAAGCACCATCGTATTCATTTTGCTTTAACGAATTTCATTACACATTAATTCGCTAGGTCGGATTTTCACTTAGTTCGCTATTACATGTATTGCCCTGCCAACTGCCTGCTTTGTTATTCCAAGCAAGCCCCAGCCAAACCCAAACTAGGGGTCTTCGTGGTTGGCTGAAGACCACGTCAAACTGACCCAGACAGACATCCTGACATAGGGTAAATCGCCTATCATCGGCACGACACGTCGCACCAATTGTTCCAAGCCGCAATACGTTAGACAAAAACCGTTTTTGTGCGCTCGTTTGCCTTCTGCTTCTCGTAGTTCTCGAGTTCCTCGTTGTCGGCGTTCTCTGCAAAGACATTGACTTCTGTCTTCTTGAACTTTCTCGCGCTGACTCCTTGCTCGAAAAGGAGATCAAGCTCAGCAAAGGAGCGGCCAGAGGGCTCGGGCACGCGGAAATATGTATAGATAATGCAGAGGAAGCAGATACCGCCCTGTCAGTGTCAGCTGTAGCTCTGCGGTCAGTATGGGGTATTGCATACCCAGAAAAAGCCGGCAAAGTTGCTCCAGTTCCACGCTCCTGGGTTCAGCATGTACGGGGTCAAAACACTGCATACGATTCCAACAATGATGCTACAAGACACGTTAGTGACGGCCAGAGACAGCGGCCTATCGGCAGGCGAAAACTCACTAAAGGATACGACCAAGTGCAACTGTCTTGATCTGCAACCTGCGCGTCGAGATCTCGCTCACTAGCGAGTAGCAGACCGTTCCGACAGTCAGCTGGTAGGCAAGCGCCCAGCAGAGCATGATACTGCCTGTGGCAATCGCACCTTCGCGGCGTTGCGCTTGTGGCACCAGACCCAAGAAGCCCAGCACGAAAAGCATAGCGCACAAGACGCACAGGCCGTAGAGGTAGAGCGAACGACGGCCGATTCCGCGGCTCATCAGAAACCAAGCGCCAAACACACCAGCCATGTTGATGCCATACTGACCGAGAGCAAAACCGTAGGCGCTCGTCGAGTCCAAGCCGGCTTGGGTCAAGAAGTAGGTGGAGTAGTTGGAGAAGGAGTTTCCACTGAGGTTCTGGATGGCCCATACCATGCACACGATCTGGGGAGAGTCAGTCTCCAGCAACGCGCCTTTCGGAAATTTGGATAAACATACCTCTGTACGTCTGAGGTCGTGCCCCTTGAAGCAGTCCCAGTAGCTAGCACCCTTTGACGTCTTCTTCTCAAGTGCGTTGGTATGCACCATCATGGCCACCGTCTCGTCAGCATCAAAGTCCGAGGTACGGCCGGGGCTGGTAAGACGACGCAGCGACACCTTGGCCTCTTCCAGCTTGCCCTTGCGGACGAGCCACCAAGGGGACTCAGGGGCAAAGTAGATGCCAATGATGAGCGGAACGGGCCACATCCACTGGAGGGCATAGGGGATCCGGTAAGACCACTCATCATTCCGTTTCAGCATCGACATGATAACACCGATGCCAATTTCTTGTCCAAGACCCCAGCAGAAGTTCACGTAGGTCGTCAGGTAGCCACGCATGGCAACCGGGCAAACTTCCGAAGCATACGTGATGGTAAGGGTTTGGAAGACACCCCACGGCTGTGAGCACGTCCAGTAAGCATCTCAACAGCATAATCTAGCGGGATAGGTCTTACAATGCCACAAAGGATCTCTGCTGCCAAGAGAGTCTGGACATTCTGCGCAGTGAAGAACAGGGAGGTCCACGCGATGACGAGAGTCAGGCAGCCAATGACGGTGTAGCGGTATCCGAAGCGCTCAGACACCCAGCCGTTGAGCAAGAGGCCGATGAGCTCACCCACATTGGCGCCCTGCTACGGATCAGTTACAGCTCGACGGTGGACAAGAGCCGGAAAGGTCTCCCCGATGCTGCACTTACGTTACTCAGCCCTGATTGCCAAGGGGCCGTCACCTGCCAGTCGCCGCTGGAAAGCTGCTCACCATACTTGCGGTTGAACTGCGGGAAGGCGTCTTGTTGTTGCCGTCATGTTAGCCGTGGCACAAACACGGGCTCAGGGGTTGCAGGGATGCCTACAGAAGTTGTTGATCAGGCACACATCATAACCCTCCATGACAATGCAGGTCGAGATGAGCATGCTCCACAGAATGGCCTTGGGGTACAGGCGTATGCCCTCGAGCAGCGTCATTTTCTGCTCCTTTTCGGTGGCATTCTTCGCGTCGCTGATGATGCGGTCCACGGTCTTAGCGCGGTCAATCTCATCGCGGTCCATCTGGTCTTCCGCAGATGGGCTGCGGGCCGGCGCAATGTCACCGGCCTCGGCCGCCTTGTTGGACGCCATGGTCGGTCGAGCCGTGGTCTGTCTCGACTCTCAATGGAGCTCGTGTAGCCAAAGCAGCAGTAACTGCTGCAGACACGAGGAAGGGCGGGCAGCAGCTGCTAAGTGGGCACTTGTAGAAACGACGATCGGAGGGAGGGGCAAGAAAAGAGGGCCGACCGTCCCATCATGTTGTATTTGAAGATTCTTTTGACCCTTCGAAGAACTCTACGGCGCATGGCGGGCCCAGGTAAGAGCTCTTCGCCGGGGAACCACAACCGCGGTGGGGTGGCAGGTGGGGTCGTCGCCAGCGAACTTCGCCAGTGGCGGGCGTGGCCGTTGATGGCATCTGAGCGCGACGTTCGGGGTAGCGATCAGCGAGGCCGGGGGAACTAGGCGGCACACCAGCCCTTAGGCCGAGTTTTCTCTGGACTTGTTCAGCAAATCCGGAAATCTGGGAGCATTGGAGTCATCATCGGCGACCGCGACGGGAAGGGAAGGTGCAACGCGCCATGACACCGCAGCAGACAGTGGTGCTGTTGCCAAGTCTGTGCGGAGAGAACTCCCGAGCGGGTCCGCCGTCCAGGGCACGAACCAATGGAACATCAAGCCACAAGGGCCCGATCGGACAGAGCTGCAGGATGGTCACGGGTCTGCTGGTTAGCCCAGCTCCATCTCCTCGAGGAGATCCACCAGTGTTCGCCCAAAGCAACGAAGCTTGAACCTTGGAGACTCCGTTTCCGCTGCGCTGCGAACCGTCCTTCCGTCGATGCCCACCTGCACTCCCGAGCACCGGCTCCGCCGCACAGACTCAGCGACAGGACATCAGCATCCCGGATCCGCACTCGGCCGGAAGCTCAGGGTCGGTCGCTCTCCAATTGAGCCTGCCCAAGCGAACAACACCTCAGCAGCGCTGGGTCCCGACACCGCGGTTTCCGCCCGATCCCCGCCATTTTGCTGCACCCCAACCCCAACCCCAGATCCCACCTCGGCAACCACCCTCCCGTTTCATCCATCGTCTGACCTCATCGAGGCCCTCCATCCTCCCATTGTTGCGGGGTGCATGAACTACCCTGATTGCTAGCAATTTAGCGCATTTGCAACCATCCTTCATCCCCGGGGCCGTGAGGTGTAGTCGGTCGGTCGTCTTCGCCTTGGAGAGCTGAGGCGACCCCGTCGTCGGGTTTAATCTCCACTATCAGCCACATATTGGTGATCTTGGCCTGCGTTCGGCGGTTTTTGGCTTGTATTGTCTCAAATCGACACAACGAACATTCTGGGCCCTTTCTTTTTGACACCATTTACATCTTTGTTGGAGATTCCAGACCCAAACCCCGCTGCCGTCCGCGCCGTGTCTCTTCGGCAAAAACCAAGGACTGATGCTGGATACGTTCTGGCCAGCGCCGTGAGCAACCTGTGTTGTTAGGTTCTCCAGGGGTCTTTCTTGGACTGCCGATCTCAGATGCCGGCTTCAGACAGCACAGAATCGGCAAGATCTCCTCCAGCAGGCCGTGCCACCTTTGGGTGGTGAGTTTTGTTTCCCCGCACCGAAAAGAGAGTGTTCGGACAAATTTGGTTTGCTGACATTGTAATTGCGGGCAGCGAGAACTGTCGGGAGCAGCATCTTGGATGTAGGTGGCACCAACCCGGATCCTATTTACCCCTCCCTCTGGTGTTGCTGCTGCTGCTGACCGGTCACTTGCAGGCGATCGGGTCACACCCACATGCGGCAGGTGCCGTACTGCCCGCCGTGAATGCCGGCGGACCACCCTAAAGATCCGTACAGCTCAAAGTTGGTCCTCTGTCACCCCGGCCGCTACTTGACCACCTAACTGAAACCATTACAGAGAGCTTCAACAAGAAGCAAAAGTGGGTCAAGATACCGAGAATATGTTTGTGCTGCCCCTTTCTTGGCTTTCTGTTTCGCCATGCTTGCTGGAGAGTCTACCTGGTGGGATCGTTGAACTGACTTGCCAGCCGAAGTGGATTTTCATGATGAAACCAGGAGCGTGATCAGGGACGCCACGAACCAAGACAGCGGCGCTGAAGATGTGGACGTGGACACTCGGCTTGAGACCCCCGGAGCGGCGCCGGAGGATCACAGTTCACGACGCCCTCTGGCGTCTGCGGAAGTAACCCCTTCGCCATCCTTCTCTCGGGCTCCAGGGGGCTCTCCATCAGATCGGTTCATCCAGCGAGACCAGCGAGACCACGAGTTCATTCTCTCCAACCACCAAGACCCCTGGGTAGTGCCGCCCTCTCATACCAGCCATCCAACCCAACAAACCTACGTGGCCAGCCCATCGACCAGGTCGTTGCTTCCCCTGTCAGATCCCAGACATGCTAAGCTCTTCAGCCATTTTATACAGCATCTGGCGGGCTGGCTAGATCTGTGTGACAAAGACAAGTCATTTGAGATGATCATTTCGCAGCGTGCAAGGACATCCGAGGTTTTGATGAATGCCATACTTGCACTGGCCTCAATGCACCTCGCCAATACTCAGGGCAATATTGGTCAATTCGAAGACGAGCGATATAAAGAGCTCGCCGATTCCCTGCACCCATTTCTCAGGGACCAAGCATTTGACGCGGAAATATTTGCTGCCACAATCATCATGAGAGTGTGGGAGGAAATTAACAGTGAGTTATGCTTTGAATCTCCTAGGCTCATACCGCAACTCTAACAATGCCATCCAGTGGTCAAGGAGAAAGAAGACCGCGAGGGGTATATCCTGACCATCCATCGCGTCGCCGAGATGTCCGACATCGAACCCGGAAGTCTGAGCGCGGCTTCGTTTTGGGTGGGTCTTCGTCAGGAGATTTTCGTTGCCGTGATCAAAAAGGAGGTGGTACGAATGCCGCTCGTGCCGTCTCTTATCCGTTCTCTCACTGGAGCCGATGATTTCACATGGGCGAACCGCGCAGTCGTGCATTGTGCCGAAGTCTTGAACTACTGCTACGATCGTACGAACAGGAATGGTCGACATCGGTGGGAGGTGCTTCACGACCAGAGCGAGCAATGGAAGCGATATCGACCGGCTTCTTATACGGAGATCTATCAACAAGACAGCGAGGAGCACGCAATTCCAGAGATCTGGTACCAGCAGGGCTGTCATGGTGAGCTCAAAACTTGCCCACTTCCCCCCTTGATTCTCTGAACTGTCTTCCCCTGACATCGAACACAGTGATTGGCATGCAGCATCACCTCCTCGCTGCACTGTACCTTGAGAGATATGACCCCAGGGACCGCGACGACCTCACGCGATCGGAAATGGAGACCCTGAAAAGAGTCAGTATATCATGACATCGCCGGCGTGTTGGCCACCTTGTGAGGTCGACTGCTGACACTCGTTTCAAGGCACAGATTCAATCGCTCGTCCGACAGATATGTGGGATTGGACTTGGAAACCAGAGGATACCTCCCAGCATGTTCACTGCCTGCATGGCCATCGCGGCGTGTAAGTTAGCAACTTGAACACGGAGATAAAACTTGCATAACGACGCTGACTACTTGTAGTTGAGGACTACTTCGACAGCCCCCGAGATCGTGCTGCGATGATGGACATCTTGGAAATGACGGAAAGGAACCACGCCCGGCCCACTGAGTCCGTTCGGAGGAAGATGCTGGAAAGGGGGAGGAGGGTGAAGACGCATCTTCCATTCATGGCATCACATTACAACAGCGGCATCTGATGGCCTCCAATCAGAGTGTCCGGAATCTGGATTCCGACGAAGACGAGCGGTGAGATCATGAAAGTGTATACTTAGAACAGGGGTATTCAGTGTCAGATCAAAATGGGGATATGGGTTGAGCCAGGGTCCCAATGCATCATCAGCCCATTCTCAGAGTAGAAACGCGTTCACATCACAACATTATCACAGTGACCAGCTGACCGCCATACGGGCAATAGGGCATCATCACTCACAACGTTGCCGCCGGCATCTCGGCGGAGACTTGCCCGTCCGCCGGCCAAACCCCCCAAGCAAATGCTCGAATCCCCGCAGGCCACGAGATCTCGTCAGGAGGTCTGAGGGAAACCGACATTACCGTATCTCACTGCCAGAACCATCCTAGCGGCTTCCCACTACTGCACTTCTCAAGGTTCCAGACCAGATTTTTGCTTCCAAGGTTCCGTCTCGACATGCTGTCTCTGGTTGCCTCATGCCGCCTTACCAGTCCCAGTCCAGCACGCGCACACACCATGCATGCAACCTACCTGACCCACGGACTTCAGGTTAAGTACCCTGCGTGGCAAAGTAGCGGTATAGTTCAGTCCCCCAACCCAACCCAAATCAACCCAACTTGGAAATGCGGTGCAGGGCCGGAGGGGGGTACCGCTACCAACTATGCATGCGCAACGTCTTTTTCAAGTTCCCTCTTTTCTTCCGCCACCCGAAGCGCCGGAACCCCGAATAACACTCCCGGGATTTCTTACCCCTTTCCCACCCAATGCAGCGCCCGCTCCCGAGTCGGAAGTGGGCACCCGGGCGGAATTGCCCGATTTCTTGCAATCCGGCCCGCGCTAAGACGTTAGCCACAGCACTACCAGGACCAGTAGCGGTCTCTCTGAGCCCGATCACATGAGCGGGTGCCTGCATCTGCGGATCGGGCGGGCAGCTTTTGCTCTCCTCGCTTGGGGCTTTTTTTTTCTTTTTTCGACTCGATCCCATCGACCGGCGAGCGGGGACGGATGAGGTCACAGGGGGTAGCACAGCCAGATAAACGAGAGGGAGGAAAGGCAGTTTGTAGCATCGGTATGCGGTCACGGGAAACGTGTGGCGACGTCAGTGGGCTTTGGAATCGAACGATTCCACGCCGGATTCAGAGGGGGGTAGGGGGGAAGTAGGTACCCTTTTTTTTTCCTTTTTTTTTTCCTTTCGTGGCGGGATTAGCGCGGGATGGATCATCGGGTGGTGGGAGGGTTTGGGTAGGATAATTGGATTCCCATCGTGGGTCGGGCAACCTTGCTTTCCCTTGGCAAGAGTTGTGGGAGGTGGGAAAATGGTGGGTATCGGGAGCGGGATCGCGTATTTTCTTCCTTGAGTTCCCGTCGGCGAGCTAGCTTGCTAGATAGCTGGTGGAGGAGTGGGATGTATGATTGGGTGGGTTGTGTAATATCTTGTGATGAGAGATATGGGGAGTGGAGGTCGCGACAAACACCCACACTCCCGCGTGCCCAACGTCAGTGTGTTGGGATGTGGCGGTAAGAGCGGGCAACGGTATATAGCCAGGGCCCCGTTGATGTCGAAGGCCCGTGGTGTTGATGTGGACTGTTATCTTCTGTTCCTTCACCGACTGTGGCTCCTCGTCCCTTTCCCCCCTTTTGAATCGGTTAGGTTGATTTTTCGCGCTTTCAAGGCATCACATCCGATATGGCACCATCCGCCATCCACGACACACACCAACTTGGTGCAGCCCTCGAGTCCATCTCGGACGCCGTCGACGAGGTCAACGTTCTCAAAGCCCGTGCCGCCGCAAAGAAAGCCCGCCTCGAAGAGCAAGCCTCCTTCGATTCAGAGTCCTACTTTGACTCGAGCAAAGACAAAGCCTCCTTCAGGCAGTACGAATCTGCGTGCGACCGCGTCAAGAACTTCTATGCGGAGCAGCACGCCAAACAGACCGTGGCATACAACATTGCAGCACGCCAACGCTTCCACTCCAAGTCCAGGGTTCGTCCAGAGATGACGGTCTGGGAGGCCATCGAGAAGCTCAACACGCTCATCGACGAGAGCGATCCCGACACGGAGCTTAGCCAGATCCAGCACTTGCTGCAGAGCGCCGAGGCGATCCGGCGCGATGGCAAGCCAAGGTGGATGCAGCTCGTCGGGCTCATCCACGACCTGGGCAAGCTAATGCTGTTCTTCGATGGCGCCCAGGGGCAGTGGGATGTGGTTGGGGACACTTTCCCAGTAGGGTGCAGGTTCGACGAGAGATGCATCTACCCGGAGACGTTTGCAGCGAACCCTGATAGCCGGGACGCCGTGTACGGGACACCTCAGGGGGTGTATGAGAAGGGGTGCGGGGTGGAGAACCTCATCATGAGCTGGGGGCATGATGAGTACTTGTATCTGGTGCTGAAAGACCAGAGTCTCATCCCGAGGGAGGGGCTGGCCATGGTGCGGTTCCACTCGTTCTACCCGTGGCACAAGGAGGGGGCGTATCGCCAGTTCATGGCCGAGGGGGACGAGGTATTGTTGAATGCCGTCAGGGCGTTCAATCCCTATGATCTGTACAGCAAGAGCGACGATGTGCCGAGCGTGGACGAGCTGAAAGTGAGTGATGAGCTTGATTCTGATCCTGGTGCTCGGAATAGTGACTGACTCATTGCCGGCAGCCTTACTACTTGGAACTTATTGATGAGTTCTTTCCCCGGCGAAAGATCAGGTGGTGAGGGATGGGTGGTGTTGCGGATTGGCAGGGACTTTTGGATCAGATACCCTAGAACTCGAAAATATTGGGCCTCCCCCACTCAATGTGTTTACCCTAGCCCAGAGTCGAATTTGCGACGGACACGGTGATCTTTGTCGACCGAACCTTGCGAGAGTCAACGGTTGGGGGACGTCATCAGGTGAATCGGGTGCCCTAGCTGGGTAAGCGCCAACTGTCGATTCACAACTCTTGCGCCGATTCGGGCCCTCCGGACTGTGGACGCCTGCGCCGAGCCTGCAGTCGCTGTTGACGGCGGGACTGCTGCTTGGAATGCTGTAGAACACTCCAGCGCTGTCGTTGCTGGCGGTGTGTCAAAAAGGCTGCCAATCAACGCGGTGCGGGTGGTTCTGTCGCATTGTCCCAAGAATGCGGCGCGCGATGATGGAGGCCCTGGCCGAAGTGTTGGGATCTGAAATGCTGCTAGTGGAACGATGATCATGACCTCATCGGAACGAAACGGCGGCCTATTATAGGCTGGTTGGCTGCCCTGGCAATCGGACCTTCCTTTTGGCTCCCCGTCACAACCTCCAGCTCGCGACTTCCATCTGGTGTCAACATCTCACCTCAAAAATGACAAAAGTGTCAGCAATCACAAACTTCTTGTCTCCTCTTCGAACAGTCAGCTCATCGTCGCCCTGAGTCTGATGCTGACGGATGCAATTCGCGACACTCGTGCAGCTTATCACTCAACTTGCCGCCACACTCCCAGGTAACGCAAATCTCTTGTCGTTTTGAGCTCTCCAGAGCCATCCTCTCGCGCGGCCGCTGCAATTCCCTGCGTGTGGTACGGCTGGCGCTTTCTCGCCCAGCCTCCCAGCACTGGAAACCAGATTTGGGTGCATCTTCACGGCAGCCGACCTCGACAATCAGCACATCACGCACGGAGATCTATTGCTGGCCTGGGTCGGATTTTTCTGTGGCGCCAAGTGGCATGTCTCACAGTCGTTGTCTTGCATCCAAGACAGCCTTCCTAACAACGCACTGCCAGTGGTCCCCGCTGCAAACACACTGCCTGCCTGCCTCGTTTTCTGGTAGACTAGGACTTGGACTTGTCTGTCATCGCACCGCCATCACATTACCCGCCGGTCCAGATTTCAGCTCCGCCGGATCTCTCGCCATGCCTCGTCGGTCAAAACCAACCTCTGGTGCCGCGAATGACGCGGAGAGCACAACAACGTCAAGCGGCATCGCGACGCCAACTCGCCCGGAAGTCCAGTTGCGCCGATCAAACCGTCGCCTCGCACAAGACACTCGCGAAGAGGACAACACGCGCGAAATTCAGGGCAGGGTTATGGGAATTCGGCCTGAGGGAGAAGAGAGACGGCGCTCAAACACGAGTGAAGATCGCCAGGAGACTGTCAAGGAAGGGGTGCAACTCGCCATCGAGGGTCTGGCTCGGATGGAACGGAGGCTGCAGAAGGCGACTAAGAAACAGAAAACCAAGGTGGAGGCCAGTGTTTTCCGAGAAGCCCTTGATCCTCGCCACGATGACGACCACGACCCTGTGATACTGCGGGAAGTGATTTTGCGGGATGCAGAGCTCGTAGATCACATCGAAGAAGGCGGACCTTTCGCCAAAGACGACACTGCCAAGAAGGCCAAACGAAGCACTTTGAATAGCGAGGACGTCAACAACCCTGATGGTCCCTATGCAGAAGTGAAATCGGAAGACACAGTCGAGATTGAACGCGGTGCAGCTCGAGCGCCACCGGTCAACAGCAGCTATCTGCCACTGCCGTGGAGAGGTCGCCTAGGATATGTTAGCCCCCCTGATCTATCCAAGTGGTCAACGAGACGGTTCTAACACGTGCTCTAGGCGTGTCTCAACACATATCTTCGCTCCGCTAAAGTACCTGTCTTCAGCTCGCGAACTTGCAGGATGGCATCCATTGTTGAGCATCGGCACCCCCTCGCGGACGAGACCCAGCCAGAGCATCCAACTAAGAATAGGCCAGACCAGACGAAAAAGGCGAACATGGAACTCGGCCAGAAGTTCGTCCAAGGTCTAGGGCTGGCAAATGCCCGGGATATAATCAAGATGTTGAGGTGGAATGAAAAGTACGGAATCAAATTCATGCGCCTGAGCTCCGAGATGTTCCCATTCGCAAGCCACCCGGAACATGGATATCAATTGGCGCCATTCGCATCCGAGGTTCTGGCTGAGGTAGGAAAGGTTGCGGCGGAACTGGGTCATCGCTTGACGACGCATCCAGGACAAGTAAGTTCGCCTTCTGGCTGCCAGCCTTGGTCTCAACATACCGAACCCGCCTCGTTCTGACAATGCGGACAGTTCACTCAGCTAGGATCTCCAAGAAAAGAGGTCATCACAGCCTCTATTCGGGACTTGGAGTATCATGATGAAATGCTTTCCCTGCTGCGCCTTCCCGAGCAGCAAAACCGCGATGCAATCATGATTCTTCACATGGGAGGAGTCTACGGGGACAAGGCCGCAACACTCGACCGTTTTCGGGAGAATTATGCCGGCCTTTCCGCCTCTATCAAGGCTCGGCTCGTACTGGAGAATGACGATGTCGCTTGGAGCGTACACGACCTCCTCCCCATCTGCGAAGAACTCAACATCCCACTCGTACTCGACTATCACCACCACAACATCATCTTCGATAGCGAGCAGTGTCGAGAGGGGACCCTGGACATCAGCCAGCCCGAGATATCCGACCGCATTGCTGCGACGTGGAGTCGAAAGGGCATCAAGCAAAAGATGCACTACAGCGAGCCCTGTGATGGAATGGTGACGCGGCGGGACAGGCGGAAGCACAGCCCAAGGGTCAGAACGCTGCCTCCCTGTTCGCCGGACATGGATTTGATGATCGAAGCAAAAGACAAGGAGCAGGCCGTGTTCGAGCTCATGAGAACTTTCAAGCTCCCAGGTTTCGAAAGGGCGAACGACATCATTCCGCACGAACGCACCGATGAGAATCGGCCCGCGCCAAAGGTGGCGAAGAGCAAAAACAAAGGAAAAGGGGGAAAGCGAAAAAGAGCCCCTGAGGAGGATGAAATGGATGGAGCGGAAGCGGCCGATGAAGGTGGAGAAGCAGGAATATTATGCGCTGCGATCGAAGTAAGCGAGGAGGATCGGGGCATGGGAGGACCCGAGAACAGAGTGTACTGGCCACTTGGCAACGAGGACTGGCTGAAGCCGAAGAAGAGGGAGGGGAAGGCAAAGGCAGCAGCTAATGGAGACGACGACTAATAAAATGAGACGGAGCTGCATTGCATGCGGAACACGATGCGGAACTTACCGTAGGCAGCAAAGTCAACACTGCCGATCACATCGTTCGTTCTCAAGGGAGAGGAGACAAAAGCCGCTGGAGTGTGATTGTGGGTCTCTTTCGGCGAGCGCTCAAAACCCAAGCAGGAAGCTCAGCGGGCTCATAGCCAGCAAAAAGACCCTGAAGACCCTGTGCGAGGCATCTAGGACTATCCAGAACACCGTAGGACCCTGGGAACGGAGACAATATGGCTCATGGGGATCGCGACATTCGCGTGTCATCAGTGATGTCAGTGCAAATCCGGTTTTTGTGGGCACGGAGCAATTGGTCCGGCGAGCGATCAGTGGCCGCGGCTGGCTCCACGGCCCCCAATTCCTCTTTGTTTCTGCCAGATGACGTAAAGCCGGAAATGCATCCCTGGTTTTGTGTGGGTGACCGCATTCCACGAAAGCGCGGCAATCTCGATCACGACAAGCGGGCAGGCGGGCCTATTTGATCATCTCAAGTCTCGGCCCAACCCCTGGATCGTCACAAAGTGTCAACATTACTCTGCGTTTTGCAACGTCTTCGGAACTACGGAAGTGGCCATGAAGTTGCAGCAATGAGCATCGGGAAAATCGTCCGTGATGGCAGCGACAGTGGATAGGTAGAATCGGATTCCGCGACCTGCAGTTCTGCATTTCCCCACAAGCTTGGAAAGCAGGCACTCATCCAAGATTCGGCATTGGAGCGCAATCACAATACTCTTGCGGACAACTGCATTCCCACACCAGGCTTGAAGCAAGGGATCTCGATCAGCAGCGCACCCTACAGACATCCCTGACTTCCGCGGCGCCCAAGCAAACAGGTACGTCCAACACAGTGAAACCATCCCATCACCCTCTTCCCACCTTTTCGCGCTTGAACAGTGTCACTAACTTTTCAGACAGCTCCTGCTGGCCCCTACTATCAACATCTACATTCGACCCCATCTCATCCGCTTCCCTTCCATCGCCGCAGGCCAGGTCGCCACCTTTGCCCATCACCACCATCTATCGAACCATTCACCACCCATTGTCACCCATCATGTGCGGGACAAAGATCAGCTACGCCTGCTCAACGACGCTTGTATCAATGTCGATTACCTGCGGCTGCGACCGGATCGTTGCGTGCGGAAAGAGCACGCTATATTGCGGCCAGTGCAGCCACCCTCGCTGCCGAGAACTCAGGGGGGAAATTACTGTGAAGTAACATTTATGGTCTGGCCAGCCTGGGAAATGGAGGGTCAGATTTTGGGGCATCTTGTTGAAGATAAGCGAGCGATATTAATACGTTTTTAGCTGGAGATAACCAGTGTTTGTACATAGACTTGCATCAGGTGGCATGCGTCTCGCACTGGACGATTTCAAGGTTGGGCGAATTCATGAGTTAAGACATTTTTTATGAAGTTATCCCGGAGGAGTCGAGGTTGATACTGAGGATTAGTGACTGCACATTGAAGTGGATGTTCAAGTAAGTGAACTCAGGGGCAATCAGCGGTTTTTGAGTCTGCCAGAAGGGAACTACTGCGGGCATCCGTAAGCTAATGTGAGTCTATCTTGCAAAATCCCTGCATGGGATGGTTTGTGGAGTAGATCACTGTGATCATACGCTGGAGATCGGGAGTGTGGTCGGGAGTGGAAGCAGGTTTTAGTAAGGTCCCCGCGCATCATCCTGCAGGTTGATTGCCTCTGTTCTTCTTGGCTGTCGCAGTTCCACGGTTGGGGGAACGCCACAACACCACACGCATATCACGTATCCTGGATTTGGAAATGACATTTGCTTGATTTTCATCAATGGGGCTTGTGCCTTGCGGTTTCATATACAAATAAGCACTGGAAAACGGGTCGGGCAGTGCATGTCATTGTGGGAATTAACGGTGCATCAAGCCCGTTCCTATGAGCCCTGTGGACGGGTGCGAGAGTTTGTCATTTGTGTTGGCATGCAGAAGAAGCCTTGAGGATGGTACAGCGGAGTAAGAACTGAAACGACCATTGTTGTTGTCCAAGCCCCTTTTCGACCACCTCATGCCAAGCCAAAAGTCTTCCCACCCCGTTTCACATTTTCGGTTTCCCTTTCCCCCTTTTCGAAAACGAATGTCCAAACTGTATTTTTGCTCCTGCTTATCCTATATTTCCTTCCCTCTCCATTTCCTCTCCACTTCCCCTTTATGGGGGTATTTGTTTACTTCCCCGGAGTCCCCCCACGGCAGAACGAGCCAGACTGCGGACCCAGCCGACAGAGGCGGGACTTGTCATCGCAGCAGGCCGTCTGGCAGTCGCAGCTGTCGAAGCACTGCGAGCCGGTGGCGCCGGTGCATTTGCAGCTGCCGCCGCAGTCGCGCTTCATGAGGCGGTCGAGGACGGCCTCGGAGGCTGGCGCGAGGGTGGCTGGCTCGGCGGGAGCGGCGAGGGCGACGGCGCTGAGGGCGGCGAGCCAGACGAGGGAGAGCTTCATTTTGGTGGGTTTTTGAAGCTGTTGAGGTTGAGGTAATTGGATTTGGTTTGGTTGGAATGGGTGATGGGTTGATGAGTGAGTGCCGAGTGTTGATATCCTGTAGAGCCTGGGCAGGGACTCGACATTCATTGACTTTTATACCCGTTTCCGAGTCCTCGACACACCTGATCAGCCTGGCTGAGCTCCTTGAACCAACAACATAGGGTAAGCCCCGTGATAGTTTGACGATGATCCTCTCCTAGTTCTCATTACAATTGCCTAGTTATTCCCGTAAGCGGCATTGCCAACGGGCCGCGACGGGCTGTGGCCGGGTTGTCTTGATTGGTTCTGCGTTCTGGGTTCCATATCGATGACCTTCCTTTTTAAGCCCGCATTTCGCCTTGTGGGCTAACAACAGCCGGCAATCTTACTGTGGGCCACTCAGGTACTCCCTCTACATATGTTGTCATTTTCTTCTCGCTGTTGAGGTCCCTTACTATGGCTCCTCTTTGAAGAGTAAGAGTAACTTGGGGGTGGAGAACTGCTGATTTCATGTCCTATTTTACCTCCAAACTGTTTTGGAGCATCCCGATAGTATCATGATCGGTACATCGGGTCCTTTGGGGTGTTGAATGTGAGTGTACCTAGGTATCAAAGTACCTCACTCACAGCGTGCTCATTAGGCACACAAGACCACAGTCCTACAAAAAGCTCTTGGGCCGCTGGCATCAACGACGTTGGATCTTCAATATACGAGTGCATGATAGGATTGATACTACCAAACACTTGATGGCCGATGTATCCGTGAAAGATCAGGCCACGTTCGGGTTTACATAATTTTTCCATTTAAGCCGTACCCCTTGAATGGTGGCTCGGTCGCCGATCAAGATCCTCATCGGTAGTTCGGAAACGACTCAAGTGCTGTTCCACAACGGCACGGCTTGGCAAGGCAGAGTAGGTAGGAGCTGGCTGTGTAGGAGCTGATGTGTTGCATCCATGTAATTGCTTAGCGACCCCTTCCTATTGAACAGGAGCACGGAGTGCATTCCGCACTGGGACAAGGCCCACTCTTGTCAAGAGTTTGGGTCTGTTCCAGGTTGTCTCCGTCCAACTTCGGAGGATAAAAAGAAGCGAGGAAATTGGTTGTTGGATGGATGATCTCCGCCATTAATGTGTATGGGAAGCCTGACCCTCTTCTTGCCAGTTTAGGTCACCCTTTTGTGAGGCCGAAGAGGGGGACAGAGAGTGTAAAATGGAACTCCCCGCTGAAACAATAATGGATAGATGCTTCAGTGACTTTCCCGCTTGTGGGCTTATTGGGCAAGTACCGATGTTAGAGCTACCCGAGCCTCCCGGACCAATGACAGAGGACACAACGGGTAAAAGCTAGGATGAGCCGGCAGATGTGGGCATATAAGCTTCTCAAACTACCACACCAACAACCACATTGTAACGCTTGTTATGCCCCTTTGAGAAGGTGGTACAGGCCAATTGTTTATGCTGAAACAGGCGCAAATCCTATCCGCCAAACTCAGCCCGCTTCTGCAATGAACCTCCATCCAGGAACGACTTTCTTTAAATGGTCGCGCGTAGAGCTGACCGTTTGACCTGTACCTGTCATAGCGGCTCAGCCTTGGACCTGAAATAGACGGCGACACTGGAAAAAAACAAACCTCGCCATGAGTTCGCAGGTGGAATATCGTTTCAGGGATCAGATGTCTGCTCCTGCCCTCTGTCCTCTGTCCTTGACTCTGAGCCCTCCCTTTGCACCCCACCGCCAAAACACAGGGGGACTTGATGTGTGAAAACTGTGCAGAGCACTTCCACATACGACCATAGGTGCTGGAAAAGTGATCAGGGCCCGTACGTGCTCAAGAGCAGGGCGGTAATTCCACAAGCCGGAACAACCCCGAGCAGGGCCTCCGACGGCTCGAGGCCGCTGAGTATTCCCACGAGGAAGAGCCTGCGCCAACGGCAACAACGAGTATCGGGTCTTGGTAATTCTCGCCCCGGTGGAGGTGATAGTATGCTGACATTGACGAAGTGGTGACGGCGACGCAGACGATCAGTGTTGCCGGCTCGGTGAGCAAGGGCCAAGAAGGCAGAATACTCAAGCCCTATTAACATCAAGAGCATTGTTCGCTAAAAAAAAAGATATAGTGCTGGGAGCGGCGACCCATGTAGCTGCAATTCAATACAGGGACCCTACAAGCGTAGGATCGTCCCAGTTTATGCTACAGAACGAACGTGCACTGGCATACCGCCTTTGACGTGAGGCAAGCCCCCCGTGCCGAACTGATAGCAGCGATGCCCATCGAAGGTCGGCTTGTCCTTACTCTCCCTACATTTGAAGTCAGCTATCAGATCTGGTCTCATGTTCGTTTGCCCTGTTTAAGGATGCTCACATTTTCTTATCCCATTCGTCCCACGCACACTCCACATCGACCTCCCGAGCCAATAGAACCAACACAAGCCTCAGCTCCATCATGGCCAGCTCTTGTCCGATGCAGTTGCGCGGCCCGGCGCCGAAAGGCCGCCACGCATTCTTTGGCGGGTGCAGCGGGTCGTCCGTGTCATTCGTCATCCACCGCTCAGGCATGAACTTGTTCGGCTTGGGCCAGACATCCTCGGAGTACATGTTGGGTAGGATGGCGTCCGAAACGAAGAACTCGGGACCAACGGTCGGCCATGGGATCGGCGACTCTGGCACTGAGAAGAAAACGTCTGGACGACCATCACGGATGGATCCGACGACGGGATACACCCTCAACGTCTCTTTAATAACGGCCGTCGTCCACGGTAAGGCATTCAGAATCTGAGGCGCCTGCCGGATCCTTTCCACCAACCCTTCCTTGGAGCCTAAAATCTCATCGTGCTCCTTCCTCAGCCGCACCATGGCATCAGGATTATCGGCCAGACAGTGCAGCATCCAGCAGATGGTGGTAGCCGTCGTGTCATGTCCCGCAAACATGAAGACCTTGAGCTGCGCCATGACGTTGTCCAAAAATGCATCGTCAAACTTCGCCTCCTTCCCCCCTTCCTTCGCCTCTGCACTATAGGCTTCGATTGCCATGTCGACAATAGTCTTGAGACCGCCGCTGTGGGCGGTCGATATGGACCCTTGCACGTCGTCGAGCCGGCGCAGGACATTGGGAAGCAAAAACCTGCGCATCGTCCGATGGTTCCGGAGCATGCGGAAGAGACGAAAAGGGCTGATGAAGCGCCAGACATTGACAATGTTGACCCAGATCATGGTGAGGCTCATCTGGTCAATCAAGGCAGTTTGCAGCTCGCTCGGGCCGTCCATTTGCGCGCGCAGCTCCATATCCAGAGCAGCTCTCCCGATAACATCAATGGTCAAATTGGTCGCCATCTCCTCCAAAGGGAACACATCCCCCCACTTCCCCTCTCTGCCCGCCTTTCCCTTTACATTCTCCGCAAAGGTCGCAACCTCATCAACAATCGCTGGTGCCAGCGCCGTGACATTCTTCGCGCTGAACCCGGTGCTGAACCTTGTCCGCCAGATACGCCACTGCTGGCCCTCGGCGGAGACCATGTCGAGGTTCTGCGTGATGGGTTTGAGCCAGCGCGCAGCGGCGCGGGACTTGGGTAGCTTGGGGTGTGTGATAAGCTGGGCGGCCACGCCCGGGTCAACAGGCATGATTTGGGGAGGTCCCATAGGCCAGACGTCGATGTAGAAAACCGGCGGGCATTTTGTTTCTGTCGGGAAGAGGGTGCGCCAATTACGCGCCACTAGGAGAGGAAGAAAGTTGGAATGAATGTCTGGTGGCGCATTTGCTTGCTTGTAGAGCTTGCCGACGAGGGCGAGGTGGCCGAAGAGCAGGGAATGTGGCATCATCGGCTGTCAAAAGAAATCCGCGTGTCAGTTCCGCCCAAGTGGGCTAGCTGCTACCCGGATGCTGGGTAAATACGTACAATTCCCATGGCCTTGAGCTGGCGAAACTTCCATCGGACCCATATCCCCTCTGATAGCCAGTGGCCGGCGTAGAGGAGGCATACGGTGAGGATCAAAATCCCAAGCCTCGACGTTGTGAGGAGATCAACGATGGCCATGGCGGCTCACCCCAGTAAATCGGGGGGGGGGGGGGGGGGGGGGGACACGCAGAGACCCTAAAAGCAGCGACAAAGCAACCGGATGTCTTACGTCAACCTGAACACTCAAGGGTAGTGACGACCGAGAACACAATTCAACGGATTCCAAACGAGATTATCGTGGGCTGGGATTGCACAAGCGATGGAGGGAAGCTCGGGTGGGGTAACTCGAATCTCACGTCTGGAAAACCCATGCAGCACGGGGTTTTGTTGGCGCCTGCCATAGATGCATAACCTTCGTCGCGGCAATGATGGGGCGCACTGCCCCTCATTGGCGGGCTTGTGCCAGCTCGGCGCGCATTTCCACGCAATCCCATTCCAGTCCGCTCCTGCAAGACATAATCTGGGCAGCGTCTCCAGAACGGTACAAGAGCTGCCGTTTTAGCTACATCCGTTATGGCGACTTAACCCTAACCCCGGAATTACAACAATAATGTTGTCTTGAGGTCTGTGAGGTGGCCGGTCTTTCCGGCTTCAGATGCATCCCATTTTCCGGGCACATCATCATCCCATTTCCTGGACTCCAGCGCTGCCAAATTCGGCATATTTTACACGTACGGCCGGGACTCCTAGGAAAGCTCGGGATCCCGTCCGCTCTCCCATCGATAAACCAGTAACCGCCAGATCAGTAGTTGGGTCGGTGACGACCAGCGAATCCCTGGTGTTGTATGTCTTTTTTTTCTTTGTTTTTCTCAGCCTTTGACCTGCTTTTCGTTCTCTATCTCCCTGCGTTGTTGATGGTGACATGTGATACGGGTTTCATCATGGTGACTAGGACTCCAGCGTGTTGCAAGTTGCAGAGCATGCAACAAAATTCTGAGGCTGGGCGTTGCCTGGCCTTTTTGCCTGGCTTTTGTGGAGCTTTGGCGCAGCTGCCTGGGGTGCCCCGCTGAGTGTCCCGTGACCGCGCGCCAGAACCCTTGAGTGGCGTCACTGTTGCCTGCTCGACGTGGGCGCGCTTGCCAATCGATCGCGGCCAACCTCTGCGGCGCAGAAAAATATTTGACGACGTGCAAAGCACTTCCAGAGACCCTCTGCACTCTCGCCATCTCCCCAAAGGTCAATTGGCTTGCGGGGGCATCTGTGGTTCTTTGTTCACCTTTCGTCTCTACTTTGTGCGTCAACACACCTGCGCGCCGTCTTCTGTCTCGTCCTGAAGCTTCCGTCCGAAATCGCAAGTCCAGCTCATCATGCCGCCAAAGAGGGGCAAGAAGGCCGCCGCGGCTACTCCGGCTCTCCCTGCACTTGACAGCTGCAAGATTACGCTCAGCGGCACATTCCCTGGCTATTCCCAAGCCGCCCTCAAGAAGAAGGTGGAAGAGCTTGGCGGAACTGTCAGCACCACCGTCACCGCCGACACCACACACCTGATCGCATCCATTGCCGACTACGAGAAGACTTCGGCAAAAGTCGCCAAAGCCCAGGCCTCCAATATCCCAATCGTGTCCGTAACTTGGCTGTTCGATTCGGAGACCAAGGGCGCCCGAGCTGCCGAAGCGGACTACGAGCCAAAAGCTGATGCTGATCCTGATGACGAGGATGACGATGCACAGGCTCCTGTCTCTCAGGCACTTCCTGTTGGAGCCAACGGCACGGCTACCACCAACGGTGTCCCTCAGAAGAGAGCAGCGTCTCCAGCTCCTGCAGCTGCTGCCACTGGCTCCCAGCCGAAGGCCAAGAAGCCGAGAGGTCGCAAGGCGGCGAAGACTGACGATGACGTCGACGTCAAGGACGAGGAAGACGATGTTCCTGCAGTGAAGTCGAAACCTGCAAAGCCGGCAAAGTCGAAGCCGGAGGCCGCCATGGGCGAAGGTCAAGTCGCCAAGCGCCGGGATATCCAGATTCCCCTCGATGAAGGATGCCCGCTCGCATCGTCCATCGTTTACATTGCCCCCGACGGAGTCATCTACGATGCCTCTCTGAACCAGACCAACGCCTCAAACAACAACAACAAATTCTACCGCATTCAGGTTTGTCATGCGCCGCCCCGCGATTACTGTGAACACTTACTCATCGAGTTGCAGCTCCTGGTTGATAGCTCGGGTGTCTACCGGACTTGGACCCGATGGGGTCGCGTTGGAGAGCGCGGCCAAACCGCCATTCTAGGTGGCGGCGATCTCTACGACGCTCTTCGCCAGTTCGAGAAGAAATTCAAGGACAAATCCGGCCTCGCCTGGAACCAACGTGGCGAGAATCCCAAACCTGGCAAGTATGCCTTTGTTGAGCGAAACTACAGTGTTGAATCGGACGACGAGGAGGAAGTTGATGAGACCAAGGATAAGAAGAAGGCTGCCGTGGCCCCACCCAAGAGTACACTCCATGACGAAGTCCAGAAGCTCATGACCTTGATCTTCAACCAGCAATTCTTCGCGGCAGCCATGGAGGCTCTGAACTACGACGCAAACAAGCTTCCCCTTGGGAAACTCAGCAAGGCGACGATCACGCGAGGCTTCCAAGCGTTGAAGGACCTTTCTGCTCTCCTGGACGACAACTCCCTTGCCGCCAACTACAACCTGCCCTATCCACAGGCAGTTGAGGGTCTCTCGAACTCGTACTACTCGCTGATCCCCCACGCATTCGGCCGCAACCGCCCGCCTATCATCAACTCGCAACAGATGTTGAAACAAGAAATAGAACTTCTTGAAAGCCTGAGCGACATGAAGGACGCAGCACTCATCATGAAGACAGACAAGAGCGATGACGATGTCCACCCACTTGACAAACAGTACCAAGGTCTCAAGATGGAAGAGATGACGCCGCTGGATCATACCTCGAATGAGTTTGCTCATCTAAAGGAATATCTGATGGAGACTCGCGGAGCCACCCACAATGCTAACTACAGAGTGGAGTCCATCTTCCGCATTGAGCGTCAAGGAGAGAAAGACCGGTATCACAGCAGCTTCGGAAAGAACGCGAAGAACCGCCGACTTCTTTGGCATGGCTCTCGGGCTACCAACTTTGGTGGCATTCTCAGTCAGGGTTTGCGTATCGCACCACCCGAGGCACCGGTATCCGGCTACATGTTCGGCAAGGGCATCTACCTGGCTGATATGTCATCGAAGTCGGCAAACTACTGTTGCTCATACCTCTCGGACAACACGGCCCTCCTCCTGCTGTGCGAAGCGGAACTTGGCGATCCCATGCAAGAACTCACGAACGCCTCTTATAATGCAGGAGACGACGCGAAGAAGAAGGGCATGCTATCGACTTGGGGCAAGGGCAACACCGGCCCAAGCAAGTGGAAGGACGCCGGGGTTGCTCATCCATCACTAAAGGGGATCCAAATGGTATGTTTCATCTCGGTTCTCTATGTCACTTCCCAAAATCATCCCGTACATCCAGATCAACCGGTGTTTTCGGATACGATCCTTGCTAACATCTTGCAGCCCGATACTTCGGTGAAACCAGGACCCACCAATGTTCCAGGCGCCTATCTCGCATACAATGAGTTCATCTGCTACGATGTATCTCAAGTTCGCCTGCGCTATCTCTTCCGCGTGAAGATGTAGGTGCCCTGATGTGGTACATTTTATGACTTGGCCCGAGCTAGGGACGGCTTTGCAGTTGATGTCAACAAAGCCTTGGCAGGCAAGGATTGGCGGGACAGACATCGTGCGTGCGTCACAAGAGGGGGTGGTATTTTTACGGGACGGTGCAAAATGCTTGGAGGGCATTTGATCCTCAGCTTGACAGAATTGACCAAATTTTGATGAAGATGATGTGCCGTGGCCTGTGGGCTCTATGAGGTGTTGGGCTGGGATAGAATGCACGCATTTTAGGTCCAGTTACACCGGGTGATGTCAGGATTCTCTTTGAACCTAATTATACCATCACTGGATCAATCGTCTCCAGCTTCCCACCACAGGGCTCCATCTAATTCCTCAGCTTGTTGCCATCATCCATGTCGATGCGCACCTTTACGTCACGGAATCCAAGCAGGGATGAAGTGCTGTCAGTCAGTCGCTGCTGTGAGTGGTTCGGATGTATGTCTTACATCTTTCGGTAGGACGAATCCGCAGGCTGACGCTCTCGGGATGGTTTCTTGATGCGGATTGCCTTGCGTGCTTATTCAGCGAACACTTCCTTCGCCAAAAGTAGCCTGCAGATCTGATATCAAGCCTACATACACATCGAACAAAAAGTCGTGAGTGATGAGTTATCTGTCCCGTCTTTCCCATTCTCTTGAACATTGTTACAAACCTAAACACCGCCTGCCCCCAGCTTCGTCCATCGACAGTCACACCAGTGCACCTCAACATGAACACCGAAGCCAAGCGGCCTGTGGTCGTCATGTGTGCCTTCCCTGTCTCAGGGCACATGGAAGGCCCCCTCCAAATCGCGGCACACCTGGCCTCGCGCGGCTTCCCAGTCTTCTTCCTCAGCGGCGACGACTTTGTCCAAAGAGCCCGGGATGCCGGCGCCGAGCCATGGGGCAACATGCCGCTCTCGGACATCACCCGCGAGGTCATCGAAGGCCAGTTCGCGCTCCCGCAGGGACATCTCCGCTGGAACTACCAGCAAAAGCACTTCTTCCTTGACGGCGCACCTGTTCGGCATAAGATTCTCACCGAGTGCCTCGAGTCGGTGCGGGTGCGCTTCCCTGGGCGTCCTGTCGTTATCTTGAACGAGACGATGTTTCTCGGGGCGATCCCGTTCCTCCTGGGAGCTCCTCTGCCGAGGGGATATGATCGGCGACCTCCGATTATCCATTTTCACACCACGGTGAACTGCACGGTCGGCGAGGACGAAGGAATCGCGCCGTATGGTGTTGCGTTGCCGCCTGCGAAGACGGAAGAGGAGAGGGCGAGGTACAGAGTGATGTACGAGGAGCTGCGGCCGGCTGCGAGGGATACGGTGGCGTATGCGAATCGGATCTTCAGGTCTCTGGGGGCCACGGAGGATTTGCACGGCGACTTTTTCTTCGGCGAGTTGCTTCGGCTGCCGGACTTGGTTCTTATGGCGTGCAGCCCGAGTTTGGAGTATCCACGATTGTGTAGTTCGGTGCGGTATATTGGTGGGTTGCCGCGGAAAGGGAATGGGGGAGAGAGCAATGCGGAGTTGCTGGAGTGGTGGAGAGAGGTTATCGATGGAAGTGGGAAAAAGAAGAAAAAGGTGGTATTTGTCTCCCAAGGCACGGCGAACATCGATGACTACGGCGAATTGGTCATCCCGACCCTGCACGCCTTTGCCGATCGAGACGATGTCGTGGTTGTTGCGGCACTCGGCAAGCGAGGAGTGAGGCTTCCTGAAGACATCATGACGACAATTCCAGAGGGTGCCAAGGTCATGGACTACCTACCCTACGACGACATCCTGCCGCTAGTGGATGTCTTTGTCTTCAACGGCGGCTATGGAGGGTTGATGCATGGGATCGCGAACGGGACACCCATGGTGATTGCGGGAACTGCCGCAGACAAAGGGGAAGTTGCGGCCAGGGCTGAATGGGCCGGTATTGCGGTGAACTTGCGGACCAGCACCCCATCTCAGGCCATGATCAGGGACGCTGTTGACAGCGTTCTCGCCGATGGTAGCGAGTTCAAGGTGAAGGCCGTGGAGATGAGAGATGAGAATTTGGCTCTGGATGCGCTTGGAGCAATTGAGAGGCAGATTTGGGAGGAGAGTGCTGCTCACCAGGCCTGAGGCAGCCATGCGTTTGGTGGCTGAGGAGATTGTTTGGAGCTGGGCTGGAAGGCGCGCTCGTGAAGGAGGGTGAAGCTGCCTGGGTGGCCCCTCATCTGGGCACTTCCATTCGTACCACAATCCTCTCATGACCTCCTCATGGCGCTATTTTGCAAGGCTCATTGGTTCTTGATTTTTTGGTGTGCGCTGCTGGTTGGGTGGCAGTGTTTGTTGAGGTATTTGTTGGGTTTTCTTCTTTTTTTCTTCCAGCTTCCTTTTCCAACTTTGAAACGACTTCCCGTCGCCAACACTCGAGCCCAGCAAATTCAAGTTGCCTGTGATGCGCCAAATCCTTGCCTGAGAAGACGCAGCACAACTTACGAACCCATCAGCCAGCATGGCCGCTTCTGTCTACGACCAAGTCCCCCTCGATCGCAATAAGGAGGAAATCCGACTCCTTGTCATCGAATTCGGAGAGATGGCCGATCCCTTGGCCTGTACGTTACAGAAAGCTTCTTTTGCCGACGGCAAACCATCATTCGCTGCCATCTCCTACGTTTGGGGCGATGCAAAAGATGTCGTCCCCGTCGTCATCAACGGAGACGAAAGACGCATCACAAGGAGCCTTGCCAACATTCTCCGCCAGCTACGAGCACCACCCGGAAGAGTCGCGCCAGACGGCCGGATGCGGATCTGGGCGGACGGCATCTGCATCAACCAGAGCGATGACGTGGAAAAGAGCCACCAGGTTGGCTTGATGGGGAAGATATACTCCGAGTGCGAAATGACGCTTGTTTTCCTTGGCTACCCGTCGTCTGTGGACAGCAACGGGCGCCCAGCTCTGCCTGCTGGCACCATGCTGTCGGGGATTGATCTCTCCTCGCCGATCATGGTACAGCAAGTCATGCGATACTTGACCTACGTGGATTCGGACCCCGGCCCTCCTGAGGACATTGACTTCTTCCTCGAGGTGGCCTGCTTCTTGGTCCTGTCCGAGGTGACTGAGGACTGCGCCAAGCTGCCGCCATTTTGCTGGGGAGAGAACCTGACAGAGGCGCGATCCGCATACGTGGCTGGGTTCGAATTGGTCGTCAAGTTCATCGGTGGCCATGCCTGGTTCCAAAGGGTCTGGACGCTTCAAGAGATCGCTCTTGGGCCGCCGGATGGGCGATTCATCCTGGGGAGGTACTGCATCCACGGAAAAACCCTCCTTGCGGCCGCAGAAACGGCCGGCAGGCTCGCAACAGCAGCACAGTTTGAGCGCTATCTTGACATATACGACCATCTCCGGCTCCTATACATGAATCTGCTAGGCCTGTTGAAAACGAGAATGACCTATCGAAGCGGCAACAGCACCGGGGCTGGCATGTTTGACTACTCCATGGGGTCCCAGCTCAACGAGCTCATGGGCATCGTTCTAACCAATGCCTACCGCGACAGTTCACACGACCTGGACCGGATCTATGGCTTCCTCGGGCTGGTCAGGTCGTGGGATGCCTCCGAACCAATACTGCCAGAGTACGAGAGAAGCACAGCGGAACTGTATACCCAGGTCACTGAGGCATCCATCCTAGGCCGGCAGTCTTTGGCTCCTCTGTGCTTGAACAGCAGGAAAGGATCATGCAAGAGCCTCCCGACCTGGGTCGTCGACTGGACTGCCTTTCGCCCCTGCGTCTCGAAACCTTGGATCGCCGGCAGTTCTCATCTCACTGCACTCCGCAGTCTACGCTTCCGAACAAGTCACACCTGGCGCAAAAAAATCCAAGTCATAGACTCCACATATCTGCGAGTCCACGCCATGAATATAGCCACCGTGTGTTATATGTCCTCAACCTTGGACGGCGATACGAGCCTTGGGGCACTACTGCCCGACTTCGCAAGAGCATACAAGACCGCCGGCCATAGCGTCAAAACCTACGTCGATGGAACAAGTTGGATAGAAGCACTCCTTCGCACCTTGTACTTTGACTCGGTTCAAACGTTACACGCTATTCGCCACTGTGAGGACAGCGAATTGCAAGAGGAAATCGGCTTCTGGACGCAGATTCTCGGAGAGGTGCTGGAAGTCGAGACCCCTGAGCCCGAGGGACGACGTCTCGATTTAGCTTTGCTTCGATCTTTTCAGTTGTCAATTGGGGGACGCTTCTTCTTTACACATGAAGGTTTCATGGGCTTCGTCGTGTCAGAGGATGTACAGGTTGGCGACTCGGTTATGATCCTTGCCAATGCACCAACGCCGTTTGTCATGAGGTCTGATGGCAACCATGTGTTGGAGGATGGAAAAGCGTCGCGAAAGGTCTTTGGGCTTGTGAGTGCATGTTACGTTCATGGTGTGATGAATGGAGACTGGATAGAGAGGGTGGTCTCCGAGAGCGGGAGCGGGGAGGAGGGCGTTGAAAAAGCTATGGAGGGGGTGTCTGAGGTGCTGTTCCTTCGATAGAAGGCAAGGAGCGCTTGAGATCCGCTGCAAAACACGGGATGGAAGGAGTTTCGAACTGCTGCAGGTCGTACCTGCCTGCCTTGTGTGGGGTGGGGTGGATATGCAACGGCCCGGTGTTTCCGACAACGGGTTGACGTCCCGCCCTCGGGCTTCGCATCGATCCGAGGGGCCTCTCCAACTCAAAACAACTCGAAAGCCGCAAGACCCAACAGCATTACAACTCTACATTCCTTTCCTCACAATGGCCTCATACGAATATCCGCCCCACACCGACCACACGGTCCCCCTCCCCGGCAGCGGCACCAACCTCAGCGTGCGCATCTGGCCCGCCGACCCCTCTCCCACCCCATCGCCCTTGCCTTTCCTCCTGTGGACCCACGGTGGGGGCTTCATCGGCGGCTCCCACTTCATGCCCCTCTACTGGCTCGACATCGGCTTTCGTCGCGCCCACGACTACCACCTCATCTCGCACAACTACCGCCTCGCCCCGCAAGTCTCCCTCGACGACCAGCTCGCCGACTGCCTGCACGTCGTGGCGTGGCTGCGCGAGAATCTCCCCTCCATTCTGGGTGTTGGCCGTGTCGATGTCGATCGCTACGTCCTCGCGGGGGATTCAGCGGGGGGATTGCTTGTCAGTCTCATGGGGCTGCATCTTCATACACCTGCACCGCGAGCGATAATCGACATCTACGGCGGCGCGGATTTCCCTGCGATGCTTGCGCTCGACAGGAAAGATGAGGCGCCTGCGGAGTGGAAGGGGGAGTTCCCCGCGGAGAAACTTGAGGCATTCCTGGAGGATCGTGATCAGGGGAAGGTCTTGACGGATGCCCTGTCGTGGATGGAGATGGAGCAGTTTACCGAGGAGGAACTCAGCGCGCATTGGAAGAGCGAGGTGAAATACGATGAGCGGATACGGATGCAGGCTGAGGCGCATATTTGGCGGAGTTTGCATCCGATGGGATCGGAGATGTTGGTTAGGGCGGTGCTGCATCCGGAGAAATTCGAGACGAAGGAGAAGATGGATGAGAAAATGATGGAGATGAGTCCGTTGCATGCTTTGAGAAAGGTGGCGGAGACGGGAGGGAGATACCCGCCGACGGCGTTCTTGCACGGGACGGGGGATGAGGCGGTTCCGTGGGAGCTTTCGAGGGAGATGGCGAGGGTCTTGAAGGGGATGGGGGTTCCGGTGGTGGAGCGGTATCCTGAGGGGGAGCCGCATGTTTTTGACCGGAAGTATACGGTGAGTTTTGATCCGTCTGGCGGTGATGAGAGAGTACCTGCTGACTTGTTGCCAGAGCACGGATGTCTCGGGATGGGAGGTTGATATTCAGCCCATCGTTGACTTTGTGCGCCACCATGTCGATGCCTGAGCAGGCCCAGTTGCAGTTGGGGGCAACATTTGACAGTCAGAAGAATCAGGGGACGAAGAATACAACTTCAGTGGTCATGGTCCAGTTTGAACGGTGCGATTTGTGCTTCTGTCTCAGGTATGGACAATTTAGCCCCCTAAACTCCAAGATAAGGCAAAGAAATCTGCGTCTGCAGTGCATAATAGAACAGATAGAAATGGAGGCTTTTACGCTCCTGGTATACCCAACTCGCCCAGTCCCGTATCCCAATCCCCAACGCCGTAAATCAAACAAAGGAAATCTGCATCAGCAGTGTTCTCGCGGGGGCAACCCAATCGACGAGGTGTGCCTGTCCTTGTACGTCTTTTCCGCAAAACCAAAAAACTTGTCGACATCCCTTGCCGTCGACGCGATGCCAAACGACACGCGAATTGCTCCCCCTGACGGAAGCCCCAGCACATCGATGTACCGGTCCATCAGCACGTTGTCCTCCTTATGCAGGGTCTTCAGCACCCTCGTATCCAGCCCGAACGCGGCCTCTCCGACACCCGGATTGCAAAAGCAGCCCGTCCTGAGCGAAATCATGGCAGCAGACGACTCATAGGCCACCAGCCGCTCATCGATCACCTTCCCGCTCGAGTCCAAAAAATTGAAGCTCACGGTCCCCCCGCGCATCTTCATATCCGTCGGCCCGTACACCACCGCCATCGGATGCCCATCGCTATGCTTCATGGCCAACAACCGCTCCAAAAACCAGCCGGTCAAGCACTTCACCCTCGTCTCAATCACCCCCATCCCGACCCCCCGCACCCAGTCAATCCCCACCTTCACATCCGGAATCGCCAAAAAGTTCACCGTCCCGTCCTCAAACCCCTCGCCCCCGGGCGCAATCCGATGGAACGGAATCCCCACCGCCGCAGCCGTCACCGTGCCGCCCGAAAACCACGGCCGATCCAGCCGATCCAGCGCCTCCCGCTTCGCAATTAAGCACCCCACCCCCGTCGGGTACCCAAACACCTTGTACCAGCTCACCGTCACAAACTCCGGCTTCACCACGCTCAAATCCAACTGCCCCGTCGGCAAGTACGCCGCCGCATCTAAAAGCACGTCGTACCCCCGCTGCTGCGCCGTCTCGACCCAGCTCAGGGGGTGCCGCACGCCTGAAAAGTTACTCTGCGCCGGGTACGCGAACAGCCCGTTTTTACCAGAGTCAGACCGCCCCCGGCAGGAAAATAAACTCCGGAGACGCGGTTTGAGTGCGGCGACGACATCTGCGCCGTCGACGCGCAGGTCGGGCGCGCGCGTGGGGACGTACACGGTGCGGGCGTGTTTTACGCGGGCGAACTCGCGGATGCCGTTGATGCTGTTGTGGTTGTCGGCGGTCAAAATGAACTTGGTGCGGCGCCGGAAGGGGTAGGACTCGGCGACGAGGCGGGCGGCGCCCGTGGCGTTGGGGGTGAAGATGACGACGTACTCGTCGGGGGAGGCGTTGAGATGGGAGAGGATGCGGGCGCGGGTGGTTTCGATGAGGGCGGTGGCGGCTTCGGAGGTGGGGTTGATGGAGTGCGGGTTGCCGAAGACGGTGGTGGTGAGGCGCGAGGCCGAGGCGAGGTACTGGGTTTGCGAGGCGAGGCCCGAGCCGGTGTAGTCGAGGTAGACGTGGTCTTGGGCGTCGAGGTGCGAGTACTCGATCTCGCGGAGGGCGTCGAGGGAGTAGGTTGTGCGGTACTCCGGGTAGGAGTCGAGGATGGAGGGCATGGTGGGCGGACCGCACCTGGGTAGGTGGAGGGGGAAAAAAAGATGGAAACGGGAAAGATGAGACGGATGGGGGAGGGGGGAGGGTTTTGTTTCTTGGTCTCTGTGTCCAAGTGAAGGATGGAGGATGAATGTGTGAGTGCCCGGGTATCCGTCTGATTAGGTAGACAGGCAGACAGGAACGGAACGGGTCGATGATACCGGGAAAACAAAGACCACGGGGTGGGCAAAGGGGACAAGTACCCTCTTTATGATGGGATGGGATGGGATCCGAGTAGGAGGAGTACGAGTAGCGAGGTAAAGTAAGGTAGGTAAGCATAAGCGGGTGTCGACGAGTGGAGGCTTGGCTGCTCCCGTCAACAAGATATTTATCTCTGTGTAGTGCTCGGTGTGCTATCTCCAAGGATGCTAGCGTCTTTCTTAGATACGAATGATGATCAAGGATCCTGACTGGACTGGAGCTGATCATAAACACACCGTGTCTCTGCTGCTGCACGGTGGGAGGTATGGGTGTATGGATGGATTCCCCCCTCGGATGGAACATGATACGGCAATATGGAGCAATCATATCACTCCTCCCGGAAGCCCTCCCGCGGTGGCCCGCATGTCGTCAGAACGCTAAACTCATCCTGGGAATCATCCTGGGGGTCGTGGTCAAGCAGGGAGCCGATTCGCCAAAGAGTGGGAGTCTCCTTTGTTGCGGGCGTCGAAACACATGGACATGGCAGTGGTCCATCCACTTACACGCACATGTATACCGCACATGGCTAGGAATAACACTCGGGGCAGGTAGCAAGCAGCAAAGTAGTAAACACGTTGTTGTCTGGCAATACTGCACCATGCAGCGCACGGCCGCGGCCAAGACACCCAGATGAAGACACACACACACACCGCGTTATACCGTGGCGGGTATGAAGGTACACAAAGTAAGTGCCTGGTGACAAGCATGGGGCAAAGTGTGGGGAGACGGGCGTGTACTGTGCGCGATGCATGTGGCCAGCCCACTCCGACACGGCTTGTTACGCATATCGATCTAGCCTGCCGGCACCGTGTCGGATGTATGCCATGCCGCGGCTGCTTCTCGTCAATCCATCCACTCCACCCCACTGCAGTCCCCCCCCTTGGGTCAACTCAGCGCTTACCTCGCCCCCAACGCTTTTTCGTTTTTCTTCTTCTGTTTTGCTGGGTAGCATCCATTGGGTCAGCTGAGCCAGCTCGCATTATCGCAGAGGAGGGGACTTGAGCGGGACTTTTGCAGGTGCATGCGGGGGGAAGACGTCAGTGAGCAGATCTCTTTCCCCCATTGTCACAAACTCGTCTTGTGCTGCTGCGGCAGTCTTTTCCGACGTCGCAGCTGCGCGCTTCCTCGCGGCACCACTAGGCGTGTTCCATAGACGACGGGCAATTAGCGAGCAATTGCTCGCACCAAATGGGCAAATGGGGACCATAGCCTGAAAAGCGAGCCGCGTACCCCGTCGAGCCATTCTAATCCCAGCTCCCCACGCGAATGCCACGCCAGCAGAGGCGAGGTGTGGAGCCCACAGACTTTCCACTCTGAAGAGGGCCAGCGCACGGATTTTGGGCCGGGACGGCCACCGTGTGATCCCCATGTTTTGCAACTCCCCTTTCTGAGGCTTAGGCGCCTCGACCTTCCATTCATGTCTCCAGCACTGAGGAAATCGTCCGTGTTGCGCAGTAGCCATTGCCCTCCCTGCAGCTCGTCCCGGCGGTGAGCACGGCCATTCCGCCGCCTGGATGTAACCAAAAATCCGACCTACCTGGAAAAAAGAGAGCTCCAACTTACCTAGTGCCCTGCCCACCCGGCGCGTCTGTCCAGCAGAGTGGCTAGCGCTTTGCCTGAGTCTGCGCTGCAACTGCAACTGCAACTGCACTGCCAGCGGACAGCGCCTTCCTTCGTTCGGCTGCGCGCTAACTTAGGTGATTCCGCCAGGAGCTGAACACAGGCAACGACGGGACCCAGAACTTTTTGCCGCCCCTTCCAGAGGTTCCGAGAATCTTACGAGACGAAAACCTGGAAAAACCGCTGGCGATGTCACGTCTCTAAAATCTCACATCACCCCTTTTGTGAGAATCCAACCCAACTTTTTCAGGCTTCCATACCTTACCTTAGTAAGGCACGTTTCCGCCAGCAAGAAAAAGGCGACGCCGACTCCCCGTCCATGACGGTGGGTGCCACTGAAAGCTAGCACCGTCTCCACCAAAAAAGCTAGGCCAAGGTCGGTAATCTGGTACAACCATTAGCAACCCCGTCTTTGCCAAATAGCCGTCAGTCAGTCAACCCACCGCTTTCGCCTGCTGGCCTACCCAAAGTCGCCAAGCAATCTTTTCAACCCCGCCTTGCCTGGGCCGGGCCTATATTGGGACGATTTGCCGGCGGCCAGATATAGGCAGGGAGGGGACGTTGAAGTCAAGTCAGTCGCCCTCCTTCCCAGTCAGTCAGGTAGTCGCACCACCCTGGACCCCTGCCCTGCCCGCCATCTCATGCCTTTTCTTTACGCGTGTAGCAGGCCACTCAGGGCAGAACAACCAGGCGAACGAGCCAGTAGGGAATCTCCAGCTGTGCCACTGTGTTGCACAAATACCCAAAACGATGCAAGAGTTGGGATGCCATGCCAGGTCGGGGATGGGGCCAGATTCTGCACAAAACATAGGTACAAAAAAGAGATTTTCAGCATGGCACATGGCGCCGATTCCCTGATGCATGCAAGACATGTCAGACAAGACACATGTCGCCAGGCCCCGGGCCCCATCGCCCGAAGACCGAGCGGGAGGGGAGGGGAGGGGCTCCGTTGGTGGTGTGTAGTCCGGAATGTTCCGTCCAATGCGGACGTCGCAGGTTCTGCTGCACGCAAGCGCCGAGAACAACCCCCCTCGCATGCACGACCCTAACAAATCCGAAGACTCCGGTGCAGGCGCAGAAATGATGCACGCAGTCGGTCGGTCGGTCGGCATGTTGGACTTGTTCAGTGAGACATGATAACGTGACGTGTACAATGTTGAGCGTCTTGGACGGACGGGACGTCAGTAGCGAAGGTATTCGCAGAAAAGAGGGGAAAAGGGCTCAGACTATTGCCTGGTCTGCAGACGGCGACCGCGCTCCCGGGTCGTGCTTCCTTGCTTCTGCAACTGGGACTGGATAGCCAGTGGTTTTTGTTATCAGGCATTGCATGATTCCCACGCCTGCGTACATACAGGTCGGCAGGTAGGTAGGCACTCACCGAGAGTTCGGTGACCATGAGGGTCCCGAAAGTTCCCAAGGGCGCCAACTTTGATGATGAGCTTCAGTCCCCTCAAGCTCAACAATTCCTGTTGAATAACGCGCATGACTAAATCATGGCCCGTCCTCCGAGTCCGGTCCGCCCGCTAAGCACCGCGTTCGAGACGAATATTGGAAGGGTAACACGACCCCATTCACCCTTCCCCGGCTAATACCTCGAATCGCAAAATCCCAGCGGCACAGCAACCAAGGAACTTACGCAGCGGGACGGCCCCTTCCCCTTGCCCTTGCCCTTGCCCATTTCCCCCTGTCCTAGGGGTTCCCTCCCTCGTAGTCCCAGGTTTGGGCCGCGCGGATCTCTGTGCATCATCGGGGCGGGCATGGCTCAGGGTCGTAGGGTAAGGTAGGTGTTGAGCTCAGCGCACCTTCTGCTCTGGGGAGCGGTCCAAGATTGGCGAGGGTGCGGTGCGCGCGGGAGGCACAGGCCATGTTGAGGCTTGTGAAACCAGAGCAGGCGTCAAACGGATCACCAAAGTGCTGCCTCGGGAGGGACGGAGCGGAGGTGAAACTGTTTCCTGAGGGGTAGATTTGCTTGTGCTTGTGCCTCAATTATGATTGTATTGTATTGTGATGTTCGGGTTGTGGAAAGTGATCAAGTTGTGGGGAAAGAAAAAAGAAGACGCAACTTCAACTTCATGGATGCCAATGTTGCACAGCAGAATGCTTGAAGAAATTTGAAGAGACGGGATCTGGCGTGCCTGCACTCGAAGGCCCCGCCCCGCCCGGCAGATCTGAAGAATTGAGCTGTCAATTTGGTTGTGGTGGCGCAAAACGAATGAACCTTTCTGCTAGAGGTGCCCATCAATGTCTGTCTCAAGGAAACAGAGTGCTGATCTTGGACCCTGAATTGGACGATGATGGGTAAGGGCTGCAATTGAACGAGGGTTTCGAAGCCAGGGCTGTGTGACGTGATCGGAAACATAGCGGGAACATCAAACCGATGCAGGGTTAGGGTTTGGATCCCTGCTGCGCTTCAAATGCTTGGGCGTCTGGAGACTGGACCCATCTTCACCTGATCTGATCGGGGATGCTGGCTTGGCTTGGGAAGTGGCGACTGCAGCGCAATTCTTGCGCGCGCACGCAAACTCAACACCAGCGAATCCCTGGAAATATCGCCAAACGTCGCAAGAAGGTCGGAACACTATATTCTCGAACGGCCTCCAGTCTGTGCAGTGCATAATCGCGAGAGCGCAGAGACAAACGACAACCGGGAAGACGGAGATGCGGCGTGGCAGCGGCAGCCCGAGCGTACGACTTTGCGACCGCTGTCTGTGTGTTCGTCCTCCAGTGGTGCCAGTGCTGCCCGCTGCTGCCCTCGGGTGCTAAGGTGGGCTGTTTGGGTAGACTTTGCCGACGCCGACCCGACCCGACACGATACGACAGTTCGGCAAACCCCCACCACCATTGCTCGCTCGCACCCCGCCCGCCCGGTCTCAGATTGACTCTCAGCCAGCCAGCCAGCGCCGATGACCGATGACGGCACCATCCCGGACCCCAGGATCCTGACCTGACGCTACACCGCACCGCACCGCACCGAACCACACCACACCACGCCCGCTGTCCCGGTTGCCGGATCGCTTCGCTTCGCTTCGACTCGGAACGGAAGAAGCAGCGCTTCATATTCTCATGAGCGCCTCGCCGCGACCGCAGCAGCCCCAGAAGCGGCCCGCCAGCACGTGCATCACGTGTCGGGCGCGCAAAGTCCGATGCGACGGCCGTCGGGATGTGTGTGCCAACTGCGAGCGCCTTGGCTTCGGCTGTTCGTACGACGATAGCAGCATCGGCGGGGACCCCGAGAGCCCCGGGGCCGGCACGGGCTCCGCCATCTCGGTGCCCCGCCGCCGCGTTCGCCAGGCCTGCTTGAACTGCCACGCCAAGAAAGCCCGGTGCAGCGGCTCCATGCCCCAGTGCGATCGATGTCGGATCCAGGGGCTCGAGTGCGTCTATCGTCCTGGGAAGCGGTCGTTGCCCCTTCCTGGCATCGCGACTGCTGGATCGGGGACTCCGGATGTCGTCATGCGCGATGATGGAGACCAGGGTGCTTCGTACGACCACTCGGCCTTCACCCACGGCAGCGCCAGCCCCGTCGGCGGTGGTTTCGATCCCCCAGAGCCCGGGGAGGCGCTTGCGATGCGTGTGTTCGATGCCTTCTTCCGCCACATCCACCACATCCCCATGTTCAGCTTCTTGCACCGCGCTTCGCTCATGGACCGATATCATGCCGGGACCTTGGACCGGGCCCTGCTGCTCGCCATGATCGGCATCACCGCACTGCTGACCGACTTGGGCCAGGGCATGGACGAGTACGGCGAACGGTGCATCGAGGAGTCTGCCGCCGTGTGTCTTGCCGAACTCGAGAGGCCGTCGATCCTCCGTCTCCAGGCTCTTGTCATCGTTGTGAAGCACCGCATCCTGTCCAAGAAGTTTGCCAGCGCCTTCATGTTGCATGCCATCGCGAGTCGGTTTGCCGCGGCGCTGCGTCTGAACCACGAGAGCCCCAACTTGTGTTTCCTTGCCCGGGAGTCGCGTCGCCGCCTGATGTGGTCCATCTACATGATCGACTCTTCCCTCGCTGGTGGGCAACCGGACTTCGCCCTATGGGCAGATGCCGAACGCCAGATTCACATCCAACTGCCCTGCAACGAGCGCCACTTCGAGTTCGACCTGCCCGAGATCACCGAGCCGCTGCGACCTCCACCGCCTGACCACGAGGGCATGGCACCACCGCTTCCTGATGTCGTCGGGTTCATCGCCCTTCACGTCCGCATCCACTGGATGCGAACCAAGATTCTGCAGCTCACCACCCAGACGGCCACTGCGCCCTCGCTAGAAGACATCGCTGCCCTGCCAGCCCGATGCGCAGACCTCGCCGCACAGCTCGAAGCCTTCGAAGCCCGCCTGCCTCTCTCCTTCCGCTGGTCCGAAGCCAACCTGCGGCTGCGCACATACTCCCCTCGACTCGGCATCTTCGTCATGACGCACGTCTGGTGGCGACAGTGCTACCTCGATCTCTTCCGCCTTTTCCTTTCCGGCTTGAAGGAGGCTCTGCCACCGATATATCTGGCGCAGCTGGACCCTCACTTTGTCGTGCAGTGTCGTAGAAGGTGCTACGAGCATGCCAAAGCCATGGCCGATATGTTCGCGCAGCTGTTGACGCTGGGCAACGGCACCCCCGTCACCGACATCGACTTGCCGGGCTGCGCGTTCCAGTGCTCCAGGATGCTCTACCACGGCTTGCAGACCGCGGCAGACGAGATGGGCTTCACCCCTGAGGGTGTGCAAGAGCTCGCCTCCGTGTGTCTGCGCGCCGCCAGGCAATGCACCGCCGGGTCTGCATGCGCCAGCATTGTGAGACTTGCCCCCCTCCTGACTGACTCTTCGGGTGTGCTAACACCCTCTCAGCAAGCCGACATCGACAAGCTCATCCGCGAGGGCCTCGAACTCGTCATCCCTGACGCATCAGAAATACCTAACCTTGCCCTTGCCCAAACCAGCGACGACATGCCTACCTCGCAACCATCCTTCACACTTTCGGACCCGACAGCGTCCCTACCCACTTCCCTTCCGCCCGCAGACCTGTCTGCATCCATCCCCGTCACCAGTGCCAGCCTCTCGAATGCCAGCGGCGGCACGAGCGGGAGCAATGCCTTTGAAGAGACCATCGGGGCCTTTAACTTCGGACCGGAGCTGCAAACCGGACCGGACCCTTCGTGGATGGCATTTTCCCTTTCGTCAAACGACTGGTTGGACATGGGGCACTTGCCTCCTCCTCCAGAAGGGACTTGAGGCTTGACTTGAGCTCAACAAGGCGGAGCGACTGAGGTGTCTTGACTTCAAATGACAAGGGAAAGGACCTACCGCAAGGTACTCACCCCACGTTTCGCCGGTGAACGTGGCGATTTTCGCCTCGATGACTGCGCCAAACTCGTGGCGCTCATGGATAAAGAAGGGGAAAGCCATTTGCTGTAGTTGCACGGCATATTGGTTCAATGAGAAAAACAGCACCGTTGGAGGGGAGCGATCCCAACGCTAGACCGTTGTGCTCGTCGGGTGTGTCTGGGCTGTTTTTTTGCAGTGGGGACGCAGCCGTTTTTGATGGACTCTAGCGCGGGCCATGATGCGATCTCAGGCGCTGATGTCGCCATAGCACGCTGCATCCTTAGTGGGGGTTGGCAAGACAGGACAAGCTGTCATGCGCCGTGGGGGGATTGCAGACGCATTTGACATCACAAATCACACATCTCACATCACGCACATAAAATGAAGAGGAGGGCAGCGATGAGGCAAAACTGAAACGCGACATGTACCTATCATATGCAAATAATGTAATGCAGAGGAAAAAATCCAAGTCACAATGATCAAAATTACGATTATCAACAGTTTCGTGGTGGTATCTTTTGGGTATCGGAATCGTTGTGGTAGTGGCAGGCCGGCGCTCGCTCGCTCGCATGACTTCGTCAGAACAAACCTGAGCTCCAACAAGTACCCAACCATCCACCATGCAGACCCCCCTTGCAAAATGTAGCGCTACAGGCTCAGCCAGAATGCATGCTACCGCAACAGCGGCGTCTCCTCCGAGGGGTTGTTCCCTTCCTCACCACTCGCTCCGACCGCCACAACCGTGACGCTCCGATCCGGATCGACGTGCGTCTCGCGGTAAATCCACCCGATGCATATCCCCGCGCCGGGACCCAGCAACGCCGATGTGACCACCATCAACGCCGCCGGCCGCCACCCGGCCTCGACAAACAGCCAGTACAGCACCGTCAGCGCGACGAAAAAGATGTCGATGACGATGCACTTGATCGTCGCGCGCGTCATCTCCTTCCTGTCGTCGGCGTGCGCGAGGCTCCAGAGGAGCAAGCCGTGCGACAGCACCGAGCAGGCAATCGGCACGGCGTACATGCCCACCAGGGCGATGTTGCTCGACTCCAGGTGGAAGGTGGCGTGCCAGCGCTCCGTGTGCAGCAGGAGGACAATCTTGCGGACGGCCTGGCGGATGAGGGAGACCCAGACGGGAAAAAAGAGCCAGACGAGGATGGAGACGGGCTCGTCGAGGATGAGCATGGCGATGGAGGGGACGACGCAGCCGAGGGCGACGGCGACGGGGATGGCGATGGTCTCGGCGACTTTGGTGAGGTGGCGCATGGCCTCGCCGAAGTTGGGGTCCGCCGGGCCGGCGAGCTCCCCGGGCCCTTGGGCGCGGGCGGCGAGGATGGCGCGGCTGCGGTGGAAGAAGGCGGGCAGGATGAGGAGCTGCCAGGCGATGGCGCCGCCGAGGAGGTTGAAGATGAGCCAGGCGCCGGTGGGGTAGGCGATCAGGATGGAGGGGGAGTTGCAGATGCGGGCGGCCTCGACGGTGGTGACGGTGAGGAGGCCAGCAGTAAAAGAAAGCACGGCGGCCATGATGCCGAAGGAGCGGGCGGCGTCGAGGGCTTCCTGGAAGAAGCTAACGAGGAAGCAGGCCGGGGTGCCGATGAGGGGCAGGCGCGAGAGGAAGGGGATGCGCGCGCGCGCGTGGCATTGGCTCCAGAGCATGTAGATGTTGGTGTCGCTGTGCTGGTAGAGGGTGTAGCCGGTGAGGACGGCGAGGATGACGGGCACGATGAGGAGCACCCGCAGCGGGTAATGGTGCACCGCCTGCCGCGGCCGGCGGTGCGAGTCCATGGTGGGTGGGCAAAAGCGTTTGAAGCGTCGTCGGGCACAGCTGCAGCCAACGTGTTTCCCGTGGCGGCGGATGCGGGGGGGATGTCAGAGGGGTCGGAGGATGTGCCGCGTCGAGAGCGACCTGGCAGTCGCGGATCTCATGATGCCTCTTTTCGTGGTTGCCGTGCGTGATCTCGGCAAACACATCATCACGTGGGGATGGTGGGGCTGGGTGGTGGGGCGTCGGGAACCGCGGAAGACCCCGCTTCTGCAGATTCAGGATTTGGAAATCGGGGCGTACCTTGCAGGATGCCAGATATTGTGTTGGCCTTGCTTTTTGTTTCCCTGGGCACTTACTCAGAGCAGTCTCAAACTATCTGGCGCCGTATATGGGAGGAAGGCCGATTTGTGGTGGATGAGCATTCCATGACTTCGATGTGGTGGGGAAGAACCTGCCATCTGAACGCCACGGACCCACCATCCAGCATTAGCCTCCCATACGACCTACTTTTTTCGTCACCGCCATCCATCTGATCCCACACACTCAACGCCATGTCGACGCAGTTGAATCCAGCGCGCCACAAGGCAGTGTGCAACGCCTGCCGCGCACGGAAGAAAAAATGCGATGTGAGACCACCGTCATATGCGGCTTGGCTTCTTCTCTAGGCGACTCGCTGACCAAAGTGTTTTCCCCTGTCATTTTAGGGCGAGCAACCATCGTGCTCATCGTGTCGCAAACGAAATGCCAAGTGCAGCTATGTCACCATCCCAGCATCGATGCTAGCTTCGTTCCCTTGGCCGGCAGCAGACCTCAGTCCCTTTTCACTGCCCTTGTCAGCAACGCCAGAAACAGCTTTGCCCCTGACCGATGCACTCTTCCAAGCCTTCGAGCCAACCAACCTCAACCCAGACAGTGCTCCTCCGGTTGGAACAGATCCATGGGACACTCTTCTCTTCGAGCCTCTAGACCCTCTTCCATTATCACCCCCTTCCTCAGAGGGACATCGCTCGGAAAGCACCACAAACTCTGAGTGGGTTCCTCCAAATGACAAACAAGTCGAGCTTGTTGACATTTTCTTCGAACGAGTACAATGGTACTTCCCCCTATTTCACCGCCAGAGCCTCACAGCTTCAGTCAAAGCCGGGGAGCTCAGGCAGAGCTCACCCTTGCTCTTCTACTCCGTGCTCTCTCTCGCCGCCCGCTTCCATCCAGATCCCGTCATCCAGGGCGCTCAGCTCAACTTTCATGACAAGAGCCGAGCTCTCTACGAAGCAACATCTCATTTGCCGGACCGCCCACTTGAGACTCTTCAGGCCGCAGCCTGCATCGTTCTGCAAGCTTTTACCTTTGGTGATCACTCCATCGCAGCCCTCAGCCTGAGCAAGGCGTGGAGACAGACGGTCGCTCTGGGCTTCCATCATGTTGACTCGCCATTCCGCGTGGTCCTCCCCGGTATCACAGCCCCAGATGCGAGTGAGTGGCGGGAGAAAGAACAGCGTCGGCGAATCCTGTGGACGTTGTTCGTCTTGGACAAGGCCATGTGCTTCAAAGCGGGACTGGTACACACCATTGACGATCGCCAAATCAGTGCATTTCTTCCCATGAGTGAAGATGTTTTTCAAAACTCACAGACGGTACGCAGCCCTGGCCGATCTTCTCTTGGACATAGGCACTAACATCTTGGCAGCCGCCCGATCTCTCCGATGCAATCCTCTATCCACACAACCCCAAGATGCTCATCAGCACCCTGCAAAACGTGGTCCGCCAAAAACAGCCAGGCAATATGATGCAGTTCATTATCCTCGCCCATTCCCTCACAGCCCGGATTTCTGACCACATGTTCTCGCCCGTCTTCGGCCAAGATGATCCGCAGCACCAGCTTGAGAGGGCTCAACTCGACCAAGACTTGACACAGATGCGGCTGATCCTCCCCAGGTACGCTACCGACTTGGCAGCTGCAAACCATGCGGACTTTGCGCATGTTATCTGGCTCCGGCTTACCATGGATGTCAACACCATCTCTTTGTATCATCGACCCCAGACCACCCCAAGTGCTACCCTGGACACACAAGATGCAACAGGGCTGGTGGAGGAAGATCGTTGGCAGCACTGCGTAGCTGCTGCCCGCAACACGGTCCGCCTAATTCGGGAGGCCAGCCGCGTGTCCACAGATCTCTTGCTGAATCCATATTTGGCGGCTTCTCTCTTTACTTCTGCCCGCATCCTCGCGATCGAGTACATCCTTTCTTCCCCCGCCGCGGACGGACCAAACAAAGACCAGGAAATCCAGAGAGAGGCGTTGCGCGCAGACCTGGACGTTATGATGCTGAGCTTTGATCGACTATCCGAAGCACTCGGTGGGGTTCTGCACAAGTTCCGCGTCGGCTTGCTGTACCAGCTCCGCCTGGATGCCGCTGCTGTTCGAGCTATCAAGGCCGGCGGAACTAGGGGTCTTCTAGAAAGTTGCGGGAAATGGCCCATGGCACGAGATATCGAAGGAATCGAAGAAACACGATGATCTATTCCGCTTGAAGCTCAACCAATATTGAATACGGTAACCGCAAACCCTCGACATCGTCTCAACATCACCCCAGCTCGACCCTCATCAAACAAGCATCCTCCCACCGTTGGTCTTGAACACCTCCCCCGTGGCGAACCGGTCACGCATCAAATACAAATACGCCTCTGCCACATCCTCCGGCCTTCCCACCTCCCCAACCAGCGTCTGCCTCCTCAACCCCTCAACGAAAGCCTCCTCCCTCTCCTTATCACCTCCCGTAACCGAATCGAACAGCTCCGTATGGACCGCCCCCAACGACACCACATTCACCCTCAACGGCTTCAAATCCACCGCCAACCCCCTCGCCAGCCCCTCCACCGCCGCCCCCACAGCCGCAGGCATCGACCACCCGGGAAACGGCCGATCCGTATTGGTCCCGCCCGTCAGGGTGAGGGAGCTATCTGGACTCAACGGCACATACTTTGGCACTAGCTTCGCCAGGATCACCGCGGCGTGGAAACGGACCTGGCTGCTTCGAACGATGGTCTCGGGTGTGGTCTCAGCTAGCGGGACGATTTTGATAGCGTCGCCGGCGGTGTACACGATGTGGTTGAGTTTCTCGGACGCAGCGGCCGTAGCGAAGTCCAAGAGATCGGTGAGGTTCTTCTCGACGGTGGAGGCATCACCGAGGTCGCAGGTCTTGCCGGAGATGCGATGGGAGTCGGAGTCGGGAAGTTGCGCCCGGAGGCGTTCGAGGGCGCGATCGAGCTTGGATTGGGTGGAAGAGCTGATGATGACGGAGGCGCCGAATTGCAGGGCGGCGGAGGCGACGGCAAAGCCTACGCCGGAGGTTCCGCCGAGGATGAGGATGCGGGTGGAGTTGAGGCGGGAGGTGTATGAGAAGGGGGTGTAGGTGGCCATTGTTGTGGGTATGTATAGGACGAGTGTTGAAGTCGAAATGTGAAGGGGTTTGGATTGAATTTGACGGGCGATCGTGTATGATGAGGAAAAATTATGTAGGTATTTCTCAGGGAGTATCAAAGTATTCGGGTGGAAGAACTTGGTTGCGTATGGGTTTGCGTGCAAGTGAACTAACTGGCTTGAGACAAGGTCCAAGTTGTGCTTTGTGATTGTGCTGGTGCTGGTGCTGGTTCTTCCAGAATCCAACCTCATCTGAACAGCTGGGAAGATGGACTACTTTATACTTGTTCAAAAAGTCTGGATCACACGGTGATTGAGTTTTGGAATGTCGGCGCCTCTCCGACAGTTCGTCGCCGCCGCCAGCCCCCTGTCGGCGACGGTGCATGTTGTCGGCGCCGCTAAGCCGTTTGCGGTTTAGCGTCGCCGCTTCCGTCGACCATCGGCCCCACTTTTGTTCGCCAGCCGTGGCCTGCCATCGCCAACAACCGGGGCGGAGACGTCACGGAGATTCCAATGCTTATCCGTCTGTTGAGCTCACTGCTGGTATCACCTGGGCTGATTGGAGTAGGGGTTGTGTGAGGTGGTGGTATGGTAGGTAGATAGAGTTGGTTGGTGGTGAAAAGGGGGTTTGAGCAACCTGGAATTTATATCCCGTCAACAAAATAATAATAAAAAAATGGCAATTCCAAATTTCTGCTTGTAAGTGAGTGGCTGTGCTGATACCAGGTCGTATTCGGCAAGAATCTGTACCTCTCTCAACCTTGTTCTTGTCCAAGACCCTCTTATTTCTTCCCTCTTCGCTGAAATAGCCGGCTCAAGCTGAGTTTCCCCTTCCAATCTTTAGACTGTCCAATATCACCACTTGAACCTCTCTTCTGGTCAAGGCCTCTCTCCTCTATCAAGAGAAAGAGATCCGCAAAAGCCGATTCGGTTTCCGGTAAATTAAAGATATAATGCCCCCGCCGCTGATCGAGCAGGCCCCGAAACATCTCCAGCGTGGAGCGAAAGCCCTTCTTCTCGCTCAGGGTGGGCCAGGCTTTGAGATCAGCACCATGGAGGACTAGCATCTTGATAATCACAGGCGCTTCAACCTCCCAGTCATTCTCGTCAAAGAGGGAGGTCAAGAACTGTGTCCACACTGTGCTGCCGTCCGTGGCGGAATTGTGACTCGAGCGCAAAGGTTGGTTAGGGGTTTCACCGTGTTGGAGGAGTAGCTCGACCATAGCTGGTTGTCGAGGGATAAAGATACGGATACCCTTCGGAAACAAAAGATACGGGCGTAGCGCGTAGTCCAAGAGAGGCCGTTCTGCTTTTCTTTGTGTCTGTGGGACGGTGGTTTGGAGGCTTTCTCTGACGAAACGTGTCAGGCCATAGGTTATGGCAAGACCAAGGAGGCCATCTGTCGGCGCATGTCTATTGATCCATTGATGCCGAAGGGCTGAAGACCAGTGCCAAGGGCATGAGACGTCTTCGTAATGTTCGAGAAAGCGGCTCATGGTGCGGTCGAATTCTATCAGGAGTCTTGTTCCCGGTCCAGGGCTTCCCGATGCTTGATCCAAGATGCGTGCACGAAAGAGACACAGGCGTGCAAGGCCTAGTAAGCTGGGAGGGAGCATAAAAGCATGGCCGTCGTTGTTGGTGTTCCACAATGATTTTGGCCGGAACGCCGCAGATTGGAGAAGGCTCGGACTGGCCTCCACACATCCTGTGTCGCTAACATCGTGACCACTGTCGTTGGTGTCCGAAAATGATTTAAGCCGTAGCACCGCAGATTGTAGAAGGCTGACCTCGGCACAGAATGTGTCGCCCTCGGAACCAGTTGCGGCTTTGTCGAGCTCCAGTTGAATGTCGGGGGAGGAAACAAACTCATATGCCGTCCGGTGCAGGAATGCCACATGCGGATATCCTTGCTTGGCTTCCATTAAGTTGGGATACAGGTCGGTGAACTCTGGGTCGTCCCCCCCGCCAATTTGTCCATCTTGGCTTGTGTGCACTTCCACAAGGCCAATGCATCGGGTCAGGAGTCGTACCCGCATTTCATCAAGCCTCGACACCATTTCCATTTCGTCAAGGGGCTGGATAGGGGCGGAATAGACGTATTCCGCGTCATCTTCCTCCGCAAATGATAGGCCCATCAGGCTGAGTTTTGAGCCGGCCCGCGTCCCTACCTTGACCAGCTGGAGGAGCCGAGACGCCTGCGAGCGGTATTGGCGAGGGATTTTGTTCCACATGTGATGATATAACTGCTCGAGATCAACTGGCAATTCCAGAAACCGGGCCCGAAGATCCTTGATCGTGTCGTGGTTGGATAACCCTTCCAACAATGAGCTGACAACAAGGTATACCCATAGGAATACACCCGAAGAAGCATCGACAATCTCAGTCATGAGATTCTCCATCACGTCGCCGTGTTTTGTCATCAGTTGCTGCAGTCTATGATGTTGCTTGATCTTGTCGTGGACGAAGTGCGTGATATCCGGACGAGTCAGTTCGTGTAAGCGAAGGCGTGGACATTCCCGGAAACTCTCCTCAAAAACCACCCAAGGCCTGCTTGATAGCAGGACCTTGACGTTGGGGTGGGCGCCGAACTTCTGAAACAGTTGTACTAGGAGGGACATCTCCTCATTTCCCGCGTCGTATTCGTCAAGTCCGTCGACAGCGAAGAAAAATGATGTAGCGGGATAGCTCTCAACGAGCTTGGTGAGCGTACGTTTCAGTTCCGGCGCCTGGGGCTCAAAGGTACTGCTGCCTGTTCCGGACATACACATCGAATTGTACCGCTCCGGGAATGCAACTTGTATCATATCGCGACGGCTCCACAAGATCTGGTGTAAGAGTGACCTTAAGACGCCGGCCTCGGATTTTTGAAGTGCGGACCCCTTGTAGTAGAAGTAGAAAGAGGTGATAATGAGGTCCTCCTCACTACCCGCCCACTCCTGGAGAAGCGATGCTGTGTTCGGGTGTTGGATGAGGTACTTCATCAATGTACTCTTCCCAGAGCCAGCCTTTCCAGAGATCCAGTAAGTCCCGAGCTGACCCGTCAGAAACTTGTTGAAGTTATCCCAAGGCTTTTGCGATGCTTCCGGGTCGCAATAAATCCATTCGTAGGTCTTAGCGTAAGCCTTGTGGATAATTTCCTCTCTGTCGCTCATCGTGGGAAACCATAGGGAAAGCAAGATAGTGCGCTCGATCTGCTCGATCTCATCGGGTTCAAGTTCTCGTTGCCGCGATCGTGGCCTGCCACCCACGAGAGAAATCTCGCCCAATGAGTGAAGCAGCTGCTCATGACGGGTCTGGGCCGCATTTTCGCTTCGCTGCTGGTTGGCAAGGATCTGGTCCCCCTGGGCCTTCAAATTGCTGAACTCGTCCAAAAAGGCAGGTATCGATGTCTTGGTTCGGTCGTCGAGCAGGCTGACGACCTCGTCGAGTTTCTGGGAATTTCGTTGCAGTTTCGTCTTGATGGAAACAACGGCGTAAAGCTGCAGTGTTTCTCGAAGCCCCTGAATCTGCTTGGCGAATCTTTCGATCTCGTCCTTATTCCAAACCGTCTTGAAGGTTTGCCGGAATGTGTGCTGCCATGTCCGCTTGGAGTTGTGCGCACCCGCGCCGCGAACCTTGCCCAAAAGGTTGACAATTTCGCGACTGAGAGTGACACTGGCATCGGCTAGCTTGATGAAAACCCGGTCTTCCTCTGGTGGATGTTGCGAGGCCGGGAGTCCAGGCCATTGACTGAGAATGAGATCCGCACAAGATTGCAGCTCGTCAGCTGCCTGCTCCAGCTGCGTGAGTTGACTTGAATCGCCCGTGTTGCGGATTTGGACTGCCAGTGTGATAATCTTGGAGGAAAAGTCAACCACGGCAAACACGTTGGCCGCGATGCTGAGCGCTGAGAGGGGATCCATCGTATGAGTCTGGGCGCAATGCGAATGGAAGATTGAGATGAAGTTGAAATTCGCTTCGAGTGTCAGCTGAATGAGGGGTCAGGCAGAAAGGGCCTGGCAGGCAGCGCAGAAACATGATTGGCTACGTGTGAATGGGGGAAAGCGGAACCAGTGAGCGATTGCCAAATGGAAGGCGCCACCCTGATACATCGCATTGGAGGGCACACTGATTTTTGTGGGACGCAGTGATGAGGGCATCGAAACGGTGTGTGGTTAGTAAATAGTAGATAGGGCCTCAACAGATGAGTGAACCAGAACATGCCGGGAACAATAATCTCGGGGGCTTGGACATAAGGGCCGACGTTGTAGAAGAAGAATCCGATGCCCATGAACTGCTGAGGTCCATCGCGGTACCTGTCACGGTAATCTGGGATGCCTGTGGTCCAAGGCAGGACTATGAGCGTGTCCGACTGGCCTTCATCGGATGGAGGAATGATGGGGCATGTAGTACGCTGTATCTCCAAGCCAAGCCACCGTTGAAGCAAGTCTCTGCGCCTGCGCCATGGTGTTGAGGGTGCCGTCTGCAATGAGCGGAGCAACTCGAAAGAGGATCATAGCGGATGGCTTCATTCAGCGTTTCGAATCTTGGGGCGATGGAATGTCGTCAAATTTGTTGAGGCGGAGCACAGGCCAATTGGAAGGTTTTGTTTGTAGTGCTGTGCTTCAAGGCAGGCGCATCCCGGGTCTGTCCACGCCAGGCTTTTCCACTGCAGGGCCCGGGCAGAGATTGCTCGGGCAAAGTACAAGCTCTCGCAGGTGCTTGAGGAGCTAGGAGACGCCAACACGAAGTGGTCTCGGATCAGACTCGAAGCAGTCAGCATGCTACGAGAGTTGACAAGCCAAGAACTAGTCGATGCCCCTTGCGAGGCTGTCTTTGGCAACTGTATCGTGTATTTTCTTCGATGAGCACACATCGCGAACGACATTGAACCGACCGCAACTACGACCAAACTTGTCACATTTGACAAGGCGCCTATTTCGAGTTGATACCAGTGAGATCCCCTCTCAGAAGTGTTACACAAAACTCATTTTAATGTGTTTCATTACCATCAAGTCCCACCCGGTGATGACCCGTTCCTTTACCCGCCAAGCAGTGGGGCCATCCGAGCGAGGCAAGGTAGTATTACCAGCCGGTCATGCACGGGTCCGGCATCGACTATTGATTCTTGGTAGTTTATATTTACGTACTAATTCGCATATTTAGTTCATCTCCCTTCCCATTTCCACCACCACCCCCCAACATCACCAACCCTCCGAGTTCAACCCCAATCACCAACCTCAACCAGAAGGGAACATGCGTCCCTCACTCACCCTCCCCTCCCTCCTCCTCTGCACCATACCCCCCGCCCTCGCCTCCCTCCAACCGCTCTTCGCCCTCCCCGGCCCTCCCCTCCCCGGCTCCTGGTTCGAAAACCTCGCGGTGCGTCCCAACGGCGCCATCCTCGCCACCCGCGGCGACGCCCCCGAAATCTGGCAAATCGACCCCTCCACGCGCACCGGATCCCGCCTGGTCTCCGTCGAAGGCGCCTTCAATCTCACGGGTATTTCCCAAGTCGACACCAGCGCGCGCCAAGGAAAAGGTAAAGGTAAAGGCAAAGGAAAAGGCAAGGGCAAGGGCAACGACGACGATGACGACGACGGAGACGAAACATATGTTTTCGCCAGCGCGTACATCCCCGCGCCTTTCCAAGTCGGGCCCGGAAGCGCAAAGGTGTGGACTCTCACTTTTACGAGCACCGGACCGAGCGTGAGCCTGTTGAAGGCCCTGCCCGAAGCAGGGTTCCTGAACGGCCTAACGGCATGGGACACCGGACGCGTCCTCATTGGGGATACCCTCGCTGAGTCAGTCTATCTCATCGACGTCGAGACGGGAGTGCACACCACGCCGCTGGTGAACATGTCTGGGGTGAATGGAGTGCGCGTGGCGAAGGCGGAGCCGGGGGTTGTCTACTGGGCGAATCACAACGACTTGACGCTGCGCCGGGTGAAGACGGACGGGAATGCGGTTCCTACTGGGGCGGTGGAAGTGCTGGCGGGGAATCTCACGGGGATTGATGACTTTGCGTTGCAGGTTGGGAAGAGCGGGAAGGTGGAGAAGGCGTATATTGCCGGGTTGACGGGGAATGATGTGGTGGAGGTTGTGCTGGGGACAGGCGCGAAGAGGGTTGTTGGGAGTGATTTGACAGGAACGGGCGCGGGGTTGGTCACGGCGGTGGTGTTGGGAAGGAGGAAGGAGGATGAGAAGGTGTTGTATGCGTCAGCTGGTCAGGGGGGCGAGACTGATAAGGCGAAGATTGTGGCTATTGACTTGAGATAGAGGCTGAGCTCAGGGGCTGTTTACTTCATGAGCGAAGGTTACACGATGCTGACTTGGATTTGTACTGAGGAAGAGAAAGAAACATGCAAGTGAACAGACGCTGTCAGCCCTCCACCAGAATGCCAAAGTTCTCAAGGTCCTCCAGGCTCTGGTAGAGCCCGTCCCGGATGGGTTCCAGATAGTTGTAGTCCGTATTGATCGTCGCCATGTCCTCGCTGCTGAAGTCTGGGCTGACTTGAATCACGAACCCCCTCGGGTTGTCTTCCGGCGTTTCGGGGTCTGCACTTGTGTCAGTGAACTAGCCCGAAATATCCAAGCCTACCCGGTTTCTTTGCAAACAGAATGTAAAAGGGTCGAAGGAGGTCTGTAACTTACACCCTCTCACCGGAGCGTCTCTCGGGCCTTCCCACCTGTTTCGATGCCACATCTGACTCATGAAAACTTCGTTGGCGCCACGCAAGGTCGACCCGTCCGGTCCATGCTTTGGTCTGCTCGAGTGGAAAGACATCAATCCGATGATGACAGGCAGGTCCCCGGCAAGGCCCTTCGATCTCCTGTTCTCGTGGCGATACGTGTTCTCGAACACCTTGGGGACGAGCGACGGAATCCAGCTGGGGTTCTTCCCGGAAACAAAAGGCACTCCGGTTCTCGTTGAGTTGATCACGGAGACGCCATTGTCTCGGTCGGTGAAATGCGGCATGCGCCACGTGTAGCGCTCTTGATCATCATCGTCGTCTGGGTTCAAGGACTGCCTGTCGCACCCGTCGCGACAGTTGGTGCTCAAGAGGCTGCCGAGGGAGGCGTCGCCGTTCAGTGTGATGATGGGCAGGTGTGCAGAGCACGCAAAGACGGATTCTGTCTTGTACGGCTCAGGCACCCAGGTGTAGTTAGATGCTGGGTCGTAAAACGTGATGCGCCCCTCGTATCCGGGAGCCTCTCGAACCCATTCATAGCCTTGCGCAACGGTGACGATACCAGAGCGGTAGCGGAATACAGTGCCCTTGTATTCCTTGACGTATGCGGCCTGGCTCGTGGGCGGTATTGAATTGAGCCATTGGTCCCTCTCCTCGTGGTTCAACTCAAAGTTGATCTTCCACTCATTCACGCAGAACAGGAAAGAGACGTCTGGGGCCGTGCTTTTGCCCTTGCTCGAGGAGGAGCTTGTTTTGGAAACACTGGGTCCCTTGGAGCCACTCTCCTTGCCGTGCTTGTGGGATTTGTGGGAGGAATTGGTGTTGATTTGAGCGGCGTAATACGTGTTCTATCCAGCTGTTAGAGACATATGACGTATCGGGGTGGGAGAGTCTTACACTGGACGAGGTCATGATGGTAGAAGTCAGGGGTCGTAGATCGGGGGGTAAAAGGGGAAATGTTGAGTCCAAGAAAGTCGGGTGTTTTGGCGATGGTGGTAATGATGATGATGATGATGATCACAGTGTATCTCGGGGCTGGGGCACATGGAAGGACGGGTAATATATGTCAAGAATCGCATGACAACTTCTCTTCTGACGCAACTTCACCTTCCCACACCAACGGGTGTTGGGCATGCAACCATCCCTTCGACGACCCAGACGCAGACAAGCTCACACCGTCGGGCTGCCATGAGCGCATCATACGGAAGGTGTCGGGCACTGCCTAATCTCACAATAGCTTCGTCGACGGACTGTCGCGAAAGCGAAGAGTCCGTCCCGCGTATCGATCCTCAGCTCCTACTTGTCCCACATCCCGTCTGTCACGGGTCCCAACCTTGACTCACCGCCACGGTTGGATTCCCCAGAAACTAGATTTCCAGCTGTTAGAGCAAAAGACGGGGAAAACACAAAGCTCACTTGGTAACCAACAAGGACTTGACAACTCCGAGGACGCCCTCAGCTGCGGGCATGGCATCGCCCTCATCCTTGGCCCAACGTGTCGGTTGTTTCCGGCATCCGTCCGTCAGATGCAGCGAGCATGCACCCCATCTAGTCTCCGAGACGAACCCAGAGATTGGGGTGCAGCGAACCCGGGATGGCTCAAAAAAAAGATGGGACCAATCAGGGGCACACCTTTGCTTTGGGAATCCAAACCGACAGCATGCGGTGCGACCTGGAATAAAGCCCAACTCCTTTATCTGCGAGCCCGAGAATTGCACAGTGCCATCGATCCGAGATGTCGAGAACTTGGGATGATATGATGTCCGAAATTCCTGTCTGGGTAGGGCGGCTAGAGAAGGGTTTGCTGCCTCAAGCGGACAAGCTGTCGCCGAGCCGAGCAAAAGGGAGGGTGAGACGACAGATTTTGTGATCAACGTGGATCTTGTCATCGACAGCGAGCGCCCTCGCGGTGCATGATGATGCAGCGGTGAGGGCATTCCTAGGAAAAGCGCCACGGGATGGAGGGTTGGAAACAGCGTGGGTGGTAAGCTCCGGATGGCTCGGCATTGCCGTAATTGATCATCCGCCTTTGGCGACGCTCAGGCTGGCGGCAGACGCAGTGCGTTGGGTTGTCGCGGTTTGGGCAGAAGGATCACCCGAACAGTCGCTCCTGCCGTGGGTGTTGATATCGTGCAGTGGGTGGAGCTCAAGTTGTGGCTGCCATGTGACTGGCAGCAGACGTGACAGCAGGGACCCTTCGACGGCCGCGTTCTCCCACACGGCATCTCCCGATCGCCCGCAGTTTTCCGTCATATTTCATTCTTGACTGCCGTCACACAGCGATGTACCTGCATGTGAGGGGAGCTGGTCAGGACCGATGCCGGACTCCTCATCATAGCAAGGTCACGTTCTGCTCCACTCTCTTCTGGTATTCTCCAAGTCGCGAGTAACACCGAAATGCAGATTATGTGATGAATTGTGTGACGAACTGGCATATCGAGGAAGGGGCGCTGGCAGATGAGCCCTGAACCCAGTTGTCGACCTCGGTGCAGGAAAGGGGACCCGGGCTTCGCCTAGCACGTTGCGCCCGTCTCAGACAAAATGCCCGATCAAACAGAATTCCACTCAATGCGTTCACTTGTTACAGAGAAGAGAGCTCGCCGTGCTTTGCAGCAAATCCTGCTGAGGTGTGCATGTGACAAAAGAGACTCCTGAACCCCACCATGGTTGGGTTGGGGGACCTGGGGGCAAAACGCAAAAAGTAATGACAACTGTGAGATTCGAACTCACGCCACTTTCGTGAGTAGAATGTAACCCCTTTAATAGGGCAAAGAATGCTAATTCTTGAGTCTACCGCCTTAACCGCTCGGCCAAGTTGCCTGTTTTATGCGCAATTTAGGTGAAAAAGAATTATATAGATACACGCCAGCTGCAGAAAACGATCGCGGCACCACAGCGTGCTGTTCCTGTAACGCAACCTCTGCTTTTTATTATTTAAACGATAACAATAACTAAACATTCTGATAAAGATTCTTCTCTGTGTTTGCTCTTATTGTTTTACCTAGGGTAGATACCACAGCTGTGGTGAAAAAACCACGGACTTGGCGGCAACTGGCCTTGATGTGTCCTGGAAACAAGCCTTTGCAACACACAAAACACACCCTTCCGCAACAAAAGAAACACACCACCAAATGAGCCCATCAGACCGCCAATGAGGTTATCGGTGGTTTATATAAGCTCCGCAGTCCGGGGTACTGCCGCGCGGAGTGGTATTGTCCGTAATAACTTACTCCTCATACCCCTCAGCAAGTGAGGAAGGCGCGCCTCGGTCAGGGGAAAGTGCACCGGGAGGCAATCCCTCCCCAGTGGAACGCGCACTCCCCGCATGCAAGGTACAAGCCGCGGATACGTTCTCGAAGCTTAGAATCCCACGTTGCTGTTGAGCCGCCGCTGTCACGGTTTAGGCTGAGTGCTGCGATTGGTGCCGTATATTGTCCAGAGGCACGATGCGGGGCGTCTTATACGTCTCCAGCTATGACCTACGGCAGATCGAGAAACACCATGGCAAGGGCGCGACAAGACCCCAACGGAATATATATCCCCGACAATGGCCATTCACCGCGCCATTGTCAACGAGAAGCTCCCACCTCATCCCCACTTCCCCTACCCCTACCCCTAACCACCAAGTGCAAAACATCCAGACTCCTCAAAAAATGCACGCCCTCCTCCTCCTCGCCACCGCCGTCCCGGCCCTCGGCGCCGAATGCACCCGCGCATTCCTCAAATCCGCCGCAGACAACCTCGTCGCCGCCCAAACCGCCGGTGACCCCTCCCTCCTGACGGCCCTCCTCTCCAGCGCCCCCGCAACCATCTACCAGCAAAACGAAAAGCCATCCACCCTCACCACCGGCATCCTCACCACGGCCATCAAGCCCGACCACACCCGGCACGTCCTCGACACGACCCAATGCGCCACCTACACCGAGTACATCTCCGCTACGGGCGCCAAGCCCTACGTCAACGGCTTCCAGCTGTGGTTCAACGCCAACCTGACCCTGACCAAGATCGACGCCTTGACCACCACCACCGGCGACTGGCTCTTCAACGCCACCGGCACCCTCAACTGGGCCAGCAAGGAGAACTGGAGCGAGATCCCCGCTGACAAGCGCGACTCCCGCGAGGTGATCAAGGCCGCCGGGGACGCCTACCTCGACATCTTCTCCGACAAGAGCGTCGTCGTGCCGTGGGGACGCCCGTGCTCGCGGCTGGAAGGAGGCGCGTACACGGGGAACGGCGGGCCGAATGACCGGTGCGACGTCGGGATTCCGGACAATGTGAAGCTGGTCAACCGGCGGTATGTGATTGACGAGACGGTGGGCGTGGTGGATATCTTCTTGACCTTTGGGAGCTTGGCGGACAGCCACGAGTTCAGAGTCGAGGGAGGCAAGCTGCGGTTTGTGCACACCATTACGCCCATGGGTGGAAACCCGGGGCCCAGCGTGGGGAAGGGTAAGGGCAAGAAGTCAAGGCGGGCGAGGAAGTGAGTGCTTGCTGGATTGTGTCAAATAGACTGTTTCGGTCAGTGTAGCACATGAGATGGCTTGTCCTGCATTGCCAGAGCTGTGAATTCGCTGTTCCCCTGTTGCTTCAAGTCAGCCGTCACCAAGTGAGAAGCGACAGAGCCTTGGCCATCATGCATCCATTGGGTGCTCATCTCATTGTATTCGCTCTCATAATCCAGTACGCCCTGTGCCACTTTTGCCTCCAACCTGAGCGCCAACAAAAACTCGGCTTCTGCATGGCCGCAGGCCTACTAGAAGATAGTCACGGCTCGTCTTCAACAAAAATCTTTAAAATACCATCCGACATGGCAGATGATTATACCGCATCGGGCAACCTAACAGCAATATCTCCAGACTGCGTAATGTATCGCACCCAAGGAAGTGACGGATATTGAAGCTGCAATGCATTAGCCGTGAGATGAGACAACACTGGAGACAGAAGCGTACCTTTGGTTCTGTAATCTTCAAATACCGTACTTGGATACCGCTGGTGGTGAAGTAGGGGATCTCAAACTTGACCTGGATCGGCCTCTTGGCACCCTTGCCAGGCGCGCCAACACCACCCATGCTGCCGCCAAAGCCGCCCGTCATGCCACCGCCGTGCTCGTCGTCGCCCCTGACACTCGGAAGCCCCAGCTCAGCCCGCATGAGGAACTCCTTGCTGCCGCCAAACTGCTTGATCTTCCACACGATGGCGCTCTGCTCGGGGGCATAATGCACAGATCCAACATTTGTACGGAAGCGCGGGGTGTCGGCGTCGTCGGGAACTGGGACGATAATCTCCACGTTGTTCGCGGTGCTTCGGCGCTTGAACTGTGCCCTCGCCTTAAGCATGTACTCGATGCGCGAACCGCTGTGCGACTCGACCACGCACTCGACCCAGATGAGCGGCTTGACCTGGGTGTTAAGGCGATACGACATGAGCTCGAACTCGCCGTCCGGCGGGATGAAGCTGATGGTGCGGTCGTTCTCGAAGCGCGACAGGCGCACACACTGGTGGAACTTGACATCCTCCATCTCGATGGCCTTCCCTCGTGTTGTCCGCCCCGTTGTCTCAAACATGACCTTGTCGTTCAGCCCAAGGCGCAGCTCGGGCATGCCTGACAGATAACATTTCATCTTGATGGCGCCCAGGATCTCGGATCGCAGCACGTTGCCATTGGAAGATACCAGCAGGTTGAGCGACTCGACGACGTCGAGGAAGACCTCGTTCTTCCGGTACCGGATACCTTCCGAGCGCCACGACACGGCGTTTGTCACAGCGATCGGTGGTCGGGCCTGAACCTCGAGCTTGTGCGACTCCTGGGTGATGTATTCTTGGAGGATCTTGGATTCGGTGGTTTGGGGGTATCCAAAGTCCATCATCTCGTCCAGAAGCTCGTAGATGATGACGAAGTTGTCGCGGATGGATTCTTCCTCAAGCGCCTTGAAGTACTCCGTGAAGACTTCGACGACCTTGTGGAGAAAGAGGAGGATTTCGGCGGCGTTGGTATTCCGTTTTGTGAGCGCGAGCAGGTAGAGGTTGTTGTGCCTGATGTAGAGGTACTGGAGGCGGGCAGCTGTTAGCAAGCGCGCCACAACGCATCAAGACGATAGAGGACTCGTTGTCTGGGGATGGCGGGACATACGTTGATGCCTTCGTGGGAAAAGCAAGGGGGTACGGCGGACGACTCTTCCTCGGCCTCACTCAGGAGAACGGGAAACTTCTCGACAGCAGACATGGGGATGTCGCCCCGGTAGTTCCGCGCGAGCAGCGTCTTCCCCTTGAGGTCGAGAAAGAAGATAGCGGATGCCATGGCTGTGGGTTGTGCTGCGAGCCGCAGCGGGCGCAATGGCAAGGGAGCTCAAGTGTCGGGGCCGGGTGCGGGAGCGGGGAGCTAGGATCGGCGACGGAGGGGAGCACGCAGTCGGGATTCGAAGATTGGGCGCCGAATACCAGGCTCCGGTCGCAGCGCAGCTTCGTCGTTCGCGGGGGGAAACGGAATGCTGGAGCTCCGAGATGCGTCAATCGTGTCGCGAATTTGGTCCTTCAAAGCCGTGCGTCTGCAGTCAGCTACTTGCCGAGATGGATCTATGTGTCGACGGATCTCACCGCACCACTTGTTGACGGGATGACATTGAGGAGCGGCGACAGCGGTGCACGGGCCATCTCAGCTCCCCGCCTGCCTCACGTTGAAACGAAAAGGCGAAAGGCCAAACGTGGCACCGATTCCAGTGGGGTCAAGGCGCTCGAGCCACCTGTCGAGGCAGCACTATATTTACGGCGGAAATTTTTGCTGCTTCGCTTTTTTTTCCTTTTCTCTCCAACGCGTCCACTAGACAGTGCATTACACCCTGCTCACAACTGGACCGGCATTCTGCCGGCTTCGACTCGTGTGGCCCTGGTGATTCTGCGATTTCGAGACGCGGAGAAGAAGGAATTCCTTACGGTGCCATAAGAGCTGGCCGAGCACGTATACGGTTGCTTGGGCGGCGTCAGAGGCACCGGACATTTTTGCACACTTGACATTTGAGATCGCTCCTGTTTCTATTTCTGGCCCACCGCCTGAAGGCAGGCAGGCCAGCCCAGGATTGATGACTGAAGTTACCCGAATGCGATTGCGATTGACGATTTCCTCCAGCCTCCTGCTGGTCCGGGCGTGATGATGAGATCGGCATGGCTTGGTGCGACTACTGGTGGCACTAGCAATTGCTTTCGGAGCTCAAGCTTGCCACTCCTCCCCGCTCCTGGCACTGCTCCCACGTGAACACATTATCAATTTATCAGCGCTGCGCGACCTGGGATGTCCCTCTACGGAGGATCTGATTCCAGTCGCAGTCTCTCCATGCTAAGCAGCCACCGGAGAACTTGGGTCGGTCTGACCGTCAATGCCAGACTGGCTGCGCCGTGAAAAAAAGGATTGAGTAGCTGGAATCGGGATCGCTGGTGGAAATAACCACAGTGGGAAATTTGTCCAGAATTGCAAGTGCGCAGGGAAAGGCTGTCAAGAAGGCAGGTCTTTGGCATGTGATGGCCGTGCCAAGCACGATAAACTGCTGTGCTAAGACCAAAAGCCGAGAAAGCTGAGTGAGAGGGCTCTCTGACAGTCTGACACGTGCTTGCCCATCTTCGGTGTGCGTTTTGGAAACGCACCGGACCAAGACAGGAGACCGTTTTTATCGTTCTTTGGCTCAACGCTTCGCTCCACAGCAGTCAGCGATCGCCCTTGTGAAGGTCAAAGGCATGATGCAAAGTTGTGGACGAGGTCATCGTTTTCGCATCGTCGCATCAGAGTTCCAAGCGCTGGGCTTCCTGGCAGATATTTACCCCGCGAAGTTCGAACAGCGCGGCGTGGGTGGTAACGTTAGGTCTGCCCGCTGCCCAGTGCCCAGAACCCGCGCGGGATGGGCCCCTCGCACATGCTTCCGAAGGGTCCATCCACTCCGTTTTGTTTGCTGCAATTTCATGTGCTGCGCTGGCCGCCTCACCTCCCGCCGTCGACCGTAGTCTCAGATGGAGCCGTATTCATGCCGTCTGCGAAGGGTGCGATCCGAGTTCCGGGCATGATGCGTCCTGCCAGTCGAGGCAGAGCAGACAGAACAAGCGTAGAAGCCAAAGGAGCAAGCAAACTTGTATTCTGGAACACGTCTTCGAGTATCAGCTGCAAAGAGCCTCCCCTAGGCAAGTTCCCCAAACTATCCCGTGTCAGGCTAGAGGGCTTGTGAAGCCTCGGACCCTGCGGCTGTTGGGGGCGCCTGACCTCAGTGTGACATCCCGAAAGTGCGGTTTGGGCGCTTCGGAGTGGGTGGAGAGGGTGGTTCACAGGCCTCTCGCGCCCTCACCCGCTCGCGGACGGAGACCGCTCACCCCCAAGCCAATGCCTACCCGCATCCATTTACGCACCTCACTGCTTTGTTGGTTCCCAGGTTAATCAGCCAAACGGAGCCTGTCCGTACGACAGCCCGCTCTCAACATTCGGCGTCGTTTTGCCGGGGCTGGCCCGCCTGCTGCTGCTTCTGCACCCCATCCTGTGCATCCTACGATCCCGTGCAATCGTCGGGCCCTGTCTTATTATCGCCCCCCAGCCAGTCCCTCCTTCCCCCTTCACTTTTACTCTGCTTTCCGACTTCGGTTTTCCGCCCACCCTCCCCAGCCTCTGACTCTCGCCATCCACAACAGGGCGAGGAACGCAATTTCGAAAACTCTAATCTCGCAAAGAGCGAAGACGAGTTCTTCCGCAACGATACCACGTCGATCCATTCAGTCAGGCGTGGTCGCTGACTGGCCAAAGCCACAGGGGAGGACGAACTGGCCCCGCCCGCCAGTCTCCGCTGCAAATGACGACGCCCCTACAGCAGCGACTCCGCTGATTTTCCATCGAAAGCTTCTCGAAGAGACAACAGCGACGGCGCGCCCGAGCCTAGGTGTAGGGAGTATGGAGCAAGGCCGCCTGCCCATTCACTCGCGGCCGCTGCAATCTCACCATGGCGAGCAATTGACTTCACCACCAAGCGGTCCCGCCGCCACGCCGTCAGCACTCGAGCCACAACGGCTGCTTGGCCCGGCCGTTATGGGCGCGAGCCCGGCGGCGTCGATTCAGTCTCCTCCACAGTTCCACATGCAGCCCAACATTTTAGCAGACCCGCTCCCGTTGCGCCCCTCCCACGAGCGAACAGCCTCGCGATCGTTTGCCGATACTCCTACTACCGAACTCCCCCCGATCCAGCCGCAGCGCGACAGCTGCTCCTCGGCCTCGAGTCATACGCTCCCCTCTCTGTCGTCGGTGACAAGCGGCTTGCAGTCAGCGTCGACGGAGCCGGGGCCGCCCACGCATTGGCCGAGCCTCAACCCATACACCACATTTTACACCCCGAGCTATGCGCAACCAGCCTCAACCCCTCCGCCCCGCCATCCGGGCGCCGAGATGAACGCCGCATCGCCAGATCGCTTCAGCGGGAGAAGGTCGGCGAGCGTCAGTCTCGATGACCCAGACGTGAGGATGGCCGCCGAGGCGCTGGGTGATCTGAGGGCAGGTACGTCATGCCCCACGTTGGAGCCGAGCGCTGGAATGCTGTCTCGATGGATGTGTTGGAACTGACGTGTTTACAGATTTTGTGTCATCCCCTCCCAACCGCAACACGCCACTGCCTACCACCCCGAGAGACCAGAGAATGGCTGCCCCATCGCCTCGAGATAGCAGTGAGCAACAGCCGGAGCCCCTGCTGTCGCTTATTACCGCCTCACACCCCCTGGTTGCGACCACCATCGAAGGTGCCACGTCCGCGTACAATTCTGGCAAGGATCTCTCGCCGCACCTCAAGTCGAGTGCCGAGTACATTGAAGGCTACCTTACACCGGTAGCCAAGGTAGTGGGTAACGTCAGTAGGAAGACAGGCGTGGAAGGTGGCGTCAGGTGGTTCTTGAGCAGGAAGTACTCGAGGAAGCATCAATCGAGCTCCGATCTCGAGGGGAGCGGGAACCATAAACGACGGAAGGCCAAACTAAGTGCCAAGGAGATGGAAGTCCTCGACCGTTCGTTCCCTAAGCTCGACGACGAACGACGCGCCTCGATCAGCACAATTGACACGTTACCAGCCTATGACGACCACAGATCCCCGGCATACAGCGAAGAAGTCGACGCAAAGGGTCAAGTTACATCGCGGCCCAGCTCCGGAGAGATTCCACCATGGAAGACCCGAATTGTGGTATCAACATCGAGCCTTGGCATCGCAATGCGAGCCGATAGCCTGGGCAAGCTCAAGTTCTGCCTGCAACAGCTGCGGCACGCAAACGCCTGCGTCACCAACATGATGACCAATCTTCAGAGCCTCGTCGAGCAGTACGACGCCGCAAAGAGCAAAAATGAAGGCAACGACGCGGGGGAATCGTCGCGGCCTTCTGAGGATCAGACCAATCTCATCGCCCAGATGAACACACTCAAAGAGGGCATTGCGCTTAGCGTCAAATCGGCCATCAGACTTGTCTCGAGCTACGCTGGCAGCACGCTTCCCGAGAACGTTCAGAACCTTATCCGAGAACAGATCAACGGGTTGCCCCAACGGTGGCGTGCCCATGCCCTGCGGGAGGCTCCCGCTGACGAGGCGGCGTCTGGCAGTGCGGACCAGGACAAGATGCGGGAGGGTGCTCGACGGGTGTTGCTCCTTGCGAAGGAAGGTCTGCATTTGATCACGCAAGTGAGTGATGTCATTGACAGGACCATCAAGACGGCCGAAGATTGGTGCTCGACGTTGGGGATGAGGAACCAAGATGGAACAGACGCCAACGCCAGCTCAGACCGGGTACCGTCCCCGGCGATGTGGGCCACTCCACAGCCGCAGCCTACACCCATAGGTGCTGATCAGGACACCCACATGACGGGCTAGCGGTCCGCCCATGTGTTCACGGGATATGGCCCGAGGCGGCGAAGAAATTGGCCAGGGTATCAGCGACGAAGCGGCCGTGCCAGCAACAAGACACAGCGCCCGCAAAATGGGAGCACACTAACTCGATGGGGATGGAGTGCTGTGCCGACCACTTGGGTGAGCTTTTCAGGGGTTGGAGTTGGCGGGAAAACAAAGCTAGAGAAGGCATACACGTCGAAAACCGAAAAGCGAAGAACCAAACAAAACAACCAGTTCAACCAACTGGGCATGGAGTTAGATTTACCATTCGATACATCAGCGGCGATACCTCAGCGATTTTGAACCGGTTTCCTTTCTCAGTCATCACCAGCATCACTTCTCATTCGATTCCCCGATCTTGACCCACGAGACTCAGGCACACGGCGATTGCGATTCCTGTATCGGCTCAACCCGATGGGAAGATTCGCTCAACCTTCCCTGCCGAAGAGGATACCGGGTTTCTTGCTCAGCAAAACGCTCAGCGCATCCGGGATTGGATTCATCATGTACATACACAGCCTTTGACGCCACTGGGCTTGACTTGGGTGTTGGTTTTTCACCACACTTGGTGGCTTCTTGGATACCCATGCGCAGTCATACAAACTGGCGCCTTCCGCTCGTTCAGTCTCGACTTCACTATACATTTTCCTTTCTGTTCACTTTTGGTTTGATCGTCTCCACACTATGACTCCTCTGGCACTTTATCACTTGAAGATTAGGAAGGGTAGGGGCGTTGAAGTGAGGGCATTGAGCTCAGCTCATGGGATTAGTAATTACAATAGCTGGATAAGGGGCTGGGGATTCTAGGAAGGGTCGGTCTAAGTGATATCCAGCTTGAAATGTAAACTTTGCCCATCTCGAAGAACCCTTGCCCAACCATGTTGTGAACGCATCGCATTTGGAACTTTGGTCTAGACTCTAGAAGAAACCGACGCCGAACTCATGGCTTAACGGAATCGCCCATCTTTTCTCTGCCCCCCAACCTCTATGAAGCCAGCCACCGAAGGAAAGGTGCAACCGCATGGGCCTTGTACCAAACTGGGCGGCTAGAATTGAACAGCTTGCCGATTGCTTCCCCCAGATGATCATCGAGCTCCTTCATCGAGATGTGACCTTTGTCCGCTGCCCTCTTCACACTTTCCGAACGCCCAACGTAGACGGAATTCCACCCCGCTCTCATCGATCCAACGACGTCATTGCTAAACTCGTCGCCAACGTAGATCTTCGTCCAGGATGCTTGCTCGTCGTGAAGCGGACTCTCAACCTCGGTCGACGCTGACAAGACTTCTCCCGCCATTAACTCCGCAGCCTTGAATATCCCCTCTGAGGGCTTGCTCACGCCAACATCGTAGGACATGCAGTGGAAGTCGATCTGGTACTGCTCTGGGGAGGCAGGGACGTCGACGGGAGGGGACCCGAAGCGGAGAGGACTGACGGCGAATCCAAGGGAGGACAAAATGCCGGGAACGCGGTCGTCGGAGTTGGTGATCACGCCGACTACGACGCGGTCGAAGCGGTGGCGATTAGTGTGGCCTTCAAGGTGACGGGGGCGGTCCTTGAGCTGAGTGATGAGCTCAGGGATGTTGGGGTCGGCGATCCTGTAGCCCTCGCCGGAACCAAAGCGACGCAGGAGTCTAGGGGCTAGCTCGGGAGGGAGTTCATCTTTCTTGTTAAATGGGAGGAAGGTGAATTTGATCACCTGTGGGTGTGGTCAGTTACGCTCACAGGGGCACAGACACCGCTCAGTTTGAAGTTGAGCAATGGGGGCAGAGAAACACAAACATTGGTCCACCACTTCTCGGCACCCATACCGCTGGCCCTTCCATAGTTGGGATACAATCTTTGCTGGTCGGCAAATGCTTTCTTGAACGACTCGGTCACGGCAGGGACGGTAAGAGGGCCTCGAAAGCCGCATTCGCGTGCCACGTTGACGTACTGCTCTGGGACGCCTGGTCGCGGGGAAAATAGTGTTCCAAAGGCATCAAAACAAAGAAGGAGATTTCTGCGTGGCCTCGGCATCTCCAATGCACTCGATGCTTCGCTGCAGGCCAGCTGCTTCACTGGCGATGCGAATGGTTGACCTCGGTCGTCGTGTTCGAGTTGAGCTCTTCGGTGAGATTGGCAGGAGCTTTGCGCCTGGCGGTCCACCTCCAGCTTGGCTCTGCAGCCAAGTCAACCCTAACCCTCCCCATGTCGAACAACCACCAACCAGCAAGCACACCTCTTTGCACTGCGCTTACTGCATCATCGGCATGTTTCACGAAGATTGTACGACGCAGGATGAGATATTTGACAGATGACATCAATATAAACTTTTAGACACATACCACCATCGATAAGACCAGCTCACTTCCGAGAGCACCCTGGTCTGCGTTCCAGGGAACCCCACCGAGGTGCCCCTGCCAAGCCAACAGCTCGGGCCAAGATTGTGAGATCTCGTGTTAAGAACTCAGCCCGTGGACCAATCTCTGGAAAATCCACTGTGTCAGTGAGCAGCAATCAGTGGCATGGTGTGCTTCTCTGCGTGCTTTTGAGGATGTTTGGCCATTGCAATGTTCATCTGATGTCGACAGTTGTTTGAGAATCAGGCACGCCTCCCACCCAGCCTGCCAGCCAGGGAGGTGCGGGCTAAAAGCGGGCCGCGAAAGCTTCCCCAGCTTCCAAGAACCCAACCCCTGAAATTCCCAAATGGGCACCACTGACGCGCTGGCACGGCCAAGTCCAGGTTCCCGTCTGAAACAACATGCAGGCGACGCAAGTGAACGGTTGCGACTCGTCTCACTTTGATGCAAAGAGTGCGCACTCTGCTCGCTTGTTCGGTAGCGATCGGCGGCAGTGGCAGCAGATCACCAGATTTACGACTGCCCAACCTGGGACCCGCGAACGCGACACCACCTCACCATCACAGAGAGGGAAAAAAAAAAAAAACCTGGCAGATGCGTACGTAAGGAAAATTGGGCTGCACCTCTCGGAGGCAGAGACATAAGACATGTTCTATCCGAATCCAGACTCTTTGAGGCGCAGCCGCTCTGACCATTCACATCACCTAATTTTACTCGACGACCCAGCGCTCGCGGGCTCTCGCATCCACTATTGGATGACATTGACAAAAAAGGAGTCTGGGCAGGTGACGCTGATGCAGTCTGGGGAAAAGAGCGCACTGCAATGCGCGGCAGATTGGCTGATGACTTGCGTCGACCAGCGCGTCAATGTCGATGAGCTCAGCAACTAGGCAGTTGTCCCTCCATGTGCCTCGAGCGCGTCGGCGGAAACCATTGGGGGACAAAGAAACGAGCCATCGTCAATGGCACGGGGCCACTCTGCCGAAGTAGTCCTTGGCGGCCCCAAAGGGGTGAAAGAATACTTCTAGTGGCGGCCTGAAGGCCTGACACCTCGCACGCGACCAGAGTCTCAGCGAGTGGTGGAGTTGAAGGTTACCTCGCTCAGGTCGTTGGTACATGTCGAAGATAAGACCTAGAGCAGGACTGCCTGCCTAGCCGTGGGTTTGGGGGTTTGGGGCTTCAACGGACTGGAAATCACGCGTCCACGTGTCCGGCTGCCCGCCATCTTGACGTCGCCAAGTCCTGTCGGCGGCCAGCTCGCAAAGCTCCAAGTTCCCGTCCAAGAAACCACTCCGCACAGGCGCAACGGGAAGCGCGGAGGCTCCCAACTTCGGATGGCGGGGTGGGTCCGTCGGCGACTCTCGAGCTGTCCTGGCGCTGTGGCTCGCTCCTGCCTTCCCCTGCCCACTGCGCTGAGCCCAACTCGTTTCAGCGGCGAAAATGCCCCGCTGCCAGCCGCCACGCCCCATGCCCCTGACATCTCGCGAGCAGGGGTCCTTGTCTTCTTTTGTCCGCGTTGCATCCCGGGCACGAGCTTCAAAGGCCCAGGCCCGCCCGGTACCTTTACCTCCTTGGCTGCTCTCTTTTTTTGATCCTTTTCCTCCTCAGGCAGGGCGACTTCAAAGAAACCCACCTACTCACTGCACAGCACATTTTCTTCGTTCCTTCCTCGCGTCGTCGTTGTCGATTCTGCACTTGCTGTCGACTCACTCAAGGCTCAAGCTGGACTAGCCTTCGTCCCTCGTATCCTCACCCCACACCTAACCTAATTTCCGTTCCGTCGCGTCTTTCCAGCAAAATGGGTGAAGACGGAGGCGGTGGCGGCGGCGGTGGAGGCGGAGGAGGTGGTGGTGCCCCGGCCGAGGCGGGTGCTACTCCCGCTCCCACCGGCGGCGCTGCTGCTGCTGCTGCCGCTGCTGCTAATGCCCAGCACGGCCAGCCAGGCGACGGCGGGAAGCCAAGCCGCATCGATGCCAATGGTGTTCCCCTAGAACATGTCATATCGCCCATGTCACCACGCGCCAACACGCCAAACCCCTTCAGTCGCAAGAACACATCCTTGGACCTGGACGACTACTTCGTAAGGCGGACCCGCTTTCATCCTGCGAATTGGGGCTCTCTCTGGATGCTGACAATGCGCAGACCGGACCGCGAGACATCCAGAAGCACTCGAAATGGCCCATCTTCTTGCAGATGCACGGCAGCATCCTGCCCAAGTTGATCCTGCCTCTGCTCGCCGTTGGCGGATGGGCGACCATGTTCACGTGCATTTCGAAGTTCGTCAAGCCGCTGGGCATCAACCCCCTTCTTCTCACCGTCCTCGGTTTCGTTGTCGGTTTGGGGCTGTCGTTCCGCAGTTCCACGGCATATGAGCGCTACGCCGAGGGTCGTAGGTACTGGGCCCAGCTCATCCTGGCGTCGCAGAACTTGGGCCGCGTTTTCTGGGTCCATGCCGAAGAGCGGGAGGGTGAGCTGGGCAAGGCAGACGTGCTGGCCAAGCTGTAGGTCATGCTATTGTTCCCAGTGTTGTTATTGTTGCTGATGGCTGATATTTGTCTTAGCACCGCCCTTAACCTCATTGTGGCCTTTGTCGTGGCATTGAAGCACAAGCTGCGCTTTGAGCCATACACCTGCTATGATGACATCGAGCATCTCGTTGCCCACCTCGACACCTTTGCGCGGGCCGCCACCGAGGACGAGCCCGACAAGGCGCGCCACGTTCTCAAGAAGCCGAACTTCTTCAAGGCCACTGGCGAGTACCTCGGCGTCTCGTTCGCTGAGAGTAATCCTCGTAAAGCGCTCAAGAAGTCTGAGCGTCCTCTGGGCAACTTGCCACTCGAAATCCTCTCGTACCTTGGCGGCTTCACTGACGAGCTCGTTGCAAACGGTCAGCTGAAGGTTTCGATGCACCAGACCATGGCCTACAACCAGCTCATCGCCATGAACGACATCCTTACCGGTACCGACCGTGTTCTGAACACGCCCCTGCCCATCGCCTACTCCATTGCCATCGCTCAGATCACCTGGGTCTACATCCTTCTCCTTCCGTTCCAACTGCTTAATCAGCTCGATTGGATTACTATTCCCGGCACGATTGCAGCTGCGTATATTATACTCGGCATTCTGTTCATCGGACGCGAGATCGAAAACCCCTTCGGCAAGGACGTCAACGACCTGCCTCTCGAGGCGTACTGCTCGCAGGTTGCTGCTGAGATGGACATCATCGCCAGCCACCGCAAGCGCAAGAACGCCGACTGGATCCAAAGGATGGAGAACCGCGTTCTCTGGCCCCTTTCCCACTCAGGCTACCCGGTGTGGTTGAGCCGCAGCGAGGATAAGATTCGCGAGGCCGTCAAGCACAAGGTCGAAGCCAGCTATGAGAGCAGGGTACGGGCCGAGGAAGAGCTGTTGCACCACGAGAAGTCGCACAGCAAGCCCGTGGTGGAGAGTGTTTGATTCGCCCTCCCTCAAAATTATGGTGAGATTGCATGAGCCGGTGCCGCATAAAAGTTTGTTTTTTTGTCAGCCAGCGGATATCCAGGTTGCGGGAGGTGTTTGAACAAGTTTTGTAGTAGTAATAGGTATCAATACAGTCTGTCGGATCATGCGAGGGCGTTTGAGAGGCGGTGCGACTTGGGTGCATCTTGTGGTGGGAACCGGGTGGTGCAAGACCACGCGGTGAACCGAGCAATGTTACCACGTTTGATTGAGGGGCTCGGGCTAGTAACCAGCCCTACCAATGGCCATTGGCTCTGGGTTCTAGTCTGCGAAGAGACTGACGAGGAGGTGTTGCCGTCCTCACCGTCCACGATGACGGTTGTGGTGCGGAGACAACTCGGACCCAGCATGGCCAATCAGGGGTGTTGACGATCGGCCGGATGATGTCACACTTCACCCTCGCCCGTTCTGGAACCGGACCCCTATGCCAAGAATCGAACTATTTCATCACACCTCCCTCCCGGTATTTGGCTCTGCGCGATCGGCGCGACCTTATTGCGACTTCGGTTGGTATTTCCAGGACTTCAGCAGGCAGCCGAGTGCTCATTCGGTGATTGGAAAGGAAATCCGAAGGCATCTCGAGATTCGGGTTTCCAAGTCACGTTTGTTACTGTATTCCGAGCCACCAGGCCATTGCCAAGATGAACTACGCCAACATGATCGAGGAACGCAGGCTCAAGGTGCGTGTTCGACTACGAATGAGAAGTCATCGTCCAGACTGACATGCCACAGCAAGGATTCATCCTCGCAACCCTGATATCGACCATTGCCGGCACCTTCACGACGGGCATCAACCTCTATGACCGCATTGTAGAAAAACGCAAGCAGGCCAAGCTCGACAGGGGCCAGGACGACAAGATTAGGGATCTTGAGCGTCAGGTCAATGAGCATCACGGCCACGGCAAGAAACACAAGCACCATCATCGCGGCGACGACGACGATGACGATGACCGCCTGCGCCAGTCTCTCCAGTATGGCGGATCGACTGTCAGGAATGAATATGACCGGCACTACGCAGAACTGGGAAGCCGATATGCTGAAGGCGATGGTATGTCTTATTATTTTGACCCCTTTTTACCCCTGAATGACAAATCCTGACTAACTCTCCCAGTAACTGCACAACTACAACTCCAATCTGCCACCATCACCCTCCAACAGACCGTCATCAAGGTCCTCGAAGAGGCTCTCTACACCGGCCAACCCCCCGACATCTCCAAACTGTACAACGCCTCCGAATTTGCCCGGCAGGGCTCCGTTCGCGCCCTCCGCGACCAGTACCGCCGCATGCTCGAGTCCTCCGCCACTCCCAACCGTCGCCCTGCCGGTCCCATCCGTCGCATCTCTTCCACCTCGGCCCTCGACGACCGCGCTCGCGCCCTTCCCCCTGCCCCCTCGTTATCCTCTCACTCCCCGTCTGATAACGGGCCGTTGTTTTGTCCCGCGGCAGTGGATCTCCAATCGTCGTCATCCCTTGCCTTGGATAAAATCCTCACGAGCTCCACTGGGGCGGCGGTCTGCTCCGCGTGCGGACTCGCGTTGGATACCTCCCCATGGCGCGTAGAGAAAGATCTACCGATTCGGCAACACTACGACGCGGAAAGGCGAGAGGAGGTGGAAGTTGTCGAGGTCAGGACGTTTTCATTGACGGGAAGGTTTTTGGCCAAGTGTCATCGGCCGGGGGGAGGGTATGCGTGTTATTTGTGTGCGAGGCATCGGGACAGGGATACCGTCTGCGGGGGTGTTGAAGGGCTGGTGAGGCATATTGCGGGGAGGCATGGGATTAGGGAGGTGGAAGGGGATGGAGATGTTAGGGAGGTTAGGGGGAGTACGAGTTCCGGGAGTCGGGGGAGAGAGATGAGTCGGGGGAGGAGGTAGATGTCTGGGTGACGAGTGTGGAGACGAGATGAAGGCTAGGAAATGTGTCACGGTCTGATGATCTTTGCTTATGATGATGACGATGATAACGATGATGTTATGATTGTTTTAGAGACATTTTTGTTTATGGAAGAATAGAAACTCTGCTCTGTTGGTCATAACTTGTTCGGCCGTCGTTTCTTAGTGAAGTCAATCAACATCCAATTCAGGGGTAATCAGAACCCCCTTTCTGAGCAGCTAATTCACAACAGCCCACAACCACCCATCATAACCCTTCTCCCCCACCGTCTGCAACACCACTGAATCCACCCTCGCATCCTTCCCAACATTCTCAATCACCTTCCTCGCCCCCAAGATCCTCGAATCCGTCACCGTCTCATCCGCCACCCTCCCACCCCTCACCACATTATCCACCACCACAACCCCCTTACTCTTCGTAATATCCGCCGCGACATCAAAGTAATTCCAGTTATTCTCCTTATCCGCATCGATAAACACAAACCCAAACTTTGGCCGTTTCCCCTCCTCCACCTCCCTTTTCACGCTGGCAATCACATCCACGCCCGCGCCCAGAATCACCTCGATCCGCCCCTCCAGCCCTGCCGCCGCGATGTTCCGCTTCGCGACCTCGGCGTGCTCGGGGGAAATCTCCACGGTGGTCACGTGCAGCTGGGGGTTCTCGGAGGCGAGGACGATGGCGGTGAAGCCGCCGAGGGTGCCGAGTTCGAGGGCGTGGGTGGTGGCTGTGGCGCGCAGGAAGAGGGCGAGGAACTTGGCTTGGGCGCGGGAGGCGGCGATGTCGGGGAGGCCGGCGGCGCGCGAGGAGTCGAGGGTTTGGGCGAGGGTGGTGGCGTTGGGGCGGGAGGGGGGGTGCGAGTGGGAGAGGGCGTAGGTGTCTACGGCGGTCCAGGTGGTTTTGTCGGTGGACATTGTGGGGGTTGTATGAGTGAGGTGTGAGATGAGGTTTGTGAGTGTTGGGTGTGGGATTGAGTGTGGGATTGAGTGTGGGATTGAGTGTGGGATTGAGTGTGTGAAGGAAATGGTGTTAATCTGATGATCTGATAAGATTGGAATCTACGGCCGGAGCAGTCCTCTTATAGACGGCTACGAGGAGAGCTCGTCACCAGCGGGTGGTATTGGCTGATCACGGGCGGCGAGATCTCCGGCGCTGGTGCGGAGTTATCGGCAAGCAACCCCACGCATTCTCTCGTTGTGATTCTGCCACTGCACGTGTCCGTCCCGGCCCCGGTTCGGCTCCGATGCGATGCATTGGCTGGCAATGACGTGACGGCTGACGAAGCCTGGCGGCAACTGTAATTGTTCAATCGGCCTTGAAAGGCGGTATATCCCTTCAAGTCACTGCCGCAGCAGATGTTGATGTGTCGCGTACCTTGGCTGCAATGAGAAGGAGGCTCCTGCTGCTGGGCGGCACGGTGAGTGTTGAGTGGAGCATTAGTGGGGAGACCAGAAAGCGCCGCGCGGCGACGCATCTCTCGTTGAAGGAAGATCGCAGACGCATTGCGCGGCTCTTGCGTTCGCGATGCAAAGCTCAGAACTGCAATTGGCGTGATACCATAAGCTTGGGGGAAAGAATTCCCGAGCTGTTTCTCCGTCTGGCAGAGTTCAAGCTTGCAAGTTGCAACGACGACGTTGGTTGTTCCTTGAGCTAGCTCGCTGGCTGGCTGTGTCAAGGGTGCAACGGGTGGACCGTGCGCTCTCAGGGGGGTGGGGAAATTCACCGCCTGCCGTTCGTGGCTGGAGCTCCACCTCCAATCCCGCACGCGGAATTCTGCCCTCCAGCAATCCCCGACCGCGCACCCAATGAGCTGATGAACCCATCGCACCTCGCCAAACCCGACATGCCCGCGGCCAGCAGCGCACACCGTCGACAGTGCCGCCACGATGCTTTCCGGAATCCTGATCTTCAACCAGAAGGGCGAGAACCTGATTTTCCGGGCGTTTCGCAATGACTGCCGACCGCGGCTGGCGGACGTGTTCCGCATTCAGGTCATCAGCAACGCCCAGGTGCGCTCGCCCATCCTCACCCTCGGCAGCACCACCTTCAGCCACGTCAAGCACGAGAACATCTACCTGGTCGCCATCACCAAGAGCAACGCCAACGCCGCCCTCGTCTTCGAGTTTCTCTACCGCTTGATCCAGCTCGGCCGCGGCTACTTTGGCAAATTCGATGAGGAAGCTGTTAAGAACAACTTCGTGCTCGTCTACGAGCTCCTAGATGGTGCGCTCCGTCCCTTGCCCCTTGCTCCATGCTCCATGTATCGCGCTCCCGCCCGCTGACCTCCATTGCTTGCAGAGATCATCGACTTTGGCTATCCCCAGAATACCGAGACCGACACGCTCAAGATGTACATTACGACGGAAGGCGTCAAGTCGGAGCGCGCTGCCGAGGACTCGGCCAAGATCACCATGCAGGCCACCGGCGCGCTGTCGTGGCGCAAGGCCGACGTCAAGTACCGCAAGAACGAAGCTTTCGTCGATGTTATCGAAGATGTCAACTTGCTGATGAGCGCAACGGGCGCCGTGCTGCGGGCCGATGTTACCGGCCAGATCATCATGCGCGCATACCTCAGCGGGACACCAGAGTGCAAGTTTGGTCTGAACGACCGTCTCTTGCTGGACAACGACGGCTTGCTGAGCTTGCCGAGCGGGAACCGGATGGGAAGCAAAGCGACCAAGGCGGCCGCGGGGAGTGTGACGCTGGAAGACTGCCAGTTCCACCAGTGCGTCAAGCTTGGCAAGTTCGACAGCGACCGCATCATCAGCTTCGTTCCGCCCGATGGCGAGTTCGAGCTGATGCGGTATCGTGCCACCGAGAACGTCAACCTGCCCTTCAAGGTGCACGCCATTGTCAACGAGGTCGGCAAGACGAAGGTCGAGTACAGCATCGGCGTACGCGCCAACTTCGGATCCAAGCTGTTCGCCACTAACGTTGTGGTCCGCATCCCAACACCGCTCAACACTGCTAGGATCACGGAGCGCTGCACCCAGGGTAAGGCCAAGTACGAGCCGTCAGAGAACAACATTGTGTGGAAGATTGGCCGCTTCACCGGCCAGAGCGAGTTCGTCCTCAGCGCCGAGGCTGAGCTGACGAGCATGACGAACCAAAAAGCATGGAGCAGGCCCCCACTGAGCCTCAACTTCAGCTTGTTGATGTTTACGAGCTCTGGCCTGCTGGTGAGGTATCTCAAGGTGTTCGAGAAGAGCAATTACTCGAGCGTAAAATGGGTCAGATATATGACAAGAGCAGGAAGCTATGAAATAAGGTATGTGGCTGACCTCTGCATCTGCATCTGCAGCGGTATCATGCTGACCTCAACCTCTCAGATTTTAAGATACGAATTGCCCTTCTTTTCTGTTTCTCGTAGGGTTGTGTTGATCTTCTGGTCGTTGAAGGCATAGCACCGGCGTCAAGGCGTTTTCTTCTTCGATTGTTTGCAAAAAGAAGAAAAGGGGGGTAGTTCGACGGTACATAGCTCGATAATTGAGAGGACGAGGGCGGCTCTGAGCATCACGAATCTTGTTCCCCCCGGCATCCGATCTTGCAACTCCACCACGGCTCTCGCATATTGACTGCTCGACGAAGCACCAAGCCTCTGGTGAGTCGTCACGTGGATGTCGCGCTAACAATTTGTTTCTATTGGGCGTCTCGGGATCGACTCCCGTCTTTCTCACCCCTCCCCTCATTTCGGCTCCCACGAACCAGAAACCAATGCCAGACCGAACGACGGCTGCGGTAGTCGGACTTATTAACAAGTCTTTGCGACTCCTGCGACGAGCTTCTTTTTTCGGCGAGAGTGGCACCGGATCTAGCCAAGAGCGACTCACATTTCATTATCCAGAGAAAGACACGGTTTCTTTGAAGTTCCGCGACAGGCTTCCCTACAAGGCCCGCTATGCTTTTGAAGTCATCAAACATGGCGAAGGCAACTTGGAAAATCGGTCGCCGCTTGATGGTCTTGATCTTGTTCTCGGCTCCGAGTATATTCCGAGGCGAGCTTACCAGCTTGCCGTCTCCAGAGAGATGGCGTACATGGATATCCTACGGCCGCGACTCGACGCAGTCCTCGACTTCGAGATGGTGTCTCGTTGGCTCGAATACTGCAGCACTTCCCACGCCAAGAACACCCCATGCCTGCTCCCGATCAATGGCACTGTCGAGAGTCTATTCCCCGGTCTTCGTGTACTTCGGTTCATCGACGTTCTTGACGGCTGCATTTTCGAAGCCCGCGACAGCGTGCCCCGGTACTTGGCCCTGAGCTATGTTTGGGGCGCCGTCTCCAACTTTCGGCTTACTTGAGCCAACCGGCCCAGTCTCATGCACCGTGGAGCTATAGGCCGCGTTTGGAAGTTCCTCCCCGTGACCATCAGAGATGCAATTACGCTCACGCAGAAGCTGGGAATGAGGTACTTGTGGGTTGGTTCCATCTGCGTGCTGCAGAACGACGACGAAGACCGCGAGCGTGGCGTAGGAGCCATGGACCACATATACGAACGGGCTTGGCTGACAGTCATTGCTGCGTGTGGCCATGATGCAAATGCAGGACTTCCTGGTGTTCAGTCCGGCAGCCGAGCTGAACTACCCCTTGCTCGCGAAGTATGTCCGGGTTTCTCCATGGGCGCATATATCGCGATTGAAAACCTTCTCATGACGTCAGTCTACGATACAAGGGCATGGACGTATGTTCGGAAGATGGCGCCGTTCAAGTCACTGATTCGCTTGTCTACAGTTTTCAAGAGGTCTAACTGTCTCGACGAACATTGTATTTCATCAACGACAAGGTCTTCTTCCATTGCTGTCAGACTGAGCCTGCAGAGATGATCGACGATGAACTTGACCCCACACACTCAGTCTCGAGACGTGTAAAACGCGTGGTTCATGGCTCTTTGAGGACAATGGACTCGCGGATCAGCACTGGATTCAACAATACGGGACGACTGTTTGCCTACGAAAGCTATGCGTCGAATCTCAACAGATACACTAGCCGAACACTTGGCAACCAAGGCGACGTTCTCCGGGCAATCGCTGGCATCATGCGGCGAGACTCGGAGATGATGCAGTCCAGCATGCTCGAAGGCTTGCCCGTGAGGGCCATCGAGACTTTCATGTCGTTCTCGGGGCATAACCTTCGCCGAAGACCTGGCTTCCCCAGCTACTCGTGGGCAGGCTGGATTGGGGGTGTCGAAGTGTTGATCGACCCCAAATTTAGCCTTGTGCCTTGTGATCTAGTGTGGATTTTCTGGTACAAGCTGTCCCCAGGATCCCTGATGGCAGAGCGTGTTTGGGAAGAAGACTCGGATACTGCCATCTTCAACGATATTGTCCGCGACAACGGCAGGGGAATTAGCTCGTTTCTCTTCTCGGGGCTAGGGTTGTCAACATCGCAGAAGGAACCGACATTCACTTACAACGGCCCATCTCTGAGCTACCCTCTTCTTCAGTTCTGGACTGCGTCTGTGTTCTTGAAGGTCAGCGATGTCGATGTGTTCAACCAGTCGGCTGATCTTACTGGAAGCGATGGCGCTGTGTGCGGTCATGTGCTGTTTGATGGGTACGAAGAGACGACGTTCTTCGATGACAACGAGCAGTTCGAGCTGCTTCTTATTTGTGGAGGTGGGTCCATATTGCCAGAAGGCGAACCCAGCACACCCAACTCAGACACCGAAGAGTTTGAGTGGTATATATTTTCCGGGGGCGGTGCCATGTTGCCAGGGGGCGACCCCAGCAAGCCCAAGTCGTATTTGGAATACTATAGGGTCATCGTTATTGAATGGATGGCATCAGGGGTTGCAGAGCGTCGTGGGATTGGCCGCATTGGGAAGGAGGCTGTCGCAAAAAGCTTCGCGCCCGGTCCGGTGTGGGAGGAGATACTACTGGGCTGAGACATCAAAGTTCACTGTACGGCAAAAAGAAAGGATTAGCTTAGACTGGTTTCGATCCAGTGACCTCCGGGTTATGAGCCCGGCGCTCTTCCCCTGAGCTACTAAGCTGTTGCTTGAGGATTTGATGGGAGGCTGTGCCCGTAATTTGAGTCATCCTGTTGGGTGGAAGTGGATTGGGTGGGACCTGGAAAGCTTCATGTTAGGGTTTGCCTGCGGACCGGAAGCGGGCCTTGTCCAGAGATGTGGCATTTCCTCTCAAGGGGAAAACAGCACCTTATAATTCTGTATTCGAGAGTTGCGTTGTGACATGGTGCCAAAAAGTTCACAGCCGTGTGTTTCAGGCGCTGTGAGAACTCTGAGTGAAAAGAGAACTTTGGATTTGAAGCCGATAGGGAGGCAAGAGGAAGCAAAAATAATCCCAAAGTGGATATCGGCAAAAATGAATGCCCAATAACAGGATTGAACTGTTGACCTTCGCATGATTTGATATCTCATGATGAAGATATTAGTATGACGCTCTAACCAGCTGAGCTAATCAGGCTTTTGTTATTTGATTGTCACCAGGACTGGCTCATCACGGCATCCGCAGGAAGGGACGACGCAAGAGGTTGGCCGTGTTCCTTCCCGATCAAAAACCAACCTCCAAAACAGCGAACTCTGACCACTCCTTCCTCTGCACTCTCTCCACATTGAGCCCCTCATCTGCCTGTTGCAGCAATTGATTCCACTCCCTGGTCGACCGCTCGCCTGCTGCGCCAAAGTGTGTAACGGGCTTCCATGCACTATGTAGGTGCTCAACCAGGTGCTTGTTAGACGTTGGATTCTGCCAACACTCTGGTGCTCCTCGCCCAGCATTGGGTTGGTGATGCAAAAGGGTCTACACACAAGGTCCTCAATCGTACTGTTTGGGGTGTGTCATGACAAACTTCCGGGCCCATGACCAACAAAAGTAGATTGGGGGTGTCTTCGTATCATGAGCTGCGATGCAGTGACATTCTAGCCTGCCCGAGTCCCCAACGACGCCACGCTTCCTCCCCCGGATCAAATCACACGTATCCCTGGGTTGGTGCAATGAGAGATCCAAATTTCCCAGTTATATCTCAGGTCTGTGTCTAATCAACAGTCAGAGGCCCTGATCCGAGCAACGAATGCGCCCTGGCTAGCATCATCGAGGTGTCCTGCACATTCCTAGCTTCGGTTGGTGATTTCGGGAGTAGGCGGAGATAAGGGGACTATCACCGGCCAGAGGTTAAGCCCCCTTTATAAACGCAATGCACGCCGGAGACCTTATCGGCCTGAGTCACCGGCGGCATTAAAAGCTAAGTGCTGCCAATCGGACTGCCAGTTCGGACCGTCGGAATGGGTCGCCAATTCTGAACACACCGTTGAAGCGGTGACGCTGCACTGGTGATCCCCCCTGGGAGACGGCAATGTTTAGCCGTGTATAAGATGGCAACCATGGCCACCGTTTTGGCAATGTCTAGTCCATCTTCGTGCCCTGGACACAGACCATTGCCGGAAAACTGACTGTTTACGATCATGGCTCAACTCGTCTGGCTCATCACTGGATGCTCCTCCGGGTTCGGCTCGGCCTTTGTTTCGGAAATACTCACTCGCGGCGACCTCGTCATCGCGACCAGCCGCAATGTCGACAAGATCGCCCATCTCAGCCAGTCTGGCGTCACCCTACTTCAGCTCGACGTCAGCAACAGCCAGGAGTCGCTCGACAAGACAGTGGCCGCCGCCCTCGAAGTTTACGGCAGGATCGACGTGCTGGTCAACAACGCGGGGTACATCGCCACTGGATCCTGGGAGGATGTCAAAGAACATGACCTCGTCACGCAGTTCGACATCAACGTTTTCGGACCCGTCCGTGTGACCAAAGCCGTGCTCCCGCACATGCGGGCGCGGAAACAGGGCACGCTAGTCTTCATGGGCTCACGGTCGGGGTGGTACGGAGATCCGTTTTGCGGGCCGTATTCCGGCTCCAAGTTTGCGCTCGAGGGCATGGTTGAGAGCCTGCGGTGGGAGACGGCCCCGCTCGGCATTCGGACGCTGCTTGTGGATCCCGGGAGGTTCCGGACTGGGTTTCTGTCCTCGGCGGGGAACTTGGGGATCGCGGAGTCGAAGGTTGATGACTACAAGGAACCGTACCAAACGTTTCTAGGGTATTTGGCGGCGGAGGATGGCCAGCAGCCGGGGGATGTGGCCAAAGCGGTCAAGATTATTGCTGATGTTGTGCGGCGCGAAGGTTCTGCCAAGGATGCGGAGGTCCCCTTCAGGTTGCTTCTTGGCTCCGATTGTTTCGACACGGTGAAGGAGAAGTGCGAGGAAACGTTGAAGGTGATGAAGCAGTGGGAAGGTATCATCAAGAGTACGGATCTGTGACCGTACTGAATGTGGTCAAACTGTGGACATAGAAGGAGTGCCTTGGAAGGCGCGTTGTCCGTCGACCCGGAGGGCACGCCACCAGCTCCACTGAAGGCTGGACCCCTCGTGGCTTCCTGACAGCCACCAATTGAAAGTTTAACTTAAACCAGAGATCCGAGCCGATCTCGTTCTTTCCATTCTGACCTTCAGCATCCATTCATCGGACGGTACCTCCTGTCCCTGGTTCTTTCCATGTTTGGGCTCACAGTCCGCGGCTCTGCTGTTGTGGGCCTGGCCTTCCAGCTCCTTCCACTTTGGTTTCTTCTGCACGCCGCGCGAGCTGAGGAGCCGAACTATGATGGACCGGGATATGATGGAACCCCCCAGCCAGCGCATCCAATTGTCAAATACCAGTGGACCGCATTCGGTGACTCGTATGCGGCCGGGGTTGGGGCTGACTCCATCGGCGATGTCCCGAACGGAGGCACGGATGGCAATTGCCGCCGGACCATGGGCGCCTTCCCTGCGCAGTTGGACGCGTCACCAGTCTTGACGGCTAACGCTTCGCATGGGTTTCAATTCCTGGCGTGCAGTGGCGCCACGATCGAGACGGTGATGGCCTCACGGCCCGACAGCCAGATCAGCCGCTTCCGATCGAACTCGCCGGTCGACAACGAATACGCTGTCATCTCGGTCGGCGGCAACGATGCGGGCTTTGCCGCCCTGGCTGCAACCTGCCTGTACCGCATCAGGGATGGCTGCGAGGACGAGAAGGCAAAGGCGCGTACCCGCATCCAGGCCATCGGCCCGGACCTAGTGCGTGTCTATGCCGCCATCGTCGATGCCGCGACCGACGGTGGCACCCGCAACATGCACTTCCTCCTCCACGTTGTCGGCTACGCTCGCTTCTTCAATGACGCCACGACGGGTTGCAACAACGCAACTTTTGCCCTTTTCCCCCTGACGGCGGGCCCCGACAGCAAGCTGACGCAAAAATTGCGACGTGAGTTCAACAGCCTCGTTTCCGACATGAACGACAAGATCCGCGATGCCGTCGAGGCGGTCAACAGACAGGTGGGCTTCGAGGCCGCTCGCTTTATCGACATTGACCCGCTCTTCGACGGCCACCGCTTCTGCGAGCGCGACCAGACTGAGCCTTCGCGGGACGACGACACGTGGTTCTTTCTTCTCAACCTCGGCGCTGAGGATGCGGCACCGCACCCTCAAAGTCCGCCCCCCACCACCATTGCGGCTAGCACCGCTCTCAACCTCACATTGGCTAACTACGATGCCGGGCACGCCATGTCGAATCCGGCTATGGGGGACGATCTGGGTCTGATACTTTGGAGTGCGCTGCAGGAGACTGCGCGGGACAGCTCGAAAGTGAAGCCATCGGACCTTGACTTCGACTTTGTGGTGCGGGTCTTCCATCCCAAATCGCGTGCCCACCAGGCCATCAAGGGGGCCCTGGAGAGGGAGATACGGGCTCGCAGAGAGCGACGGCTTCATCCTGTCTTGATCATGCACTGCGGGGACAAATCCTCGTTCGAGGCCATGATCAGGAGCTTGCCCCCCCTTCCTGGGTTGGCCGAGGGCCGCCCGACCCGTCGATGGCAGCGAGACAACCTCGATCTGCGCGCCTACTCCACCTGGCTGTCGGCTGCAGCTGCTCACAACCTGGCAAAGAATGACCCTTACGTTCTCGGTGTTAGTTTCGAGCGACGTCTGATTTTCACATCCCCTCCCCCTCCCCCTCCACCGCCACGACGGGACCCTTTCAAGGCACCCCATCAGGACAGCTCTGATTATGATGCTACAGCCCACCTATGGGGTCCGCGACACGTCACATCCGGCCCTTTGAGTCTTCAGAGCAATCCTGATGAGGGCGATGTCGACATCTGGGGCCTACAATATCTGTCCAGGCCACCCAACCAGGCCGGTGCCAAGCACTGGGAATATCCCGGTTACTTGCACGCTCATGATGGCGGCCTCGATGTGAATATCTATATGTTGGGTACTGGTGTCAATGCTAGCCATGATGTAAGTGATCCAATCCGTGTCTGTGCTGCTGTAAACCAAGCTAACAGTGCTTCCTGCCCAGGAGTTTGGTGGTCGAATTGCGCATCACTTCGAGGCTGCTGAGACCACACCAGGACTTGGTGACCTATATGGTTTGGCGCTGCTATTACCGCCTTCAGCACGAACAGCTTACTGACACAGTTTGTAGGTCAAGGTACGAGGATAGCGAGCGCTGCAGCCGGCAAGCGCGCAGGTGCCTCAAAAGCGGCTACTGTCATTCCCGTCAAGATTACAGATACCCTCCGAAATGAACACCTCCCAGCCTACCAGCTTTTTGACGCCCTGCAGTGGGTCATATCGGACGTGGTAGCCAAGAGGTCGCACGGGAAGGCAGTCATCAACTACTCTATGGGAAGGCTAAGGAGGTCTGACATTTATGCCAACCCATACTTTGGTTCTGACCATCGCTCAAGTGACCCCTGGTTCCACGTTCTGCCCATCTTCGCGGCGCACTGCATCGCAGTCGTGACGGGTGCTGGCGATGACACCTTGCCGGACAGCGACGTGATCGAGTACTCGCCTATTCGATATGCGATGAACGGCGAAGTGGGAGCAGACACACTCATCGTCATCGGTTCCTCAAACCGCGAGGGCGATGAGTCGCGCTTCTCCAACCGGTTTAGCAGCGTCATCACAGCGTACGCGCCCGGCGAGGACATCCTCGTCCTCGACCATGATGGTGGTTACTATGATGTGCAGTCAGGCACCTCGGTTTCGGCTGCACTGGTATCTGGGCTCATCGCCAACTGGCTCACACGAATCGACGTAGCCGCCAAGTTGAACAAAACGGACACCATGATGGAGCATTACACTAAAAAGATTAAAGCCTTTGTGAAAGAAGTAGCCGCATATGCAACGGGTCCACAGAGCGATATCAAGGGTAAGTCTTCATCTTGGATAACTTTCTTTCGTTGAGTAGGAGAGCTAATGTGTCGGTGCTTGGTTTGTTGCAGTCGTGGGCACGCATGATTATGTCCCTTGCGATACTCCACTGTCGCGACCGGCGCCGCTGAGCAAAGACCCGCCTTGCTATACTGTCCGGGATAAAACTGGGATGGTGTATTCTGTTCCGGGAGCGCAGTGCGTTGGTGTGTCGTCGGTCCGCTCAAGCACCCGGTGGACGGTTTGAGGTTGCCTTTCCTTCACAATTATCTCTACCGTCAATTTAACCGTGATGCATTTACATTTGAAGGATTCGAATCAAGATACCCTGACTGAAGCTCGGGTTTAGTTGGTGTTGACAGGCAAATCCTGGATGAGTCGCCGCAAGTCCCACATGGCAGATCCACCCATTATGCAGTCTGGATCAACAAGCAGCACAGCTTAGTAGCTCAGGGGAAGAGCGCCGGGCTCATAACCCGGAGGCCATTAGATCGAAACTAATCTAAGCTAGTCGTATCTTTTTGCCCCTTTTCATGTCGAGGCATGGGGAGTCAACATGAGAAGAAGGTGGTCATGTATAGAACCATGAAAAGTTATTTTTAGACGTTTTGAAGTGCTTGAATGCCGAGGAAACGCGAGATCAAGTCTGGGAATGTATTTATTGACAAGTAGCCCCTGAATGTGTTGCCCTGAGCTCCACCTGTCTGCTCCACCCACCACGCACGACAATATCAACCAACTTTCTCTTCTCAGGGTTCATCAAACAACAGGCCACGCAGCTTAGTAGCTCAGGGGAAGAGCGCCGGGCTCATAACCCGGAGGTCACTGGATCGAAACCAGTCTAAGCTAAACATTTCTTTTTGCATCTCCACTGGCCGCGAAACATAGAGCCTATCTGCATCAGCATTCATCACCATGTTACGACCTTGGAGGGTCCTGTCGGGCCTCACAGTATTGACGGAGGACAGTCTAGTAAGCGTGACCGCTGCTCCTTGCCAGTTCGCCCAGCTGCTGTTGTCGTTTCCGCTCAAGCAGCTGTCGTCTCCGTTTCCGACGTCTCAGCAAGATGAAGATGAGAATAGGGGTTATGATGGCGAGGATCCCAAGCACAACAGCGATGGCGATGATTTGGCTCTTTGAGAGAGGCTTCGAGCCAGGGCGAACTCCCCTCTGTCGCGCCTGAAGGAGCATTTCGAGTTCTGACATTTTTTTTTTTTGATATTGTTATTCGAGAATTGGCGAGACGACTCAAAAAGCAGATAGATATTTTGGGGATTTATGCACTGTTTCCCTTCCCCCGGAAAAAAACCTGAAATCTGCTGCATGCCCCAAATCGGCATGCTGTGCAACCCACCAACGTCATCGCAATGGCCGCCGTCCAATCCCTTCGGGTAACCCGGCACCCGCGCAGCAAACCCCCAGCCTCTGATCCCTCATCGCCCTTCTTCTCACTCGTCGCAACCATAAACAAACTCCTCCAACTTGCCAAACAGGTCCAAAACCACCGGGTCTAGAAATGGCAACAAGTTCGTAAACACCAATCCCAACTTGCCCGCCTCTAGATCAACCCAGTAATACAGGTTGTATATCCCTCCCCAAGCGCCACTCCCTTTGCTCCTCCGCCCTTTGACATCCTGATTATTCACCAAAAACGCAGCCGACCACCCTTTTGGTACATTGGGGAGGATCTCCCCGCTGTTGCTTTGCAGAGGGTCGGCGGTGTGGAAGACACCGATTGTGGGTCCCGTGTAGGGTTCAGGGGAGGTGAGACTGAGAGGGAAAAGATCGGTAAAGACGTAGTTCTTCACGGTGGACGGTTGCAGAATGGTAGTGCCAAGCGTGGGATGGGTGCCGTGGTTGATGAGAGCGAGTAAGAAGGCGGCGTACTCGTCGAGGGAGGAGAGGAGGTAGGAGGGGAGGATGTTAGTGGCGTTGGGAGGCTGGGAGGTGATGGTGCCGTTGGGGAGGCGGCGATGGGCGTGCATCTCGGTGGGGATGACGGTGGGTTTTTGGATGCCGAGCGGGGTGAAGATGTGTTGGTTGAGGTAGGTGGTGAGGGACACGCCCGAGATGGTTTCGACGATGTGGCCGAGGTAGTCGTTGCTGGTGCCGTAGAACCAGCCGGTGCCGGGGTCAGCGATCAGGGGTTCGGGGTCCACGGGGTCGGGGGCGACTTGGGGTAGCGTGCCTGCCCAGCGTTCGAACCTGTTCAGATTTTCGCTGGTGAACCAGTAGCCAGGGCCAGCGGTGTGGGTGAAGAGTTGGAGGATGGTGGCTTTGGTTTTCGGGGGCCGAAGAATGGGTTCGCCGTCAGGGGTGAAGCCGTCGAGGACAGAAATGTTTGTCCACGACGGGATGTACTCTTCGACGAGGTCATCGAGGCTGAACTTTCCCTGCTCGAGCAGCTGCAGGGCAGCAACACTGATGAAGGCCTTGAGCATGGAGGCGATCTCCATTTTCGTGGTTGACGTGACGGGTGCAGATGTTGGGTCGTTGATGTTGACAGTGCCCCACGAGTTCTTGTAGATGACGCTACCGTCGCGGTTCAGTGCAACGGTGGCAATTCCTGGCACCCGCTTCTCACGAACGGCCGCGGCAAAAGCTTTATCCACTGCCTCGGACATGGTTGTGTCGGTTGGATGAGAGTTGACTGCCAAAAAGTCAGGAGACGTGTTGACACCATGCTAGCAGGTTGTTGGGCGGCGGTAAATAAGCTTTCTGCGATGACAGGCTGGGATTTGGTAATCACGACCACCTCTAGGCTTCCTCAAAACCAGACACGCAGCTTGGCTTATACTGGCAGTCGCACCGGTGATCGGTGGGGAATCTCCTCCCAGATCCATCAAACAGACCAATGCCGGGTGCCGTTGCATCCCGCACTGTAGCACACGGTAGTGTCGGCGTGTGATCACAAAAGTTACCCACCATCACCGCTCCGAGCCGAGTCCGATGTCTGACAAACATTTCAGCCCTCTCAGGTGCCCAGTGACTCGATTGGTTCCACAAACAAATATGCAACTTGAAAGTCCCCATTCACTGCACAAGGCAAACAAAAGATGCCAGACATCGACATCATATTGCTAGTAATAATAGGTTCGTGCATGTACGTGCCCAGTGATAACGATATCGAACGGAGACGACTGATTCGACTCGCTGCCTCTACCGGGGCGAACTCAGTTGAAGTTGACCAATCTAGATCGGGCCGTCCACTCCACCACAAACGCGCACAGTCTGTTGACCTCGGAGTTCATTGTTGCCCACGAAGTGACAAGACGCACAACCTGAGACCCATCATCAAGGTTCTCCCAGACCAAGAAATCGAACAGTTCCTCCAACTTGCGAACCAAAGTCGGCGGAAAGATGACAAACACTTGGTTGGAATCCGTCTCGTTCCACAGCTTGTACCCCATCTGCACCAGAGAGGCAGAAATCTGCGCGGCGGCATCGTTCGCATGCTTTGCAAGGCGTAGAAGGAGGTTGTTCCGGAGGAGCGTGCTGAACTGGATGCCTAGGATTCGACCTTTCGCAAGGAGCATCCCGCGCTGCTTCATGTGGTAGGGGAAGTCTGCGCCGAAGATGGGATCCTTGATGACGATGGCCTCGCCCAGCAAGGCGCCGTTCTTGGTGCCTCCGATCCAAAAGACGTCGGTGAGGCGGAAGAAGTCCGCAAAGGTCATGTCGTTCTTGTGCGAGGCCATGGCGGCGCCGAGACGAGCTCCGTCCATGAGGAGCAGGAGGTTGAGCTTCTTGCAGATGGCGGCCACGGCTTCCAGCTCCGTGCGCGTGTAGACGGTGCCGAGCTCGGTTGCGTTGGCGATGTACACCATCTTGGCTTGGGTCTGGTATGCGAACAAAGAGCTCTTGTCAACGGCCGATTGGATGCGTTCAGGGGTCAGCTTTCCGGCGTCGGCGGGCTCCACCAGGATCTTGTGGCCTATTGCTTCGACGCAGCCACATTCTTTCCCGACAATGTGTCCTGATTCGGCCGCGATGATGGCCTCGTGCGGGCGGAGGTGGCTTGCGATGGCCAGGAGGTTCGCGCCGGTGCCGCCAGGAGTGAAGTAGATGCTGGCGTCGTCGCTGCCAATCAGCTTCCTGATGATCTTTCTTGCCTCGTCGCAATACTCGTCGTCGCCATACCCGCTTTGTTGCGACTGGTTGGTTTTCTTGAGCGCTGCGAGGATGCCCGGGTGCGCGCCATCGCTGTAATCATCGCGGAAGCTGTACTTTGCTGCACCTGCACTCTCCATGGCTGCTTGCTTGCTGTTCGCTGAGTGACAAAATGGCTGTTTTACAATGAATGACAGTTGGAGTCTGACAAAGCCGATGTGGTCGGTATGCATGATGGAGGGAGATTTGCGTGGCGCACGCGTGCTGTCAGAAATCAGAAATGCCCACCGCGGGTCCCGTTCGTCCTTTCCACTCGGCGTTCCTTCCATGCCTTCTTGCAACGGCCGGGCGCTGGTGAGTCAACCACGTCATCTGCGCCTTCCAAGTCGAGATTCCTCACCCATCGTCAGAAGGAGCCGGATGCCCCGACTCGAATGAATCCACCCTCTTTCTTTTCGCAACCCCTGCTGGACTTATTGCGTGAGATGCTTCCGGCCATTCTTTTACTCCCAGTTTTTCGTAAAATACCCTGATATCATAGCCCTCCTCTTCCAACTCAGCTAGTGACTCCAGGCATGTTTCCTTCCTGGTGTGCTGTGATATCACACCCCCGGCTTCGATCAAAATCTTGCACATGTCGTATGTTCGCTGACAGTTCCATGCCTTGGGTCTTCTCATGCCTGCCGGAAAATCCAACAGCCAGTCCAGCGCAGTTCGCCCATGCTCGTCCAGACAGTTGGGGTCCCCGTCGTGCTGGAGAACCTGCTTGGCAAGCGCGGGCAGACACACGTGCAGTGCACTGGCGTGGATGAACTTCGCCTCGAGCAGGACTTCGGGACTCCCTTCAAAGACCACCAGCTCGATGTTCGCGTTTGGGTCTTGCCCGTGTCGCAGAACCAAGCCCGCTGCTTTCAACAGAATCGACTGTTCTATGCCGAGTCTAGGGCCCCTTCGGAATTCGGAATCCCAGAGTGCCGAGCAGAGGAGGGGGAAGAAATGGCGATCGGCGCGGACGGGGAAGTCATTGTCTAGAAGCAGGCTGAAGATCTTCAAGTGGCCATCGTGGAACCCGGATAATATCGGCGCAAAGAATGTTGAGCTGAACAGAGGAAAGTCGATGATCTCGAAGGGCCCGCTTGTCAATCGCTCTTGCTCCCCACTGTTCACGTTCCTCTCGATCCAGTCCCGTGTGCCGAGGGTGAGACCGCACGAAACGAGAGCAAGCAGAAACACCATTTTAGAACCTCGGCGGTCAATCGCGGAGCAGTTTTGCTGGAGAAGCGAGAGACTGTCGAGGTATTCGAACTGGCTGTTGCCTGTGGTGGCCTCGGCTCGCTCGCAGTGGTATGCGAGGTGCTGTATTTCCACGAAATCATGAGCGTCATCGCCAAAGTCCGAGTACAGATGGGTGGGGCCGAAATTCTTGATTGACAGTTCCTTCTTGACGGTGGCAACGCTGAGGGTGTCCCAGTTGTGTCGCGACGCCCAGTACTTCACATAGAACGAGTGTCCATTCTCGCTGACAAAGTCGGCCAGGTGATCGCCGACAACAATCCTCTTGAAGTCCGGCCCCATGACGAACTCCAAGACGGTCTGATGCATCAGCTGGGGGCGGTCCCTCTTGATCTCGACGAGGCCGCCGCCCCAAGCAGCGAGATCGGTTCGTGCTTGCTCGGGCGTGTTTGTTGCGCGCGCCGTCTCCCGCACCTCTTCCGCTTCGAGGCAGTCTGTGCATTCGGACACGAGGACTGCCTCTCGTATCTGCGCCGCCGTGACGGGAGGACCGTGTGGGTTGTGGCGAGCGAGCAGCTCGAGCAGAGCAAATGTGCGGCGCCGGTTCGACCTGCCGATGCGTTCGATGACGAGCCGGTAAAACTCCAGCAGGTCGTCCGGGAGCTGTCTGAGTCGGGCTTCCAGCTGCTCAAGCGTCGTCGGCGTGCCACCAATTGCCAGTGTGCGACTTTCCGACAAGACCCGCACAGCGAGTCTGACCCACAGGAACACGCCGTTTGCTCTCGTCAAAATAGCCGAGACCAGCCGTTGAGCGAAGAGCTCCATGTTGCTCCAGCCCCTCACAGACCGCGTGACGTAGTCTTCAATGTCGCCTTTGTTGTGCATCTCCAGAGCCAGTTGGGGGTGTGCTGCAAACTGGTCCTGGAGTGCCTTCCATGGCCGGCTTGACAGGCAGATTTTCACCCTGGTTTTTGAGAGTGGTGCCGACTGGACCAAATCCTTCATAAACTGGCTGATGACGTTGGGATGCCCGTCAAATTCGTCGAGCGCGTCGAAGAAGAGGATCAAGTCCATCTCTATCGTCTCCTGGCTCAATATTCGACGAACGACCCTCTCGAGCTTGGGGATTAGTCGAAGATCCCGCCTCTCAAAGTCGGCAGCGATTTGAGTAAGAAATAACCTTGTAGGGAGATGATCTTGTTCGCGGCACCGTCTGGCGAGATCCCGTATGTCCATTTTCGTGCTGCGCAGTGAATCGATCGCACCCTCCAACGCAGAATGACAACCGAGTTCTTCAGCTTGGAGATCTTTCAGAGCATCTTGGAGTACCTTGAGATTCTCGACCCTGGCCTCCCCGTCGAAATCAAAATCCCCGGAACCGCCCGCCGTAATCGTGGCATTGAGGTTTTTGATTCGTTCTTGGACACGTAGCAAGATTGCTTCTTCCATCTTGATGAGGTCCTTGAAATGGTCGTACTGCCTGTTCGCTCGCTGGTATTGATTCCAGGTCTCCTGGTGCAGCTCCTGATAGCTGTCGCTGTGAGGCAACAGGACTTGGGTGATGAGACTCCGTAAAACGCCCTCAAAGGATTTTTGAATTGCGCTGCCTCGATAATGGAAGAAGAATCCAGCTCGAATCTCACGAGCGTCGGTTCTCCAATCGTGGAGGAGCTGCCATGTCCGAGGGTTCTGGAATAAGAACTTCATAAAGGTCGATTTGCCCGAGCCGGGCTTGCCGTGAACCCAAAACAGTTTGGAGTCGAACCTCTGCTGTAACCAGTCGGTCAAGACGGGCAGATGGAACGCCCATTCAAAGGTGTCTTGGAACGGATCTTCAATCTGCTGGAAACGCAGGTCTAGTTCTGAAGAGTACAGCTGACGATGTACGTCTGAAACACGTTCGTGGCGACGAGTTAGCAGTCCGAGTCTTCGACGTCGGATGAGCTCTGAAACCCCATAGATAAATACGTACCTTTTATTGAATGGAGAAGAACTCCCAGCTCCTTGAGTGCCTGCATATCCCGCCGCTCTTCGTGCATTTCGTCCATGTCCACCCCCTGAGCTTGGGGAAAAAGGCGATCTGTCTGGGTAGAAAGCCCCAGCTGACTCTCGACATCGACGCTCGTACTGCTTCGCGAGAGGCTCTCGACTGCACCCAGCTCCCTGATAAATTGTGTGACTACTTCCAGGTTTGGGTCCCCCCTGGAGAATTTGACCATGTTGGAGTGATCCTCGTTTATCGGAAACGTCGCAGCTTTGTTCTTCCGGTAGTAATGGCACGTGGCTGACTCGGGGCTTACCAAGACCGCCGGCGGCCCTGTTCTTGCCCACGTGTTGCCGTCCCGTTTCTGCACGACGATTGGTCAGTGATACACATCGATGTTCCCGGAAAGGGGTATGTACCATGACAGTGGGCGACTCACGAGTCTCGTATGCCCAAAAGACCTTGGCCGTCTTTAGGAAAGACAGCCCCTCAAATCTCGCGTTTAAATCACGCAGATACCGAGCTCCAGTCTGCCGGGAGAGGTCTTCGATAAGACATTCGTTGGGCTGGCCCTCAACCATAGCCATAAGATGACATTGTTGCATGCCCAGCGAGGGGACACCAAACATGACGGCCCCTGAGATGTTGTCGAGAACGGCGGAGAAGCTCTTGTCCCGAGCGGCCATCTGGACGATGCCTTCTTTCAGAACCAAGCCACCTAAGCTGTGGGCGAGAAAGACGACGGGTTTCGACGACGGAAGGTTCCAGCCACCGAGCTTCAACTGGAGGACCAGCGTCTGCGCGATGTCGCTGATGGACTGAAACGAGTTGCTCTGGACAAGCGACGACTCGTAGCCATAAGTGATGGTTCGCAGCCCGGGAATGGAAAAGGGAAGAGCATCTCTGATCCACATGAAGGACTTATCGGCGCCATGAGGCTGCCAGGATCCGAATGGATGGCTGCCCAAGCCCGAAATGGCAATGCAGCTGCCAAAAAAAAGTCAGTATTCAGTATTCACAGGGCCAATGCATGGATACAGATAGTTATGGTGCTCACTCGGCCTGGTGGTTTTCCGGGGAAGGACTGCCAAGAACCGTCATGCCCTTGAAGTGACTGTCAAGGACCATCACCTCGTTGGGCGCGCCGCCAGGAACCCGAATCGACCATTCCGAATTGTCGCCGGACCTGAAATCACCGAGACATTGCGGCCTGCTCTTCAGCTGGAGGGTGGCATTTTTTGATGGCGGGTTCTCCCATCTGTCCAATGTGTCGGCAAGAGAAAAGATGGTAATGTGATCGGTCGGAAGAGAGAAGGCGCTACTGAGCAGAGCAGCGGCAGTGGAAAAATCCGAAATGTGACCAGGCAGCTTGCGCAGCCGAAACACCACCTTGCTGCTCCACCCCTCGGCGGCCATGGCCATGAAAATGCCGGACGACCTGGGAGTCTCGCAATTGACAGAAGGCGAGCGAGCCGACAACGCGTCGTTGAGAGAACCTGGAAAGCTGAGGCAACGATTTCTACCCCGCGCTATCGCTTCAGCTGCATTGATTGGCGGATTCTAGCCGCGCGTGTCTCAAGCGCCGAGCTCTGGCGTGCTTGCTCGGCAGTGCAACAGGTTGGGCGCTCTCCGACCTGGTACGGCTGCGATTGGTGCTTTTCATCTTGGGAACGGATGAGACGAATGGCTGTCGTCTGGCGATCAAGTCAAATAGGGTACATGGCAGCTGTCAGCACCATCGCGGCCACCGCCAGTTGAAGCCCATACAGCGAGGCATTTGAACCGTCAATTGGGAACAATGTGGGGGCACAAGATGTTGTTGCGGTTGATGCCTGTCGCAGGCCATACGCCCAACCTTGCAACAAGATGCCAGGCAGCGGACGGTGCGTAAGAAAAATCTGTGCCTGGCAAATCTCGGTCCATTTTGATCACAGGTGAACCAATTCCAAGGTTGCCAAATGGATAGGTGGCAGTGGGAACCAGACTTCGGTCAGGAGAAGGAGGACTTTTTAATCTTTTGAATTTTTTTCTTTGCCAATACGCCGAGTACTTATTCAATGTTCCTTCTCAGGATATCTGTTGGGATACTCATTGGGATATTTCTTGGGAGAAGGGTGGTTTGATAGATTTTACGAGAGATGTGAAATGTGACTAGGTAGTATGTAAGCTTCAGCAGTGGAAATATGATTACAAGGTCTATGTCAGAAAACCAATGGAAACTTTGTGTGTCTAGGTACTCTACCTTATCGCCTGTTCTCGGCTGACACCACCCGGTCCTTCAAGCACATGCAAGGATTAGAAGGATTAGGCTAAGCATCGAGGGTCAGATCCGTACTACATGCCGCGTACCTCGTCCAAATTACTTCAGCCGGGCCTAATTACACGCACATTAGCTGCCTCGGTCCATCCCGGGAAAGGTCCGCTGGCCAAGATAAAGATGGCATTTATATTCTCCGCATTCTCCAAGTCCAAGTTCGCGTTGATGAGGTGGTAACAACACGAACCTCAACTTCCGAACACCCGCAATGCAGCTCATCACGACTCTGCTCCTCGCCCTCGGGGTCACCGCCTCACCCCTATCCCAGCATAAACACCTCGCCAGGGTAGACACCCCCGCATGCACCCCCGCCTCCTTTGCCAACGTCACCACCTTCACCCTCAACGAGTACAAGATCGAAACCGTCACTGCCGCCCGCGACAACGGAGTCCAGGGGAGCACCTCTCTCCTGGCGACGTTCTCTGTCACCAACCCTGGCAACGGCGATGTCTACCGGCTGAATCGCATCCCCATTTCCACCGGCGGCGGCGTTTGGAGCACCTGCCTCCCGGGGGAGACACCGCTGCCGGAGTTGCTGAAGAAGTGTATGTACCTGGTGGAGAGGAGAAAGAATGGGAGGGTTGGGTTTAGATTTCAGTGGTTGTGTGGGGGTGGAGAGGGGGGAAAGCCGTGAGTTATTTTTGTCAAGGGACTGTTTTGGGGGTTTTTAAGAGTTTACTGACACGTTGACGTGAATCCAGGCTGGTCTTCGATGCGACGCTTGTGGGGGAGTTTCCGGGTGAGGTGTGCACCGCGGAGACGGGCGTCAGTGGGGTGACTCAGTCGTGTGGGTTGGATGCGAAGGAGCCGAAGCTTGCGTTGGAGGTTGCGAATATTTACTGGGAGGAGGCACCGTAAATGACTCTGGAGAGGCAAGGTGTTTGGGAAATGGGGGATTGAGTAGTACTAAGGTACCTGAGTACCTTATCTGACAGTTCGGCCTTCCTTATCTCGGAAAGATCCCAGAATCAATCCGCCTCAAGATGTTGCTTCGCCCTCCGATTTGACATCCCCCATTCTCAACAGACACGCCATCTTCACATCCGCCAACTCCCCACAAACAACACCCCAACCGCAACGGTAAAAAGGGTATACATCTGCGGATACCCAAACTCCTACAAACTCCAACTCCCCTTCTTGGCATCCTCCTTCGCATACCGCACCCCGTTCTTGCCCTGCATCCCCATCAGCCTCTCCCTCTCCGGCACACTCGGCGGCCGAGCCGCATACTTGATCGGCGTCAAGCACGCCAACAGTCTTGGATGATATCCAGCTTCTCGTTGCAAACAGGAATGATGACATCCACCGAGGGAACGTTACTGCCCAGGAGCCGAAGACGGGGTCGCCACCTGGAGAACAGGAGCGGGAGCATGATGAGGGCTATGAAGATGCCGTCGACTGTACAATGTGAGTGTCAGCTCAAAAAAGGGGGATCACGGTCAGGGGCTTTACTTGAGCAGGTGACATCAAATACAACAACCCAGCATACCAGCGCAACTTTCCATGCTGGGAAGCCTTGCTCCAGCGTCAAGGTGACCAGGGCACCAAGTTGAATCCGGGATGCCCACACAGTGAGCATGCACGGTATCAGGGCCGAGAGAAAAAGAAAACGACCGACCAATCTTTGCCACGGCGACAGTTCAATGGGATCTGAATCCGTGGCCTCGGTAACGATGAGACAGTCATCATCGATGATACCGTTGGCAAAGAGGCTTCGTTGGAGGTCAGACCTGTCTTCTCGTCAATAACAGAGGAGAAGCTTTCGGAGCGTGTGGGGCTAGCCCATGTAAAGTGCCTGTCTTCCGGGATGGGTGTCATGATGCCGGCACTTCAGAACAAGAGGTTTCTGGGGGTCCAAACACTTGGACAAAGTCGACTAGGAACCTGATTTATACTAGGTGCTCGCCTTCACATGGGAATTTGGAGCACTGGAAACCCGCATCGGACTCTGCTCTTGCCCGCTTCTGCCTCCATAGGTATCCTTCCCCATGCGCTATTTCTCGCCGTGGTAGGATTTGAATTTCAACATCCCTTATCTTCCTATTGTGCTTCATTCATCCCCAGTTTTCATGCGTTTCTAGGGCGGTGTGGTGTTTCCGGGATCTTCATCCTCCATTGGTGACGTTTAGCTGCGGCTCATGGCGACCAAGACTTGTTCAGGGGTCCGAGCCCCCCCACGCTATATCAGGCAACCTGCTCATTTGGGTGCGTGTACAGTCAGGAATTACATACAGATTGAGAACCTTAGGGCGGAGTTGAACTAAGCCTCATTCAGCTTTGACAGTTTCAGCTCGTGGTCTTACTGCAAACTGCAAGTACCTAGGTAGGTAGGTTCTTATCACAGCTGCTTGCACACACGGCACAACCCGTTTGGGACTTTGACCAGGAGCCGCCCCGCCAACAGTCAGATGTGCATATGCACGTTCCCACATGCTGGATCCTGCCTTCCTACCTAGCCATGACGCCCTATCCCGCGGAAGACGCACTGCCAGGGCGTGTCAAGCTCCAGTGGCTCGAATTCAGAGTCATGTTGTGTGTTCCTGGTCAGTGACCAAAAATGCAAGCGAAACAAGGTAGCAGGCGTGCCTTCCTCAGCTGCTCCTGCTCAAGTGCTGCGGCCGGAAATGTGCCAGGCAACCACGACCAACGGGCATCGCCGAACCAATACCAGGAGAAGCGGGGTAGCTACCAATTTTTTGGAGGCCGCCATTTTTGCTCCAGAACTCGCATTGAAGCCATCGACTGATGAAACTGGACAATCAAAATGTCGGTGTGCGACCTCTGCGCAGCGCCTTTCCCGGAACCCAACAAAGTCACTGAGGTCGGCGGGTACGGCAGCGGCATCAATGGCCTCGCCCGCCTCCAGGACTCTGCCAAGAGTTGCCATGTCTGCAGCCTGTTTCTTGAACTTGTGCAAGAAGACAAGGGCAAATACAAGCAACTTGAGGAGTCGGCAATTCGCAAAGGACACGCAAAGCTCAGGCTGTCTACAGAGATTGACGATGAGAACACCAAATGCACTCTCCGGATCTTGACCTGGAACGACACCGTCGACTTCACCCTGCATGTGCCGGATGAACTCAGAAATCCTCATTCCGACCAGGCAATCTGGAAGAACGCAGATACCATCACCTTTGATCAAAGTCGTCATGTGCTCCGGGGTTGGTTGAAGGAATGCAACGAGGAACACGGGCACTGCCAGAAATCCCGAGATAATCCCACCCCACGTTATCCGACAAGGCTGATCCGCATTCATCCTCCCCCATCGTCTCAACTTACACTTGTGAAATCGGCAGCGGAGCTGGAGACTCTGCAGCACCCGATCGAGTACGGAACGCTGAGCTACTGCTGGGGAACTGGATCTGGACTGCGCACGACGAAAAGCAACCTGTCGCAACATCTCAACTCTATCCCCGTTGAACAACTTCCGCTGACGGTAGAGCAAGCCATCGATGTGGCCAGGGCTGTGGGACTGCAGTACTTGTGGATCGACAGGCTGTGCATTGTCCAGGACGACGTGCAAGACTGGCGACGCGAAGCGGCCGACATGGTCAACGTTTATCAGAACACATGGCTCACGATCGCTGCATCTTGTTCCAAATCACTTGACGATGGCTTTCTTGGTCCTCGACGTCCTGCCGCGCGTCTGGGAGCTTTCCGTGTTCGAATGAGGAAACATCAGCCCCTGTTCAATTCCCCATTGTCCTCTCGAGGCTGGACCTTGCAGGAAGCATTGTTGTCTCCTCGAACAAGTTTACTTCGCCAGTGATCAACTGTACTGGTCATGTCGGCATTACTTCCGGTCGGAGGATGGCCTTCATGATGAGCGACGGGGGGAAACACCAAAGGCTGACCCGGAGCAATCTCCCATCGACCTGAGAGGGAGTAGCGAGCGGAACCATGAGCTTTGGTGGCGGATTGTGGAGCAATACAGCGCAAGAGTGCTGTCCAAGAAAAGCGACAAATTTGCCGCCTTGGCTGGCCTCACCCGCGAGTTCCAAAAGGTTCTGGATTCGAAGCCTATCGGGGGAATGTGGATGAATGACTTGCACTATGGTCTAGACCCTACAGCCCGGCCCCGGATCCCTGGAATCCCGAGCTGGTCTTGGGCGTCCATCGACGGTCCTGTCGACAGACCTGCTGAGAGGAACAAGAGATGGGCCCCCCGACCCCGCAAACACAAACAACGATGGGAAGATCCTTTCAGCGAGGAGGCAATACCGCAGGGCGAGCCGACAATGACATGGGCGCCGGGCGAAGAACTGACTTCGCCACCAGCTGGGGGAAGGCTGGCTCTGAAGGCACGGCTTGCCAGCTGCTATTGGAAACCTGGTCCTAATCGAGGATTCACACAGGTGTGGGAAGAGTCTCATTCAGCAGGCCGTCGATCCGCCCACGGCCACTTGCAAGCAGGATGTCCCGGGGAGAGAGAATACTTTGATAGCGCAGTGTTCTTTGACGCCACTCCGTTTCCAAGCGGCCTCGTCTGGATCATGCAGACATCTATCTCGACAGTGCAGCATGGTAACTTCAATGATTTTCTCATTGTCGAGCCAGTCGAGTTGGAGCCTCCGTTCAACGACTTAGGCTTTACTCACGATGAGCCCTTGATGAACGACCTAGGCTTTTCCCACGATGACGCTGGCGATCGGGAGGGGCTACCCCCACGCAGGTTTCGACGGATCGGGGTCGGCTATATTCATGTTTGGGAGGGCAAGGACGCCTTTGAAGGGAGGGAATTACAGGATGTCATTCTGATCTAGCATCACTTCAATGTCATTTCACATATCGAATTACGTCAGTTGCACTTGCCATCGTTTCACCCCAACAATAATACTGCCCACAATGTCTCGGCTTTCCGTGGCCCGAAGTATCCGAACCACTCGCAATTCAAGGGGTCCAATCACGCTTTGTGCAACGCCGATGGGAGGCGCACTTTTCACACGCTTGGTTTGTCTTCCTCGTAAAGCAAACGCCAAACGTCGGCGGCTATGCCATCTCGCATCCCATTTGCAAGGATCAACCCCCCGATCTCGATAGCCTGTTGGGGAGTATCGCGCCAGATGCAGACCAGTATTACATCCACGACGTGGCGCTGCTTCCCGAGTTCAGGGGAAAGGGGAGTGCGGCGGAGGGGGTGACGAGATTGTTGGAGGTTGCGGAGCGGGGTGGGTTTGCGACGAGCTGTCTTGTGTCGGTGTATGGGACAACGTCGTTTTGGAGGAGGTTTGGGTTCGAGGTTGTGGATGCTTCGGAGGGTTTGGCGAAGAAGTTGGAAGGGTATGGCGATGATGCGACGTACATGGTACGGAAAAATGGAAAGGCGGAGGGAGTATGAGGAGATGTTGGTGGTAGTGCATGTCGGGGGTCGATGCTGGGAATGTCATGAGCATCACATCTTTTTGCGGCATTGAGACTGTGGCCCAACCCGCCAAGCGTCTGAGCTCCTGAATCTGTTAATTTATACCAGCCAATATCCCTAGTCAAAATTTCACCTATCCAAGCCAGCCACACCGGCCCCAACCGCCACTGCGGGGGTTTGCTCGCCGTCGGTGCTAGAGTCGCCCAGCAGGCCGTCAAGATCCAGCCCCTTGACCATGTCCTCGTAGTTGGCCCGCATGTTCTGGGTAGTCCGAAGCAGATCAGCATACCTGGCCTTGTCCTTTGCCTTCCTTCGGTCTTCTACGGATTGCAGATAGCGGGAAGCAGATTCAGGCAAGGGCGGCAGCGGCACACTCCCGGCATTTCGTTGGTCATCCACATCCGTCTTCTCTGTGGATCTTTTAGTATCTTCTGTTGCCCTCAGCTCCTCTCTGCCAGCGGAAGAAAGCCCAAGTGTGGCACGCGTTGTTGTGCCTTCTTTTCCTGCAGCGAGAATCTCGAATAACGACGGCAAGCGGGGTGGCGGCGTTGTTGAATCATCATCTGCATCATCAGCCTTGGACATCTTTTTGGCCATCCTTGCCTGACGCCTCTCGATTCTGCGTTGTCGCCTGACCTCCCTGCTATCTGGAGCGCCAGGAGTGGCGGCGGCAGAGTTGCCCATTTCTGGCGTTGCTTGGACCGCCTCTCCCTCCAAGGCAGGGCTCAGGTCTACCCCCTTTGTCGCGGGGCTTCTTTGCTTTTCCCCTTTTTTCTGCTCAAGGCCTCTTTGGATGGCTCTTCTGATGATCTCCTCTATCTCGGCTTCTGCCTGCTGCCTTCGTTCCTCACGCGTGGATGCGCCCCCGTTTGGTGCGTCTTCGCTGTTCTGGGTGGTCCGAGCCCAGCTCGACACTTGTCTCCTTGTTTCGGCACTCTTTGACGCCTTGGACCGGTGCCTGGTGGCCTTCTCTGTCGACTCCCCAGGCCCCTTTTTTCTTGTGCTCGACGAAACCCCGAACCCAGACCCATCAAGGAAGCGGTCTGGAGGGATGGCAGAGATGTCCGAGGGCGTTACCTTTTCCTTGGTTGCTTTCGAAGTGTCAAGGGGCGGGCACTCTTCTTCCTCGTCCTCCACCGTGGCATGGCGCGGTGCCTTCGGCTTCGAGTTGTCAGAGCTCGCTGCGGCTGTGGGTTTTTGAATTTCTGGGTTACGCGATCGTCTGGAGGGTGTCTCCCTGGTCTCGAGCTTGCGGCGGGTCTTGTCTCTTGACGGCGTGATCTTCACCCTGACACCCGGCTTGCGAGTACTTGGGTCCCCAACAGACCTCGTCCCCTCATAATACTCGATGAGCAGCGATGTCTGGGAGCTTGTTGCTCTTGGTGTTGCACGCGTGCCCGCTGCCGTGGTTCCAAGAGGGCCGTTCAGGGGGTTGTCGGACGGGACCGCTGGCGGACGCACCGCCTCCGCTTCGGCCACGTCCTCTTTTTGCTGCCTTCCCTGTGCTTGCGGATCTCCTGGCTGCTGGGCTGCTGGAGGCTGGCTTCGGTTGCGTGCTGCTTCCGCCCACCGCGATGTTTCTGACCACCGCGATACCCTCGGAAAGCTAGACAACTTGGATCTAGACCGTGATTGATTGGGGGCAGCCCGAGCGCCAGTGTCATTTCCTGCCATCGGCTTCGGTCCGGCACAACCCTTTGCATCTGTCCGGGGAGTCCCCCGTGTTCCTTCTTTGACGTCATTTGTTGAATCTGGGTCGTTGGTCGTTTGGCTTGTCTTTGCGTCATCTCGCCGCAGCCGCAAACACGCTTCCACCACCGCCTCCAGGACCTGTATTTTGACTTCGGCCTCTCGAAGCCTCGCACAAACGGCTTCATGCACCTCGAGTTCCACGAATCCCGGAGGAGGGGGTGGCGCTGTGGTGTCTGCCCGGGGTTCGTTTTCGCCCTGGTTCTCGTCTTCGGCTTCGTCTTCCTCAATGACGGGAAGAGCAGGCTCGCCAGCAGGCGCCTCGACTTCTCGCGAGTTCTCGTTCAGGACCCGCTCCATTGTACGGCGATATGCCTTGCTAACCATGCAAACACTGTCGAAATTGAAGCCGCTGTCGCTGACAACAGAGTCGCGGTCCCCGAGGATGCCATCAACCGACCCGACCTCCGAGTGTATCGCGCTCAGTTGCATGCCGGTGGATGCAGGGTACGAGTGCACCATGCCCCCGAGGCCCATTCGCGCGAGGTCGAGGGTCGCCTGGTTGCGTTCGAGCAGTTCGTGCATCTCCTGGACCGAGCGGAGGCCCAGTGCCTGCACGAGCAGCGTCAAGCTCGCCTTCTTCGTCTCCAGGCTTTCCAGCAAACCGCGAATCTCGCCCGCGTTCCACCACACGGCGAATCTTCCCCTCCAGTCGTCCCGTCCAAAAAGGTCGTCAAACTCGTCGCCAACGCGCTCCAGGATGTCGTGACATCCCTGAACCGACACGTCAAAGACGTCATTCAGGTCAAAACTCCGTATCGCGTGCGGGTTGCGCGACAACACTCGCTCGATCTCGTGCAGGGAGCCCTGGACGACGATGATGTCCTCAGCAATATCGCGCGTGAAGGCAGGCGCGTTCTGCAATTCGCCCCAAACGTTTCTCACGAAGATGGCTGCGCGCAGAGCGTGCGCGGCGAGACCCACGGCGCCGACTGTGATGCTCAGGGGATCCATCGGTGCAGACGGGAGCTCGAGCAGGGCCCGAAATCGTGGAATTTGGAGGTTGAGAGACGCGCCACGTTTGCAAAGGGAAATCGCAAGGTGATGTTCTTCCCCGATCCTCAGCTGAACGGACGGGGCGATGCGCCAGGGCAGGCACCGCCCCCGCGCTTGCCCGTTCGGGAACACAAGGCGTCTCGCCCGCTGCGCTTTCCTGCCTATCAACAAGTTCACCTAACAAGTTTGCGGATTCTATTGTCTGCGCAGGGCACCCTAACTACTTCATTTCCCCTCTTTCCGATTTAGCCCACCAAAGCCTCAACACGCAAAGCCGCCTCGATAAATATGGGGAGAATCACCTTTGGTCGTTCCAAGCAGGACCGGGCTTATCAATACTCGCCATTGCCCTCGCACCAATCCTTCCGACTCCTGCGGAAGTTACCGTCAACCAATGCCGACCCCGCAACCTTCACCATCGACACCTTCGACGTCAACGACACCTCGCTGCCGGAATACAATGCCTTGTCCCACACATGGGGTACCACGGGCCGGATGGTCCCCATCATTGTTGATGGGAAGCAGCTCCTCATCACTCCCAATCTGTCGGAGGCCATGACGCGTCTTGAGGAGGTCCATCAGCGCGACCAAGCCTTCAAACAGCTGTGGTGGATCGACATGATATGCATCAATCAGGACGACATTTTGGAGCGCGGCCATCAAGTGGCCATGATGCGAACCATCATCCGAACTGCCAGCTTGGTCGTCGCATGGGTGGGGCCCGACCTAGGCTAAGCTGGACTTCTCCGAGACTGCGGCGAATGGACGAATCACTCGAGGATTACGACGGCCAATGCACGTTGAGTTCCATACGAAGTTTCTTGGGTCGCCCATACTGGTCGCGAGTCTGGATCATCCAGGAGCTTTGTGTGGCAAGGGACATCCTGCTGGTTTGCGGGAACCAAACTGCGCCGTGGGCTTTGTTACGTGCTCAGCTTCAAGCCTCCAGCGCACACGACAGGCTTCTTGACGTCGGATATCGTGGTCAATGGATGACTTTGCCCATTTGACCCCGTACAACCTTGTTAAGCTCGTGGACAGCTACAAAGAGACGAAGATTGGCCTTGGCGAGCTGCTCAACTTCTCCTCCTGGTCGCAGGCCACCAATCCTCGTGACCGGATCTACGCACTTCTCGGCCTCGTCACAGACGGCTCTGCCGACGAGATCATGCCGGACTATACACTCTCGCCGTGCGAGGTGTACTGCTCTGCCATGCAGGCTGTGTTGAAGGACACAGCACGGCGAGAAGGGTCCCAGGGACCAGGGGTTGCAAAATGCGGGGAGATTGCAGGGCGTTGCAGTCACAAGCCGCTTGAGCAGAGTTTCAGTCAGCGGAAAGACTGCGACGGGATGCAATGTGATGCTTGGTGGTGCTGTCTCGACATGGCAGTCTGGGGTGCTTGAAGTCGAAGCAAAAAAAGGAGACTCTCCACATGTGGAGAGACTTGCGTCAGCCGCGAATCGAACGCGGGGCCCATCGATGGCAACGATGGATTTTACCACTAAACCACTGACGCTAGCAATGGGATAACCAGGAATCGAACCTGGGTCCTCTCGGTCGCTGTCGGCGCAAGTCCACAACGAGAAGTACTGACCACTATACTATTATCCCGGTTGTTGATGGAAAAGTGATGGTGTAAAATGTACAAGTCAAGCTTCAGGATCGCCCCACCTTGACGGCAGAACAAGTTTGTAGGATACTTGCAGCCCCCTCTGACGATCATCTTGATGCCACAAGCTGAATGAGCTATACCTAGCCACTATTTCAAAGGGCTTGGATCTTCATTATCAGATGGCCGTCTTACTGTTTTTCTTACACCGGGTGCGGTGTCTTTAGGCTGCGGTTTGTTTGCCAATGGGATAGGTACTTGACCGAAAGTGCACAGGTGGACAAAGAGCCACGCAGTATATGTGCCTTGCAGTATAAGTCGTGTCCCAGCCACCAGTACCTGATCCTACACCAACCTCTCTCCATGCCTCCAGGAAAGAGAGGCAAGATATTGTCGTCCTGTTACCTTGAAAAATCCGAGACAATGATCAGCTTGTCATCAATCTTACGCCTGGGGGCATCAAGACTTTGGGGAGAAACGACGGTGGCACGACTCTGCCTGGGGAGCCCCTTGTCGAACTCGACCGAGAGAAACTCCTGCCTCGCCTCCAAAACATCTTCATAACACCTGAGCTAGACAGAATGGGGCCGTACCTTCGATACGTATGATGACCCCACTCTTGTGCTCGATCATTTGATGGCGACTTGGCTGATAGACAGATCCACAGATCTTGACCCCGAAAAGCGCTCACATTTTCCCCATCCACTTCCAACCCACACGGGGTCATAAAGTCACGCCGAACGAAGACCACAATCTGCATCTGGTTTGGTACAAGAACCGCATTTCCGTCAAGCTGATTTCCCTTATTTACTCTCCAAGGTTTTCTGGGATTGGATCGTGGAGAACGACGCTGAGGTGTACAAGGCAGCGGCAGGATTTATGCGCACTTACGCATACCTGATTCAGTCCGAAATTGACTTTCGCCTGGCAAATGGTATGTCCCCAGCCCCCATCTTTGTTTTTCCCCTTTGCGATTGGGCAGGCAATCAAGAACTGACAGAGTCCCATGGTCAGACACCCTTGCTTCCGTTCGGGACCGAAAACACGACTGCTAGCTTCGAGCGCTTCATGAAGTTCATCAGCCAGTTCAAGTCTCTCAGCGACGCACAGGTCTCCCCACGCTACTCCTACGGCGAGCTGAGACTGAGGGGGTTGAACTGGCTGACGCGGTTCCTCTGCATCAAAATCACCTTCTTCCATGCACATGGAGAATGGGGAACCATCTTCTTGGAAATGCTGGCTCCACTTGTTGGGGTCTTTGCCATCATATCCATGTTTCTGGCTGCCATGCAGGTTGGCCTCGCCGCGGACGCAGCGAGCGGGCAAGCCTCTGAGGGATATGCGGCGGCGTGTTACTGGTTCTCGTACGTGGTTCTGGTGTCGACTGCGGTGGTGAGTTCAGTATTTGCCACGGTGGTGGTGGGAGTGCATATCCAATCAGCAGGTGTTGAGCTATCGCATGTACAGGCTGAGCCCAGAGGAGAAGGAAGCGATGAGAAGCGGCGTCTTCTAAGCATCGAGCCTGGGTTGAGAAAAAAAATGTATTGGTTCTGACGCTGATGTCAGCGAAGACTTCCATTTGGAAGGAACGTCTGGTATGAATTGGAAGTGACACTTGTGATGGAAGCCATGGGAAATGGAAACACAGCAAGAGCGGCCGGTCGGGTTCTCTCCCCACCACTGCAGCACTGCTACCCGGCCTTTCACCCATCATGCAATCCGTGATTGCGCCTGCCACTATACTCCAATCCACGGCACTGACAACCGCGTCGACAGCTGGAATTGATGCCTGCAGCGTCCTCGGACACCCGCGAGAAAAGGAACCGAAAGAGACATGAAATCGGTATGGGACACAAAATCAGGCCTTGTAGTTGACAGACAAGCATGGGGCCAGCGAAACGGAGGTATTGGCGACGGCTTTCGAGCTTCCTGCAAGCCGCAACTGAGCTGATCATGTGAAGTCGAGGGACAGTCAGGCGGGCCCGGCCGAACCGGCGCTTACTGTGTCTCTCCTCGGGTGCGCATGGACACGGGGGTGCATGACGCTGCTTGTGGCAAACCTGGGCGCAGCGAGCGTCATCATTCCGGGGTTGCATTCAGGGGTAAACGCTTGGTACGAGCGGCGTGGCCATTGATAAGGGGGCTTACCGTGGCCCTGGGAGCCCGCTGACCCATGTTCAGGTTTAGGGCAGAATCCGGACCTTCCAAACACGGCGGGCCACGAAGTCTCGGATGGTGATGTCCAGGGTAGCATGCGGCTTCCCTGGATGCACCCCATCAACGAGTATAGCTGCTAGCGTCCCTTCAGGCAACAGAAACTGCACTTGGGTATACATTGTCACATTAGGACTTTTGGAATCATACCCAGTCTTGATTTTCATTTTGGTATCATCAAATGATTGTCTTTTTGTTTCGCAGCCCCACAGGTGCCTCCCGTGCCATACGGCGCGATGACATGAACCACGGACCACGCACATCGTCATGTCCCGTGCCGCAGACTAACCCTACAACATCATGTGGAGAGCAATGGGATTGGACGCAAAACTTGTGGGATGACGAACCATGAGAGAGTTGAAATCGATAGCGCTGCTCTAAGCTGATGGCAAGGCTGTCTGATTAGGAATACGCACATGCCCAGGCCCAGTAAGGCTAGACCCAGTCTGTCCCTGAGCAGAACTCTGTGAGTTTTACAACAAAGGGGGTGAGAGGGTTTGACACGTCCGGGCGTTGCGAGAGCAGTATTTATACCTTACCGGATACTCCTTTGAAGATGATACCACGCTCCTCAACAACGTCCATCTTCAGTTGTTTATTTGTCACTCATTCAGACATCTCACTCGTTCCAGCCATGAAGCTTCTGCAACTCACCACGCTGGCGACGGCTGTGTTGGCTGTTCCCTTGGAGAAAAGCCTCGCTTCCCGTCAAACAACAGCATGCACCTCCCCAAAGGTGCGCAAGAACTGGGCGGTGGCCACTGACGCAGAGAAAAAGTCATACATCAACGCTGTTCTCTGCCTCGCTACCAAGCCGTCGAGGCTGAATATCAGCACGCATACTACCCTGTACGACGACTTTGGCTATGTTCACGCCCATCTATCCTCGCCAACCCAGAGAAGTGGGACCCCTTTTTTCTGAGCATTTTGGGTATGTGATGAGTGCTGACCACGACTCAAGTCCACGCCGAACCGGTTTTCCTCCCCTGGCACCGCTACTTCGTGCACATCTACGAAAAAGCACTTCAGGAGTGCGGTTACACGGGCACAGCCATGTACTGGGACTGGATCGCCGACTCAGGGGCTCCGTCCAAGGCGGCCGTATGGGATCCCGTCCTCGGCTTTGGGGGTAACGGAAGCGACACGACAGACAACGGCGGGAAGCGGCGTGTCGTGGATGGCCCCTTCCGTAACTTGCGCCCGACATACTGGGGTCTTGAGGTCGACCCCCACTACCTCAGCCGTGACTTCGCACCTGCCATTCCAGAGGCGCACCTTGCTGAAATGTTGGGATTTGCTTACACGCCGACTGTCATGGAGGGTGTCAATGCCAAGCCGAACTACCAGGAGTTTTGGACTGCCCTTGAGGGAGGGCCGCATAATGTCGTGCATGCCGGCATTGGAGGTAGTTTGGGGGACATGGGACCCATTTCCTCCCCGAATGGTATGTACCAGCCATTAACCTTTTTTTCTTTTTTTTTCTGTTTTCTTTTTTCTTTACACTAACTCTCGCCAACCACCAGACCCGGTCTTCTTCCTTCACCACACCATGGTGGACAAGCTTTGGTGGCAGTGGCAGCAACAAGATCCCCAGACCAGGACACTGCAGTACCAAGGAAGGCGCAACGATGGCGGTAATGCTACTCTGGAGGATGTGTTGCCGATGCTTGGACTTGCCTTGGATGGTGTTGTGAAAGATTATATGGATACCGGAGGCGGTGCGCTTTGCTATACCTATTAGTCTAGCCCCTCATAACTTTTTATTCTTATCTGTCACCATGTTAGGCAATGATAAGGAACGTCTCTTTGAGGGTATTTTCCACCAGGTGCTGAGGGGGTGTGCGTGCATATGGGCCGACGTGTTCTCATCATTGGTCGCAGAGCCACGCAACAACCCCAATGGCCGACCCAATTGAAGCAAGGACAATCAGCAGGTGCACTTCAAATGCAGCACACCCCACACCATTGGGCCGGCAGGCATCTCCCATCCTTCTCTGTTCATCCTAAACACCCGACATCATTCCTCGCAAAGTCTTCCTCGAGCCTATTGTAACCGAAATCATGGAACAGTTGTTGCAGACCGCAACGTGTATCAGCGCCGATGACCACCTGCCCGCTTCCCCAGGCGACCACATTCTCCACTACTTCGCCTGCATCGACATTTGCGACCGAGGAGCTTACCTCTCACCGCAACACCCCGCTTGGCAAAACGAAGCCGGCATCGAGCGGAAGAAACTGGAACGGCAGAACCAAGATTTGCATGCCAACGCGGAGACCAATGCAGATCTCGAGGCTGAGATCAAGCGCCGAGTCAACTCCAAGATCACAGAGTTGGCAACCGAAGTTCTGCGCCGATACCGGAGGATCGCTGCCATCCGCATCGCCATCCAGAAGGAGAGAACCAACTACAACCCTACCCCAATCCCTACGACTGACAAGGACCTTGTGGAGTGCGTGACCGAGGGTCATGCGAGATGGAAGGGTTCAACCGAGTTCAAGAACAATATCGATGCAGTGCGGACATGGCGACAGCAAAGAGGGCTACATGTCGATCATCCAGCCAATGGGCCGACGAGTGGTGGCGACGACAGCGAAATGACGGCACTGCGATCGTGGGTCCCCACCGATGAGGAAGATCTAATCCCACAGTATGCGATTGATGAAGACGTACAAGTCCACGTCATGCGGTTTCAAAAGCCACATAGTGGCGACTCGCCATCATGGGACTCGGGTCCACGATATCAGAGGCGCTCGGTGGCAAGCCTGCTTCATAAGGGAAGCAGCTTGAGCCACCAAGACACGCTTCAATACATCCACTTCCCATATAACAATCTGAAGGTGAGCCAACTCACGTTTGCTGCATTCGAATCGAGTCAGGCAAGAAGAAGCTGACCCGACGCGACAAAGTGGGTTGAAAGTGCTCTGAAGCACTACGCCAGACTCGAAGAGAACATCAGAAGACGTTCTACAGCGGACCCGGCTCAAGGCGAGCAAAATTCGGTTCATGGCCGTCACTTTCCCCCAACATGCCAATTTCTCTCGGCCGATGAGCCATCGGGATCTGCTGCCCAAATATCGGTGATGATGCCTTACCTTCACTGGGAGACGGATAGGAACCGGGAAGCCTTCTCCCGCATTATCGGAGCGGAGACGGCAAGACACAAGGCCCGAATGAGGGAGATGGTAGAGCAGGATCACGAGCAAAGACAAGCTCTGCGGGCTGGTCTCCCTCCCCCGATCGGCCCCAGGATACCGCATCTCACTGGTGGGGGAGCACGCTTTCGCTCAGGGGCTGCCCTTCCTCCAATGATTCCAACCTGGTCTGGCATTCTCAGCAAAGTCTTGCGCATTTCTCCTTCCAGCGACGTGAGGGTCGAACAAGAGACAGGCCGGCTAAGGACCACCAGTCCCCTCGGGCAGTTCCTTCTCGATGCAGCACGGCTATATTCCGTCATGTCAACATTTCGTGACAGGAAGATGATGGAGACTTACCTTTTCAACAAAGCCCCTCTACACCCCCGCAGGACGCTGGACCAGTCCAATAGCAATTGGGCAACGGAAACAACACGAGAGAGAGACCGCGACCAGGTGGTATTTCGTGCCACAGACTACAAACCAGAGGACCGGCACCGACTTCGCAGAGAATGGGACGCGGAGCCATGGTGGTTTTGGAACGGACACGCTGACTTTGAAGACTCCCCATTGTGCACCACGTGTAGAAACGCATCCCGGCCAACACCAAGAGTGACCATGGTGGACCACTTGTGGATGTATGTCGTCGGCCAAAACACCCTACTCACTTTTTTCCCTGCGAGGTATGGAACAGATGAAATGAACGACTCCTCAGGGGTCGGTTCTGCCATACGCCAAATTCTCCACGCCAAAACAAATCCAAGGTCCGCCCTCGATCTCGCGCTCGTCGTGCTCGAAGAAAGCAGCATGTCTCTGCTTAGCAGGTAAGTGCTGGCGGCACTCAACTATGTACCACGCTCAGCTAATCGTCAATTCTAAGAGGTGCGACCGGAGATGGAAAGCCAGACGTGCTGCAGATTTTCAGGGAAGCCATCGGCAGTTTGGTAAGTCTTCCAATGTTACCTATATGGCTCATTTTGTTAAATGCCGGTTTGCTAACACCTTCAAGGCACGCCGTGAGGTGAGAGAACGCACGAGGGTTTGGAGAATTAATTACATGATCCAGAATCTCAAGAAATGGAGCGGGGATGCAGGGGAACTCACAGCTCTGCTTCTTGATAGTACTCCTGAGGGCCGGTTGCAATTCGAGGCGAAAGACATCGTCGAAGAACTGGACATAATGATCCATATCACCAAGAGTCAAGTTACAGTCATCCGGGAGTTCCTGACTCATGCCGAAGAATTATTCAGCTCGGACGAAGCCGAAGCGTGGGCGCAATTCATGAAAAGCCACGGCCGCGTTCTCCGCAGGGTGCAGGCAGGACTTGAAGGGCTTGAAATGCTGCAGGCCACTGCTCGGAACACATCTCAAACGGTCAGTTCACCCCATGATCTGCCCTGAATCGACGACTGATCCCTACCTATCCATAGATCGATGACCTAGTCTCCCTGAAGCAGCAGCAAATCACCATACTCCAAACCTGGCAGTCTGCAGAGCAAGGAGAGGAGGCTGTGAAGCAAGGGAAAGCCCTGCCAATCTTCACCATGTTCACCATTATTTTTGTAAGTTCTTCCGAGTCGTTCTTTTTCATTCCGTGACATCCCATTGCCAATGGACCACGGGACAGCTGACGCATTGCCATATTTGTATGTACCCTGCAGCTACCTCTCAGCTTCATGACAAGCATATTTGGAATGAATGCCGCGGAATTTGAGGATGGCGCTTGGAGCGTCCGAGACCAGTTCAAGATCATTTGTAAGTTCGGACTCATACCAGGGTCAAATGTTCATTCTTGTCAGACGCGGATTTCTCTAACAGCTCCAGTCCCTGTCTCCATCGTGGTTATGTTCGCCACCCTCCAACTCACATATTTCGACTTTGCAAGGGAACTATTGATTTCCTTGGCAACTTATCTGTTCACCTTTATTTCTATCAAAACAGGAGCGTATACACTGTGGCTGAACTTTTCCTACAATTTCAACCCCCACTATATCAGGTCCAATCGAACGGCGAGGATAACAAAGATGAGGAGGGATGCAAGAGCCGACAAGCGCCGTGAGCAAGAGAAAAAGCGGACGGCTGAACAGAGACGGTGGGCGGAGAAATATGCAAAGGACAGTATAGTTGGCGATGTCGGAGCCGAGGTCTAGACGATACTCGGTCTTTTATCTGGCAAAATCCCACGCTACTGCCTAGTTTGGAGCCGGGTAGCCTGTATGTTCCACCTTGCCCGATCTTTCTGGATCAGCCCAAGCAAACAACTTTGACCCGGGCCCAACCCGTCCGCCCGCCTCATAGGCCTTCCTCCTCCTCGACACCAGAAAGAGACCCACCAGTCCACCAAGCGTGGCAACAAGATGGAAAATTCTACATGTCACGTTAGTCTTCTCTCTCCGCTTGACCTGACGATACCTGCATGTGAGGCACGTAGCAACGTTGGCAACTTACGCAACAACAAGGGCCAGAACGGCCACTAACTCCCTCAGCATCGGCTTGTAGTCCTCGACCTTCTTCCCCCTCCAGTCTACCTCGTCCTTGGCAATCACATCGCCCTTGATGTTGTACCCAAACACAACAAACGCCCAGAGACCCAGGGCCGCAGGAATAGGGTCCAATGCCATCATCCAGCGCCAGTGTCCGAGAGGGCCGTAGCGTCGGAGGATGGCCGAGATGAGAGCAAAGTAATTTATCAGCATCGAAAGGGCAGCCTGTTTGTCTCCTTGTTAGCACGAACGGGAACAGTGTGGGCTTGGCTGGTGGACGCACAGTGGCAATCGGGGCCGCAAAGGTCTTCCGGGGGACCTTCTCGCCGAGGCCATCGCTGGTGAGGAGCCAGACGCTTATGGCGATGACGGCAGTGGAGAAGGTTCCGAAGAGGCCACGGAGGAGGCAGCTGAGGCCGCGGCGATAGGGGTAGGTCAGGGGGGGCCTTCCCAGGGCCTGTTCATGTTGGGTTGCTGAGTTGGTAGACTCGAGCTCGCCGGCGGGCTTGGGGTTGTAGGCGTTGGTGTTTACCATCGAAATGAATTCTTTGATCTTTGAGACTGGATGAAGCGGAGTGGAAATGAGGTATGGATTGACTTGAATGGTGATAGCTTAGACTTCTAACCAGGGTGGACAAACCCAAGTCTTCTTATAAGGGACCCCACATGCACTTCAAGTCAAGTTACACAGATGCAGTGAGCTTTTTGGTGTAACGCTGTTCCTCCCGCAACTGAGGCCTCCTGGGTCCATTGGCAGTGCTAGGCAGGAGACCCCTCAACGTCGTGCTGTATTTTGCCGGCGGCCGTGCGAGCAAGAGTTGTGGTTGGCTGCCGCTCTGTCGTTCACCCACTGTTGTTTTAACCGAGAGGCATTGACACGGGTTAATACTACGTGGGAATGGCGCAGCCATGGGCTAGCTAGGTCTCTTAGCAAGTGGGTTCGATCCTGTCGATGTCACGCCGCATTGGCACAGAAAAAAATGATGAATTCCCGCCGCTTGATCGTGGCTGCATCGACAGATTCACGAGCCACGGGTCCGGAATTCGAGGCAATGTCTCAGCCGAGACGGCAACAATCGGGCTCGGTGTAGAGATCGTGCGGAGGGAGGGATAGAACTTGCGCCTCAGTCTTTCAATATGGGTAGATTCTGGAAAAAAGTGAACTGGCAGTGTAAGGTACCGAGAAGGTTCCCTCAGTTTATCTTGAGTCAGAATGTGTCAGGCTTGTCAAGAGGCAAGTTCGCTCCAGACGCAAGATGCAAAGGCCACCGTGCCACCTCCTCCCACATGGAGCCGCGAAGTGACATGGAAATCACGCGAGCCAGTCTGGAACTCCAACCATGCAAAAACCAATAATCCGTCTCCAAGCTCTGCATGACGATGCAGTAATACAGGAGCTTGGTCAGGGCCGCTGGGTGACGAGCGTGAAGCAGGGCCAGCAAGTCGTCGGACATTGTCCACGGCCACGCGAAAACCAAACTGAGCTCTTTTCTCGCCATGATGGTGGCAGTTGACTTGCCGTCCATAAAGGCCATCAGGGAGCGAATCTCAGAACACACCGTAAGCTTTTCGGCCTCACTGAGCCCATTGTTGTCCATCGTTATGCGCGTCTCCAACGAGCGAAGTTGATGTTGAACCAGACGCAGCGAATCCACGCAGCTTATATCGAGTGGTTGCGATCCAAAGAGATCGTCGACCAGGTTCCTCTCCAGCTTGCGTATGGCGCCCATGCCGCGCACGACTGAAAAGGTTTCGAGAATGCCGTCCATCGGGCAGGGCGCCAGTTTCATGTTCAAGTTGCCTGCGCGAACAGGTTCACCACGGTTCATGGCCAACGTGCCGATCATGAGGAAGGCCGAGGTCGCGAACAAGGCTCGGCTGGTCTCGGAGTCAGTGATGGGCTTCGACAAGGCCGTCCTCATGCCGCTGATGGCGATGCTCTGGTGCCTTGATGCGCAGGCGAGGTACGTCGTTTTATTGTTGTTGTTATTGCCACTGGCAGTGGACTTCAAGCTGTCCGGTGACATGTCTTCGAAAATGTGGAGCGCAGCCACGGCAAGCAGCTGGTGCATGAGGTACGGGAAGCGAAGGCCAAGACGGGGGATGTCGTCTCGCAGCACATGGCCGGCTTGCCGCGGTGTTGGGAGGGTGCGCCAGGTGACAGTTGTGTAGTGGTGCATCCAAATTGTCGGCGCTGATCACGGTCCGAGTCGGCCGTTGTTTCCGGGCCCGAGGGGCTCGCTTGGAGTCGGAGAGGCCTGCCGCTGTTGTTCCCTTTTTATAAGGTCTCGTTTTCCCAGACAGCGCAGTCGTATTCCAGAAGCCGGATGCTGAGATGGATTTGTTTCAAAACTTAAAGTTTCTTGTGGTGCGCTTGAGCTATTGGATGATAAACCTTTGAATACCACCGCCCTTGCCAGGCAAATCCAACGCAGCAATCTCTCCATCCATCAGCCCCGGGAGGACACAGGTTCCAACACAGACATAGTGGTCCCCTTCCTTCCGCAAAACGACTGGATACTTCAACCCTTGCAGGATGCAGACCCGATCTTGCGGCACACAACCATGCGGAGCGATCCCGAGATGATCGTTGGATATCCGAAATATGGTGTGTTTTTCCTGTCGGTGCACAGCTTCTGCGACAGCTATCATGGCACTCAGGATAGACGCCGAATCCCGGTACTCGCGAACAACCGAGCCCACAACGGCTTCCATATACCGTTGTGGGTTTTCCATGAAAAGGGGAAGGCGTTTGGGGTTTCCGTAATCGGCGGAAAGATAGTTGTGCTTCGATTCAGCGTCGTAGTCTGGGTTTGAGCTGGCTCTGAGGGTGTCAGCGTCGAGAGCTCTCAAGCCCTCGAGCAGCGGCTGAAGACGGAGAAAAAAGATGCCATCGCTTCCCTGGTTTGCGGCAACAAAGTGGCTGACGGGGTGGATACTTGCGAGGAGACGATACATGGCCACGATGGGATTGGTGCCGGTCAGGGAGCTGAATGTTGGCGTCATTTGACAGAAGACCTTCTTGAGCTCGTCGAAAACCCCCCCGTCAGGTCCCTCAGAACAAGGCTTGAACTCCATGCTGTCGACGCTGATGATGGTGTCGAACTCAATGCCTAGAACATGCAGGGACTTCCCATGAACTGTTGCACTGGGTTTGGCGGATGAGAAAATGCCCGACCCGGCGTCGAAGGGGGTGTCGGCCTGAATAACAAGCCCTTGAGAGGGCGGGGCGGAAAATCTTGGGCACCAGGACGGAAACGAGATGGAAGTAGTACTGGCGGGCATGGCAATGCCGGAATAGGAGAGAAAGGCTAGGCTTTCGGGCTGTTGCAGCCGTTGGCAGTGGTCCAAGTATGCCTGAATGAACTGACAGTACACGTCCGCTACAGAGGTGGCTGGGCTGTAGTCCGGTACCACATCAAGGTCCAGGACACCAAGGAGGCCGTAGATCAAGTCTTTTGGTTCTGTTGCCTCCAACTTCCGCGCAACCGTGAGCGCAAGATCCCATTGATCGCTGATCGGGTTATGCCCAACCTCAGCTTGGGGGACACTTCCCTGTCCGTGGTAGTTTCGACGGCCTTCTGAAATCCAATGGAGGGGAGCCCATGGATCGGCAGTGTTGGAAGTGAAAAAATTAAGCCAAATCGAGTCATGCAGAAACGGAGGCCTTGGCGTCTTTGCTTCCAGGATGGCAGTTCTGGCTGTCCTCAACTGCTGACTGAGACACAGGAGCTTGTCGAGATGCAGCTGCCGAGAGCTGGTGAAAAGGTACACATCCTTGGGAAGAACAAGCTCCTGGTATATCCACAGCCTTTTCCAGTACTTCTCGTCCATGAGCTGTACTGTGCCGTTCCAGCGAGTGTTTGTCGTGTGGCCAAAGTCTTCCTGGTCCCAGCAGAGCCACGGATGTCGGCGAAGCCACTCGAACTTCAGGAGCTCGTCCACGCTCAGGCCATCGACTTCATGCGCCAGGGTGGCGAACGTGTCGATTCCCCAGCCCAGGTAGCTCCGATGCGACGGCTCAAGGCCAAGCCACGAGAAGACGTACTTTGCCGAAGAATATATCGAACCCATCATCCGGACTTGGATGCTGCGCTCCAGAAGGTCGGCCTGATTGATGCAGACAGCGTCCGCCCAGATGCGCAATTCGGACACGGATGCGATGTCGTTGTGGAGCGTCGCCCAAACGTTAAGCGAGTGGTGAAGGGCGTGGGCCAGGTTCACAGTGACGGTAGTGGCGCGGCCATTGATACTGATGGACTCGGTTTGGGATGCATCTCCCCATACGTACGACAGCGCGACAAACTGGGGATCCCTGTCCAGAGAGGCCACCTCGAGGCCCCAGAGCGTGCTTTCCTCTTCGAGCGATATGACCCGCAGCAGTCGAATCTCCCTTGAGCCTACTGGCAAGAGGCCGTAAAGGTCTCCCGACGAAGTTGCCATGGCCAGGAACGCATCTATGTGGTGGCCAAAGTTAAGACCGTGACTTAGGATTGTTGACGGCGAGGGGAATAGGGTTGCGTGAAATTTGAGGCAAGTGACCTATCAAAATCCATGCACCCCGCGCTTCGCAGTCCACCCGATTGGGGCTTTTTTACTGGGCTAGATCATTTCCAGCTATCAGTTGATTTTTAGCTCGTTAATGTTTCTGTTCGTAGTGGTTGACTTCAACAACCTTGTGCCTTTCCCAACTTTTTGTTGTGGTGATGTGATAGTGCTAAGACCATCCGCATGTCCGGCGCATCTGAGACATGTCTCTCTCTGGCGCAGGTCAAACAACTGAATGGCGTTTTCTTATCTGATGGACTGCAGATTTTGCCAGATTCGTCTTAGTGGCAACATCCGACTGCAGCGCACCTTCCGACCGATGCGCCGGACTCCGGTGGCAGGCTGGGCAGCCACGGCATCAATGCATCTGTTATTTTGCATCTCGTTCCTTCCCCCGTCAATTCATCAAATTTCCTCTCTCTGCAAGCCCTCAAATATGGTTCCCAAAACGACAACATTCAAGCGCTACTGGGGCATCCTCAAGGGAAATGCCCTGACCCTGACAGCCACGAAATCCTCCGAGTCGGACTCGTCCAACTTCACCGTTACACAACCCCCTCCAACCTCCTCACCATATGTTTCGAGTCCCAGTCCTCAGCAGCCCATCGCATCGCTGACCGAACTCTACGCCTACTGGTGCGGCCACTCGTACGAAGCAATCAACAACCTTTGGGGCCGCGACTCAGCGATCTCCGGCTCCCAGGGCACTTTTGTCTCCTCGGCCTCAGATGGCGGTGTAGCGTGGTCCACCACTTGGACCTGGCGGGGAGCGCCGAACAACGTCAAGAGTTTCCCCTACGCAGGAAGGCAATTCTCGAGGGGGAAGAAGATTGCGGGGATCCAGGGGATGCCGACTTGTGTTGAGTGGGATTACACCGGGGACTTGAAGGGGATGAGGGCGAATGTGGCATATGACATTTTCACGGCAACAGATCCACAGCATGCCAACAGCGGGGGGGATTTTGAACTCATGATTTGGCAAGTTGGATTTGGCGGTGATCGAAACGGAATAGAGCTGACAGCTGGAGTGCACAGGCTTGGGCGGTACGGAGATGTCTGCCCCATCGGGTCTTCGGCCGGCTGCGTCAAGGTCGCTGGACGAAACTGGGACTTGTGGGTTGGGTACAACGGGCAGATGAAGGTCTACAGCTTTCTCCCACCAGCTGGGGCCGGGGCAATCAAGAGCTTCAGCGCTGATGTGAGGGAGTTCTTCCGATACTTGGAGGAATGTCATCAGTTCCCTGCAAGCCAGCAGAACTTGATCGGTGAGTCATCCACACCAGGTCTCAATCGGGACATGTTCGCTGACCATTCTGTTCTGTCACCAGTGTTTCAAGCCGGCACTGAATGTTTCACTGGTGGGCCGGCAACTTTCACTTGCAGCCGCTTCTCTGCCGATGTTATCGATGCGGAATGCCAGTAATTGAAAACATGCATGCGTCTGGGCCATGTTTGAGAGGTTCAGCCAGCCACTCTCACTGTTGCTGGCGCTGCTGTCAGCATCAAGGGAGGCTGAAGCAGAGTAGAAGGGGGTCTGAGCAAGTGGAAGAGGTGGGGGACCTTGTGTGATTCCTTGGAGCTGTCAGCAGTTGGTGGGTGACCACTTCGTGAGGGGTAGTGTGGATGTTCTAGACCCCTTCCACCACTTCCATCACTTTCTCACACATTGACAAGCCGTCGGCCGTGTACATCAATGATACCAAAACCCCCAAAATCTCTATCACTGGTGTCGTCAAAGAAGAGGGGGATCCAGTCCATTCACCTGGAGCAGGAAAACAATTCCAAGCCGACAAGCCTCTGGTTCCAAGTCCAAGCCTTCGACACCGGCTGCTCCTCCTCCTTCTTCCGTCCCCGCTACCCCTGTTCCTATCGCCCACACTCTCCAACTACCGAAGGACGGAACAGAATCCATCACGGCAACTGTCCCCAAGGACTTGGTTCCTGGCTCAGCTATCACGCTCGGTTTCAGCAAGGAGTACCTTCAGATCGTCGATGCGTCTATCCGAGACACCAGGTTGGTCTGGAAGATGCGATGGGTGAAGCAGCCTCCTCCAACGGCGAACCCGCAGTTCGTCAATGTGGTGACAACTTTGATGGTGGGACAACCCGGAAAGCCTGTTGAGAAGCCAGATACGTGAGAGGTTCGCTGGGTGGCCGCTTGAGTGGTATTCGTCTGAGAGAAAATTGGCTTTGTTTGAGAGTCGCCGATCTTGGCAATGAAACTGATTCGAGCAAATCGATTGATCGGTGGTGAATGTGACCTTTTGGTTCGGGTTGCCTAGCCCGCAGGCACTGCCACCGCCACCTTTTAGAGGGGTGCGTCACCCCGACCTATTCTAGGCAACAGGTTCAGCTTGACATCTTTCCCAGACAGTCGTGAGAGCTCTACTCTCAACTGAACTGGTTGCATTCAATCACCATCATCGACTTGATGCTGATATGTTGGTTCAGACTCCAGCACAGCACGGGGGAGACCATGAAGATGGTGGCGTTGTCGAGGGGCCATTTGCTGCGCCAGCTGTAGTCATTGACACTGGGTGAGATTTCCCTGGTCCGCTTCGACATCCTTGGCTATGGCAGCTGTTGACGTAGCAACACCCATCGCAGATCCTGCACGACGAAATACGGCTTTGGCGGCAGTTCGGGTCCTGAAGAACTCGGTACGTGATTCCATTTTTCTGGGCCATGACGGGATGACCAACTAACAGCTTCAAGCGTCAGTCATTGGGAAATACAAATACCCCATGTGGGCCCACCTCACCTCGAGCTATGTCCTAGCGTTATTTGACGCAGACTCAGGATGTGCCTTCTCGGCGCCCCCCTGCCCAAGTCCAGATACGTCGGCAGCGAGATCCACGGCAAGGAAAACCTGGTTCATCTCCGCTACCCCGTCTCGGGGAACCAGGTCAACAACTGGGACGATGTCGAGCTCATGTGGCAACACATCTTCTCTGAGTTGCTCAAAATCGAGCCTGATGAGCACCCCTTGCTGGTCACAGCCCCTGTCACTGGGCGAACCGAAAAGGACAAGTGCGTACCTTGCCTGCCTTCGTCTTCCGTCCCCTCCCTATTCTGCCATTGTCGATCGTGCCACTGACCCTTGCTGCAGTGACACCCTCGCCATCCTCCTCTTCGAAACGTTCATCGCGCCCCGCGCCTTCGTCGCCTCGCCCGCGGTCCTCTCGCTCTATGCATCCGGTCGCTCGACCGGGCTTGTTGTCGACTCCGGACACAACCAAACGACATGCGTGCCCGTCTATGAGGGATTCCCGCTCGCTAGCGCGACACATACCCTCCGGCTCGGAGGCGGTGAGGTGACCGAGCATCTGGGCTCTATCCTCTCCCAGCCCGGGCTCGACCAGTCCGTGATGAAGGAGGTGAAGGAGAGGTTTTGCCACGTCGCGCTCGATCCGTATCGTGAGTGTGTGAGGGGGGAAAAGGGCTGGGAGACGCAGCGGTATACACTGCCGGACGGAAAGGTCGTTTCAATTGGGACGGAGGCGTTTCGCGCGCCTGAGCCGCTCTTTGCGCCGTTTCTGGGGCTGCCGAATACCGTGCAGCGGGTCATTGGCGCTGCGGACCGTGACGTGAGGGAGAGACTGTGGGGCGATATTGTGCTGGTAAGTTTGGTTCCCTTATTACCTGAAGAAAGATAGGTAAGATTTGAGGTGGTTCGCTGTGCTGATGGAACTACTCGACGTCAGACCGGTGGAAACACTCTCCTCCCCGGCTTCGCAGAGCGTCTGGGGCAGGACGTCAAGCCCATGGTCCCACACGGCGTGAAAATGGGGATGTCAACGGTTGTGGATCCCAGAACAGCGGCCTGGCGCGGCGGATCGATGCTCAGCAGCCTGAGTACTTTTCGAGACATGTGCATCCCATACAAGGAGTACGACGAGTATGGGCCTGTACTGCTGCGGCGGAAGTGTCTGGGCGTCAGTCTTTAGTTTTCTTGGTTCAAGTTTCTTTCTTGTCTAAGGTACCTTAGATAGTCCTATCTCTTTCCGTCCAGTGGTGGCAGCGACAACGGCCCTCTCGGCTTGTAGTCCTTACACCGAAAGAGCCACTTCATCCCCCTTCCCCCGACAGGATGCCAACGTCTCCTCCTCTTCCAGGACGTGTGCGGGGAGTCGTTCCAATAACCCTGCTGCCACAGAAAACACCTGGGTCCCATGCCATCTTTCCAGTCCGGGTGCGAGCACCGCGTCTTCTGCTCGTACCACCAATCCTCCCCCAGCACCAGGTCCGCCCCGGCCAACCAGTCCGGCTGCCGCACCCCCCGCGTCGGCGCGGCGGGCACGGGGTCGGAACCCCATCGGGTCCTGTACCATTGCATCGGGCTCGGCCGCGCCGTCACCATCTCCACGGGTACTCGCCAAGCTATATGCGCCGCATCCCCGTGACAGCTGTACTCGCAGCCTCCCGCAGCGCAGCCTCGATTCCGCGACCAGTTCATGGTGAACACCTCGTCAAAGAGCTCACCCATCCTGAGCCCCCCGGGAAACTCCACCATCTTCCACGGCAGAGCCTCTGCATCCGACCGCTCGACGACGCGCACTACCCGCACGGGGGGCGGCTGCGAGACCAACATGCGCCGCCAGCTAGCGCCGTGACGCGTAAAGGCAAAGTTGCGCTCCCCGTGGAATCGCGTGTCGGTCATGGGGAAGATCTCATCCGGATCCGGCCAGTTTCCCGCGTTGTGCTCGCCTGCAGTGACAAAGCCCACGCCGCTTGGGACGATGCCGAGGATCTCTTGCCATGCTGGATACATCCTGTTGGGGTTGGGATAGAGACAGGGGAAGGCGTCCCTTAAAAGGGGGTTGGGGGTGAACTCGGTTTTGGGAGCTGATGGTGAGGCTGTTTTTGTTGCGGGCGATGCGAGAAAGAAGAGATACCGCTGCAGGGAGGGGGAGGTGGCGATGATGTCGTGCCAGCTGGTGCATACGCGCTGTGCTGATGTGAGGAGGAGTCGCCTGTCGACTTGGAGGAGGATCGCTTCGACGAGTTCGGGGGTTGCAAGCACCTTTCGCAGGGACTCGGGTTGTGGGCTCAACTCGCGTTTCCGGGCTGTGCCGCTGCTCGGGGCGGGGCGTCGCCGTCGCCTGGGGTGTTTTTCCTCTTTGTCGTTCGTCATCATGCTGTTGTTGTTGATGATGTCGTTGGTGTTGATTGTCACAAGTTTTGGGAAGTCGAGAAGCTCGTCTTGAGATATATGCTTGAAAGACAGATAAATCTCGTGTTCTCGCTGAATCGTTGGGCAGTGAGTCACTTGCTGCGCCGGAAACCAAGTCCATGCGCCTCCGCACTGCACAGTTGAAGTGGTCGTTTATGCCGGGTCTGGCACGTAGCATCGATATGAGGTTGGCCGAAAGGACGGCGGCGAATGTCTTGGCAATATTGTGTGTCGAAACCAACGAGCGCGACTCAAACTTCATGCATCACTCAATCCGAACTGTTGCTGGCTCCCCTGTAAAGGTTTGGCCCGCGGTGAAGGTGGCCAGGCCCAGCCGGTGGTAGATCCCAGGCTTCCCTGAGTCGCCCAGCATCAATCCATAGTACCAGTCGCTACCCGTGGAATCGTCTGCTGAAGGCCCTGCATCCCGACTCAAAAGCATGCAAAGCACAGGAACATCGGAAAACGGGGTGAATGTGTCGCCGTATTTTGCCCTTCGGAGCGTTGCCCCCTGCAATGTCAGAGTGCAGTCCTCGGTGATGACAGCGTCGGGTTTCGAGTTGATGGGTTGCCGGATAAGCGTGTCGCGTCGAGTAGTGCTGTGTTGCGACAGAGATATGGTGAAAGCCGTCCCTTTCAAGGTGAGAGAGCCGTTGGAGATTCTCCCAAACGGGTTCAGACCGTCGACTTGGCAGGCCACGTCCTCGACCTCAACGAGATTCTCGTATCGCAGGCTCCCACTCCAGCCGCCGCAAAAGGCGATACGTTGACCGGCCGAGGCCCAAGACCAAGTAGGCGCGATGTACTTGACGCTGTTGATGTCTGTGGTGAGGGCAGTCTCGGTTCTCGCCACAGACCTTTCCACCTCCCAGCACAGGCCTACAGCCAGGTGCTCTTCCCAGAGACCAGCCATGTATCGCCAGCCCATCTGGCTGTGGAACTTCTGTGCCAGGCCGCTCAACGCGGGCAGACAGTCTGTGGCATGTGTTAGTTCCCGAGCCGAGAACTGTGCGACGAGAGCCTGCCATGTCTCCAAGACCTTGTCTGCCCGCAGATTGGAGAGCTCCTGGTTGCAGAGATGAGAATAGGCGCCTCTCTTCACGCCCCCTTCCGCCAACTCCTTCTTGGAATGGCATGCCCAAATGAGTGCGGAGGCGGTATACTCAACAACGCGTTTAGAAAGCTGGCCCTCCTGAAAGACCCAGGCCCGAGTGAGCAAGGCTTCATCGTCTTCCACCTGCGTCTGGACCGTCGAAGAGCCCCGACTGGGACCTCGGGGACGCCGACGAGCCATGACGGTGGTTGTTTTGTTTTTGTCGTCGTGATGAAAGGGGAATGCCTGTTGCTTCCACCGCTCTGGCCGTCGACGAAGAAAGGGCACAGATCCGTCAGGGGACGAGGCAGCGGAGATGGTGAACAGGGCGTTTTCGTAGTAGTCGCACATGCGTGCTGATTCGCGCTCCCAGTCCTCCTTGCTGTCCTGGATGATGCAGAGGCTGTCGATCCAAAGATGCTCAATGCCCATGCGGTAGCAGACCCGCACGGCATCGCGGAAGACAGGCGAGAGCTGCGTCAACCGGATTCCATCTTGGATCAAGGACTGATGGTTCGACGTGAGGGAGCGCAGTGGCTGATGCTTCCCCCAGCAATGGCTAAGCGCAACATAGTCGGCATGGAAGTCGCTGGGAGGCTCGTAAAGCGCGATGTTGCTGCCGTCGGCCAATTCCTGGGTGACATCGATCTTGAGAACTCGCCGAGGCATGGAGGAAAGCGGGGTAGGTCGGGCGCATTCTGCGTGCGTCGAAAGACAATTATCGAGGCACGTCTTGAGAAAGCCAAAGCACTCATCGGAATCGGACCTGTCCGATATTTTTGCGGCCTCGGGTCTGCAGGGGAGCGCCGGAAATGCATCAGATGGCGATGGTAGGAACACGTCGAGAACGACTTCGAGCTTCCATCCGGCAACGATCTCCAACACACCGCTGCTCGGTTCAAAGCTTGCGTATCGTAGGCGTTCGCGCGGCATGTGGTGGAGGATGATGCGCGCCAGGAGCTGGCAGTACTTGCAACGCTCTTGCCCTTCCGTTGGTTGCTCCAGTTGGTCGAGCCATGCTGAATCGAGCGAATGACGCAGGGAAGGAGTCGCCCGATCTGTCCAGTCGTTGCAGTACTTGCAGAGTTCTGGGATATTCATGGTGTCCAAGATGGATGGGCCGTTGTTATTGATAGTGTGGCGTGACTGGCCACAACCCATGCTTGAAAGAAACTTTTTGGGGGAAGAAAAGGAGAGACTGATGAGCATGGGATGGGCCAAAAGGTGCCCAAGCTGGTGGGTCCTAGGTTGCCATAACTTTAATTATACTTCCCCGCTTTTCTGTCTCCAGTGGCAGGGCAAAACTACCACTCTTGTGTGGGCAAGCCGACGTAAAATTGAGTGGGTGAGATGGAGGACTTGAGTTCACTTTGCAATTAACTAGTGGTGATCACGGATTCATTTCATGACATGGCCGCTGAAGGAAGCTCCTGGTTGTTATTCATAACCCCATATCCCCCAATATTCTAGTCCTACAAGTCTCATGTCCTGCCTACTCCATCAACCCCCCCTTCAACGCCCATCCCGTGGTGTGGGTCCTGGAAAACAACCCGTTTTGCAGGTCTTCCTTGCTACCTCCACAGCTTCCCCCAAAACTGCAAAAGGCGAAACTGGGAGGAGAATGTCAGCAGTTGACTCGGATACTTGCTATGAGCATAAATAAATGCCACTTACCCCAAAGCTGTTATTCAAAATCTTTAGTTGTGCTTCCCGCTGCTCAAGCCTTCTCGTCAAATGCTGTGCCTCTTCATCCCACTCCTTGCACTTTCGCCGATGCTCAGGCTCCCAAGTCTTCCTCCAGCTTTCTGGAGGGCGCTCAAGCCTGTGCTTGAGAAGCTGATCCATGATTGTCCCAATCTCATCTTCTAAATGTGTCCTGAGTTCCTGGCCAACCGAAGTGTCTGTGAAGCGGCCCGATCTATTACCTGCCAGCTCGTTCTGCAGCAAAGTCTCAACCTTTTCTGCCTCGTTCGATCTCTCCATAATCAGACGAATGATGGTGTCTGCTGACTCTTTGGTGTTGTGATGTTGTGTAAAAATAGCACCACCCCGGTGAAAGTCGCCCCAGACGCCCTGATCTTTCCGAAATCCCAGGCTTTCTTCTATCAAGCCATGGTATTCCTTCGCGATACTGCCCCACATAGTCGTTGCGATGACGACACGTTTGTATGCGTCCTTTCCCAGAATCTTTTGAATAAGCCGTGTGCGCTTCTTCTCCATGCCGCTATCGAGCCGTCCGAGCTCGTGGATGGGGTGCAGGAAGATGAAACCGTCGAGAGGTTGTTGATCTCGGAGGAGGCCCTCCTTCGTCATCCATTTGGCAATGTCCTCTAGAATCTCCACATCATTTCTATTCGTGTCGTCAAAGCCGGGGGTATCGATCAGGATGATCTGTCGCCCGTCCATGACGAAGCGGACGGCCTGGGGGTCCTGCGTGCAGGGATCCAAGCCGTGGCCAATCTCCAACGGATGACCCGAAGCAAGCGATGCGAATGTTGTCTTGCCTGCCCCTGTCATGCCCGCGATTACCACCATAAGTGGGCGGCTCGGAGATCTCCGCGCTGATGTATGTGCTGCCATCCTTCGGGGGTGCTAGGAGAAGATTCTGAATGGTGGGTGAGTGGGGAGGTCGAATTGACAAGAATTGGCAAAATCAAAATAAAATGAGTTACAAGCAAAATCCAGGGCGACGCCAAGCCCAAAGAAGACGGATCGCTTTGTCGTGCTGTTTTGTCATGTTGGCAGATACGTGGAGTCTCAGTTTAAGCGGATGACGGCAGCGTGCTTTATGTCGTGTCTGGGTCGAGTGAGGACAGGGGGCTCTCCCGCTCTTTCCGCCACGCAAAAAAACCGGGATGGGTGGGTAGGGCTGCAATTTTGGGCGCAACAGGGCCACAGGATTGGGTTTGGGCTCCCGTTTGGGTAGAATTTGGTCATGCCCGCCCATCAACACAAAATCGACACGTTTAACGATGCAACGCGCTGGCCGCGCTGCAAAACCCAGCCAATGAAACACAGCCCTGATGCGACGTCTGCCAATGAATCAGCATCTGGTGACACCGGTCCTCCGACTTCGTGCTGTGTTGGGCAAAAGTACAAAAATCAGGCACACCCGCGCCTTGATACTTCCACCGATGAATTAATTTCCCTTTGCGCCTCCTCAATGGTCGACGTCCAAATTTAACCGTTGAAGAAACTCGACTGGCTTTCTCTCAATATTTTCGATCATCATGCCTGGGGAAATTGTCATTCTCCTCCTTGGCCCGACTCAGTCCGGCAAGACAGCGTTCGCTAGGTGTGCAACTCGCCAGAAATGGGAGGGTGGTGGCAGTACGTTACCCACTTGCTAGCACCTACCTACCTGCCTAGGTAAGGTAGGTGCTGATAGTTATAACCATCACACGTTTGTGGCTAACCTATCTACTTCGTCAAGGCACGACAGACTGCAAGGAGTACACAGCCAGGGTTGATGACAAGGTCTTTCGAATTATCGACACGCCCGGGTTTGACGACACCCCAGCCGCAAATCTGGGAGCTCTGGGGAAGATCGCCAAGAAGCTGAGTGAGCTAGGTCAGGCCGAGGTCAGCGGGGTCGTCTACTTCCATCGCATCACCAACACCAGACTTACAGGGTCTGCGCGATCCAGCATTGAGATCTTCGAGCAAATCTGCGGCGTGAGCTTCCTTTCCAAGTCTCGTGTGATTTTCGCTACGACCATGTGGAACACGATTTCCGATGAATGGCGCAAAAAATACGAGCTGTTGGAGAATGAACTTAAGAACAAGCAGCTCAAGCACCTAGCCAGCAACACGGTGAAGTTCCCGAGGTTCAACGCGGCAACGGAGAGTGCGCATGACATATTGCGGTACTTGGCAAAATTGGAGGCGCCCACCGACAAATTCCGACTGCAGCTGACCAGGGAGATACAGCAGTCAGGGGCAACACCCAGTGGTGTGCGGAGGACGGCAGCCGGGAGGCTAATAGGCAAAGGAATGGGCCGTGGAGGGTTTTGCACCATTCTATAGGGGGAGACCAACAAGGCAGTACGAATCTGTGGTAGTGAGATAGGGTTCAATCTCCCACATGGCACAGGGTCTCCGGGGCTGCTGTCTGGTGGGCCTGCGGCGTGTGACCTTTTCTAGAACAATGAAGATAAATCTCTGTGACCCCAAAAACTCCACCACCGCCCCACATAAACAAACATGGAAGGCTTGAGCTTTGATTCAGAGGGGGAAAATACATCGCTATCTTGGGAATTTCATGGTGATCCCCAAGCCATTTCAAGGTTATCCCTTTTCGTCTCCTCGGAACTTGAAATCTAACTCGGAATCACCTCGAGCGGCGCCCTGTGTTCGGCCAGCCGAACAAAAGCTTTTGTCAATGCTTGCTTTCGAACGGGGTCCCGTACAGTCCATATCAAGAGCGACGAGAATGCGTAGGTTGCGCCAGATACAAGTATAATCGTCACAATGAACCGAATTGTTTGTCTCTCATCCTTCCAGTCAAACGCCTCAAGGGCGAATAAGGCCTTGGGGTGTCAGCAAGGAAACCGGGGCAGCTGCGTGTGTGCTTGAACAGGCGTACCGTGACAAAACTCAGTGGCAGGTAGAACACGGTAACCACGGTGAATACCAGGATATAATGGTTGAGCTTTGTGGACCTTGTTGCTTCGTTGACCGATGTTGCGTTGAAAAGCTAGAGTGAGGAGGTTCCCAATCAGTAGGTATACTAGTAGTTAGAATTCTCAGGGGTTGGTGTGTGTCTTGAGATCAGCAAAGGGACGAGGCCTGGAACTCAACATACGCCATCTCTAAGACCTTTGACTTCTTCCTGCGTTTTCGCAATCCGGGCCAGTAAAGCCATACCAATGCGCTGCTGGAGCGATGTTACTTGCTCCCAGTTCTGGTTAAACATCTCCATCGCTGCGTCCTGAGAGCCAAGCTCGATGGGCAGAAATGTGGCAAATTCATTCTGGGCAGATGTGAGGTAGAGCCGCTTGACGTCTTCGACCATGCGGTTGAGGTCGTCCATGCTCTCCTGTATCCAATTGGCAGCGATGCGGAGAATATGGATAACAGCAAAGTATAAGTCTGATAATTCCAGATCGTTGTTATCAACCATCATTTCGCGCCGACGTTCCGGTGACAGAATGTTTTCAAGCTTGAGTCGGTATCATTTCAGAGATGTGCAATAGCGTGGGGGGGGGGGGGGGGGGGGGAAAGGTAGGTCGGTAGGCAACTTACATCGGCGTTTAGAAAACTTTCAACATCGTCGATCAAGCGGGACCACTGTGTCTCCCACTGTGGAAGCAAGGACTGAATCCTGAAAGCAAAGGCCGCTATTCCTGTAGCTCGGATTGTGGGATGGATGTTGGCCTTTTCCCACTCCTTCGGGTTCCCCAACTGCTGGAGTCTCTCAGGCTTTAGACTAGTGGTAGTGCTGTCAGCCATGGTGACCAAAGAAAACACAGGGAAGTCCAGTCTCCACGTTGTCTTCAAGCCGACAGAGCAGCGGGACTCGATCAGCTGCAGACTCTTGCGCGACGAGTGCCCTTCGGCGGCGTCATCTCTAGATAAGCTGGCCCAGAGCTTTCCCTGTGCCCTCTTGAGACCTTCGCCTGGTAGCTTGATTCGCCCTACGGGGACCGTGAAGACGCGCATGTGGTATTGGAGGACGAGGTCGTTCCAATTGTGACTTTTGAACTTGGCCGAGCCCGTCCATGGCTGGTAAGAAACCCCCCAACGATTTCGGCTCAGGGGATCCCATTTCCCCTTGAACTGTGACACAAAGCACTGCGCCAGCCGTAGTCGTGCCGGGGCTAGCGATGCGTACTCGTCGTGGGCCTTGTCGAAATCTGCGCCGCGGCAGAGCTGGAGAGCGGCAGTGGAGAGCAGCGGATCGTCACACACCCCAATTATACCAAATCTCCTGTTCGACACGTGTTAGCCTCGCTCATAAGAGGTTGGTCAGGTACCTCGGGCCGGATAGGTAAGGTACCTGCCCGGCCAGTGCCAACAGAGTGGGATGTCCTTTTTACCATTCGCTTCCGAAATGTTGTCCAACCCAGGAAGTTGCGGGCGGCGCCGGGCTCTTGTCTGTATTCAACTGCTGTCAAACATCCAGGGTCAGTTTTCGCCCACGACTGCTGGGCTGGGGCGGAAGCAAACGTATTCGAAAATAGAACACCGTCGGCAGACGCTTACGATTTGCTCGTTGATCAGGGAATCACTGTTCTCAAGGCCGATGTCGAGTTTATACACATGGCCGTTCTCATCGTAGCCAAATTTGTCGTGGTCAACGTATGCGCCATGCCGACGTGCGTTCTCGTTGATTGTCCAGGACAGCACGTTGGCTGGGCCGGTGGCAGTCTCGGCGGCCAGTTGTCGGGTTTGCCTTCTAACAACAGGCGTCGGGATGTCAAGCGGCGAGAAGGCTTCCTGCCATTCTTCTGATGAAAACGTGACCCCCGATTCCAGTTCTGTCGGGAGCTGTTGAAGTAGATAATTGGCCGTTGTGACGCTGTCGTATTGTCCCTTCTTCGCAAGATCAGTTTTGGCGTGGCTCGTCTTGGGGCCCGCGGGAGGCAGCTCGGTGGGTGCCGGGACGGAACCTTGTTTGCCCATCATGGCTGCTTGGTCGGACTGGTGGTCGAAACTCAAGTCTCAGGGGGATGAGGAGCAACAAGCGGGGCTGGCAGCAGCCTAGGGCCTCCTGTTTATGTATCACGGTGGCCGGGCAGTACTTGCACAAGCTTTTGGAGCCCAACTGCCTCCATGGCGTTTAGTGATAGCGATTCGTCCGGCCCACACAACTCACATATGCATGTCTCGGAGGAGACACTGTACTGTTGGGAATGTACCAGTAAGGAATCATCCTCAGTACGCACCGCCCCGCTTGGCGCGCCAATCGCTGAAAATCGGTCGCAACCTAAAAGTACTGCAACTTCTGGGCAACCTCGAGCTTGCTCCCCATGCAAGGTATCGAGCCACTTTGACAACCTAATTCGTTGTACTAGATAGGTATCTTCAATCAAAACAATAGCTCCCCACATCATTCCAACAAGAACATCTCGACCTTATCCCCCTCCATATCAAACTCCACCTCCCCATCCATCAACCCCAACACAAACGCCTCCCCCAAGAACCCCCACCTCTCCCACCCCTGTTCTCCCTCCGCTCGCTCCTTTTTCCGCAACACAAACAACGGATCCCCCCCAAACAAATGCACCACGACATCCCCCTTCCTCGCCAGCTGCGGCACCAACCCCATGAAGCCATCCTCGGAAATGAACCAATGCCTCCCGCCCACCAACTCCTCCTGCGGCACCGGCGTAGGCAGCGCAAAGTGCAGCGGCATCTTCTCGTACAACTGCCGTTGCGTGTACACCGGCTCCGTCTCGCTTCTTTCCGCACCGGAATTCTTCACCAGCGGGGTGTAATCGTTGATTTCCTCGTTGAACACCTTGATGATATCCGCCCGTCCCGCAGCGACCATCTTGGGTATGTCCGCCTCAAAGATGGGCCTGTCTCGCACCTTGTGGGGGAATCCAGCGCGGTACTGCCAGAAGGTGTCCTGCCGGGGGTGTTTATCCAGCTGAAAGTCGCACGGGGCCTGCGGGTTGATGGACTTGGCGAAGGCTTCGTCGTAGGAGAGGTGGGTGGTGGGGTAGGGCTCGGGGAAGGCGTTGATGAGGGAGGCGTGGGACAGGGCGTGCCAGTCGGCGCCGTGCGGTTTGGCGTCTTCGACGGCTTTGATGGTGAGGACGCGGCACCCGGCGATGAGGAGGCCGCGCGGGAGGGAATAGGGGTTGGAGGGCTCGGGCTTGGTGTCGAGAAAGTGGAAGGACGTGTTTTTGAGGCCATCCCAGCGGGAGGCGCCGCGAAAGGAGAGGGAGGTGATGGGAGTGGACCGGCGTTGGCGGCGCCAGTCGGCGATGTAGGAGGGGAGGTCCTCGGTGTAGTAGGACTGGTCGACGAGGCTCAGAAAGGAGAGCGGCTTCATCGGGTTGTGGTAGATGAAGGCTTTGGCGACCTTGGTGTAGAGTGCGTCCATGGGGATGCTGTAGTCGACTTCGAGGTCCATGTTGGAGGGGACCCCGGCAATGTCAATAAGGGCAAAGATTTTGTCTCGCGGGTCGGTTGCGTGGTAATTTCGAGCGTGCTTGATGACGGAGAGGATGTGCCAAATCTCCAATGTTTCAGGGGCTTTTTCGAACTTTGAGAGCTCGTCATACTTCCCTTCCCTGGTAAGAGTGGCCATGGTCCTGATGATCCTTCTCCGTCTTTCCAGGCCGAGAACAAGCCCGACCATGGATCGGTTTGCGTCGAGCTCGTGGATCCGGCTTCGGTTGACAACGTGGCATGCCGTGACGAGCTCGTCCCACGGGAGAGTCATGCGGCCGCAGGTGACTATTCCGGTTTTTGCTACGACCACCTCCTGGATGATCCAGGTTCTGTAAAACCACGGCCGTGTCAAGAAGCGGATAAAGGGTCGCCAGATGTCGGGCGCGCCTGGAGGCCACTGCTCGTTGGGAACGTCATCGGGCCCTTTCAGATGGGCCACGTCATATAGACGGACGGGGATCTTCTCGACAGGCCAGCCCTTCATCATGTTGAGGATCTTGACCGTCTTGAATGCCATCTTGGAATCTTCGTCCTCCTCTCCCAGGTAAAAGATGGTCTTGTCGGCGCGGGCGAAAATCCTGCCCATCAGCTTGACCTGCTCCGTCTTCTCTTTTTGGTCCTCCTGGTTGATGCAGATCGAGTCGGCCCACACATAGATGCGTTCCTCTTCTGGGCCGGGCCGGATATTGAGCAGCAGATTTCTGAGATTCTCGGTGACTCTTATGGCCCCCGTTGCCTTGCTGGGGCAGACCGCCATCGCCCGACTCTCTCCGCCTGCGAACTCGAGTTTGACCATGACGGTGTCGGCGGCGTCGATCAGATGTGGCCGTTCGCTGCTGCCCCAGACGTATGAAACAGCCGTGTAGGCCGGGCAGAAGTGCAGATAACGTGTGTTGATGCTGATTCTCAGGGGGTCGGTCGGCGCTCCGGGGTGGAGCGTGACCATGCGGATGTGTTCATGTTCCAGCCGTGTGTATTGGTATTCCGGGAGCTGCGAAAATGCCATGTTGTTAGCTTATGGGGACTATGTTCGGGCTTGACTTGTATGCGGTGAGTTGTAATGGTGATTGATTGATGGTTCCTGCTGGTTCCTGATGAAGTAAAGGTGAACACAAAAGCTGAGCTGAAAGTGTCTCAGGGGGTGGCTTCCGAATGCAACGGGTGGCGTTTTCTCCTATCTTTGATTTGCCAGATTTGCCGCTTGGGGCTTCTGATAATGCTGGCACCCGTTTCAGGGTGTGCCTTTTGCCCATGATCCTCAGGAGCCTAGAACGTCCAAGTCTTTTTGCGGTGCCTTTCGAGAGTCTCATGATGCGATGTTGGGAATGCGGGAATTCGCAAAAGCTGGCCAAGCTGGTTGCAGCGACGAACTGAGGGTTAGGCACCCAGAACTTTGCGGTCTGCAGAGATAACTGTGTTCAATGATTGGTCAGTGTCCAAAAATACGATTGCCAATTGGGCGTGCTGCAGCTGTGACTTCGGCGAGTCTGCTTGGCCTCTCACTTGGATGCGGGTGGGGAACAAGAGGGGGTTGGTTTGGGGCCGGGCATGATCACAAACCTACTTGCCCGATTTTCGTCTAATTTCATCCGTGACTGCCCCGCATCCCGTCCTCCGAGTCCTCCATCACTGGCGTGTCTACCAAAATGGCAGGCCTTGTGAGGGCAACCGCGCTCAGGGCCGTGCTTATCCTGATTGCGGTCCCGGCAGCAGCTGCTGACGATGGCGACGACTTTTCGAACAACCTTTTCTCGGACCTTGCACCGCTGTTGGCGCTGTTTGGCGAACGCGTCACGACCCAGTTCATGAGCCAGGCCGTGGGGTGGGCAGATAACATCATTCTGGCCATAGGCCCGCTCGGGGTTGTGACCATTGTTGTGTCGACCATTCGCGTCGGCGGCCCCATCTGGCTCAGAGCCATTATCGGCCGCGCCAGGGAGAACCGCGCGGTCGTCGAGGAGGAGGTGATCTCACGAGGTCAGCGAGCTTTGGAATGGGCGGAAGGTCGTGCGCGTCGCTGGCGAGGCCTCGATTGCTGAGTTCATCTGCCTGTTGCTGCCCGACGCGTCGGGACCGAGCCAGCACCAAGGAGGGAAGGAGCCACCACAGGTCATCCCCCAACAATCTCGCGCACCGCATCCAGTCAGGCATCCGATTCTTTCCAGCCTGACGATGATCCCTTTGAAGTTCTCAGCCTGCAGGATGCCGTCAAGAAGAATTATCTCCAGCCGATCAATCGAGGTGAGAACGCCTCCTCCGATGTTGAAACGGTGCTTTTGATGGACGTCAATTCGCTCACACGTTTACCCCAAAGGCGTCCCCGGCAGAAAGGCAGCCCATTGAGTAGCTTGCTCGATCGGACCTCTCTGGCGCCGCGGCTCGGACGGGAAACCATCGGAAGACGTCGAGAAGAAAATCGAGGAAACGCCGAGCAACAAGGGAGAATTGCAAGCCCCGATCCCGAAAAAGCTAATCATTATACGGAACAAGACCGATGCGGCCCCCAATCTCCTGCTGAACATCGACCGCTTCCCAAGCTCGTCTTTGGACGGTTGCCGCCATTGGTGTCATACTTCAGTTTGGTGTCCTGCACTACTCGGGCTTCATCACCTACCTACCATCCTGGGCGGCTGTTTCCAAAAGGGGATTTGCCTGTCGCAGGTTATGCTTATCGATGCACCGCCATTGGTACCCTGTTCTTGGTCCTGGGTTTGCTTGTTTGTTCGCACGTCGTGGAGAGCAGCACTGCCGAAGACCTCTACCGGCCGAACGGCTTCGAAGCCCGCATGGTGTATCTCCAGAAAGCGGGAACTGTCAGCGACCACACAGGAGCCGTCAAACGTAGCAAAAGAACGACGACCTGGGGGTGCAGAGACGGCGGGCTCTGGCGAGGAAAATCCGGCGCCCCATTCCGGGGGGGGCCAACGTCCAGGCCTCGGATCACAGCGCTGAGGCTGGGATCTCCCTGGCAGCCGTTCACGCTCCAGAACCAGCACCTCTTCAGGATGGCACAGGATCTTCACGCCACGGGGCTGGGCAGCCTCAGCGACATCTATCTCTGCATCATACCCCCACTCAGCCTCACGCATCGGCTTCCGCAAGCGGACAGCGCCGTATCGTGGGCACATCAACATCTCGTCCGGCCGGGCCTGACTGGGCGCTGGAGGGAAGTTGTGGAAGGCTTCATCTGGTTACTCGGGACATTCCCCAATGGCGACCCTGTGCGGGCCCACCTTGCCGCAAAACGGACCAGCGAGCAACGTCTCAACAACAGGAGTTACGGACAGATGGGGCATGCGGCCTATCGATTTCGCAGCTGCCCACGGCAGCACCGCAAGCCTGGAAATTCCTGGCCGACAACCGACTGGATATGGTGCTTGCGCAAGACGATCGGGGAAGCACCGCGCTGCACAAGGCGGCCGGGCCGAGAATGGCCACCAAGAGTGCGTGCTCTACCTGGAATCCAAGCTGCCGAAAGGAGAAGGGCGATGGCCCGTTGATGAACGGGGCCGAACGCCGCTGCACGTCGCTGCCTCTCGTTTTGGCAACGTCGACACGGCGAGAATCTTGCTGGACAAGGGTTGCCCCATTGATCAGCAGGCCAAATATGGTACTACGGCGTTACATTTTGCTGCCGTGGTGGGCGATGTAGCCATTGCTCAGCTGCTGCCGCTCACGTGTTTCGAGGTGGGCAGACACCTGGAGACTTGGAAGCAGTACCACGCACTCCGATGTCTACGCAGCGGTAAGTCGGCATCCTGCGCTTTCTAGCAGAGGCTGGTGCAAGTATGTGTGATGTCGATGAAGAGGGAAGAGGTGCACGGGAACTCCTATTTTGGGAGGGACCTTATCGCCCCAGCCACTTTAGTGTTGATGACACGAAGGACAGGGAACCTGTCGCTGCCTACCTGGATGTTCTTTCCCTCTTATAAGAGAAGTTTGCCCTTTATTTGTGTAATAGGACGAGTGATCACTTCCATTGGCTGAAGTAAGAGTACTACCTATCTAGTTATAGTGCCTGTCTGTTGTGTCTTGCTTGGGGTGAGGCTTCATTGCCTTGCTGCCATGTAACCGCCGCGCCCATAGTCATCATCGATGGGAAGGATCCCTCTGGTGACTCCTCTGGGAACGGGGGAGAGGATAGGGATGATAGCTTTCGTCTTCGTCTTCCCATGTGTCGCTGTAATTGACAACGACTGCCGGATGCACAACGCGCGGCACAGCAATAGCCGACGGAGGATATTGCTGTGCCGGCGCCGATTGGATGGTGGGGCGGGGTGTTGAGGCACCAAGTGGCTCAACGTAGCTTTCACGCCCAGAGCGCTTGCTCTTGCTGCTACTCTCGCTTTTGCACTTGTCCTCGTTCTGGGCAGAACCAAATCTCTTGCGCAGACGTTCCACATCCATGTCTTCGGCATCAGCTTCCGAACGCCTTCGCTGTTTCCCAGCTCTGTCCCCTTCTTCTCGTTCAGCTCCTTGGGAGTCCTTCTTCTCCCCTCCCCGAGCCTCTTCCCCCTCCTCCAGTTCTTGGACTTCTGGTGTGGGGTTTCCACTCGCGGCGATCGAGCCCTCAGACGGGGGCATTTTACCTGTCTCTGTGGGTACAGGTGGTTGACCAGAGGAAGTTAAACCAACGGGAATCTGGGTGTCTGGCGGAGTCTTGCTGGCTGAATATGGGACACGATGTTGTGGCGGAGGTGCTTGAACCTTTGGTCGGGGTGCTGGGGTGCCAAGAGGCTCGATATAGCTCTCAAGCCGCCTTGCACCTCCTCTCTGGCCGTCTCCGTCCCGGGGTTCTTCGAAGCGCCTGCGAACACGCTCCATCTCCCTGTTATGCTCAGCTTCTCGGGCCTTGTCATTTTCCCCTCTCTTTTTACTTGCGGTCTCTGGCCTGGATCTTTCCTTCTTTTCCTTCCTTGTCTTCTCTTTTCCGTCTCTGGGAGGCGACGGGCTTCTGTCTCGGACGTCTTCTGTTGAGTGTCCAGTTGAAGAGGCACCAGTTTCCTCTATGAGAGTTGGTCCTGGCCAAGATGGATGAGAAGGTCCTGGCTCCTGAGAGCTCTCTGCATCGCCAGTGATTGTATCTTGTTGTGATCCGGGCAGTTTGTGAGGTGGCTGGGGTGCAGAGACGCCGAGAGCTGCTTTGTCGTCCTGGTCTAGTTTCGCACGCAGACGAACGATTTCCTCTCGTAGTGCTCGGCGAGTATGTTCGTCTTCAAATACCGCATGTTCTCCTGGGTCAGGCTCCACCTCTTCAATCTCCTCTAATATTGTGGACGCCCTTTCTAATCTCGCCCTCAGGTTAAGTATCCTTTTGTTGCGCTCTCCGCGACCATCATCGGCACCGCCAAGTTCACCATTATCCAGGTGACCAACCTCCGCGCTGCCCTCATTTTCTGTTCCGAAAGCTTCCATTTCGTATTTCTTCCACTTCGCCTCTTTGTTTTCCTCCGACAGCGGTCTGTCATCGGAAGTTACCCCGGTCAAAGTGTCAGGCAAGGGAACCCAGGAGGTTCCGGTAGATAAAGGCCCTGGACTAGAAGGAGGTGACACCTGATCCTCGGTTCTCGCCTGCTCCGTCAACCCCTTCATCGTTTTGCGGCCTGACTCCAAGACTATTCGTCTTATTTCATCTCCTCCCAAGATTCTTTGAACATCCCCTCGCACCCCTAGCATGTGACGTGAGAACTCTGATCCGGCTTCGGCATTCTCAAACTTGTGATGGGCCGTTTTGTGGTCTGAGGGCACCCCTTGGGTAACTACCAAATTTTGATTTCGCATGTCCGTTGCCTTGTGTCGAGCAGAGAGGTACTCCTCAATATACTCCCATAATTTGGTGTGTTGCGAACCCGTGGGGTGGTTTTCAAGTTCGGTAACATGAACTCGCTTCAGGTGGTCCATGAAGTCTGACTGGCGGGTGAATCCGTGACCTGGCTTGGATTGCGCACAATCTTCCCAGAAGCAAAGGTACGGAGCTTTGCCGTCAGACATGTTTGCATCGTCGCCGTCAATGTCGAGCGGGAAGATGTGGGTGTCGTTGACAAAGACCTCTTGATCAGGACGTCCGTTCAAGGAAACAAAATATGACCAGAAAGGCTTGGTGGGAGTGCCATCCAGCTGTATTTTGCTACCAATATGGCTCCTGGTCTTTACTACGCCTCTCTGTCTTTCTCCACTGGGAAGGAGAACCGACACCCATTCGCCGGGATTGTAGGTGCCAGCAAACTCGTCGCGCGCGTGACTGGATGGTGGATTAAACTGGTCGACCTCGATATTTGCTGTATCTGACTGTGGCTGCATCTCGTCGCCGCCAGGCAGCTTATCGTCGGTCCCAAGAGCTGACGCAGCACTATCACTTCCGGCTTCTTCGTCCGAGACACCGGCGTCTTGGCCAATATCAGGGAGAGCAAACAGGGCCAGTTGCTCAAGATGTCGGCCCACATGTCTCGTATACTGCCGTAGGCCTATCGTAGAATGCCGGCAGATGGGACAATCGATAGTAGTGGTTTCCGAAGCTGGGGATTCACCAAGCGTGGACACTGCCTGAAGTTGATTTGCCGGGGCGTCGGGAAGGTGGCTTTGCTTGAGGTGTTCATCGAGATCTGACACAGATGTGTAGGTTCCATCACACCGAAAGGGGCAGGACCAGGATGTCCAGTGATGTTGTGAGACATGAGCGCGCCACTGGCCTCGCCTCTCAAAGTCTGTGTTGTAGTCCAGACAGCCCTTGAATAGACAGGTGTAAGGGCGAAGGTCACTGAAAACATGGCGCCTATGGGGGAGTTTGAGTCAGACCCTAGTCGCAACTGCAGGAGAGGGGTGGTGTGGGGACTTACTTCCACGCTGCACGAGTGCTCGCGGAGATCATTCTGTAGCAGAAAGTGCACTCAAAGCTTCCGAGTTCTGCCTCCTGGGGCAGGGCTGGTACTCGGAGCGGAGGCGCTTCTCCATCCTGAACTTCTGCCAGGAAGCCGGCCGAGGTAGCATACGATGTCATGGATGCAGCCGTGTCAGATCGGTCATCCTCGTCGATGATATCGTTTCTGAGGTCGATATTGGACATGGCTTTGATGTGTTCTGGCAGTGTTGAGGCGATGGTCTTGGGGACGATCTCGGTGCGGCTGTCATCTCCCTCCTTGGCGGCAACCGGCTCTAAACCGGCGGCAAGCTTCTCGTGGTGGGCAAGGCGGTAGCGAAAGAACTGACGACGACGCGTGATGGCCTTCCCCAACACCTTGGTCGTGTCTTGGTCCAGCTTGGGGAACTTGTCTCGAACATAGGCAATGTCGTGTGGTTCTCGGTAGGAAATGTCCTCGGCACCGAACTTGCGGAACCGTTCGTGCGGCGCAGGATTTGCAATGGCAACCGATAGACGCAGTAAGCAGTCTATGGCTTCCCGAATGTCCATGCAGATCGTCGACAGCCGGGTCTCCGCGGGCGGCTCATCCGTATCGGAGTCGGTGAAGCTGCCATCGCTCACATCGTCTGGCAACGTCTCTGCGTCGATATCTCTTGCAGTATCTTCATCACGCCTTGCGTTTTGCGGTCGGATAATGGCCAGAGCGTCTTGCAGCGACTCGGAGACATCTCGAAGAAGGTAGACAACTTGCTCCTGGAGGTGGGATGCTTCCCTGAGCCGATAGTCGAGCGATGCACGTCCGGCCTGGTGCGCGCCGAGGTTCCCCGCCCACATTTTGAACCGGATGACTTCGTTTTCGAGCAAAGGAAGAAACGGACGAGAATCGAGCTGCTGTGGGCCATCATGTCCGGCTTTCGTCGCGTCAACCAATGCGCGAAACCCTTGGAGAGCGGTTTGAACACGGCGCGCGATGGGCCCAAAGCCAGGATCAGTGCTTCCTGCGCCTTGGGTCCCTGGCATGGTCGAAGACTCGGACTGCATCGTTCCTGTAGACTCAAGGTTCAGGGTCTCCGTAGAGAAGCCCGACACAAATGAGGTAAGTGCGATGGGAGCAAGGGTCTTGGGAGGGGTCGGACTCGAGAAGCTGCCTCCGTCCTCTGAATCAGCCGCATGAGGGGTAAGCGCGATCGCGCAACCATCCTCAGGCAGAAGCGGGGTCGCGCTCTGGACAACCCGGTTCTGGCGCGGCCGCTCTTTCCTACAACATCCCCAGGAGCCGCCCTTGAGCAACGCCTTTGGATCCACCACCGCCCATCATGTCGGGCTTCGAGGTGGCAGGGGTGGTTCTGGGAACACTCCCACTCGTCATCAAGGCCGTAGAGGCGTACATCGGCTTCATGAAGGACTGGGGCAAGGCAGCTTCGGAACTCAAGAGCATCAACCGGCAGCTCACGACGGAGCGATCAAAATTCTACAACGTCTGCGATCAACTGCTGAATGACGTTGTGCCGCAAAAGGACATCGAACCGATGCTGCAAGACCCGTTTGGTCCGCTTTGGCAGGCCGAAGAAACGAACAAGAGGATACGGCGCCGGCTCTGGAACTCATACGATCCGTTTTGGGAAACGGTGCTTGAGATCCAGAATGCGCTCCGAACCGTACAGGAAAGGCTCAGCATCGATGTGACGGGTGATGGACAGGTGAGCGATCTTCTCAGTTTTCGATATGCTTCTCGGTTTCCTGATCGCTGGTATCCAATTAGGTCAAATGGGTCGAGAGGCGTTGGATGCCGCGCGAGTTCCGCAAATTTCTCTACCGCTTGGACAGAAAAGACTACCAGGACGCCCTCGGCACAATCTCCAAGGGCGTCAATGACCTGGAATCATTGACTCGGCTCAGCGTTGCGCTGGAGCCAAGCAGGCGCAAGCGATCGGGGGGGAGGGCCATCAGCATCCTCCGCGACCTTTCGACCAGTGTTTATCGCGCTCTCCGATCCAGCATCTCGTGTCAGTGCAGAGACTCCCACGACGTCAGCCTAGGACTCCTTCCTCGATTCGCTGAGCATGGGTATGGTGATGACGACGAAAAAGTCCTATCCGAGGCAAAATTCCGCGTCGCCATTTCCTTCGAGAGGGACGGACCAGGGACCGAAAGGAAAAAGCTCTGGGACGAAGTAGACATCAAAAGGCGCCCGACGACTCCCAACACCGCGCCTCCAACCCCACCAACTTCTCCTTCAGTGACGGCGAGGCTGAAACGGACCAGATTTGTGGCGTTTGCGAAAGCCCAAACAACGCTTACCACGGCCGCGAAACCGCCGGTGAAGCCAGCGAAGCCATCAAGAGACATCAAAATCGCGGTGGCCGATGTCACCAGGCAGCTTCGGGCCACCAGCTTGAGCACCGACATTACTCTCGTTAACCTTCCAGACTCATCTACGGGGGTGCTCCGTGAGACCGAGATGATGGATCTTGTCGACCTCTGTGGGACTTTGAAGAGGGTCGTTAATACACGACCGCAATGTTATGGACAGCTGACCGACTCAGAATGCCCCGCAAACTGCTTTGCAGTGTATTCGCTGACAACCACCGCAGTCGGCGGCAACACATGGTCTGTCATCACCCTTGATGATATCCTATGGAAGAAACAAGGCCTTCAGCCGTTGCTATGGTTAGAAGAGAAGGTCCGCCTTGCACTTGCAGTGGCTTCGGCTGTTCTCCAGCTCAGCAAAACTCCGTGGCTCTCCAAACCACTTGCCAAGAAGGATGTTCACTTTTTCGTCAGAGACGGATGGTCTGGCTACCACCACCCCTTTCTTCGGCAGCAGATACCAGAGCGCCCTGCTTGCGCTGTTCCGGCCCAGACAGCACATGGGGCGACAGCTCAACCCAACAACGCCCTGTTTCGATTGGGGATACTCCTCCTGGAGATCATACTGGGCACCACGCTGGAGAATCTTCGAGAGCCACATGAACGACTCGACTTCCAAGGAGACGAATTCGGCATGATCCGGGATTCCATCACAGCCCATAGACTGCTACAGACGCAAGTTGCCCTGATCAATCCCGCATACAAAGCAGTGGTTGAGCGCTGTGTAGGGTGCGGAGCCTCTCAGGGGCTGGACGAGGAGGGATTTCGGGAAAGAGTCTACAATGGTGTCGTGGCTGAGCTTGAGGCCATTTTGGAGTGCGCAAAGCTTTCATAAAGAGGAATCATCAGAATTGAGCATGTGAATTTTGTTCAGATCGCCTCCTTTCTCGGAACAACCCATCTGCAAGTTCAGGGCACAGCCTCGATAGACATGCAACATTCCCCACCTCCTTCGGCGAGCGGGGCAGCGGGTGCAACATTCAGCCGTTTCTGACCGTGAGATGCTTATCCCAACGTCACCCTCATGACTCATATGGTGAGTCGACTCTACACTGTCAATAAGACCCCGATCAAGAATACGAAACCTCTCCACCAACCCGGGATAATTTCACCAAACACCAAGCACCTACCTAATCAACGATGGCTTCATTGCACAGCAACGCCGAACCTTCAACTATGGAAAACACCCCCATCTCGGCGCCCATCGTGGTGACGCCGCGATGTGTTCTCCGGCGCTACCACATCTCCGACATCCCAGCCGTCGCGCACCACGCCAACAACCCCAACGTCGCGCGACGTCTCCGACCGCACTTCCCCTCCCCTTACACCCTCACCGACGCCGAGACGTGGGTCAAGATGGCCTGCGAAGGAGAGAAGCCACTGAGCTAGTATGTCCTCCTTTCCAAAAGATACTTTACTTGGGTACGAAAATGAAGAAAATAGCATACTAACAAAACCACACCAGCGCAATCTGCGACCCCCAAACCAACGCCTTCATGGGCTCCATCGGCATCCGCCCCCTCGGCGGCGACGAAAACCTCACCGCCGAACTCGGCTACTGGCTCGGCGAGGAGTTCTGGGGTCGCGGTATCATGGGCGACGCGGCAAAGGGGTTTTCACGCTGGGTGCTGGACAACTTTGCGCCCGAGGAGGTGCAGAGGCTGGAAGCGTCCGTGTATGCAATCAACGAGGCGAGCCAGAAGGTTGTGAAGAAGGCGGGGTTTGTGTATGAGGGGACGAGGAGGAGGGCGTGTTTCAAGCGTGGGGAGGTGTGTGATATTTTGATGTTTGGACTGTTGAGGGGGGATTTGAAGGGGGAGGATCATGCGAGTTCTTGATGCGACGTTGATTAGGTACCTAGAGCCTTGAAGTTCCGTCTAATTCTGCCCTGGCGGTTCCCCATAGTTCGGCTGCCCCCTGAATGTAAACAGCGGATTGTGGATCCCCTCCGCCAACTGTAACCAGGTCTCGACCATCCAGCTCTGGCTTACTACCCCCAGCAGTCTCCTCGATGGCCGTCTCTCGCGCAGACTTCTTCTGTTTCCGAAGATACATCACCACCGCAATCAACGCCAAAGCCAATAACCCGGCAACGCCAGCGGCAACCCCAATCCCGATCTTGGCGCCCGTGGAAAGACCCTCCCCGCCCTGTACAGTCTCAGCAACACCACCGGGTGCACTGCTTGTTGGCACAGCACCAGTAACACCAGACGTTGTTGTCGACAGGGACAAATCCGACGCATGCCACAGCAGCATCAACGGGTAGGCCCTGACATGAGCGACGGGGTTGACAAATGTATTGGTGAAAGGGACCGGTCGTGAGGTCGTATCAAACCCTGTATAGACGAGCGTGTACGTCTTGGCCGGCGAGGTAGAACCCAGGCTAACAGTAGTTTGGGTCGCGGTCATGACGGAGCGTTCCCAGCAGAGAAAGCCCGTCAAGAAGCCCGTGGAGCGGTCGTGGATGCACATTGGGATGTTGGGACCAAAGGCGTAGTCTCGAGGACAGCAAATGGCACCGGTTTCACCGGCCGTCACGATAGAAAGGGGATAAGAGGCTGAGAGTGCGCTAGCGGCAACACCGGACACCACAGCGCCCGAGATGATGTATTGCTGCTCGGCCTGGCGGAGGGTCACGGCTGTGTGCCAGCCCTGGGGGCAGTGGAGCCCCGGTGAGAAGGGGCCGTGGAAGAGATGATTTCCCGCTGCCGATGTTGTTTTCGTGGGAATGCAGCGTGAGAAGTCTTCGGGTTGATGGCCAGGTGGTGGACAATACCAATCTTTCTCGGCAATGAAACCGAGGAAAGCGGTCTCGCGGGCCCCATCGACATACGGGAAGAACCGTGTCATCGAACAAGCACCCCCGGAGGGAGTGAAAACAGTCGTGAGCTGACCCTCGATGACCCGGGCCATTGTGGTTGTCGTCATGGTGTCCGTTGTCTGCGATGTTGGTTAAAATCCCTCGTTCTTCTACCAAAGCTGTCAAAGTCTCAAGTCAAGGCGGGGTTCCACCTTTGTGGCTTGGTCTAGAACGTGATGTTGACCAATCCGGACGACATGGATCTCAGCTGGAGTTTCTCTCCAGGCGCAACGTGATTGGTGTCTGTGGACAACAATGTGAGCCATCAGCAGGGGGACTCAAGGGGGTTAGGGTTGACCCCTATTCCGATTCACGCGTTGTTGCTTTGTCAGATTTGAACTTGAAACCATTGACAAACATTAGAAAATTAGGTAGTCGGGAACCAGAGGACATCGCGGCTGCGTGAGACGCTGGCTTAGCAGACCGGGCGTGACACCGCTTTGGTGTAACATCTTGGGTGTGAGCCAGAACCAGTCGTCCCGCCTGCGGTCAGGAAAAAAGCCTGAAAGCAGGTGCCAGCCACATTTCGGTTACCAATCATCAAGTGAAGAATGATTTTAACCTCTCTGTGTGGTTCTGGCTCTGGAGGCGGTGCTCCGGCGGTGACAGCAATTGGGTGTCACAGACTCTTCTGTTCCCCGAAGGGTTGCAGGAGCTGAACCAAACCAATCTGACCAAGACTGGTAATGAAAAGCCCAGTTGCTTTCTTCCTACTTCTTGACAATATCTTGGGCAAATTCGTTATCCGAGCTTGTTTGGTCAACATGGCGTACAGCATCAACGTCTCGCCCCTGACCTACCAGTCAGGGGGTGTCACCGTTTCACAGTGGTTGTCGCTCATCACGCTCTGTCTCGCGCCGCTCATCGCCCACATCGTCGCCGGAGCGCCGGAGCCGACATATCTCTGTCGTCGACGACCGAAATGGCACGAGCGAATGTGCATCTACTCGCCCATCTCCATCCTCTGGCGCTACGCTGCCATCACTGACCGACGAATCCGTGCGCTGGACTGGAGCCCCTCGGATATGGCGGCAGCAAATGCAATCTTTTGGACATCGTCGGGATGGAACGGGTCGGAAGAGATGGCCGCTCGCAGCGTGTACTTCTGCGCCCGGCTCCCCGACAAAGCAAGGATGACGCTCTTCTCGTCCGACTCAATCAAAACCCTCATCATCACTCTGCAGGGCGTCCAGGCTGTTTTCGTCAGCGACTCCAGCATTTACGGGCAGGATGCGAAGGCGTCAATGGCGTATTACCTCTCGGGTGCCTCCCTCGGCACCATCTTCTCCTCTCTGTCTCTCTTCGGCCTCTTGCGTCTCTTCGCCGCCTTCTGGATCACCGATGAGTTCAGCTACGTCGCCATCGAGGATATCCCGCTCGGCATGTCCCGCGTCTGGGCCATTTCGTCCGATTCGCTGCAGATGCAACCGTCGAGAGACGGCGAACCACTCTTTCCATCAAACACGTCACCAAAATTCAACGGCACCGGTGAGGGTTCCCCAGGCCGGTTCCGGCCAACATCGTGGTGGAGCCGCATCTTCCGCTTCCTCTACATGTTCATCTTTGCCGCATTCTGCTTGCTCTGCCTGACATCTTTGTTGATGATGCAAGGCGACGAGGTCCATCTTTCGGCAACTGGGGCGATGGGCGTTGTCACTCTGGCCGTGTACCCTGTCCTGGTGGTCTTCATCTACACATACTACGCCGCCCGCTACGGCTGCAAGTCGACCCTTATTCCTTGCATGGGTAGAACGTGGTACAAGGTGTTGACGGCGGTGATATTCCTGTCATGGACTGTCTTTCCAATCTTGTCAGCCATCGAAACCCGGAGGACGCCCTGTGGGAAGTACACTACGAGCTTGTCGGGGTCTGGTGACGATGCCATTCTGTGCCCGGGCTTGGTATATGTTGGACCGAGCTCTCGACCTGGTCCGTTTGGCTTGGTATCGGATGCCATCTCGGCAGCCAACGTCTCATCTCCGCCGACAGATGGAAATCTCACCATGACGCTCTTCACCGGCTTTTGCCAAGGAGTCTCTGGCGAGACGGACACAATTCAGGTTCTGCCATAGCGGTTTTGTCCCTGAGTAGATGTTAGAGTAAGTGGATCTGTTTGAGTGTCAGGTACGCACCTCTCCATTCCATCAACAAGTCTGGTACCAGCCTCGAATCTCAAGAACTCGGATTGAGTGACAACACTTCCCTGGGCCGATACCCCTGGCACCGATACCTCTGCTGCTTGACCAAATGCGACCTGCACCTCTTCGTGAGCTTCCCTTCGACGCCCATACAACTCCCACAAAGCTCATCATCGTGGTACTCCCCCGGACACGGTATGAACCCCCCAATCACAAAATCAGCACTATCCGCCCACTTCGACAGCTCCGTCACCGGCATTCGAAAACGATCCCCGCCATAATCAAAGGCACCCCAGCTATCCCCATAATCCGTATACTTCCACAACTCCCTCCTCATCTCCTCCGGCATCCGCCACGCGCACCACGACTCGCTCCCCGCCCACGGATACTCCCTCCCAAACTCCACCATCCACAGCTCATCCATCAAATCCCCCATCCTCAACCCCCCTTTCAACTCCACCATCCGTCTCGGCACCTCCTCCAACACCCTCTTCGGAATCCGACACGCCAGCGTCGCCTCCATATTCTACCCCGACCCGGTAGTCTCCGCTATGACCCTCACCATTTCGAAATCCCCTATCCGCGCGACCCGCACCGGCGGCGGCTGCGAAACCAACATGCGTCGCCAACTCGCACCCTTACGCGTAAACGCATAGTGCCTCGCCCCGCCATTCCGAATATCCGCAATGGGAAGGACGCGATTCTGGTCGTATAAGTTCACGGCGACGGGCCAGTCGAAATACAGAACCCTACCTAAACTCCGAGGAGACGATCCCCTCGCGCGCGGGGATCTCGGGGTAATCGAAGCGATCGTACGGGTGGGATTTCGGGGGGGATGCAGAGTCGTAGGGGAAGAGGTCCTTGAAGCACCTGTAGAGGAGGGGGTTGAATGTGCGGTGTGGGTTGGAGATGGGGGGGTCTGAGGGGGAAGGGGTGGAGGGTATGGGTTTGAAGAAGAGGTGTTGCTGAAGGGTGGCGGACTCGGCGACGACGGCGTGCCAGAATTTGCAGACGCGTTGGACGGTGGTGAGGAGGAAGGAGATGTCGAGGCCGAGAAGGATGAGCTCGAGGAGCTCGGGCGTGCAGAGGGCTTTGTTGCGTGATGCGATGGTGGTTGGGGCGTTGGTGGCTGTCGTGGAGGTGGTGCTTTTCTGGGCGGCCTTTTGCGCCTCTTGCTGGCGTGCCTTTTCGCGCTTCTTGCTTTTGGTCATCTGTGCGGGTTGTGGTGTTGATGATATGTCGTTGAAGATTTTTGTGGGTTTGCGGGCCGTTCCTGCCGTTTAAAACGGGGGAGGTACCGAGGCATCCGTTGCCTGGGCGAATCGGTGTGACGCACGCAACTTGTCGTTGCTCAGCCCAAACCCACTTGTTGTCAGCCCTCAATATCAGGGATCTTGGTGGGCATGCAGCTGAACTGACCAGAACAAACGAGAGGTAGCAAACATGGGAGCTGAGAGATTTCGCTCGTTTGGTGCCTTCTTCCGGCTGGGCCCTCGAAATCCCCTCCCCCATACGTAGTTCTGGGCCCAAAATTATTAACCTGTTTAGCCGGAAGACGCTATGAGTCTCCTGCTCTGTAACGTAACCTGTCTTCTTGCAAGAGGCCCACTGCAGCTGAATATGGCATTCGCAAAGCCGCGGCGAAAGATTCCTCCCGATAATGAGCAGGCACTCGCCGTAATTTCCAGCTCGGCTTATTTGTTGACAATCCGTTGACAACCAGAGCTGTCATCTTCCTCGCCACTGACAAGGGGAAAGCGCTCATCATGAAGTTTAGTTTGGTGCAGTTGGGCTGTATCGCACTGTCCGCCACTGCCTCCGTTGTGTCGCCCAGAGAGCAGGCACTCAATGGGACAGAAGGTCTCCTGAGCTGCCTCAGCACCCGCAAGCTTCCCTTTCTCGTCCCATCAAGTGCAGCCTGGGCCTCACACACAACGACTTACAACGCCCGCCTACAGTACCGGCCGGCGGCGGTCCTGGTGGCTACCACAACCCAACAAATCTCGGACGGCGTCGTCTGTGCGGCGCAAAATGGCATCCCCGTGCAGGCCAAGTCGGGAGGCCACTCGTACGCGTCCTTCAGCGCGGGCGGGCGTGACGGCATCCTTGTTGTCGACCTCGGAAATCTGAATGACATCACGGTAGACAATTCCACCGGCATTGCTGTGGTCGGGGCGGGAGTACGCATCGGCAACCTTGCGCTGGGCATCTACGAGCAGGGCAGCCGCGCCCTTGCTCATGGCACATGCCCGGGCGTTGGCGTTGGAGGACACTTTACCCACGGTGGCTTCGGGTACTCTTCACGAGCTTTTGGACTCGCCATGGACCAGATCGTTGCTCTGGATGTCGTTCTCGCCAATGGAAGCTTCATCCGCGCCAATGAGCGCTCGCATCCGGAAGTCTACTGGGTACGTCAGTTTTCCATACTTACCTACCTTACCTCTGATATTGGTCAAACATTGCCAACTAAACTGGGATTTGAAAGGCCCTCCGCGGCGCGGCCGACTCCTTTGGCATCGTGACGACTTTTCACCTCCAGACTTCACTCGCACCATCACGAGTTGTCCAGTGGGAGTTCTCCTTCCCGAGAGCCCTGGCGTCCGTATCTGCAGCAGTCAGGGCATTCCGCGGCGTCCAAGATTTTGCACTTTCCGCCACCGTCGACCGCAACCTCGGGTTGGGCGTAAACATTGCCGACAACGCGGCGTCGTTCGTCGTGCACGGGACCTACTTGGGAAGCATCGCGGCTTTCAACGCCACCATTGTGCCCGCGTTGCTGGCAAGCGTTCCCTTCGCGCCTGATCCCAAGGCCTCGTCGATGCAAGAAGTGGGTTGGATTGCCTCGCTGACGAGACTGGGTGGGTTGTCCACGCTGGCCGTGCCGCTGACGGGCTATGATGCTCGCGATAACTTCTTCGCAAAGAGTGTCACCACCTCAAAGCCGTTCTCTGAGGCTGCACTGCGCCGGTTCTTTGCGTTCATCTTGGATAAGGGTGTTGGAAACGACGCACCTGTCGGGTGGTTCTCAATTATGGACCTGTACGGAGGGCCGGGCAGCGCTCTCGGGACGCGCAACGAGAGCTTTGCGGCGTACAGGGGGTACCAGGATCTGTGGGTTGTTCAAAATTGTGAGTTTTTGTCCTTTTTCATCATTTCAGTCTCCATTTCACCCCCACTTCTATCTCGGTGGACTGACCGCTTCCAGACGGTTTTGTGGGGGTTGACCGCACCTTCCCCAAGGCGGGTTTGGACTTTATGAGCGGACTCAACGACGCTCTGGCGTCGGAAACTCCGGGGCACGGCGCCTATCTCAACTACATCGACCCTTCATATCCGCGTGAGGAGGCGTTGCGAGTGTATTATGGAGAGAAAACGCATGCGAGACTGAAGGCGTTGAAGGAGATTTTGGATCCGGGGAACGTCTTCTCAAACCCGCAATCCATTTGAACGCTGCCTTAGATGAAGAATGTCATAGAAGAAGGGGTTGGAAATCAGACGTTTGCAAATCGGACCACGCGTTGTCCTATGTGGCGCAATCTGTAGAAGGAACCAAGGCCGCGCAGGAGAGCGGAGAGTGGGTGGGCAGGAAGACACTTTCCACATCTTGATTGGTCTTCAGTTGGCAAATGATTTTGTCTGGATACCTCAGGCAAAAAGTGACAAGGGAAAAAGCTACAGCGATCATGACTGCTGAGAAAGCTCATCCGTTCATCTCTTTTTTCGTAACCAACAATGCGACGTTTTGCAGCGACTGCGAGGCTTTCCTGAGACCCACGGGCACTTCGACAGCGGCTGGGATCAAGTCAAGCCTTCCAGGTTCGCAAAGCTACCCCGCTTGCGAACTTTGGGGGGAAGCCATCAACAAATTAGGCAGCAGCGAGTTGGTGTGTGACCCACATGATTAGGCGTTTCCCAACACAATTGTCGTCAGTTCGCAATGTCAGGTCTTGCGATGAGCATGTAACCAGACTGCATTGTCGAAAACAACTATACGCAAACATGGCGCTCAATGAATGCCATCCGTTCTTTACCTTCTTCCGACCCGATGCAACGTTGTGCAAGGAATGCGACGAGCTCCTGGGTTCGAGGGGGCGTCCGGGGTCGTGTATCCGCTTCGCCGGCGGGCCAAGTTCGCGAAGCTGTCCCGCTTGTGAGCTGTGGCGGGAGGCCATGGCTGCGTTTGGGATTCCGGCGATGTCTGAAGAGATGGGACGCAGCTTCAGGTATCTCGAGAGAGGCAAGGCAACAATTTCCATTTCCATTTGCGACACGGGCTCTGATGCGGCCGCGGGCCCTTTGCGCTGGTCGCGAATAGAACTATACGCTCCGTCAGTTGTCGAAAAGGACTCCGATGTGATCGATTCCGGTAAGTTTAAGCCTTAATTACCCATCCGTGCTCAACTTGCTCATTTTTGGTGAAAGCCTGCCAGCAGCCTCGCTTGAGGGGACTCATTGAGACTTCCCATTACGATATCCGGGATTGCTGCCCAGAAAGAGGCGGCTCTTGTCTTGCTAGAGTCAAGGAGTGGCTGGCCGATTGCCTCGCTCGTCACCCGCATGGGACCTCGACCTACAGCCCAACAGCAACATGCTCGGCTCATGCCGACCCCAACGCGCAGCTGCCCAGTCGAGTCCTGTTGCTCCCACCTGACAACGCGAACATGGCGTTCCTCGTCGAAACCGGCGGCACTATGAAGGGCAGGTACACGGCTTTGAGTTACCGCTGGGGCGAGGCTCAGAGAACGGCATGGAAAACAGAGGCGGCAACTCTGGAGTCTGCAAAGCGTGGGATCAGCGTCTCGGGCCTTCCGAAGACCATGCAGGATGCCATCGCTGTCACGAAATACCTTGGGATCCAATACTTGTGGATCGATGCGCTATGCATTGTTCAGGACTCGCCCGATGACTGGGCCCTCGAATCGGGGAGGATGGGTGCCATCTATCGCGATGCCACCCTTGTCATTTCCGCCACGGACTCCACTGATTGCCACGGCGGCCTCTTCTTTGAGAGAGAGAGCCCCCGGGAGTTGCCTACAGAATCAATAAAAGACATCAGGCTCTTCGCCAGAAAAGCGAGAGGATCCCAGCATAAGACCGGAACGCCTACTCACGCTTTCGGGACACGTACGGGGTCAGCTTACGAGGCCGCTCTGCACAGCCGTGCTTGGGCGTTCCAAGAGCGATTCTTAGCCACCAGGACTATACACTTCGGAAGGGATGAGCTTGGCTGGAGTTGTTCATCGGTGGAGGCGTGCGAATGCAAGGGTATCATTCCAGACGATCCTCTCACGATCTTGACCCGTGCCGACTTCGGCATCTCAATCAGGAATCTCAGCAGGTGCACTCAAGACTGGGCTGCCAGCGTTGTGTGTGGGAGTCTTTGGACAGACATTGTCAAGGAGTACACTGGGCGTGACCTCAGTCACAACACCGACCGGCTCCCCGCGCTGTCAGGAGTTGCCGAGACGCTCAGCATTTCGGGCGACCAGTACGCTTTCGGGCTTTGGAAAAGCGGCATTCAGAGTGGAGGCCATCTTTTCTGGTATCCAGATGATCCTGGACAATCATCTCCGCTACAAGAACACGCGCCATCGTGGAGCTGGGCCTCCATCCCTGGCCCGATCAAGTTCCGAGACTGGGGTTTCGGAGCAACTCGCCGTCACATCTTCGACCTAGTTGAGTTGCTATATACACCTGCTTCTTTCAACCCCTTTGGACCTGGAACGGGAGAACTGAAGCTTCGAGGCTACCTCATTCCCATCTATCAACATGCTGAGACCGAGAGTATCTTCATGTTTCGTACTACGAACGCCCCTGACTATGAGACGATGGATTCCCTAGCATCTGCTCATGCCTCCGATCCCGACCCGGGAGTTCCCACCGTTGGTAAGCGAAACGAGCATGGTGAATTGGTGGTGGACACTTTTGGTGTTGCACTCGAGAGTCGGCCAGAAAGTCTGAAGGCAATCTGTTTACTAGATGTGAAACTTCGGGAAACTCGGAACACTAGTGTGGGGCTGAACTATCTCATACTGGTAGAAGTGAATCATGACGACAATAAGCTCATCTTTGAGCCGGAAGGCATCGTTCTGGAGTTGGTCAGCTTGGAGGGAGGGCCACGGTACCGACGGATAGGCTGGGGTCGACCTGAAAGCGGAGCGTTATATCCTACTGAGTGTTGGAAGACTTGTGGCACGCTTGAGACGGTTACCATAGTATAATCGATCCACTGCCTATCTTGACTCAATGCATTCCGTCACCCCTTTCCGTGAAGTTTTCTGGTCGACAGAGGATCACTCCTCTTTCTCCCCTGAAGGAACCTACAAAACCTCTCCTGTCCTGACGGGAGTGCCAAAGTCTGGAGAGCCGTCGGCATTCCAGTTAACCTTCTGAGCAAAAGTCTGGCGGTCGGCACCACAGCTTCCTGATGCGTTTTGGGTGGCGTGGTAGATATTCCAGATCTCGGTCCCGTCAGGGCTGGTGAAGAAGCTAAGTCTCCGATATCAGTGAAGGTCAAAACAGACAGAAAGGAACGCGTCGACATACCCATTGTGCGCCGTCCCATAGTTCCCATTCGCCGAACTGAACAACGGCCTATCCGACTTCTTCCACGAACTCGCCTTCAGGGGATCCCCCCTCCCATCCCACAACAACGTTGCAATCTGATAATCCGGCGTCTTACAGAAACTCGCCGAATACGCAATCCACGTCTTATTCCCATGATGCAACCCCGCTGGCCCCTCATTCACGGGGACCTCGACTCTCTCCCACTCCTCCAACGGCTGCGAGAGCATCGAAATAGGACCCACGCTCATAGCCGTGACCATCTTCGCGATGCACAGGCTCTGCAACTCATCCCGCTGGCACGAGAATACGTAGTGGTGGCCCCAGCCGGGGATATCCACCACTGTCCCATCAATCCCCCATTCCGTATGCACCTGCTTGTTATCACCGTATTCACCCCACGGCGAATCAGAACCCCCTGTGAGAACCCACGAGAGCCGATCCTGGCTGTAGTACACGTACCACGTCCCGTTGATGCGATGAAGCTCCGGTGCCCAGACGTCGTTGCCTTCGGGCTTGGGGTTGGCCATGATGTAGATGGTTTTGGACTCGCCAGTCTTGAGCCCGTTGAGCGTTTTGGACCGGATTATTTGCAGGTTGCGCCATGTGGTTGTCATGAGGTAGTAGTACCCGTCGTGGTAGACGAGGAAGGGATCGGAGCCGTTGATTTCGCGGAGAGGGTTGGAGAAGGTGGCGGAGTTGGTAAGGGGGAGGGTGCAAAGGAGGGAGAGGGCGGTGGTGACAAGGGGGAACTTCATGGTGGTGGTTTGGATTTTTTTCCTTATTTTGTTTCTGTTTTCCGTCTCTGTTTATGTAGAACTGAATCACGACAGACTTTCTGGGTCTTCCCATTGCGGAGGGTCGTCGACACTTAAACCAAAGGTAGGATAATTCGCAGTCTCACGGCCACGACGTCAATTGACGATGCTAGCGCACCAATTACAGTGTCTTGAGGCGCCCAGAGAAATTTAGAGTAAACGATTCGCGCGGCTCGGCTGTCCATTCAGAATGAGCCGTCCCTGTGCACATAATTTCGGTGGTAGGCAGTTTCTGGTTCGGTTAGTGCAACAGCCGGAGCCGTGTTTTCAGACCCGGAATGGTTGTCCGGCTATGCTGTTTTGGTGACCTGGGGTTAGGTTGCAGTGTTAGGATGGTGGTATGCAAGGCCCCATTTTCTCACCGCTGGATTTACTTCACCGCTGTATTTACTGATGATTGATAAGCCTAAGGGTATTTGTGGGATGCGATCACAGAAGGGGGTATCACTAATCAACTACACTGGACTCAGGGTAAGCCTTAGTAGCTTCAACCCCAATGCCAAGTCTCAGACTCTCTGCCAAGCTGGCACAGTAGCGATGGCCTGGAAGCTGATCAAAGGTTTTGCATAAGCAAGAGCTGACATAACATGCCGAGTACGTGACATCAATGACACTGCGTCGCAGGAGCTGACGCTTTCAACTTGTACGCATTACCCCTTTCAACCCAACTCATCTTGATTTGGCTATTATTCTCAGAACGGATAGCTTGGCACAGTAGAACGCCGTGGCTTCGGCTGATCATGAGGGGACCAGGCTTTATAGGCAGAGTCGTATATCCCCATCCTTAGGGGGCCGCTCTAGATGTGTACCATACTAGACCAGGAGCGTATGCGGATAGTTGCGGCGGGGTTGGGTGTATAAATACCCCCTGAGCTCCCCCAGTTTTCTTCCTCATTGTGAAATCACGGACAACTCGACATCTCTACCATGAAGTTCCTCCACCTCGCCCAAGTTGCCCTCCTGCTCGCCCCCCTTGGCGGGGCCGCACCGAGTCTTGCCGTCCTCGAGGCTGTCTCGGCCCCCTTGGATCCTCGCACCCCTTCTGACGTGGTACTGATCGACCTTGATGACCCTAACTCTGTGAATGCCACCAGGTAAACAGTTCCCAAGCCCAAAACTCACTCTTGTGGATCTGCCCCTTTATTAGCCTATTTTACTAACAAGCCCGCAACAGCGCCCTCGCAGCCCGAGCCCCCTTCCCAGGTCTTTCCGCCTTCCTCAACTTCCAATCCATCGGCTGCGGCAGCCCCGTCGATCTCATCATGCAGAACCTCAACACTGGTGCCTGTCTTCAAGCCGTCAGGGGTGGCCTCACCTGGCTGATTCGGTCAGGAGACCTGGTCTGGCAGGGGATGGGTCCTCCGCCGACTCAATGCCGGATTCGTTTCTTCCAGAACTCAGGGTGCACTGGTTTCAGTGCTGAGGGGGAGTTGAATATCTGTCGGAATAACCAGCCGAACGGCTTCTGGAGTTTCAGGGTTACATGTTGAGGAATGCCAGAGCATCTCTCGGTGTCGTGTTAGTAAATTCAGGAGACCAACATCGGTAGCTGAGAGCCTTGTCACAAATCCTTTGCGTTGTCACATACATTCTTAACCTTTCTTCCCTTTCAATGGCCACATGAGAAAGGTGTGCCCAGCCTTTTCGTATTGAAACTTGATTCGTGATGGACTTTGTCTAGGTCCCGAGGACAGCGACGGATGTCTACCCAAGTACCCACGTTTGATGTGAAAAGAAACTCCTGAAAAACTTCTACATAACACCGGTACCCAAGCTTCCGACCAAGAGAAACGAGACAACGCGATCATACACTGAAACGAGAGTCTTCCACCCAAGGAAGAACCAACTTCGGGGACCCAAGTCTTCCCCAGTGCCTATCATTACATCATTATCATTACAGCGCACAGCGCTCCATAAACTCCACCACAAAGTCACACGCCAAATCTGAGATCTTCTTCAGCTGGGGCCCTGAAGCCATTCCCATGACCTCTCCAACACGGCTCTCGAACCTACACTTCATATCCCACGGCGGGTTGTGCGCGCGCAAATCCTGTGCGTCATATTTCGATATTCGATAGCAGTCCTCAGTGTCCGTCCCGGAGGGACTACTGCTGTCGTTCTCGTAGTCTAAGACAGACACCGCAGTCAATAAAGGGGCAGGGCCGAGGGGAAGGGGGCAGGCATACAAGGTGAGGGGACACAATCAGCATCCCACCCAAACAGTATTTGGTATATCCTCACCCACTTCTCCTCTTCCGTCTGACGATGTTTCGTCCTCTTCTTCGAGCGTATCTCCTCCCTTTGCGCCGCCGTCATCCGATCGGGGCGGTCTCCTTCGGGTCGGACCTCACAGACCGGTCGTCTTCGCGCGTGCATTCGGAGATGCTCAGGCGTCTCAAAGGATTCGAGACACGACGAGCAAGTATTGTCGGGCTCGGCGTGCTTGCGGTAGATGTGTTCTCTAGGGCAGGAGTTAGTTTGGGCAAGGGATGTGGTGGGGGGCGGGGAGAACATACTTCATCCGGCTGATATCACTGAAGCCAGGACCGCTGCAGGCCCCCCTGTTGTGTCTCCTTGGGTTGTGCTTGTTGAACGGGCAGGCAAGCAGTCGCTTAGGATGTGCTGTGTTGCTATGGTTATCGTTGAAGGAAGCCTGTCTCTCATTGCTCGGTGGTGTTGGTGCTGGAGGCAGATATGATGTGATGCTGACCGATGGTCTGACAGAATGGCAAAATCACATTGGTTAGTTGCATTCAGATCCAGGATCCAACGGGGGCCATTCAGATGGACTAACCGCCTACGTGTGGGTGCGCTGTGCTCGTCGCCTGTTCGAAAGCCACCATCAATGTCGCCATCGGCAAATGGTGACTTGTGTCTGTTAGCACCGTCAGGGGCGAAGTAGGGGGCCAAAACCTCGAGAGTGACTGGGCATCTTTGATGCCTCTTCCTGGGCAGAATGGGTCGATGAAGGCATAGTCTCGGGCATTCCAGGGAAGAACCATGTGAAAAAAAAGGCGAAGATTGTGGGACCGTGGTCTGTCAGATTTCCGCCGCGCGGGTGCGGATGAAGAACAGCCATGAAGCCGGCTCGGGGCCATGTCGTTACTGACTTCAGTAAGACTGGATAGGATGACAATCGCACAATGAAACGAACGTTCTCTTGGGACTGAGAGAGAACATCAGTAACCATGAAGGTATTTTGGGGATGGGGTTAACTTACTGGGCTTGCTCGCAAAATTGTCGTTAGTGATCCCGGTCTGAGAAAACCGGGCCTCCATCCCCCTCCCCATGGAACTTGTAGCCAGCGGCCAAGGACTGGCAGCCACGGTTGTCCAGGAACCAAATAACACCAGAGCCATCATCCTGAAGTCCCGATTCAAGTGGGTTGTTTCCATCCGGCGGGCATTCGGCATGATCAGATCACATCCATGAGGGCCAAGTTGGCGGAAAGAAAATGTGAAAGAAAGAAAGAAAGAAAGAAAGAAAGAAAGAACGTGACAGAAAAATGTGTGATGGTTGTGCTTTTCCTTCGTGGGCTCGTCGCATTTCCCATGGAAACGTGAAACTTACCAGAGTGGCATCCATGGCCGCTGTGCTCAGGCTTGTATCATACAGCCACGGAAAGGTATCATTTCGAGTTCCAAGACCCTTGTCAAATGGATCTGGTGCTGGAGCAGCGGTGCTGTGGTAAACGGAACCATGCTCGGGCATCTGGGGAATGCCCGAAATCCCTGGAATGTCTGAAGCCATGGGCAGCTCGCGGTCCTGTGTGGATCCAGAGGTGTAATCCATCCGCGGAGATCCTAGGACCTGACCATGCCTCCGCTTGGTGGCCAGAGCAGAGTTTTTGGTGCGGCTTGACAAAGAAGAAAATCCCGAGGAGGTGGTCTGAGATCCATTGTGGTACTGGGAACCACCGTGACCGGCATCATACCGGAACACATTATTAAACTGTTGGAATCCATGACTTGGAACACTGCCGGGAAAGGGGGCGAATCCGGTTGAGCTTGGGTGCCCACCTGGGAAGCAGTCACTCAGGCTTGAGTAGTAGTCAGCCATATCAACGGGCTCATCGTCATCCTGATGAAGGCCCATGGCGGCTGTGGCTGTGTGGAGAGGAACAAGAGAATGATAATCTGCTTCTCTGCATGTAGCGAGAAACGAGAAACAGGCTGGCCTTTCCAAAGTGGAGTGTCCTGAAAACGGATGACGCTTGACGAACTGCGAGGGGGAGTCGGATGTGTCGGGCGCAATTGCGAATTGCCGGTGCGTGTTGTAGAAAAGTGACGACAGAGTCGAGAACAAACTGCGATGTTCGAATGATCAGCAGAATGAGGGGCAACAGCGGACAACCGGGATTATCAACTCGGGAGCGTGTGGGGGTGGAGAGCGGGCGGCTCTTGATGTTTCCTGGCCAGATATGGTGATGACTAGTCGCTGCAACAGCCTCAATAGTTGACCTGCAGAGAAGGAGTGGTGCGATCCAGCTGACCTGGGTCCTGGTGTTGGGAGCCCAGCATCAGCCCAATCATCCTGGCTGAAACGATCGAGTAGCATCCCGTGTGGTCGTTTGGCCCAGGCACCATGGCGGGAACCGCTTCGCAACAACGGACTCGGGGTTGGTGGTCAACTTCCCATTGGGCTGCGGTCGCGCAACCGCAGGCCCCGTTGAAGAGGGTGGGAGCTTGATGCCCGACGCGGACGCACCGCTTTGGCTGTGTGCGCGAATGCGCAATTTTCCGCAGCCATCCCACAAACTGACCAATCCAACGGCTCCCTTATCTTTTCCAATTGCTTTTCGCAGAGACGGCCGAGTTCCGTTATCGAGAGCAATGCGGGGCGCCCAATCGTGGATTGGAGAGCAGAGGCAGCCACAGCGCTGCATGCAGTCTGACCGAGTCAGTTGGGGGTCGAGTTGACGTCGGCGTGCACACCGACAGTTGGGTTCCGGCGAACGGCTGGGGTTTGGCTGCCAAAGGCCGCGCCGCGTCATGTTGGAGGCCTTGCATTTCAGCATCCCCATCCGTAGGTCGGACGGAGGGTCGGGCTGGACCCCTATCCAAGGTGCGGAGGAGATAAATGCCGACCTTGGAATGAGGTTGGGTGTGGTCTTGACCAAGGAAGATGGGGGTCGGCAGGCGCTCGCTGAGCTTTTCCAGGTGGACAGGACACCCGAGTGTTCTTTCCCATCCGGCTACTTGGCTGCCGAGCCTGTCGCGGCCCACTGTCCGGCACCTGTTAGCCATGTCCCGATGGGCCGACCTGCCACCGAATCCACCCGAATCACCCGCGTCACTCCCCTGCAACGGCCATGTTTTTCTTGACATGGGTTCCACTTTCTTCACCCGAGCTGAAAACACCAGTGAAGTCTGCTCTGGATCTTTCAGCCTACCATCCATTTCTCAAGCTCGTGAGACAGGCGTTGTTCGAATGGATCGCTTCCCGCGATGCGCCTCTCGAAGCCTACCAGCCTTTTTTGCCACGCCAAATGCCAGCATGGCATCAAGTCCTGGATTGATCGCGACGGCTTTGTTCAAAACCTCACCCCCAGTCGCGTGGCTTGCCAGATTGAGTTCTCATCAAGCACGCACTGAAGGTTGATCTGCTACTAGAGGGACTTCGTACGGCGGGGTGATTTTTGTGGCGTCGCTCTTGTTCCCTGATCGTCGCCCGTTGAAAAAAATAAAAAATGTTCTGGAGCCATCACGACAAGCCAATCGCGTTGAGGCGTAATCTCCGGGTGGCTGGGGTCTCCTTTTTTGCTGCTCGCACCAGATTTTGGGCGGTATCTCTTGCTTATTAGGATTGCTACGGTCTTTGCACAATCAACAGAGGGATATCAGATCTTTGGGTAGTCCGAGCTCTGGGGGTGGTGCGGAGAATTCAGTCATTGGCCGCCATGGACAACGACACTTGTGTTCGGATTCGAGTTTACGATCTCCTGAGCCTATTGATCCGGCCATACGATTCACTTCTTCTTTTGGATCCCGCCTGGGTGGAAACCATCGCGAACGCCAAGACCAATGACATCTTTCAGCTTCCGCTGGAAAGCTTGGAGTCCACGCCAAGTGTGACCCTCCAAGGTTGGGACTGCAATGATGCCGATGATGAGCCCGGTGTTGAGCATGAAAGCTCAAAAAACGAGAAGCTCAGCGAGAAGCTCAGTTGTCCATTTCGATTCCGGGATCCGCTGCATTTCAACGTGCGAGATCACTTCCAATGCTCGGCTCCCTTTCCGTCCGTGGACGCGCTGAGGTGGGCCCACGTCCTTTTCCCTGCAAGTTCAAGTTGCCTCTCAATAAACCAAACTGACATGACCTTCAAAAGCCGACACATGAGGACTTGTCATGTTCCCCATGTAGCTACTTGTGCTCATTGCCTGACCAACGGATCTTCCGCCAGCTTTGCAGACCAATACTGGCGGTGGGAGACGAAGCGCGATGCAACTGCCAGCACCGATAAGCAACTGGCTTTGCTTTGGTCATTTATATTCCCGGGCGTACCTCAGCCAACCGATTTTTCAGGTAGAACAACCCAAGCGGAAATCCACCAGCCATGGAAGCAAGTCACAGTCTTGTCTCAGCTACTAACAGCAGAAACAGCGTATGTGCCCCCGATCGACCATTTCGAGGTTCAGGCGATGTTCGACGATGAAATCGACGATCTCATGGATGATATCTGCGGCAAGGATCTCGATTCGTCCCTGAGAGCGCTATACCAACACGATGTTGAGCGATACTTCAACGGTGCCATTGAAAAATGCGTCGATATGGCAAAGAAGGGCCAGTGGTACAGCAGGTACAAGCTAATGCGCGCATGCGACGACGCAGACCAAGAAAACACGCTGACACCCACCATCCGAGATTCTGAGAGCTCAGCCTCGGAAGCGGGATCAGGACATGATTCAGCCGTGTGCGTCAGGTCCCGCGGCAGCTCCTGCGGCGGAGAGCAAAAGTCAAACGAAGAAGTGTTGCATGCCGTCAAGGGGAAGATCGCGCTGCTCCATAGTTGCATCGATGAGGAGAAGTACGGGTTATGCACTGCCCGCTTGACCTACTTGACCCATGTCAGGTTCACTGCTGACTCTGTTCACATAGACATGCTAGCAATCAAGGCCCCGAGCCGTCTAGCGACACCGTTTCACGGCCATCCTCCCCTTTGACTGAAATTTGGGCTGGCCAAACCGCCTCCGCATCGACAAGATCTACCAACGATGGTCATCTCACCTCTATCCTTGGCTTCATCCTGAGGCTTGCCTACGGAGTAGACCTCGAACGCCACTCAGAAGATTTGTCGGATTGTCAAGCCCTTTTAGAAGACTTTCTGGAGCGACTGAGGGAGAAACTAGACGTTTTACCGAACAGTTCAGTCTCATTCTCTGACGCAGACACAACAACCGGAACGGGATCCGGAATTTCGAGCACCCAGCAGTCGAGCAGCTCATGCTCCACCACGGACAGCAGAGGCAAGAAAAAGGGGGCGAGGACCGCAATCGCCAGAGCTTTGGATGAAGAGGGCGCCCAAGAACCCGAGCGGAGGCCATCGAGGCCTGAGCCAAAGGTTCCGCGACAGAGAAATCTTCGTCTCAGCTGCCCCTATCGGAAGCGCTTCCCAGGGATCTTCAATGTTCGGGAACATTATTCATGCTCCATGACCTACTACACTGAGTTTGCCAAGTTGAGGTGAGAGAAAAAAAAAAATGCCACCAATCACCATAGGCCCCCCCCCCCCCCCCCCCCCTGAGATGCTGGCCAAGCTGACGCCATGGTTGTGCTGGTTGCACAAGACAACATATCGCAATCAAGCACAGGAGGGGTGGCTTCCTCTGTGGACGTTGCGGGGACGACTTTCCCAATCGCGGGGAGCTTCTAGCGCATCAACAGCAGGCCGCGTCTTGTCCGCTAAGGCCCCCGAAACCGGAATGCGGCATTGACGAAGATACCGTCCAGCGTTTACTTCTGGCCCAGCGCCGGAGACCTGCAGCATCGGATCATGAGGAGTGGCGCGATATTTGCCACATTGTCTTTCCGACAGACAACGAGGACATACCATCTGGTGAGTGGAAACGCTGCTGGCCAATCATTCATACCCAGCTCTTTTTTCGCTGACAAGGCCGGAGAGTACCGCGTCGTTGTGGAGCATTTTGAGTTGAAGGACCTGTTCTTGCAGTCTCTGCAAGATTTTATGGCTCAGCTCACGGGACACATGGACGCGACCGTGGTGGAAGACCTGATCGGCCGCTTTCGGGCGCACTTTCTCAGCGTCCTAGAAGCTTGCAACGAAAACTCTGAGAGAATTCCATACGAGAATGACCAAAGCAGGAGATCTGGCCCCACCTCTCAAGGTCCACGAGCGAGGGAACGCAGGTCCGCCCAGACGACCCCTTCGACCAGCAGCGGGTCCACCCTCGGGGGCAGCAGCACCAGCTCCGAACATTCTTCTGACCGGTCGCGAGGCGGTCGTCGCAGAGCCGCTCCTGGCAGCGGACACCGAAGAATGTTGGCGATTCAGGAAAACGCTCCTATTGCTGCCCCATTGCCGCTACAAAGTGATGCGCTTCCGTCCCAAAACACAACGTCGCAGATGACAGGACACTGGCACGCCGAGTCGCATAATGCCGCAATCGCAGAGCCACGACTTGCCAACAACTCCGGATGGATCAACTCGACTCAAGTGCAGCCCTTCGCGCTGCCAACCGAACAAAATCAGCTCCCCTTCTTCGCTTTTCTCAGCACGTCGAACGACAATGATGGTACAGGCGGTCTGCTGAACCAATCATACTTGGCTTCACAAATCGTAAATGACAACCAGGGGCCGATGGAGGCAACCTGGGACCAAGAGCAAAGCTTCCAGGAGGGTTTCCAGTTGGATGTCAACTCGCGGGGTCCTGGATGGCCAGACGCTGGGGACAATGTGCACGAGCCATAGGTGCGGTACCTTGACGATGACGTTGGAATTGGGTCGGATGGCGGAATGGATGGCAGAATGATCTAGACACTTAAATACTAGGTACCTACCTATATGCACAAATAGGTAGACATCGATGCCTTCATGCTCTCCCTCTACAATCAAATCGTGTGCGTTTTCCATGGTGTTTAAGTTGACCCTCCAAAGGCTCCAGCAAACAGCCACAAGCTCTCAACTTGGAACCCATTCCTCCGTCACAACACTGTAGAAGTCTGGAACCTTCACCCACACCAACTCTTTCTCTGGCTCGCAGTTACACGCGGGCGTCGCCTAATTCATCCGCCCCACGATTCGCCGACTTCCGCCGTCCACCAAAAGCCCCATCCCGTCCTTCCTCGTGAATTGGTAATTCAACCCCGGTATGCGATACGCCACGCAGCCTCGAATTTCCGACGCAGGCCTGTAAAAAGCTGCGCGGTGCAGGAATGTTTCCCCGCATGTTGTGCCGGTGACGCCGATGAGACCACCAAACCATCCCATGTGGATTGTGCCGCCGTGCAAGCGGAGGAAGGTGATGGCCGGGGTTGTTGCGGGCTACGAAGCGTCGGCCTGTGTGAGGCCTAGAAGCTCAGCGAGGCGAGAGACGGCAGACATGTCTGCGGGTTCGTCTGGTGGGGAGTTGTACCGGTGTTGCAGGATGGCTTGGATCTCGTCGCGCCGGGCCTGGGAGGAAAGGAGGGAGGAGACTTGATCCTGCGGGAGGAAATAGAGGCGGGAACAAATCGTAGTGGCGAAGCCGTCCGGGTCGGGGCCGGTGAAACCCAGCACGATTTGGACGAGGGTGGAGAAGTTGACCATGGGGTCAGGGTGCCTGGGTGAGTTGAACACAAACGATACCCTTCCAATCCGAACCAGTTGCAGCATTGGCTTGCCGTCTCGCTGTTCCAGGCCATTGCCGTGGAGCTCAGGCTCGCTGATCTGCGTACCGAGCCCAAAGGTAGTCACGTCGTTGAACCCGTCCTTCGTCAACCGCCGCCACTCCCCACGACGATCGTACGGCTCGGTCGTAGGCGTCATCAGCAACGGGCTGTAATCCCCTTGCATCAAACACCCCTTCACAATCGCCATGCACACCTTCAACGGATCCCCCTCCAAATCCAGCTCCCCCACCGGGATATCCGCTCTCAAAATCCCCAGCAGCGCATGCCAAAAGTCCTGAATACTCCGACATCCCCTCCGCGACAGCAATATCCACACCGACGCAAAATCTATCCTCCTAAAACCTCTTGCCTCTCTAAGCGGCCCCAAGTTCCACGGCACCAAGCTCATCCCTATCCTGACCCTATCTTCCACCTGCACGGCCCCATGCACCGCCGTCTCGGCATCCCACACATACTGCAGCTGCGACAAAAAGACATCGGTCGTCCCGTCCAGAACCTCATACCCCTGAAGTATCACGCCCACATTATACGACCGCACAAACTCCAGCACCGTCCAGACCCGCTTATACCACGCCGCCGCGCAGATATGCGTAATCGCCGCTCGCCGCTCATCAGAAGTAGCACCGTGATACAGCGCATCAACCATCTCCCTCGTGACATCCTCCATGAAGACCATGGTCCTCTCCGCGCGCTGGAACACCCCCGGGATGGCGCACAGAATCTCACGTTTCAACTCTGGCGTCCACTGCGGGACGGAGAGGTAGTCATGCCATATTTCAACCTGCGACTCGCAGCCCCGCGAAATGCAAGGCGGAGAGACCGCGGGCGATGCCGAGAGCGGAGGAAAAGACCGTCTTCCTGACTGCGGGTGGCTGTGGGGAGTGCGCGCCGCGAGCTTGGGTGTCTGAGACGTGGCGGTGCCAGACGTGGGATATGGCGAGGTATTTTGTGGAGGGGGGGGTGGACAGGCAGTTGAAGTGTCGGTCGAAGAGCAGGATGTGCGAGTTCTGGACGGGGATGTGTTTGGATGCTTGGGGTGTTGTTGGATCTGGATTTGGACTTGGATTTGGATTTGGATTTGGATTTGGATCGGAAAGGACTCGGAATGTTCGGATGACAGCTTCGTTGTGGAAGGGAAGGTTGCATTTGCAGCAGCGGAGGGAAGATGGGTTGGTTTCTGTCCAGAGGGTGGAGAGCTCTGGGAATGTGTCGTCGGGATGATAATCGGACTGATCTTGGCTATTGTCTCCCATTTTGCGTCTGGTTGTTGAATATGATTTTGATTCAAAAAGCGAGAAGCAAAAGGTGGGTGAACATTTGATGCATCACAACAAACTGAATCCCTGGATGCACATGTTTGAAGAGATCCGAGTAGCAAATGACGTCACAGGGACAAGTGAAGCCCAAAAATTCCAGGGTGACCATTCACAGCTCAAAGATATCAGGAACTGGTGACGGCGCGCAGGAGGCGTCGTCTTTGAGCTGCTACTGGTTGGCTCATGCCGATCTGCTGCACAACAGCATGTCTCCTCCCAAGCGTTGCCACCCAAAGGCCGTTTTATGACTCCCTGTCAACTAACAACACGGCCATGTCATGGAGCTAATAAACATCAATATTGAAGAGCAACGAGGGGTATAAAGCTACTTTATCGCCAAGAACTGATCCATACAGACCCGTCGGCCTACCCGAACATAACGCCACAAATGAAAATCATGCCCGCCTTGCCTGTAGAAGGCCAAAGGGTATTGTCGTCCAACGCCCCTTTTATACCCAAACTCCAGTCGTCAGTTTTTATCCCAATCTTCTCCCCGTCCAAATTCAAATCTATATCTCTCCCTCTCAGTTCTCCCATACCCTTACGAAAGCTCATATCTCGCCTGACTCCAATCCTCTCCCCCGCCTTGATATGGCCCCCTCCCACCCCGAGCTCCGTCCCCATTCCCCCTCGATCCAGGATTTGCTTCGGCGCTCATCAACTCCCTCACCATGCGTATCCCCTCGGCACGATCCTCCTCCTTCTTGATATCCAACCCCCACGCCTGCAGAAATGGCGCCTCCCCTCGGTAGTTGCTGTGCAGCCAGATCCGTTCCTCGCGGGTGTATCTCGCCGTGATGCTCCCGGTTGTGCTTGCGCTGTTGTTTCGACTCACACCACCAGTGTTGGCGTTGGCGCTCGTGTGGGTATCGATGGCATCGACTTCGCTGACCGGGGTCATATTCCCACCGTGACCGTGGCCGTGGCCGCCGCTGCGATCCCGATCAACGCCGATGGCGACGATCTTGACCAACTCGCTCCTCTCGGACTCGGGGGTGAGAGGGGGCGTAGCCAGCTCGGGCGCGGACAGGGCGGATATGTCTGAGGGTGCAGGCGTCTTGGGCTTTTCGAGCGTTGCTGCTGCGGCTGAGGCTGGCGATGCAGTCTGACTTGGGAGCTGGGGGAGGGGCTTCCACTTGGAGTTCTTGCGCACGTGGCCAGGACCGGTCTTGTTGTCGTCGGTGCGGCGGTCCTCTTTGGGGGTGGCGGCGGCGGCAGCAGTGGTGACGTTGGTGTTGGCTTTAGATGGGCCTGGAGCGGAAGGGGAGGCGACGCGTTTCCTGCTTGTGCTTCGGGCCCGGCGGGTTTCGTGTCGCTCGGAAGGCGTTGAAGCTGGTTCGGCTTCGGGGGTCTCTTTCCGGGTGGGGGTTCGGAGAGGGGCGGGGCGGAGACCGCTTTGCTCTTCTGAGTCGAGTTCGGGGATATCGGCCTGGGGCTCTGGATCTTTTCGGCCACGGCGAGGTTCTTCCTGGCGAGTAGTGGACGTTGCGGTTGGTTTGGAGGTCTGAGAGGGAGGGTTTTCTGCTGGCAGTGGGGGGCTGAAGCTCTCGAATGCCTCTGGGTACAGATCGATCCACTGGGTCATGCGGCTCTCGGCTGAGTCGGAACCGGCGCGACTTCGTTGGGGGCGGACGAGACGCGGGGTGAGGCCGACGGTGATGGCCGGCTGGATTTCTTCAGAGCCGACGCGGCCGCCGCCAAGGTGGGCGATGTTGATTCTGTGACGGCCTGTCGTGGGGGAAACGGCCTCAGCGATCTTGGCGGTTCTGACAGTGTTGGATCGCTTGATGTTCATCCACTCGCGCACTCGTTGGCTCGGTTTCCGTGATGGCGTCGCTTTGGAGACAGAACTGCTGCGCAACGGCAAGTCGAGGGGAAAAAGATCCGAGTCTTTGGTGGGTCTCCCCAGCGATCGCAGCAGGGCATCGAGAGACTGATCCCGCTCGAGATCGCGGTCGCGGTCTTGGGTGTTGTTGTTTGACGTCATGTTGGTGGCGGTGATGGGCGATTGCGGGTTCGAGTTTGGATTGGACGGCGTTGACTCGAGGATGGTTTCCATGGGCCGGAACCCGAACATGCTGAATTATGATTATTATTTCGGGTGTCGAATACCGGCGCCGGGAGCGCAGGCCCGCCTGATGGGGCCTGCATCGAATTTATTTGGCCTGGACCTGCCCTGGTCCATGGATGGCATCGGGCAGCTCCTCGGCCGTTGTCTCCGTGGATGTGGAGCGCCAGCCTCCGAGAGCTCGGGGACAGAGTTTCAGGTGCTGTTAGCGGCCGCCATTGCACGCAGAGGTCAGGAGCGTATTTGCTTCTGGCGTCTTGGGTCTGTGGCGCCAGCCAATCCGTGGTGCAGCGTTTGAAACATCCGGAGTTGTTTCAAACGGGCGGTGATGGCTCGCCCAATGGCGTGCCGCACCCCATCCCGCCCTGGAACCCCTGTTTCAAAACGCTGCGATAAGATTTTTCGCCCATAAAACACAAAAGAAAGGACATCAGATTCCAGGGAGCGCGATCAAGGGCCTTGGGAGATCTCCCAGCAAGTTCGGGATGGCAGGATGGATGTCAGGGGGAGATCGTCGGGACGGGAGCCACGACACACTCGTTGACCCCCTGCTCCTGCCATGCATGCAGCGCAACTCCGCAAGTGACGATAACCCTAACCCTTCTTTCGTAGTTGCCTGAGGCCTGCAAAATCAACCACGCAGCCCCGAGGGTCCTGCCAAGACCTGACTTCATCCCAACAACAATCCAGGTCTTCTTTCTGCTTTCAGGCGCAAGCTTTTCCTCTGGAAAGTTGAGTGCCAAAAGGCACCTCGCTTCACCCGCGCAAAATGGAAGTCTTGTGTGACGCTCGCGCCCTTGCGCCACGTTGCGTGGCGGAGCGTTGAGGCCCAATTTGGAAGGATTCGGTTCATCAGGTTCATAACCGTCGTCCCTGACGACATCTATCAAGACCTTGGGTTTGCCTTGGACTTGTGGAGGTCAGCCCTCGGGCCATATCCAAGATTTGCCGAGTACGCGCCTGATCCAGAGTCACCGCTGCAGTCATCCTCCCTGGACGACACGGGCCGCACGCTCAGGGCGCTTCTGCCTCTGCAAGAAAGTGGTCAACAGGCAACCCTTCGGCACTACACGGGCCCTGCTGTCGTTCACGACACCAGGTTCACCTGCTTCCGACCCAACATGACGCTGGGTTCATTCATCATTACCGCGGACCAGCGTCATGGCGTGCCTGGCCAAAACAGGCGAAAGGGGGTACACGGAACCATCTCCTTGAAGGGGGCTGCGGGCTTTGAGCGAGTATTCCAGGCTCATGGCGCGGTCTCCATTACCGAGTACAACGACCCGGTATTTTCATGTGCCTTTCCAGACGAGGACTTCGTTACTGATTTCTCTACCAACTTGACTGTTTGCTCTTTGGACTCCTTCTCCTTCTCGACAACCTCTGGAGATCTGGATGACTCGCCGCTGGGCGAACTTTTCTTCTCCCTTGTGCTCAACATCTCAGCCCCTGGCTGAGGGTGGGACGCCTTGAGTGAAGTCCTGAGACCAGACTTCTCGGCAGAGGTAGCCGGGAGGAACACCACCAGGACCGATGAAGGGCCTTGGACCCCGGCGAGTTTCATCAATGATAATCAGCTAAATGGCCTCGCTATCTCGGTGACTGCCTGCATCACCTTGGCACATGGAGATATCAGAAACATCACGACAACGAGCTCTGAAGATGGGCCAGAACCATCCGTGGTATGGTCGCCCGAGATGCGCAAGCAGAGGCGCCTCACAGGCAGGCTACGCCCCTACAACACCGAAGGACCACGGCGCCAACTTGGCGCAACATCAATGAGATCCAGCCACAGCGAAAGGGGAATCATGACAATGCAATCCCCCGGCCAACATTCTTCTCCCCCATCTCGGTCCCCCGGGGTCAACCTGTTCGACATCCTTCCCCGCTTCTCCATCATCAGGCCTAGTGGCGAGCTCAACACTGCCGTGGTAACAAACCAAACAACAAGCCCGTGTGCTGTCATGCAGTTTGGCGCCGACTCGGCCGACAGCCAGCCCAGCGGCACCGGAAATCCTGCCCACATCAGCCTCTTCTCCGACAGCCTGGACGCCACGGGCAGTCCGGCACGAGCAATGCAAGCTTGGTACACGACTGCAGCGATACCAGGACTGGCTTCCCCGGCTTACTAGCTACGCCAATGCCACGACCGTGGCGTCGGTGGAAGTGATCATTTCCACGCGGATATCAGGGCTGATGGTGGTGGTTGCTGTGATAGCCGTGCACTTGGTCACGGTGATCTTCTCCACCGTCTGGTTCATCCGCAGCACGGAACACACCATGCTCGGGAACAACTGGCAGGCCGTCGCGCAACTAGCTCGACATTGACAGAGCCACTTTTGGCGAAAGTCACGGGCATGAGCGACGGAGAGGTGAGAGATATGGTCATAGCGAAGGGGTCACGACGCCGCTATCGCATTGGGAGGAACCATGCTATAGGGCGGCGGGAGTTGGAGGCTGTTCGGAACGAGCCCTGATCTGATCTGGTAGGCGGTTGGTCTGTCAGGGGTTTCAAGGGGGGGGTATGTAGGGTAAAAAATTATGCAAAAGAAAGAAACATACAGCACCAAGGATTCGCTGGTCGTCACCGACCCAACTACTAGTTTGGCCCTCACTGGCTTATCTATGGGAGAGCGGACGGGATCCCGAGTTCTCCAGTGGGTATGGCCGTATGTGATTGTTGTCGTCAGAATGGGAGATTGTATTCCGCCAGCATGAGGCATCTCAGGGCGGGTTTTCTCGAAAGGGCCTCACGGAGTTGGCGGTGTGCGAGCCAAGAGTGCCACGCAGCTGTGTCCTAAAAACGCAAAGATCGATAGTGACATCAGGTTTCAACGGAATGTGTCCACGCGGCCACAGGATATTGTATTTTATCTCCGGGCTTGGGAAAACGTCGAAGCTGAAACCCCAGTGTGAAAGGCCAGACGCAGTTGACATTGATCTTGGCAAGGCGCGGGGGAGTGTGGCCTCAGGCCCCCGTTCTTTATCGTCTGTCAATCAACCCGATCTCCTTTTGGATTGACTCAGCTGGACATTTGTGTTCGCGACTTCCATCATGGTGAAGAGTGGGGACAACGCGTCGATGCGGCGAGGAGAGTGATGTGGATGGGGCGGCCCGTTGTCCAGAAATCGCCAACACCCACCACACCCAACGTCCACCGCGCCTTCCGCCATTGACCCAATCGCAACATCTTCCCTCAAAATGTCCCAACTCTGCTCATTTCGACCTGCATGTGCAATCCCACCTTTTCGATATCACCTCCAGCACACTATATCACGATTATACCCGTGATTACAATCACCTCTTTCTTCACACAGCCATGACATGCATTGCGTGATGCCCAGCATCTGCCCTAAAAGCGCACTCCCAATCAGGCCTCGCAGCGGGGTTTCGCCCGCCGTGACGAACCACGCGACCGCCCTCCAACCAGGCCGTCTCGCTCGCCCTTGGGGGCCGCCCGCCGTGGCGTAGCACGCGTAGCCCAGCCCAGCCCAGCCCCGATCCCCAATGCCCGTTTCTGGGGCTGGTCAGTGGTTGGTGCAATCGCGGCCTTCGCGGTCGTTGGCGCCGTGCTACCCCACGTCGGAACGGGCCAATGGCGCGGGAGGGAGCCCGTTATGCGCGCTGGGTGGCTGCGCCGGGGGCCGCCGAGAGGGCCGCTTGGCGATCTCACTGGTCCGGGCATTTGGGGAGGCAAACAATGGGCACACCACCGCCCCCTTTTTTGCTGTTTTTGGTGGTGGGTTGCATGTGAGTTTCTAGAATGCCGGGAAACCGAGAGGTGGTTTATCCTTGCAGGGTTCCCCGGTTCCAGGAGTTTGGGAATTTCTGCTTTTTTTTGCCTCGGAACAGATTGTCGACAACTCGGATAATGGATGCAAGGGCCCGGTGCTCGGGAAGGAAGGGCTTTTGAGACTGGGTTCATTTGGATTCGGGATTTGGAAACGGACACTGCGACGGATCGCGCTAGCGCCATGGCGACAACTTTCAGCTTCGATGGCATCCCGGCGATGTTACCCCCGCCGGGCCGACAAACCAACTTTGAGGATCCCGAGAACTTGCACTCGTTTGTGTTTGGGGTTGCGGTTACGACAATCATCCTGATGACGACCGCGCTGGGGATTCGCATCTACACAAAGGCGGTCCTCTTGAAAGAGATGCGGGCGGAAGAGTACTTTGCGATTATCGGCACGGTATGTGGGAGCAGTCTCTCTGGACTTGAAACTTGTAATGACACAGACAGATCGGCATCATTACATGGGACGCCATGTTCATCAATGTATCCGCCGATGGGTTCTCTCGCCATCTCTGGGACGTACGGCTTGTTGATGTTCCACATCTCTCCTACATGTCCTACCTTGCCGAGATCACCAACGCCCCGACCATGTTCGCGGCGAAGTGTTCCATTCTCTTCCAGTTCCGCCGCCTCTTCTGCCCCGGCCAAATACGGGACTCGACTTTTTGGATGATTCACGCGCTTTTGTTCATGTGCGCCGCGTACTACACCTCAGCCATCTTCACATTTACCTTCCAGTGCACGTGAGTACACCTCCTGGACCCCTATTTGCCCCGGCCACTGACATTGGGTGACAGGCCACGCGAGAAAACATGGTCGCCCTTTCTTGAAGGGCATTGCATCGACGTTGCCGCAGCCATCGTCGTGCAGGGTGCCATCAACTTGTTCCTCGACATCGGCATCCTTATCACGCCTCTGTGGGCCATCTGGCGACTTCAGCTGCCGATGAAGCGCAAGCTCGGCATCTCAGCTGTCTTTGGCGTGGGAATTCTGTGAGTCCCTTCCCCCCTGAGCCCCCTGAAGCAAAACTGACTCCCATTCAGCACGTGCGGTATCGCCATCGCTGGCGTCGTCTTTCGTGTCCCTCTTCTCACCGACCCTGATCTGACCTGGCTCATCACCAAAGTCGGCATTTGGACGTACGATACACTCTCACCCATCCTCTATCTCTCCAGTTCTAACCCCCTCTTAGAATGATCGAATACTGCGGCACCATCCTCGTGGGATGCATGCCATCCTTTCCCCGCTTCTTCCTCCATATCCAAGGCAAAGATGTCCAAACGCACACTCACGGATCGACTGCGCCCAGCAGCAACAATGCCACGCGTCCCGGCACGGCCACGAAGGGACAACATCACTCACATTCGCGGAGCAAAAATGGCAGCGGAGGGATCAGCATCCATTCCCACGCCCACGCCCATTCGCATTCGCATTCACACTCGAATTCCCCTACAAACAGAGACAGCATCAACGGGGTCGGTGTCGCCCTTTCCACGTCCGAAGTGTCCTTCCAAGACCCGGCGTACATCGAGATGGAGAGCGGGACATTGAGTTTCACGTACCCTGAGAGAGTTTACTTGGGTAATAGTGAATTCGGTACCGAGAGGAAACAAGAGAGGAGGTCTGAGTCGACAACGGATGACTCGGCAGGTTGTGGTTCAGGCTCAGACGGGGACTGGTCTCCTTTGTCGACGACGCCTACAAGGGGGTGACCTGGGTTCGCCCCTGAGCGTTTCGATTCGTTCGTGTATATATTGCTTCGGTTATTTTGATGTGTCTTCGGCGTTTGGGGTTGGGAGATCACAGTTGATGGAGATACCAATGCTAGGAATGGGGGTCGGCGTTGGTGGAGTTTCGTACACGGATCACAGCGCGAGCTGCTTTTGGAGTTGCAGGAAGTCAGCTGTTTACATTCACATCACAGGAACGATCTGTGGTTGCCATTGCAATTATTACTCATTGTTTCTATCCAATTCTGCTTGCTCCTCCTCTACAACTTAGCATCAAACCATTTCACAGCCTGTAGGAACGCCTCCTCTTTCCCAAACCTCTGCTCCTCGTCAGAAATATCAGCGCGCACGCCGAACCCATGGGGGGTACCCGAATACAACGTATTCTGGTAATGCTCCCCGGTACCCAACAGCAACGCCTCAATCTCACCACAGCGCAGCGGCAAAAGCATCTCATCATGCTCCGCAAACGCCACCGAAACCGGGCCCGTAACAGCCTCAACCCCATCATCAAGAAGAAGACTAGGATGCGCCGTAAACGCCGCGTCCCCTCCCTTCCCCGCCGCCAGAAACCGAAACGCGTACTTCCCGCCCCAGCAGAACCCCGCAAGCGCAATCTTGGTAATCCCCGGCTGACTCTTTGCGTAGGCAATGGCTTTGGAAATGATCGGGTCTTGCACGGCGGGGGTGTGCTTGGCGAGGAAGGGCCCCATGTCGAAGTCGGGGAGGTTGATGTCGGTGCGGAGGGCTTGGCTTCGCCTTGGAACATGTCGGGGGCGATGGTCAGGTAGCCGGCGCGGGCGAAGCTGTCGGCGAGGAGTCTGTTTTGGACGAGTTCGATGCCGAAGACGTCGGTGAGGTAGATGAGGGCGACATTGCGGCGGGGCCAGGAGGTGAGGGAGTTTTTGGGGCGGGCGATGTAGGTGGTTACTGTCGGTGGCTAGGTGTGTTAGTAATGATTCAGGACGGGCCGCGGTTTGAGGAGGGGACTCACCGTTTTGGATAGTCTGGAGGTTGCCTTTGGGTGTTCCCTCGTGGGCGATGACGGATGGATCCGTGGGACCCTTCTTGGGAAGGAGCGAAGTGGCAGTTGCGCTTGCGGAGAGCAGCAGCACCGCCGAGGCGAGCGGAGCAAAGGAGAATCGCATCTTGTGACGTCAATGGGAGATGATAGACAAGGACGAAGGGAACCAAAATACGACGCCGGCTGGGTGAGGAACGCAGTGGTATTTATTTTCCGCGTTGGGCTTCTTGTTTCCTTTTCTTTTTGGCGATTGGACCAAATAACAGCGCGTCATCGGGGCTTCTCCACCTGTACTGCAGCTGTGTCGACCACCGTTCACAACACACTCGCTTGGGAATCTATTCCAGCTGGAGAAATTCTTGGCTACCAACAACGCGAATCTGGCTTCGGGATGGCCACCTGTCGTTGGCAATGGATACCTGACTTACTATTTGCAGCGGTCAAAGCACCAATATCGTGGTATCCGACCTGCCGAAGCACCATCCATCCTGCATGCTACCAACCAGCGAGGGAACTTGGTCGGGGTTCGGGTTTCACAGGATTGCTGCGTCGATGGGAAGAGCAAATTTGATGGTACACTATTGGTTAGGTCTGTGCGGCTGACACAATAATATGAAAAGGGAAAGCATACCATTGGTGCGCTTGAAGAAAGATGGACTCTGTGCTTGTCATGCTCGGCAGGTGAGATGCCGGTGGAGATGGTGAATTTATCATCATGTCTTATTTTGACGGTGTTGACATCTTACCGCTTTCCAGTTTTGTGCACAGGTCGCAATACTATGCGAAGAAAAGGGGCAATGGATGCGGAGGTTGGAATACAGATATCAAGACCCCTATTGGTGAGCTTGTAGCTATGTATGAGTCTCATGACGATTGGGAAGCACGGATAAGAAAGCTTCAGCCTACCTCAACTCTTGTGCTACCACTCTAAGGTGGATATACAGATCCAGGTGGTGCTTTGGGTGGCCAAAGACCAGCGAACTACAAACAACTTCCATCATACCAAGTAAAAGAATACAAACGTGTGAAAGAAATGTCAGAACTCTTGTGCTCCTAAGCAGACCTACAGCCACATTCAAGATACAAAGGAAGGCATGGTGGATAAATACCACGGGCTTCGGATTCATCGTCTTTTCAGAACGCTCTTCCCTATCATTGCCCTACCTCAGTGCACCACTCCTGCCGTCGGTCCCCAACGCCGTCCATACACCGCCCCATGCAAGAGCTTTCCACCAAGTACCAAGCACAATGTAAGCCCAAAGCACAGCCCATGGCCCCATACAAGAACACAAGACAAGAACAGCATCCATGGATTGTTCCCAGCTACCTCAGCATCTAGCCCTGATTCTCCCCATCAACTCCATCCTGGAATATGATCTGCTCCCCAGTCTCCGCATCCACCGCCTCGCCGATAGCGGGAAAGTGCGACTTCATTCTCTCCAAGACAACCGTAGCCCGCCTCACATTCGTATGCGTCTCCTCAATCTGCCTCTCCAACTCTTCCCACTCCTCTTCTTCATCCTCCTTCAGCAGCGCAGCAGAGGAACTCGATGCGACAAGGACGTCGTCGGCTCTGATGGTGCTCGCGGGAGAGACCGGCGGCGTCACCGCGCCATCGCAGCACTTCTCCGGCATAATCGACGCGACGGTCCTGATGGGGACAACAGAAAGGGTGTTCTTGCTCTGGAAATCCTCGCGGATCTGACGATCGAGTCTCTTCAGTGCCGCCATGCGAATGGGCTCGTCCATCTTGAGCATCTGCTTGATATCCTCGCGCTGCTGGCGCAGGGCTACCAGGTCGAACTCTATAGTCTGCATCTTGATGGCGAGCCAGGGGCACTCGGCCTGGAGCTTCTCGGGGAGGTTGTCGGGGCTGGGCGCCAACGGGACGGAGGGGAGGGGCTTGGAGGTCCAAGCGACGGCGGTTGGAGGCCGGGATTGCTCGAGATCGGGAGCGGACTTGCGGGACTCGCGCATGCGTCTTTGAGCTTCGGGGAGCGAGATGAGCGGGAATGGTAGGGTCGAAGGGATTGTGGGCTGCTGTTTGTGATTCGCGTCGGCTTTGGCTTGAGGCTCGTCGCGATTGAGGAGGGGCTCGAGCTCTGAGTCCTTCGCCCAGTCGTTATCTTTGGGCTCGACACTGGTCTGAGCTTCCGACTTGGAAGGCGAGGATATCGTGGAGTGTGAGGTGGAATAGTCGAAGATGGGGAAGCGAGGACTGGGAGACTTGTCAGTTCGAGCGGTCGGGTCCGCTGCTTTGCCGCCCTGCTCTTGGGGCTCGGCGAGAGGAACAAGACGCTGGAAAGCGCCGAGCCTCTTGGGGCGTTGGCGGGCGAGCTCGGGCGGAGAGACCTGAGCGAGAGGGTGTGCCTCCGCCACTCGCTCGCCGGGCGGGAACTTGAACTCTGGCAGCGGCGCTTTCATCGACTCGCCTCTCTTTCTAGAACCTGTCTTGCCGCGGGCATGAGGCCCAAGAGGATTGAGATGATCCATGATGTGGGGAGCGCGTTGCGCGGCGTTGAGGTGGGTGAGGAGTAGAATCGGGGCGGAGGTTGGGAGCGGGGCTCTGAAGAACTCATCATTGTCAGCAGAAGAGAACGCCGAATATTCTTGGTACCTGACTCACAGAGGTCAAGGTTGGAATTCTGCTACTCAGCCGCGATTACAAGGTCGCGGCACGAGTCAAAGCCGCCACGGTAGGTGCCAGGGCCGGTCGGTCAGTGGCAGGTTATGAGCTTGATGAGTCCCGCGGAGGCAAGCGCGGGATGCTGCTTCAGCGGCCGCGCCGCCAGGCTCCAAGCGCAATATTGCATCAATTTCCAAAGAGAGTTTCCTGGAAGAAGGATTGCTCTCGCAACCGCGGAGAGGCCCTGATCGAAATGACCAGAATCTCGGGGGGTGAGAGGTAATGTCGGTGGGGTCTTGATTTGCGAGGTGGTGGTGGAAGGAAGAGGAAGGCACGCTGGGGAGGGAGTGTTATCTTATCAGCACCCAAGTTGTTGCGCTGGAATTCACCTTCAGCTGCCAATGTGGGATCTGGGCTGTCGTATTTTTCGTCTCATACTTAATCTCAATCAAGAGATACTCATGCTCACTCGGTGGATGGTGACGGTGTCCGCCCTGGCCCGTTGAGTTGTACCGGGTACTTGCCATGGGCGTGGATGTCTTTCCAATGGAGCGGCACCAAGAAGCTTGATACGGACCGAACCTGACCTCAATTCGCCGAATTGTCTATAAAAAGCGAGAATCCATCAACTCAGGTATCCCATGGCTCCGGAGGGTAACTCCTTGGATCATCTGCACGCCAAAGCAGATCCCGCTCAATCAACTGCCTCCTATTTTCATCTTCTGACATCCACGCCTCGGGAGAACTTGATTTCGCAATCTCCTCACAGATAGCCAGAAACCCTTTCCCATCCAGGATACCAGATTGCTCATCATCAGCCTCTAGCTGTGTTTCCAAGTGCAGTCTAAGCTTCTCCTCAAACTGAGAAAGGTGAGAGCGATCACTTGTCCAGAGGTAGTCACTGGTCCAGTCCGAGTCATCCGAGTCTGCGCCGTGCCCCTCCTTCAACCTTCGAATTGCGGCACCCCTCAACTGTACACTGATAGGTGACGAAGAATCCTGGCTGAGATGCTGAAGAAACGCCTCGTCCACAATTCCAGGCACCTTTCTTCGGATCATAACTGCCAACATCACCCATACCACGCTCAGGTTTGTTTCGAGGCACAGCAACAAGACGCCAGAGTCTCCACACGTTGGTTCCGGTCCGTGCGATAAAAAACTCCAGTCAGCGGCCAGCATGGGGTTTAACCAAGAATCCCCGTCAGGCCTAATGTAGGAGAACACGATAGTGATGATGACGGGAGATGAGAGGTGTTTTTGATAGAGGGTGCCGACAACAAGGCTTTGAAGTGGATGCAATCTGAGCCTAGCAGATTTTTTTCGTTCATATCTGGGATGCCCGATATTCAGAGCAACCGTTGTTGCTGCAATGAGCGCTGTGAGAGGCAGGTCTGTTTTTGAGTGGAAAGACGTGCATTCTTTCGCCTTGACTCCTCCACACGAGGATCCAGCCATTTGGAAGTCCAAGTCCACGATCGAAGAGAGCATTGATAGCAACTTTGCCCTCCCCTCAACCTCCTCATCGTCTAGGTTGTGAATTTTTTGCGTTACCACGGTGAAAATGTATGCAGCATACCTGCTGGAGATTGGCTTGACAGCCGAGAGCCTCTGGACATCGTCGGCAAGGAACTGGGCACAGCCGTGTGCTCCTAAGAATCCTCGAAAGTCATAGTGATGACACCCCGTGAATCTGCGAGGATATCCTGACAGACCTTTCACCACGGCCAAGAGTTGGTCTGCTGTTGCTCGGGAGATATCGCCACCCTTCCAAAGAAGCCTGATGAATGTTGGGGCGATATCTGGCGAAAGAGCAAAAACAGGGTATCGAGGGAACGGCAGTTGTCTACCGAATGCCTCGAAGAAGCTACCGGCAAGATCTGCAATTGTAAGATCAATTGCTCGGGTTTCGGGTGTCGAGTTATCGAACGAAAGGAGCCGTTTTCCTTCACTGTGGCCTCGGAGAAATTCCATGGCAGAACGATGACTGAATCGCACTTTCGCAAGAAACGGATTGTCTTCCAGCCCCTTCACTTCAAGGAACCCTGCACATCGAACATCTAGCCGGCGTGCCAGGTCTTCTAGCATTTGTGCCCCCTCATCTGTAAAAAGGATTTTTTGGCTGTCTTCTTGGAGGATGCTATTGACAATATGCAAGTTGGTAGCCAGGAAGATCAGGGGGAGAGTAATATCGCCTTCGGTCTGGTAGGTATAGCGTGAGAACGCGTATAATCCCGTCCTACTGATCGCCTCATAATGTCTGGATACCTGGTGCTGGGTCAAAACCAGGTTCATATATGTTGCGGCGTCCACTTGGTAGATCTCCTTGTCGTCACCCAGCCTGTCCCACATCATCACATAGAGATCTGTGAGGTCTCTTGGAAGCATGTGGAGGCGACGGAGCAAGTCGCTTGAGTCGTCTCCTTTGAGTAGCCCAGTTTTCAGGTTTCGGATCGCTAGAGCCACCCAAAGGAAAACCCCTTCTGCATTTTCGCATACAGTTCGGGCCAACTTCTGGTATTGATCTTCGTCAGCGCCGAGATGGCTGTGTTGAAAGGCTTCCTGGAGGCTGCCAGCCGCAAATTCATGTATGTCGTCGGCGGTCAAATCTTGGATTTTGAACATGGGAAACTTGCTCAGGTGAGCATACAGGATCGGTTCCGGACGGCTGGCGACGCAAATCTTGACGTGTGGACTGCTTTGAAGGGTGTTTAGAAGCTCCAGGATCCGAAACTGACCATCAGATGGATCAACTTCGTCAAGGCCGTCGATGAACATGCAAACTGGTCGAGGCGAACAAGACACCAGGAAGGACAGCGCGCTCTGGAGCTCTTTCTCGGACCAATCTGAGCTGTAGTCCTTGTTTCGTAACTCGGGGTACCGGAGGAAAAGGTTCCGGGACGAATCCAGCTCCGAAAGTATCTGGTGTAGGAGGGAACAAAGCAGGCCCTTGAGCTTCGCCTCCATCGCATGCCCGGCGCTCCATAGAAAATGGGACAGAACAACAGTACCAAAACCAGAGTCCTTGGTCACAGAAGAGCCAAGAAGCTCCAGCATCCGTGAGTCGGTGGCCAGGAGCTTCATGAGTGTGCTCTTTCCGGAGCCCGGCTTTCCGCATATCCAAAAAAGCTGATTTGTGGGTGTCCGAGCCCAGTGGATGAACGAAGATATAGCTTCATATCTGCCATCACTGATATGGATATCCTGGCTGCTCTCTGTGTTGTCACCATCGTCAGTTTCGCTCTGATGTTCATCTCCAACTTCACTAGACGTACTGCCATCCGGTGACTGGGGTAGGTGAAAAATCCATTCGAATGTTTTGAAATGGGGGTCAACAATCTGATTTCGCCGCTCGTTCATTGTCGGGTACTTGAGGCTTTGGAGAAGCCGCTCGTGGCTGGCTTTGTCGGCAGCACGGGAGTCCAATGCTGCGATATTGTTGTTTACCTCGACTGTAGCTTGAGAGATATCCCTATGTGCATTCTTTGTGTCCAGCGAGAGTTGGTTTAGTGTGGTCTCCAAGCCGGCAGTTTCGGTCGTAATATGGGCCTTGATTGAAGCGGATTCCTGTGCCAGAAGCATGCTGGTGCGAGTTTCACCCTGGTGAAATGCTTGGATGAACCCACGCAAGGTGGCATCGAGCTTGTCGAAACTGACTTGTTGGACGATCTTGATCGCATCTGTCTTGCTGCTACAACCCCAAGGATCCTGTCAGCACTGAAGTGAGATACTTGCATGTTTTCAAGGGGGTTCATACCAGATGTTGGCCAGTACACGTGTTTCGAGTGCTTTGCGGTGCGCGTCCACCATCTTCTCCAGGCTCTCCACCTTCTTACTTCTCCTGCCCGTCACGTCCTTGACGCCCGCAAAGAAAGATCGAATGAGACTTCCTTTCGCGCGGCCCGCTGCTTTTTGAGCTTTGTCCACCTCGTTGCTCAGGGCGTTCGCGGCTTTAGTGCAGTCTTTGGCGATTTGGATAAGCTCTTTATCCTGGGACGTCATGGATTGGGAGGTTGACATCGCGGTTTTCTCAATGTCCTCAAATGTTTTCGTGAGACAGCTGAGCGTTGCGGCAAGTGGAGTCGATGGGCTGTTGGGAGCGCCATTTTCGAAGATGTACTTGGCCGACTTGCAGACCTCTCCAGTAAAGCTGACAACCTGGAAAACATTGCAGGCGAGCCCGAGGGCTGCCAAAGGCTCGAGCCCTGACATGCTTTGGGCGGATGTCGTTGAAACACCGAGAGCGGTGATGAAGCTGGTCAGGCAGGTGCGGGGAAGAAAATTGGGCGTCGATGAGTCGTTGCCTGAGGTTGAGACTCAGCTGCAGGTCGAAGCAGCCAGCAAATCATGATGCCGGAAACTGGGAGAAATGAAGTCGGGGGGCACCTTCCATCATACAACCAACCATCCAGGAGAGGATTCGGTGCTGTGCTCAAGGCCTTTCCCAATACACCCGCATACAAAGCGTTCTTTACATCTTGAAGTATCTCAATAACATCACTAAAGGTATTGCTTGCACCCTGGAACACCTCTTCTGCATTGATCAAGTCTGGTCCCTGTTGCTGGAGCATCCATGCTGCGAGGGTTAGGGTTGAGAGCACTTGCCAAGACTGATGTGCCCACCTGCTTCCTGGCGGCGTTAGCAAGCTTGACCGCAAACTTGCGCGAGACCACAACTTCATGTCCAAATGGCCTGAATGAGGAATTGCAATGAGCTCATCTTCTTTTGTCCGCAATTTTGTCAGTCAGCTGGAAGAGGAGCCACAAGCAACCCCACGACGGCAGAACAGCGACTTCCCACGGTACGACTTTGGCGACGCGACCAATGTGGGGCTCGTCGCGTCCGAGAGCACACCGCAGAGTTTCCATCTCGGCACGGGCGCCTCTATCTTCACCAATGTCTTGATCCCCGCCATCACAGCAGCAAGACATGAGGTCATATTCGTCACGTGTTTCTGGGCTCAATCGACGACATTGTCGGCTCTCCACGATGCTCTCGCCAATCTCGCCGCTCACCGTCGCCAGCTCATTCGCGACGCCCGCGCAAGCGACCGACCCGACGTTCCGCCCCTGAGAGTGCGCATCTGTCTCTCATCGCGGTCGATATTCCAGAAGTTGTTCCACCCACAGTCTCGCGATGGCTACCTGTATCCGCCGTCATCATGGGCAAAAGACCTCGGACTGCCGGAGCCAGAACTTCTGGAGGCAGGAGCCATCGAGCTGCGCGTCAAGAGCCTGTTCTTCCTTCCCTTCAGCGTTATGCATCCCAAGTTCGTCATCATCGACAGGCAACGGGCCTTTGTACCGAGTTGCAATGTCAGTTGGGAGTCATGGCTGGAAGGGTGTGTCGAGTTCACCGGGGAAGCCGTCACAGGCCTCGTCTCGTTTTATGCCATGACCTGGGAGAGAAGCCTGGACCTCCGCAACTCTGTCACGTCCCGAGGCATTGAACATCAAGCCTTCAACACCCAAGACGCCAATCTCACACTGACCATGAGCCCGGCACACCATCGTGTGGCCCTTCCCACATTCGCCACGGCCCAGCCAACTCTGGTTCTGCCATCATCGCATCACTGGAACCCAAAATTCCGCCCATTTCCCTGGCAGAACCCACCCCCGGTCCTCAGGACGCCGCTCAACATCGCCTTATTGGAGCTTTTTGACGAAGCTCGGCGGTCCATATATGTCCAAACGCCAAACCTGACATGCGAACCAGTCATCGCAGCTTTGCTTGGCGCAGTGCAGAGGGGTGTCGACGTGACGGTAGTGACGAATCGGGACATGATGGTCCTGGAGCAGCTCGTTACCGCAGGCACCACAACCAAGTGGTGCATTCAGTCACTGGTGCGTCGATTCCACCGGCTGGGTGTCATGCTACCCGACCAACCATCAAGACGAGGTTTTCGCCTTTTGCACAGCAGCCAACATGCAAGGAATTTTGGCGATCTGGAGGCAGGGAGATCAGGATTTGGGCGGCTTCGCGTCATGGACTTCCATCCCTTGTCGAAACCCAGCGCTGGGATATCGTTGGAAGAACCGGTCCACTCTCACCTCAAGCTCACGATCGTGGATGAGGAGCTTACCGTGCTGGGGTCAGGCAACATGGACCGTGCGAGTTGGTACACGTCTCAGGAGCTGGGGATCTTGATCGATGACGCGGGATTTGCGCAGCATGTGAAGCGCGGGGTGGAAACGGTTCTAGATGGCCGGCTCGATGTTATTTTCGACTCCAGAGCGGCGCAATGAGAGACCGATTCGCGAATCCACGAAAGGGGCTGGCTAGACGGCAACGATTCCGTCACACCTGTGCACTGTTTTTGCGGCTCACGAGATGCTGCTTTGGCGAACGGGCGCAATTAATTTGGCCATCTCGGCATCCGCGTCCGCAAAAGTTGAAGGTGCTGGGTTGCATCCACCGTTGGCGATGTAACGGCGTCGGGGGGCATCGCCTGTCTTTGATCGTCCACTCCCGGCGGGGTCCCCGCGAACGAGCCCGGGCTGCCGAATGCCCCCACACCAACAGCCGAGCTCTTCCCTTCAAGGACAGCCAGGAACGTGGGCTCCGAAATTGGACGCGATGCAATCTTAAACCAGGATGCCGCGTTCCACTTGATTGGCAATATGTTCGATGCCTGGTTGGCGGATCGCGCGCGTTTTCCCCATCGTCTGCCCCGTACACATGATGGCCACCAGATCTTGGGTTGCCTCCTGCGCTCGCTTTTGCGTTTGCATCCCGCCGCTCCGTGTGCCTGCGCCGGGCACACCCTCCGAAAAAAGCTTGGCATGGTCACGATCCGGGTTCCCCTGCGTCGGGACATCCCATCCAGCCTGCTAGACTCAGCTCTGTCTCTGCGCGGTGGTATTGGGCGACGGAACCCAACTCGCAACGCGAAAAGGGGCACCGAAGGAAAACGTTCCCGTCGATCCGAATGGCGAAGACGCAATGGGATGTTGCGGCCCCATGACGATCAGTTGCCGCGAGATGAAGTGACGGACGATATAAGGTCTCATCGTCGCCAGTTGTTTGGGATTGCTTCTTCACTCACCAGCCCATTCTCACCCCAGTCTATCGCTCTCTACAATGGCCGGAAAGATCCTCCTCACCGCTGCTTTGGCAGCTACCGCCCTGGCTGCTCCCCTTCTGGAGGAGCGCCAGAGCTGCGCCGCTCAATGGTGCGTATTCCTCCCCCCTTAAAACAGGTGGACCGCCAGCTAACAAAACACTCTAGGGCGCAATGCGGTGGCAATGGCTGGACCGGTCTCACCTCGTGCTGTGCGGGCAGTACTTGTGTTGTGTCCAACCCTTGGTACTCTCAGTGCTTGCCTGGCAGCGCCCCGGGCACCACGACCTCGAGCTCGACCCAGGCCCCCACGCCGACCCCCAGCAGCAGCCGAACGTCTAGCCTGACGTCCAGCACCACCAGCAGCCCTGCTGGCCCGATCGTAACGCCCAGCACGACGGCCAGCACCACCGCCCCTGCCCAGAGCGGCGGCGCCACCGCCACCTACTCCGGCAACCCCTTCGACGGCGTCACCATGTGGGCCAACAGCTACTACTCCTCCGAGGTGCACTCGCTGGCCATCCCCAGCCTGACCGGCGCCATGGCCACCAAGGCCGCTGCCGTTGCCAAGGTGCCCAGCTTCCAGTGGCTCGACCGCAACATCACGCTGTCGACGCTCCTGCCCGGCACCCTGGCCGAGATCCGTGCCGCCAACAAGGCCGGCGGCAACTACGCCGCCATCATCGTTGTCTACGACCTCCCCGACCGTGACTGCGCGGCCGCGGCCTCCAACGGCGAGTTTGCCATTGCCAACAACGGTGCCAACCACTACAAGACCTACATCAACGAGATCCGCCGCCAGATCCAGCTCTACTCCGACATCCGCACCATCCTGGTCATCGAGCCCGACTCCCTGGCCAACATGATCACCAACATGAACGTTGCCAAGTGCTCGGGCGCCGCGGCGACGTACAAGGAGCTGACCGTCTACGCGCTCAAGCAGCTCAATCTGCCCAACGTGGCCATGTACCTCGACGGCGGCCACGGCGGCTGGCTCGGCTGGCCCGCCAACATCGGCCCCGCGGCCGACATGTACGCGCAGATCTACAAGGATGCCGGCAGCCCCGCCGCCGTCCGCGGTCTCGCCACCAACGTTGCCAACTACAACGCCTGGAGCCTGTCGACCGCCCCGTCGTACACCACCCCCAACCCCAACTTCGACGAGAAGCGCTACGTCGAGGCCTTCCGCCCGCTCCTCGAGGCCAAGGGCTTCCCTGCTCACTTCATCGTTGACCAGGGCCGCTCCGGCAAGCAGCCCACCGGCCAGATCGAGCAGGGCCACTGGTGCAACGCCATCGGGACCGGCTTCGGCATGCGCCCCACCGGCAACACCGGCCACTCGCTCACCGATGCCTTCGTCTGGATCAAGCCTGGGTAAGTGATGCATTGTGCTCCCGACTACGATACTGTGACTAACAGGTAAAAACAGTGGCGAGTCTGATGGCACCAGCGACACCTCTGCCAACCGTTACGACTACCACTGCGGCTACCCGGATGCCCTCAAGCCCGCTCCTGAGGCCGGCCAGTGGTTCCAGGCCTACTTCGAGCAGCTCCTCACCAACGCCAACCCGGCTTTCTAAGCTTAGCGTTGAGCTCCACCGAAGGCTTCGAGGATATACGCTCGTCCCCCCTCCGCCAAGGATGTTAGCCACCTGGCACTAACACGGGCGCTATGTTGAATATCTTCTCTTGTCTTCTTGTAAATACTTTGTCGTCTCATCCGACCGTCACACGGTAAAGTGCGGCGGCGGCGCTCGCATATTCGAGGTTGTACATACACGCTCCCAACATGATCTTTGACTTGGTTCATTATTCTGTGTTTGTCCATGGTCACTCATGTCCAGATTGGCCCCCCACATTCCCGCACATTTCTCCAACTCGCAGCCGCACGTTCTCAACGCTCAGGGCACCCATCCCTAGATACAACTCTGTCTTTCTGATTCCCAATTCCTTGCCTTACCCAGTCCATCGGTCCCTCGCTCGGTGGACTTCCCTCGTACAGACGGCATTGCAGGGCAATCGGTAGTTGACGCATGACATCATTGGTTGTTTTAGGGGGGATGGGTTGCCGGATTTGGGGGCGCCAAAGTTGTCGTGATTGCTATCCCTGCAAGGCATCCCTCGGCTCATCCAATGACAGACGGGCTGTCGCCATGTCGCCATTTTGGGGGGGATTCAGCAATGGAAGTTGATGCAGAGATTATGTGGTTTCTGGGAACCGAGGAGGGGAGTTTGGGATACTGCGGCTCGTTGGGGTTTATCGGTGCGGACTGGGCATCGTGTTTTTCTGTAGTCGGCGGTGGTGAGTGGTAGTGGCAGCGGGGGTTGGGGGGGGGGGGGGTTATCTCCAGGGTCTGGGGAGTGTTGTCCGGGAGTCGGAGACTCGGAGGGTTGGAAAGGGGTTTATATACCGGGTGGCCTGGCTGGATCGACCGGTGATGACCTCGGGTTTCTCAGTTGTGTTCCTGTGTGTCTCAGTCTCCTGTCTTCGTGTCGATAGCGACGACGACTTGACGAAGGAGATACAGGACTACTCTGAAAGGAGTCTACTGCACTTCACAGCCAGCTAAGCTTTCGGTCTCACCATCACACCATCACAACCCCCGAGTTCGTGCACGCCATCGCGCCCAACATGGCCGCCAAGCCCACAGCCAAGCAAGAGGCGCCGCCACCACCGCTGCTTGACGGTGATGCCAAGGTCGATAAATCCGATCCGGCCTCGGCGTCTACTTCTGATCTGGAAGACGACGGCACGGGCCCCATCAACGAGCGCAAGTTGCTGCGCAAGCTGGACTGGCGGTTGTTGCCGGCTGTGGGCATCTTGTATCTGCTTTCGTTTTTGGACCGCAGTAATGTGGGTAATGCGAGGATTGAGGGGTTGGCGGCGGATTTGCACATGACGGGGAATCAGTACTTGACTGGCTTGACGTTGTATTTTGTGGGATATGTCATTTTTGAGGTATGTCTCTTCTCGTTTGGACTTGGAAGGGAGAAAAGAGGCTGACAGGAGCAGATTCCATGCAACATCATCCTCAAGAGGACCACGCCACGGTTCTGGCTCCCTACGCTGACGGTGCTATGGGGCATTGTGGCGACGTTGATGGGCATTGTCCAGAACCTGGCGGGGTTCTTTGTTGCCCGGTTCTTCCTCGGTGTCACGGAGTCGGGGTTGTTTCCGGGTGTGGTGTATTACTTTTCGATGTGGTATAAGCGTCGGGAGAGGCAGTTCCGTATTTCGCTGTTCTTCAGTGCTGCGGCGCTGGCGGGGTCGTTTGGTGGAATTTTGGCATATGTGAGTGATCCTGATTAAGGGGCTCTGAACATGAGAATAGGATATTAATTTTGGGCAGGGAATCGGGTTCATGAGAGGGATTGTGTGGACTAATGGATGGTATGTCTCTTCACTCATCTTGGATTTGATGGCGAGTTAGAAACTGACACATCCCAGGAGATGGATCTTCATCCTCGAAGGCATCGCCACCGTCGTCGTCGCCATCTTCGCCTACTGGTTCATCTACAACTACCCAGACACGGCCGAGTTCCTCACCCCCAAAGAGCGCAAGTTCATCCACACCCGCCTCTCCTCCGACAGCGACGCCACCCACGACGAGCGCTTCAGCTGGACCAACGTGCTCAAAGCCGCCAAGGATCCCAAATGCTGGCTCTACGGCTTTGGCTTCCACACCACCTCCCTCCCGCTTTACACTTTTTCCCTCTTCCTCCCCACCATCATCAACGCCCTCGGCTACTCCCCCGCCATTTCGCAACTGCTGACCATCCCCCCTTACGCCTTCGCCTTCTGCACCACCCTCACCGTCGCCACCGTGTCTGAACGCCTCAACCAGCGCGCCCTCTTCATCGTCGGCTCCGCCCTCTTCGCCGTCATCGGCTACGCCATCCTCCTCTCCAACACGGACCCCCTCCGTCGCCCCGGGGTGTCCTACGTAGGCACTTTCTTCGCCGCCGGCGGAATCTTCCCCGCCACTGCTCTGTCGCTTTCCTGGCCAGCCATCAACGTCTCTGGCCAAACCAAGCGCGCCGTTGCCAACGCCATGCAGATCTCGATTGGAAACTTGGGAGCCGTGCTGGGGACGCAGCTATACCGCTCGGGGGATGGGCCGAGGTTTATTGTCGGACATAGCTTTGCGATGGCGTATTTGCTTGGGAATGCGGTGGTGAGTGGGACGTTGTATGTTGTGTTGAAGAGGGAGAATGCGAAGAGGGAAGCGATTACGGAGGAGGTTAAGGAGGTGGGGGGGTTGGTTGATTGGGAGGGGGATGAGGATCCGAGGTGGAGGTTTCAGTATTGAGTTGGGGATTGGGGACGGGGAATGGGCAGTTGACATTGTCAGGGGTTGCCAGGGGAGGAGGGTGAAGGCTAACTCCTGAACAAAAAGCCCCTTTTTATTCAAGTACCTAGTGAGTGACCTGCTCGACATGGGACATGCGTGGGGTCAAAGAGCTTTGAAGATACAGAAGGCCGGAGGTGGAAAATTTGCGATATGACACCTAAGGAACATGGAGACTTGAGCCGAAAGAAAAGGCTTCTTCCAAGTTCCCCCTGAATGTGACATCAATCCCTGCATCTGTCTGCAAATGACTGAATTGTATCCCACCACTCCTGCCCACAATACACCTCACCAGGTTCCAGCGTCCGTTGTATATCCAGCAGAAGATCAGGGGTGGGATTGCAAGGGGAATGTTCAAGATGATAGTCCGAGACCCCCATCATTGTGAGTCCCTTAACCCTGGTCTCAACGAGGTGATTGACGCTGAAAGGATAATCCAGGTCGCGCTCCTCATCGAGCACGGAGGTTACCAGGGGAATTAGCTCTTGTTCGTCCAGTTGGCCCATGATGCAGCCAAAGAACGCTAGCTCACAACCGTCCAGTGCGACCAGGGGCACAACGAGGATTCTATAGGCTCATTGTCGAAGGCAGATGACTTGAGGCGGTTGACAACGATTCTAAGGTTTATGAAAATCTCCCGCAGATAATGCATGCGCAGCCTGGCCACGGTCTCTGCAAGCATTGAAGAGCGGTTAGATAGAGGCCACATGAATGAAAAACCTAGAAGCTGAAAATGCCACGTACCGAAGAGCTCCGAGGAGACTAGCGGCATGCCCTCCCGTTTAAATAACTCCCCGTTGCTGTCGACGAGGCGGCCCTGGTCGTCGATGGCCGAGTGGGAGGCAATACAACCGAGTAGACGCTGAATGGAAACTCGGTTTCCGAGCTCCAGAGTGGCTACTAGCGCATATGTAAGTTGGGGTGAAGTAGTTGGGATGGCATCGCAGTCCAAATCAGCCAGATGTGAAGCCCAACGGTCAGCCCAGGGGAGGAGCAGTCTTCTCATGTCGTACTTGTCGGCAAAAACGAGCAGGTTGTACAGCGACGTTGCTTCCGGAGTAAGAGGGACCCGCTGGAAACGTGTGTGAACAATGTCGAGAAGTACTTCCGCACCACCGGCATCGTCCTCGGGCAACTTGACCTCGCTGCAGTGTTGGGCTCTGGTCGCGACTCTTGGTATCCGCCAAAAAGCATGCACTTGAAAGCGGGGCTGGCGAGCGCGAGAACATGCGAGCATACCAGAAATCGCTTCTCGTCAGGACCAATGACACCTTCGTTGACGATGCGTGTGGTTGCCATTGTGGGTGAGGATTTCAGGATGACGAGTACGACAAATGTGAAGCTCGGCTTTGCGAGCAGAAGCAAGATTATTTTGGATGCGGACGGTGCCGAAAATTTAGGGAGGACGGAGCGAATGAAAGAATTGTTCTGGTGATTTATTTGCACAGTTTGTCAGACAGGCAGTCAGCCCCAGAAACTTCCCTCGATAAAGCATCCTTTGGTACAATCATTCTTTTAAAGGCGCCGCCTCGAGGTGAACCTAGATGTTACTAGAAGATAAGTTTCAGAAAACTTGCATTCTTTACCTCAATGGCAAAAGGTCAGCAAATGGGGGTCAACCCTAACCCATCTCCCCCCTTTTCCCAATCACCCACATCCAAACACCACACCACAGACACCACACACCCCTAACCCATCCTCAAATCAACCTAACATCCCTCCAAGCCCTCCAACACACCTGCGTGACCGTAACCCTCGCCGCAACCTCCTTGTACCACTCCACAACCAAGCAACTCACCACACCCCCATCTACCCAATCATTCTCATAATACCTTCGATCAGAACATCTCAATCTCCCCTCCACTCTATACGGCCCCCGTATCCTCTCCCTATCCGCAGCCGCTAGTCGCGAGATCGCCACCATTTCCATCCTCCGCTGCTCCTCTTTTCTCTCTCCTCGCCCGGGACGAAGACCAGGTAAGCCCACATCCGCATTCCTCCCATGTGCCGCAGCAATGGTAGCGTATGCCATCATGGACACGATGTCCACCCAGTGGATATCCCGGTCCTTGGCTTCGGCATCGTCCTGCACAATGCACAGTGAGTCAGCCCGGAGACACCGCTCGTCGAGCTGTCCAACCCAAGCCATGGCTCCTCGGATGTCTTCTCGAACCTCAGCTCTGCAATCGCCCCAGAGACCGAAAGATGTCGACGTATTTGTCATGGGTGGGCGGGATTGAGTCAAAGCCTTGCGAATAGTTGGCAATGGCTTCAAAAGCAAGTACAATAACCAAGACTGCCTGACTATGATCTCTCAATGATACGCTACACAACCGACATCAATGGTTGACATGTATCCCCCAGAACCCCCCTTTTATCGCAGGACCAAAGATGTTCCAAAGACAGGAAATCCAAAATGTCAATCTACCAATTTACCAGGATCAAAAGCCAAAAGAAAACGAGACGCAACACCACATTCCAGCCTCTCGTCGCCCAGCACCGGGGGCGCTTTTGCGCTGACCATGTCACCATCTCAAGCCTTCGCCACACCTGGTGTCTCCTCCCGCCCCTGAGCTCCCCCTTTATCACCCAGCGGCGCACCATCCTGCTGCTTCATCCCCTCGGGCGCGCTCTGCTGGTACGGTGGGGGCGATCCGAGACCGCCAGATCCCATCCCAGGACTCCCCATCGGTTGCTGCTGCTGCTGCTGCTGCGCGTTCCAATTCTCGGCTAGATGCTGCCCTTGTGGCTGATTCCCGCCCGCAATCGGTAACGGTCCCAACCCCGGACCATGCTGAGCAGGAGGGCCCCACGGCTGTTGGCCATGCACCGGTGTGCCCGGTGATGCATACTCTCCCGATCCTGGCCCGGGCCCATATCCTGCTGGTCCAGGGCCATAACCACCACCGTACCCATCACCTCCTTCCGGTCCGAACCCCCTCACTCCGCCCTGAGGGGGGCCATGTGAGCCTTTGAGGAAGCCTCCTCCAAAGCGGCGGACCTGCTTCTGGCTCCATTTGCCGACAGAGTCTCGGGTTTCCTTGCTGAAGACGGTGTTTGCGAGATCGTTCAGTTTTGCGCCGGCGGCCCCAGGGAGGCCGGGGAAGGGGCTTCCCGGAGGACGAGCTGTCATGGGGGGAGCAGGGAAGCTCGGGTGCTGTGCATGTTGCTGCTGTGGCTGAGGGGTGTATGTTGGCTGTGAGGGATACGGGGCAGAACCTAGGGGTGGGCCCTGATGAGGGTACGTTGCCGTATGGGGTAGAGGCTGGGGCTGGACAGGGGGTTGAGTGCCAACAGGGAATGTCGACGGTTTGGGAGGGAAGGTGGAGGGGGGTTGGGATGGGAGCGACGGAGTATGCGAAAGGGGAGGCTGCCCAGGGTGAGGAGCTGGGTACCCAGCAGCTGGCGCCGGAGTGCCATGAGGTTGGGCGTGGTGAGGGGGAGCGTGAGGGTAAGGAGATGTTGTCGGCGGAGGGGTTGGGTGCGCTGCTGGGTAGGGAGCGGATGCGCCTGCCGGAGGAGTTGGCTGGGCATGCGGGTAGGGACCCGATGTCGTCGCTGGGGGTGTTGGCTGTCCCGGAGGGTAGTTCCCAGGTGCTGTGGGCGGTGGAGACTGCTGAGGGTATGTCTGATATCCGCCCGGGGCTGTGGCTGGGGGCATCGGCTGGGCGGGAGGATAGCTGACAGGCGCAACCGGCGGCGGGGTAGGGTGCCCGTGAGCTACTGGGTAGTTGCCCTGGGCTGTTGGCGGCGGCGACTGGGGATGGGTCGGGGGCAGGGTGGCGGGTGGTCCCGCGTGAGGGTACGAGTAGGGAGCCGGAGCCGGAGCCGGAGCCGGGGCGGCATTGTGATGCGGTGCCGGCACTCCCGCCGGTCCGGGGGGAGGAGTTGGCGCATGGGTAGGGTGCGGAGTCGGATGCTGAGCCGGATGCTGGGACACAGGCGCCTGCGGCGTAGCCCCGTAAGGAGACGGGCCGCCAGTCGGTGGAGGAGTGCTGACAGGAGGAGTCTGCACAGGAGAGGCAGTTGGCGGCACTTGAGCAGGTTGCGGCTTGTAAGCTGCGTACGAGTGGGCTGGAGGTTGGTGTTGCTGCTGTGCAGGATGTTGTTCTCCAGGTTTCGCAGGCTCAGGTGAATAGGGGGTGTACGAGTGGGCCGGGGGTGCTTGTTGCTGTGGCTGGTTCGCTCCGACTGGTTGAGCATGTCCTGGTTGACCTGGAGAACCCGCTTGGTAGCCGCCTTGAGCTGGTTCGGGGGAATATGCTGTGTAAGAATGGCTCGAGGACGGCTGGTGCTGACCCCCTACAGCAGCCGGCTTAACATGCTCTGGCACAGGCGCTGGCGCTGGCGCTGGCGATGCAGAGCCCTGTGCGCCACCCTCGACAGGCTTCGGCACATACGCCGTGTACGTATGCCCCGTCAAGGAAGTGGTCGGTTGCCCTGGATACGGAGCATAGTGGCCGCTAACACCATGCGGCATCGGGATGAGCCCTTCGTGGTCAGGTGGCGGAGGCTTCTCAACGGGAATGAGGCCTTCACTCTCACGACGAGGGCTCGCGGTCGAGGGCTTTGCTGCGTTTGCAGGCGATGCTGGTTTCTCCTTCTCATCCTTCTTGGCGGCATTTGCCTCATCTCCGGGGTAGCAGCCCTGAAGCTCAGCGACGAACTTCTCTGGCGGCGCACCGTCCATCTCGAAGACCTGGGGGGCGTGCTGGGCATGCTGGACATGCTGGACGGGATATCCCTGCGGACTGGCGGGGTAGTTCTGAGGGCTCACGGGTCCGGAAGCGGGGTAACCTTGGGGATAAGACTGGGGGTGTGCCGGAGTCGGAGGCTGACCGGGATAGCCGTACGGCTGGAAGGGGGTTCCCGGGCCCGAGCTCGGGGTGGGAGAATGGGGCGGGGCCTGGGCGGGGTAGCCACCAACCGGGCCGGGGGTCGGAGCTTGCTGCGGCGGAGGATGGCCGGGATAGCCGCTGTTTTGGGGAGGCGCATACGCCGGTTGGCCGTGATGTGGCATGGGCATGGGGGAAGCGCCAGCGGGGCCTGAGCCGATGGTCATGTTCGACATTGCAGAGCCCAGGGCATCGGGATGCGGAGGAGGTCCATGTGCTGCTCCATGGGAGGGGTACGGTGCCCCGCCATGATGCGATTGCGCCGTCTGGTTTGGGTGCTGCTGCTGCTGTTGCTGTTGCTGTTGGGCGGGATATGCGGCGTACTGCGGCTGCGCAGGCGGGTAGGGATTCTGCGTCATGTTTCCGCCCGCGCCGTAATATGGCTGCTGCTGCTGCTGTGCGTTGTACGACATGGCGATTGGGATGGACGTCGGACGTCGTCGGCAGTCGTGCGCACGCGGGCGGGCAGATGAAGAGCAAGAAGTTGGGTTCGAGTGAAGTTGGGAGAAAAGGGGGCGCCAGCTCCAATCTTGTGGCTGAGTCTAGACCCAAATCGAGCTGAGGCTGCCTGTCGCCTGTCTGACGAATCGAAGGCAGGAGCAGACGTCAAGGGTCAGAGCGCCATGGCGCTTGCAACATCCCTGACCGCTGCACTCGGTAACCAATGCGAGGAGATCATCGCTCCTGCCCTTCTTTGTCGCAGGCAGCCAGCTCCACCACGGCAAAAGTTCACAAAAAAAAAGCATCACATTCCATTTTGAAGTCAAGTCGAAACAAAACAGTAAATTCTCAACGAAGAGAGCCAACACTAACAATACAAACCTCAGCCCTAGTCTAAGGAATACTTGAACAAAAAAAGAAGAAGAGAAATGAAAGAAAAAAAAAAGAAAGAAAAAGAAAGAAAAAAAAACAATAGCAGATCAGTGCTTGATACGCAAAAATTTGGCAGGAGCCCACAAGTCAAAGTTGAATGGCTGATGACTGTGCATGGAGTCATGTTCGATGTAGCTATCACAGCAAATTCACTCGTTAGCAACATGTAACCAAATTGATTCCCGGGGGGCAGCGAGGAACATACATATCGATTGTTTTGAGTACGTCTTCAACAGGTTTCCTGAGTGTGCTGGCAACCCGTTGCGTCTCGGCTACTGGGAGAAGATGGCCGCCTGCAGGGGCAGGTATAGCCTCGTACTTCTGGGCAAGCTCGGTGAAGTTGGTTAAATATGCCTTCCAGCAAGCAACGAAGGCGTTCCTGAGCTGGACCTCAGCTTGAATGTGGGGCTGAGCTAGGAGCGGGTGCTGGGCTTCAAGAACGGCTCTTCTGTTGAGGTAGCGGTCCTGGTGCTGGGTCATGATGCAAGTGACCTGGTTGATGAATTTGATGCAGGACTCGAACGTGCGCTTGTGCTTCCCGGCTTTTGACTGGTCCATCACCCAGCGAGCTGCTGCGGGCGTCAGGCCGTCGTAGAGGGCTTCAAAGGCCCTCCTGATGAACTCGGCCCTTTGGGCGCCATGACGGACATGCACGAAGCGGCCCGGGTCGCAGTTCTCCACCATGATGGTGTCGCTTTCCAGGTCGCCGCCGTGGATCATCATGTTGATGCATCTTAGGCGGTACTCCCACGGTGTCATGGTGGGCCTGTCGACCTCTCTCGTATTGACCCAGCGCTGGCGCGTTCCGTTTACCGAGGCTATGACGTCCCTCATCGGATCCCCTTCGGCTTGATCTTTGAAAAAACGGGCAAAATTGACGGCCATGGCGCGAAAGCGAACGTCAGACCACTTGTCGACGAAATCGGCCAATTCCATATGGCTCAGGGGCGGTCGCGGGGCGCCCTGGGGCGCGGGGAACCTCTGGAGCATCGCATCGTTGAGCGCATACGCCTCCGCGATCACGGCCTCTGTCCGCTGATACCATTCGCCCGCAGCCAAATCCACGTACAGTCGGGAGCCGGAGGGGTCTTCCAACCAAACTGTCTCCGGGCGGTCGACCTGTTCGAGCGACTTCACCGCCTTGGATTGCACGGCAGCTCGCCGTTGTTGGTACGTGATCGTTCTCGAGCCCTTGGGCGGCACGTCTGTGAGCAGGAACAAAACGGTTTCGCGCCCCTCTATGGCACGGTCGACTCTTCCCTTCTTCCGTTTAAAACGCTGTGTCCCGAGACTTTGCCATGTCTGCTGCGTGCTGCTGTGCGACACTACACCCCGCGCGTTGCCGGGCGGTGGTTGTGCTGGATTCGTCATTGGACCGACCATAGCGGTTGGCTGATTCGATCGTTGCTGATGTTTCGCTTCCTGTCTCTTGGACGGTATCGGTCTTGGCAATTTTCAGCACGGCTACTAGGCAGTCAAGGAGCAGGATGCCAGGTGTTTCTTCAAGTTGCCGATTTATTTGTGTCAATAGCTTCAGGTAGATTGCCTGGTGCAGTGACAAAGGAAGGACTGGTGGGGACATGTCAAAGACATGGACACTGGACCCCACGGCATCGGGTGCCGCATTCGTACAAGCCCTTCGATACCTGGCAAAGAGCCCACCGTTCCATTCAATATGAAGACAATGCCAAGTTTTCCGGAATGGGCATGTGCAAAAAGAAAAGAAAAGAATAATCAGGCGGATGCTTGAATAGGTACCTAGAAGAAAGCTCCATGGACCTTTGCGCAGGCTTTCAATTCTAGAACGGAAATAAGTCGCACCATAGAGGTCCACGCCGCAAGTGAGCGAAACAAAAATACAAGTTCGCCATGTCCATGTTCAATATTCTATTTAAAAACGGCAACTCCAGGCTTAACAATACCTCCGCTCAAGTACCTTATCCAGAGCTCGAAAGAAAGCGAAGGCGACAGTACGAAGTACACTGTACCACTGATACAACTACCCACTAATCTATAACACTAAAGCAAACAACTGATGGCCCAGTACTACCCAAGGTACCTTAGTAGTCCCATCGAGTATTAGGCCTCGGCACCCATTTCAAGTGGTCTGCCGGTGGCCAGGGTTTAAAACCATGCCAAGTGTTCACGGCCTTCAGCTCTGGATAACTAGAGTGCAAAACTGTTAGCAAGGTCCTCCCTCTGGGCTCGAGTCTCGGAAGCGGGAAACATGAACGGAGAAACTGATATGTACCTCCACAACTTGTTAAGAGCGTCGTGAACCGCATGTGAGATCCTGTTGAAGTCGTTGACATCGCTTGCCCGAAGCTTGACGTATGGCCCCGTGTTGTTTTTTTGGGAATTATAAACGTCGTGGACCCAGGTAGTCAATGCATCCCACGGTACCTTGAGCGTGTCCTTGTCTTCATCCCGATGCTTTATCGCAACCCTGCTAGCAGCTTCCCCTATAGCTCTAGCCCTCTTAATCTTCTTCTTGTGTTCATCGAGATTGTACTCGTTGTAGCTGCCGACATGGTTGATAATCTTGACAGCTTCTCGGAGCTCGATCACACAGTGAAGGGGTCTGCCTTTGCCAGTGCTCTCATCCTTATCCAGTGGATCTTCGTTTGGAGACGGGGGGTCGATTCTTGACTTGTCCACTGTTCACCCCGGTAGGCCCGGCAGGTTAGATGGAAAGTGTGACGGCTTTTGCATTGAAAATAAAAAAAGGGATGGTTGGGGACTTACACAGCCAACGTGCAGCCTCTGGCTTCAAGCCATTGTAAAAAATGGGGAAAGCGTGCAGGACGAACTCTGCTCGGTATTTGTCGTGGTAGGATTTCAGGAGCATAGGGTTCTCAGCCAGGATCAAATCGGCCTCGAGATTTGCGCCATGGGCGGAGACCTGGCTGACGCATTTCCAGCGAAAGTCCCACGGACTCCGGATGCATCGGTCGCCAGTGGTGGTGCGGGTAAACTGATGTGAATATTCGCCGTTTCTGTTGTTTATTTGGGTTTGAATGTGGGAAAGTCTTCCCATCTTGTTGTCGTGATCGAAAAACCAGTTCAAGCCAATGGTGGTGCTGAGGGTTCGGAGGCGCGAGTCGCTATACCTCCTGATAAAGTCGCAGAGCGCAGCGTGCTGGCTCCTGGGGAGGTAGGGGAATTGCCTTGTCAGCTCATCTACCGGTTGCTGTGTCTTAGGCTGGCTTGGCTGGCTCCCGAGGGGGGGGAATTGGGCATCTTCATCTCCAAGGTGCTGTGTCGTGGGCGTGGGACTCGAAGCGGGGCGGCCGGTGACAACGCCCCACGCATTCGGAACGTTCGCGGCAGCGCGCTCATCCGAGAGTCTTTGCATCTCCCTGAGTGCGTCTTCGAGCCAGCCCAGGAAAGCCCCGGCGGCCTTGTTGGCGAACGTCAGATGAGGAGGACCGCCAACTCCCGCTTCGGACAGTGGCGCAAAGCCGGTGGTTTCGATCATGTGGAGCTCCATTTGTTTGCTGTCGACTTCCGATATCGTCTGTCGTACTTTTTGGACAATCTCTGCAGCCCGTCCTTGCTCGTCTACGTCGGGGAGCTCCGTCACGAGAAACAGCGCATTTCTCCGTTTCTTGTCCTGGTATCTCACGGGTTTTTTGATCTTGAAGGTGTTGCGCTGGCCTGTGTCGCGATTTCTGTTGTGCCTAAGGACGCCCCGGCGGTTGGCCCCGATAGTGTTACCAATTGGGCTGGAGAAATTCATTGCTGAGGATGCCAGGTCGACGTCAATGTTTGAGTTCAAGTTGATCTTGGGAGTCGGGGATCAATGATGATTATCACCGAGGCGAACTTCAGCTAGGTAGGCACGAGGGACTGGAACCCTACACCGGAGCTCGCTTTACAATAAATGCGAGACAAAGGAGAAGAGAGTCACGGCGGTTGATTGTTGTCGCGCTGCCGGAAACGGTCAGCTTGTCTAGTCTATTGTCTCTGCTATGCAGTGCTTTTAGACAGCTGATGATTTTTTGAGGACAGCTTGTCCAGTGAGATGCTTTTTCATCACCCTAGAACCGCAACGACGAGGAACAGCGCAACCACCCACCCTCTGGCCTTGCACCCTCTCGCCTGGCCCGAGGCTGGCGTCGTTGCCACACCGCCCGCCCCCGAGGTCGTCGCACTCGGCACCGACGTAATCGGCGTCGCCCCTCCCGTCGCATTCCCCGTTGCACTCTTCGTCGCCGTTGTCCGTGTCCCCGCCCCTGTCGTCGTTGCAGGTGTCGGCACCCCACTCACACCCGCATTCGAATTCATCATCGCGCACAAAACCTCCCAGTCCCGCGGCTCCTTGCCCCCATCAGTCAGACAGTCCATGAACTCGCTCCTGCCGGGGTCGTCCCTCCTCGGGTCGATCTGGCAGAACAAAGCACATGACACGGGGTACTCGGCATCGGACGGGCTGGTTGAAGAGGTGATGTTGAACACTCTGCTCCCTGCGCAGCACTGGGTGAAGCGCGGCGCACTGCCGCTGCCGAACGGGGGCGTTTTGCAGATGTACCCCGGCACGCCCGCAGGCCACTGATCGAAGTGGTTTGGGTTTCGGGAGGCGTGGTCAAAGGTTGGATTGCCGACGCAGCTGGCCATCTTTTGTTGCTGCGAGCCTTTTGTGACGGAAGCTAACTCAAACCCCAAAAATTTCGGATTGGGGATGGGAAGGAGGGGGTGTACGTGCTTGAAAGGTGGAAGGTGGGATACTTCTTGACTACATGTGACTCTGGCGCAGTTTACCCGGTGGCACGGGTCGTCTGGTGGTAGTTACACTGCTGGAAGTTGGTCCTCCGTGAACCTCAAAAAGAATGGAAGTGGCCCGGCCAGTCACTCGACGCCCCGCTTTGCCTTGTGCCTTGTTCATTGTGCCTCGTGCCTTCCAAAGTTGTCGATGCCCCCACCTTGAACCTTTTCGTTGCCGATGAGGGTTCGTTGATGCAGGTGCACGTGATATGGCCGTTTGGTCTCGAACCTTGAATGGGTCCAATTTGCATCCTGGCGGGGCGGAGGGCGGATTTCAGTGGCTGCCGTTTGGACTTCGGCTTGGCCTTGGGCTTGGCGGGCTCCTGACGGGGCGATTGGCGCAAGCGTGGCGTGCAGCCCCCTTGTTCGGACCCTTAATCCGTTGGGAACGGCGCAGGAGGAATGCGATCAATTTTCTTTCGCCTGTGTGCTTCATCAGAATTTTGTCCTTTGCGTGCCTTCTCTTTGAGACCAGCCGATCGAGCAAGCAAGAAAGCAAGCAAGCAAGCAAGCGACTAAACAAAAGACGAAACCAAAACGGAAACTGCCCTGGGTCCACAGTGTGCGGACGGACGACCCTAACCCTGCTTTGCGCCCGTGGAGAGTGTCTGGACACGTCGCGCAAGATGAGGTAAAGCTCCTGGCGCTCGAAGAATGATTCGGTTGCTGGCCTTTCTGCGGGGGATCATGTTTGCACTGCTGCAAAAGCCAGCGCGCGCGCGCCAGGTGGTGCCCGCACTGTTTGTTCTCGTCGCTGTTTTTGGCTCCTTGTTCTTTATTTTCGGCGGCAGCGACTCGGCCTACTTTGTCTCGCCCTGGCGACCGGGCAGCGGCGGCGTCCGGAACGCAGGCGGCCAGCGGCCTGGGTCGTCGGCCGGAGATGGCGACAACAAAAACCAAGCGACCGACAGCCACAACGGCCCTCCGTCCTCGCGACCCCCATTACCACACCACCCGATTGACGACCTGATCCGCGATGCGCGCCTCCAGTTTAACGAGCTGCTGGGCAAGCGGTCCGTCACGCTCGAGCAGGCGGCGTGGCGCTATCGCGAGCGTCGCGGCCGACACCCGCCCCCGGGCTTCGACAAATGGTTCGAGGCCGCCGCGGCCAGGGACGCCATCGTCGTCGAGGAGTTCTTCGACCGCATACACCACGACATCAACCCCTTTTGGGGCCTCGAGCCGCACGCCATCCGCGCCCGCGCCCACAAGCAGTCCCACACCATTTCCGTGCGCAACGGCAAGGTCATTCCCGTGCACGACGACAAGGAAATCCACTTTCGCATGCGCCAGTGGATGAAGCTGGTCGAGAAGATGATGCCGCACCTGCCCGACCTCGACATGTTTGTCAACCACATGGACGAGTCGCGCGTCATGGTGCCGTGGGACGAGCTGGCAAAGCTCACCGCCGCGGAGCAGCAGAAGCGCAAGCTGAGCGCACCGGACGAGACAATCACCGCATACAGCGGCGTGGCCGACATCGAGGAGGCCGAGCGGTACGACCCCAACTGGCTGGGCCACGATTCGCACAAGTTCTGGGACTTTGTGCGCGACGCCTGCCCGCCCGACAGCCCCGGCCGCAAGGTGTCGTCCCTCCCGACCTTCAACGACACCATCGAGTTCCCGCTGGCGCCCAGACGCGAGTACACGCGCGATGGCTACATCTACAACTTCACGGCGGCGATGGACCCCTGCCTGCAGCCGCACCTGCGCGGCATGCACGGCACCTTCATCGAGGCCATCAGCATGTCCACGACCAAGCAGCTGATGCCCGTCTTCGGCGAGTGCAAGCTGCCGCAGAACAACGAGATCCTGATCCCGAGCGCCATGTACCTCGGCGACGAGGAGCGCACCGACTACAGCGGCGGCAACTTTCGCGGTCCGCCCTGGGCCGACAAGAAGGAGGGCTTCATCTGGCGCGGCGCCGCATCGGGGGCCCGAAACAAGGAGGACAACTGGTGGCACAACCACCGCCACCGCTTCGTGCAGATGCTCAACGGCACCACGGTCGCCCAGCTCGAGGCCGGCGACGTCGACGCCGCGCCCTCCTTCCGCCTGCCGCCGCCCGAGTCCGACGTGTACTCCGTCGCCTCCCGCCGCGACGGCCGCCTCGGCGAGTGGGTGTCCTCGTGGTCCGACGTCGCCTTCAACACCTTCATCTGCCACCCGACCGAGTTTGGCCCCGACGGCAAGAAGGTCAAGACGTGCAAGCACAACGACAACTTTTACGCCCTCGCGCAGGGCATCCCCTTTGAGAAGATGTACGACTACAAGTACCTCCCCGACGTGGACGGCAACTCGTTTTCCGGCCGGTACCGCGCCTTCCTGCTTTCTACTTCCGTCACGCTCAAGAGCACCATCTACGCCGAGTGGCATGACACGAGGCTGATGCCGTGGGTGCACTTTGTCCCCTTTGACAACTCCTACATGGATATCTATGGAGTCATGGATTACTTCCTCGGAGGAAGGGATTGGGAAGCCGAGAGGATAGCAAAGGAGTCGGCAACGTGGGCCGAGAAGGTCCTCAGGAAGGATGACATGCTGCTCTATACGTGGCGGTTGCTTTTGGAATATGCTCGGGTAACGGATGACAAGAGAGAGAAGTTGGGTTTCGTCGCGGACCTGATGAGGTAGTAGTGGGATGCGGGAGAGGAGAGATCCTCGGAGCGTCCACTCGGTGGGATATGAAGGACGTCACAGTCCATGTCATGATATGCGTGTTATGGTAATACCTACTGATAATCTTAGAGTCCTGGTGATCGAGCATAGCGTTATTAGAGTTTTTTGTATGGTAATTTTGTTTTCTCGGAGGGAGGAAGGGAGGTCTTGACGGGTTGTCACATCTGTCATGATGATGTCTCCTTGGTCACTCTCATGCTGTATATACCACCCTACCAACCAGTTCCTACATACAGTTGTCCCTCTCCTCTCTTCCTCTTTTCCACTGCATTCCATTCTGTCCACTCACCCCCTTTACTTAGGCGGACTCAAGATGAAAATCTCGCCCTCGGCCGAATTATCACTCCCCACAAACAACCCCCGCCCCGCCGGATCCCACGCGCTCGCCGTCAACCGAATACAATTACTATTCGTCAGCCCGTTCGCCGTGCAGCTCCCCGGATTCGCCACGCTCCAAATGTCATTGTACCCCTTCGTACTATCCGCCGGCGCGACGGGGTCATAGCTGCCATCCGCCTTCTTGGTGAACGGGATCTGCACGACCTTGAACCCTGTTGCCGGCTGCCGGTTCCACGAGCCGTGGAAGGTCACGTACATGTTCTTGGCGTCGGTGTCGAAGGTGTTCCAGATGGGAGCGGAGTGGGCCTGGAAGGTCAGACGGGGAGGGATGGCGAGGGCGTTGCAGGAGGCGTCGGTGAAGGTGGAGTTGGGGGCGATGACGAAGTGCGAGCCGGTTTTGAGGGCGGTGTTGGGGAAGTTGGAGGGGTCCCAGACGGAGAAGCAGGTCGGGTAGCCGTAGAAGGCGTTGCGGGTGGTCAGGGGGTCGCCGACTGGGGGGGTCAGTACCTGGATGACAGTAATTATATAATGGGGAGGGGACAACTTACGGTTGTTGAGCTTCTCGGCGGGGTTGTTGGTGTGGATGTCGCGGCGTTGGCCGTTCTCGGTGCGGGTGAAGTCCTGGTGGTTGTTAGAGGGGGTTGGGGCCAATGTTGACTTGGACTCAGGGGGAGATGGAATGGCCTACATCACCGCTGTTCTCAACACCCCACACCACGCCGTTCGGGTCCTCGACGAAGCCAATCTCGTTGCGCAGGCCGTACCCAAAGGTCTCGCCCTGGGTGTTGAACTGCCAACCGCCGGACGGGGCCTTGCTGACGTCGAAGATCTTGATGTTGGCGCGGCCGGCCTCCTTGGACGCGGTGGGCATGTCGAGGTTGGAATTGCTGCCGACCTGGACGAGGAGGAAGCGCGGGTCCTTCTTGACGACCATGATGGTGCGCGACGAGTGGATGCCCCGCGCCATGCCCTGCACCACCGTCTTTTGGTTGCTGGTCTTGCGCGTGACGGCGTCATAGTCCCAGCTGTAGACGGTGGTCTCCGAGGACGCGTACAGCGTCTTTCCGTCGGGGGAAATAGCCAGGCCGTGGTTGAGGCCACCGCCCGAGATCAGCATGGTGGTGCTGCTGACGCATCCGTCGGCGCCGAAGGTGTGCACCGACAGGCCCTTGGTGTTCTGCAGCACCAGCATGTTGCCCTCGGTGTCCCAGATCACGGTGCGCACCTGCTTGAGCCCGCCGGCGATCTTGGTCACCGACCATCCCGACGCCGCTGTGAGCGAATACCTCGCGCTGGACACCCCCGTGCAGCTCTTGGGCAGCGGCAGCGGCTTGACCTCGGCACTCACTGGTATTATCTGCGTCAGTGCCTGTCTGCCAAGCCTTCTGGAAGGTGTCGAGAACAATTCAGGGGTAAGTGATTTAGGGGTACTTACCAACACCCACCAGGGAGGCCGCAGCCAAGACAATCTCCAACAGACGCATAGTGTCGGCGACTCGTGACTTCAATGTTCTTCTCAACACTGGACAACGCGCAGAAACACAACTGCCACGACGAATGTCCCTCTCAAGTCGGACAAACACCCGTCAGTTTATAAGGGGAGAAGGCGCCCATTGGCCGGAACGCCAAGACGGGCCCAATTACATGGGAATAACACACCCCAATACACCCATCTCCTCACCTCTCCATATAAACCATGTTCTCTTTTCTGCGGCGGTCCCGTTCGTGTCGTTGACCTCGTCAGTCCCGCCGGCGGGAACCAACCACGTACCGACGTTAAGCGGGTTCCCAATATCCCTTGGCAATAGCCTGTTCGGCTGTTATGCCCCGGACACGCTACAGCGGCATCGGCAGACCCCGAGTTGTCAAAATCAGCTGGTCAAAAGTAGCTCCCGACTCGCCAGGGGTAATGCGGATGCCACTGGCTCTCGGGGAAGCAGCAAATTGGTCTGGGAGGGCGGGTGGTATTTTGGTGATTGTGGCGACGCGTGTAAGTCAGGGGGGGTCGCCTAATATGGGGCAAGGGCGGGAGAAGGGGTGGGGAAAGGGGGATGGTTCCGTTGGAGAATTAAATCGCGGATATGTGTCTTCCATTGATATTTTGACCTTGGAGGACAAAGATTGGGGAAATTGGAGTCCGGGTTGTCGTTGGATGAGTAGGGGTTCGTGGATCGTCGGACGAGTGGACGGCCAAGAGAAACAAGCATCCGTGGCAGCGCCTGCCAAGTTTCTTACCGATTTATCACAGCTTGGTATGTTCTTTGCTAGTAGTGAGTAACATCTGCCGAGATTCCGCGATGCTGGGTTTCCGATTCAATGGCATGGGCAGGGGGAGGCTGGACTCGAAGTGACTCTTGCAGACTTACGACGCCCGGCCTTACCCGCATTCAGAGGACTTGAATGGACAATTCACATAATAAATGCGTGAATCCTCTTCTGGCTGACGCATGAGGTTGGGCCTGCCAATGTAGGGAAAAGCCCGGAATAACACTCCCGGTTTGTCGGGTTGACCCCGACTTGAACTCTTGGCATGGCGAGCTACGGACACCAAGCTCATCGCCAAGTCTGAATAGTTGCACTCGACCACTCGGCAAGTCAGTCATTTTGTCTTGACCACATCTGCGGAGATGCTGCAAGACGGCAATGCATTTGCAGGCGGATGTCTCCCGCTGATGTCGAGCCAACTCTCAGGTTGTCTTCCGATAGGCTCGTCGCAGTCACGCCTTGGACTTGCTCTATCTCGATCCAATGACTGGAAGAGAATACTGTCTCCTTTGGGTATCCCTCAGACTAAGTCCTCTTGCCCCCACAGCTCTGGTTTCCTGATTCGATTCTACCGACATCATTGGGTTGACCGACATGCATCTCCATGTACCCCGCTGTGCCTCCGAATCCGAGCTGCATAATCATCGGATTAGGGTACCCGGTATAAATCGAAGCCGGAGCCAGTCTTACTGAACCCCTCAGATGAACGTCATCTCGAAAAAACTTACCTCTTCTCAGTGATTCAGAGAGCCTTCAAAAATGACACTCAGCTTCATATCGTTTCTGTACCCCAAGCCTGACCGAGTCGCTCGTGTAAGTCTTCACTTCCCTTCTGCTTGGAGCCCCCTAACGATCGCCAGGTTGAAGAGATTGCCCAAGAAGTTGTTGACTACGTCAAGGAGAACGAACCCGACGTGGTTCAGTACCAATGGTTCCGAGTCAAGGATGCTGAGGAGCCGACCATTGTCATCTGGGAGGAGTAAGCACGCTCTTCATTTTCGTCCACACACCTTATGATCCGACGCCGCTGACCACCAATGGGGACAGGTTCGCCGACCAAGCGGCCGTGGATTTGCACACGAGCAGCGCTAAGAACGCCTGGCTGTGGGAGACGGAGAAGAAAGAGGAGAACTTCGCCAAGCCATTTAAGTTCTTGACCTTGGATAAGTTCGGTGGGTGGGCTAGCAAGATATAGATGTGGTAGGTAGAGAATGTGACCGTTGGATTGCTGTCGAGTTGGCGTACCACTTGAAGTTGAGTTTGACATGATTGCATTGGTGAGGTGGTCGCTTGTCCTCCTTCCAGGTTCCTTCCGTGGGAGAAGGGACAAAATGGGCTTGAGCAAAAGTCAAAACTGCACGCGCATCGGCCTAAATTGCCTTTGGTGCTTCTAGTGCCTTTAATGCATTGCATAGAAAGCGAAAAATTGCTCGGAATCATCTCATCTTTCCTGAATTTCAAAGATTGTCGCTGCTTCAAGCCCCAGGGGAAGTATCTCACAGCTCAAGTCCCTTGTTGGCTGGCCGCCAAGATGGATTGGCCACCTGGCACCAGCTGAACCCCGCATCGCACCCCAGCTTTCTCACCGCCTGCGGGGCACAATTCTCGCCCCACCATTCCATTCCATTTCCATCAACGTCGACCTGGACAGTGGACAGTGGACAGACAGCTCCCCGCTGAACACCACCACATCGTCGGCGCTACAGCCGCAACACCCCAGCCATGGTTCTCCAAGATCTCGGCCGCCGCATCAATGCCGCGGTCAACGATCTGACGCGCGCGCCAAATCTCGATGAAAAGGTGACGCTCGCCACATCATCCCCAACCAATTGACCCCCGCTGACTCCAGCTCCCCAGGCCTTCGACTCCATGCTCAAAGAGATCTGCGCCGCCCTCCTCGAAGCCGATGTCAACGTGCGCCTCGTCGGCCAGCTCCGAAAATCCATCCGCTCGACCGTCAACTTCAAAGAACTCCCGCCCGCCGTGAACAAGAAGCGACTCATCCAAAAGGCCGTCTACGATGAACTCGTCCGCCTCGTCGATCCCCACGCCGACCCCTTCAAGCCGAAGAAGGGCAAGTCCAACGTCATCATGTTCGTCGGTCTGCAAGGTGCCGGAAAAACAACCACCTGCACCAAGCTCGCCCGGCACTACCAGTCGCGAGGCTTCCGCGCATGTCTGGTTTGCGCCGATACCTTCCGAGCCGGCGCCTTCGACCAGCTGAAGCAGAACGCGGCCAAGGCCAAGATCCCATACTACGGCAGCCTGACAGAAACGGACCCCGCCGTCGTTGCACGAGAAGGTGTCGAGAAGTTCAGGAAAGAGCGGTTCGAGATCATCATTGTGGATACATCTGGTCGACACAGGCAAGAGAGCGCGCTCTTCCAGGAGATGATGGACATCCAAACGGCGATCCGACCCGACGAGACCATCATGGTGCTGGACGCCTCGATCGGTCAGCAGGCCGAGGCGCAGGCCAAGGCGTTCAAGGAGGCGGCCGACTTTGGCGCCATCATCATTACGAAGACAGACGGACACGCCGCGGGCGGTGGTGCCATCTCTGCTGTCGCAGCAACGCATACACCCATTGTGTTTATCGGCACGGGAGAGCACATGCTGGATCTGGAGCGGTTTGTGCCGCAGAACTTCGTGTCGAAGTTGCTGGGCATGGGCGACATGGCCGGGTTGGTGGAGCATGTGCAGAGCCTGAAGCTCGACCAAAAAGATACGATCAAGCATATCACCGAGGGCATTTTTACGATTCGCGACCTTCGCGACCAGCTCCAGAACATCATGAAGATGGGACCCCTCAGCAAGATGGCCGGCATGATCCCGGGGATGAGTGGCATGATGCAGAACATGGACGACGAGGAGGGCTCGATGAAGCTGAAGAGGATGATCTACATCTGCGACAGCATGACAGAGAAGGAGCTGGACAGCGACGGGAAGATGTTTATCGAGCAACCAACACGGATGACACGCGTAGCAAGGGGGTCTGGCACGACGGTGCGAGAAGTGGAGGATCTCTTGACGCAGCAGAGGATGATGGCCGGCATGGCGAAGAAGATGGGCGGCAACATGAAGAACATGCAGCGTGCGCAGAACGCAATGGGCGGCGGCAACAAGGCGCAACAGTTGGCGGCCATGCAGAAGCGGTTGCAAAGCATGGGCGGCGCTGGCGGAGCCGGGGGCATGCCAGACATGGGCAGCTTGATGAAGATGTTTGGTGGTGGTGGTGGGCCGGGAGGCATGGGCGGGATGGATATGAACGCCATGATGAAGCAGATGGGCGGCATGATGGGCGGCATGGGCGGTATGGGTGGTATGGGTGGTCAAGGCGGAAGGGGAGGGAGGAGATGATGATGTCTGCTAGTTATTTTTTGGAAGGGAATTGCATCTGGCGTAGGGGGATGCGCCGTTGGCGTTTTGGGTTATCTTAGCACGAAATGGAGTCAGCGAAACCTGAACGAAGACCTATGAGATCACACGATACCCATTGCAACCATTTTCTTCGTTCCAGGGAGAGCTCTGCTGAGGTAGCTGAACAAGTCATATCCTGTCAAAGTCGTTGACATGGATGGCGATGTGCCACCATCCCAGTTTCGCGATAGTGCGCGCTCACGTGCCCACCCGTCGATCCCCTGATTTCCTGCACGTCACCCTCCAAATCAATGGATCCACAATTTTCTCCTTCAACACCAACATCCGCATCGCATCGCATCACCGCATCACCGCATCACCACGCCCGCGCATCTCAAATCCCAAACATGAGCACCAGCGCCGGCGAAACAACACCCAGCGCAGAAACCCCCACACCCACGCCCACTCCTGCATCCGCATCCGCATCCGCATCCGCATCATCTTCTCAAACCTCCGCAAAACAAAAACGCCACAAGGCCCGTGCCCTCACGCGCGACGAAATCATCGAGGTTCGCGCCCTCAAGAAGTACGCAAAGTGGACGCATGATCAGATTGTAGCCGCGACGGGGTTCACGATCAATCAGGTGCAGAGCGCGTGCAAGGCGCCGCGGTATCCGAAGAAGCCGGATCGGTGGACGGTGGCGGGCGGAGGAACGGGGGGCAGGGCGTCGGTTGGGGCGGGGAGGGGGACGGCTGAGGGGGCGGGGTCTGGGGAGGGGGAAGGGATGGTGGAGTGAGTGAGGAGTAGAGGGAGGGAGTGAGTGGATGGCTGGGGTTGGTGGGTTTGATCAGTGTGAGCGAGGGGGGTCGAGACATTCCGAGCCCAGTGGGAGGCTCTGGGGTGGCAGCGGTTCTGGCTGTTGATGATGGACGTGGATCGAATAATGAGGCGGATGCGAGAGCCATCGTAGGAGCTTGTCGCCAGGAATGAGATGACGGCCATGAGCCACAACATTGACAGAGAAGGGCGGGAGGTTGAGATTGTTCGAAAAGAGACTGGTTCAATATTATATGTCTTAATATACTTCTGTACATGCTGATTTGTATAAGATCAAGTCAAGTCGCAATCAACGGAAGGACCGCGGCACATGAGGCCAGACAGGAAAAATCGCAGGCCGCTGAAATGTCAGATACCAGAATAGCCGATCCCAGAATACTCAGCCTGCGCCCATGGCATCTGACGCTGGGACCAAGTTTCGCGATGCTTGATAGGTGTGGGGGCCCACCAGTCCGACTGTTCTTCGTCCGAGTCCTCCTCTGAGTCTTCATCCTCTGAATCTTCGTCCTCCGAGTCTACCCCCTCCCAGTATTCATCCCCTAACCCTTGCTCCTCCTCCGAGTCGTCTTCATCTGAGTCATCTTCTTCCGAATCGTCCTCCTCTGAGTCGTCTTCTTCCGAACCTTCCTCCATCACACTTTCAACCACAGGGTCGATCTTGAAGGGCCAGTAAACATCTGGGTCAAGCGGTGTGAACTGAGGCCAGCGGTGCTGAATTTGCGCAAAGCATGCCATGAGGTATCTCAAGATGAACTTGACGATAAGAATTCCGATCATCCACGGGATGGCTTGGGCGAGGGAATACATCACGCTGTGATCTGCGTGATAAGCTTCGGGTTGCGGTACTGGCTTGTGCTTTTTCAAGAACTCGGTGACGTCGAACTCGGCCAAATAGTGAGGGGCTGTCTGGCGAATTCGGATGGGACGGTATTTGGATGGCATGGTGACACTCTTGTGTGATGAGGCTGAGGGTTGGAGGGATCAATGATGTGTGTTTGAAACTTTGCCTGTGGAGTAAGATCAAAACCACGAACAAGGTTTTGGGAATATTTGGCACACCGGTCAACACCTGCCATTATCAAAAATCAAGCCCCAATGCCATGTGACAGCATTGTTTGTGGCTAGACTTGTGGCTTTGAAACCCAGCGCACATCTGTCACAACATAATGAATGAAAAGAGTAATAGAATATTTAGAAAAACATCAATGTTCAATTAGGATGCTGTAGTTTGATGCAAAAGGATACTAGATTGATGTAAAAGAACAAGCGAAAAAGAGACTGAGATATCACCAGTGACGAATCGAATCCAGGGCGGGGGAGCCTAAAACCCAGCATCACCGAAATGGAAAAAGATAAAATGTCAAAAAGCGTAGGATAGCCTGCATCCAATTGCGCCACAACCAGATGCAGGGCTACCCCCAAAAACCGGTGCTGGGAATTTGACCGAAGTCGTAGCCAGACAACCAATGCGTCAAGAAACCAAGTTGCTCAGAAGCCCAAGTGTCCAGAGAAGAGAATCGAACATTGCAAATGCATCCTGATCACTTGCAGCAAAGCAGCCGTGCTACCAACAATGAAAGAAACGAAATCAATAACCCAATCCACCATTTATCGCACAAAAGACTCCCGCTATCAACGACTCTTCACAACCATCTCCTCTGGCTTAGCACCCACCCCCGTCGTCAACACCCCGGCCTTCTGCAAGATCACCACCGTCCTCTCAACCGCCTTGAGATCCACCCCCTGTGTCCTCTCAGGAAACTTCACCGTCTTCAACCACTCCCTTGCATCCTCTTCGCTATAATCTAGCTCCGTGCTAATGTACTTGACCGCCTCCTCTTGGTTCCCGTTGAAGTGCTCAATCCCCTTATTCAGCTTCTCCAAGACATCCTCGACCCGTGCATCAACCTCCCCATCGCCCTTGACCAACTTCGTGCTCGCCACCACCTTCCAGCTGCTCCACGGCGTGTAGATCTCGCCCACCCTCCTGATCTCCCCAGAGTCATAGTACCGCTTGCTCGTGAAGTGCTCCCACATGAAGAAATCCGCCTCGCCAGAGTTCACCGCGCGCCGGAGGTTCTCAAAGGTGTTGAGGACCTTGAATTCGGAGTATGGGGCGGCGGAGTCAACAGCGTTTCCGATAGCTACGGTGGGGATGAGCCAGCCGCGCTCCTCGGCGAGGACGTAGCCCATTACGTAGGAGCCGGAGCCGATGCGGGAGACGCCGATTTTGGAGCCCTTGAGGGAGTCTACGGAGGTAATTTCGGGACGGGCGGCGCCGGTGGAGATGGCCCAGCCTGGGGGGTGTTAGTTTGAGTTGAGGATCAAGTGGAAAGTGAGAGGGGCGTACAGAGGGGAGTTTCAACGTAGGTGCCGACGAGGCGATAACCGCCATCGCCGATTTCAAAGGCGGGCTTGCCCAGGCCGGCGACCCACCCTTCGGTGAGGCCAATGCCGATGTCGATGTCGCCGGCGCGCAGGGCGGTGATCATGTGGCCGGTGCCGGAGGGAAACGCAATCAGCTCGGCATCGAGGCCATAGTACTTCTTGGCGAAGTGGATGGGCGTCGAGAAGTGCTCAGGCACGTAGCCAATTTTGAGCGGGGCGGACATGGTGGTGCTGGCAGAGTCGATTTCGTTGGCGTCGTCAAGGTTGAGGTAGCAAACTGGTGAGAACATGGGCCGCGAGAATCGACGTTGGTGGACAGATTTGAGTCTTTGAAACTCAGATCCAGTGCGAAACGGAGAAAATGACGCAGGGTGGGGTCCACTCGTCTCGATACAGCCGTCACGCCGGGAGCGGGCTGGGCCGTTGCGAACGGGGAACTACCCCGCTGTTCAATGTTCAAGGCGAGGAGACAATGGAAGTTGCGACCGCCCCGAAGGGTATCGGATGGAATGCTCTGGGGGCATCATGAATCATGATTTCTGCCAGGACCAGTAAGAACAACCGAAACAGTATGGGATGAACATTCGGGACGGTGCTTCGGGATCAGGGAGGAGAGACGAAAAACCTCGAGATTGGCCCGCTATTGCTGCCCGATGGTGGTGCCGATGTGTCGCGCGCTTTGCTCCGATGAATCCGCCCGGACAAATCTGCCCGGAGAGCTCGACAGGGAAGCCGGGTACCGACAGGAGGGTTGCGCATGCGGTGTCCTGAGCCAGTGTGGGGATGGTGCTCCGCACTCCCACTCTTGCCCTGACGACCCCCGTCGCTCCCGCAATCCCGTTCGGTGAGCTTGCCTGCCCCGTGCAGTTCTACTCTAGACCGCCAGAGGAGGATTGCCTTTTTATCCACAGGTGATCGAGAGCTAGTGCATCGGCAGTCTAGCAGCAGATCGTTGCCGCATTGAAAGAGTCGCAAGGTTTGTGCCAAGGCAGCCAAGCTTTGTGGCTTGGTGATGTCATCAGGCACACGGGCAAGGGTTTTGACTGGTCAACACACAACTCCAAACACATGCTGCGATGACAGCCCAATCGTTCAGACGCTCGAGGAGATGCTTTGCGCCTGCCCGTATTGCCGTGTTAAGTTCGAGCTTAGCGGGAAGGTGCGACCATGCCGACTCTTTGTGACCAGAAATTTCACGGGCGGTGGACTGCAGACTGCCGCAGTGACGTCAGCGGGGAGCAAACACCACTGACGCAGTGGCAGGAGCGCCCCCGTCATGAACGGTCGCCCCCGACGTCTTTAAAGAACGCTCAGTACCTGAGGCTTGGCTTTTTCCCTCCTCTGCTTGACACCCGTTCTGTCGCCAAGCTGCTACTCGCCACCCTTGGCCAGTTCCCCTGCCAAGCCTGCACATCGTGGGTGAACGACGCAACCCTTATTCCTTCATCCGTTCGTATCGATAGGCGACAGAAATTATGGGCATCTTCACCCGTCGCACGCGCAACGCGCCGGCCCCGGCCGTATCATCTCGCCGCGCCCGTCGCAGCCGTGGCTTGGAGCCATACACGATGGCTTCCCGTCCGAGTTTCGGGCAATGGCTCAAGGCCACATGGCTTGACATCTTCACCATGATCGTCCTCGGCGCTATCGGTCTTGGCGTGTATTTCGCGAAACCAGCACCCACGCGGTCGTTCCCGGTCACTTTTTCCGATGGAGAGGTTGTCTGGCCCTCAGTGGCCTACCCTCTGCGCCGTGAAATCATCCCAATCTGGCTGGCCGCCTTCCTTGCCGCCATGGTTCCCATCGTCGTCATTCTGTTCTGCCAGGTTCGGATACGGTCCTTCTGGGATGTCAACAACGCCATCCTCGGTCTCTTGTACAGCTTGATCACTGCCGCCGTCTTCCAAGTCTTCGTCAAGTGGCTCATTGGCGGCCTGCGCCCCCACTTCCTCGACGTCTGCAAACCGGACCTGTCGCTCGTCTCCAACGCTCCTGGCGCATTTGGCGCCGGGCTCAACGGGAAGGGCTTCAACGGCATCTTCTACACGCGGGAGATCTGCACGGGCGACGAAAAGGAGATTAACGACTCCCTCGAGAGCATGCCCAGCGGTCACTCGACAGCTGCCTTCGCCGGCTTCGTCTTCCTCTCGCTGTACCTGAACGGCAAACTCAAGGTCTTCTCCAACTACCACCCCTCCATGTGGAAGCTCGCGGCCGTGTATGCGCCCATCCTCGGTGCTGTGCTCATAGCAGGGGCGCTTACTATTGATGAGTTTCACCATTTCCACGATATCCTGGCTGGAGGCATCATCGGCACGGTCATGGCGTTTTCGGCATACCGCATGACGTATGCGAGCGTGTGGGACTGGCGTTGGAACCACATCCCGCTGAACAGGTCGGTGCCGTTTGACTTCATGGCAGGCCATGAGCTGTCGGGCGCGACCTTCACGAGAAGTGCTGCTTGGGGTTCGGGAGATCGCCATGGGAATGCTAGTGGAGACTCACACGGCAGGAGAAGCTGGAATGGCACCAGAAAGGAGGTGCCTGTGCAGGGTGGTGGGACAGGGGTCCCCGTTGCTCATACACGGCCCACTGGAGATCAGATGGTGTGAGCGAGGCGTTGACGAATATTTTTGGGGGTGTTGAGGTGTTCTGCGCCATGACGAGACGTAATGACTTCTTGGTGTCTGTTTCTCACGGCTGTGACTGGCAGACGCCGTCGTCGTCATTGAGGCCGATGGGGCCGCTGTATTCATGTTCTACATACTTTTCAGCAGACTTTTGTCTCGCTCCTAATCCAACACTTGAACTGAAAACTGAGCCCACAGCGCTACAGACTGCGATCTATTGTACATTTTTACACTCTACAAACGCCGCATCTCAGTCATCATACCATCTCATGTGGATGTCTCGTTCGCCCCTTTTTCCTCTCGTTTTCACTCCCGTCGTTGAAGAATGTGAACTGCGACTCATCCTGCCAGCTGGAAATGACCAGATTGCTCTCACTCCCATCCCGGCTCTTCTCCTCGTCAGGAATCTCTCTCCGTCCCGCCATTCGCACGGGCACACTCCGCAACTCAAACGACTGCTGGACCTGAATCCCGCCTTCGGATGTCTTCCCCTGCCTATGTCCAGGCTTGGGCTTCCCACCACCCCTTTCGCTATCCGTCCGATTTGCTGACGCAGTGACAGACACGGACACAGACGGCCCACCCTTGCGGTTTGAGCGGGACTGAAGCTGGGAGTTGTTGCCGGTCCCGCTGGTGGTGTCGTTGTAGTAAAGTTTGGATTTCCCTTGTCCAGTGGCGCGGGCGTACAGGGAGGAGAGAAGCAGACGAGGCGCGATTTTCACAACGAGGGCGCGCAGGGCGGGGATGCTGGCGCAGATGATGCCTGTGTTAATTTCGATGCCGGACCAGATGGCGATGGCGACGCCTTGGACTGGGGGGTGTTAGTGATGAGTGGAAAAGGGGGAAGGGGATGGGGACAAGCATACCGGATTGTTGTGGTGGTGGCGAGTTATCAATCACATACAGGGCGTGCAGCCGCACGATGCTCACGACCGTGGCGAAGGTGCCCACGCCGAAGAGACACATGAGGATTATCCGCTGCCGCTTGGGGATTTGCAACCCCCAAAGCAGCGGCGCAGGCACCACGATCAGAATGAGATCTGTCGTGATGTTCAACGCCGCGTTGGAATAGGTGACGCCGCCTTTGCTCATGCATTTTCCTTGGAAGCCCGTGACGAAAAGCCAGTATGTCTCGATGGGCCAGCAGGTGAAGACGGTGCCGAGGACGGTCCAGAGGCCGTAGATGACGAGGATGACGAAGTAGACGCGAAAGAAGTTGCGCATCTTGGGCGTTCGCAGGACGCGGTAGCATTGCACCGTGATGGAGAGCTTGCAGAGGATGAGCGAGAGGTTGTAAATGGGGATCGTGGCCCACAGCGCGTGGAGGAAGCCGGGTAGCTCGGGGAAGCTGATGGTTCGGCCGAGTCCGGCTTTGATTTCTGTGATGGTTATCGATTAGTTCAAGTTCCATAAAGGTTGTTCTTGAGGACAGAGAGGGGGACATACGGAGCATCACGACAACAAGAAAGGCGATCGACGCCAGCTATTTTTGCGTGTTAGTGAGTTTGATCTGACAGGCCCATGATTCCCCTCCGCTGCGAAAGGCAGTGATCATCAACAAACACCATGGGGTTTCCCCGCGAGATCTGATGGTGGAGTCGAGACCCATGGATTGCCGATCGAAGATCACTGTGATCGGCGCTCAAGGGTCCGACGTTTGTGCAACTCAATCTGAACTCATCCCCTTGCCCTGACAACGTCTTGTAACGAAGACACGAAACAACAAACAAGCCAACAAACAGCATAAATAACCCGTAAAACAGGCCCAAAAATGGCATCGAAAGAAAGCGAATCAGACATACCATGGATAGCACGATCAACGCGTCATCCGCCCCCAGGTTCTTGAGCAGGAACATCCTGGTCCCCAGCCTCAACAACACCACGAAAAAAGCCAGGCAGGTGAAAACAAAGTTGGCGATGACGGCCGGCATGGCCGCCGGGGCAATGGGGAACGGGAAGCTCATGATGATGATGATGATGCTGGCATCAACAACAACACTTCACAATGTTTTCACATGAATTCCCACCGAGACAGAAAACCAGGAAAAAAAAGTGACAAGTGAGACGGAAGGGTGGCCGGCCCCTCGGGGATAATTAAATGCGAGGGGGGAGTACAGATTACGTTCCGACTGAACTGTGACTGCGATGGTTGCAGTCTGGGAGTGTAATTTCTGTTTAGAGGTCACTGGGGGGTGTCCGAAACAAAAGGTTGAAGGCACGCCCTCTACCCCCCGCGAGTTATGCGCCACAGGAGACGTTCGATCCAGGATGGCGGGCTGGGCGGCGGCGGCGCGCGCTCCAGTCGTGGGCTGTCTGTCTGTCTGGCTGGGGTTCGCGTCTCTTGTCATGTTGTGCGGATGGATACGCAGTTGAGCTTCATCAGGTCAGGGCAGGTACGAGTACACTCTCCTGAAGGGCCTTGGTATTCCTCGTGGTTGCATTCCGGGATCCAGGACATCCCCACGTGCGGGTTGGCCATCAGGGGAGAGTCCTTCTGTTCCGTGCATTGCCCTTCTCTTTGGAGAGTTTGGCTACGAATGAGAGCGGCAGCTCCCTCGCCTGTTGTTTGAAACAGGGCCGTAGAAGTGCATCCATGGATGTGCATGTGCTTTCTCCCAGGGTCATCCCGCGAGTCCTGTTGAACGCCGCCCGTTTATCACTTTGACTTTCCGCTGAAATGAAAGCCAGGTCCGCACTCCTGGTGGGTGAAAACCCGCCACGATTGTCCGCATCACACTCAGGGCTGTTGCTGAGGGCTGGGATTGACGCGTTGGGTCATCTGGGTGTGATATCAGGTTGAATGTGACGAGACACAAACTGCGTGTCTCACTGAACAGGAGGAAAAAGCGGCGTTGGGGGTGCAACCCCGAAGTCGCTAAAGGGCCCCCATCAGGGTCGAGTTTGCGAGGCCTTGTGAAAATTGCCGATGGGGGGATATCGATCATGGATTTTGTCCCTGAACAGGGCGTGCAAGGATACCGTTGCCAAATCGGATGCAGTGACCACTTTTGCGGCAGAAGGTGAAATCGACGAGTGAGAGGGCCAGGGAGGCAGAACCGCGCCCGAAACACCCCGGAGAGTGGCGCGCCGATCTATTGGCGGTCCCTGCGCACACCGATGCGCGCCGAGACAGTGCTGACCGGGGGAAGCCCCCCCCGCGTCCGCAGGCAGGCACGAATCACACCTCAGTGTCACCTCAACTGCAGCAACAGGACAGTTGCTCTGAGAGCATATTTTTCTTTTTAATTCTATTTTTCTTCCATCCCACGGACCGTTTTCGCACCCCTGTAGCAACGTGTAAGTCTGTTCTCACTGCGCCGTCCTTCCCGTCCTCCTCCCACTTGCCGCGCTCAACACCTCAGCATCTCACCAACCCGTAGTTGTAGCTGATTCTACCCAACCCGACCTCGAGCTTACCTACACACGAAACGGTTCGCACGGAGCTTGAAGGATAGTTGTCGAGAGCTTGTGTTTTTTTCAGCAACTACTTCGTCTACTTCATCTGAAAATTGGAGATAGTCAGATGATATATTTGGAACACATTTGGAACCCACCCCACGAAGCAGAGCAGGCATGCCCTGGTATCTGATTAGGTCGCAGCACACCTCCTGCCAGTGCAGTGTCAACCAACTGCCGGCCCACTTGGAATGGTGGTGTAGGAATCCGTATCTTGTGAACGCAATGCCACTGTCCTTAGGTAACCGGAACCAGACTATGGCCTCCATGCAGAACATGCATGCACCTCCGACGCGCTTGTTGCAGCCAACACGGCACTTGTTTGAGCTGGCCCAATGAGAAGCGAGGGTGGAGCTCTGGTAGCGAAACAGTCAATCTGCTCCTTGAATCCTTCAGGATTCTCGGATACCGCCTCTGCAGTCTCTGCTTCGGTTGCATGTGCACAAAATCACGAATTTGAATCATGTTTGCATGTGTTTGCTTGCAGTGAACCCCGAATCAAGAGGAATAGATTTTCTCTATTTGGACGCCGTATCAAGCCAGATATCCAAGCTTGTAGTTGACAGATACATGCTAAATCTTTCAAAGATGTCAGTTACGAGCTTGCATACAACTCATCCTCCTTCTCAACAGGAGCGTCGATGTGCATGTTGAACTCGTTGGTGTTCTCCTTGATGAAGACGGAAACTGTTGCCGGAGATTAGCAATCTTGTCCAGCTCGAGTTTCAGGGGAAAAGGGGCAACTCACGAATAGCAGCGAAGGCAACAAAGCAAGCAGCGGCGATCCACACAAGTCTGAAGCTGGAAGCGAAGGTCTCAAGAAGAGCGCCAGCAGCAGAGCCCACAATGCGAGGAGTGACGCCGGGAATCTTGAACATGGCAGCATCATCATGGGCGTTCAGAGCTCCGATCAGCGGGCCGATAGACGTCGGTGGCAAGCCGAGTGGGAGGACAGCTTGGGCGATGTTGTCACCCATCTTTGCCATGGAGTTGCTAAAGAGTGCGTTGTCTGTATCTCTCAGCGTCAGCGACTTGCATAAATCATTTAGGAAGAGGCTTGGAAACTCACAAATAGCCAGTCCAACACTGCCACCCAAGCTCCTGATTCCAATAACCAAACCCGAAGCGGTCGCAATCAACTCCGGCGTCGTGCTCAGCTGCGCCAGCGTGATCAAGCTCACAAGACTCAACCCCAACCCGGCACCGAGCAACACGGGCAGACCCCAAACCGGCATGCTGTCATCCGTCCCCATATTCGCCATGGCGGCAAAGAATGCCACGAACAGCAAAAAGCTGGCCACCGTGATCCACCTCAGTTTCTTCGTCTTGGCCACAAAGGCACCAGCAACGGCGGCAGCGATGATGCTGACAATGCACATGATTGCGTAGCGCGTGCCCACAATCAAGGCATCCGTCTCGTAGAGAACACCAACCTGGAAAGCAAAGTAGTTGTTCGCCGCGAAGAAGGCGAGACCCTCGCAGAAGAGGCACACCAAGGCAATGGCAAAGTTGCGGTTCTTGAAGAGGTCATGGTGGAGCATGCCGTCCTTCTTGAGAAAGGCGGAGTAGGCTGCGAGGGCCACCAGAAGTGCCAAACCCACGGCGAAGGGGGCAGAAGTGTGTGCATCGCTCCAGGGGAAGGGGTTCTGGGAGTAGGACAAGCCGACGCAGAAGAGGATGATGCCCGAGGTGAGCAGGCCGTAGGCGGGCCAGTCGAGACGGGCGAGCTTCTCCGAGAGGGTGAGGGAGATTTGCAGCTCGGTGGGAGGGGGGCGGTAGAGGACGATGCAGAGCAGGGAGGAGACGGCGTAGAGGGCGGTGCCGAGGTACCAGAAGTTGCGGAAGTTGAACGAGGGGACGTTGGCGGTGCGGACGAAGGCGCCCGAGATGAGCAGGGCGGCGATGCCACCGAAGCCGTTGGCGACGAGGTCAGCGGCCTGGCCGACGGAGCGGTACCGGCGCGGGAGGATCTCGGAGGAGATGGCGTGCAGGAGCGGCTGGGCGCCGTACGAGATGGAGATAACGACGCAGCCGGCGATGGCCATTTCCATGGACGTGGCGCGGGCGACGATGATGGAGCCGACGGCGCCGAGGAAGGTCGAGACGACGAGGAGCCATCGACGGCCCCAGTAGTCGGCCGCCTGGGAGAAGATGGGCGAGAGGACGGCTGTGCCGATGGCGATGGACGACGACAGCCATACCACGCTGCCGGGGCTGCCCAGCGTGAGGGCGATGGTGTTGCCCAGCACACCAGTGCCGACGATGTTGTAGATCTGCACAAAGTAGATCAGGCAGATGGAGAAGATGGCGAGGTACGTCTTCGCGTGCAGATGCGGCTTCGGCCCCTCGCCGCTCTCAGAATCGGCAGTGTGCGAAACCTGCGGGGCGACTTTCTCGTCACCGTGGGCCGAGCCCGACCCGGACGACTTCCGGTGAGCTTCTGCTGGAGTCGACATTGTTGGCGTGGATAGGATGGGGGAAGAAGGAAGGAGCAAAGGAGAGAATGGAACCTTGGGTCGATGCCGATGCGCTTCTCAGGAGAAAGAAGGACCAGACAGCAACTGCGTGCAATGGCGGGATGGCATCCCGAATAAAACCCCGAGCCGACAGACAGCAGAATGCCTTCACGAATCACGAAGGAAATTGAGAGTCCCAAACATGCATCCTCCCTCCCCAGACGCCACACACACACACACACACCGTGCGAGTCCGCCCTCAGAGGCTTCACGGGGAAGTGGGCATAACCACACCCCTGTTGAACGAATCGCATCTCGTCTTCTGCCAGCGGGGAAGCTGCAGCCCCTCCGCCCTTTCCAACAGCCCCCCTGGGAGTTCAACACCTCTCGCCTCGCATTGGCCAAACGCAAGCCAAGAAAACCCGATGGCCCCACATTCCGCGCCAATTCGTTCTGGGAAATGTATCGAGCTGGGGACCTGGCGACGTTGCACTGTCGTTCAAAGAGGATTTGCAACGGTCTCACCCTAGCGCCGGTTCATGAAAAGCTTGTGGCAGCGATGAATTCCGAAGTGACATCCAAGGAGTCAAAGGAGCGCACTACGCCATGGACGTGTCTCGTCTCCAGCGAAAACTTTTTCATACGAGTCTCAAGATGGAAGCAATCGAACGAGTGAGTGGTCTCTTCGTCGCAATTGGATCACTCTGCAGCTCGCTACCGCGGGGGCCACAGTGCCGTGTATCCCCGTAAAAAGCACGCCCGCTTGCTTGACAAACACAAGAAAGGGGAACCATGGATTTCGTCTCCCTGGCATTTCCCATCGTGCGAGAACGACACAGTTCCACGTCCATGTCTGGTACGCCATCCGCCAGCCACAGCTGGGCCGTCTCACCACTCCTGAATCCTCCCACGTCCCGTGCCGCCCGCCCACCAGTCCCTGTTTCTCGTGGTTCCCCTCACCCTCACTCTCTCCCTCCAGCAAAATTACCCGCAGACTTTTGGGGGATCAAAGTCTTGGCGTACCACCCAACCAGACGTCAGTTATTGTTCTGTGGCCGAACAAAGCGAACCCTGCAACACATCCTCCAATTCATCCAAGCATTGGGGATCCGACTTGGGCCGCTCACCCTCCCAGATACCAGGTCAGTCACTCTGCACAGCGCATATGGCCGCACGGAACCAGCCATCCCAACCCCAACCAACGCTCAGGCTGTCGATCCTAAACAAACCCCTTTTCCATCAAGCTCTGGTCCAGACTGAAGGAAACGGAAAAGACAAAAAAATGCCCCTCAAAATAACCATCATCGGCGCTGGCACCTCCGGCCTCTCCGCCGCGCTCTCCCTCCGCCGCGCCGGCCACACCGTCACCATCTACGAGCGCTCCCACCTCAACAACGAAGTCGGCGCCGCCATCAACGTCCCGCCCAACGCGGCGCGGCCCCTGACGGCATGGGGCATCGACCCTGTGGCTTCCCGCTGGGTTCCCGCGAGTGGGATTGCCCTTGGTGTTGGCGCAACAGGGGAGATTTTCAACTTTACGCCGTTGGGCTGGGTGGAAAATGTCTTTGGCAAGGGATTGTACTTTGCGCATCGGGTGGATCTGCATGAAGCACTCAAAGCGTTGGTGGTGAGTGGGGATGAGAGAGGGGAGCCGGTGAGGATTCATCTGGGGAGGGCGGCGGTGGGGTATGATGTGGAGAAGGGAGAGGTCACGCTGGCGGATGGGGAGGTGGTGACGGCGGATTTGGTGGTTGGGGCCGATGGGGTGCATTCAGGGGCGGTGGAGGTGGTGTTGGGGAGGGAAAACAAGCCGCAGCCGCAGGAGTGGCATAATGGGTGTTATCGGTTTTTGATCCCGGCGAGGGAGTTGGATGGGGATGAGGAGACCAAGTGGTGGAATCAGGGGGGGGAGAGCAATGGGAAGATGAGGATTTTTGTGAATGGGAAGACGGGGAATCGGTTTGTGTCGTATCCTTGTCGGGAGTAAGTTTGTCCTGGCTGTTTTGTTGGTGTGATGGAGTGATGAGAGCTGACAAGCTGGGCAGTCATGAGATATGGAACTGCGTTGGGATGTTCCACGATGAGGAGCTGGCATCAGCTACGCATGAAGGTATGTCGGTTGTACTCGCTGTTTCGGAGTCTGAACTGACAACGACAGATTGGCATGCCCCGGTGGATAAATCCAACCTACTCAACAGCTTCCCGGATTTCCATCCTTCACTTCGAGCTGTGTTGAAGTGAGTCCCCGACTTCTGTCCTCGCTGTGTTTGGTCACTCGCTGACACGCGCCGCAGCAAAGCAACCGAGGTCAAGCGCTGGCCTCTTCTCTACCGCAGCCCAATTCCAACGTGGACAAAGGGCAAGCTTGTCATCATCGGCGACGCCGCCCACCCGATGCTTCCTCGTGAGTCCAGTTAGTGTGATTGCCTCAACATGTCTAAACCCCAACAGATCAAGGTCAAGGTGGTGCCCAAGGAATTGAAGACGGTGTCTCCCTCGGCATTGCCCTCGTCGGCGCAACACCAGACAACGAGTCGATCTCCTCACGTCTCGCCATCTTCGAAAAGGCTCGCCGGAACCGCGCTAGCGCTGTGCAAATCCTCAGCAATGCTGCCGTGGACCATAACGACTGGACAAACCAGGAGTTGGCCAAGTATCTCGACGGAGCGGAGGTGCCCGGTGAGTTATCCCTGACTTTGTTGGTTCAAACTGATATCATTGGTCTAACTGCAACAGCATCACCGGCCGATTTTTCGAAATACAACTGGAGTTTTGACGTCGTGAAGCGAACGGTGGAGCTGGTGAAGGAAGTCAACCCTGATTTTGAACTTCCAGAAGGATTCTTCAAGGGGGATCCGTGCATTCCTGCGCCACCTGTAAATGGCAAGAAATGAGGGATGTTCGGCGCACGTTGGATAGCAGGATAACGAGGCGATGCGGTGATGACGACTTGTAGATTAGATACACGTAGCCGATGTAGATAGGGAGTGTAGAGCAACTTCAACGTTGCAGATGAGGATCGTGCTCCACCTGCAAGCCCAGTGAGAGGTGCATGGTCCAATGAAGACACAATCAGTACGCGGCAGCGCGTATTCATTACAAAATGGTTGGTCTAACTTCCCTACCAGCCGTACAGAATACGCAGTCTCCATTTCCAAGGCCAGCGTTAGGCAGGTTGTTGGAAAGGAGGCAAAAGGGGGTAAACAAGACAAGACTCGGAGACCAACCATTTTGCCAAACCAAGGAGTGGAAGCGAGACTCTGACATGCATCAACAGGCACTTCCACAAGCGAGGCTTCGCCAAATCCCCGGAATTCGGAAAGCGGGGTTGGGTCCCCGGAGGGTATCCGGATATAACTGCCCTTGTTTCCCCTCAGAGTTGTTCATCCGGTTCTCAACCTCTCCGTCGCACTTTCCTCATCAGGGCAACGTTGAGCTTGTGAATTGGGGTCCATTTTCCAACGCCACACCTGAAGCTTATCTCACTATAGGAAAGAACGACTGGCGAAAATCAGACAAGGCGCGCCGAACCTTAACTTAAATTGCCGAGGGTAATCTCAACCTCACCTCACCCATCCCGCCTACCAACACCACCCACCAAGCTCCACAATTAACTTTCCCTCGCCCTTCCAAAAATACAGCCTCCACAATGGGCACCACCGCTCCCACCCCCTCGTTTTACACCCTCCCCTCCCACCTCGAAGGCGACGACCTCCGCCTCAACCAGCAACACCAAGTCTTCCGCCTGCTCCTCACCTCCTCCTCCGGCCGCTCCCCCTCCTCCACAACCACCCTCCTCAAATCCCCTATCCCTCCTTCCACTCCCACCCCCCTCCGCGTCCTCGACCTCGGCACCGGCACCGGGATCTGGGCCTCCGAATTCGCCGCCGAGCACCCACACGCCTCCGTCCTCGGAATCGACCTCTTCCCTCCCTCCTACCCCGCCCCGCCAAACTGCACCTTCGCCGTCCTGAACGCCGAAGGCTCCGACGCCGAATGGGACGCCGTCATCCCCCCCGGAACCTTCGACCTAGTGCACACCCGCATGTTCCTCATGACGCTGCGCAACCCGCGGGATGTCCTCCGGAAGATATTCCGAGCGCTACGCCCAGGAGGACGAGTCGAGTTTCAGGAGAAGCAGGATCCGTATCGGAGTGATGATCCTGCCGAGCAGGACTCGGCGATACTGAGGCACTCGAGGCTGAGGATCGAGGCGGCGAAGAAGTGCGGGTTGGATCGGACGATCACGCAGAAGATCCCCGGGTGGATGGGGGAGTTGGGGTTTGAAGGGGTGGAGGCGGAGGAGAAGAGGATTCCGATTGGGGGGTGGATGGAGGAGGGGGATGAGGCGATCAAGGTCGCGGGGGAGAAGTGGAGGGAGTGTATTGCGTGGGGGACGTTGGGGTTTGCGAAGAAGATATTCATGGAGGGTTTGGGGTGGAGCGAGGAGCAGGTGTTGGAGAATGTCAAGGGGGCGGTGGAGGACTTGGGGAAGGTGAAGGTGTATGGGGCCATCATGTTTGTGACGGGGAAGAAGGAGGGTGTGTAAGGGGGTGAGGATTTGTTTTTGTTGGAGTTGAGTTTAGATGGTGGACGGTAACCCCCTGAGTAGCCCACTGGGAGGGAACGTGGGAGGATGGAAAAATGCTTATCCAAGTTCACAAGGGCCGTACCTTGTACGATGTCCTGTTTACCTAGCTAAGAAGAGCTGCTTGTCTTTTTGCTGATGTATCGAACAACCACCCCTGTGGATGCGACCCAATCGTCAATGTCTGCAAGCTCAAAGACAAACCCCATCAGAATGCGAACATCGATGCCTAACAGTGGAAGACCCCAGTATTCCGTCCAAACAACCCCCTGCCCCAGGACGAACTGTTGACCATAGCCAGCCCACTCCACCGAAATCAGAAGACATGCTGAATGGACTGCGGACAGGGAGCTGGACGCTCAGAGCAGTCGCCTTGCCAAAATGAGATTGTCCAGTTCGGGGACTTCGAGAAAGCTCTTGTCGTATGAAATGTCAACATCGCCCCAGTGAAGAGGAGTAGAGGAATGTCGTTTTGATCTAATGTCAATGGTCGTAACCTCCAAGTGGTGGGCTCTGACTGACCCCCAACTCACCTCCAAGTCAAAAAATGTCGCACTTCAGAGGTGTCATATTGACCCCAACTTTCCAAATGCCAAAACCACCAGGCTGGGAAACCTACATTTTCCTTGGCAAGCCATCTCCGCGGATGGCCAGTTCCTCATCCCGACACTGCGCCTCGACCACCCCCACGCCCTCGAACAACATGTTTCCAGCCCACCGGATTCTCCCTTCCAGAATTTGTATTAGCCAGGAACACCGCACCGGTAGGTAGGCGCCCGTTTGCCTTACGCCACTTTCGGGGTCACGGCCCCCTTCCGAGTGAAGCTCGGGCGTATCCGTTGTGGAACGGCAAACCCCCACTTTGTGCTTGGGTTCGTGGCGGCAGTCGACTGGAAAATGAGGCGTGAACCAGACCCCCATGTCGACACCTCTATTCGTCGTCGTGCAGGTCGTCGTCACCTTTGTCACGCCCGCCATGTTGTCGCGGAAAAATATCATTACTTGGCTGTTCCGACTTGTTCCCGTTTTTTGTCCTTGCCAACTACCCACATTATTGTTCGTCGGAATGACCAAACTCAATGACACCCGAAGCAACTCCAAGCCAAACCAACAATGCCGGAATGCGCCACCTGCTGCGACCTCGATCGAGGGAAACTCTTCAGCTCCTCTGACGGGATTCAGCAACCCCAGCAAGACTTCTGGATTCTCCTGAGATCCCTTGCAGGGTTGGAACAGGCTGCCCATGCGGGTTGTCACGTCTGCGATGTGTTCTCATCTGGCCTCCTAGCAGCGATATCTCCGGAGGAAAAGGAGAAACTAGAGGCATCTGAAGTTCGAGTCGAAATCAAGATTCCACGGCCAAAATACAACCGGATACGCGTCATTGCGCGCCACTCCACCGCGGATGGTCGGCTTCTGGCCGACTTGAAGTTTTATGGAAGTTCGACTTGTTCCACCCCGTGGTCCGAGTACAAATGCGGCGAAGCCATCCCGACAGGCAAAGACTTCAACTCCTACGTCTCCACGATTCGATCCTGGCTGGACGATTGCAACAAGAGCCATCCACAGTGCTCTCTCTCATCCAACCCCCCGCAACTCCCCACCCGTCTTCTTGATCTGCACGCATCCGAGGATACCGTTCGTCTCATCGACACTCGGGGAACAAAGGTCATCCCATATATCGCCCTCAGCTACTGCTGGGGGAACGACTCGCTTCCCTTGACCCTCTCAGAAACAACTCTCCCGCAGAACCATCAAATCGCATCCTTTCCTCCATCTTTCCAAGATGCAATCCGCCTCACGCGCGCCTTGAACATCCGCTACCTCTGGATCGACTCGCTTTGTATCCTCCAGGATTGCATTCCCGACTGGGAATCCGAATCGTCGAAAATGCTCCAGTACTACTCTGGCGCCTTTCTCGTGCTTGCCGCATCTCGTGCAGCATCTCCTGCGTCCGGCTTCCTCCGCGCCAGGGATGCCTGCGAGGTGGTCCAGCAGAGGTACTTCCCCAACGCGGCAGGCGAGGGCGTGACTGCCAGGCGGTTCTCGCAGCATCTCACATTCGACCTCAACTGCGGCTCTGCTAAGTGTGCCCCACTCGATACTCGGGCATGGGCTTTGCAGGAACGGCTGAGTGCGCGGAGAATCGTGCATTTCTATGATGCCGAGATGATCTGGGAATGCGAAGCCGGGGCGAAGTGCGAATGCGGGAAACTCTCGGAGGGGAATCGCTTGCTGGAGAATGGCATCCTTCCGCTGAAGATGCGGATGGCCCAAGGGGTGGCGGCCGGCAAGAAGTCCCCAGAGGAGGGCTTTCGAGCATGGGCGGGCTTGGTCGAGCATTATACCCGATGCAACCTCACGCAGGATGATGATAGGCTGCCGGCGATTGGCGGGTTGGCGAGAATGTTTTCCACGGAGGGGAGGCAAGGGAGATATGTGGCGGGGATGTGGGAGCGGACCTTGTTGCCTTGTATTCTGTGGCGAGTAGGAGACTCGGTGAACGCCAGGAGAGCCAGGACGTACGTCGCACCGTCCTGGTCATGGGCTGGCGTGGTCGGTCAGGTCGACTGGAAGTGTGTCAGGGAGTATCGCTTGCGGCCCTTAGCCCATGTTCTGGACTGTGGAGCGGTATGTCGCGGAATGGATGCGTTTGGTCAAGTCAAGGATGGGATGCTGAGGATGAGGACGAAGACGTGGGAGGCACAGGTCGAGTATCAGCCTGCCGGCGGGTTCCGGGCACTGACTTCCGGCGAGACGGCGTATTTCGACGTCAATGGCGAGTACAAAAAGAATACCCGTCGCTTGTACCCGCGAGTCAAGTGTGTCGCTATTGCTGAGGGGAGTTCGGCATCGGGCGCAGGATCATCCGCGTTGCTTGCATTGGTGGTGGAGGAAACATCGCAGCTGGAAGAAAATACGCCCAGGTATGAGCGAATTGGGCTGGGGATTTTTGATCCAAGGCGTCTCCTGAATGCAGTTGAGGAGACCGTAATGATAGTTTAGATTGCCAGTCCAGGATTCAGTGGTCTCGGGCACGAAGCAATGTAGATGCAAGTTTTGTTGATTTGCGGTCCTGTTGTCGACGGTGGCGGGTTACTGGCTGCTGAACACCAAAGCCCTAACCTCAATACTTTGACGAGGATGGCAAGTGTCTGCTGCGAGGGGGTTCTTGAAGGAGACGTGGGGACAGTCTGCGGTCCATCAGTTCGTGTCCCAGGCGGGCCAGAAAAACAAGCCTGATCATGCATGGTACTCACGCCTGGTAACGGACAAGTCCGAGTCAAACATCTTCATGACCAACATTTCGTCCGGGCGGTGGTCTCTTAGATATCGCCATCGGTACCCGTCCTTGTGGGTGAGAAATACTGTCGAGCCGACATACTTCTTGCGGATGTGGTCACATTCGAGGAGGTCATCTTGGGTGACGGAACTTGCTTCGCAAACAGCCAGAGGATAGTCTTCCACAGGGTGGGATATTGGCCGCCAGAAGCTGTGTTGTAGCGGTCAGCCGTGTGAAAACAAAGCTGCTGCCTTACAAGTCATGCTCACTTCAATATGCGGACACGGCCCTGAAGAAGTTGTTCGGCCTGTTCCGGGAAGTGCAGCAAAACTCGATGAAGTGCTGCAGCAGGGCTTTGGTCTGGATATATGTCAGCCTCATCAGAATGCCGCAAGTGGAGAAGAAGACCTACCGATATGCACGCGATTTGCGGGAAGGAGCCAAGCTGTTGGGTCATACAGATCAATGACCCCGGTTGAGTTGGACATCTCGGATGACCTCAGCTGTAAAGCAGGCCTCTTAGCAACGGCCAGGGTTCGAGCAGTCGGGGAACATACCCTCCAATCGAAGAAGTACACTTTGTCAACAGCCCCACAGACCTCGCCGATGACCCGTTCTAACTCGCGGAAATACAAGTTCTCGACCTCATCTCTTTGCGTAAAGAACTCTGACGAGAAGCCAAGCGGTTCATGCTTGACCATGAAGCCATGCTTGTCAAGGGTGAATGTGTGGATATCATCCCTCATATCCAGGAAGCTCTCCACCCGCGTCTCAAACTCCAGATTGGTTTTTCGTTGGTCAGGGGCATCCTTGGGGACGTCGACGAATGATTGGAAGGGGACTTCGGTCTCGAAGATCTTCAACCGCTTGACGTACTGAACGCCCGCAGAAACCGTGGCCATTGCTGAGGTCGTCTGCCTAGCGGTTGGGCGAGTGAGACAGAGGCGGATGCGAAGAGCGGAAGCGGGTTGGGGTGTCTCGGATGGACCCCCATCCTGAGAGGCGGTGTCGCCTCATTTTTTTCCCGTGCTTTCTCCTGTGCTGCAACATACCCCCACGTACTCACGGAAGCTGCCCCGTCGTGCGTGGAAACTGCATGCTGCCGGTATTGTTGGGCCAATTGAACGGTCCAGGCTGCGCACCGCCCACTCTTCTGCAGGGGGGCTCGGCCGGAGTAACGTGAAAACTGATGGGAACCGATAATGATTCGGGACACAGTTCGCGCTCCACATGGTTGCCCCAATTCGAAGACGGCCTGTGTGGTTAGCGATGTCGGAATGTCGAATTTCGGTACCAGTGTTGCAAACCGCTTGTGATGCAAGGGCGGGACTGCCCTACTGCTACCTCGTTATCTCGGTGTGACAGGAGATAGAAAAGGTGGCGAATACGCAGTTTTTCGAGATAGTTGACTTGATGCTGCCTGGAGCTCCTGCGATTGGGCTCTTCGACCCAAGTAATCTGCCGAAATAGACCAACTGAACCCCCAAGGATTCTCCAACGAATCAAGTGCGCCGACAAGGTGTGTAGCCCAGAACTTCTTTCTATATCTCTAGGAACCCAACATGGCTGACATCGGAACCCGCCCAAGATGGATGCTTCCTCTATCAAGAAGTTGCCGCAATGGGCAATTGAAGCGTCGAAGGAGGACTCAAGAAAACGTCCGTGGAAAGACCAAGTGACGATCACACCAGAGGACCAGAAAACGTTCGGAAAAGGAGAAGACAAAGTGGCAATATACGACAAAGAGATGTCAAGCGTGGAGGGGGCCGGGGCTGGAACTTTGGCCGCTTAGACGTCGAACATCAGGAAGATTTCAGGCTTGTTCGGTAGACAGTTAGAAACTTTTCAACAGAGCTACCAGAGGATGGATCTCGCTCACCTCTTCCTGGAATCTCGGCGGCATGCCAAATACTTTCACTGACCTGCCGCGTAGAAGTTATTTTTCGAGCCCGTAGCCATGGTCTGGAGCAACGGCACGAGACCTTGGCCGGTATATCGCCCATGTAGTACAGGTTGTAACGCGTCGTAGAGGATCATTGCGTCGTTCGTCCTGGGCATGAGAGGCTGAACGAATTCCCTGTTCTTGCATAAAATCTCGTTCCCGACCTCGTCGAATGGCCTGACATCTTCGTCTGTTGCGCCTCTCATACGCATCACTTTGGCCATGTGCATGTGGGCCCGCCCTCGCGCGTACTCTGGCCATGGCTCGCCCTCCGCAGAACTCGCGCGGTCGATGGATTCCTTGATGTATTGCCTGTGATTGCAACGGTCAGTGAAACAATTTTCGCTGGATAACCTTCGAGGCAAAGGAAGGAGGAAGTATGGGACTCACTCTGCTTTTTCGAGGTCTCCCATGTGGTGGTACATTGCCCCAACTGTGTAGCAACTGAGCAGAGTTGGCTCACTGCACCTCCCAGAATGCAACTCCCTCTGGGCCAAGATCTCCAAGTGCTTTTCCAAGGCACTCTTCACATCGCCCGCATGGAACAACACACACGCAAAGTGGTACGCGAAGAGCGATATCAACGGGGAGCTCTTCGCTCCTTCGTAGAGCTTTTCAAGCTCGACTGCCTTGCCCAAGAAGTTGACGGCATCGGGAAAGTTCCCTTGGCACATGCGAACCAAACCCATGTTGTGGTAGTACTTTGCGTATTCGAATGGGTGATCGGCCTCTGAACCCCATCTCTGATACTTCCGCAAGCACTCGGTGAAGAGCGGTTCTGCTCCGTGAAACTGGTTGCGTTGCATCTCTGCAATGCCTTGGTCGTTGAGAGAGTTATACAGCAGCCTCTCTGTTGTGGGGGACACCTCATCATCCTCAGCTTCTTGCTCGTTGATGGCTTGCCGAATGCGACGCGCCTCTTTTCGGATGTCGAGTGCTTTTTCGTAAAAGGCAGGACCAAGTCGGTCATAGCACATGCCCATGATGGCTCGGACGTCTGCACGAAGGCGTCCATATTCATGGTAGGAGACCTCGTCCATGATCTTGAGCGAGGTGGAGAGCATCAATAGAGCGTCTTCCGTGGTCGCGTAATCTTGACGCTCCCACAGCGAGAATCCACCGTCATATAGCAGCTCGGCAAATTCGAGAGTGCCTTGTATTGGTGGAGCTGCCTGAGTGAATTTGCGGCAAAGAGTGACGATGTGAGCGGCGACTATCCTGAACTGTGGCCAGAGCTTGGGGTTGGGGATCTGCTTGATGTTGGCCTTCGGGGTTGCGCGGCGGATGACACTAAATGCCTGATGAAATATCGTGGCCCTGAGTGCTGTGTCTTCATCCAACTGGATCAAAATAGCATGTTGGAGACTTCGCTGCATGGTGAACTTGTCGTCGTTGGGTTGGTTGGGTGTGCGATGTATAGAGATTAGCGAACGCTTGTGGAGCGCCCGACGCACATCCAGGAGTCTTGATCGCCTAATCAGCCCCTGAACAATAGTACAAACAACACACAGCGGAGCAGGGCAAGCACGTACCTCGCTTCTTCCGAGCCTGGCGCAATCCTCCAACTCGCTGGGTCCTTCTTGAAGGAGTGCAGGACGATAGACTCGGGGATACCTTCTGAGTGGAGAAAGCTCATTACCATCACCAGGTTCCTCGCATATGGACATAGCTGGCTCTCACTCAGAGCAAAGTCCCATACGGTTTCGATGGGTCTGCTGTATTGGATGGTAGCGTGTGTCTGCCCTCTCCAGCTGAATGAATGGCGTACGTCAAATGCTCTGTTATGCCGTTCTATGCTGCTCGCAGACTCGCGAATGAAACCACCAATGTGGGCTAGAAACAACGGGAACCCCCCAAATCTCCTGGATATATGCAGAGCGGCGTCGTGTTCTTGAGGAGTTGGCGGGAGGGATCCATGGACATGACGTTCGACGAGCTGGGCGCCTTCTAGGGCGGAGAGTGATTCCACTTGGAAAACGTGGTCAGCCTCGGGTGCAAGAGCCGTCAACTGGGAGGTAAACATGACAGCAGACCGGCCTGAGCATTGCTTCGGGAGGTAAGTGCTCTCGAGAGATGTCCAATCTTCCACGTTGTCGAACACGATGATCCATGAATCCCCTGGGACGAGCGTCATCAGCTTGCACTGGGAAACAGGGAAAGTATAGTTGATCATACCAGTCGTTTCAAGCCAGTTGATGACATCCCCAACTGCATCCGTGCTGACTCTCGCCGACTGTGGGACCCAATGTCTCAGGCGGGTGAATGCGTTGAAAAGTTCGTCGTGGGTCCCAGATGCCACCCAGAACTGCCAGTCATAGTCTTGTGAATATATGTGGCAATACTCCAACGCGGCCTCCGTCTTGCCGATACCAGCAAGCCCAAGTAGCAGGCAAAGCACAGGCTCAGACCGAGCCGGACCATCGCGAAGACACTGATGAACGCCACGGAGGAGACCTTTCCGTCCGACGAAGTGTCGATTGCTTCGGCGATAGCACTTCGCGCCTCTCCAGCCGGTTGACATGATGCCGCATGCAGTTGTTTATGAGGCTCAATCAGGGCGTGCAGGTCATGTCGGATGCGGATGGCAAGATGCTGGAGGTTGTGGTTTGTCGGCGACGACCGGATATGGCGGTGGAGCAATCGTAACTTGGCGTCGTACGGGAACCTCAGGGGGAACATGGCGATGGAGGATGTTCATTTGGTCGGCCCGGAGCCTGGTCCGGACCATGCTTTTGAACGCCAAAAGTGCACATTTCACCAGTCTTTGCGGCGCACCAGCTGCAAGGTTCGGACTGGCAGGTCACGGTGTGCTTCCTCGGTGGGCGTGGGGGTTCGCAAATGTCAATGGGTGTAGTGATTGCTCTGTGAGAAAATTAGAGCTGCTCTTCTGAGTGGGCGAAAACCGCTGCAAACTCACGGTGTTCGCGAACATGAAGTGGTGGCAGGTCCGACCCCCACGCACGGCAGAAAAAACTGGGATGGGCGGGCACAGCCGTCCACGGGTGTCTTCGAGTTTGGGGGCATTGGGGTCATTCGAGTCTGCAGAAGATAATCAAGGGTGTTGGATGGTCGGATCCCCATGTCTCCTTCATGTTGGGTGGTGACGGTGGATTTTCAGGGGGTAGGTCCCCCAGCTGCTTGCTGGTGGCTTCGCCTGAGCTCTGCGCTGCAGCATGTGATTGGCGATCATCAATGAAGCGGGTTCGCTTTTATCAATTAGGTCGTCGTGAACTTGGATTGGTGAAACACTGAAGACAATGGGAAGAGTCAACGGTTTGCATGCCAGAGGCTCGCCAGCGACCAGAATGTTTTGACGAGGGGATGTTGTTGGGTGACGATCGGGGGAACGGGGCTGGAAGGCGTGGTCAAGTTCAAGATCCGGGGTTAGGGTCTGTGACAATTTGGGAAAACTTTGCGCCAGCCGGAAGGTACGATGAAACATCAAAACTGCACAAAAAACACCAACAAGAAGATCAAAGTTGGCGCAAAATGGAGATTGACGGAGGCCACGACGTTGACTTTGCGCGGCAAACGCAGAGCTTTTTGGAGTGGTTCAGATCGCTCCCAGGCGCCACCTTCCACCAAGACATCCAGCTCGTTGACCTGAGGGGCAACGGCGCTGGGCGCGGCATCAGTGAGACAGCCCCAGTCCCCTGCACACAGCATATTGACTCACAGCATCCAAGTTGCTACCGCCGATATTGTGCCCGACACAGTACTTTTCACCATCCCGCGCCCCAGCATTCTCTGCGCGGCAACATCCCCTCTCGCAGCGCAGCTTCCCTCTCTCTTCAACCAAGATGAGCCAGGGAGTGACTCTGATGATGAGAATGAAGATGACGACAAGTCGCAAGACTCTTGGACTCTGCTCATTCTCATTCTCATCCGCGAGTACCTCGACCCGAACTCCCAATGGAAGGTACGCGCTCCTCGATCCTCATCCCGAAACTCGCCTCCATCTCATCACCCTCACTAACAACCAACCCCCAGCCATACCTTTCCATCCTTCCCACCACTTTCGACACCCCCATGTTCTGGTCCGACTCCGACCTCTCTCAACTCCAAGCCTCCTCCATCCTTCCCAAAATCGGCCGCGCCTCCGCCGAGTCCATGATCCGCACCCGGATCATCCCCACCATCACCTCCCACCCCTCCGCCTTCTACGCCCCCGGCGTAGCCCCTCTCCCCGAAGACCAACTCATCACCCTCGCCCACCGCTGCGGCTCCGCCATCATGGCCTACGCCTTCGACCTCGAATCCGAACCCGAACCCACCCCCTCGGACGAAGAAGACGAGTGGATCGAGGACCGCGAAGGCCGCACCATGCTCGGCATGGTCCCCATGGCCGACATGCTCAACGCCGACGCCTCCTTCAACGCCCACATCAACCACGGCGAGGACGCACTTACCGCCACCGCGCTGCGGCCCATCAAGAAGGGCGAGGAGATCCTCAACTACTACGGCCCCCTTGGGAACGGCGAGCTGCTCCGACGATACGGGTACGTCACCGCCAACCACGCACGACACGATGTCGTTGAAGTGCCATGGACGCTGGTGGAGGCCCGGCTAAAAGGGAGATTCCCCGGCCTCACGACCGAGCAATGGACCTCCGTCAACGCATACATCAAGGAGCACGACGAGGAAGAAGGCGAGGGAGATGACTCCTTCGTGCTGGAGCGCGAATGTGAAGATCCCGATGCGGCAGGGCAGCTCCACGGGGAGGCAACCTTCGCCGGACTCCCAGAGGAGCTGAGCGAGCGTGTGAAGGTGTTCCTGAAGGGCGTGAAGAAGGTGGCGGGGAGCGAGGGTGACGCGCTGGCGGACAAGTCCTTGCGGAAGGAGATCTACCTCGATAGCGTACTTGGGGCGCTGCAGGATCGTGAGAAGCAGTACGCAACCTCGCTGGAGGAGGATGAGCGGTTGGTGAAGCCGGAGCGGCCAGTGGAAAGGGGGGAGATGGCGCTCTGGGTGCGTGTCGGGGAGAAGAGGCTGTTGAGGGAGGCGCAAAGCTGGGTGAGTAGGGAGTTGGAGTCGGGAAGGAGAGAGGCCTCGAGCAAAAGGGAAAGAGGAGAGGAGGATGCGCCAGCCGCGAAGAGGCGGCGTGCTTGAGCGTGTTCTGTGCTTCGTAGATGACCGAAGTCTCCACAGTAGCTCGCACCGAGAACATCAAAATTCAGGCATGATGGGCTTCCCATGGGCACACACACGAGGTCTCAAAAGAAAGGGGTATTTTGTCAAGCAGTCCAACTGACACGGTCTATCGGGTTACGCCCAGTGCCCAACCGTCCCACGTCCTATACCTATATATAAAAATTGACCAGCCGTATCGCCATCCAGAACCCTAAACCGGATCCTGCGCGCTCCCAGGGAACAATATAACCATAAACTCAAAACCGAGCCCCCAATGACACCGAGACTCCCAACTTTTTACCATAAATCAGACTGGCTTGGGCTTCCTCCGCACCAAGCCAGCTCCCAAAACATTGACCCCCGGCTTCTCGTTCTCCGGAGCAGAGTTTGGCTGAGGGACAACATCTCCTGATACTTCGGCCTTGGGCTTCTTCCGTACCAGGCCAGCACTCAATACATTCACCGCCGGCTTGTCCTCTTTCGTCTGGAAGACGTCAGAGTCTGAAGCGGCAGCTGATGCATCCCCAGGCGCTTCAAGCTTCACTTTCTTCCGCACGAGAGATGAACTGAGAAGATTCGGTCCCCCACTCTTCGACCCTTCGCCCGCCACGACGCCGTTTCTTCCAGCCGCAGCAAGTGAAGGGATGTCGCCAAACAGCCCCGTGCCCTTCCCGCGGCTAGAGATGCCGAAGTTCAGGGCGGGGATTCGCTTGCCAGTGACTTCCCTGCCCCATTTCGCACCCATATCAGCCTCACTGATCCATCGACGTGTGCTTGCCGTGGCCTTTTCGAGTGTTGAGAAGTCAAGTTGTAGTAGATGCTCCACGATTCTCTTGAAGTCCGACTCCTCGACGATTCTATCGCCTCGGCCCTCCTCGGGCCAGTAAAAGTACGGGGTGATCGTGGGGCGCGGCTTGAGTTGCTTTCGGTGTTCGGTCTTGACTCTTGGCGGCCGGCATTTGATAGCACCAGACAGAACTTTTTTCTTCTTTTTGATCACTGTGGGTGTGTCTGTGAGCTTGGAGGGGGTGAGGGCGAGCTTCAGTGGGCTTGCCGCTTGCGGTGTGTGGCTGGCGATGTCCACCCTGCGCCGTGGCGGCGTTGCTTGAGGCAATGGTGAACCGAACGAGGCTTCGGGTGATACGGTTTGCGGTCCCTCTGTTCCAGCGTCCTTCGGTGCTTCAGGGTCAAACACCAACCAGACGAATCCTGTCAGGCGCCCACTCGAACACTCCTGTCGAAAAGCCATCATTTCCCAGAACTGGTCCAGTGTCTTGACGCTCTTCCAATATCCCATATCCTGTTTCCATTTCGAGGCTTCCTCGTCCAACTCGTCGCGGAAGCGGGACTTCGGATCGTCAGGGTATCGTGGGATTAGACACCTAATCGGCACCCAGTCGTACTCGGCAATGTAGTGTGAGATCTTGTCCATGGGGTGGCCAACGATCCAGTTCGCGGCGCTTTCTGGTGTTCTGGGGGTAAGGGCGCGCATCTCTCCCGCTTCCAGCCCGGGCACGATGAGGTACCCCTTTGAACCGCCCCATAGCTTGCCCTTCGAGCCTTCCAGCAGCGGGTTCAACACCCTGCACCACCATCGGACGAGCCCCCAGTCGTCGAGGACGTGTTTGCCTTTGTTTTCGACGCTCCCAGGGAACAAGTATTGTGCTTGCGCCCGGGCGAAAAGGTTCACGACCGATTGTATGTTCTTGCGCCGCCGGTGTTCGAGCAGGTATTTGAGAAAGGTCGAGGCAACTTCGCGGATCGGAGATAGGGTTCCTTTGGGAAGGTCGAGGAGCTGCAGGTAGCCGGTCGAGTCGGCCTTGGAAACGAAGAAGACGGTCTGCCAAGCGGTTGTGAAGATGAAGACCTCAATGGCGAAGACCAAGACTGGCCTCCGTGGTCCAGCCTCTTTGACATCGTCTGCGCCAGGTGAGGCTCGCTTGGAGCTGCCTTCTCGTGGATCAATTGAGATGGCGAGGAAGTGGTCCTCGCCGTACGTCTTGTCTTCTCGTTCGCCAGGCGGGGCGGAGCACAGTGGCTCTGTCTTGGTTGGGGGAGTCGAGATGTGGTGAACCCCGAATTTGTACCCTTGTGGCAGCACCGAGGCGAGCTTGCCAAGCAGCGAGTTGTCGGTCGCCATACTGCATTGGCTGCGCTGAAATGCAACGCAATCAGGTCCTCGAGAATTAAGGCAGAGGAGACAAAAGAAACCAAGCCATCGAACTCGGCAGCATGCGGGAAGTGCTGTAACGACGCACCGAGCGAGCTCAGCTTGAAGCTTCGCAGCAGCAGCGTCAATGGGCGGGAACACGGCGCAGCGAGGTAAGGCGGGGCCACGACAGATGATTGACCAATTGTGCGTCGTTCTTGGCGGCGCAGGGATGATCATGGCCTGGCAAGTGGGGCGGCGCGACAGCTGGGTCGGGCTCGTGCGCCAAGTGCCGAAGATTCGCCGGCCTTGCCTGGTGCTGCAACCAGATCGCGAAAAAATCCCGTCCAGAAGGGTCGAGGTTGATTGATGCTGCAGCGACCAACCCAACCTCGCCGTTCCCGACACCATGGCGCTCAACTCCTCCCGATCGGCTTTTTCGTCGGCCTGCAAGGCCCTGGGGCAATGCAGGTCAGCACCACAGACTGCCGCGAGGCAATTGGTGGTGGCCCCAGTGCGACAGTTCTCGACGTCGACAGCGCGCCCATCCGAAGCTGAGAAAAAGGAAGCCGAAGAGGAGAGCACCCAACCACCGCGCTGGACGTACACGCCAGAGAGGATGAAGATGCCCTTCTCCATCAATGTAGCGAAGAAGCCGAGCCGGTCGGTATGGCAGTGCAACGACAAGCCCGAGGTCCTGGACGCCATGTACAAGCGGTTCCTCGGCGCGGGCGGCGACAAGCTGCTGCCCGAGGAGATCAAGTGGCTCGCCATCACCCACAAGAGCTTCGACCAGGGGAGGAGAGGTTTTAACACAAGGCTGGCCTACTTCGGTATGTCAATTGGCAGGCTCACGTTCCCTGCGCCGGCCGGGAAGAGCTGGAAATGTATGCTAACTCGCTGCGTTGCCAGGCCGCCAAATACTTGCCCTCGAGGCCACCCGTAGCATTCTCGTCACTCCCGCCGAGTCATTGCCACCGGTACATATCACCGACAAATTCGGCCGCCAGCCCTTCCAGCACCCTGCGCTGGCAAACGTCGACAAGCTGAACGCGAAACAACCACAAGATATCGTCCACAAGGACAAGCTCACCAAATTGGCAAGGGAGGTTGGGTTGTCACAGGTTATTCGGTGGAAACCGAGACTGGTATGTATCTACGAGCCCATAACGCCCTCTCAGCCAATCGTGTTGCTTACCATGATATTCACAGCCCGAGAACCTCGAGGGCTCCGGTCTCACAGTAGTCCTGAACACGGCCGTTTACGCCATCATTGGCGCGATATCGTTGCAGCACGGCGCCGAGGTTGCCGCCAGAGTGGCACGGGAAAGAGTCCTGAAGAGATTCGAAGCATAGATGGTGTAATGATAGACCCTCGTCAGATCTGTATTAACTTGTATAATATCCAAGAGATGTCTTTGGCCACATGCAATCTTGGTGGGCAGCTGTCAACTTGCATTCTGCTGACCTACAGAGCCAAATCGTATCCCGCACGTCTGCTCACATCCAACTTTCCAGACTAGCCCCCACGCTCCCCTCGATCGCCGCCCTCGCCAAATATCTCACCAGCCCTCGAGAAACTGGATATCCGCAATCTTGATTGGTCGCTTCCCAACCACGACCCAGCCATCCCCCTCCCGGAACTGCTTGCCCCGTCCAAAGACGAAAAACTGCCGGTACGCCTCATCCTCCGTGCACGCCTCCTGCAGCACGACCCTCCCACCCCTCCACGTCTCCGGCGGTATCGGCGCCTTGTAATTGAACATGACAAACTCCTCGACATCCGCAAACACCGTACGCGCAAACGCCTTGAGCGTCGCCGCCCCCACCGCATGCGCCCACGGCCCCACGCTCATCGCCATCCGCCGAAGCCCCTTTCCCCTCCCCGCCGCACCCGAACCCGAGCGCCGCCCGTTGTGATATGCCGCGTCCTGCTTGCGGAACCACTCGAGAAGATGCGTCAGGCGGCTGTAGTTGAGGTCCCCCAACATGACAACCATGTCCTCTTCGGGGTTGAGATAGAGGAGACGGTCCCCGTTGCGGGCATCACCGCCGAAACTGAAGTGCGGCACGCACAGCGGGAGCGCAACGGTGTAGAACTCGAGGGCGGCGGCGCGCGCTTCGGCGTTGACGGAGAGGGCGGCGGGGTTGCGAGATTGGGATTGCCACTGCGGGACACCGCTGGATCGCTCGGAGTCGGCGTAGTGGGTGCGGCGGTTGTGTAGTTCGATGGTGCGCGGGAGGAAGGAGGAGGACCAGATTTTGAGGCGGAGCTCGGCGGGGAGGAGGGGGAAGAGGGGGAATGAGGTTGCGGGTTGGGGTGGGTTGCGGGGGAGAGGCGCGGGGAGGAGAGATGGAGGGAGGGAGGTATCGGGGAGGGAGAGAGATCGAGGGCGTGAGGTTCGAGTTGGGGTGTTGAGGATGAAGTTTTTCTCTTCGATGGAGGGGGAGAAGGGCGGTGTTGGGAGCTCGGCGACAGGGACGGCTAAGGTTGTCGGCTGGGTGAGGGCGCTGGGTGTTGGGCTGTCCGGTGCTGGTGTGATGCCGATTCGAAGCTCGCCGAGCTTGGTCGCGACGTTGCCGGCCTCGGGCTCCAGACGTAGCTGGTTGTCCATGGCGGCGCGGCAAGATGTGTGGTCGCGTGGTCGCGTGGGGTGCAAGTCGGAAGGATTATGGGAGGTGGGTCAGGGATATGGTCTCAACGAATGTGAACCTCCCAGCTTGGGTGTCAATCATCGCTGTCGCGTGCTCGTTCGGTCTAGTGCGTACTATTAGGCTCCTACTGAGGTGATGTTGCGGTGGAAAGATGTATTTTAGGGCGGTATTTATGCATGCGGCACGCGATGCGGACGAGATCCAACAATTACCCCAAATTTGCAAGGTCTTGTTGGAGAAAGGGAGTGGGCATCGCTGGGTAGACCAAAAAAAACTGCCAAGCCATCAATATCCCAAGCCGATGTGACAGGGCAGGGCATTTGGGGGCTGGCCGTCCACGGGCGCAGGTCGCACTCCCCCGCGCCCTTCGATTTGCAGAATGTCGGGCTGTCATGAGACAAATTGCTGTGGGCAATCCAATGGCTCGGGTCAATTTGCGGCGGCCGGCTGCCAGCCGCGCTGCCTCGGATGGTTGTGATGTCATAGTGCACGCTCCACAGCCAAATGGGAAAGCTCGGCAGTCCCTCATCGGCTGGCCGACTCAGCAAGGGGGCTGGCCGATTTGGTCGCAGAAAAAAAGCTCTTGATGTTTTGTGAACCGCGGCGAAATAGAAAGCATCCTCCGACACCTCTGTCCACGATCGTACCTAACAATGGCAAACCCAGCAGGAACTTGACGTTGGAGTTTAAGGGTCAAAACCCAAAGTGGGGCTCACTCATCGGCATCCCATCATCATTCTTGGTGGGAAAGAGCAAAACTTGGAAGGAACGCAAGGGGCATTTTGCTAGTGCGCAAAATTGATGCTGCTCCTTTCACCTCTCAAATCTCGAGTCATCGCTACATACCTAAAGATATGTCTTCCATTCGTAAACCAACTCTGCAATCCCCCAACCCCCACGTAACGACTCATGCCAGCTTGACCTTGACCATCATCCCATCAACCGGTTTTGCCGTCACCTGAATCGTCTGCGTGCGCAATGTCAGCTATCGAATCGGCCTCCAGCATGATCTGGGCATAACTTACCTGGTATACCTCGGACTTCACCTTGTACTGGCCCTTTTCGTTCAACATCGGCTTGCCCTTCTCGTCGAGGTCCAGCTCACCGAGGCCAACCTTGGTGAAGTCGAAACGACGTGCGATGACGGCCACGATGACCCGCGCCTCGATATTCGCCAGCTCCTGGCCAATACAATTGCGGGGGCCGCGCTCAAATGGCCGCCACGCGCTGGCGGGGATCTTTTTCGCCCCCTTGGTGTCCGCCGAGTCATCGTTTGTTGTCTGCGACGTGTCCGAGTCACCGATCCAGCGCTCCGGCATGAAGTCGTCCGCTGTATCGCCATACACAGACGGGTCCTGTTGGATAAGGCGCGCGCAAAGGTAGATGATCATGTTGTCGATGCAGACGTCCTCGCCGTTCGGCATCCGCATCATCATGCCCGACCCCGTGGGCGACATCCGTGCCGATCCTGCGGGCGGGTGTAGACGCAGCGACTCCTTGAGAACAGCCGAGATGTAAGGCATGCGTCCAAGTAACTCCTCTCCGCCTGGAGCCATGAACTTGGCGATCACAGCTTTAGGGTCAGGGTCGGGCCCGAACAAGTCGTCCAACTCGGCGCGCACGGCTTTGAGCACACGAGGCGTCCGAGAAAGCTCATAGAAGGTCCAAGACAGAAGGATGGCCGTCGTATCGTGACCGGCAAAAAGAAATGTCTTGATCTGGTCACATGCCAGGCTGACATGGAAGTCCGTCAACTCGTCGATCCCCTGAAGGCTCAGATCCAGCACGGTGCGGCCCTTGGACTTGGACTCTTTCAGCTCAGCGTGTTTCTGTCGGACGATGGGGGCAAGCAGCCGATCGATCTTGCGTGCGATCCCGATCCGCCGGTACTCGAGTCTCGGGCGGAGCCACCATGGAAAGTTGACGCCCGCGCCTGTATAGGTCTGTGACAGTTCATCAAACAGCCGAATCATCCCCCCTCGATCTTCGTCCTTTTCGTGCTGGGCGTCCGTGTCGGTATCGATAACCACGGCGCCAATAATATCGAAGGTCAGGTTGATGATCGGCTTGGCCAAAGGAAATTCACCCCCCGTCTTGGCCTTGTTTTCCAGGAGTTCAATGAAGCGCGGCAACTTGGCGAGGATGGCAGGAAGCAGGGTTAGGATATGGCTCGGGGCGAAGCCCGGGTTGAACATCTTGCGAAATTGTTTCCATTCTTCGCCCTTCAAAGCGTCAGCATGGCCAACGAACAGCGGGCCGCTGCGTGGTCTCTCCTTACCTCCTTGATGAGAAGGGACTTGGATCCGATAACATGAACAATGTCGCCGACACTTGGCGACTTGGGAACAGACCAGGGATGGAGTTTCGAAGCCCGCGTGATCTGTTCCGCAGCCTCGTGGCTCGCAATCAGAATCATGGGCCAGGAAACCGGCCGGTTGTCGACGAGAAAGACAGGCGGTCTGCCCAGCTCCTCGCTCATCTTCACGAAGATCTCATCTGCGGGTCATTGATGATGAGCCGTTTGCTGTGGCCGGACGGTTGCGGAGGGCATACCTGGGTGAGCATCCTTCCTCCCGGAGCTCATCAGCTCGCCCATCAACTTCAAGTGGCCCCAAAATCCATCTGGCTTGACTTGTGGAACGTTTTTGAATTGATCCAACCTCCACCACCGAATCTTGTGGATGAGATAAGAACCGAGCACGGCAGCGGCCGCCAGCAATAGCGGCGCCAGCATCCTGTGCAAATCGACCTGAAGCGATGAAATGTCCAAGTCGAGCAACAGATGATGGGTGAGGTGGAGAGATTTGAGCGCCGATGAGATCACGGCTGCCTGAGTGGGTTCGTCCCAAGTTTTATGGAGTCGAACTGAGAGTGTTTGCCATGCGATGCACGGGGGTGAAATGTTTCCATTGTGGATCCCGCACCAGCCATCCCGCCTCGACCAATCTTCCCTCCAATCATAAAAGGTAATTACGACCTCTCGAATGCGATTAGCCCCACCCCCCGTGCATCAAACGACAGACGCCCCGTGAATCGTAGTGCCCTTCTAGGCTTAGTGTCATTCCCTCAACGTTGCCCGTGGTGGAGGATGGAGCGATTGACGACGCTGATATGGCTGCGATGCACCTTCACAATCTGCTAACAAGCGGGCTCCCGTCCAGATGTTAGTGGTCCCTAAATGCTGACAGCAAGGCCAAGACGTCGACAGATGAGAACTAGCAACGTGTTTTTTCGGACATGGAGCCCGTTTGCATTTTGAAATTAAATCCACTGTCATGATGTCGGGGAAAAAACGATATTCCCTGTTCAGGGGTTTTGGTTGTGCCTGTCAGATTTGCTGCGTCTGACAGGGGTACATTCTCTGAGAAACACTCTGACTGGTCAATTCCAGTCAAGATGATTTGGCAGATGTTCTCCATGATGACGCATCTCACATGGACGTTGTTGCGCATCCTCGGGAAGCAATCCCGCTCCCGGCCGAGACTCATCATTACCAGATTGCTGGGTACTACACCACCTGAAACTTGACTAGTGATGTCTACAACTTTAGCACCCTGTGGTACACCAAGTACCACCTGAGCATCGAGCCGATGTCTCGGGTAGATAGCCGGAGAATTCCCCATCTTGTCACACTTCTCGAAGTCTATAAATAGGTGGTATCAACAAAAAGAATAGCACAAAAATGGGAGCCTCAAAGATAACTTCCCGCTGTATCGCCCGTAATTAACTCCGATGAACCTCATCCCAGCTCAACCTCAGTAAGTAACACTCGCAACCTTCCCAATCCACCGCCTCTCATCCCCCTTGCCATCCAACACCTCATATCAAATCCACCTCCCCACATCCTCCCTCGAAATCGTATACCCCACCGCCTTACTCTCCACCTTTCCCTCCACCGGATCCTCCATGCCCGCGCGCACGGTAGTCTTCCCGCCAATGCCATCGGTCAAGGCACTCGCGCGCACGATGGTCCAGGTCTCGGTGCTGCGGATGAGCGCGTCCTCCATGGCTTTCTTGTCGCGGTGCGGCACGGCGAGGATGGCTTTGTACAGGGGGACCATGGCGAGGGGGATATCCCGGTGGAAGGAGCTGAGGCCGGTGGAGGAGAGGGCAATGATGTGCGGGTTTCCGGTGAGGGATTCTAGGGGGTGTTAGTGAGCTCAGGCTTGTTGTGGTGGCAAGGGGAAAAGGGGGTGAGTGGGAATACCGTCGCGGAGCTCGGCGATGGCCTGCAATAGGATGGTCAAGCCCTTTCGGCATACTTCTGCGTCGAGGTTGCGCATCCCCTCCCAGGAGACAGGGTTGCCGATGGAAGAGACGATGTAGTCTACGAGGGCGTTTGGACGGGAGGGGTTGACAAGGACGCGGCGGATCGCGGAGAGATCGTGGGCGTTACCTTGGTGGATGTGGACTTGGGATTGCTCTTCTGGTGTGAGAAGGGCATTGAGTTTGGATGGGGTGCGGACGAGAGCGAGGCAGGTTTGTTTTGCTTGAAGGGCTTGTCGGAGGGCAGAGAGAGCGCATCCGCCGGTTGCGCCGAGGAAGAGGATGGTTTTGGGTTGGGTGTGAGCGATAGCCATTGCGGAGGCTGGTCGTTGGTGCAGACCACAGGGGGGTTGTGAGATGTCTTGGGCTGTTGTGGCCACTGATTGGTCTGACTGAGGTCAAGTGAAGTTGATGGTAAGTTCTGATTGTGAGAGCCCTCCAACCATCTCGAGATGCGAACATCCAGCGAGTTTTATATCTTTTTGCCAACCCATCTTGTATACCAGGCCAAGACTAATCGGAAAAGTTGATTATGGCGCAGCCTGAGAATTCCCATCTGGAAACAAGCGTTATGGACGCCATCGCGGGTCGATGTAAACCCGTGATGGGTCTGGCGACGCGGCACATCGTCGTGGCGTCCGAATAGGGAACCAAAAATGGGTTAGCCCACCTCCATGGTTCAACATTGCTCCGATGGTGTTTCTGAAGGGGGGTGGCCAATTGCCCCTATTGGTCGAACGACGTGCCGTTGCAGGCGCCACGTTTGGTGAAAGATTCCCCCGTCTTCAGGCGTTCCGGCCCGCTTCGGCGTTCGACGGTCTTGGCTCATCGACGAAGCCTCGAACAGGGTGAGGGTTACTGTTCAGGTTGCGGCTCCAGTCCGAGATCTCCGAGACATAGGCAAAGCGAGCAGCAAGGCTAGATTGGATCTTGATGTTTCTTGCCAGGAGACGTCCCTCATTCAAACCTCGTTGCAATTGCCCTTTTGGCTCGGGCATGATCTGACTCTTCTGAGGACATGTAGAAATCCACAACGTCAACTGCTTCATCCCTTCCATTTTCCAATGGTTTCCTCTCGACCCGAATGCAGATACCGGGATAGCCGTCAAGCTTCAGAGACCAAGAGTCGCAAGGAGCTGCCATAGTGTGCGAGTGGTAGAGACCTGGATCTGTGCTGGGTGGAGCCGTAGGGACCATCTTGAAATATTGCTTCAAGTACGTTGCATCGTCCGGGGTCAACTGGCGGAATTCAATGGGGCCAACTTCGACCACCAGAGATCCCATTGACCCTGGCTCGGCAGGCGATCTCTTGAGCGTAATGGCAAGGCCCTTGCCAGGTGTGGTTTCAAGGCTCCACCGAAGATACGATTCGTCGCTGACAATCTTGGAACGGGGTCGGAGGATGTTAAATTCGCCCCAAGTAATGGCGTCTAATTCGTTCCTGTTGGCGAAACTCCAGACCGACGTATTTTCAATCCGCTGCTGCCGGTGGAATATATCGCCGTTGCGCAATTGGAGGGCACTCTCCTTCATGACGTGCCACTGAACGTTCATGTCGCTGAATCTCGTCCTGCTAAATTTCAGGTCAATTTCAAGCAGCTCGGGCGTCCGGCCAGCATATCCTTCGCCCCATTTCCGCAGTACTATGCAGAGAAATCTGTCACTCGAGCCCTTACTACTGCAAAGCAGGATGGCAAGCCTTGTGGGCACTGGTGCGGAAAGCCTGGGATGATCAAGGTGTATTGCCGACCAGGACTTGTCCTTGGTTGTCACTAGGCCGAGGAGCACACCACCGCTGACCAAAACAGGTGGGCGAGCACGGCGGAGCTCGTGCGAAAACTCATGGAAAGGCTCAATTTCACTTGACGACCGGAACAGTTCGGGTCCGTCGGCTAGTAGCCCGAGGAGCGGCTGTCGTGTCGAGGGGGGTTTCCATTCGATTGGCACCAGTCCGAAAGCCTGGTCGGCCGTGATCCGTTCAGATGGCTGGTCCACCAGCTGTCCCCATGCGAAGAGTGATTGGTCGTGTGTCTTGAGCATGATAGCCTCCTGCAGACGTTGGAAAGCCTTGCGTCCTTCGCCGTAGATTAGGGGAAGGTTGATATCGAATATGCCCAGGAGACAGTACGCGATATCCTCGATCCGGGTTGTTTTGCGTGTGGATACCCAAGACATTCTTCGAGCCACACTAATGGTTTCAAGATCTCCGCCTGTCAGGATATGCTGGTCAATGCCGGTGATTTCGGAGATCAGAATGTACATCTTGGCCTTGGTGTCGATGAACGTCCAGCTGGCAGAGTAGAAACGAACGTCCTTCGGCGCAATCAGTTCCTGCAACGTCCACCCTCGGGTAAACCATCGGGATGCGGCCAGCTCGGCTCTTGAATGGGGCATCGAAACGTCCGCTAGATGGACGTAGCACGCTGTGGCATTTTGATACCATCGAAACATTGCGTTGATGGCCTCGGACAGCTCTGCGCTGCTCGTTTTGTCGATGCAGCAGCTAAAAGCCTGGCAGTGAGTTAAGGAAGTAGATGACAGAAGCAGAGGAGACGAACGTATCGACCCAGACCCACTCAAAGCCATCGCGAGCGGCCTGGGCGCAGAAATTTTCGATCTTCACGAATCCAGATTTGATGCTGATGTCTGATATGTGGCGGTCCTCCCACTGCCGGAAGGTGACTTCCTGGCCAGTCTCCCATGTGTGGGAAAGGATGGCATACTCGGGGATATCGTCGTCCGAGATAAAGTCTTGCATGAGACCGCTGTTCGCATTGAGGAGTCGCATTGCGGCGGCTGGGCGGGAGCTCTGATCAAGACCTTGTCCGAGAGTTGGGCGAGGGAATTGGTGATGCAGAGACGGGTCAGGCTGCTCAGTCCAAGCCCAGGCAGCTGCGCCCAAGCTCACGGCAGGTGAAGTGTGCAGAAAATGGACGCTAGCACCAAATTGCGGCTCGTGCGCGCCAACTTGGTGTTCCTCCCGCGCCTGCCAGTTGACGTCCAGCAACTACCGACCGAGAAGAGTCCAAATGCCAGTTGCGTAACCAGGCATTGGAGTCTCGATTTGGATCTTCCTGCACCACCGCTTAACCAAATGGAATGCCCATTGGGAGCATCTGGGAGTGCCACAAGATCCACAGCCGCACCTTCAAACAACTTCAAAACAGGCAGCGAGTATTGCCGCGTTGTCCCCAATCACTTCAAGCTAACTTCAACGAACTGTGCACAGGTTCCTGACATCACTACCTAGGGGCCCAACGATGAGAAACAAAACGGTTCTCTCAATCTCAAGCAAACATGTCCCTATTGCATACCATGCACCAGGCCTGTCATCACAGCAGCTTCTCACACTTCCAGCCACGAGATGCTGGTCCTTGCTATGGATAATGACCTCCGATTTACCTCCCTCGGATCCTCACTCGAACGTCCATTTGCGTCTCATGATGGGCCGTCTTGGCTGATGACAATCCTCTGGCCTGCGGACGAAGTGGTTTGCGCCCAGTCAACGGTCTCGGCCGAGAATGTGATCGATAAAGCGCTGTTAAAACGTCTGGACTAGATAATAAGCCCATGAAGCTGACTCACCTCGCCCAATTAGTCCCATACGATTGCAGAGACGGGCCGGGAGAAACACCGTTCCCGCTTCGACGCCACAATGCTGACAGCCCGAGACGGTTCAGGGAAACGATGCACCAGCCGAGTTCGTAAAGACCAAACCTTGCTCTCCACTGCCGGGGCTTTCGGTGACGAGAACGCCTCTCGGGATTGCTGGCCCATCATTTGTCTTGAAGTCTGCCTGTCCTCTCCGATGGGGGCGAAGGAATTCACCTAGTAACTGGTGACACACCGTTTGTGTCGCACTTGACGATAAACTGGCGCCTCATTGGGTGTTGTGCGACCAAAACTTGTTATTCTTATCATTTGTTCACTGTATACACCGCTCTGGTCACAGGCTGAAGATATGTATTTAGGGACTTATATATTGGGGTCGAGTGCTGGAAAGACGACTCTTTCGTCACATCACTGCGTCACATCTGGGGCACGATTGGCCCCACTTAGCAAGATGAGAGCCCAAGGCCTTCTTGTGATGGTCGCTAGTTGTGCGGCCAAATGCATCACTGGCGCTGTTTCGAAACACAGCGGCACATCCCTTTTCGCAGAGCTCGCCCGGCAGCTCTCTCACGATGCGGCTCTCATTCTTCCAGACGACTCCCTGTTTTCCCAGCACTTGAGATGGCAACAATACTTGAAGCCAACTTACTCTGCTGTTGTCGAGGTCGCCAACGAGCAGGATGTCTCGACAGTTGTGGGTTCAGACTTACCAAGCCGCACCCATCACCCACTTACACAAACCAGGTTCGTTTTGCAAATAAGCACTCTCTGCCCTTTCTCGCTGTCGATGGCGCCCACGGCCACACCACAACGCTCGCCAAGATGCAGAACGGTGTTGCCATCTCTCTCAAAAAGATGAAGAGCATCAAAATCGGCCCGTCTGGTGGGTATGCCGATCTCCAGGCCGGCCTCACCAGCGGCGAAGTCATGCGACATCTCTGGGCCCACAACAAAACAACTACCACCGGCGGTTGTCTCTGCACTGGTGTCATGGGGGTGTCACTGGGCGGAGGCCACGGCTACCTACAAGGTCTACTCGGCCGTCCAGCCGATCAGATCCTCGAGGCCCGTGTTATTCTCGCCAATGGCACATTTGTCGTGGCTTCAGAAAACTCGAACAAGGACCTCTTTTGGGCACTCAGGGGTGCGGGCCACAATTTCGGTATTGTTGCGAGCGTCAAGTTCAAGATTCACGACGCTATTCCAACCTGGTCGCTCGTCAACCTTATCTTCACCCAGGATAAGCTCGAGCAGGTCATCGACCTCGCGAATGACTTCCTCTCGCAAGACAATCATCCCGCGGAATTCATCCTCTGGCACACCTTCATGCGTCGCCCGGATATCGATCCCGTCAAAGTGAGTCTCCACCCCCATCTTCATGTTCCCAGTTGAACTAACACCCACAGTCCGTCATCTCCATGCTCTTCATCCACCCCGGTCCACCTTCCAACCTCGCCCCTTTCATCGACCCCTTCACCGCCCTCTTACCGTCCTGGAACAAAACCTACGCCTCCGTCCCGTACCCTGCCCTGTTCTCAATCACGGTGACAGACGAGCCCAGCTTATCCTGCGCAAAGGGTATGAACCGCCACCTGATGGGCGTCTATGTCCCCCGCTACAACTCGACTGCCCTTCGTACCGTCTTTGAGCTGTTTGACGGTATCGTGAGGAAGTACCCGGATATTGCTCCCACATCAGTCTATTTCGTGGAGGGATACCCCCAACAAGCTACGACGAGGATACCAGCTGAGGACTCGGCGGTGGCTTGGAGGGGCGTGCCGTTGCTTGCGTGAGTTTTCCCTTTCGGTTTCCCCCTTTCTTGCCTTTTCAGTTGAGTTGGCATATGACTTTAAATGAGGACTGACGAAAGAGAACACCAGATCTCCTGTCTGGGGCTACACGAACCCGGCATACTCGGCGGATATCATCGCTGCATCCAAGGCCATGAGGAAGGCCATGGTGGAGGGGAGCGGGCAGCCGCAGAAGACGTACGTGAACTATGCGTTTGGAGACGAGAGGCTGGAAGAGGTGTATGGGGATGAGCTGTGGCGGCTGAAGCAGCTGAGGTCGTTGAAGAGGAAGTGGGATCCTGAGCAGAGGTTTGGATTTTATGCGCCGATTAGATGATGATGATGGGTGGGCAAAGGAAAGGGGGGAGTGCCTGAGAGGGATGAAAGAGGCGTTCAACGGTTCATACCTGGACTAGCAAACAAAACATCCTCTAAGGAACGCCGCCCTCGTCGGCGATAACCTCAGGTTTTCCATCTTTTTGGTAGCCCACTCTCAGGGCGACTCCTTGACACTATTTGACCGAGCGATCACAATCACACCCCTGATGACAGACGTTCTCTCAAACCACGCGAAAACCTTTCTTGCCAGCCTGAACCCGCTACCGAGGGAGATACCATATTCAGCCAAATTTCCGTCCTGTTTCCCGAGGTAGCCAACCAGGCCTGGGAACACGTCATCCGACACATCCCTGATGGTGATACGCTCTCTTTCGTACCCGCAACCGACCAACTGCTTGACGTATTCCTCCTCGGTAAGGAACGCCCGCCATGTGCATCCCATCAGGACGCCAACCACCCTGGTGATGAGTTTCTGGTGAAATGGGGCCGACCCGTTCAGGATAAGGTCGAAGGTCGCGATGCTGGCGTCTAATTTCCGAGACGCGTATTGAAAGATAGGGCGCCGGGACGGCGAGAAGTGATAGAGGCAGTCCAGAGCCAGAAGCCACCTCTCGGAGCCACTTTCGTCTGCCAATGACTCAACCGCCTTGTGGATGTCTGGAGACCATGAAGCGGCGTCGGCGTTGAAAAGGGAAATTGTCGAATTTGTGAAGGTAGATTGTTGCTCCAGACATCGCTGGGCGGCGGCGCGGAATTGAGACGCATTCAAGGTCAGTCCCACGTAATTGACCCTGCCCCAGTCGGCGAGACCGAGGAGTCTCCCCAGCTCCCAGGTCTGGTCTCCACAGCCGAAACCCAGGTCGAGTATGGCAACTGAAGAGATCCATCTCCGCCGCAGCTCGGATTTTAATGGTTGAAACAAGAGTTACACTAAAATTGACACCACGAATTTCCCCTTTCCTTCTTTAGAACTGAGCAGTTGCCGCCTTAGGCTGAGCTAGACTGAGCCAGACTGAGCGAGGGGACACAGTTCTGGGCTGCCTCAGCTACGGGCCTAAAATAGCGGTAGAGTTACGAGGACCTTGTTTTAGGACCTCTACCACTACTTAGCCGCGCTTTCCTTCCCCCAACTAAAGGAGAAGAAAAAACCTGTAATTTTAACACGTCTATAAGTCATGTATATTATATCTGGATGTGCATCCCCTTTCCACACGTTCGTCTGCGTTTACTCTTGGAGGAGAGCTGGAGTTCGGAAGAGGAGGAGTCCATGAATGGGCCGATGAACTTCAGGGGTTATGAGCATGTCAAGACGGAGCCGTACTTCATGTGGCGAAGTAGGGGGTGTTGGACATGTTGGGGCGGTGTTACACGGAGTTGAAAGTGGTGGAGGCATTGATCATTTCGCACCCGCTGTCTTCCGTCGGGCCATGGGTCTGTTTCTACCTCTGCTTGTTACCAAGTTCATCGTTGCTGCCACTTTCCACTTTGGGCTGTTCAACGCGCTAGACGAGGATATAGGGGGACGGTCCTGCACCAACCGCAACGATTCGGCACCTTGTTAGCCCAGCTGAGAGGGACCAAACGGCTCGAGAGTTTGTGGATGTGGGATGCACATCATCATTATGAGCCATAACTCCCGAGTCTGTTGTTCATGGTTCCCAACCACAGCACCTACCTCTATAGGTAAATTACCTAGATGGTGGGCATGGCCACCAAGACCACAGACGCTCGTTTTATCTGGCCAATCATACAGGGAAGCTTAACTGCGAAGGCAACTTATCCGGGCACTGGACAGCGTGCCGCAGCTTGGTGTGGTGCGACCGTGCTACATTGACTGCAGACCGGTTTTCAGCCCTGAAAAGAAGCCCATGCAACCTGTCGGACATCATATCAAAGGGCCCATGACTCAAGGTTGCTTCGCCTCGAGGTTGCCCAAGGGAGGGAACGGGACTATGTGCTTTTTAAACCGCCTGGTTCTCTTTACCCCTGGTGGGTACAAGAGGCACACTTACCCTCATCACTGCCGTCGGGTCGAGGAGGCACTACATGATAATAACGCCGCTGAGCTTTCTATCGCTTCGATTAGCAGAAATAAAAGATGAAGCTCCCAAACACCATTACCACCTTACTCCTCCTGGCTATCGCGCATAGTTACGTCGTCCAGCCGCTGCTGCCCAAGGACTCCAAGAGGGGTGTATCAAGGTTAGTAAATAACCGTCCCATCGATCACCGAATGCATACCTAGGTACATGTAAACCGCCACTAACACATGGCGCATCAACAGTGACGGCTGGGGAACCGTTGGCGGCACCCCTCCCGGCCTCGAAAGGGATAGTATGGGGACTGGCCTTGGCGGGGGTGGGTCGGCTAGCCGGTCCCCGAGTGGTGGTGTCAACGGCGGCTGGGGAATCCGTGGCAACTGGGCAAGCGGCGGCAGCCGGCTTGCCAGCGGAAATGGCGGTGGTCAAGGCGGTGGGCCCCCTCCCGACGTGGAAGGGGGAAGCATTGGTGGTAGTACTGGTAGCGTTACCGGTAGTGTGTCCGGTGGGACTGGATTGGGTCGTCGGTCCCCGGGTGGCGGTGAGGTAGGTAACGTCAAGGGTGCCGATTTTTTTTTTTTTTTTTGCTGAGAGATGGCTAACAAGTTTTGATGCTGTAGACCGGTACCCTCGAGGGCGAAGGTGGGAGTGCTAGTGGTACCTCCGGCGGGAGTGGGTTCGGTTGTGGTAGGTAAGGGATGAATGAAACTGGGGACTCAGAGAGTGGGTGTTAAACGGAAGTTGCTACCACATGAGACAAGAGATCGAGTTGATGGATGATCCTGAAGTACATGTATGACTGAAACAAGGCTAGCGCGGCGACCAGAACAGAGAGAGTCAAGAAAACACCAAAGGCGATGCCGCGTATGAAGTCCATCCCCGTGTTGCGCGGCAAATCCATGACTGAGGTTGTGTGGTGGATGAGGGAAGGTGCGATGAGATGTGGAGAGCAAGCGGTCGGCGTCTTGGCCAGAAGGGGCCAGAAAAAACGGCTCCGCTCATGTGGAGAACTTCGCTAGCCCAATTCTGAGTTTGCCCTTTTCACTGTCAAAACTGAGGTGGTACCTCAGCAGTCGCTCCGACTCTCTTAGACGTGGGATCTGTGAGCCTAGCCAGGCTCGTATCCTTACAGAGAGCAATAGTTTTACGATACCCATCATCCTAATCGTTAGTTGACCCCCGGCCTACTTCGACTGGCCCCACAGCAGGTCTCACTTGGAAGTGTCTCGGGATCATCAATAGCCCAGTGCAACACTAGCCCGGGGCAGAGTCAACGAAGAAGGGATGATATTATTTTGGGCAACCTAAACCCAACGATTGGAGACAACCTGTATCCTGCGAGTTGTTCCGTGCTCTTCGCCACCCTCCCTCCCAATGATAGCTATTTCTTGACCTTCCATGGAATGCACACCCCGAAATCCTCAGCAACACGCATGGCCGAGACGACACACCCCTCAAGCAGGACCATACCATCCCAGCACCATGATCCCGCGAGCCACACGTTGTCCTGGCCATTGACCCATCCGATATTGACATCCACGCGACCTATGACTGCCTCAACAATGGTCCTGCTCACTATCGTCCGCAATGTCCTTGTGAACTCCGCTCTTTTCAGCACCCTTTGATCTCCGAGTCACCTTTCGTTCCATCGAGCGGACATGTTTCCACCATCACGCCGCTTGGCATGGCGTGGAGCGCCTCTGTCTGAGACGCACCTCTGAACTCCTGAGAGCCTGAAAACTGTGTCCGTAGTGTGATGACTTGAGCTGGCGCTGATTCTGAGGCCGAATGATGCATGCACACCGCCGAACCCGTACCTTCCCTGTCTTCAACAATAGAATACCGCGCTGATACGTCCGCTGGAGCGAGCACTGAGCTCTCGACCCGCACCGTAGGAATAATCGCCATCGCCTCCGACACTCCCGGAACTTTCAAGATGCGCGCCACGACATCGGGAGACATCGCAAGCACGACCCGGTCAAAAACCTCTTCGCAAAGAATGATGGTGTCGTCACTGTCTTCCCAAACATCTTGCCACCTCACCGTGACCCGTCCCGTCTGTGAATCAGGCGTCACGCTCAATACGCGGCATCGGACACGGATAGTCTTCTTCTCGATTCCACGGACCAGTTGGGCCTGTACCTGTCGTACCCCTCCGCAGACTGTGTAGTGTTTCTGGCGGTATGACAGCCTGACGTAGCCCACAAGATCTCCAGCGGGAAAGACAAGGAATTCTGCGTGGGTGCATGTGCTGACGCTGCTCATGAGCGGGAGGAGGTAATGCGTGATGTATCGCCGCGGCAGCCAGATTCGATTGAGATAGTTGGCGACGGTCTCGCGTGCGCTGTGAGGCTGAATGGTGAAGCAAGCCACAGTGAACCAGAGTTGGCAGATGACGAGGTACAGGACCTCTAGCAGGTATCGGAAGATGCCGTAGCCACTGGGTCGTGGCGGGGGAAGCTGGTGGTGGTTGGAGGCGTGGACGAAATACTCCTTCGAGTTTGGCTGTGTCGGCGTTGTGCTGATGCCGTTCATGTTCGGTCTCAGGGTCTTAGCAAAGACAAACAAGAACCGCACCGGATGCATTGGAATGCCGAGGTGGCGGTACATGCGATTGAGGTTCGCATAGTACCCACCCGCTGACGCGCGCATCGGCAGGTCGACCCTCTCGACAACTCCGGTCTGGTGGTTCTTGACTGCGACCGAGGCCGAGTCGAATGATAGTGAGTCTGCCTGCAGATAATGTAAGTGACCGCTCAGTTCTAACATGGATGCATTGAATCACTCACCTGCTCCAGAAGCGTCACATGGTACCGCTGCCGCTCATCGTTGTGCAGGAGATAAGCGGTGGTGAGTCCCGCCAAACCGGTACCAATGATGGCTGTCCGTATTGGGGTGCCGGCATCGCGGCTTCTGGATTCGGGCATCTTCCTGTCGATCTTTTGCGGGAGGATTTTAGCTGTGTTCTGCACATGAAGAGGAAAAGCTGGTGTTGGCGCTGTGGATACCTCGGCTGGTGGACGCGGGTCCACTACTCCACCACCTCTTCGCTAGCACATCGAGAATGGGATGGTCAGCTCACGCCCAAGGCTTCTGGAAGGGGTGAATAAATCTGAGTGTTCTCGGGGAAGGAAAAAAAGCATAGGTTTTCGTACCGAGTGGAATCGGGGCGGAGTGGACGGGCCTACGATGTACGGACTTCATCCCCAGCGCTCCTTCCTCCGCTGAGAGCTTTCGGGACTGACTGAGTTTTCAAGAACTCCAGTTTTCCATAGTCTCCGAACGCTTTCTATTTGTACAATTGCGAAAATTCAAATTAGATAAGGGCTTGAGCAAGCGAGGAAAGAAACCTATCCGATTGCTTCTTTGTTGACAACATTTGAAGCAAAACCATGTCACCGCATTGACCTTACATCCTCTCGCACGGCAAAGAAGTCCATGTTGTCGCCCTTCACACGTTTGTGTCCCTTGCCGAAACAACCTCCACCCGCTCCGGACTCGAGAACTTCCACCCCATCTCCGGAGATGCGATGGTATGCAATGCCGACTTGGATACCTACCCCTCCCATCAGGATGGTCAGCTCCTTGCCACCGATCCATTCACTATCCAGAGAGGTAGCCAATTCCGCCTCCCAGAAACCACTTTTCTGGTAGTTGTCGTCGGGTTTGATCCATTTCCACACCGGGAACACGGTAGGTCCGAAAATCAGATTCGAGGTTGCTGTGAATACGGAGAAAGAGAAGAACTACCATTCTTTGAGGAACTTGAGGAGATGCAGGGTAAAAACCATTGAAGTCCCCGAATCGATGCATACCCCAACCAACAAAGCCCCATCCGGGTGGGGTCAAATGCGGCCAACTCCCACTCCGGAGTGGGGGAGTGGGGTAGTCAGCTGCGGTGTGAAGTTTATCATGTTGGCCCTGGCTGCTCCGTAGTCATCGTCGTCATTATCGGCAGAAGCCCTCAGATCAACGCCACGGCAGCCCCCAGATGCTTCCCGGCTTGGCGCGGCCGCCCAATCGTTCCTTCCCGACCAAGCGGTGCGCAAGGAGCGGGGCAGAGGTTGCACAGCGTATTCGTTTTCGTGTAAGCCAATGAGGGCAGCACGTTCAAAAGCCACCCCAAGCTCTTTCCTTCAGCTTTTAAAGCCGTTGGCACCTTGGCCTCTCTTCGCCATCATGCCCTACCCCGTGACAGTCCACCCCTTCCCCTCGGCCACGCGCTGGTCCTGCGCCTACGAGCGAGGCAATGCCAACGCCCGAAACGCGTTTGTCTACATCGGCGGTCTCACCGGAGGCCCGCAAGCCATCGACCTTGCCCAGATTGACGAGGCCTTCCGGACGTCGAAGACCGTCAGCTACTCGATCTGGGAGTTCCGCATGCGCAGCTCTTACACCGGCTTTGGATACTCGAGCCTGGCTAACGACGCAGATGACGTTGCGTCATTTGTGAAGTACCTTCGCAGCCTGGGAAAGGAGAGAGTCGTGCTGATGGGCCATTCGACGGGGTGTCAGGATTGCATGGAATACAGCAACAAGGAAAAGTACTCGGAGAGTCCTGCCGTCGATGGATACATTTTGCTGGCCCCTGTCTCGGATCGGGAGATGGCCGGGTTGTTTATCCCGCCGGACGTGCTCGAGGAGAGCGTCAAGGCCGCGAGGGAGTTGATCGATCAGGGTCGTGAGAGAGAGATCATGCCGAAGGGGAGCATCCCGGAGATATTTCAGTCACCCGTCACGGCGTATCGGTGGTACTCGCTTGCTGCGAAGGGGTAAGATTCCTGGACGACGACTTTTACACGGGATGTTATGCTAACGGGGGTGTTGTGGGCACAGAGGAGACGATGATTTCTTCTCATCTGATCTACCAGATGAGAGGCTGGCGACAACTTTTGGTCGAGTCGATAAGCCCATCATGTTCCTGCCATGCGGGGAGGATGAGCTGGTGCCTCCCAATGTGGATCGCTCTGGGCTTCTAAGTCGCTGGGTGACGATGTGCCCGACGGGATTGGCAAGTCCGCTGTCAGACTTTGTTCCTGGCGCCAACCATATTGTTTCTAGTCCTGATGCGTGGGCTTGGATTGCCAAGAAGGTCGTTGGATTTCTGGAAGCTCTTGAGTAGGTAGGGAGCAGAACACCACATTCTGAAGTTCAATGTCGTATGTATCTGACTTGTCTTGCCGACATTCATTAAGTTTGTCACTGTAAGGCTTGCTCGGCGCAAGCCGGCTAGGTAGTTCTGTTCTCTTGCAAGCTGCCATTAGCAAGCTGTCTATGCTGTCAGATCGGGCTTGCATTTTGCCGGTTTTTCAAGCTGAAAACGGAGGGGTTGCAATCTTCCACCATGGCTGTGTCACACCTCCATGAGTCATCAAGGAGTTAGGGTTGAGTGTATATCAACCCGGCTCTCGCCCTTGTTTCAATCCTTTCGAAAACCAGTTTGCAGATACCTTTGCATTTTTGACTCTTTTGACAGGTACAATATGAAGCCGTCCGTCCCGGAGGTCAAGCCCAGCACCGTTGGCCCTACTGAAGGTGAAGGAGGCTGGACAGTGGAGCAAATACCAAAGGACACAGAGCACGGCCGCAAGCTCTATCATGGCGTTTACCGCCCATTCCGACTCAAGATGTTGAAGGAAGCGCCAAACTGTGAGCCACTTACCTCTTCACCAACTACGACATCTGACTGATAAACTTCACAGCGTTCTCTTCCACACTTGCCCGAGAGACCGCATTCGACGAGGAAGTCTGGGAGAGACGCTTCGAAAATCCGCTAGCCTTGACCTTCGTTGCACTTGTACCAGATCAAAGCCACCAGTCCGCCATGTCCGTGGGAAAGATCGTTTCGGCTCTCACGCTTCGGGGGCCATTTCACATTCCTCCACACCAAGGAGAGGACGTCAATGTATCGACAGATCCTTACTGGGAGATCAACGCAGTCTATACCGATTTGGAATATCGCCGGATGGGCATTGCTTCTGCTGTCCTCGAAGAGGCTGTTCAGCATGTTATTTCCGTGCAGCAGAAGATGGGGTTAAGACGCTTCTCTTTGAAGGTTGGGGTCATGATGGGGAACGAAGAGGCTAAGGCCCTCTATGAGAAAGCAGGATTCGTTCTGGTTGGAAAGGACAGTGACGGTGGTGATGATCTAGTGCGCTATTTTGGTGGAGATTAGAGAAAGGGCTGTGAGCTCTACCTCAGGGGTTCTTGGAAAATGGGGGTTTATTATTGTTGACTTCAGGGGTAGGGATGCCGTTTTGGCAGGGTGCTTCTGACTCTGGATCTGGGCTATCAAGCTTCTTCTAAAGTGGCGTCATCCCGAATAGCCCAGCAGCACAAGTTTATCCGAAATTCTTCTTATTTCCACCTGGAATATTCTCATTAATCACTTTTGTCCTTGAAAAACTTCTGTGAGAATATGGGATGAAGGGAAAAGGGGGCGGCACGATGACCTGCGCACATTTCAGTGAGCGGATTGTGACAAGAGGATGGGATGGAATGCCTATACCAGATATATATATTTCTCAAGGGAAAGCAATTTTTAATCTTTCTCTGTTCTCACCTTTCCCTGCAACACTCTCTGGTTCTTCACCAACCCAAGACAATCATTTCACGCTGGGCAGCCCCGGTCCCCTTGCACCACTGCTTGTGCTCCCCCTTGCTTCGACTTCGTCACTTTCACCATCAAAGCATTAGGCTATCTCTCTTGGGCACCTCTTTAAACCATTTCTCACGGCAAGTGCTGCACACCCCAACAATCAAAAACCCCGACCGCCACGACCATTGCTTCCGACCCCCCTGCTGCCCTGTTGAACGTCCTCACCCGGCCATTTCCAGCTGTCCCCCGCTCCATCATTGGCGCTCTTCGTCGGGCCATCAAGCTGCGCAAGTTGTGCTCGAACCGGATCCAGCAACAGCGAACATCAAACGGCCCGACAGATTTAGATGAGCAACAAGCTGACGCAACGCACGCGCACTTTATCGACGTCCTGGAGGAGGTACTGAGAATTCTGTCTCCACACGCGGAAGCACCATCACAAACGACGGCTGCGAACAAGGACGAGGGCAAGGAAAGCACCGAGACCACCATGGACGAGATTGAGAGTCGATTTGCCGCCCTACGGATGTTCCAACCGCGAGGGACAATGGAGGAGTGGAATCGGGACGGAACGTTGGTATTCCCGCCGATATGCGTCACGGTTGGGGGAGTGAGACCATATTCGAGGATCAAAGTCAACCTCCCTCACAAGCAGCTGACGACTTCCTAGCAACAAGCCAGGTGGTCATGCGGGAGATGCATGGGTAGGCCAAACCGACTTGGGTTTGCGAGTCTGGACACCAGTGCTCTGGAAGCCCTCATTGGACAGTTTGAGGCTTGGGAAGGGGACTTTTTGATGGGTGTGAAACGCTCTATCAAGAAGATCAAGCGGCAGTTCATCTTCTGAACCATCGCCCCCTATTATCTGATGCGCTATCACTCTCTGTAGGCGGGTGGAATGATGTACTGGGCGCGCATAGCTCTCCGACTGCATAGCAAGCAGTAGACTACAAACAATCATGCAGAGCAAATCGACGAGGTCTGGCAAAAGCCCTCCCATGGCTAGCAGACGGGTTTAGGGAGGAGAGCGTCCAGATGGAGATCGACTGAGGTCAAGGGCAGCCCTGCCCGTAAGAAAAGCACTGCCATTGTCTTCACACATCACTGTAAGGAGATGAAGACTGCCTTGAATGAGGCATTCACCAAACTCAACAACAAGTTTGCATATAAGACGCCATCGCCATGTCAATACTAAGGTAAGCTTGTTGTGGCCGTTGCCGGGCTGCGTTAGTGCCGATATCCGTGGCTTACTTCAAGGCTCTCCGTGGCTGCACTCAGCAAGCCCTATACTCACACATACGTCATCAAGAATGTATGTATTCCAAAACGCCAAATGGAAGCTCAAGGGGGTTTTGGGGCAGAAAACCCAGGTTCAGGGGGTAAAGAAGGAGTAGACAACAGATGGGGAGGTCAAGACTAGTGGTGTACAAGTACTTTTGTTAGAATCAATTTTGCAGTACAACAAACATATCGTCTCTGTTTACAGCGTCGTGGTGATAACCCATTGTACCCACATGAATTGAGATCTCACGCTGACAGGTTCCATTGTTCTCCTCGCTACCGTAAACAAAGAGACCGAGGGGTGGGCTAGCGAGCTCTCGGCTGCACTAGAACCACGCGATGTAACAGGATGGACTATATGCGATTCGTCAAACGAGGTGTCCGAATCCTATCCACTTATAACCAGACAATTGCGCGACTGACCGGGACGGGCCAGGCCCCCAAGGTGCCATCGGATGTTCGGCTAAGATCCAGAGACCGATCCTTCGGATTCCAGGTAAAGATTGCAGTGCCCCATCTTCGAGCCAACTTTCGTCACAGCATCGGATGCCACAACATTGACAGGAGTACGCCACCGCCATGAAGGTGATTGTCATCGGGGGCGGGCCTGCTGGCCTGGTGACGTTGAAGTTCCTTGCGACAGCTCACAACTTCTATCCCGACATCAAACCCATCGAGGTGCAGTTATTTGAGGCCGAAGACAGTCTTGGCGGGACCTTCAAGTATCGCGTATGGGAGGGTGCAGAGGTATGAGTTCTGTTCGAGTCTGATTGCATTGTGTTGACCTGGCTGCAGCTCGTCTCGTCCAAGTATCTCACAGCTTTTTCCGACTTTCGACTGCCGAAAGATGCCCCTGACTTTCTCTCCCCTGAGCAATATGTTCAGTATCTCCTGAGCTATGCCAAGCGCTTCAAGATCCTCGATCACATCCGCTGCAAGACCCTCGTCACAAATGTGCGGCGTCGCCAAGGGGGCGGGCATGTCGTCACCACTCAGGATCGAGAGACAATGGCATCTCAAGAGCACCAATGCGACGCCGTAATCGTCTGCTCAGGCCTGAATCTCACCCCTAGCTTTCCCACTGACATCGAGGGCCTCATCCCGACCAAAGAATCTCAATCACCCTCAAACTCAGCTACATCCGACACAAAGTCACCTCACACCTTCCGCACTCTCCATTCCTCCGCCTTCAAGAATCTCCCCGGCCCACGCAACGAATTCCTCCCCCTCTCTCCCAAATCCTCACCCCAGAAAGAAGGAAGCACCGTCCTCATCCTCGGCGCAGGCGAAACCGCGCACGACATCGCCTACATGGCAATCAACCACCCGTCCGTCTCGCGCGTCATCCTCTCTCACAAGAGCGGCTTCTTCGTCGCGCCCAAGATCACCCCCGAGCCGGTGCTGCTGAAGATATGGGGCAAGCCGTATGAGGGTAAGAGACAGAACAAGCCGCTGGACACGACGATAGCGAGTTTGTTTGACACGGCGTACGTGCCTGGCTGGCTGCAGAGGGGGGGTTTGCTGTGGGGGTACTATGACGGGTGGGTCAGGGTGATGTTTTGGATGATCACTGGGAGCAAGGGGGGATTTGATCAGCGGGTGGGAATTGTGGATAGGGGGGTTGATAGTCGTGAGTTTCCTGTGTTGAGAAAGAGGGGTCGAGGGGGGAAGGAGAAAAGACTGACAGGTGACAGTGTTCATGGTCAAGAGCGACAGGGCGATTCAGTACATCTCTCCGCCGTACCGTAAGGGATGGGCTAATGCGATCCGGAGCTTCTTTATCAACATCCCCCTGAGGGACACCCAAGGGAAGGAAATCGAGCTTGCGCCGTGGCCGACTTGCGTTAGGAGAGTCAAGAAGCGGGATATCATGGACTGCGACATGGATGAGGAGGTCGACATCGTCGAGTTCGCCGACAACGGGTCCCCCGAGAGCAAACGGCTCAAGACGCGGCCTCCCGTTATTCCCGATACGGTGATCTTCGCGACTGGATACAAGAGGGAGTTCCCGTTTCTCGACGAGGACTACCCCCGGCCGGCCGACTGCTCTGTCCGTGGGATCTACCGCGACATCAATGACACGTTCGGCTACATCGGGATAATCCGCCCCTCTATCGGTACGTTTCTCTTCCTCTCCATCTTCTCGGCCCAAACTGACCTTTTTTTCAGGGGCTATTCCCCCCCTAGCCGAACTCCAAACCCAACTCTTCATCTCCCGCCTCATCACCCACCACCACAACCTCCCCCCTGTACTATCCCCGGATGCCCTTCCCCCCTACGAGTTGTCATTCGCCCTGCGTCCAACCGCAAACACCGACATCTTCCGCAACAAACACGGCGTCGATCACGAGTCCTACGCGTACCAGCTCGCGCTGGACATGGGCGCCGCACCAAGGGCCTCGTATGTCCTACGGGAGCACGGATGGAAGGTCTTCTTCACGTGGGCAATGGGACCGAACTTCAACACCAAGTTTCGGATGGTGGGGCCTTGGGCGGCTCCGAAGGAGGCAGGGGAGGTGATGAGAGGGGAGTTGTACTCGGTCGTGAAGAGGAGTGGAGGTGGTGTTTGTGAGTGTTCAATCTTCTTTTCAAGTCCCGCCGGTTCTGGAAAGGGAAGCTAACAGGGGCAGTCTTTGTGACGTATACGTTGATTCCGCAGGTGCTGTTTGGGGTCATAAGTCTTGTGGCTATGGCTTGGGAATGGGTCAGGGGGTTGTTTGTTAGGCGTGTTTAGAATCTGGATCCGAAGATGGGACAGCTTGTTTTGAGAATAGAGGTATTTTGGCCAAGAGAACGACCAATTTCCGGGTCTTGATTTCGTAGACTCTCGGTTCTCGGGCGTAGTTCTCAACTCCGGTCGACCGGATAAACAGGTGGACGTGGCGGCGCTGCAACACAGCTCGTCAAGGCCAAGCCGCCAAGTCCGTCCTTCCGGTACTTGGATTCGGCCGTTGCAGCGGCTCAAGTGCCCTTCAGGGCGTCTTACCTGTTGAACAGCTCGGTAGCGTCGGGAAATAGCAGCTTGGCGCTCATATGGCTCAATAACAGCGCTTCCCTTCCATGCGACTGCGCTCCGGAATCCAAGATTCTTGGGCCTTTATACCCAATATCCGGGTTCAGTCAGGGGGCAAACAATACCGGCGAGCTTGCGGGGTTGAGGTGCATATAAGTTGTGCATTCCTGTCCCGTGTCCCCCTTTTTTGGCTGGTGTTGCTGATGATTCCGTGCCCCACAACCACACATCATGAAGCTGCAAACACTCCTTCTGGCTGCCATCACGGCCCCCTTGGCCATGGCAGCACCTAGCGCAACTGTCGATGCCCCCAGCAAGGTTCTCGATGACCGTCAGGGGTGCCGTGTCACCACTCCCGTCCCATGCGCTTACATCTCGCCACCCCCGACCGAGGCCGAGACCGCAGCGCGTCACGCTCTCTTCTTTGACGCCTTCATCAACAAGAAGAACCTCAGCGAGGCGTTCAAGTACATTGACAACGTCTACGTGGTACGTTTCCCGCCTTGTGTGAAAAGGCGTTTGTACTGACTTGAACATCGCTGCAGAACCACAACCCCCTGGCGAGACGAGGGGGCCCCAAGGAGGCACTTGACATTTTGGGTGGTATTTGGTGCAGCCAGAACTTTCGAAACGGCAAGCAGGCTTTCAGGGGCGACATGGGCTATGTGGCCTACAACAATATTGTTGACCGGTTCCGCTGGAAGGACGGGTGCATCACTGAGCATGTGAGTTTCCTTGAATGGGGGATTGATTCAACAGAAAAAGAGACTAACATCAGCAGTGGGATTCGGGAGAGAGGTGGCCGTCATGGGCGACGTGAGCCGGGTTTTTTTTTTTTTTGGAGTCGACGAGTTGTCATCACCAGAGTAGTACCTCGGGAATATTATACAGTAAATTTTCCCCTTGATCTTGAAGTTCTACTACCGCCCAAAGTAGAAAATACAAAAGAACACGATTGTTTTGGGCACATACCGCTTCCATTTTGAGTGGCGCAATGACAAAAGGGGCACAGCGCGTAAAAAGCCGGAGAAGGAGGGAAGTAACAATTGGCCCGCCCTTTCCCCAAAACCCAGAAGCTGAAAAGGGCGCCTTCCACCCCCGGCCTAAAAAGCACAGCCAAAATTTTCTTTCAACTTTCCCACTCAGATTCTTCCGCAACTCCATCCAGCTCAAGTCTGCGATCGATCAACACAGTCCCCATCATCTGAGACTTGCATGCATTCCACTTCAGCCACGGCACCACAGTCCCGGTTCGGGTCACACACAGGCCAATGGAGGCTCCGATTCAGATCAGGCTCTGGACCTCGGTGGGCGACTGAGGCTCTGCCCTGCATTGCTTTCGATAGTGGCGTCCTGCGATGCTCCTGCACTGCACATGGTCTGCACCCCTCTTCTCACAAAAATATTTTATTCGCGCCGATCGCATGTGTCGTGACACACACTTCCACAGCCTTGGGGCCGTTTTCGTCTTGGGGCGTTCAGCTGCTGCAAGCCAAGACAGGGAGCTGCAGGTGTCGCGAAAGCTTGGCCAATGGAGTGTCAACGCTCTCAATACTGCAACGGGACCCCGGACGTGCGTGGCTCGATGGCGCCATGGGTGCCCTGCTAGCTTCACCACCGCGATAATAATAGTGCAACGCTGAACGGCTCAAAATCCCTCCGTCTCCTGCTCCCCTCATTTCCAGATGTTGGAAGGGCGTTTCCCCCATCTTCCTGCTGAAGTCCAGGATTTTTGACCCGAAGACAATTTTCCGCAGCTTCGTCGCCAACATCACCATGTCGGGATACGGGAAATTCCTCTCAGCGGCGCAGGAGGTTAAGCACGACGCTCCGGCGCCCACAGCGGCACCGGTGCTTGTCCGCGATGCTGAAGCCCGGAAACGCCAAGCCACGACCAGCAGCACGACGACCTTCACGGTGACCAAGGCACCAGATTCGACGTGCGGTTTCCTCTCGGGCTCGCCCGGCGCTGCCATCACCTGCGAGAACAAGAAGCCGTGCGTGTGGGAGTCGCAATACGTCGGCGCCATCTTCTGCGGCTTCGAAGACACCGACCCGTCGTATCTGCGCTGCTTCGAGCGGGAAGCAGCCCTCAACCCGTCGTCCTGCAACGATGTCTGCCAGACCAACAGCTTCAACCTCCTCTGCACCGACACGGCCTCCCCCTACTGCCGCACGTATGCCTACCCCGGAGGTGTCCGTGACTTCCGCTGTGCGGTCACGCCCGTCACGGCGCCGCAGTCGGTGCTGCACACCTACACCAACCAGGACGACCGCACCTTGACTGTCTCGCAGCTCGGCGGCACCATCATCGGCTTCATCCCCAGCGCAGCCGGCGGCACCACCAACACCCGCACCACGCGGACCCCCACGGCCTCCATCACCGACCCCACCGATCCCACCAATCCCACCGGCCGCGGCGGCGTGACCAGCATCACCGTCACCCCCACGCCAACCCCCGGCGATGGCGGTTCCTCCTCGCCCCCCATCGGCGCCATCGTCGGCGGTGTGGTCGGCGGTCTCGCCGTCATCGGCCTCCTCATCCTCGGCGCCTTCTTCCTCATCCGCCGCAACAAGAAGAACCAAGACCTCAACACGTCCCAGCAACCCGGCGCTCCCGGTGCCCCACAATACCCCTACGGCGGAGCCCCGCCTCCGATGCAACAACAATACGGCAACGTCGCCCCCTCCGAATCTCTCGGCCCGGTCTCTCCCACCAGCACATACGACCCTGTGTTCAAGGGGCACGGCAGCGTCTCCATGGCCAGCGCCCTCGCCCCAGGCCAGGATGACTACAACCGCATGAGCTACGCACCGCCCGTCTACCAACAGGGGGGATCTCCCCCGCCCCAGAGCCAGCCGTCGCCTCCTGTTGGGTATCAGCAGCCTCAGCAGGGATATCCGCAGGGCACGCCATCACCGCCTATGGGGTACCAGCAGCCCGCTGGTGCGCCTGGGTATGGCATGCCACCTCAGGGGTACGGTCCTCCAGCCGGCCAGCATGTGCATGAGATCGGGACGGTTCCAGATCAACCCAGGGGGCAGATTCACGAGGTCTCGTAGGGGATACATGGTGAGGTGGGGAGGGATCAGTAGGTAGCTGGAGAGAAGTGGTATAGTCAACAAGAGGGGAATTCGGACCTGTAGATAGCGTTCGGTTATTTGCTTTCTGCGTGCATAGTTACACTAGTAGTATTAGTTGGGTATTAATGGTGACAACACAGGGGAGGGGAGGAGGTTGTACTATTACCATCGCCCATTTCCTGGTGCCAGACAAATACGGGACCTGGCCCCAGGGGGTATCTCAGGCTTTGACATCAATAGAACAGAATAAAAGACCCAAGCTTTGGAGCTTGCACGGAAGTTGACAACAAATGGAAATGATGGAACTGGAAATATCAGCCTAGTTATCTGAGACGAATCTGGGCTCACGAAATTTCCTTTTTCGTTCGTAGTCCTGAACTGGGGTGAGCTGTGGCTGATTTGTCCTGAGCTTTCCCTGATTCTTCCCCGAGCTAGGGTGGTCCCATTCTACGCCGCTTCACAGCCTCAGAGGCCCGTTTTCAGTCCCTCCGGCTGAAGTTTCCTTTCGATCTCCCCCGCGGTGTCCACGTTTCTGGAATATACTAGTACGCGTTGTGGGATAATACATAGTATCCTAGTCTAATTCCTATAATAGTACGTAATATCCTGGTACCAAAACTGGGATGGTATTTATTATACTAATATATTAGATAGGTATGGTCCATAATATACTAGTACCTAGAATATATCAGTACATGATGTACTAGCTTAGATTATACTAGTATATAACATACCAGCTTAGAAAGTCGATGTTCCGACATCGGAGACGTTGAGAAGCCTTATGACTGCCGTCCTGGATGGTGGTGGACGTAAGCAGTGAGATAAACGCGTTGAGTAATTGCACATGGAAGTCGCTGCGAGTGTGTTGCGACTGAAGTGAGGGGTTTTTGGCACATGAGTGGACATTGTTAGCCGAGCACTGGCAAGAACCCCCTCCTTCCGCGCAAGGCCAGTATGACGATTACGTGAATCGAGGACCTCCGGGGCCGCGGCAACAACAACAGCCGGCTCCAGCGATGGGGGCGGTGACGCACACGCAACCGTGGCCGGTACTGGCCTCTCAAGGTCACCCTGGGGCTCAGTTCCAACCCCCAAGTGGGCAGGCGGGAACACAGAGTCAGCCCCAGGCACGGCAGGAAGTGCGGCAGGTCCCCCCTCTGCAGTATTATTATACTCCCCAGCACTAGAAAATTGAATGCATTCTCTCACTCCACGCTGTTTTTTGCCGCCTTTGAATCAAGAATACTACTTGCAAGCGATTGTTTTCTCTGCAGTTTGGTGGCCTTTGGCCGATTGTTTGGCTGCAACACCACACTCGGCATCATCACTCCCAGCGCACGCGGCGCGCAAGCGGCTGACTCGCACCTGGCTCGCACTTGGCGACCGGTTGCAGTGGCTGAGCCACAGGAGGGGCTGCTGGGCGTGCCTGCAAGAATACTCAGCTTTGCGGCCCGGAGCGGAGAATCCACGCCGGAAGCGAGTGTGTGTGGGGGGCGGTGCTCGATAACTTTTGCCTTGGTGCTCGATAGCCGGAGTGGTCTGAGAATTGAGGAACAAAGAGCCACGCGGACCGTACCCCGCTGTACTCCACCACGAGGTCAAGGGACCCACCCTGTGTGACGTTAGCGGGCAATCACCCAACATGAAATTTTCCAAACTTTTTTCTCTCGATTTCTGTGCCTTTCTCACCAACGCAAAAACCTTTTCTGGCGCCCTCTTTACTAACGCATTTCTGACAAAGATCGCAAGATTTCTGCCCCAAGATGGCCAGCGGTTCGAAGCAGCTGCTGCACGATTCAAAGCAGCAGCTGCTGCTTCTCTTGGACGAGGACCCCGCGAAAATTCCGTTCATCCTCAAGTTCCTTCAAGGCACCACACCGCCGCGCGCCGAAATCCAGGACTTGACCCCCCTGGACGAGCTCACTATCCGAGTCGAGCTCATCGCATCGATCGTCAAGAAGCTGCAAGAGGATTCCGCAATGGCATCGAACGGCATTAACGACTTTTCTTTTGCGACTCTGCTTGTCACGCCCCTCCACGTCCTGCGGCGACTCAACCAGAACGACACACAGCACTTCGCTCTGCGCGAACTGCTGGACGCGACAGAGGACCCCCTCCCTTACACGGTGAAGGGAGTTTTGGACATTTTTCTCGCCAAAAACATTGATCGACGCGGCGGCACCAAGTCGGGCTCCGTCACCACAGGCTCCGTCGCCAAGCCGGGCTCGGCCAAGCGCGCCACTACCTCAGACGAGCCCGCCAAGAGAATAAGGGTGGACGTAAAGGGCAAAGGGCTCGACACGGGTCAGAGGCCAGAGGCGCCGAGCAAGGTGGTCAAGAGCTTGTCAAAGTCCAGCGAAACGGAAAAGGGCAAGAGACGCAGGCACGACGGCAACGCCTGCAAGGTGCTGAACACCGCCAACCCCGAAGTCTGCCACATCATCCCATGGTCGTCCAGCAAGGACACAGCCGTTGTCACGACTTTCCGAAATGGGCTTTTGAAGATGATGCAGATGCTTGAGCTCGTCACTAGCGATGACAGCAGCAACCCGGAGGCAGACTCGTTTAACAGCAACCCGGAGGCAGACTCGTTTAACAGCAACCCAGGGGCAGACTTGTTACGAGTAGTGGCCAGGACAAGAGGACTCACTGACCTTTTCTGCAGCGAGCTTGGCTGCAGCGACAAGGCTTGGAATATGGTTTGTCTGAACCGCCAGTTGCATGATTGGTGGGGACGGGCACAGATCGGTTTCCGGCCTTTAGGCATTATCGATGGAGACAATACGGAGGAGAAGAAGGTGCAAGTCCAGCTGTACTGGATGCCCACCAACCTTCGCTCGAACCGAGCTGCTGTGCCGTACGAAGCCACGGTTCTCCCGCGAGACGTGGACAAGCTTAAGGATCGACTCAACGAGATCCACACGAGGCCGCAAGCAGCAGCAGAGACAGGAGGGCGGTACGCTGTCTGTCGCACAGCGCTGGGTGACCAGTCTTTGCCCGGTCATCCTGTTATGACGGGCGATATCTTCGAGTGGTCCGTCAAGACGGCCGATGCCTGGAAGATGAAGAGGGCTTTCGAGCTGCAGTGGGCCTTGATACGGATTGTGGCTATTGCGGGTGGGGCAGGACCAGCAACTTTAGACGAGGACGACGAGGACCACGGCTCAGCGGTGGAGGCGTGGATCGCCAATCTTCCGGGACCCGAACGGATGGTAAACCCGTCGATTCCCGTCATCACGCCTATCATCTCTCCCCTCTCGCCCAGGCCTTCGCTCCCGTTACAAGCCCTGCCGCCTCAGCTTGCAGCACGAGAGGACTTGCCCAGCACTGCCGCGGAAAAGGCGGCCTCGAGTCCGACAAAGTCAGAAGTCCAGCGACGAGGGGAAAACGAGCCCCCGAAGTAAACGGCACAGGCTGCTGCTGATCTGGACCCCAGGGGCGGATGCGAATGGCAACATCCAGAGGGCATAAATGCACAGATCCCCTGCAGACGTACTATTACAGGGGAGAACTCGGGTTAGACGGTATTTGGGGAGATGATCCGTTTGTTATAATAGCTCCTGTAGTAATAAGTTGGGGCGTTTATATGTTTCTGACCGCCAAATGGCAACACGTAAGGCAAAACACGCAAGGACAAAAGAGACACAGAACAGTGAAATCAATTAAACACTTCCCAGTCGTCCCCCTCACTTAGCCGTCCTTATCAGAGGCAGAGGCGTCCTCCATCGAGGTGTCGGAGGAGTCGTCATCAGAATCCTCCACCGACGTAACCGAGGAGACGTTATCAGAGGTGTCGGCGTCCAGGGTACTTAGGGCTGGGGAGGTGGCGTTATATAAACCCACGGTAAAGCTTGTGCCGTTGATCCTAAAGCTTTCACTAAGGTAGAAGTGCTTTGAAGAAGGTAAAGGTGCGAGAGTTGGAGGGCAGAGGCCAAGTCCCCAGGGGTCGGGTAAGCAACACGAAAAAATACAAGGGGTAAAGGCGAGACTGTTCATTTTCAAAATGAGGACCAATTTTGGCCATCTTTATTATATATGGGACCAAATCTGGGGCCACTCGGCTAGAGTTGAAGCATTTCAGCATGCTGCGGCGCAGCGTGCCGAAAATGGTACTTGGACTGAGCAAAGGTGAGCAAGCCTGAGCAAATCCTGAGCCGGCCCTGAGCCGGGGTGAGCAGTGTCACGTAGGCGAGGTGCCAAAAAAGGAAATTTTGTAAGCCCAGATTCGTCTCATATAATAATTGTTATCGACTGCGTACATCATGATCTCACAATCTGGTTCTCATACAATGCCTTGTCCAAACAAACCCCTATTCTCCCCTCCCCTCCTCTCATTTCCCATCCCTAATAAAACACCAAAGCCCTCACCTCAATACTCTCCCTAGCCTCCTTATCCTCCTCTCTCTCATCCACAAACGCACTATGCGGCACCCGCCTCGCCACGTCCTCCCGCGTATCAAAACACTTGATCAGCGTCACCTCATCCGGCCGCTGCGCGTACTTAAAGTACCACTTGTGCCCCTTATTCGGCCTCACCGTGTACGTCTCCCCCTTGCGATCGGGGTAAATCAACCCCACGCCCACAAGATCCGACTCCGGTACGGAATTCGCGTCCGCGACGGCAAGCGGGTCCTTGAAGATCGTGCGGATGGGCCGCCACACGTTGATGATTTGGAAGCGGTTCTGCAGGAGGGTGGAGGCTTCCGAGGGGAGGTGGTGCGACACGCGGTTGAGCGAGGCGCTGTAGGATTGGTCGATGTGCACGCGCCGGACGGGGCCGCGGAGGGCGGTGGAGGAGTTGGTGGTGCCGGGGGTGCGGGTGTCTTTGGGTTGGCGCCGGATGGTGTGGTCGAAGATGAAGATGCGGGAGGCGCCGGTTCTAGGATTGTCAGTACCTGAAAAGTAGGGATCGAGATAAATGAGAGGAGTGTATACGCGTCCTTGAGGAGCTGCTCGGTTTCGGGGTAGTATTCCGCTTTGATCTTGGCGTCGTCGAGGAATTCGGTCTCGGTGCTCTTGTGTTGGACGAGCTGGAAACCGTGGCTGTCGAGGGTGTAGGCCCCTTCGTTGCCGGTGATGTCGGTGACGGTGACGTTGAGGGGGTAGATTGGCCTGTCGTAGGTCTCGGGACGGCTGTGCGAGCGAGTTAAAAAGAAAGGGGTCAGGGGTAAGATGACAGGAGTACCGTCTTACTCGACATAGGTCGGGGCTGGAGGAGAGCCATCTTCGGCCTCGAGGTAGTAGTTCATCACGGTCTGCACGTCATGGCGGGAGCTGGGTTTGTTCTGGAAGGGTTCGATCTTCTCCGAGATCGCGGGGGCGACCGGGCGAGCGACGTCGGCAGAGGCCATGGTGCGGTATGTGAATAGGGGTAATGTTTGGACTGAAATGTGAGGGCAGGATGAAATGGCCAAAACTGACCTCGGGGTACCATACCAGAGCTCTCTTTATGGGATTCCGCCGTGATACGCATGTGCGGGGTCGTCGCGGTTGGATTTGTCAGAGTGGACGCCCTGATGGCCACAGGACAATCACGCAATCGGTGACGCAAGGCACACATGCTATTGCCGGTCGCATCCTCAGCATCTCACCGTCCGGATCCTGCGGATGCATCGGGTTACAGTTGACCCGAATGGAGACCGCGTATCAACGATCTGGCCTGCAAGCTGCAAAGTGTTGTCAGAGAACGAGTTTGCAATGTCCGTATATCTAGCCTGTTCTATCAAGGTTTCGTCCCGTATGCCAGGGCCCTATCCAAGACTTTTCGGCCACTATCCTTGCTAACCTTGAAGTCTGCCCGGTTGGTGATGGCTTCAAGGAGGTCAGCACCGCGGTGTCGACCAATTATGGCCAACACCGGTACCATCATGTCCCTCACGGGGTGGGTGTTGTTAATGAGGAGCCAGGAGCTAAGGCGCTTTGCAGGCCTGGCCATGTCTCCTTCTCCTAGGCCAAGGAGATCGTCCAGTGCCGGGTCCGGGCATCGAGTAGTCGCAAGAACCAGAGACTCTCGTACATCGGCATACTTGAAGTTGTATTTGCTCGCCAACTCCTTCAATCGCCAAAATCTCAGGATTCTTCTCCCTGGTAGAGTATTCGGTAGAATGGTCCTCAACATTTCCATATCTGTTTTCGTCGCGTGAAAAGGTGTCTTTCGGTATTCCGCCAACGTTTTGCGTACCAAATACTCCTGCTCTTCGAGAGTTGCTTCGGGCCAATCCGCAACAAATTCCCACATGATCAGTGCCACTTCTTTCCATCGCGAGGGGGCTATCAGTTTCGCCCAAGACCACCCTTTGTGACTCGGCTGGGGGGGTTGTACGTGGTTGTTTACAAAGGCTTCGATCTTATCGCGATTCCGAGCGTGGTCATTCCAGTCCCAGACAATCCGTAGATGATGTTGCACTACAGCTTGATCCTGACCAGCGCGCGAGATATCGGGAAGTGCGGAAGGAGAGTTCATGCTGGTGTTGAGTGAGGTGCCTCCGCATATGAAAACGAAGTAGTTATGTCTCCTCCTGACAAACATATACTTCGGTTGTTCATCGACCCCTTGAACGCCGAGCAGGATATCGCCGGGTTGTATCTGCGCCGAATCTGCAACCTCGAGTATGAGTCCCCGGCGTTTTGCAAAGGTTAGCACCCGCACATGCTCTTTTTCTGTCACGGGATGTTGTTCGGTCTCCATCTCGCACAGCGGTTTCCCCATGATACGGTACTCTTGCTCAGCCACGTCGGGATGATATACTCGTCCTAGGACGTGTCCTGTGCCCCTCAACAGAGCCACCTGCTCTTCAACACCAAAGCACCCCACCGTCAATGCCGTGCCAAAACAAAACGAGCAGAGACGTTTCACAAGCTCTCCAAGCGCTAGACTATAGTCTGCCATTAAGCCACTGCCGACCAAGTCGCCAGAGGCAAGGCCAATCAACGCAAAGACTTTGTCTCGGGGATCCGTGGCCTCGCTGGTCATGTAACTGTCCAAGAGATCGGGCAACGGCGCAATTCCCAGTGCGAACCTGCCTTGGTCGGCTGGCAGGTGATAGCGTCTGAGAAAGGTGTCTTGCATGAGTCGCATGGCCGCTGGTGGCTTTTCTTGTTCGACATCCTGAAGGGCTGCAGTGACACCCAGGTGGAAACTGTGGCCGTCGATAGTGCGGGCGCCGCACATGACAAGTATGCTCCTGGCGGCGGCAACTTCCTGGAGTATCCAAACTCGTCGAAACCATGGACGCTGTAGCAGGGCAATGAGCTCACTAGAGGGTTTGCCCGTTGGTTTTCCCCGCCGTGTGCCCCTAGGTTTCGTCCGTTTGCCCCCCAACTTGCTGCTCGATTCGCTGGTCTTCATCTTGCTGTCCGGCGTCTCTTTCGCTTTGGCCAAAATCTCGTCCAGGGCTTCTTCAGAACCATCGCCGTTGTCCTCTCCCAGCCAGACAAGTACCCGGCTAGCAGTGGCGTAAATCTGCGCCATGATTGCTACCTGTTGATTCCGTTCCTCGATATCGGCTTGGTTGATGCAGATTGCATCAATCCATAAAATACGGTCGACATGGGCGTGACGAAGACGAATCAAAGCTTCATGAAGATTCCGGGTGACCGAGAGGACTCCTGATGAGGGCCGTGTAGTGCCGTGTCCCAACAGATCGTCGTCTTGGAGATGGATGCAACGCGGGTCATCAGGAGAGCCCCAAACGTATGAGAGCGCTTCGTAAAGGCCATCCTCAAGTATGTCGTGTGGGAGGGGGCAGCAGATCATCTTGCCATGGATGGGAGATTCTCTGCCCCGACTTGGCAGGAGACGGAGAAGTCGAATGCTTCTGTCGGGAAGCTTGGAATAAGGGTACGTCGACGCCATGAGAAAACGAGAAACCGCGATACTGCTTTACAGAGTAGTTTCGAGCTCTTCAAAGGTGGTTCTTCAAAAGCGGCATGTCGGAGGATGGTCTTGAAGCGGGGAATCACTGCTGCCTGATCGTGGCTGCAACTGCTATTCGCTCCTGGACATGCATCTGCGAAGCCTGAACGAGAGACACCATCACGTGTTTCTTCTCTTGCTATTCTCCAGCCCCTTTCGATGTCAGAGTTGTCCATCAAGGGGTACCGCAACTAGCTTCGTAATTGTCGTCCCATCATCCAACACATCCGCAGCCTCTTCAAGCCGATAACCGCCCCATTTCGGAAGCAACACCGTCCAGACAAGCCAGTACAACACCCCGAACAAGAGCCTATTGACTGATCAGCATCCACCCACCGAGCATCTTCTCGAGGACAGAGAGACTTACACCGAGATCCCAACCAACGCATAGCTCACCCTAAACAGATGCGCCCCTCCGGTCTCCCCCTCGCGAGGAACGAAAGGCGCCACGATCAACGCGACCGACAAGGCAATCCTCAAGTACACCGCAGGCAAGAACGCCTTGTACGGCCTCTTCAGATCCGGCCTCTCCCAACGCAGCCAGATCAGACCGAGGGATGTCGCCAGCGAGAAGAACTGCCCCGGGTATCCCTCGACGTCAAGGATGAACGAGTAGATGTTCTTGGCTGGGATGCATATGACGATGATGGAGGGGATGCAATGCACGATGAGTCCGCCCAGCGGTGCGCCGAAGGGCTTCGTCGAGGAGAGGATTTCGCCGAAGGGGAGGAATCCCTGACGGGCGATTTCTTGGTTGAGGCGGGCCTATTCCCATCAGCATCATCTCTTATTTCGGACAGTAGGGTTGAGCTCACTAGTGCAAACGTCACAACCATGACGTTCCCCGCCGCTGAAACCGCCACGGCGAGACTCAAGAACCAACCTCCTCCTGAGCGCCCGAACAATCTCTCGAAGAACAGTGCGGCGATCAACTCTCCGCTTTCCTTGATCTCCTCGAGCGGGACAACTAGGAAGTATGCCACGTTCACCAGAAAATACAACACGCAAGATGCCACGAGCGCCGTGGTGGCAGCTGTCTTGAGGGTACGCACGGGGTTGACAATCTCGTTGACCACGTTGTTCGCATTTTGGAGCCCGGAATAGGAGTAAAACACCTTGAAGAGGGCCGTAGAGATAACGCCCCAGTTCCAGACTGAGCCTTCCCAAATCGAGGACCAGCTAGGGAACATAGTAGATGGTGATGGGCTGTTGGTCCCTATCGGTGATGAAGGTCGATACCCGGTCGTGACGACAAATGCGGATGCAACCACCATGAAGGCGACGAGTCCGAGCTTGATCCAGCCGAGTATGTTTTGGATAAGGATTCCCGCGCGGAGGAAGCAGCCGTGGACGACGGTGATAGCGAGCATGAGTCCGACAGCCAACAATCGGACATCGCCTCTATGATCGGCCGGATTCTTGCCGGCGGCGAATAGCGTGTACTCGCCGAAGACAATGCAGTTGCTCGCGGTGAAGCCAAGAACGACGGCGTGGACCGCGACGAGTGTGGATGCTAGGAATCGCGGACGGCGGTAGGTAAACTCGAGGTAGACCTTGTCACCTGTTTAGTGTCAGCATTTCTCCTTGCTTGTGTTTCCCATGTTGTCGAAGACATACCCCCTGATCGTGGCAACATGCAGCCATACTCCAGCCCGACTGCCAGTCCACACCACGATATTGCCGCCCCCACAACCCACAATGTCAAGCTTAGCCCTATGCTCCCAACAGAAGAGGCAATGGCCCCGGGTGTCGCGAATATTCCGCTGCCGATGACGCGGGAGATGATGATGATGAACGCGCTGGACCAGTGGAGGGTCCGGCCGACCACGGCTGTCTCGGGAAGGACGTCGTCTTCGATGGTTCGATGCAGTGGGAAGATTTGCGAAGGGGCGATCGACGAGGAGCTATCGGTAGATTTGCGGAGGAGAGGGGTCTCGGCGTTGGGCTCGGATGCCCGGGCGGCGGGTTCGGACTCGGGGGAGGTCATGGCTGTGGCCGTTCAGGAAAGTCGAAATCGCGTAGTATCAGCGCCGCTGCCCGACTCGACTGGCCACCGACGAGGGGCACTTCTACGATTTTTCGGGTTGATGGGGGCTGAGAGATCGTCGCCGTGGTGAAGATGACATCTCCATGTCGCCAGTCAGACTGTGCAAGGTGTTTTGGCGGATTTGTCAGACGGATTGATGTTGGGCATGTATTTCGCGGGTCAGGAGTCGCGAGTTGTCGCACATCATCTTGCGCGTCTTGGGCGGCCGATGACGTGCTGCGCGATCTGACAGGCGCGGCATGCCAGCGCCAAATCCCATCCGCCGTAATTCCAGGGACGGCAATAGCCAATGATTGAACGTGAAAATACCGGCATTGCATTTAAGTCCGAGATAATGGTTCGAATCCGGATGTCTGACTGCCCCTGGTCCAGGGTACGCGACCCGACCTTCAAACAAGCTTCACCTCGTCGGCGCCATCAGCACCAAGCTTCCCTTCGGCCTCCAACTCCTCCAATCCCTTCTTGAACCTCTTTGACATTGCCGCCATATACCCTTGCTCGTTTCCGCGAACCTCTGGGCGCGGCTTGCTACCATCCACTGCGACCCACGGGATCTTTCGGAGGTTTCCTTCGGTCCCGTCCACCAATGCCCTCAGCTCCTTGATGTTATCTGCCGTAAATGCACCGCCAAACACCACGGCCTTGGGCGGTGTGCTCCAGTTCCCTGTGCCGATGCTGCTGGAGGGCGGGGAGGGGACTTCTCCTTTCAGGAGGAGGGGGATCTCGGCGAAAGCGGCAGGACGGAGGGTGAAGTGAATCACTGCAAATGCAAGCGGTTAGACGAAGTGTTGCAATGCGTATCGCAACGCGCAACGCGGGTTGCTGTCACGCACCTTCGTATTCGGGCTTCAAAGCTTCCTTGGCAATGAGGCCCACAGATTCCTGGGCCCCGACAATGATGATCGGGATGGGAGACGCCATCTTGCTGAAGGCAGAGACGGCAATCTTGGGATTGATCAAGTGAGGGATGGCTGTTTGACGTAGACCGACTTTGGAGAGTGCTGCGAATGCCATGGAGAATCGTATGGGCTTGACCGCGCGCTTCGAATTCCCGTGGCTTATTTGTACTCGGCCCGGAGCTCTGGGGTGGGAGGCGGACCTTGCCGTGTGGTCGCGATGTGGTGTGGTCCGATGGCCGAGCTGCTTACCCGAAGGATGCAAGTGCGTGTCTCGGCAAGCCAGCCCAAACCCTCGGGCGCCTTTCCTTGTTGCAGCGTCGACACTTGGTGGGACCGATACTTCCGAGTGGCTGCACGCAGCTAGTCTTTTTTCCAACGTACGTGGAACATCGTAGGACGAAATCGTTGATTGTGCCCCGGCATAGACATTTGCGGCTTTATCGAAAAGAAAATTGTCGAGTATGATTCATGATGAGAGTTTCCAGATGCGAAGCTTCCCGATGCTCCATCCTTCGATGCGCTTGGATGTTGCAGGTACTGTTGGGTTGGGACTTTCCCAACGAACAACCTCTGCCCGGGTGGGAAGGTGACTGAAATCTGGGGTGCGGGGCCGACGTGTCAAGCTTTGCGCTCTTTCCGTTGGGGGCTCCTTGACTGGAGTTTCAACCAATCATCCCACAACGAGTACGACGAGTCCAGCGGGCCCAACAGCCACCCTTTGGACCACCAGGTATTCGTTCCCAATAGTTGCCACATGCTAAATTTTTTCTACCTCCCAATTTGCGATTCCTCGCAGAGGGCCATTTTCTTACATGATGTAGCTGGTAAAATAACAAGCCTCACACGGATCCTCTCTTCTCTCCACCTTAGCCTCTAACGACAGCGAAGAGAAAACCTGGCCACAGGAGCGCACTCCCCAGGAAGCGTAAGCTTGCTGCAGACCTGGCACAGATCGTGGCCCCCTTTGGAGATGATCTCTTCGGGGAGGACCGACTGCCTGCAAAAATAACATTTCACAAAGTGACGCATGCAAAAATACTTCCCGGCCCTTGATGTGTTGAGTTCTGCGAGGCCATGCCTCGATTTGCCATACGAGCACTGGCAATCTGAGTGGACTCGAACTCATCGTTGTCCCCCAGTCTGCTTCCAAAATATCTCGATGAAGTCGGACCCGACACGCTTGCCACAGGCGGCGCAATCCTCGGGGCTCATAAAGTGGTGTACGCAGTAGTAACCTCTGTGATGCTCGTAGTATTTGGAGGCATTCAAAATGTCGCGACATCCCTAAAAGCGGTGTTCGTGGTAAGCAGCGCTCAGGAATCTGGCATGTGAATAGTTTAATGGAAGGCATAAACTCACAGGTACACAGCAGCGAAAGCATGTCTTGTGAAGGTGGCTTCCGTCGTCCAGTTTGACAGCTACACTACGCAGAGGGACACGGCACTTTTTGCAGCGTGGGTGGACCCAAGGCCACCACTCAGCCAGTTGACTTCGGTAAATGTGGATCATGACTCCGCGCTTTGGGAGACCTGGTGTGATCGCATCTTCCTCCAGTCGCTCCGAGTCCACTGTGGTGATGGCTGTGGGGTCGTCGACTGCGAGACTCGTGATAGACTGGGCACCAAGCACGATATTGTGCCGATGCAGACATGGCTTCCACACCGCAGTCGTCCAGGTCGGGGCGGCCCAAGGAGTCAGGAACCTCAACTGAGGGTGAGGGGGTGGCCGAGCGCAAATGCGTTGTTATGGAGGCGGCGGCCTGGAACACGTCCTGCCTTCTTTGTAGCATGTCGCGTATGTCGGCAAGACTGTCCCTGTTGACAAAGTCAGCTAAAATCGGCTTTCTGCTGCAGGGTACTCGTATCCTCAGACGAAAACTCACAATTTGCATTAGCTGCAGCATCAAGCTCAGCGCCGTTTGCTGGCCTCGGAGCACCCCCAGCAACTCGGCGAGCTTTGCTTCATTCCAGAGGAGCCGCACCCTCCCATTCCACCCAGACGCCATGGTCACCCGCCTGAGATCGTCATCGAGGCAGCTAAACACGACCATGCATCCTGTCAGAGCCTGATCCAAGACGGCAGGCAGGTCATCCGATAGGCCATCCCCCACGCTGCGCTCCAGGAGGCGTTAGATTTGCGCAAGAGACGCCGAGATGGCTGTTGATTCAGTGCAGATGGAGACCAAAATGACCGGGGCGTCGCGGTATTTTTCGCCGTGCTCGTACAGAGTCTTGGTCGTGGACAGGCAGGCTTTGATCGTCGCAAGCTGTGACTGGGCGTCGGTGAAGTGCACGTATTGAAAGGCCAGCGGCCAGGTGAGGGATGCCCAATGATGAGAATGAACATGACTCACTGACCACTACGGAAGCGATCGTCACCGGATCCATCGTTCCCTGCGACCTGAGGGTGTGATGTGATGTAGTGCGGGGTTTTGCCGAGTCCAAGTCAAGCCTCCCGCCTCTCCTCGTTGTTCACCAATGGTTGAGATGGTTGTGAGCCCAAGGCATTCTCAAGGTTGGCTACCCACTCACGTGGAAGCGTTTCTCGGGGCTGCAGAGAAAATTCCCTGCGAGCCAACCACATCTTGGTGGCTCAGGCAGCCGATGGCTTGGTCCATCCATGGTGGCATCACAGCCGTTTGCAAACTCAGTCAATACCAAGTCGGTTGCGGCTCGGAGTGACCGAGTTGGACTGGCAGCTGGGCATTCAGAAGTCGAGCGTGGTGCTGAAACGGGCGTTGAGAGGACTTGTTCTGCAACTCTGGAGGAGGGACTTTCGCCGCTCGCGGTTGCCTGACGAGGAGTTCCACAGTGCAGCGGGCACCGTTGGAGCAGTGTCTCTGCCTGTACTACCGATCATCCCCGGGACCCACATGCCGTCATCCGAGAGTCCGAGTAAGGATTGGGCCACTCAGTTTTTTCCCCTCCCGCCCAAGACCAGCTTAAGACCAGCAAGTGGACGGTTTGCTGTGGCTGATCCCCAAGGAAGCCAATCAACAAGGCGCAGCCATGCAGCCAGCGACCCAAAATACATCACTGTCGAATTGCAACAACCCGATTGTCCGCTCCCCTCTGTCGATCAAATATGAGGCGACAAACGAACAGGGCGCCCCGCTGGCTATATTTCCCTTTCACTGTGACCTGACGCCCGTGGGGTCTAGTGATTGAGGATCGCTATTCGGTTGTTTGCACCAAGACCGCCGCATCGTCTGGTCCAATGTCACGATGGCGCCAAATTCGATAAAGTCGTCTCGTGCCTCTCGGTGGGCATTTTCGGCCATCGCCCGCAGCACCAGCCCGCAACACCACGAGAAGGGAAGTGACAGAGACCGACCGGAACTATGGACTCCCTTCTTTCTTCGACGCTCGACTCTTGCCGCCCTCGTCCTTCTCTTCGTCCTCTTGATGCTCAGCTTCGCCATTCTCTTCGGCATCTCAACTCGCGACCAGGGTCTTGCGACGGCCAACCCAAACTGGTATTATCTCTGGGTGTACGGTCCAACGGCCGCATTCACCTTCATTGCCGCGATATGGGCCCCGATCGAGTACCGCACCAAACAGTTGGAACCGTGGGTGCTGATGTCGCAGACGTTCCGTCCTGCCAGGGATGGCTTTCTTCTCGACTACGTCGACCAGCTGAACATTCTCGCCCTTCCCGGTTCGCTTTGCCGACGCCACTGGCGGGCGTTTTCCGGCATCGCGGCAGCCTTTGTCATCGTCATCGCAACTGTTGCCTCCAGTGGCCTCCTCGTCTCGTCATCAGTCACGGTTCACCGCCAGAGTGCTCCGCTCGTCGCGCAAGATGCGTTCTCAGTCACAGCGCTGCCCCGTGCAGGTGCGAGGCCCGCAATCAACACCTACGGGGTGATGGCTTCGAACCTTTCTTTTCCCATCGGGACAATCGATCAATACGCATTTCAGTGGTTTGAACCAGCCGACGACAAGACCTACGATGGCCTCACCGCCGTTGTCGATGTTTTCGAAGCAACCCTAGACTGCGAAGTCGCCAACGTTGAAGAAGGGGGCGTCTGGAAGGAGGGGCTTCGGGCGAACAACAACACACTCCCAGACGTACCTTCTCAGTCGCCTGGGAATGCGGTTTCAACCGCCCAGTACCAAGAGACCAGGTTCATACTGAGGACACCATCGTGCCCCAAGCCTCTTTATCTCGCAGTCGTGGGGGCCAAAACATTCGCATTCAACGGCAGCTCGTGTGGGGACTCGGGTGCTCCATCCAGGAAGCCTGAGGTCATCGATCGCTTTGTGGCGGTATGGGGTCATCGAAACAGTCCATCCGAGGGGCTGATCGCCGACTTTGGACTTGCATGCATCCCTCACTATTCCGTCCGTAAAGGGGAGGTGTCACTTAACCGGGACACCAACGGGGAGTTCAGACCAACGGTATCCTTTCCCGACGAATCTCCGGGGGTAACACTGGACGGCATCACGGCATGGGATATCTTGACCGAGTTTGCCAGGACGACAGTTGAGTCGTCGGATTCCATCTTCATGGGCGATTTCGGAAGTGTCAATGGCCGTTTTGGAACAGGCCTCCAGCCGCTGGTCGAAACAGCCATCTCCAACGGCTACTCCGACGACAGAAAAGATGCACTTTCTAGACTTTTTGGTCTTGTCGGCGCCCAAGTGGCAAATCAGTACCTCAAGGAAGCCGCGGAGACTCCGCTCGTCGGTGAGACATTTGTCAAGGAAGACAGGCTCGTTGTGTCCCCCGTCTCATTCTGGATACTCGAATCAATGCTGGCAGCTTTGCTGTTGATCACCGGATACATTATCGTCGTATCCTCGAAGTTCGCCATGCCTTGCGACACTTCGACTCTCGCGGGATTGTCTACAGTTCTTGCGAGGAGCGAGTCGGCGATCTCTAGTCTCCAAGGCGCCGGAAGGGTGAGTGAGAAGTCACTTCACGACCGACTGAAGAACGTCCAATTTCGAACGAACATAGTCACGGAAGATGGCCGAAACGTCTTTCGCATTAAGAGCACCGTTGCGGAAGAGGTGAGCCCACTTCTATCAGGGGCTGACCTACAGACGAAAGAAAAGAACACCCCCACCAGCCAGTCTCGCTGGAAAACATGGGAAGCTTTTCGCTCAGCGGCGGTTACATTCTTCGGCAACATCAGGCGTGTCTTCTACGGAATGCCTCTGTTTCCGAGGAGGACGGTATCTACTGGCGAGCCCGAGGTAGGACGCTACCGACCATTCACCGTCACCATCTTTGGCCAGGCGCTCCTACTGCTAGCCCTTCCGGCTTTGATCATTACCCTCGAGATGCTCTATCAGCGCTCGAGTCGGGATAACGGCCTTGCAGAGATTGACAACCACTCCAACGTCGCACACTATGCGTGGACGTACACCCCCACGGCCGTGATGGTTGGTGTGGGCCTGTGGCTGACGGCGTTCAGCACGACAGTCAAGCTGCTTGGTCCCTATTCCAGCCTGTGGAAGGGTGTGGCCACAGCAGAAACCACCATGGCGGAGAATTATCTTCACACAATCGCCATCCTGAGTCTCTATGACGCCGCGAGGAAGAGAAAGTGGGGGATTGTAACGCCTGGGTTGGCGGCCATGCTGACCCCATTTCTAACCATTGTGGCGAGTGGGCTGTTGTTCACCTCACCTTCTACAACCACCACGACCGCAGGCTTCCAGCAAACGGATTTCTTCAACATGAGCACGGTCAATATCAGCGACGGTTTGACGTTTGCCAACCTGGCGCTCGCGAGCAACCTTTCTGATCCACTGTACGTTGGGTACTTTTCTCAGCGATTCCCGATACTCAGCTAACCTTTGGCCCCTTTCCTAGATGGACATACCGGGAGTTTGCGATCCCTCACCTCGCTGGTGCTAGCGAGCTGACGCCGGCGGCTGACGACTCAGAACAAGACATGGCATTCACGCGAGTTACACTTGATAGGGTCCCCTTTTTCCGGAGCCGTTTCAATTGTACACCAGCGACAAGACAGGATCTAGAGTGCAGCGGAGGGGATCCACCTCCCACTGCGGGCGACAAGTACGGGCAAGCCAGCGACTACTTCACGGGCACCGGGTACTTCGGCGCCATGGCGGAAGGCCGATTCATCGATACCCCCCAGTGCCCGACCAATTTCGTCTCCTTCGGGCACACGACGGACAACACCATTGACGAGGTTTCCTATCTCGCCTGCGATCCCTATGTCGAAGAGGTGCTCGTGTCAGCCACCTTCAGACTGCCCTCGTGGGAGCTCGACTACCCGTCGTCCCCGTTCTCACCACCCCCAGTCACCATCCACCCTGATCCACCCCGGGTGGTCCCTTCCATCAACACGACCGAGTTCATGATTTTCTCTTTCAGCTACCTCGTTTTCTCGAATCCGGCAAACCTCGACACCTCCTTCGAGCCCGCTTCGCTCTTTGGTCTCGTCGTCAACGGCCGCAACGGCACCCCAATTGCGGAAATCGCGGGGCCGGACAACATTGACAACCTCAAAAATGCCGTTGAACGCACTTTCAGCCTAGTTATGGCTCAGTTTCTCAACCACGCGCGTCAAAACCTCACCGCTGCCGCGGAAAGGAATACTTTCACGGGCATAGTCACGGCCCCGAATGAAGGGCGCTCCCGTTTGCACCAGAGCGCCATATCAACTCGAATCTTGGAGGGCCTGCTGGGCATCATGTTCGTGTGCGTTGTGTTGTCGTATTCGACGCAGCGGCACATGAGGAAGTTGTTACCGAAGAATCCATGCAGTATTGGTGCTGCGGCGAGTATGTTGGCTGGATCGGACTTGCTGAAGCATATCCCGCCTGGTGCGGAGTGGATGACAGATGAGCAGAGGAATGAGCTCGAGGTGTTCCGCGAGGGGCTGTTCGGACTTGGGGAGTGGGTGGGGGATACTCGGGAGCAATCTGAGGTGGGGGCCAGTGAGACCCCTGAGGGTAGTGGTGAAAGGACCAGGAAGTGGTATGGGATCGATTTTGAGTGGCCCGAGGAGGAGGGTGGAGGGTCGCGGTAGATAGCCTGACCGAGTTTAACGTATCAGCACTCCTCGAAGACATCAACGCCCCTCGACATCCAGACGTGCCCAGAGCACAAGCGGGACAGCTGCGCTACACCTCCAACATGCACCACTTCTCAGCTGAAATGCAAGACGCAAGATGCTCCGACCCAAAAACGTATGCAGACGGCAGTGAACTCTCCTTTGCGCAAGCCACGACGTGGGTCCAGACCTTCGATGCATTGATGGCTTGGTCTCGACTGTTCTCAGAGAGTGGTGTGTTGCACTACAACTGCAGATGGGGGATGCGGGCACCAGTGGGATGGCAATGCTGACGCCTCAGCTGAAGGCTCCCATCTTGTTCAGCCAGCCCCTTTCGAGCGGGGAAAGGTCTTTGGAGCGACAAAGCTCCGTGTATTTCACCAAACACGAGAACATCGTCGGGGTTTATATCTGTGCACTTCTCCCTACTCGTCATGCCCTGCATCCCTAGGTTATCAGTTCCTCAGCTATTTCGAACTGCTTCGGATACCGTCAACAGGGATTTCACCAAGCTAGAACCTCTCGAGCCTCGTACGCCATGGACCAACTCAAGATCAACGGCAACAACTGTCAAGCAGCCGGTGATGGGGTGTACGCTCCGCCTGCTGCACCCGATGTGTCTCAGAGCGATTACATTTTGGTCGAACTGGCCGGTCCTCCTGGAGCCGCTGAACAGGACCAGTTGGCTCAAGACAACGTCGACATTCTCCAATACATGGGCAAGAAGGTCTTTCTCTGCAGCTTCAAGCCCAAGACAGTCGAAGACCTCCAGACTGTCATCAATCGACCGTTTGTTGTCCGTGCCGAGGTGTACCATCCTAACTGTGTTGCCGAGCCAGCGCTCAAGGAGGGCGACGACACGGACGACCTCGATGTGGAAATCTCCCTGCACCAGGATGTACCCGAGGAGAAGCTCGACGAGGTGAAGGAGAAGATCGCTCAAGCCACTGGCGTCACGGCTGATGACCTTGCATTTGGGGACGACGGGGTCACAAGCATCACCATCAAGAGGAGCCAGCTCAGTTCTCTTGCCGAGATCGACGAGGTCTACGCCATCAACCGATATGACCAGCCAGAATTGTTCAACAATGTCGCCTGCGAGATCCTCAAGGTCAGGGGGCCGACCGGGATCAAGTCAACAGAGTATACCGGGGGTGGTCAGAAGGTCTGCGTGGCCGATACTGGCTTCGATACAGGAACGACGGACCCAAAGAAGCACCACCCGGCCTTCGAGACACGCGTCAAGGAGCTCATGGCCCTTGGTCGGCCGACCTTGAACTTGTCCAACGACCCTGACGGCCACGGAACACACGTTTGCGGCTCAGTCCTCGGCAAGTTGCAGCATGCCAAGCCTGAGGTGGGCATGATTGAAGGCGCCGCCCCTGGCGCTTCACTCTACGTGCAATCTCTCTTCGACGGCAACTTCAACAAGAGGGAAAACGGGACGTACAGCGCGGGTTTGGGCGGTCTCATCGATAACCCGGCCGGCTTCAGGCTCTTTCGTCCGGCCTTTGAACGTGGTGTCTACATCCACACCAACTCATGGGGTGGTGGGCGTGGCTTTGCGGCTCAGACAACCGACTCGATCGACGATTTTGCCTGGCGTTACCCGGCCATGACCATCCTCTTCGCTGCTGGCAACGACGGCCGTGGCGCCGATGGCAAGGGGGCCAACCTTCCTTCCACGGTGAGCAAGCAAGCAACATCCAAGAACTGCATTGCCGTGGGCGCATCCGAAAGCACGAAGAACCAGCCCAGCCCTGGGAAGGCCGCATCGCCAGACACGCTTGCTACATTCAGCAGTTGTGGCCCGACAAGGCCCGGGCGACAGATCAAGCCCGACATTGTGGCCCCCGGAACGGCGATCCTTTCCGCCAAATCCAGCGTCCTCGACCCCAAATACCGGGACAAGCCCAAGGTGGACAAGGACGACAACAGACTCCAGTTCATGCAAGGCACCAGCATGGCCACTCCCCTCGTCGCCGGCTGCGTGGCAATCCTCCGCGAAGCCCTTCTCAAAGCCAACAACATCACCCTCCCATCTTCCGCGCTGATCAAGGCCCTGCTGATCAACGGCGCCACCCCCCTCGCCGACACCTCCAAATCCACTTCCGGCTTTGGAAGGGTCAACATGGCCGACACACTCGCCCACACTGGACCGCAACTGACACCCCCGCTCGCCGGCTTCGGCGAGAGATCCGGTCCCAACGCTCTCACTCTGTCCCGTGTGCCGGGCGACAAACTCGACGAGTTCTCCTTCCCCATCGTCATCCCCACCGGACACGCAGGACGCACCCTCTCCGTGACACTCGCATGGGCAGACCCATATGGGCCAGAGCTCCAGCATCATCTGAGATTGTCTGTCGCAAAGGCGGGAGAGCCGGAGAGGGCGTGGGATGTGGATACTATTCCGAATAATGTGCAGCGGATTGTTTGGAGCCAGGCGGCGGAGGGGGAGTACAAGGTTGTTGTGAAGGCGTTGCAGCTTTTTAGGCAGCCGCCGCAGGCTCCGTATGCGAGGGATGAGGTTTGGGCGCCGTTTCAGCCTTTTACGTTTGCTTGGAGGGTTTACTAGGCGGGGAGAGAGGGTAGGTGAGGTAAAGGGATCTCACATGCTTGAGGACCATGTACTGTAATCTGGAAGGGGAATGGGGGTTTGGTGTGTTTGGATTTGTCTGATACAGCCAAATCGGGGAATGTTGATCCCTGGCTGGGGAGTCGGGCCCTTGGATATCACTGCAGCTCAGTCTTACTCTGCGGACCCGATTGGGCGGGAGGTCTTTCTTGGTCAATGACAGAAGACGAGTTGAACATGATAGTCGCTGGAAGCCTTGTGCTTGATGACCGATCTTCGGCCGTCAGTGTGGGTGAGAGTCAAGGCTTTTGAGTGTAGTGTGTGGCCATGTTTGCAGGGGGTGACCAGATGACCAAACTGAGCAAACATCACTGCAATTTTAGCCCCAGCAGAAGGTCTGCTGCACTCAAAGTTGAAGGCTCCCGTTGGTACGTTGGGACGGAAGCTCCCGTCCTGCTGACTTCCCGCACCCCCAGATGAGATCCCCCAACTCCCAACCGGTCCACTGCACACACCTCCATTTCACCTGCATCTTCCCATCCCCGTTTTTCTGAAGCTAATACTCCATTTCATCTTTTAAACTTTCTTCATTATCTCAACCTCACCAACCTCCCACATGCACGCCCCTCTCCCAATCCGGCTAGCGGGCACCACCCCTGTTGACATCTCGAGATCCACAATCGCGATGGCGCGTGGCCCTGCCAACGGGGAGCCGACCAGGGTTCGCCTTAGGCTTGAATGGCGGAGGTGATCTGACCAGTGGCGCCGCAGTGGGTCCTCCACACCGCCTCCCCTCCTTTTCGTTCGTGGTCAGTCCAGGTCTTTCCGTCGCGCAGCAAGCGCAAAAGCGGCGCGGGTTGGTCGGAAAGATTCCGGTACAGCGCAGCAGAAGCAAGCACACGCATCCTGAGGCTTGGTCGGAAAACTTTGCGGTCACTGTTGTTTTGTTGTGGTTTTTTGTTTTGTTTTGCTTGTTTGCCACGGTGTGCAGTTTTGCGAACGACGACACTTCACCGGCCCGGCAGTACCCGCATCGACAAACGGGAGATTGCACATCGCGGGGTCGATCGATCGATCCGCGACACGCGAAATCGGCGGACGGGAGCTTGCGAGATTTGACAGTGGTGAACGACGGCAGGGGCAAGGATGAACTTTGGAAACTGGCTGTTGCGCTCGGTGCGTGGGGACGCGCTCTCGGAGAGCCCGGTTTCGGTGATTGAGCGGCTCAACGCGCTGCGGCCGCTGCGGGATGTCGACAAGGAGACGCTGCTGGGGGCGGTGTTGATGTTGGCGCCCAGTCTGCAACTTGCGCTGCAGATGTTGCAGGAGTTGTTGCCGCCGGATGAGTCGCGGGAGCGGTTGGGCGAGGTCCTGTGTCCGACGCTGTGGCTGCTGCAGAATTCTTTGGCGGATACGATGAGGAGTTTCTCAAGGGAGGGACAGGAGGAGCAGGAGCAGGAGCAGCAGGAGCAGGATATGAGGTCGAGGTTGAGGCCAGAGGTGGACCCGGTGGTATCGACCAGGGGAAAATCAAGGACAAGACGTCCTCGCCCGAGCCCAGCACCGCACCAGCGCAGGGAGACAGACAGGGCATCGTCTCTGCCGATATCTCTGCTTGCGGTCGAGAGGGAAACAAGACCGCCAACACCACCAAACACAGCCCGGAATCTGAAACCCCTGGAGGACTTCCCCGCTCTGCATGGCATTGCCCCGAGCCCCGGGCGACCATCGAGGACAGCAGACAGTGCAGCCGATCTCTCCCTGATGAAGGACCTCCGAGCTGAGATGCGTGTCAACGCCGCTATCCAAGTTGCCGTTGACTCGCTCGAATTCGCCGAGGGCCAGCTTCAGATCGTCAAGGAGGTCAACCGGCTCAAGGGCGGAAGTGCGTATTTTGTCTCAACTTCTCTCTTGATTCACACTAACGTCATCAGGCTTCGAACTCCTGCAACGGCACTTCTACGAAGGGTACAACCGGATCCTGTTTCGTGCACTGGAGCTGGAGAGGAGGGAGTTCGACTCGCCGCCATACGCTGCTAGCATCAACGAGGACTATGAGGAAGAGGAGGAGGCTGCGGTAGACAAACGGCCAGATACGCAACACTCCGTTTCGATCTCGTTTGAGAGTCCATTGGCGCTGCCGGAGCTGCCTCCGATTTCCCTCCCGCCATTACCGCCGTTGAGCCCTGCCAAGACAACGAAACCCGCGAAGGTTGAGAGCGCTGTGGCAGCCAACAGGGGGACACCAGTGCGGAGAAATACCACTCAGGGGGTGGAAGGTGAGTTGCCATGCCCCGTTGGTGTTTCGAAGTTGTGACCGATTGTTGATATCCTGCAGGCCCGAGGAGACAACAATTCAAACGCCGACTATCACTAGCAGAGGAACTTGCCATGGCTGGTGACGAGAGTGACACGGACGAATACAGCGACGAGGACGACGAAAACCATATCGATGAGACCCCAGTGCGTATTCTCGCTTCGCCGGAACCAGAATCATCGTCCTCGGAATCCGGCGAGGAGGAAGAGGATAGCGAGGACGACTCCCACGAGGAAGCACCCGGGGAAACCGAGTCGCCATTGGGAGACTCGGACAGCGACTCGGAGGACACGAGTGTCGATGACGAGGATGAGAGCGAGGATGAAAGGAACCCGAGGGCTACGCCGGCCCCTCCTGCTTTGGTTGAGGCGGTCAGTAGGACGGTCAATGCGGTACGAGATGTGAAGGGGAGGAAGCAGCTGAAGAGTAGAGTCGGAGTTATCAGCCCCCCAACGTCTCCGGAAAGGGTAGCAGGGGTAGCGGGGCCCATCACAGGGGTTTCCTAGTCTTTTTTGTTGGCATAGAGGGTTAGGTACATGAGCATAGATTAGCATATTCGTACATAGCAAGCATGAAATGACTGGGAAGGTCAACTTGAAACGGTTGTTCACCTGCCGGTTTGACAACACAGACTTCTTTCACCATTTGAGGCAGTCAGCTTGGGAAATGTGCTATGTTTTTTCTTTCCTAACAAAAAGCGCTGACGAAGATTAGACTCACACGGTGGAGTGGGTTGAGGGTGTTTTGAAGTTTCTGTTCCCTTTGACTGCCAGTGCGTTGAGCTGGAAATTGACGGACACAGCCCCTGAAAAGTTGGCTCACTGAACCGAGACTCTGGGCACCGCGGGAATGCGCAGTGGAATTATCTAAAGCCGAACTTCCCGAAACCGTTTGCTCCGCTTCCATGGCGGATAATAAGATTGCAGTCCCAGAAAATCCAAGCTCCAAATAGGGGATTGGTAGGTGGTATCATCAGCGGGACAGCGCTGCTTGGCGCCCAATCCTTCGATGAATCCTTGGTTGCCTCGACGCATTCACGTGGCACAGTCGTATTTAGAACGGAAAGCTCGCAAATGGAAAATCTGGAACTGAAAACTCTGAAGCCGCAAAGGACCTGAGGTAAACACCCACGATGCCGCACGCGCGGCTCCTTCTCATGGCTCTAGCCGCCCCGCTGGTCGCCGCAGCTGGAATGCCTCGCATCGTCGGGCTCTCGAATTTCGACCAAGACATCGCCACCAACATCACCGACGCGGCATGGTACAGCGCATTCACCTCGCCCAACGCGACAGGCAGCCACACCTTCAGCGGGCGCGACACCCGACAGCCATTCCCGGGTTCATCTTCAGCGCAATGGACGTACACGCTCCAAATCCGCGATGACGTGCCTCGTGTCGATGGGGACTTTGCGACGGGAGCGTGGATCCAGATGGAGGTGCCACCGTCTCTGACGCGCGAGAACAGAACGACGGTGGGTGAAGAGTTTGGGCCTGGGATCGAACCAATGACCATTATCGACAGGGGCGTTCCGCAAGATGAGTCCTGGGAGATCTGTCAACAGGTCTTTCTGGGGCCGGGACTTGAGTTCAGCCAGGGGGCGGAGGCGGGATGCGGGACGGCGGAGATGCAGACGTGTCTGGGGGATTTGAAGAGTTATTTGGAGACAAATTTTGGGAACCGTAACGTGATTGGGCTGGGTAGCTCGAGCAATTGTCCGCTGCCGTCGCCGAGGCGCGTTCCGGAGAGCTGTAAGAGTCACCTGAATGTAAATGGGAGTCTTGCGTATGGGATGGGTGAGTGCTGTCCTTTTGTCCTTCTCCGTTACTTTTTCCTGTCATGGAACTGACGGCTCTCAGGATTTGATGGATTGCTGGGATATAACCCGGAGAGCAATCCAGTCGATCCCATCAGCACGCTCCCTAATGGGACCTTCCCGCTCATTATATTCGGGAGCGATTTTGACAAGCATCCTGCTGGGAACAGAACATCTTTCGATGCTGCATTGCGCAGAGCATTTGTCGTCGCTCACGTGTGGGGATACAAGCGCGGAATCGAGAACTCCACGGCGCCGGTTGCTGAGGTTTTCTGTCTCAATGCAAAAGAGGGGGCACCGACTCAGGGGAATGGTGGTGGGAGCGGTGGTGGCAGCGGCAATTCCGAATCTGGGGGAGAAGGAGGAGGGAACCAGAATACAGCGGCGGGGAAAGCAATCCATTCGGCCCTGATCGTCTTGGTATCGGCTATCGCAGTCACGCTGTTGGCGATGGTGTAATGTAACAAATTGCATACAAAACGCCATTTGGGCTGTTGGTGATCCTTCAGTGTTCCGTCTACCAATGACAGGCTTGACCACCCGCAGTCTTTCAGCAAGGTCAGCAGCCCGTAGGCTGACAAAACGGTTCGCTTGGACAAAGCGGCTGCAGGGCGGAAAGGTTCAACTAGAACAGGAAACCCGGGCTATGTTGATTTCGAACCTTGCATTGCCGTCCGCTGCGGGAGGGTGTGTGCCGATGCTTGACAGCTGCGGTCAGCGAGAACAACGACGAAAAGTTACGGTCCTCAATTCCTGAAATTGAAGACCAGGGTATCACAAGGTGGTAACATCACCTCTGTCCTCGGGTATAAATCAGCTGTAAGTCCAGCACATGGACTTTGCCCTGCGATCTGCTCTCCTCAGACTCTGCAACAATCTTCACCTCTAAAGAAGACTCGCCCAAAATGGCCTCCCCAAACCGCATCATCGAGTTGGCCACCATCATCCAAACCAACACCGCCATCCTCGACACCTACCTCACCGAAAACAACCTCCCCACCCCCTCCTTCTCCCCCTCTTACGGCACCTAAATCCTCAACCTCCCCCCTGACATCACCCTAGCCCGCAGCACCGCCCTCGCCGCCGCCGACGAGCTCCAATACCTCCTCTACCACCCCACAACCACCATCGTCCACAAACAAATCGAGTCCGCCTCGTGGAACATCCCCCTCGCCATCATCGCCAAGTACCACCTCGCCAGCACCTTCCCCGCCAACGGCACTACCACCGCCGCCGCCATGGGTTAAAGGAGGTGTTTGGGTTGCCATTCGAGGGGAGGCAAGTAGATCATCGGTATTATTCAGATTGCGGATGTGCCGTGACCGGATCGCACTTCCCGGATACTGAGCGTAAGGAACTGGGGAGGGTGATGATTCCACTTGTGAGGAAAGACGAAGGAGGACCGTTAGAGGGGAATGCGGAGCACCATTGTGAGAGCCCTCCGAAGGGGTTTAAGCCAGAGTACTATCACAGGTGGGTGTCATAGCAGGTGGTAGAGCTGATCATTTTATATTGGAAGCGAGACGAAATAGGTATGAGCTTGAGTCAAGTTCAAGGGGTGCCTGGCATCAGTAAAGCTTAGTAGCTCAGGGGAAGAGCGCCGGGCTCATAACCCGGAGGTCACTGGATCGAAACCAGTCTAAGCTAAAAGTGACATTGCTTTTTCTCTTTTTGGTGCCCCAAGAACCCCATCGTGCCTCCTTTTCTTGACACCATACATTGTCTCGAACACCTAATTTCGTCCGAGATGAAGAGACAACCAAAGGTTCAAACTATGTCCTCTCTACACAAACTATGAGATTATTGAGTTTCCAGATAATGGCTGTCTACGTTCTACACTTTGGCTCAAGGATACCCTCACTTACACGCCCAACATCCTCCCCAGCAACACATCATCAAAAGCCCACAACACAGTCTGGAACTGATGACTAAAAGCCCCGCCAGTCCACCACGTCTGCGTGCGCCCCTGCAACGCATACAACCTCTGAATAAAACCCTCCCTGACCTCCTCAGCCCCAAAGTGCATATGCATAGCCCCATGATCCGCCCAGGCCTTGATCTCGAGATCAACAGGCCCCCCCGCGGGGAGTGTGCCCTGGGCGCGCATATCCCTGAAATTCTTCTTGACTAGGGCTTGGGCCTTGCAAGTGTCGAAGTTGTCGTCGCCGACCATGAGGACGCGCCAGTTGTTACTTCCAGCGCCCATGTGGTCGAAGCGAGCGTTGAAGTTGGGCTTGGGCAGCTCGAGGAAGTTGGAGGGGGCGGCGGAGGAGGGGGTGTTGACGAGAGAGATGCCGATGGGGAGTTGGGGGTGGGTGACGATGCCGGCGTGGACGCGTTGGTGCTCGAGCTTGGAGAAGACGGCTTCTTCTTCGGCGTCGAGGGAAAAGGGGGCCATGTTCTCGGGGGTGGGCTCGATGGCGATGAGGAGCTTGGCGGCGCGAACGAGGGTGTATGTGCCGGTGGACTGGTTCTTGACCCAGAGGATGTGTCCAGTGGTGTTGCGGGTGGTCTGTACGACGGTTGAGTCGAGGAGGAGGTCACTGGCGAGACGGGCTTGGATTTTCTCGTAGACTTCGATGTTGCGGCGCGAGTTGGGCGTGAAGATGCTGTCGATACCGAGAAAGGCACGGATCATGGGCGGGCCAAAGGCCGAGAGCACGTACATGGTCAACCGGTTCTTCATGTCGCCCGTGCCCATGCCTGTGACCCGGAAGACCAGATTGACGCAGTCCTGGATGCCATGCTTGACCACAAACTCGCCGAACGGCAGGAGGAGGTCCTCGGGGATGTTTTCCGGGCTAGGGAAGTCCCAATATCCAGGCAAGAGGAGCTCTTCCCACGGCTCAACCACTTGCAGGAACGTCTCCAAGGCCCCAAGCGTGTTGGGGGAGAAGGCAGCCGGAACAAAGCTCACGTTGCTGCCCGTGTTGAAGTCGACGTATCGGTCCGTCAAGCCGGCGCGCGGGTTTTCCGAGTACGGGATCCCCAGACGGTCAAAGAAGGCTGCCGCCGGGCCGTAGTCGTTGAATGTCTGCACCCCAAAGTCAAAGCCACGCCCGGCGACAGGATCATCATACGTCGAGACATGGCCGCCCTGGTTTTGTTAGTGGTCGGATCTAATTACTGTCTTGTTTGTTTGTGCATTGAAAAATGGGAATGCTTACCAGCTTCGCCCCTTTCTCGATCACGGCAATGGTCTTGCCCAAGTCCTCCTTTAGGCGGATGGCTGCATACCCTCCACTGGCTCCGGCACCGACAACCGCAACATCAACGATAACCTCACTCGTGGCAACGCTGGTGGGTAGCGCTGCGGGTGGCGGCGGAGCAGCTACGACAAGCGATACAGCGGCTAACAGCGCGCTGAAAATTCTCATGACGGCCATTTCGGAGGTGATAATAGTGCAAACCCAAACGACAACGAGCTGGTCGATTAACGAGTGGACCGAGTTGGGTAGGTAACTGCAACGGCCGTGGATGATGCGTTCCAAAACGCCCGAAACTACGGGAGATGACGAGAAATTTCCAACTAGAATCCTACAACGACCGGAATACTGAGGAGCGAGCGAGTGAAATGCTGGCTGCGGGAGGGGGGAAAGGAACAGCCGGGTCTTATTCGTTATTTGTGCCCGCACATGGAAACTTTTCCGAGTGGTTGCTTTCGGAAACCCCCCTTCACCCGCAAGTCCAAGACTTCAAGACCCCCGTGGTATTGTACAGTACAGCTGAACACGACCAGTGCAAATGCCCGTGTCAGCGAGACGGAGTGCCTAAGAGCGCCCAGAAAGACACTCCGCTGTCTTGGAACAATATTGATTCTGGGTGTCCTGCGTGGATTGCTCATTTGTCCACCTGCCTTGACTTTCTAGGGGTAACGTGCTGGAGCAAGCGAGTCACAGGCTTAGGGCTTTGGCCATTGTAACCTCGCCGCTGCCCTTGCGTCCCTGCAAATATGTGCAAAATGTCGACTTTTCCCAGGGTACCCGGCTTTTTCCCATAGTGCCGCTCCTACTTGCCGCAGTTGCCCGTCCAGCCTTTAAGCGGCCCCAAGCGGTCACGGGCGGCTGCCCCGGATCCCATCCCGGTGCGAGAATCGAACCCGGAATGAACGTGTCACCTACGGGAATCTACACGACGTCAAAATACAACATCGCACTACATTGTGAGCTTGATCAGATGCTAGAACCAAACGGGCATCATGCGAGCATGGGAAACAGTTCTACCCGCTAGGCCCCTTTAGTAGGCCCCGTCCCGGATGTCACGCCCTTCAGTGTTGGGTTCCGTAAGCACTCCCAAGACCCCGGATAAAGTACACCACTGAGGACAGGGCACCGAGCATTGCTTCTTTCTTTTCTCTTCAAGTTTCTTAAACATCGGCATCCGGCACAGTCCCCGATAACCGGAGACCGTTGGCTTACACCAGCCCGATCGGCCCCCGTTGACGGGTGGCGCTGCGGGGCATTTCCACTTGCACCACCGCCCGTTCTTCCCACGTGCAACCCACTCATGAACCGTAAGCGCGGCAAAGTGGACACACCGATCCGACGTCGCCTACTCCACCAAATTGACATGAAAAGGCACTCACGAAAAAAGAAAAAAAAGGGGGAGGAAAAACAAAATAAACCCACGCCACAGACCGCAATCATGACAACTTACACCCCCGACCAACTCACCCGCTACCTCCACCACCTCAACCTCCCCCCGCACACCCTCTCCTCTCTTCTGACTCCCGACGCGGCCCCCAATGTCACCCCCACCTTCCCTACCCTCCCCCTCCTCACCATCCTCACAACCCACCAACTCGCCACCGTCCCGTTCGAGAGCCTCTCCCTGCACTACTCGCCCACCCACAAAATATCCCTCAATCCCGATGACCTCTACCGCAAGATCGTCGACCGCAATCGTGGCGGGTACTGCATGGAGAACAATGCCTTCTTCGGGGGCATGCTTCGCGCGCTGGGATTCAGCGTGACGTCCGTTGGGGGACGGGTGAGTCTTGCTACGGCGGGTAGGCCGGGGAAGGGGTACATGGGGTGGGGGCATATGGTCAACTTGGTTGCGCTGCCGGTGTCTGAGGGTGGTGAGGGGGAAGGAGGGGGAGAGACGAGAAAGTATCTCGTCGATGTCGGATTTGGAGCGAATGGCCCGGTGGTTCCCATCCCGTTGGTGTCGGGTGTTGAGATACCCAGCCCGATTGGGACGACGAGGTTCAAGCTGGAGTACAAGGCGTTGGAGCAGCATACGGACAGGTCGCAGCGGATGTGGGTGTACTCGTACCGAGAGAGCGATGAGAAAGAATGGTTGGATGCGTATGCGTTTACAGAGTTGGAGTTCTTCGCGGAGGACTACGAGGTTATGAGTCTGGCGACTTCGACGCTGCGGCAGAGTTTCTTCGTGCAGTCGCTTTTCTGTGTCAGGATGGTGCTTGACACGGAGCAAGGCGGGAAAGGGGGGCCAGTGGGGTGGTTGGTGCTGCATGGGGATAAGGTGACGAGGAGAATAGGGGCTACGACGGAGGTGTTGGAGGAGTTGAAGACAGAGGGGCAGAGGGTGGTAGCGTTGCAAAGGTGGTTTGGCATTCAGTTGTCTGAGGCGGAGAAGTGTGGGATTGTGGACTTGCCGACCGAGATAAGGGGGTGGAAGCTGGGTTGAGGGTGAGGCCATGGTCAAAGACAGCATTCGACAACAGTGATGCTGAAAAGGTAGCAGTATTATTCTCAACAGCATTATCAGGTTCAGCTCTTCACCCTCAATTGCCTACCGTTTTCCCTCTCCCCAGTCTCCCACATCAATGAGCAAATCTAAAGTCCAACCTCTTCAAACCCTCATCCTTGCTGTGCAGCACATAGTCCTCCTTCTCCTCAGCCGACAAGGCATTCCACTTCTTGTCCCGGACATTGTTCCTCCAGATATAAAACAACTTGACCAAATAAAACAGGACAATATTAAACGACGTAATCCCCAGCAAGATCTTGTTGCCCCGGATATACAACGGGCGATCATCCTCACGATAGATATTCGACGCAATGATATTCCCCGACTGCACAAACATGTTGTACAGCGCAGCCGACACAGCGCGCGTCCGCACAGCGTTGGAGTTCCTGGCGTTCCAGCCGACGAGGATAGCGTGGCAGTAAGGGTACGACTGAATCCCCGTCAACAGAGCGTAGCGCGTCCAGGGCGAGGCCTTCGCGCCGAGAGCGACGAGGGCGACGAACCAGGGGAACATCCAGATGTTGGACAGCGATGACACGATGGACCGCTCGTTGAACTTCTTGGAGATCCAAGTGACGATGAGGAGCTGCACCGCAAATAAAAACTGGCCGGGGATGACAAGCAGGTTGGACTGGAAGACGTTGAAGCCGAGGTTGCGCAGGATGAGGGAGAGGTACGTGGTGATGGGCGAGGGCGGGATGTACGCGGTGAGGCCGATGATGTAAAGGGGCCACATCTCCCAGTCCTGGATGGCTTTCCAGAGACGCTTCGGGCCGACGGCTTGGCGGTTGTTCATGTCGCCCTTGGAAGGGTCATCGCGGAGGAGACGGTTGACCATGATGGATTCCTCGCGCTCGGTGAACCAGCCGTCCTTGCCGCGGAACCAGTTGCGGGTTTGGGTCGGTCCGGGGGGCATGATGCCCCACGAGAAGATGCCGATGATCAGTGTCAAAATACCCTCGATCAGGAAGAGCCACTGCCATCCGGCCCAGCCTCTGATGCCGCGCATTTGCAAGATGCCGGCGGCGAGGAGGGAGCCGACAATGTTGACGGTCGACAGGGCGGTCCAGAACCACGCGAGACGCGTCGGCAGCTCGCCCGACTTGTAGAAGTAGGTGAGCCAGAGCACGATGTCGGGGATGAAACCGCCCATCAGCAGACCCAGGAGCGCCTTGATGGCGTAGAAGCCGGCCTTGTTGGTGAGGAAGGCCTGCGAGCCAGCCGTGATGGACCAGCCGACCATGATGAAGGGGATCCATCGATCGGCGCCCAGCTTCTTGCTGATGAGGCCGCTGGGAAGCTCGGCCGAGAGGAAGGATGCGAGAAAGATGGTTTGGCCGTAGTTGAAGTCGTTGGTGTCCATGCCTGCCGGGAGAATGTGTTAGTCATGGAAACTCCCCTGACAAGAAAAAATGTGGCTGCCACGGGAAGAACGTACCGATCTCGGGAAGCATATTGTCGGAGACTAAATTGCAGCTGTTAGCCAGTGAAACGAGCAAGTTGGGTGTCAACGGTCTGCAGTAGAAGCATCTCCGGTTCTCCACGGCAACTCCCGAAACACCGCACCCACAACCTCCCATTGCCCCAGCATGACGGATGGATATGCAAGACATACTAGCACGGTTGATATTTCTCCGATGCAGATCCAGCGCGCAGAACATGATCCACGCCCACAGCATGATGCGCAGATCGATCTTCCGCACCAGCTTCTTCTCCTCCTCGGCAGTCCACGTGAAGTCAGGATCAAACCGGTGTCGGTTCTCATAGTTGGCCTTCTCGTAGACACCGCGCCAGTGGTTTGCCACTGTGGGATCCTTGAAGATGTGCTCGTCGCTGGAGCCATAGCCCTCGCCTTCCGAGAGGTTCTCGCGGGACGTGTTGGACGAGACGACGGGGTCGGTCTTGCTACCCTTGACGTCGCGACCGCCTTTGTCGTCGGCGATGATCTCCGGGGAACCCATGGTGGGCGTAGGGGTATTGTACCAATGTCACGATGTGTGTGGTGTGGTAGTAGTACCGACAACCCGGTAGCGAACGGGAACAAAGGTATAAGGTAAGAGGCACGACGATCCCAGGGAGCGAGACACACAGAAATTGCCTGCCCTACCAAAACAACACGACCTGCATCTCCGCGGAGCGGCCTGGAGGGTTAATATACCTTCCGACTCTGTGCCTCGGGTCTGGCATCACCCACCGAGCTGCCGGGACCTGGTTTGCGTCTGTCACTCCAGCGGGGAAACGTGGGGGTGGCCATGTTGCAAGCCGACGCGTGTCTTGCGACATGATGCTTTTTGCGAGCCGAAGGGGCAAAAGCACCCGAGAAACACACGGGGTTGGCACCTTATCGATGGCGCCATCTTGCCGGTTGATTGCATTGTCAGCGCCGGGGCACGTCAGGATGCAGTGACATGCAGGTTGCTGGGACATGTTGGATCCGGAACTATGTGCCTTGATGTGCATCGATGCGGGGGGGCCCGACGTTCTGGACGAGCTGCTATCCCGGGACAGGTCCAAACCCTGGTGAAAATTCCCCCGATGCCGCCACTCGGACGCGGCGATATGGGACGGGATCTGGGTCGATGGCTGGCAATGGCGCGAATGGTGTGGTGTTGCGTGCTGAGCTGGTGTCCCAGTCGGGTTGGCTGCGCTTGGCTTATCGGACTTAGCACCGCTTCTTGCGATTGCTGTCGGGCGCAAATGGCGGTGGTGATGATGGCGTGCTACAGGCATGCAATTATGGAAGGAGCGTGCCGCCTATTGTTTGGTTTTGGCAACTTGGCTGACGTGATTGGCTGCGCTCTGTTGGCCAAGTCTGGCGCCACAGGACGAGTGCGACTCAAGCCGGCCTTTGTGCCTGAGCCGCGGGGACGTCGATCCATCCGCGAGAAGATGCGATTTGTCAAGTAAATGGTATTTGGCACAATTTGGGTGTGGTTCCGACATGACGATAGGGAGTGTCCTGGTTCGCAGTGTTGGCCGACCTCGGGATGCCAAGAGTTCTCAAATTCGAAGTTGACGTGCAGACAAAGACGTTTCTTGGCCAACTACCGGAGGCTTTGTTACGTCCCGTGCCTCCATCCTATTATGACTGGTTGTTTTCGACGCCATCTAGTTGTGAGTTGTGCGGCCTTGACCCCGAATGCAGTCGTATATATTACCTGGGAAACCATATGGTGGGAGGACAACCGGAATTCTCCCCCAATTGGGGAAACCAAATGATACCAGATTGGACCAAGATACATGTAGGCGGTCGCTTTTGGTGGTTCCATCAAGTGTACATTTTTCTGACAGTTGAAGCTTCTTCAAATTCACGTTTCGCCCGGACGCCATGTCAATCGCCACACAGCGCTGACCTGCGCCGCCTTTGACCAGAATTCCCACTAATACACTTCATGAAAAGGGCCATACATGGTTTCCACTACAGCTGAGTTGATGAAGACAGTTTAGGGTTATTTGGAGTGGAGCCGTAAATACGCCTCCGCCCGCTATCCCCCAGCATCACCGGCTAGGTCGGCACATGTGTGAAACATTGCGGCTGGTGAATGACGGGCGCATGGAGATTTTCCGATCCGGCTGGTTGCCCCATTGTTTGGCGGTCGCTATTTTCGGCGCTGATTCGATGTGAAACCGAGCCCTGCCACTCAAGTTGTGGGACGAAGGATTGGTGCTAGGGATCGTCGCCAATCAGATGCCAAGACGAAAAGGGGCTTAGGAACGCACTGGGCAGAGTGTGTTTTAGGATGTGGAGACGGTTGCATTGTGATTTTCCGACGTCAGCGCTTGCGATGCGAAGTTTTGATCTTTTTTTTTCCCCTCTTTTTCCTTGTTGCCGGATTTCGTTGTTGAGCTTCCGGTGATGCACGCATCGCGAGACCTGCAGTCATCGAGATGGCGTCACAATATTTGAACCCCAACCCCTTGGGTGACCACGCCAAGAATGGGTCCCCACAGATTCTGAGCTACGAGCACGACGGACTTCGAGACTCGGCACAGATTCGCGAAAAGACATTGCCAGATCAACGATTTGGCTATCAGACACCGGCGACAGTTGCGGCGCTACTCTCAGTCGCGATCGGTTTTATCCTGGGCCACCACTTCTACTACCAAAGTCTCAAGGGCACCGTGGTGCTGTCCGAAGACCAGCAGTCATGGAGCATCCGACTGGGCACGGGGGCCGCGGTGTTTACCAAGACGGCACTGGTTGCCCTGATCGGCATCGCGGCCGTGCAGAGAATCTGGGCGACGTTGAGACGCAAAGCGATGACTCTCAGGGGCATCGACGGCATGTTTGGCATCATGGGCGACCCGACTTGGATCTTCAACTCGGAGCTTCTGGGCCACGCTAAGGTCTTGATGTTTTTCGCCGTGGTGTCCTGGTGCGTGCCCCTGATCACCATCATCGCCCCGGCGACGCTCTCGGTCCAGTCTGTTCTGTCGTCCACTACCGTACCGTCCGCCGTCCGCACTGCCAACTTCAGCAATCCCACAGAGTGGTACACTGCCGAGGGCGCGGGACGCATTGTGGGACCAGGGGCTGAGATTTCGCGGCTCTTTACCGAGGTCTACGCTTCAAGGGGTATCAAGTCCATGAGCCCACCTTTTCCCAACGCATCCTACGACCTCTCTTTCTGGGGGCCCTCTTACAAGTGCAGCCCCGCCTCGGAGATTTTCGATGGAGCTAACACACCAACCTGGAACACGTCTGACCCCTCCTCCCTCAGTTCACGGCACGAAACCTTTCAGGATGCCTTCTACGCCGAGCTGCCCGCTGCCAACACCTCCCGCTTCGGCAACCCACAGTTCAACCGGCCCATCAAATACCAAGCCACGGCCCCCCGGTACATGGACAACATCTTGCTCGTCTTTGCCGAAGGAGCCGGAAGTCCCACCACAGAACTTATCTGCCAACTCTACAACACATCCTACTCCCTTTCCATTTCTTTCACCAACGGCAACCAGACCATCACGCCAAACTCCATCACGTCTTTTGCTCCCGCAGCTTTCCCCGATACCATCGGCAGAACCTCGCTCCTCACCGGGAACGGCAGCGCAACCTTCTTCGTCACCCATCTCCTCTTCTCGAAATTACTCGCGGCAGATATCATTCTCGGCGCATCAGGGGGTCTCTCGTTCAAATCCAACAACGCCAGCACAAGTTCCATCTCCCTCACCGACTCCGCTATTCCCTACTGTCCCGACGTCGCCGGGGCTTTTAGGTCTGCAGGCGTTGAATACTTCAATAATACCTCGGCCTGCCGAAACGGGACCCTCGCGAAAGCAATCGAAGATCTCTCACATAATTTCACAATGAGCACGCTCTCCTATCAATTCTGGGATGACGGTTCGGCGAGCGCCACCGTGGATCTGACTAGACTCTTCCCGGAGAATCGATACGCGTATCAGGCGAGAACGCTGTGGATTACTTATGGCGTTGCGTTTGGTGTTACGGTGTTTTGTTTGGTGTTGGGGGGTATTGCGCTGCGTGAAAACGGGGTGACGAGTAGCACGGCGTTCTCGACGGTCATGTTGACGACGAGAAACAAGGATTTGGATGTTTTGGCCAGCGGGAGGGAGTTGGGGAGTAAGCCGTTGGCGGATGATGTTGCGAAAGTCAAGATGCGGTTTGGGTACTTGATAGGGGGTGATGGGGAGGGGGGACATGTTGGGTTCGGGTTGGCTGGGACGGTGGTACCCATGGGGAGGGATACGGAGAGATAGGGGTATTGGATATCCTCGTTACCCCTGAGCGTTGCAATAATTGAGTAGATGCATCTTGGGTAGTGGTCATTGGAAACGGACATTTCACACACCTTATCATAAAATCGTTACGGAGTACATCCGGCGACTTCTGGAAAGGGTTTAGGGCGTTTTAAAACATTTCTATTTTTAGTATCAGGACTGACGGGGATCCAAACATGAGAAAAAGTGTAGAATCTCGAGTTGACAAATCCGAAAAAATGGATATGAATTTAAAATAAGACAAGTGAAGAAGATACAAACGCTTGTTTCTTGCTTTTACAGGTTGTTATACGTTGGAAGACCAGTTGCGGTTCTTGAGTCTTGAGGACCTGAAGTTTGGGTCTTCAGACGAACGCTCATTGGCTACCTCTAAATGCTTGGCCTCCCCTTCCTGACCATCAACCCCGCATTTGCCATGTCTGCTGCCTAAGCGCTTGATCTGGGCCTGACAACATGCATCCATCAGTACCTTGTTCGCAGCACAGTATGGTTGACTGACAACCGGTAGAGTATGGCGGAACGATTATCCCGAGGGCCATCTGCTCCTCGGCCCCTGAGAGTCCTTTCACTCGGTAAGCAACGTTCCCCTCCCACCTGCGGGGTGCGTACATGTACCGTGCCCGGAGCCTTGCGCTGATTTTGAACAGATGGGGGTGGAATTCGAGGCATATCCAGCATTCTCATACTGGAGAACCTTATGGAGAAGATCCGTGAGGTCAAGGGCCTGAAATCAGTTCCTCGCCCATGCGAATACTTTGACCTGATTGGCGGCACTAGCACTGGGGGGTGAGTGTGGGCCAACTGTCCCCTTTTTTTCTCCCGCTGACATAGCCCACTAGCATCATTGCCATAATGCTGGGGAGACTGGGCATGACGGCAACCGAGTGTGTTCGGGCTTACACGGAACTTGCCCAGCAGGCTTTCACTCCCAAGAAGACGACGATACTCCCTGCATCCCCCGCTGGCGCTTACTCGGCGAAGGCTCTGGAATCCGCCATCATGAAAGCGGTGAGAACATATTGTGTGGTCCCTGAATGTTCTGCGAAGCGAGAAAAGGGGCAACGTACTACCGAGACGTGTCCGCACAGTAATCTGGAGTTTGAGGATAAGACATGCACCAAAACGTAAGAATCTCTGTTCAGGCCTGGCTGATATAAACTCATTGACCAATACGCTGCAGAGTGGTTTTGGCAATCACCAAGAATGATGTCGACGCACCCCCAACTTTGTTCACGACCTACGACATGCCCGCTCGGTTCAGGGGTAGCACCATCTGTCAGGTCGCCCGGGCAACTTCGGCCGCAACCACCTTCTTCAAGCCGGCAACTGTCGGCCGGGAGGGCATCGAGTTCGTCGATGCGGCATTCGGCTACAACAACCCCTGTGAAGTCCTAATAGAAGAAGCCCAGCGCCAGTTTCCCGACCGCAAGCACCTCCAGGTTGTGAGCATCGGCACCGGGCTTGGCGATGTTGTGTCCATCAAGGAATCCCGCCGTTCCATCATCGTTGCGTTGAAGAAGATGGCTACGTCCTCCAAAGAGGTTGCCACGCGACTCGACAAGCGGTATGGCGATGCGGATGACTGTGAGTACTACAGGCTCAATGTCGAACAGGGCCTGCAGGACATCACGTTGTCGGACTGGGAGAAAGCCAAGGAAATTTCAGGCCATACGCACAACTATCTGGAGAAGAACCAAAGAGTCCTCGAGAGAATTGCAAACACCATTGCAGGAACCAGTCAAGTCGCAAAACTATCCCCGAGTCCGGAATTCAGGGGGTTGGATCCGGTTGAAACTGTATCATCACAGCTCGCCAGGGTGGACTTGGATGAAGCGCAGCTCAGTCCTCCGTCTACGTCAGGGGGTACAGAGCCAGTCCGAAGAACAAACGGTAACAAGGGCCATTCACCGCTGTTATTGAACCGTGCGCTAACTTGTTCAGCATCCCCCAACGGGCCCCGATTTTACCTTCCCCTCCCACGAAACAAGCGGTTCGTCGGCCGAGGCGAAGTGCTCAGAACTGTCCAACGCATGCTCTTTGAAGACGGGGATTGTGGGAAAGCCGCCATCGTCGGCTTGGGCGGCATGGGCAAAACGCAGATCGCACTACAGCTTGCGTACTGGACAAAGGAGAAGCACCCAGAATACTCCATCTTTTGGGTCCCCATCCTCAGTAACGCGACGTTCGACCAGGCGTACACCGAAATAGCCAAGAGGCTACCCCTTTCAAAACCCGAGGATGGGGACGAGGACTCGAAAAAGTCTAGCACCAGACAGTCCGTGCTTGAGTACTTGAGCTCCGAGGAGTCTGGACCCTGGCTCCTGATTGTGGACAACGCAGACGACAACGATCTTTACTTTGATGAGATCGACGAGTGGATTCCGGAAAGCGAACATGGCCGAGTGCTGCTCACAACGCGGTCCCAAGAGGTGGCCGTGTCCTTCGCAGGGGCGGACGTCATCGAGCTGAGCGGCATGGACGAAGCGGAGGCGACAGGCTTCCTGAAAAAGTCACTGATCAAGAAGAGCCTGGTCGACAACGCAGCAGTGTGCAAAGAACTGCTGGACGAGCTCACCTATCTGCCGCTCGCCATCAGTCAGGCCGCCGCCTACCTCAACACCAACAAGCAGCTGTCAATCACCGAGTACCTGGGTCTTTTGAGAAAGACGGAACAAAGCGCCGTCGGTCTGCTGAGTCGAGATTACCGGGACAAGACTCGATATGCAGGCTCACAGAATGCCGTGGCAATAACGTGGCTTGTGTCGTTCGAGCAGATCCGCAGGTCGGACAAGTCAGCAGCGAAATTACTCGAGTTCCTATCGTGTATCGAACCAAAGTCGATTCCGGGGTCAATTCTACCGAAGCTGGAACCCGAGGAGATGACACACGCAATCGGCACCCTTTGCGGGTACTCTTTTCTCACAAAACGGGGTGCCACCGACACATACGACATGCACAGTCTTGTGCACTTGGCAACAAGGCTCTGGGTTCAGCGGGACGGTCGACAGGTTGACACGACGAGAAAAGCGATTGAGCAACTGGACAGGATTTTCCCGTACGAGAACTACGAAAACCGCGAATTATGGAGAAACTACCTCCCACACGCAATACGGGCTTTGCGGCAGGCCGGAGATATCACTTTCTACTCGCTGTCTCACCTCGTCTACATGATAGCGCGATGTCTCCTGTTCGAAGACGGGCGCGACAAAGAGTCATTGGACTACGCATCCAAAGCCTTCAACTGGGCTCGGGACAACCTCCCCAAGGACCATCGCCACAGAAGTGAGACGCAAGAGTGGTTGGCGGCGGTTTACGGTCAAATGGGTCGGAGCCGTGAGGCCATCGAGCTGCTCGAGCAGTTGATGGCCGGCTACGACGCTCAAGAGCTTGCTGCGGACCACCCCGACAGAATGCAAACCAAGTACGAACTCGCACGTGCTTACAGGAAAGTCGGCGAGAAAAAAAAGGCAGTTGAGATGCTTGAGAACATGGTCGATGTCGAGTCCACCAGCCTGGACGACGATGACTCCGCCAAACTGGCCACGCAGCGTGCGCTTGCAAAGGCGTACAACAGCATCAGCGAGAACAAAAAGTCGATTGCGCTTTTGGAAAAGATGGCGGCTTCCGAGATTGCCATCCTTGGCGACGATCATCCGAACCGACTGAGATCGCAGAGTCTGCTCGCAGAGGCCTTTCAGAACATCGGTGAACATGAGAAGGCCATCGAGTTGCTCGAAGACGTCGTAACGAAGGGGGTCCAGACGTTTGGCGCAACCGGCAGCGAGCGGCTGGACTCGCTTTACAATCTTTCAAAGTCGTATCGGAAAGTTGGCAGGCACAACAAAGCCGTGGCGATACTCGAGGAGGTATTGGCTGCCAGCAAGTACCAATCGCAAGACGAGGCCCACCCCGAGCGGCTGGACGTGGAGCACCTGCTGGCCAAAGCCTACCTGAAGGACAGCCAGGTCACCAGAGCGATGGAGCTGCACAAAAAAGTGCTCGCCATCAGATCTCGGACCTTGGCTGATGACCACCCCGACAGGCTCGGCTCTGAACACGAGTTGGCCATGGCATATCGGCAAGTTGGGGAGAACGCCAAGGCTATCGAACTGCTCGAAAGGGTCGTGGCTACGAGCTCTCGAACCCTACCCGAAGAAAACCTCGACCGCCTGGAATCCGAACACGCTCTGGCCATGGCGTACTACAAGCATGGCCAGATCAAGAAGGGTCGCGAGATGATGGCTAAAGTTGTTGCTGTGAAGGCGAAGGTGCTTCCCGAGGGGGACCCAAGCCGACTCCAGTCTGAAGATCGTCTTGCTGAGATTGCCAACAATCAAGAGACCAACTAAGGCTTCGATTTAGAGGTACTCTAGGTCGAACTCTCTATCACACCAAAACAATATCTTCCTCTCCCGTCTCGTCAAACGGCCCGACCAACTCGTGACCCGTGATGTTGTCAAACAACATGAACGCACCAACCCGCCTCCATGTCTCCCTCTCCTTTCCACCCACGCCCGCCGGAACCACCACAATGCCCGCATATTGGTACGAGGTTGTCCACCCCTCAGGAATCTCTTTCCCTTTCACGTGCCCCTGTGTCTTCTTTGTCGGATCCGCCGGATCAACATGCCACGCCTGCTCCACCGTCAGAACCATGCAGGCACCCTCGGGCAAGACATCCCCCTTTTTGACCGTTGCGTCATCATGAGCATACTTCAAAACCCGAGGCGTGACAGCTTGACCCCCGATCACATTCTCATGCTTGCCCATGATCCACTTGACGTCTCCAAACGGCAAGACACACAGCATGTCGAACTGATCCCACCATTCAAACCCACATGGAATCCTCTTTGCCCTGAGCGTGACGGTCATCCCATCAAAGTCATGCAACAAGGCATCCGGTGTGTCAATTTTTGGATGCTCGAATCCCACCACCGCAGCCTCAAACAGCGCATGCTTCCTGTACGTCTGCATGGTCGTCCGAAACGGCCACCCCAACACATCCCCGCCCATCTTGCTCGCCGTCGGGACCACCGAGAACCAACTCCAACTCGGCGCCGGTTTCGCCTCCAGCTTGCGCTTCTCCGCTTTGGCCCTCTCCTCGTCAGAAACCACCACCAACCCCGTCGTCCAGAGCAGATCAAACGCGAATAACTCTTTCCAAAGCCCCGCGAGATACGTCACGCCTGCACTGGCCTGGATCGCCCGGGCGATACCCGCGAATGCGATCCCGCGGTCGAATTCCTTAGTCAGTTCTCCCGCGCGGTAATCCCGCACCAAGGGTCCCCACTGCTCATCAGCCTTGCTCTGGTCTTCATCGTACTCTACCACCGCGAACTTCTCCCCCTTTCCTCTTTCCACCTTCCTCCCCTTCGCAACCTCTTTCGCAGCCCCCAGCCCCTCCGCCAACCCGGTGATGACCCTGTGGAAATGGCTCTTGCTTCCCGGCACGGTGGTCAGCGGACCGAAATACTCGTCCACGATTTCCTCGCAGCACTCCCAGAGGAGACGGTCCTGCCCGAAGTAGACCGTCTTGGAGCAGAGCAGGCGCTCCTGGAAGACCCATCCTCTTGACAACAGCGGCCAGATCTGCTTGTACACCGTCGGGGACCAAGCTGGACGGTTGAAACCCGGACGGTGGGATATCACCAGCTTTCCCTCTTCGTCACTCTTCGATTTCGACTTTCCTCCGGGGGTTGGCACCACACAAGGTAGCACCACCCTAGGATCCCTGATGTAATTCTCAGGGAGGTCCTTATCCGGCGGGAAGACGTAGCTGATATTCAGCGCGGAGCGCCCATAGACGCCCGCCATCTTGAGCGCCTCGGTCTGCCAGTCCTGAGGCGAGTCCTGGATGATGCACAGCGAGTCGATCCAGATGTAGCGGTACCCCAGGGCGCGGGTGATCTGGATGGCGTAGGCGTACTTGGGAGGGAGGGCGCCAATGTCTATGGAGGATTCGAACTCGGCGAGGGTGGAGAGTAAAAGCTGCGGGCAGGCTGAGGGGTCGGTGCCCCACATGTGGGAGAGGGTGGTGTAGGGGAGGGGGCCAGAGTCAGGCAGGGAGCAGTCCAGTTTGATGGCGCCGGAGCTGACGTCGAGAAGACGGGAGGGGAGCTGGGCGGTGGGCGCGACGAGGTCGGGGAGCTCACGGCAGCGGGTGTGGGTTGCGGTGCAGTGATCCAGCCAGGTCTTGATCTGGGCGAAGTTGTCGGAGTGACGGGCAGATACGGGGGAAGAGGTGAAGCCGAGGGTGGCTGTGTTGAGCTTGGGGTTGGAAGAATGGTGGATATGCAGGTCTGCGTAGACTTTGTCCTTGTTCAGGGCCAAGATGCGCAGATCAAGATAGCCGTTGTCGGATCTGTCGATTGTTAGACACCTCGGATTATGGAATTGGAATTGGAAAGGAAAGGGGGGCTCACATGGGCGGCATGGACGCGATCTTGTACCACAGCTTCTTTGTCTTGTCTGTCTCCCTCGCCACCATAATCTCATACTCCTTTTCGACATCCCGAGCTGACAGCCTTACTTCAAGGGGGGAATCCAAGTCAATCGCCGTTGTCAACTTTTCAGGGTCGAAGTGGGAACCACCCGCCCGAAGCCACAGCAGGGCGCAAAAGTGGCATTCGCCGCTCCCATAGCCCGCCTTGAGGTCTCGAGCGGTGCCAACGTGACCAAATTCCTCAGCGCCAATCTTGATGTCCTTTCTGCCCAGCCTCTTGAGAAGTGTCGACTTCTCGACGAAGGCGCTGCACGGGGCGCAGAGTTTGTTCAGTGCGACGACGGTGTCTTCAGGGACCGACGATTCGAAGCGGTGGTTGAAGTCAATCTTGGCGACGCCATCGCCGACGTCCAGCCCGATGGCACTCATTCTTTTCGTCAGACCTCGATGGCGGTATGCTGCGATGTTTGTCAAGAGAGAGTTTTGAAAAAGAGGGGTCGAGCCCCGCGTTGGGTGCGTTGGGTGCGTCGGTGGGGCGCAGACGGAATCCTTCATGTCAGCGCTAATGCTACCCCTGAGCTGTTTCTACCATGGCTCTCAAAGGAAAGGGATCCGCAGGCGCACCGAGACACTTTACTGAGAGCACCGGCACAGATTTATCCTGGAAAGTCCTCCTTGGGTCTTCCCGTCTGTGGGGTGGACTGTAAAAGGTATCGATATTGAGCAGTAAGGGGATCATGGGGATAGACGGGCCTTAATATCATTCCACCTGTCGGACCAATCCCACAAGTCACCCAGCGTCACCTCATATCTTCCATAAGGCTTGTTTCGCCATGCCTTGGCTAGGCTCCATGGCCTGAGATATCTCTCCGCATCCAAATTGCCTCCGCAGACCGTAACCTTTGCCCCAAGATTCGTGCTTAGGGTGTCCTTCCAGGGGTTCAACGGGTTCGTGCCTGGATATGGACTCCCTTCCGAACCGTGGGTGATGATGGTTTGCAATGGAGTGCGTCCAGAAAAGGACGTGTACTTGTACCCAACCCTCCTTCCGCTATTGTCGTATATCGGCAACTGCTTAAGGCGAAGCTGCGTCGTGTACTGCCAAAGTCAGCCAGCTGCGTCTCCTAGCAGGCCCCTGGCACGCCAGCACATACCTCGTACATTTGCCATAGCACAGGCTCCCCATTTACTACGGATGTCTCATCAAAATGCAAAGTCGAAGCACCATTGGCCTTGTCACTAAGCGTGGTTCGTGGCCTGGGGTCGTCATACGTGGTTGGGCGGGCCGCTATTTCGTTCAAAAGCATCACCGTGCTCTGGGTGAGGCGCCTTGGAATGTGCAGGTGAAATACCGCACCTTTCCACCTTGTCGAGGAATATCCTAGAGTCTGCCGCTTTCCAAACTCGTATGGTAGCTGATCCACCGCATCCCAGACCTTTGACAAGATGTTGAAGAGGTCGTCGGCAGTCCCTGCAAGATAGTGAATGGATAACAAAACATCAGTTGTTCGAGGTGCAGAAAATAGCCCAGATCTGAGCAAGTATCCTTTCTCCTTCAAGAACCGTGGCTCACAGGTAACGGCAGTGTATCTGACGTGACTGAACTCGTCTTTCGCTCCGTGAGGAAACTTGGCGAGGACTTCTTGTGGAAGTGGAATATCAATGACGAGGTTTCCGCTGAACAACGCGTAATTTTCCCGTCCGGTCGACTGAGGGTGTATCGATGACTGCGGGACCGGTACTGGTGAAGGATGAACAATTTGACCCGTTGTCGTGACTGACGGCGTGGAGACAATGTCGCTGGTTGCGGGGTTTTCCGAAGAGGCTTGAGTGCCGCCGAGGAACTGTTCCAGTGCTGCCATCTCATCATCTCCACTTTCCGTGTCTCGGTTGTGATCGGGCTCAACGCTGCTGAGCATGCCTTCGGTATACGTCGTCATTTCCTCCAGATACCGCTGAAGCATGTAGTCATCTTGTTCTTGTGCACCTCCGCTGGGTAATCGAGCTTGAAGCTGGTCGATCTTGAGGAGTATGTTTGCTGTGTCGGCCTTGATGTCTGTTGTGTGGGCGTGGATGGCTGAAGTGTCGTGCTTGATCTTGATAGTAACGACTCTATCGGGGGGTAACAACGGTCAGCAGATGGTCTTCCCACCAATTCGAAGAAGCAATCAGTACGCACAAACTCATCATATCCAGCACCAAGCCCAAAGCCGACGTGTGGGCTTCCAAATGCGCCCTCAGCTTGTCCACGTCGCCCTTGCCCGACAAGGCCCATCGGCTGCTCGTCATGGCACCAGTGTTCTCGTATTTCCTCAGAATCTTCTCGATGTCAGACACGGCGCCATTACAGTTGGTCAAGACTTCGCAAAGGTGGCGGACGATGGCCTGCGGCAGCTGCTCCTGAGACCCTTCGGCGTCGGCCTGGATCAATTCGAGGACGGTGCGGAGAGAGCTCAATTCCCGCGAAACTGCATCGAGATCGCCACGCGTATCCCGGGCCGTGCGCACGAATCCGTTGATGCGCACTGTTGCCGTGGCTATTGCCGAGAGGAGGCCTACGCAGCTGGCTGCGATGGAGAATGGATCGGCCATGGTGATGCTGCTGAATGGGGAACTCGCGCGGGGAAAGTTGAGATGCAGTCGCGCCCGCCAAACCCGGGGGCTGAAGACCCCTCGTTGGACGCCCAAAGTGGGATGGAAGCTGCGAGTTGTCGGACGTTCCCAGCCAATCAAGAGAGTTCCGAGCTCACGATGCCGTCAAAAGCCTGCACTTGGATCTGTCTACCTAGTTGGCTCGCAATGCAATGCCTAGGGGGAACAACAAAAGTTACAAATTCTAGGGTACGGAAAAGGGAACAAAATAGCGTTGGGTTGAAGCGGGAGCAAGCTGATGGATTTCTCACAGTACGCCCCCTCCTCTCAAATAGCTACGGTACCCCCGAAAATACTCGCTGGATCGCAATAACCCACCGCCCCTCTGATCATCCCAGTAACGCACCCCAGCTCAGCCAACTCCTTCCCCTTTGCCATGTCCTCGCACTCCCTCCTCACCACGCCCGCCTCATACAAGGGGTCCCGCTCTACCTCAACTCCTGCCCCCCTCCCTACCTACCCTCACTTGCTCTTCCCAGCCTTCGCCCAGTTCCACATGCTCTCCAGGCTCCTCTTCGACTTGAACAAAACATAGCGGGCAAACTCCTGGTGCGAAGTCTGGTTCTCAAACTCGATCTCCATATCCTCATCGTTGAACAACTTCCTGCCACGCCCGACTACGGCGAGATAATCATCCTTGTCCTTGTTATCGCTGCCAAACAAGCTGAGGTGGCCTGCATACTTGAGCAGCAGAACATTGAGGATGATGCGCGACATGCGCCCGTTGCCATCGCCGAATGGGTGAATCATAACAAAATGGTGGTGGTACCGCGCAGCCAGCGTGTAAGGGTCAATCTCGTTGACGCGCTCTGCATTGTTGGTGATGTCGTCCTTGAGGTGCTCGACCAGCTCCTTCATGTACCGGGGCACTGCCGAAGCTCGCATGCACATGTCGGTCTTCTTCTTCTTCTCGCCAGGCTTGCCGTACGAGACGGCCACTTCATGCGTGCGGTACTTGCCTGCGACGACATCATCATCCTCGAGGCCGTGGTAGAGAATGGCGTGGGTGTGGAGGATGAGCTCCTCGGTGAGGTTGTAGCCGCTCAGCACGACTTGGTCGATGAGAAAGTTGAGGGCCTTGGCATGCTGAATGACTTCAATGCGAGAGCGAATGACTGATGACTTGTCGCTTGCTCTCTGAGCTTGCTTGAGGTGGTCGGCATGCTCCTTGTACTCAGCGCTGCCCTCCTCGATGTCCGCCAAGACATTCTTGCCCCGGAGCACGTCGCGGCAAAGCTTGACAGTGATTCCCAAGCTGCTGCCCGCTGACTCGATCTTGTTGGAGCCATAGACAAGGGTGACCAGTCCTTGCTCGATCTCTGCCCACATCTCGGAGAAGATGTTGCCGGATGCTGCTCCGACAGAAGCGTCACGAGCCTTTGCGATGACGGTGGCAGGGTCAGCGGCAAGATTCATCTCAAGCGCGTGGGCCTTGAGCTCAGAAGCGAGACGGATCGTGAATGTCGGAGTCTGCTGGTCTCCCCCGCGAATGCTGCGCCTGACAGAACTGTCAGCACAAGCAATCCGGCCAAAAATCCCTCTCCAGCAAAAGGTAAGTAGTTGCTTACCAAGTGGGCCAGCCGCTGCTGAATGCCTTGCCAAGACTGGTCGAGAGATCCGTCATCTTGACGGACGTATGCGATTTCGAGGGTGACTTGTTGGTGAGGCTGTGCTCCAGCTTCAAGTCAGGAAAGAGAGAGGTGATGGACTTGCGGCTACGATGATGAGAAGACATTGTGAGAACGGGGGGGGGAGTCAGGTTTAAATAGGTAGTCAGAATAAGTCAAGCAGGGTTAAGGTTTCAAGCAAGCTTTTGACTCGACCCGAGGCAAACTGCGGGCGGCTTGAAGTTATAGAAGCTTGCAAAAAAGTGAGTGCACGGGAAAAGCATGACGCACGAAGGTTTAAAGGAGAAAATGCCTTTTTGTATTCCTTCACCGTCTGAACCTGCTATCAGGACAGGTCACCAGAAATCTCATGACCCTTCAGGTCTTGCTTCATCCGACGCCTCCTGATAAGCTAACAAGATAAAGAACCAGAACAAGGTCAGAGGGCCATAACTTGACAGCTGAGCCATAGATAAGAAGCAGGTTATGGGGCAAGACTTGGGATCAAAGAGTTTGGCAGAGAAGTCAGAAGATCGCGGTGGTATGTACACCGCTTCACCCAGTGGGGGTTCCGCAAGAACATTCCCCACATCGTGATGCAGGCAATGGTGAATCGTCCACAGCCCGACGTTCTGCGCCCGACAGGAATGCCATATGTTGTTCGGGGGGTTGACCCCGAAGCGGCTCCATCATCGCATAATGAATCGGCGTTCGTTCAAGAAAAGGACCCTCCCCGTCATGTATCCGAACGTCGGCACAAAACTCCAACAAGAGCCTGATGAGAGGCATGTTTCGTGCCCGCACAGCGTGATGGAGCGCGGTTTTTCCATCTCCAGCAGCGTGGTTGACATCGGCTCCGGCAAGGAGAAGCATCCTTGCGATAGGCTCAGCCGTTTCAAATGAGCTGCCGTGGTCTCGAAGGGCGAGGTCGAGGGGTGTACTGGGATTCAGCGCGACGTAGTCGGCGTTGGTTGAGCTCGGGTCGAAGGTGAGGAGTTGGAACAGTACATCGAGGTTGTGACACTTTGCAGCAATGTGAAGAGGAGTGTATCTGCGCCCTTCAGGGGCGTTGATGTCTGCACCATGGCTGAGGAGAGCAGAAACAATTTCTTGTTGTTGCTCCTTCAGGGGCGCTCCAGGTCCGACGGCCAAGTGGAGTGGTGTGAATCCGGCACAGGTGGTGATGTTGGGGTTGGCACCCTGTGATGACCGGCCTTCGGCAATCTTGGGTCTCCATGTGAGCATGGCGTTCACGATGGCAGCCTTCCCTGAGATAGCGGCATGGTGCAACGGGGTCCAGTCGTTGACGTCTCGTAGGGGCTCGAAGAAGGGGGTGAACCAGGAGACCATGTTGATCAGATCGAGATCCATGCAACACAGAAAATTAGAGTAGCTGATCTCGACGGTTGTCACTGCTGGCTCTATGCCGTTTCCACACTCCCCAGAGCCCTGGATGAAAAGAGAAGCTCCCTCCCTCCGAGTGATGATTCGGGGTCCGCATTCTTCAGGGGCCAGGGTGGGCTCAAGAACTTTGTCAAGGAGCCCCAATCCTACCCCGGCGCGGACTGTAGGCTCGCTTACATCGGGGGAATGGGGAGACCGAATTGGGAGGAGGCTGTCAGGGCTTCCAGGCCCAAGATGTCCAGGGCATGGTGTGATTCTGTCAAGGGGGTTTCTCCAGTGTGAAGGGCGGTGGCCAACAGCGTTGCAAAAGGGACTCGTGAGCAAAGTGGTGGTGAAAGACGAAATTAGGGTTGTGAAAACCCAACAGGAAAAGAGTAGCCGACGAGCTGCGCAGGCGCCGTGCTGGCTAGCGTTCTATCCTCCCTTTCCCCAGGGCTCGCCCTTAAGCCTCTTACAAATCGCTTAATCGACAGAATAACTATTTAACAACTAAAGCCGGTGGTCCTCTTTCTATTCTTTAACAATAGTCTCGTATAACAAACGCTTAAGTAAGACAAGGGGCCTAGTTCCGGACCACCCCTGTGATAGACCACTTCCACCATACAAAACCTTGATTTTCTAACTTATATAACTTCACTAATTTAAGCTTAAAATAAATGCAAATTTATAAATAAGATAATTATATTATTAAAAACGGAAATATTAGTTTTTTTAATTTTTATTATTTTTATATATGGTAATATAACAAATGTTAAATTTACAGTATTAATTTAGCATATTAATATTTAATTTAACTTAAATTTTAAAATTATAATAAAAATACTTTAATATTATATAAAATATAAATACACTATGTTATTAATTATAAGTTATTAGACTTAAAATTAAAATTCTTAAAAAAGTTTAAAGTTTTTACTGTTAGTGCAGCTATAACCCTAAGGGTTATAGCCGCACTAACAGTACACTAACAGAAAAATTAAAAACTTTAAATAACCTTTTAACCTTTTAAGTTAATTATATAAAACTTTAAATATAAGCTATTTTCATTTTTTCACTTTTAAAAATATTTTTACTTTATTTTTAAACTATTACGTAACCCTTATATTTTATAGTTAAATTAATATGTAAAATTTTAATATTTTTATTATATTTTTAAATTAGTAGATAAAAATAAAATAAAATTATTATCACAGTTAAAGATTTTTAATAAAATTTCTCTTTTAATTACGTCCATTTTAAGCTTAGCGTGGCTGATTTGCAGTGTGAAGAAAATTAAGGTTTTGTATGGTGGAAGTGGTCTATCACAGGGGTGGTCCGGAACTAGGCCCCTTGTCTTAACAGAGGTATATCTTAGCCTGGGTTCTCTTTAACCGTAGCCCTTTACGGAGGCTTTGGATCGTCACTTATAGCTCCTGTAATGCCTACACTGTGCTTAGTGGAATGGCGATTGCGAAGGTTGCGGCTTAAATCGAGTTAGACGGGGACTAAAATACCCTTCGGAATCACCTCCAGGGCGCACACGATTCGAACCCTCTTACTCAGGGGCTCTTATAAAAAGGCACTCACGACGTACTGTAGGCAACATCACAACGTACTATAGGCCAGCCTTTTCACCGCACATAACCCTAACCCCCTATGATTTTCAACCATGCGCTTAATGCTGCCAGCTGGCATAACATAACCAAATAGAATAAAATTAACAAAAAGAAGCGTAATTACAGTAATTCCTTTAATTCTTGCTAAAAAGGGATGGAAGCATTGGAAATAAGTGTTAGTTAAAGGTAATTAATTATTTCTATCTTCGAGAGCGGAAGCCGTGTTATTATAGCTGTAAGGGTAGCTAGTGCACGGAGTGCATTGGCCACGCTCGCTTCTGCGAAGCGAGGTTAGCTGACTAAATACGAGGTTAGTAGTGGAGTCTGGTAGCTACACTGGCCGGGTTAGGGTTGTGAAAACCTAACACAAAGGCACGTGGTTTAGTAGTTAAATCCAGGGATACGAAGAAGCAATTAGTAGAAGCTTTAGAGGCCTAGGATATGGTAAGTTTCGTGGATTTAGACCTTAACGACGAAGAGGTTAACTTTGTGGATAAAGGAGTGTTTGGAGCAGCTGGTTTATATAGAGTTTTGTACACAGTCTTGCTACTTAATCCACTAACAAGCCTCTCCTTCTTGCCATTGCCGTACTACCCCCAGCCTTTCGTCAAACCTCCTATATCTGTTTTGCTTGCTTAAAATCATGCATATCACCGTTTTGCTTTCCAATAAGAGCTTAATCTGGCCAGACTCGCGCGGCACAAGCGATAGAAAGGCTGGCCAACGGCCTCGAAAACAACAGAAACAACGCGAGTGGCAACCACGTAATCGACGACCTTGAAAACAGTGCTCTAGAACAGCCGAAACAACGGAAATCACATAGCCTACGCAGGGTTGCACGGCCCTGGTTGTGTGGAGGGAGCTAGTCTCACCGCCTTCAGGGGGGCTGGTTCCACTATCCCTAATCCGGCGATTTTAAAAGGGTCGATTACTTAGAATCAGGTGGCTGGAGCGGTGGCTTTGCGTGGCTCGTGAGCGTGCACGGCCTCCGAGTAAAGGCGAATATCGTGGAACAATAAGGTATTATCCTCCCCAGCGCTAGAAAATTGACTGCATTTGCCGCCTTTGACCGCCTTTGATTCAAGAATACTACTTGCAAGCGATTGTTTTCTCTGCAGCTTTGGTGGCCTTTGGCCGATTGTTTGGCTGCAACTCCACACTCGGCATCACGACTCTCAGCGCGCGCGGCGCGCAAGCGGCCGACTCGCACCTGGCAACCGGCTGAGCCACAGGCGGAGCTGCTGGGCGTGATTGGTAGGGGCGTGCAGCTTTGTGACCCGGAGCGGAGAATCCATGCCGGAAGCCAAGATACAGGGGCAACTGGTTTCTAAAATAAAAGGCACTCAATACCTCACAGTACAAGTGGCACTATAGAAAATACTAGGCGATGCAGGTAGCGGTAAGTACTATCACCCCACAAGCCGCTTACTACCACCTGGTTATTTGACCCCTAACCACTAACACTTTCTGTATCCTGGCTACCATAGAATCCACCAGCTTGTTGATCATCTTCTGGGTAATTACCTTGTCCCAGGCCTCTAAAATCAGCGCCCTAAGGTCTGAACTAATGCGAAAATGCGCCGTAATATACTGTTTGACTGCACGCCAGCAATTCTCAATCGGTGAGAGGTCTGGGGAGCCAGGTGTATTAAAAAAGTGCTTCAGGCCGTGCTTCTTTTTCATATTGCCCTTGACGGAATTCCCACCGCCATATCCAGAGTCCCCATCTTCTTCCAGGACAAACTGATCACCTCTTGTTGAGATGCAAAAGGGGTGAAAGCATTGGAGAGAGAAGTGATGGTTGAAGGTGATGAATTGTTTCTATCTTCGAGAGCGGAAGCCGTGTTATTATAGCCGTGAGCGTGGCCAGTGCACGGAGTGCATTGGCCACGCTCGCTTCTGCGAAGCGAGCTTGGCTGACTGAATACGAGGTTGGCAGTGGAGCCCGGCGCTCTTGGCTGTGCAGATCCACGGATCCAGCCGCTTTGCGGCTGCGTGGATCCAGCCGCTCTGCGGCTGTGTGGATCCAGCCACACTGGCCGGGTTAGGGTTTGTGAAAACCTAACACCCCCTTGCAATCTAACGTCTTTATTATAAAGGCTTGGACTAGCTCTTATTATTATTATTAAAGGAAAAAAGTAAAACCTTTATTATATAGAGGAAAAAATAAACCTCTTTATAATATTTATTAGAGGAAAAATTTATTATTTATTATAAAAACCTCTTTATTTTAATTTATTATTTTTATTTAGAGGAAAAATTATTATTATTATAGTAAAACCTCTGTATATGAAGGAAAATCTTTATAATTAGATAAAAAACCTTCTTATTTTTCTACCCCCCCGGGCTGATATTTTTCAAGCCCGATTTTATTACGCCATATAGTAAGTATAGGGCCGGTTATTGGTTTTGTTAAGGGGTCTGCTAGTTGTTCTTTCGTATTTATATATAGTATTCTTATTTTGTTATTTTCAACTAGTTCTCTTATATAGTGGTATTTTATATCAATATGCTTGGTTCTTTTATGGAATTCTGCATTATGACCGAGCTTTATAGCACCTGTGTTATCTTCCATTATAACAGGTATATTTATTGGTATTTTTAATTGTAATGAATTATTTAATTCATTTATAATATTCTGTAAATATATTGTTTCTTTGCTACATTTTGTTATAGCCATATATTCAGCTTCTGTGCTTGAGAGCGCTACTGATTTCTGAAGTGTAACTCCCCAGCTTATTAAATTATTACCAAGGGTAGTTATATATCCAGTAGTTGATCTTCGACTATCGAGGCAGTTGCCCCAGTCTGAATCGCTATAGGCTTTTATTATAAGATTATGGTTATTTATACCAGTATAGGTTATTCCTAGATCAGGATATTTATTTAGATATGCGAATATATTATCTACTGCTTGGAAGTGTAGAATTCCAGGGTTAGAGCAGTATCTTGCACAGTATTGAACTGCAAAAGCTATATCAGGTCTTGTTTTTAAAGCTAGATATAACAACGACCCTATATATTGTTGGTATAGTGTTATTTCTTCCTGCAAAGCTTTCTGATTATTGCCTTGTAATTTATTAGCTGGAAGAGGGTTATTTTTTGGATATAGGTTATTTTTATTATATTTTTCTAATATATTTCTAGTATAGTTATTTTGGTGCATATGTAGTTTGTTATTATTATAATCTATCGAGATATTTATTCCCAGGAATGTATTTATTTCACCCAGTACTTGTAGTTTTATATCGTCTTTAGCTTTATTTATTTAGGCAATTATATTATCAGCCTTAGGACCACTTATTATTATATCGTCAACGTGACATAATATTAGGCACTGTATAGTTGGATTTATAAAGGCACCTTCATCGTAATTAAATACAACGAATCCTAACTTATTTAATATCTTTAATAGATGTTTATACCACAGCCTTAGAGCTTGTTTTAAGCCGTACAGCGCTTTACGCAGCCGACAGACTTTATTATTATTATTATTATAAAAACCAGTAGGTAGTTGTACGTATATTTCTTGATCGATATCTGCATGCACGAAGGCATTTTTCACATCATATTGTAATATAGGCCATTTATTTGATATAGCTATTACAAATAGTATTCGGTATGTTTCTGGCCTATATACTGTAGAGAAGGTTTCTAAATAGTTTAAAAATTCAACCTGGTTAAATCCTTGAACTACCCATCTTGATTTATATTTTATAGTATTGTTGGTATTGTTTATCTTCTTTTTATATACCTAACGGCCTCTAAGAGCCTTTTTATCATGTGGTAAATCAACCAGCTCCTATGTACGTTGATTTTCGAGCTCTTCTAATTCTTCACGCATAGAATTATTCCACTGTTCTTTTTCTGGCCCAGTTATTACTTGTTTATAAGTGGAAGGCTCTTTCTGAGTATCTTTTATATGAAATATATCAACGTTATTTGTGATGAGGTTTATAAGGATCCTTTGATATTGATTATAGTGTTCATCACTTTTTCTGGGAATTTCTACCACTACTTAAGGTAGAGAGAGAGCTATATCTTGGCTAGAATTTATACGGCGTGTTTGTGACCTAGTTATCATTTTAGTATTATTATTATTATTATTATTTAAATTATTATTATTATTTAAATTATTATTATTATTTAAATTATTATTATTATTTAAATTATTATTATTATTATTTAAATTATTATTATTTAAGTTATTATTATTGTTGGGTTTTCACAACCCTAACCCGGCCAGTGTGGCTGGATCCACACAGCCGCAGAGCGGCTGGATCCGTGGATCTGCACAGCCAAGAGCGCCAGACTCCACTGCTAACCTCGTATTCAGTCAGCCAAGCTCGCTTCGCAGAAGCGAGCGTGGCCAATGCACTCCGTGCACTGGCCACCCTCACGGCTATAATAACACAGCTTCCGCTCTCGAAGATAGAAACAATTCATCACCTTCAACCATCACTTCTCTCTCCAATGCTTCCACCCCTTTTGCATCTCAACAGATATCAAGGCAGTCCTCCAGCCTCGGATTAATCACGTAGATGACTTGGAGTGGCTGCTAAGAGAGTACAGGGAAAAGAGACAGCGGCAATATAACGTTTGGTTGGAGGAGAGAGAGATGTTTGTGGAGGCGGAAATGCAGCGATTAGGCCGTGGAAGAAGCGATGTACGCGTACTGTTCAACTGGAAGCCTCCCTCTAGCATTCCGAAACCGTTCACGCCGTTTATTTTTGATGTAGAGAGGGCCACGTTGGTGGAGGAAGTCATCCTCCGCTTCCGCAACGGCATGGATATGGTCCCTGTTGATCCGGATTTAAAGCCCTTCGCAATCACCGACGACGGCGAGGTTGTTAAAGTGGATGGAGAAGACCTTAAAGAATCTAGTGATGATGACAATTGGCTCGAATACGACAGTCCTCGGCCTGAAGAAAGCGACTGCGAGCAGGAGGATAATGTTGGTGGTGATGCTCAAATTGGTGGGGTTGACAACGACGTCATTATTGTGCGTGGGTAAATGCATGAATTTGGGCATTGATAGTTGCATTACGGGGGCTATGATTTACAGGGTTTTCATTAACAGAAGCTGCACACTGGATTCTTAAATATTTATTCGTGACTGGAAAAAAAATTTGGTCGGTACAGGTACAATGAGTTTGGTGTAGATTATATGGCCTTGGCGGTACCAAGTACTGGTCAAATCAAAGTGCTGGTCAAATCAACGTCCCTGACGAAGGAGCTTGCGACTGAGTCTGAGTGCCGATTTGAGGCCTGTCGAGTAGCGGTGTGGGTGGTGGGGTGATGCTGGTAAAATTGTTAGGGGCCCTGTTAGGCCAAGTGGCTGGAGGTGGCACGTGCAGCTTTCTTCAGTGTGCCTGTTTTTTTGGAAACCAGTTGAGGGGGACCTTCGCGGTTTAACTTTTCGGCCTTCGCGGTTTGGCCAGAGTGCCGGCTTTCTGACGGTGGCAATTTAGCTTCCACGAAGGAGGTGCCTCCATCATAACAAAATAACCGGTACACCAAGACTTTCCAACACGAGCCATTCGGCCAAAATGCATGAAGAAAACCTCGACAAAACTTCAGGAGATGTCAACAACCTGAGAGAGATGCCCCATGGAATTTCATTGGAAAAGAATTGGATCTAGTGGTGCCGCCTCAATTGCAATACTTTCCCTGATGTCGTTTTTGGGGAGGGTTAGGGGTTTGTGTGTACCGATTATTTTGTCATGATGGAGGGTGCTTATTCTTCGCTCAGCTCGCTCGGCTTCTTCAGCTGGTGTGGCGAAAGGCGGCTTCTTCGGCTGGTGTGGTAACAAAGCGAAAACTCCCAATCATCGTCAGTCTGCGGGCGGGAGACTGGCTTGCGTCCTGTCGCTGAACTGAGATCCATATTGTTCGGCAAGGGAAGGACAAGGCTCTGGGCTGCAGGTCAAGACTTTGTGTCAAACGCAGTGTAGGGAGAAGGCTCTCCATCCGCGAAGAGAGAAGCAACCGTGAGGGATCGAAATCCGGCCGGGCCGGCAGCGACAAAATGGCCCTCAGCAAGGGGGGGAGGGGAAGGGGGTTTGAGACGGCCAATGAAAGTGCAAGGACAAAATCACCCTGCATGGGGCCTTCCGACGTCGGAAGAAATGCAGGCAGGGTGCATGGCAGTGATGCAAGGCGATTTTGGGCATCGTGGAATTCGCCATCATTAGGTCCCAGGAAAGTGAAATCACACGCGAAGCTGCACGGGAGAGGGGAGTTTCGATCAAGCTCCCAACCGCCGCCCGATGCAATTGGGTATAGTTCACTGTGATGTTATGCACGGTGGTTCTTCCCGTCGAGTTTGGACCAATGATGGTAGGACAGCGTGGCGGCTCGACAAACCGGGCAACGCACTTTGTGTGGCTTGCAGGTTCCAACTGACGATCGACCTGCATAGTTGCCTTATTCCACCGTCTGTGCTACAGCTGGGTCCCATCAACTCGGACACATCAAGCATCCTTGAATGTACGGATTTCCAGTATGCCTGCAGGGTCTTTGAACAGAAGCTTGCGGAAACCACGCCACTCCCACTGATAGACCCAACACCTGCATTATCATTTGAGACACGCCTTCGGTCCAAACGGAAATGCGTGGGAGGCTGTGCAGGCCCAAACGAATCAGAGGCTGTTTTGTTGGCGTCAACCTCAATCTTCCGGTATTGTCTTGACAGGGGTATTTACTTCGTTCTCAGGGGTCAAGTCTGCCTTCTAGGTAATCGTGCTTGGACGGAATGCCGCAAGCCATTTGTCCATTGCGCATGGGCCAGTCTGATCATTGGGCTGAAGGACGGAGAAACCACCGACTTGGCATGCGCACGTATGTGAAGAGCGCAGGACCATAAATAACATTGCCCCAAACATCATAAGGGTCTTAGACAAACACAACACCAGCTCACTGTCCTCCGGAAAAGCACAGTTCCGGCCTATATCTTCGGTTGTCTTGCTCTCATATTACCCGCATCTTCCGATTCTGTGAACCCTCATGGCTGTCAAGTCTCGCAAGGAAACCCGAAGGCAGGGTCCCACTCCGGATGAGTGGATCAGTCACCGGCCTATCCTTGAGTTCCTCTACCTTGAACAGGGAAAGGATCTCCAAGGCATTTCATCAATCATGCACCACGACTATGGCTTCAAGGCAACGTAAGTCAGCCCCCTCTCTGCAAAAATCCGCATTACCTAACGTAGCCCAAAGACCGAGGCAGTATGTGCACCGCTTCGCCCAGTGGGGGTTTCGCAAGAACATCCCCCACGACGTGATGCAGGCAATGGTGGCAATCCGAAGCCAGAGGACGCAAGAAGGAAAAGACACCGAGTTTACTTGGAACGGGCGCAACGTTGACTCATCCCGGCTTGACCGGTTCATCAAGAGGGAGGGGGTTTCTTGTGTTAGCCAAGAGCAAACACGTTGTAAGTCGCCGTGCCGGGCCCCCATCATGGCATACCACACCATGAAGTGCAGCTGCTAACATGTCAAAGCTCCAATTCCACAAGGCATCCGATACTCAACACCAGCACCGGAGTGCTTGACAACTTTGGAATTCATCACCTACGCGCAGGGAGCCAATTCACTGGCACAATCCCCTCAGCCAGCAATCCCTCTCTTTGGGCACCCGATGTTGCCCTCTCCCTCGCTACCATCGGGGCTTCAGTACTCCTCTCCCGCTGCAGGAACACAAACGAGCCCATTCGTGCCCGCTACGAATAACCTTTCATGGCCCCAATGGCCAATTCCCATCGTCGGCCAACTTTCCGACACGCCAGTGGAACCTCACCCCCCTGAGCGCCAGACAGTTGGACCATTTGAACCGCACTTTTTTGACTTCGTGCCCGACTGGGGCACCGGCATGTACTGCAACTGGGAAAGCACAGACAGCTGGAAAGGTTTGGACATGTCAACATCACACGGCCAAGTCCATCAACCAGCTCATCATGGAGAGCAACTCATGGGACACTGCAACGTTGCGCCGGATGGTGCAGACTATGGATTCTAGATTCCCTATTAGACTTGGAGTACTGATTCCAATGCACGTTTCCACTTTTCCACTTTGTTTTTTGCCTCCCTAGGGCGAAAGAGCAATTGCTAGTAGCCCTGAACCCCCTGTCCACCTCCTTGGCCCATTCTTGTTACCTCACAGGCTCACAGGGCCTCGCATTTGCTCGTATGGTATACGAGCCCACTTGCCCATTCACGTCGCTTCTCAATCAAAACTACTAACCCGGGATACAACAGTCCCGTGGCAACAACTAGTCCCGGGGTATATAGCCGCCCAAATTGCCAGTCGGAACCAAAACCGCACCCACTACGGAACCAGGAGCCCGGTTCCGAACATCCCCTATGATCCAAAATTAGACACAACCACATGAGATATATCACTGTCGCCTCGGCCACATTGGAAAGGTACCCAAACTCCAAATCTCCCAACACCACGCTCTGCTGTCCAAATCCACTCAACAAAATGCGTCTCCCCAATCCCCTCCACCTCACGGCCTTCACAGCCCTGCTATCAACCTCCACCGCCCATCCCGCCCCCTCCGACGCAGCAAAAACCACAAGCACAACCGCAACATCCCCCTTCGCAACCCGACCTGCCTCCTCCCGCTGCGGCGGCTTCACCCGCGAGCCCAACCCCTGCCCCAAAGGCCTCGTCTGCGCACCGACCCAACCCCCCGGCACCTACGACCTCCCGGGCACCTGCATCCTGCAAACCTGCGGCGGCAAGTCGCCCACGCTCAGTCCGTGCCCCGAGGGCCAGGTATGCGTGTACAATGCCACGGCGCCGATGACGGATCTCCCGGGACGGTGCATGGCGGCGAAGTTGACGTGTGGTGGGAAAGGGGAAACGTGTAAGAGTGGGTGGGAGTGTTTGGAGGAGCCGAGGGTGGATTGGAATTACCGGGAGGAGTTTCCGGAGGGCAAGGGGATATGTATCCCGCCGGGGTCGTTGGTGGTGAGGGAGCCTTGGAGGGGGTGGGGTGTTGAGTGAGTGTACGTATTGGGAAACGAAGATGCATCACCTTTTGTGCCATTTGCTGAAGAGACGCTTCATTCCGCGGAATAGGGAAGGCTTCTTCCCCGTGGGCTGTGGGTTGATCCAGGCAGGTGAGAGGGTGAGTAGACCCTCGCCGCTTTCTTCCTCGTGCGCCATTGTGGTGTGTATCTGTTCCTCCAACATTGTCGGGAATTCAGATACGTCGAAGCCTTCGTTCTGCAGAGCGGCAACGAAGCTTTTCCAAGACTTGTCTGACGAGTATCCTCTCTTTCCTCCATAGCGAACGATCAAGGAAGTGGACTGGTAAAGACGCCTGAACCTCTCTGCTCTGAAGTTCACCTCCTCACGGGCAGAGCCTGTGAGACCCTGAACTTCGCGCAACGAGTGTACCGATAGATAGTCAATTGCCGTTCGTGACAACCAATCCTCCCCGTTGGGATCAGCCCCATGTTCCAAGAGCCAACAGGTCATCATGGGAGTTGCCAAGTGGAGAGGCAACACCCAATTCTCTTGGCTTGAGCCCACTGGAATCCGGCGAGTGGCGCATGATGGCTCGTGTTCCAACAGGACTATGGCTAGGTGCTCGAACACCTCAAGACAGTCGAGATCAGAATGGTGCCAGCGTAATTCTTGTTCCAGCACATAAGGGAACAGCCTCCATGCAATCAACATGTTTTTGTCGTAGCCATTCTCCAAGAGGAAGCTCAAAGTCGATAGCAGTTGCTGGTGCATACTCGCGTCTCCAAACCGAATTGCCACGATGATTAGGCGGAGAAGATCGTCAGATGCTGCGATCAAATACCTCGCATTGTGGAGGACGCAGTCTTGTAGATAGAGGCGGAGCCGGAAAAACGTTGCAAACATCATATGTGAATGGATGAGGCCATCGTCGAAGAGGGGGCTCAAGTAGCCTTTGTGAGAGAACTTGAGAGCCCGAAGAAGCCTGCTCCCAAGGTCAAAAATGATAAAGCTCGGTACGCTATCCAGGAAAGGCTGACAGCTCCTTCCGGTTGTCTCTTCTGCTTCAGCTCCATGGTTCATTGAGAGGCGGAGATCGGCGCCTGGTTGAGGCCCAAGTTCTCTGTCTAGCCGAAAGGTCAAGACGGACTTGAAGTGGAATGCGTGGCCGTTTTCGTGCGTAACTTTTGCCAGCGGCCCAAGAACTTGATCCTTGAAATCAAGTTTGGTAACAAACTCGTAGACCGTTTGATGCATAAGCTGCACAGGCGCCTCTGACAACTTGTTAGTGCCTTGAGGTACCGATACGAGACCCCCGCCCCAAAGGAGGATGTCCCTTCGCCGTTCTTCGAAGGAGTCGTCCTCAGAGGGTTCGGCATGACTGTGATTTCCCACCACGCCGAGGGCATCCCGGGCGGCGGAGTAACTCAGGGAGTCGGAAATCAAGACTGTCTCCCACAGATAAGCGGGAGAAAGCTCCGTTGGTGATCGGGCCCTAACCACTGCCTCCAAAAGAGCGTATGTTCTCCATCTGAGGTTCTCGGGGATTCTTCGAATGATGAAGTGATAATACTCGGAGAGCTCTGTTGGGACTGATTCCAACAGCCGTAGCAACTCCCCTAGAGAAGGAGTTTTGTCGTCAAATGCTGCGACCAACTCTTTGAGAATCAGACTAGCCCACAGAAAAACCCCCGATGCGCGGAGCACAATCGCATCTGCCAGTCTTCGAACCTGTTTGTGATGACTTTCGTCGAGGGATTTGCCAAGGTTGATTGTGCAAAAGTACCGAATATCCTCCTTGGTGAAGTCTTCCACCGCCAAGTTGGGCCCATTGCTGAAATTGCTCAAAAAGTCGTGCCACGGGCGGCTGGAGAAACAGACCTTTGTGAAGGTAGACGATCCTGTTGGGTGGCTGGCGAGGTACTTGACGAAGCGAGATATGTAGTCAGGAGGGCCATCGAACTCGTCAAGCGCATCGAAAAAGAAGGTGATGCGGAGTTCAACTCGCTTTTGTTCCAATATGACTCTCAGGGCCTCTTCTAAACGGGTAATTGGCCAAGAGTCATGGGGTCGGGGCGTGAACGTTGGTCGCTTCAACAGATCATCCAGCAGGGGAATCGTACTCTCCGTCTCTGCAAGCCGTGTCATGATTTGGCGTAGGATACTTCTCATCAGACCCTCGAGAGTTTTTTGAATCGAAGTTCCGCGATAGTTGAAGAAGAAGCCGGCCGAGATATGGGAGGCCGATCTTCCAAACGTATGAGAGTATTGCCAAGTACGCCGGTCAGTGTAAATGAGCTTCATGAGTGTTGATTTTCCGGAACCGGGTTTCCCGTGAATCCAGAAAACACCATGGTCCTGTCTCAACCATGAAATGAAGCGCTTGCGTTTGTAGACCCATTCACACGTTTTCTCGAAACGATCAGCGATCAGCGCTTGCCGGTGATCAAGCCCGACAGCGTGGAGAGAGTCCAGAAAACCTACAAATGGATGGTCAGAACACAACGCAAGGTAAAACTTCCGGTGAGGGAGGGAAGTAGGCTCTGACCTTCGAGGAGACGCTGGCGGCGTTCCTCATCCGAACCATGGTCTTCCAATCTCCCATTGGGAACCACCAAGTTCAACTGTTCTGCTGCATTGTGGGGGATCTTGGCTCCTTCATCCTCAGCGTCCACTTCGGCAAGGCCGCAGACACGTCGCGTCAGTTCGATGATAGCGCCAGTGTTCGGATCGTTGCGAGTGAATTTGACCATGTCTGAGTGATTTCTGGCGATGGGATGGACAGATGACGGCGATTCACTGACTCTATGCTTCGTGGCGGAGTCCGGATCAACCAGAATAGAGTGCGGGCCCGTCATTTTGCCCACTTTGGAATCAAAGGTTGGCGATTTGCTCGTCTCAAACACCCAATAGAATGTCATCTCTCCAATGGCGGCAATTCCGGAGAAGGAGCGCTCGAGACGGTCAAGGTACCCGGAGATGCCTGACCTCCGGGAGAGGTCTCGAACAAGTTGCTCTGTCGATCCGCCTCGAACAATGGCGAGGAGATGGTCTTGCTCCATGCCGAGATTGGGGACGCCAAACATGATGGCACCCCTGCATCGGGCTAGAATCTTCCTCTCGAGGGAGTTGTCTTGCGAGTTGGCCAGTTTGCACAGGGCGTCCTTCAGAACGATGCCTCCAAGACTGTGGGCGAGGAAGACCAGCGGCTTTGCGTTGTCTAGGGCTCCTCCGTTGGCTCTTATCTGTGAGATGAGACCGAGGGCCAGGTCCTGAATGCTTTGGAAGGACTCGGAGCCGGCAAGTTTGCTTTCGTAGCCGTACAAGATCGCTCTGACGCCAGGGACAGATTTCGGGAGCTGATCTCTGATCCACATGAAGGTCTTGTCGTTGCCGTGTGGCTGCCACGAGCCGAAGGCGTGACTTGCCAGCCCCGAGATGGCGACACAGTCCGCAATGTGATTGTCGGACGCGACGTCGTTGAGTGGGGTGAGCCCCCAAAAATGGGTATCCAATACAAGACTTTCGTGACGACCAGGCTCTAGCGCCCACTCATTTCGCCCATCCTGTGAGCTCCCCAGCAAGACGGGGTTCTGAAGAAGCATCAAGGTGGCGACTCGCGAGGGCGGCATCTCCCAAGGCGTCAGGGTAGTGGCAAGAGAGTAAACCTTGACGCTCTTGGTCGGGACTTGCAAAGCCTTGGCGACGAGCGCTGCAACCGCGCTGGTGGTGGTCGCTCCATTGGGTATCCTCGAGAGCCGGAAAACCGTGCGACGCCAATCTGGGGCCACGGCCGCAGAATCGGATGCCATCCTTTTGGGTGCCGCGGGTTGGCTGCGCGCCTGCTTGCTCGGATTGTCGATGGTGCGGGGATTTTGCCCATGATCTCCGAGCTGATTGAAGAGGACGATTCAGCCCGTGGCTGGGGCGCATAATGGTCTCCCTCCCAACGACCAGGCTCCAGATCACGTGATCTGTTGCTGTCAACGAGAATGGTGCTTTCCCCAGCGATGTCATAGCTAGGGGGTGTCACTAGATGTTCATTTGTTGCCCGTCGCGCTGTCAGAAACTGGGTGTTTTGTCAGCGAGATTTCGGCTGGAAAACACTCTAGAAGGCGCACTGCCTGAAAGGAACTCAGTGGGCGAAGGATGTCATCCAAACACTGAACAAGTCAGACGGCGGCACCTTCCTCACCTGGGTGCGACTCACATCAATCCATCACTGGCACATGGAGCTTTTTTGGAAATGCCCCACTCCAGTCAAATACACCTTCAAGTCACCCAACATGCCACCTTGGCACCTTCTCCGCCAAGTCTCTTCTCCTTCCCTTCTTCACCACCGTCCCCTCGAATCGATCGCCCAACACCTCCCTCTCCAACCAAGTCTCCAAATTCGAAAAAAACGGCCAACTGAAACTTCACGGACCCAATCTCCCTCTTGCTCCTTCCGGGTGCAAATGCATCTTTCACCAGCCGTGCAACGTCCGGATACAAATCATAAGTCCATCGGAACCGCTCTTCATCAGACTCGCTTTCCGGGTCGTAGATGTACATTTCAGCAAAGACATATGCGCTCCGGAGGTCGAGGACCAAGGATATGCGCTGTGTGTCAAAGTATACATCTTTGGGTCGTGGCCCCAGACATGGCCAGCAGTTGAGGCGGACCACGAGACGGCTTATTCGAGCTAGGTGCGCATCAGGCATCTGGCTCAAAATCCTGAAGTTGGGAAACGGCTCGGGGTCAAGGGCTCGCGTGCGCACGACGAAGAGATTGGCCCCCAAAAGGACATCCAACGCCTCCGAGCGCACTTGCCGGCATACCAATGTCAGCCCTAGTGGCAATCGGGGACACACACACAACCTTTCGCCAGGTGAAAGTCTGAGGTGATGCCTCGGAGCCGCTCCTTGTGCCAACACTCGTGTCTATGGTTGCGACGCGGACGGTGCATACCGACGTGGAGTGGTTCGTCGATGTGTTCGCCCAGCCACTCTCAAAGGCGAATGCAAAAAGGATTACGAAGCCATGGTCGTCCAGGCGCGGGCCGACAAGGTCGCTGTGATCCCTCCCGTTTTCGTTGAACTTTTTGTCACCGGCAAGGGCATTATCGGGGCCAGTTCCATCCGCGCACCCCCCGGTCAGCAGTCAAGCCAGACATGTACTATCGTAGAGGACGCCAACCACCGGTACTACGGGAACTGCGGAGAGATGAATGCCCTTGCCACGGCTGTGAATCTCGGCTGGGCAACGCTTTCGGGGACAGGCGCAAGCCGGAGGTTGGTGTTCCCAAGGGGTTTGGCCATCACGGCGTACGGAATCACGAACAAGAACATGCAGGCGGGTGGGCCGTTGAAGCCCTGCGTAAAGAGGAATGAGTGGCCCGGGTGCGCTGATACTCTTCCTTCTGCGAGCAACCTGAAGATTGTCAGTCGGGATGATGGGTTGGGTGATATTCAAGTTGAGGGTTTGAGGGCTGTTGAGTGGAAGGCTTAACTTGTAGACGGTTTTGGATTGTATACAGGTCCAGTCTGGATATAAGTTCACTTAGAGGGATGTGGGAAACTACCTATAGAGATAGAAAGAACATTCGAAGAGCTGTGACTTTGAGTATATTGCAAGGGAGGTTTTTCTCCACATCGTTAAACAGCATTTCGACATCGAAGTGAGTGGACCCCCTCCCTAAGCCCAAAGAAAAACCAGCATTGCTGCCTTAAATCCTAGCGGGATGCAACAAGAGCAGTTCGATTGGACAAGAGCAAAGTGGCTGTGTGGAACCCAAGATGCGGGGGACCTAGATAGTTCTAAAGCTGACAGGATGCCTCTCTGGCACCTGAACTTAAACAAACCATCTCATCAACCCAGTCTTCCTGACCTTGCGGATCAAAGGGCTCAACTCAAAGTCAGTAAACACACAAAGATGGCCTCCCCTTCACCGTCACCATATTTCCCCCTCCCCAGCCCCACCACAATCCGAGTGCTCCTCCTCGCACCTGCCAGCAACCCCGACGACGACATCCACGCCTGGCTCCTCCCCGCCGACTTGGACCAAGACCACGTCGCCTTCCCCGATACTACCGAGCGGCCCATGACCTGGTGGTACCCCTTCCAATGCACGCCCCCCTCTGGCACCTCCCGCCAGTACAATCTCGAAGTCGACTGCGTCCTCGTCCCCCAACCCAACTCCGACCTGATCGCCCTCCCGCGCCACCCTTTCCAGCGATATACCGCGCTCTCCTACGTATGGGGCTCCCCCGACGACCCTGAGTATATCCTTCTCAGCGGGGACCCAAATGGGGATAAGAAGGGTATTACCATTCGCTTCCCGGTAACTCGCAATCTGCACGCCGCACTGCGCTCGCTGCGCATGGGATGCGATTTCTCGGGCATGATGTTATGGGTGGATGCGGTGTGCATCAATCAAACCGACTACGTGGAGAAGGAGGGCCAGTTGAAGCTGATGCGGAGGGTCTATCGCCAGGCGGAGGAGGTCGTGGCGTATTTGCCGATGGGGGACAAGGATCAAGAGAATTTAGCGGAGCTGTTAGTGACTATTCAGGAGGCGTATGAGGGGTTTGTGGAGGATAGGGAAAAGGGTGGGGTGGGAGGGGAGGGCGCGGAAAAGGGGGTTGAGGGGGTTGACACTGATGGCAATGATGAGGAAAAGAGAGAGGAGACGGATGGCCCAGAGATCCCATTCGAGGGAGATGAGCAGAATGGAGGAGCGAGCGAGAATGGAAACGAGGAAGACAAAGAGGGGGGCGAGGATGGCCACTATTCCGTGTCCGAGTCAGGGGCTGCAGGCAACAACACTTCAGGGGAGCTGGCAGCCCCGGCCCAAAAACCAGATTCGGACATGTCCTTCTACGACGCCCTTGCCAGCGCCCAGCAAAGGCTTCGAAAATACAACCAAAGCAGGCCCGAGGCCCGCTTCATCGAAGACTTTGGTCTTCCCCCGACAAACAGCCCCCTATGGACATCATGGCGACGCCTCTTTGCGTCTCCCTACTGTAAGTTCCACGATATTCAACTCCCTTAATATCCTAGCTGACAACAAAAGTCCGACGGATATGGATCCTCCAAGAATTCGCCCTTGCCCCAAAACTCAAGCTCCGAATCGGTGAAAGAGTCTCCTTTGATGTCACCGCGCTTATCCTTGCCCGTCACTACCTCCAGTCGTCCTCGGGCATCAAGAACGGATCCTACCTCGGCCATTCCGCCCCAGGGGACCCGCCCGAGTTGGGGACTGACGCATTGGCTGGGGTTCGAGGATTCGACCCCATGATTATCGAGCGCGCGTGGGGCCAGATTGGGTTCGGAGGTAAGAAGAACAGCGCCGAAAAGGGGGAAAAGGACGAAAGTGCCGAGACTGCGGAGAAAGTCGAACTGTACGGATGGGGAAAAGGGGAAAGGTTGGTTAAGAAGCTGGGTGCAGCGAGGTCCTTTGAGGCGACTGATGAGCGGGACAAGGTGTATGCGCTGATGGGCCTGGCGGTGGACGGCGAGGATGAGGCCTGGGGAGAGCTGGTGAGTTAGGTGACCAAGGGAGATGTGTATTCCAGATTCGCCAGGGCGATGGTGCAGAGGGGTGAGGGATTTGAGGTATTGCTGCAGGCGGGTCTTGGAGAAGGGAGTCTGGACATTCCGACCTGGGTTCCGGTAAGGATCAAGGTTCTCTTTCATACTCCGCCATTCTTTTCTTTCTCGCACGCACGCTGAGTACTAATACCGAGACAAGAATTGGTCGGACAAAGTACCTCCCTCGGGCGCCGCGACGAGAGACGTCCCGTCGAAGACGACATCAATACAGCTCGACCATGACAACAATCACCTTCACATTCCCGGCACATTTGCGGACGAGATCGAAATTCTCAGCGACCGAGACTTTGTTAACCCTGGTGCCCGTAATTCTCCCGGCATGAAGCTTGAGGATTTCGACAACGCTTTCTGGCAAGGGGCTCTCCAGGTTTTAGAACCCCTGATCACCCGAGACACTATTGCCGAGTCGATTGTTGAGCAAGTGATGAAAAGACTGCTTGAAGCCATAACTGAGGGGGGTGACCTGTTCGACGTCCTCGTCCAGGAGCCTGACCGGGATGCGAGAGCCCGCCTGCGAAAAGGATTCGATTCGTACACCAAGTTGAAAATCACCCTCTTCTTACAAAAAACTGATCCTGGAGCTCATCCCCCAGCCGACTTCACCCCCATCGACTCGCCGCGGGAGATGCACAGCTTCATCGACCAAGCAACACAAAATGCGTGGAGTACTCGACTTTGTGCCACCAAAAGCGGAAGAATTGGGTTGGTCCCCTCACGCACAGAGGCGGGCGACCAGGTGGTTGTGTTTCAGGGATGCCATGTAGCCTTTGTCTTGAGGCCAGACACGAGCAACCAACATGACCCACAGCGGTACAGGCTTGTTGGCCATGCATATATCTGCCGACAAGATGGTGAGCTCCATGCGTACGACACATCAGAGGAGGCAAAACACATCATTGTCTTAGTTTAGTCCAAAAGAAAGGATCCGTAGACACAAGATACTAGTTTGTCATTCTGTCAGTACCCCACTGCGATCACGATGCAACCCATTCCTGCTGCACCACGCTCGGCTCGAATTTCGACAACATACAGGGGTACCGGCTCAACGGCAAAAAGAACAGGCTTAATTAGCCCTCACAATTGACCCTGACCCGATTTGAACGGATAACCTTTCGATCTGGAGTCGAACGCGCTACCGTTGCGCCACAAGGCCTTGTGATGATGTTGTTGAAAAAAAGTCTGGACTTCAGTCTTTTCTTCCCACTGCCTAAAGCAAAGGCGACGAGTTCAACAGTCGCCCTCAAGCATGCAAGAAGAGACGGTTCGTTGGCACCCCCGTTGTTGTTTGAAGTGTTACTCTCCCGTTCGAACCCCTGCTCTGTGACAAAGCAGGGATACGTAACGACATGTCAACAAGGACATATTCAGCTCCAAGTTCAGCTGGCTTCCTATGACCTATCCTTGGACCAGGAAACGGGGAATCTCCCTTCCCACAATACAAACATGTAGTTGGCGATGGGAAATTGAATGAAGAAGGTGCTCGCAGAAGGCAACAAGCGAAATACATGCGGAAGGTAACCAACAAGGGGCCTGTGCCCGAACAGATCAAGGGATGCACAAAGAGCAATTCAGTGGCTCCATTATTCCATGCCGCCCGCGGGAATATCTAGGTGGGTATATTTAGTTCGTAACCATGGGGGCCTCCCACTCCGGTTGCTGTTGCGAAGAATGGCTTCCGGTAATTAGATGCCTTCGAAGATCCACACACCACTTCGAACACAACACAACTTCAAGATGAATGCCAAAGCGGCACTCATTGCCCTGATCCAAATCACCGGCATTCCCCTAGCAGCCGGAATAGTTGTTCCAGGTATCAACGTCTTAGTAGGGACCAACGCGGCATACTCTACACCGGCGAGCACTGTGGTCAATACACCAATCCACACACCGGTGCCGCGGCCAACATCGACTGCTCAGCTCCGGCTATCATCAACATCGAGGGCAACAGCAACATCATCTTCACCGATCAGCACAACGTCGATGGCACCAGCAAGAAGTACCATTTCCACAATACAGAGTATAGACTTGTACTCACTCTTCCCATTGTGGCCAAAGAGAAGCAGCTCATCTTCACCGAGACCATCGAGCACGGTGATTCCGCCGCGCCCTGATACCACAACGGCATCCCCTATCCCACCGGTTGGCCCAACCGGAAGGCCGGAAGCGCGAAACGTGGTGGTACGAGATGGGAATGGCTCGACACCGCGTCAACGCAACGGCAAGAGGGGGTCATACATGGTCGAATTACAGGAGCCCAAGCGCCATGCTGAAATACTGGTGCAAGATTTTCTATGGTACGCTGAACAGGAAGCCCTCAACACCTTCGTGTTTTTTATGCTGACCTTTGGCCAACCCTCTCTACACAAACACTCTACCTACGCCATTGGTGCCCTGAACATCGGGTGCTGGCAAGAGAGGGAGGAATTGGCTCTTGCCGACATGAGTGTTTGGCTCACGTCGAACGAGTACTAATTTCCACCAGGATATTCTCAACACCTGGAGACGTCTTTCGGGTCCAACTTGCGATGTTGATAGCATGCTATAGTCACGAGAAGAGTGGCAGACAGGATCAGGTTTTCTTTGTATTATTTTTGGTTCTAATTGATACCTTACATGTTACAGTCACAATTCACCCGGATTGGTTAAGGTAGGTAGGTAGACGAAAGGTATCTACAATAACAGCAACACCTGCGAGTGACAAACAAATTCTCTCCATACCAGTATGTTTCCACAGCAAAAAGATAGAACCAACGTGGCTGTAATCTCATGGCGGACAAAAGCTGGGCCGTCTCACGCCGAGATCGACACCCGAGCGCAACCAGCATTCCACAGCCGCAAAGAAAAGTGGTTGAGGCCCCTTCCCCGGATTCCAGCCTCCACAAACGCAGGGTCTTGGCGCCAGGAACAGGATATTATCCAGCGCCCTAAAAATAGCCACCCGACAACCACTGGAATGGGATGCGACCACTGAACAACGAGAACGATGCCCGAACGGGCACCCGGCTGAAGCATTCCGTTTTACTCAAGGAAAAGTGGCGAATCAATTCCCCGCCATGGTTACGATTGCGAGATTGTCTCGTACAACAAACGAGGTATTACGGATTACTTTACTGTGCTCCAACCTCGATCAGGGCTCGCTACCAGGTCGTCACCCCCTGAACTTGTATAACCCCATCCATCCAGGTCGATCCGCAAAAATTCATTTCGTGTCCATTTCTCGCCGCCATGTCCGGGTTGCAACTCTGCTTCAACTCGACGTCACCATCCTAGATGACAACCTGAGATTTGCACTCCGGCTATAAAGGCCAGACTCTCAGTCGTTGCCGACTTGCACCTGACTGGAAGAATACCAGCAACCAGACTCCTCGCGGCCTCAAAATGCATCTCCCTCTCCTCCTTACCTCCCTCTTGGGCGCCACCGCCCTCGCGACCGACCTCCGCCCCTGCGGTTTCCGTATCGCCCCCTGTCCCTCGGGCACGACCTGCGAGAAAACCGACCCGGCATGCACCCGCGGCGAGAACTGCGCTGGCCTCTGCGTCCCAACCAAGACCGAATCCCCGACCTTCACCACCATCACCACCACCAAACCCAGCATCCCGCGTGAGACGTACCAGTCCTGTGGCGGTATGCGTATCAAGCCGGTCGACTGCGCCAAGGGGTTCATTTGCGTGGACGACCCGTACGTCAGGGGTTGCGGCATGGCTTGTGATCGACCTGGAATCTGTGTGAAGCCCGAGTTTTGTGGGGGTTTTGCGGGCTTTGCATGCAAGGACAAGAACAAAATCTGTGTCGATGACCCGCGGGATGATTGCGATCCCTTGAATGGAGGGTGAGTTTGCTCCAGGTGGGTAATTGGGAATACTTGAACAGGAAGCTGACGAAGTTTTCGCTTTCTTTAGTGCTGATTGCGGTGGTATTTGGTACGTGTTCCAGTCCATGGTTGTCGTCTGTGTTCTGCGGAGGTTGATGGTTGGACTGACTTCTGTGTGCTTTTAGCATTTGAACCCTCGATTCGAAGAGAACAGGACGTCAAGTTCTTGACACTAAAATTAGGGCATCCAAGAGGTTGGGTTGGGTTTAACTTCCTCAGCTGGGATTGCGAGGTCGATGCCAGGCAAGAGGTTGAGTGCACTTGGCATGCCAGGTTTACAGTCACTCTGTTTTCGAAATCTCATGTACATACCATGCTCAACCGGACCGTCTCAGGTCTTTCTTGCCACCGCTTTCGTGATCGAGGATAGCTACTGTGTACATCCTTGACAAGAGAGCAGGCTCCACCCCTGAAAAGGCAGCCAAGCCCACACCCGCCCCGTCATGTATCCACGCACAAACCTTCCACAGGCTCTCGGTACGTCAAATACCCATCCAGGAGACCCACGAACATCAAACCAAGTCGCTTTGGTTGAGTGATTAAAGCGCTGCCCTGCTATCTCGCAGATGAGGCAGTCCCATCGGGGGCGTAGGTTTGAATCCTGCAGGCGACGACGATATCTCTTTACTCAGGGCACTTCCACTCTAGAAACGAAGGCCAGGATGCCCGCTCCGTAACTTTTTGCTCTATATTTGCGGCCCCAAGATCATTAAGACTCTATCTGATATCCAAGTTGTACAATACAAGACCCGCTCCTCTTCTGAAAATCATATCTTGACTCCAACCCATGCTGCCCAATATGCCTCGAAGCCAATGTGCATCCCAACGCCAAACCCATGAAGATATCCGCTCACGTCCCCAGAGTCAAGTCTCCCTCAGTACATCGAGTTCCCTTGCCTGCCAATCCCCTGCTGTTGCAGCCCCGGACTCCCCGCCCACAACCGCCCATCCCCAGGCTGTCTCCCCCCTTGCCCCGAAACCTCATATATCCCTCCTGGTGGCATACCCGCCCCCCTCTGCACCACCGTTCCATCCAACTCCGACGCACGGAACAGATAATCCAGTCCCCCTCCTCCCGGTGCTTGCCCTATACTCCCGCTCCTCTGCCTTCCAGATTGTTGACTCTGCTGTTGCGACAACGCATTATCATACATGGCCTTCAACCTCTCGAACTCCCCCGCGCCAGCACTCCCCGGCGGGAGTCCCGGGCTCGACAGCAATCGCTTCGGTGACCCCCCGGGACTCCCCGCCACGGGTGCCGGCGACGGGAGCGGTCGTCGGTCGAGCAGCAGTGGCTGGGACATGTCGGCGAGGGAGGACTTGAGGTTCTTGACGCGTTGGAGGAGGTAGAGGATGAAGCCTGCGGCAAGGAGGACGACGGCGCCGAGGGCAGCCCCGAGACCGGCGAGGGTTTTGGTGTTGGTTGAGGAAGAGGCAGCGGCGGCGGTGATGGTGGTTAGGACGGCGGAGGACACCACGGTGGGGGGTTCGATGGCCCAGGGGGTCCCGCAGCAGGTGAGGTTGTTACGGCCGCTGGAAAGGGGGAAAGGGGTTAGCAAGGTGGTGGATGTCAGGGGTAATTGCCTAGCTTGGAAAGGGGAAAGGGATGACGTACCAGCAGTAGGTGCCATCGGTGCAAGAGGTCATCTCGGCGAAGCCATTTGGGTTGCCGCCGGCCTGGAAGGGGATATGTTAGTCAACTTCGTGTTTGTTTGCTTGGTTGTTTTTGTTGGAAAGGGGCGGGGGCCGTACACTTGGCTTGTCGCAAACCTTGACGCACAAGGGGTTGTTGAAGGTCTTGTCGGTGCAATACCCCCTTCGCACAATGCCATTGTTCAGGCAGAGCCCCGTCCCGGTGCACAGGTCTCGGCCATGCTCGTCGCCGAGCAGCTGGCAGCAGCTCGAGTGGATGCCCGACTGCGTAATGCCGAGGTTGTTGCAGGGCACGATGGTGTCGTTGGGCGCGAGACTCCCGTCCGGAGCAAAACATTGAACCTCGGCTGCGTGCGCTGCTTGGGCTTGCGGTATTATGGCGAACAAAACACCGACGATGGCGCCGAGACACAGCGGGACGCGCATTCTTGGCGGCCGTGGTCTGGATGGACGCCCTTGAGGAAAACCTGGAAGCCGAGCCCGATGGATCGATACGTAGGTAGGCGTGGTGCAGTGTGACGCTTGCTAGAGCCGCTCGGGGAAAGATTCGGCCTTCTTGCGGGGAAGAGTTAAGTGAACCTTGCTGCTCAAGAGAGTTGAAGGAGGAAGCCAAATCTTGGACCATCACCTCTGGGGAAGTCCATTGGCGTCGTCAGTAATGCATCACCGCCCCGGATGATAACCACCAACTACTTCCAGCCAATAGACATCTCTCGTTTGGTATTTGTGTTCGGCTTACTCAACCATCTACCGTTCCAGACTGGCCGGCAAAAGTCAGCTTACCTTCTAAAATAAGACCCTTGCAGCCGCCAGCAGAAGTTGCTATCTTCTTTTTCGAGCGCGTTTCGATGAGCTTTGGTGACTTGTGAAAACAAGTACAAAAAGCACGAAGATGTTGTGTGACTTTTTGTTGAGTTCAGTTGCGTTCCCAGTGTTTCAGTCAGGGGGCATACAACATGTACCATCGGGGCGGGATCGTGGGCACTGCTGCTGTGCGATCTGGAAAGCTTAGCTAACCTGCCGTCAAATTGAGTCTGAGACAGCCAACTCAGGCTGTGGTGCCACTGGCTTGCGTCGACACGACACTCCGAATCGAGAATAGGCCGCCCCGACATGTCCGAGCGGGAGCTGCACCCGCCACCGCGCCACCGGACGACATGCTTGGTGGTCAGCAAAAGAGTCAAACTCTCAGAAACAAATAAAACGCCATCTCATGCCCACCCGATGACGGCAGTTGCGATGCAATTTCTGTCATTGAAGATGATTGTGACAAAAAAACAGTCAATTTTCCATCCATGAGTTATGTTCAGTCCAGGTGTAGTATAACCTAGTATATAACAGGAAAACCCCGCCCCCCATATGATGCTCCCTTTCGATGATTCATTCCATTAGACGGTGTAGCGGAAGAAGGTGGCATTGTCACCCTTCTCGCGCTCGGCATAGCGCTCCTCCTCGGTGTACTCGCTCGGCGGCTTGTACTCGCGGTCGCGACGGGCGTTCTCGCGGCGCAGATAGATGGTCATGAAGGTGGACAGGCACAGCGACATGAACTGGCAGGCGAGGAGGGTGCCGTGGCCAGAGTAGTACTTGGGGCCGTCCTTGGCGAGGTACAGGTAGGCCGAGATGGTGCCGCCGAGGTTGCCAAAGCCGACGTGCATGGCGATGCCGACACCGCGCTTGAGCGAGCCGCCAATGTTGTTGCCGTTCCAGGCCACACCCTGCGGCACGTTGGGGTAGATGCCCGACGCCAGGAAGAAGCAGCCGGCGTACTTGACTCCGGGGTTTTGCGTGGCCATGAGCATGATCAAACCGACGATGCTGGGGTTTGTCAGTCCAGGTCCCAGAAAGAAAAAGAAAAAAGAAAAAGCGGGAGAGCGAAGGATTGTCAACTTACGCCATGCACATGAAGCCAATCATGAAGAGGCCACGGTGGCCCACCTTGTCGGCATACCAGCCGGCGCCGATGCAGAAGAGACAGGCGACGACGTAGGGGGGCACCGTCATGAGCTGCGATGTGTGGGCGTTGTACGTGCCGAGATCGCGAATGATGGTGGGCAGGAACAGCGAGTACGAGTAGAGACCGGTGTAAACGCCAATGGTGATGACCATGTGCACCCAAATCTTCCAGTCCTTGAGAGCGGCCCAGAAGTACTTCATGTCGAACTCGTCGGCAAGCGAGGAGCGATCACGCTTGAGGCGCGACTGAACCTCGTCCTTCTCGGCTGGCGACAAGAACTTGGCCGTGTTGGGGTAGTCGTACATGGCCCAGTAGGCAAAGAGCGCTGCTCCTGTTAGTTGCGCGTTCAGGGGAAAAAAAGAAAGAAAAAAAAGGGGGGGGGGGGTTCCCCGCCTCACGTACCGACAACGAAGGTGATGATACCCTCCAGGATAAAAATCCAGTTCCAGCCAGAAAGGCCAGCAACACCGCGCATCTCCATGATGCCACGCGCGAGCAGACCACCGAAAGCACCAGCAGCGGTGGCGGCCGAGAAGAAGATGGCCATGCGGAAACCGCACTCGTGGCGCCTGTACCACATGGTGATGCTATCAAGGGGTTCGGGGGTCAGCATGGGCCCATGATCAAGCAACGACCAGACTTGTTGCTCAAACTCACTAATACGTGATGCCGGGGAAAAGACCGCCCTCAGCAATGCCCAGCGCGGAGCGGCACACCATCAAGCCAGCATAGTTGTGCACGACACCCATGAGGGTGGTGCAGATGCCCCAGACGACCATGATGCTGGGGATCCAGATAGACGGGCGCCACCGCTTCATGGCCATGTTGGACGGAATCTCGGCGGCGACGTAGAAGGGGAAGAAGATGGCCAGCGCATCGTTGTACTGGTTCTTGGCCTTGTCGAGCCCGAGATCGGCCTCGAGCGTGTCGAGACGGGCATTGCCGATGTTGGTGCGGTCGAGGAAGGACAGCAGGTACAGCAGGGCCAGGAAGGGAATCAGATGCAAGTCGATCCGGCGCAGCAGCTTCTTGGTGGCCGTCGCATCCCAGGCCGCGCTCTCGACGCTGTCGGCGTTCTCGGCGTAGCTGGGCTTGGACACGCCCTTCTCGTTGGTGACGCTGTCCGACTCGGTGGTCGGCACGTCCGGAGGGGTGGACACCTCGGGAGGGGCACCCATGGCGGCGGTGGACCGAGGACCGACGAACTACGTGTTTTTTTTTTTTGGAGGGGCCGGCCGGGTGAAGGCGCGAGTGACCGACGTTGTGGCGCGTGAGGACGGACGGACGGACGATCCAAATCCTGGGGAGCGGCGGCCAAGTCCTAGAAATGGAGGGAAGGTGGGAGCAGGGTCGGGATGGGGTCGGGAGAAGGCCGTTGGGTTGCCGTGGTCTTATATACGTCCAATATCCCCAAGGTAACGGTCACGCCCATTGTTTGGGGACCTTGGGAACTTGGGACGATGGGCAATATCAGTTTGGCAAAATTGCCCATGGTGCATGGTCCTGGTCATCCAATCGCACATTGGGTCAGGGGAGGTACGTACCCCTCCTCCATGGCTCGTGGGGACGCAGGTAATCCGAGGCTTGGAGCGCTACGCTACTCCGTACCGACCCTACCTACCAGGCAGGCAAGCCAGCAAGCAAAGCAAGCAAGGTATTGCGCATGGCGGAGGTACTTGGTAGGTATGGGTAGGTGGGGGGGGTATTGCGATGCGCCCAGCAACCACCCCCGGCTCAATGGCAGGCCGTGTCTGGAAGGGGGAGTGCGGATCAGGCTGCATCGGCGCCATCCTTCGGACTCAAACGAGAGAGAAAAAGACGTCGGCCAAGCGGGGGGTTTCAGCCATCGGCGAATTAGTGCTCGACGCACTGGGCGATTATCTTGTCGGGGAACACAAGATTGGCCTGGCGTTTTCTGGCGGGCGCGCAGCATTGCTGGCCGTCGAAACGGGGAACGATCTTCGTGCTTGGCTGGCCAGAGGTGTGCATTCTTGCCGCCAAAAAAAATAGCAACCAAACCATTCTGCAGCAGCAGGAAACGAGATGGACCCCATGTCTCAAAGCCACACAAAAAAAAAAAAGAGAGAGAAGACCCTGACTGGGTTACGGGCTGATAGTGCCGCGTGCAGTATGAACAGTGCGTGCCTAGGTAGTATAGCGACTGTAACCGGATATGGTTCAACAATCCGGCGGCGGCGTCGGGCCAGCGCGGTCGAGATAATACTGCAAGTAAACGAGATGTCGTTAAGGAGGTCATGGCTCGAGGCGGCAGCATCAACCATGGGCCGGCCGATCCACCGGCGTCGGCCAAGACCCATACCATTCTTGGCTGCAGGGCTCTTTTTTGGAGAGGAATCAGGAAGCGGCGGACGAGTGGGCGAGGGGAGATCCATGGACCCATGGATGTGCGGGAGCTGCTCCCATTGCGCGAATGAGATATGACCCTGTTCAGTGTAGCAGGTACGTGGGCAGGGTGCGCGCGGGGTTGCAGCCCGAACGACCAGCGACCACAGCGGCGCCACCAACAGCCCGGATCTGTACAATTGGCCCGGCTTGGCCCTCTCGCGGCAGCGTGCCATTGGCCGGATCACGGCTGCGTCCCTCATCTGGCTGTGTCTTGTCAGAATAATCCCCGGCGACAACAGCTTGTTGCTCGTGCAGGCCATGCGGGCGAAGGAACAGGAAGTGGACAAAAGGAACGGGCTGTGACCAAAACTGGCGAGGGGAAACGAGTACCGACCGACCTGAGCTAGAGTAGAGTGGCAGCCCACCAGTGGCACGCCTCCCGGGGCGTCAGGGCCAGACCAAGCCAGCCAAACGCAGCCAAGCCCGCCCGAATCTCTCCCCACACGTGGCTGCCACCAACGGCGCGCCGGTTGAAGCTTTCGGGCAGATGGATAAAATCCACGAAGGGGGGCACCGCATAAACTCGCAATAATTGGTCGTGTAGTGTAGAGTACGTATTCGCATCGCAGCGTCGAATGGCGACGGGCTGCTTCCGGTCCCAGTCCCATTATTGCTGACATGGGAAGGGAAGCCGTTCCCATTGTTCCACTTCAGCTCTGCGGTCCGTCAATCGAAGTCCACTCGCGGGGCGGCAATAATAACCCACCCAAGTTACACAGGGCAGGACGGGATCCATGGGGACGAGATGATCGACTCCGCTGGCTGCAGTGTTCTCCTTTCCGTGTTTTGCACAGCGCATCACTTGATTCATCTCAGCGCATTTTCGCTGTGTTCTGTTTCCCCATGCGCGTTCCGTTTCTGGTTCGGCTGCCGGATCGACCACAGCAAGTGCGGCTTGGTTTCGGAAATGACGGACGGCGCGGACAAAAGGAACAGCGAGAATGTTTCTGGAAGCCCAGCAGCCCAAGCCTGGCGCCCAGATCGGTCGGTGTGTTGGGGTGTTGGGTGTGTGTGTGTGTGGTCGCCCGGAAGGTGGGCAAGAGAGTGCGCGGTGTGTGTTTGCGGCGCGGGGCACAGACAAGCCGAGCTGAGAAGGAGCGGCCCCCCAGCGGCTGGATCGGATTGGCGAAACGCCACCACCAACCAGCGAGAGATCGAATTGTGAGTCTGATGTGACGCAGTTGCAAAGATGTCAGTAAGCTGCATCGCAGACAGTTGTCCAACACAAAACGATGATAAAATGAGGCATCAACAGTCAGCGGCAGTTGCTCCTCCTCTGGAACCTAGGCGCCCGCCCATTAGCAGCGCCGCGCTCACGCATCACACAGAGAGCGGGCGACCTGTGCCAGCGGTCGATGATTGCGGTTGCGCGGTCGTAATATTGGATCGAATTTTGGCCATGCGTTTTGTGTTGACCGACGTTTGGTTTTCGTAGCCAGCTAAGCTCCCAAGACGGAAGGTGGCAGTCAGCTCCGCACCCTATCCCGGTGGGCGTTCCTTCCCAACTGCAGAGGGGACACGGTAGCGGCAGCAGAAGTTCGCACTGACGACGAGGTCGCCGTGCCAGGCACACTGACAATGGAACTCCTGGAATTTGCTGAGGACAAGCCCGAATATCGCAACACGAACCTTGCCTTGCAGGCCTTGCAGTTCGAGGGGCTGCCTAGGTCGTTACCTCGCCCCAGCTGGAATCCACCAGTGCCCACAATCCCCAGAGTGCCCAGAGCACGCCGTTGCACCTCCGCAATTTCTAATTTCTCCACGATTTCTGAGACTCCAGACCCTCCTAGCGTTGCCCGCCTGACCAACTAGTTAGGGCTCCGGCTCCCGGTCAGCATTCTGGGCTCAGCAACGCAAACACCTGCATGTCGCGCACAACATGGTGCCATCAACAGCTCATGGCGTCTTCCGTTGCTCCTAGCTCCAGCGCTCCAGCTTGTCATCGCGCCATATTGAGCAGGAATCGACCTTGTTTCGACTGAGATAGCGCATTGGCATCGGCGCGCATCCTGTTTCGCTGCGCGCAACCCGACCCCAAATTTGGCGGTGCAGATGGCCCTGCGTGCGCGGCATTCGCAAAATGGACCGAGCTTCCCCCCGCTTGGCGTGCTCGGCGACTTGTCTCGGCACCACTGACACGACCCCGCCAACCCGCCAAGCAGACGATCCCTTCCGCTTCGCACTCCGCCGCGTGTGGAATTTCCCACTGGATCTCCGCATGACAACGGTCGAGTGCCGTGTCCATGATGATGGGGTACCCCATGGGCCATGGGCCCAACAGGGCTAGGCAGGCTATAATCCGTCCTGACATTATTACGCGACGGTGAGGTGGACGGCGGCGTTGCGTTGATTGTGGTTCGCCGATGGCTTGGAATGGGTCAGACATCAGCGCAGCGTGAGACTGATGGCACACCGATTGCAGCGTCCCCCAACCTGTCACGAACCGCTAGAGCAGACATGGCGCTGTCTCGTCACGACGCGTCTCGGACGAAAGGCAGCCAGCCAAGCCAGCCCCAGCCTGGGCGAGGGCAGGGCGAGGGGAAGGGCAAAACAGCGCTGGCTCCGGTAGCCGGACGGGTGCGGCGCAGCCAAGTCGGTCTGTGGCGCGACCTCCGCACCTCCAGCGACCGCCAGCGCTGTTGGGGAGTGAGGGGTGTCGGCCCACGGGTGGGTGGGCATGAAAAGGCTTCGCCTGCGGGATGTGGTGCCCGCTCCCTCGCTCGCTTGCACCCCAAAGTTGAAGAAACACAGAGCCGCGAAGAGGCCAAGACACAAACAGCCGGCGAACGATGGTCAACCCGGAGCGAACCCCCTTCGACGAGATGCCCAAAGACCACAAATCCCCAGGATTGCGTCCCAGCTCGACGGGAGTCCTACATTGGACGTTGGAAGCTGGAAGGAGCGGCATGACGTAGATTGCCAGATTGCCACGTTGTGTTGGCTGGTTCCTGGATCAAAGCAGTCTCAGCGGTGGTGTAGCCAAGCCTTGGTATTGTCGTGCTCGACCATGGCTTGCAGCAAGCCAAGGTCGCCTCCACGGCTTGGGGTGTCGAGTCCAACAGACATCGCTCTTCAACAAGACCATGGTGTTTCTTGGTCCCATGACTCGCGGATCATTGCCGTTCATTGTGTGGCGTCTTGTTGGACGGCCGTCCGGATTTGCAGCTCGTTGGTTGAGAGGTCGCCGTCCAACGCGCCGTGCTCTCGGCGCCCGTCATGGATGGCGGCACCGCCGCCCGGACAGCCCAAGAAACCGGCGACACCCAGCACACCCAGCACACCCAGCACACCCAGCACTCGCGCCGCCTGCATCATCGTGACACCACTTGATCGTCGTCGCTCACCCTCGTGGCTCATGCCGCACGAGTGCGACCGGAGGATTGCTGGGCCTTTGCGTCACGAGTCACAGCTTTCAGGTTGGGGCGCGAGGGGCGCTGTGCTTTGCACCACTCGAGTATTGCCGGCATCGAAATGCCCATTAGGCGCGGCGTGAGGTGCTGGCAATCAAGTGGCCCGTAGACGAGACGAGACGAGACGAGACGAGGGCCCGAGGCGGCACTGCGCAGCAGGCAGGCAGGCAGGTAGGGTCCTGCTCTTGGCGTCAGCATCTGGCTCTTGTTGAGGGCTTGGCATCAATTGGATGCGGTTGATGTTCGCCAAGGTCGCACACACCACTCGTTCGGCGGTCGAGATAAGAGGACGGCTCCCGATGCAACAATTTGGGGATTTTGGAGCTTCAGACCGAGAAAAATGCCATGCCGAGATAGAGACGCAGCGCGCCACATAAAACCTCCCAATCTCCCTCGGAGAAAGCCAAGCCGCGGACCTCCCCATGACGATAAGTGGGAAACACGGCCATTGACCCAGCGAATCGAACCGTTTGGTAAAGTGCAAAAGGATGGGATGGGGTGGTACTACACGCTTCTTCGGGTGGCCTTAACCGCCGGATAAAAAGGCATGTTCGGGTTTTTTTGAGAATGAAAGATGGGCAATCTGTTCCGGCGATCGGTCAGATTGCCATTTCCCATCCTGTCCCATCCACCCCTTTCCCCCCCTACTTCAACACACTACCACCATGACACCCCCGGCACTACTACTGGACGCCTGTTTGGCCGAAGCGAACATGCCGGCTCAATGCTGCTGGGAAAAGGCACAGCAGAGCCCAACTCGGATTTGTCGAATCAAGCGCCCACGAGACGCTGCAAGATAGTGACTTCTGCAGATGCGAGCACCCCCAAACTTAGTGGCACTACCGGCAATGGCACAATGGTCAATCTCATGTTACCGCCCAACAGGATCGTGGGCTTGGCTGCGCCTGTGACACGCGCAATATATCTCAACGAGGCTTGTTTATATTGTCCGCAGCATGCCCATGGGTATCCTCACCTTCAATGCAGAAATTGAAGATCACAAATCGCCTTTCTGTCCACGGTAAGCCGGCACCGGTAACGGGCGGTTCATCAACGGGCCCAAAGAGAGGGCTGCTCCTACTCCAACGTCGTATCTGACGGCAGCCAGCTGTTGACCAGTTCGGCATATCGAGTGTCCGCGCCCTGGGGCCAATCATGTATGCGTCCGTCTTCCTCGTTATCCGGCTCTCGTCCGTGTTTGCCGAGGTGATACTAGGGTAGGGAGGGAGAGATACATCGGGGCCGTCTTCCACATCCAAGATTTGCAAGCACATGGTCAGCACCGCGGATCGGGAGGCAGTGGAGGGTCTTGAGGTGATGGACACTGCAGAGCAGCACGTGGGCGGGCGTGCTTCGAGATCTTCCTCCACGAAGAGAAGTGATCAGCAGCCCCGGTTTGTTGTACATCGTCTTTGAAGACTGAAGTGTGGTCCAGGGATGAATCTACCTAGATATACTGTCATATATTTGAGTGGGATTTAGATCTCAGCTTGGCCTCAAAGGAGGTATACGATGCAGCTCTCCGGGTCTGTTACTGGGACTTGGATTATATGTGAAGGGAGATACTTCAACGCACTCCAGAGGATTACCAAGAGGTGTCTGTCCCCGAGGCTCGTTGCTTGAAGTTGGAAACATGGGAGCATCGTCACTCTGACGAAGGAACTCAACCCCCTAGAACGACACAAACAGCTCGACGGATGCCTTGCGGACATGTGCGTTCTTGTCAAGTTGCACAATAGCGCTGGGATTTCGGTAGAGTAACGCTCTATGACATGGCGAATTTCCAGTCTCCCTTACCCCTTCTGGCCAGTCATCCCCTTCAAATACCGAACATCATCCCTCAACCCCCCGGCAAACCCGCCTGTCGGGTCTGAAAATGTCTCAGTGTACTTCAAGCTCTGCTGTCCATACTTCAGAGCCCCTTCCCAGTCGCCCCTGGCGGCATGGAACATCATGAACCCCTGATAGTACTCCCCTCGTTTGACCGCCAGCCCCTCCTTGTCGACGATTTCGTCGAATTCCTTGATCAGAGCCACGAGTTGCCGATGGCTGGTGCCGGAATCCTCCATCTTGGCGTAAAGATCTGCCAGCTGCTCGCGACGGGCGTCTGAGGCATCGCGGACCTCGGGCTTGGCGGTGCATAGGGCACATGTGCATTTAAAGCTCCAATTCGAAAACGAGCGTTGACGGTACGCAGTGGGCATACCAAGAGGAACATCTAGTTGAGTCGAGGGTTAGATCGGGGTTGGGTTCGATGAGAAAAGGGGGCGCATACAGCTTATGGTGATTTCTTCGCCGGGGTGGATGTCCCTGGTGGCGATGACACGCATCCCCAGGTCGTCTGATCTGTATTGCGGGAATGAACTAGATAGAGTCAATAATCATGATGACCATAACAGAATACGACAGCACTTACTTCGCATCGCAGGCATGGTTAATTCTCTGTTCACCATGACGCTGCATCAGTCATCCCGTCCCGACACATTCTCATCGACTCCGGGAAACCTACCGCAACCTCGGGATACGCCCCCTTCAAGTCTCTCCCCATGGTGTAGAGCCCAAACGCATTCGTCCTCACCAGATCCTCCACGACGTGAATATCCCCACTCTTGCTCTTTGCCATGCTCAGAAACCGCTCCTCGTCCCCTAGCCCCATCAGGGCCTTCGTGAACGCCCGCCACCCCTCAACAGGTGCCTTGTCCTCATCCGGGGGCAGGAACTCGTTGTCGATGATCATGGCTGGGTAGCTCACCATGATGATGTCAAATTGCGGAATGTGTTTTGTGGCAACAACCCCAAGCCCCTTTCCCGGGATGGGGACAACTTCGTAGGATAGTTGGGATTTTTGCTCGGGTGACTGGATGCCGTGGTGGGCGAGATGGTGGCGAGCTTCAAAGGCGGGAAGGGGATCCAAGATTGCGGAAGCGTAGCTGGCGGCGACTTCGGGGGTCGTGAGTACAGAGAGGCCGGATCCGAGGTTGTAGGAGGACGACGTATAGATGCAGAACTTGTGAGTTGAGCCGATGGATCGGGGTATGATACAATACGGTGGTTGTGTCCATGGGATGGTTGCGTTGTGACTGGGAAAGGGGGTTGTGTCATCGAGTATTGCTGAAGGACAAGTCTTATTGTGCTGAGGGGGGAAGGGCGTGGTCGGAGGTGGTGCGCATTGTGACAATGTCTTTGCTTGTGAAAAGGGGAAGTATGACAAAGATATAATTAAGAGAGCTGTAGTTGAGACCATTTTGAGTTGGATGAAGGCTATGTTGACCTCTGTAGTGCTGAGATTTGATCGTGAGGTGGCGGCTGCTGGATTGACCCCGAAGAGACGAGGACGATGAGTTTGCATAAGCCCAAACGATCTGCCGTTTCAGCCTCAAAGAAAGATCGAGTATCATAAAAGAATCATCATCGGCAACGCCATCAATTAAGAGAGTTGCTTGTCGGCGGGTGGTTTGTCTCGCCAGGAGGGTTTGTAAGGATACAGTTGCTTCAGCCTCTGGAAGGACACGTCCATGGTTTTTTTTCGGTCAATGCTGTTATGTCACCTGTTTGGACAGGAACATGATTGCAGTGTGGCCGACACACCTTGGCACTGAGAAGTCGATATAGCCGGTTTGGTTCGCTGCTCGGCAATTTGCTTGGGGCCTCGGCACCCGCCAAGTCACTTGGCCTCTTCAGGTGAGGTTGTCGCTTGCACCACCAGAGAGTCCTGGGCCTTTGCTAAACTCTTGTATTGGCAACGGGTGCACTTGAGTCCCTCTGAGACAAAGTAGGGGGCCCCAGATAATGGTGCCATTGACAAACAAATTGGAAAGGGGACAGCCTATGGACCTGTCCGGCCAACTTCAGTGATAGGCCGCCATCTTCGCATGATCCGGACACCATATGCTTATTCTTCAAGTAGCAGAGGATTTGCTGGGCACCTCTGGAGTATGGTGGTGTTCGTTGATGAGCCTTGAAAACTCGCTGTTGGTGGTTTTGTGACCGGGAGGCGACATCAACATCGACTCTCACTTTTATCTTACTGCAGATTCGAAGCCCTTATGATAAAGACTGACGTTGCTAAGAACAGTGAGGCTAGCTTACTGCAAGATACCTACCTTGACTGATGATGTTGGTCAGACGCCTTGAGCCCGAGGAACGCAGTGGGTACCTACCTGTTGGCAATCTACCTTACCTACTAGTGACCACGCATTCCACCCGAGTGGAGATTACAACAAATGCCTGAGCTGTCTCAGCTCATCAATGGACAACCCAGAAGCCAGTGGAGTGAAATTGATGACTCGTTGCCCCGACAAAGAAGAAAGAAGAGCGGCAAGAAGGGCTTTCCTTTTGCTTATGTTCCTTTCCAGAATTGTTGGAGATCAAGAGGTCCGAAAGTTGCATCGGGTTCAGATCCTCCATTTGTGGGTCCGAGTCTCGGCTGCAGGTCGCCCGACGCCACCAACCGTCGCATTGAGTGTAGAATCGACCCGGGAAACCAATGAGAGGAGGGAAGCCGGCTGCAGGATGGCGATTTGGAGTTGCACCCAAAAGTTCCGTGCTGGTTGGCTGGCGATTTTCTGCGTCGACGTTTTGGTGCATTGCATTGCAAGTTCCCGTCCAGCGCATTGCTGGGGGGAAAAGCGCGCTTCTTTGCTGACATGAGGCGTGCTTCCAACACAAGCGGCGCTGATTCGCGTCAGCGCGCAAATTGTATCGCTGCGATGCCCCCCGCCCCGCCCCTCAAAAGTCCCCAAAGTTCCCAAGCTAGGCTTTTTCGGTGCCTGTCCGGCCCTCCCTTGGAAGCAATGGCAAAGACGGAGCGGCAAACCGGTCTCTCCACGCCCTCCTAACTACTAGCGAGCGACGCACCCCACGGGAGGAGTTCGCGTCTGGCCAGTGCCAACATTGGAAGATCCGAATCCCAGCAATGGAAGGAGCGAGGGAGCGTCTGTCCGTCCGGGAAGGTAGAGTAGCAGCAACGAGGAGCGGACTCCAACATTCTGAAACAAATAGGCCAAACCCCTCATCCTGCCGTGGACGTCAAAGCTTCCTTCCTCCGCAGTTTTTTATCTTTTTATTTTTATTTTCACTACGTCCCATCGCTCTCTTGCCGTGGGGACGCGACTCAATCGCACCAGCCAGCCTGTGCGCGCCTGAGCTCTGAGCGATTTGAGCAGCCAGCACAGCACCCGCACGCATTCAGCGCCCCGCACGCGCCGGAGCTAGCACTCGGAGCTCCTCCACTGTCAGTGGCCGATCCGATCCGATGGCGCCGGAGGAGATAATATACCGACCGGCAGTGCTTGGACCTGCGGTGCTGCTGGCCGGCTACCTGCTCTACCTGCTCTACCAACTCGTTTTCGGCGGTCCGCAGCTGCCCAAGCTCCCCATCGTCGGCGCGAGGGAGGGCGATTGGTTTCCGCTGCTGCAGGCGCGATGGCGCAACGCACTCGACTTCAAGGCGGCCGTCATTGAGGCCGAGACGGCGTTCAGGAACCAGACCGCCCTGCTGCCCATCGCCGGCTCCGGCGGCCGCGACAGGGTCATCCTCCCGCGCTCCGAGATCCAATTCGTCACCGACCAACCCGACACGGTCCTCAGCATGCACGACGAGGTCGTCGACTCGCTGCAGTTCCAATACACGTCGGTGAACGCCGATCTGGTCGACAACCCCACCCACCACCACCTCATCACCACCACCCTCACGAACCAGACGGGAAATCTGGTGCCCGACGTCGCCGACGAGACCGAGTGGAGCTTCAACAAGCACTGGGGGAACGACACGGCCTACAGGGAGATCGGTCTCTACGACACCATGACCCGCGTCATCAGCGGCGTCACCAACCGTGTGTTCGTGGGCGAGCCCAAGTGCCGGGATCAGGAGCTGCTGCGCATCAGCCTGCGATATGCCGCACAGCTCCCCATCACGGGCCAGATCCTGCGGGCGGTGTGGCCACCCATCCGGCCCCTGGTGGGCTTCTTCCTCACCATCCCGCTCCGCATCACCACCAGCCAGTTCGAGTCCACTCTGCGCCACGAGATCGAAGCCCGCGTCGCCGCGTACGATGCCCGCCAGCGCGATCCGGAGAAGAAGTCGTCCGAGCCGGAGGCCAACGATTTCCTGCAGTGGCTGATCCACCAGGCCAAGGCCACCGGCAACCCCTACATGTGGAAGACCAGCACCCTTGCCGGCCGCATCCTGCTGATCAACTTCGCCGCCATCCACACGTCCTCCTTTGCCATCACCGGCGCCATCTTGGACCTTGTTGCTTCCAAGCAGGAGTATGTCGACGAACTGCGCGAGGAAATCCAGTCCGTCCTTGCCGAGTACGGTGGGCAGTGGAACAAGCGTGCCCTCGCCCAGATGCAAAAACTGGACAGCGTGTTTCGCGAGTCTGCGCGTCTGAACTCCTTTGCCACCGTGGGCCTTGCGCGTAGAGTCGTCGCCAAGGACGGCATCACCACACCATCGGGCATCAAGCTCCCATACGGCACCACGCTCATCGTGCCTAGCTACACCATTCTCCACGACGACTCGATATACCCGGACGCCGAGGAGTTCAAGCCCTTCCGGTTCTCGGAGCAGCGGAGTGATGAGAAGGTCGGCTATGTGAAGCGCGCTGCAAAGCAGTTTGCCACAACCAGCACGGAATATTTGGCCTTTGGCCACGGTAGGAACGCGTGTCCGGGCAGGTTCTTCGCCGCGAACGAGCTGAAGCTTATCCTGGCACACGTGGTGATGAATTATGACTTTGAGATAACCGGCAAGGGCAGCCGGCCGAGGAACAAGTGGTACGGCATGGTCAGGGTGCCCCCGATGCAGGCGACGATCAGGATACGAAAGCGTGACATCTAGGGACGAAGAAGATCGGAGTGATTTTTGATATAAGTTGATTTGTATACACATGAAGCCATGAACATAGATGCCTGTTTGAGTACTAAACCGGATATTCAGACCCAAGTGGCCGTTCAGGAAGCGAAAGACCCGGTGCAAGACCGGGATGGCATTGCCAAGAAAGAAGCAGCACTACCTCTTAACTCATACAGTAAACCTCCGTCACCATGAATGTCATCTCATCCACTTCCAGAATCGAATATCAACAAACAAGCGCCCCAGTGTCGAAATCTGAATGCAAGGGGGCGCAACATCTGAGCCAAATCGAACTCAAACCCAAAAACCCAGCCCCGAATTCCGAGACTAAGCCCAAAACTTCAACTTCCTCAGCACCTTGGGTGACCTCCTCCCGATCGTCCCGGACGCACTCCAAGTCCCGTTGCGGAACGCCGGGTCCGACAGCGACCTGGGCTTGACGGCAGCCGCACCCGCACCCGCAGCAGCAGCATTCATCCCCGCATGGCCGGGAGCATTCACGGTCCTGGTGGCATTCACATACGGTGCCCTTGCTGCCAGGGTGGCGTTGAGGGGGGCATTGGGCGCCGCCGCGGCCCGCTTGACAACCGTGGTCCAACCGCCAACGGCCGTGGAATTTAACTTCCAGTTGACATTCACGTTCCTGGCTTCCACCCGCCTAGCGCCGATGGCGGTGGTGCTGTTCAGGAATGGAGCTCGGGCCTTGAGGTTCGGAGGGAAGACGCCGGCGGGGATGTGAAGGTCGGTCTCGTTGACGCCGCGGGCGGAAAGGGTCCCGTTGTTGACAGCGCGGGTGTACACGGTTCCGTTGACGGAGCGGGCGAGGAGGGTGGAGTTGGTGCTGGTATGAGAAGAGAGGGAGCGGCGGGCGAGACCCACAGCGGGAACGGACGGGGCGAGCGGGATGCCGCACTTGGCGGCGATGGCGAAGGAGGGTGCTGGCTCCTGGCCGAGAGGGATGGGCGAGGCGGAGCGGGGCTTGAGAGAGGAGTGGTGGCAGGAGACGGGCTTATCCGTGCAGCGGGGGAGACCTTGGATCGAGTATGGCTGGCAGAAGCTGCGGCATCCCGAGACAGTTTCCTTGGTGGCGAGCACAAAGGTGCCGTCGTAGAGCTTGATCCATGGCCTGGGAGAGACAGACGTGTTAGTGAGATGTATTACCTGTCAGGGGTTGGCATTTCAGGGGGGAGGGGGGCATTCAGGGGCCATTCAGGGGCTGAAGGGTGGAAACCTAGGAAAAGCTTACTCCTCGTCGGTGCTGCAGTAAGCACGGCAAGCTGCGTGGAGATTGTCGCCGCGGACGACGGTCTGGTGCACCGGGCACGCGTTGGACTCGCAGAGCCGCTTGCTGAGGGTGGGTGCCGCGACCGTGCAGTTGATGGCGGCCAGGGCTTCGCCGCCGAGAACGGCCACCACGGCCAGGGCTGCTGAGGTGAGACGCATCTCTGATCTGGGCTGGTCTGGTCTCTGGGATGGGGTCTTCTGCGGGCGTGTCGATCGTTGTCTTACAGCAGCAAAGCAGCTACCCGGTAACTGGCTGTTCCTGGTTCTGCCAGGCCGATCGATCGCTGATCCGTGCCTGTTCCTGTCCTGTCCCTGTTGACGGATGCCGTGCCCAGTTACGCCAGTTTCAGATAGCCTCCATCATCCCGGTTTTTTTCTCCTCAGCTTCCCGTCCCTGGTATTTGTACTCCCCTACGATCTGTCTCCTGTCTCTTGGACCGCTTGTCGGCTCTATGGCCGGTCCTTTTCTTCGCCCTCATATTTCTCATATTTCCCCCATCTCTCGCGCTGATAACACAACAGAATGCCACCTTAGCAGAGCCGCGGGATGGTTATTGGGCGCCCCCGCAATATGCAGCTCGTACCAAGGTCACAACTGCAGCACGAGTATTAACTCCGTCACGACCGGCTGGCGGACCATTAATAATGGCCATCAAGTAGGGGCGGGTAAAAACGAACAACGCAAGCCTAAATTGCCGAGTGGCGGGATGTTCAGGAACCCAGCGCACCTCAGCCTTGGTATTTCTTGGTGCTCGCGCCCGCCTAATTCTCCGAGGTGGCCGTTTTGCGACTTCTTCCAGTCAAAATCGCACGGCATCCGGCAAGGTCGGCATCGAGCCATCATCAACGCACGCCGACCCCTGGAAAGCCAAGGCTGATAAAAACGTGGCCCAGAGCACTTGGTTGGCCTCCCTGTCCGGCATATCGTCTCCGCCAACAAATCTTTCACCGTCTTTGCTGAGACTGGGACCCCTCCCCACCCTGACATGGGAAGTCGATAAGACGGGCAGCAATGACGCCAGCGCTTAAGATGTGATGGGTCCCCTCCGACCAGCTTCCGCCAAGATGGAAAGGGCCATTTCCGCGCGATAAGGCCTCCCCCCTCCGTGACCAGTGCTAAGGGCGTGATACTATACACGATATTGCTGGCGCTTCTCGGAGCGTAAAAGCACCAGCTTCGAGGGGAGATAACCGGCGCTGTGATGGCCGATGTCTCCGCTTGCCCCATCTTTCCCACTTGGGCTCGGCAGTTGGAGTATGACGAGAATGTGAATCCTCTGGCGCCATTATCGCGAACCGGATGACGGGATACGCTGAGGAGGCATGTCACTGCCGGCGTTCCGGTGTTGTCCATTTCCGTCTATCCGTTCCAGTCAGCCGAGTGTACAGCACTGTTATAATCGCACAATTCGGGCACTGATGTCCTTTCTTCGTCCCCTCTTTCCTCCCCCCTCCTCTATTCACAGGCGAGTTTGGAGAAAGTGAAAGCGAAAGCGATAGGTCGATCTTGGGAGAAAGCTGGAGGCTCACTCGCGATGTCAAAAGGGGTTCCACATGATTGATGGTACCTTGCAAGCGAGCCCAAGAGCCGGCCTCATGTAACCCTCCGTCATCGCTATGGTTGCCATCCCGCCGAGGCGAGCCGAAGAATTAGCCAATTGGGAGCTCGCATCGGAAGGCGTGGCGTATGTTGTGCTGCCAACCCTCATGTAGGAGGTATTCATTGACTCTCAATGGTTCGATGTGGTGTGGAAAAAAAGGGGGTCGAGTTGAGTTTGGAAGCTGGCATCTTTTGGACAAAGAAAGCATACAATCGATTCGTCAATAATGATAGGTTGGAAACAGGCTCCGGTTTTTATGTCAACTGTTTCACCAGCCCCAGTGTTTGAATATGACTGACGTATTGACAACGGCAATGCAGCACATGCCCGCGAGCGCCAAAGTCTCAAGCCAGACAGACGATGACTCCTTCCCCGCCAAATATTCATTCGGGACGCACAATCCTCCCTCAGAGCAACACGCCCTTTCCAACCCCAACGCCTGAGCCCGCAGTTTATCTTGTGAATTTCGGACATCGGACTCATCGACCCCCCGATGAGGTTTCAGCTGCAGCTCGTGCCTCAGGGCGCGCACCTTCAGCTTGGAGAAAGCCATCTCGATCCTCTTCCAGGCTTCGGGGTCGCGGATCATGGTGTGCTGGGCGGTGAGCTTGCCGGATTGGCTTCCCGAGAGATAGCCGAGGCCAAGGCCGTTAATGCCGAATCCCAAATAGGTCACTGCGTCTGTCCAGTGCGTGTTTGCAACCCAGAGACGGGACAGAAAGGGGACCCGGTTGGTTGTTGGGAGTCCTAGAAGATGGAGATTGTCAGTAACAAGAACAAGGGATGACAGCCGAAGGAAGACAGTCTGGGTCGTCAAATACCGTGCCAGAGCTCCATGCTCCCCAATCTCCGGCCCAAGGAAGAAGAGTGCATCACCATGATGTTTGCATGTTGCCTGAGGCTCTGGAGAGTCGTGATACGCACAGAATGCACGCGGGTCGCTGCGAGCAGACCAAGAGAAAGGCCCACGGCGGACCCTAGCAAAGGCTGGATTGTGGCATGGGCAGCGGCGGATTGCAGAATAGCGCGATCGGGCTCAGCGAGAATGTTGAGGTAGGTGTTGCTGAGACTCGAGAGGGCACGCTCGGGGGAGTTCAAGGGGTTGGAGGGGAGCATTGTGTCGATGTCGGGGGGTTGAAGATGTCGTGTCGGGAGTGAGCTCGGAACGGGAAGGGGAAAGGGGGTAACCTGGAACTCAATCATATGTGGCGGTTGCCACGGCGCACCGGGATCGGGAAGTCTAAAGTTAAAAGTCTATATGTCTATCCTCTCTCATGACGCATTACCATTACAAATTACACAGCCGGTACATACTGCAGCACCTCACTCCTTTTTGACGCACGAATCCCACGCGTTCTTGATGCTCGCCCAGTACTGCTCGGGCCACTGGCGCATGTGGCCAACATGCGGCGTCCCCTCAAACAGCTCCATCTCGACCTCGTAGCCCCTCTGCCTCGCGACGGCGGCATGGGCCTCGATGTCCTGCCAGTGGATGATGTCGTCGGCCTTGGAGTACAGATAGAGCCTCTTGGCGGCCGTCGTGCTCAGCTCGCGCTGGTTCACCGCGTTCACGCTGTACTCGGCGGCCGACACGCGCCCGATCAGCCAGCCGACAACCTGCAGGGCCGACAGGAAGAAGAAGGCCATCGACTTCAGCACCACGTACGGCAACGGGACGCCGCCCGCGCCGAGGGCCATGGCGCGGGACCAGCGGTCGATGTTGGGCCAAAAATCCGTGCTTCCCGGGGTCGAGTCCAGCACCAGCATGCGGTACGGGAGCGGCTTGTCGTGGGTGGTTTTGTACCCGTTCATGGTGGCGGCGAGGTTGATGCCGCCCGTGTTGGACATGCAGTGCATCAGCGTGTTGCCGTCGAGGGCGAACCCCTTTTCCTCGAGCAGGTCGCCAAACAGGGCCGACACGACGGGCTGCATGGCTGCGGTGCGCGCATCGAGGGGCTGCAGCAGGGCGCGCAGGATGGGCGAGAAGATCAGGACGATGCGCGACCTCGGGAACAGGGCGCGGTAGCCGGCGATGTACTTGGACACGTGCTTGGGCAGCGCGTCGCCCCAGCCGTAGAGGACGATAGTGGTGGGGTGCGACGCATCGCGGGGCGTGGGTGGTGGCGCCGTCGCCGTCTGCACGTAAATTTGGTCGGTGATGGCCTGGAAGCCCTCCATCGGATCGGCGCCGGGCCGTGGGGTTGATGTTCCGGACATGGCGGCAACTTGAAAGGACAGGACCTACTCGGACAGTGCGACGGGAGGAAGTTGCGATCGATGGTTGGTTGATGAGGTCCAATTGAAGTCAAGTTTGGCTGGGAACTCGAGGGACAAGCGGAGGACGTGCGTTGTTGATATCCTCCCAGGTCCCACAGACAGGGACTGGCTGGGGAGGCCGAATTGGATGCTTCATGGGCTCCGGGTTGCTCCAGCTGAGGTTCCTCCCCACGATCCCAACGATCCCAAACTGTTGGGACCGAGACGGGCGCCGCGCGTCGAGCCTGTCAACCCCCTCACGCGCCCTGCCATTGCGGATATCAACGATAAAAATATCATGGCAGGATTCGCATTTCTGACTGCCCAGCGCCGCAATCATCATTGTTGAGCGTCGGTGAGTGCGGAAGTGGCATGTGAAAAATATGCAGCACACGGGGGCCCGGCGCGGCGGACAAGGGGGTTGTGGGTCCCTGGTTGGTGCTTGGCGCCCGGGATGATTACTTCGCAACTGCCCCGCTTCGCAAATGCCGAGGTAAGTGGGGGCAGGACATGTCCTGGTCTTGCCCGGATTCGGTGACTCGCTGACCGACACCAAAATGCGGGCATCCAGCCAAAAAGCAGAAAAGGGTCCCAAGGTCTGGAGTTCAAATCCAGCGCGCGCCCCTTGAAAGCTTTCTCCCATATCCCCGTTTTCCCGTTTCTGGAAATTCGACATCTTACTGCAACGGGAAACATTTCCCTGCGCTTTTCTTTTCCTTCCGCGAGATCGAATGAGGTCTCTTGCCACAGGGATTCTGCAGGGGCTTCCTGGGTGTTGAGAACTCGGAGTGAGATTGCACTTCCAAGTTTCGTGCCACTTGACATCTTCTCTGGCAGACAATGAGAACATGGAAACCTGCCTTATATGCTCTTGTATCTTGTAATATTATACGAGACTCAATAAACGAGCAAGATTTCCCCGCTTCCCTCACCCTTAGTCAGACTCGACCGGTGCGTGCCAGTGAGTGAGATAAAAAGAACCAGACGCCCTGCTCTATGTTGTCAAATCTCGTCAAGACAAATCCCCTCCGTCCTTTCGTGCACCCGCATCATCATCATCATCATTAAAATGCCGGACCGGATCTCCTTCTCAGACGCCATCAACCTCGAGACCCTTGACGCTGAAGCTGGAATCTACCGTGCCAACATCAGTGATGCTTACCTCATTGCATCTGGTACCAAACCCCCTTTTCTACGGCCCCTTCCTGGCCTTGTACGTCACTGACGAGATGTAAGTTCCCAACGGAGGCTATGTCGCTTCCTGCGTCTCACACGCTGCATCTCTTCACCTCGCCCCCAAGTCTCAACCGCACCCCCTGACATCCCACTTCGAATTCATTGCCCGCTCAGATGTCGGGAGGGCCATCATCACCGTTGACGTGATCAAGCCCGGGCGAAACTTCACCACGGTCCATGCCACATTGTATCAGCATGACCTCCTTCCCGCCTCTCCGTGGATCACGGCAGGCTCCTCCCGAAAATGCATCACCGCCTACCTCATCATGACAGATCTCAACAGCCAATCCGGGCTCACCCTTCCTTCGCCCTGGACCCTCCCGTATCCGCCCCCTGCCAAGCCAGACTTCTCCCTCCTCCCGGCCGACAACGACCCCCTTTGGACCACCCTCCCGCTGCTTAGCGGCATCCTCGGCAAAGTGCCCTGCCTTCAAAACCTAAAGTGCTATGCTCCCCGTGGCAAGCAAGAAGACAAAACTCGGGCAGACCTCTGGATCCGGCTCGCCACGCCCGACGCCAAGTTCACGACTTACACGCTCCCTTTTGTGGCAGACTGCCTCCCCTACCCCGTCGAAGCCTTCCGACCGCGCCCCGACGAGACGGACACGGACACGGCGTACTTTGCAGCGGACGCCATGTTCTGGTATCCCACCTTGGTCATGAACGTGGAAGTGAAGCGGCCCCTGGAGGAGAAGGACGGGGTGGAGTGGCTGTACTTGCGCATGCAGACAAAGGAGATTCGGAACGGGAGGCTCGACCTGGAGGTCGTGGTTATGGATGAAAAGGGAGAGTTGATTGCGGTGGCGCATCATGTGAACTTGGTGGTGGGGCTCGAGAGGAATACGGCGGGGAGGAAGGGGAAGATGTAAACACACACACACACACACACACACACACACACACACACACACACACACACACACACACACACACACACACGCAGACAAAAAAGAGTATTCCGAGCCAGAAAAACATTCATCAAGGCGTGGTGGCAGAGTGGTCTAATGCGCAAGACTCGAAATCTTGTTCCTTCGGGAGCGTCTGTTCGAATCAGGCCCACGTCGACATTTTTGCATTTTTGGTTGTCTGAGGACTCCAAACCTCGATGACGACGACGACATGTCAACGTTCAGCACATCCCTGGGTGAATTCGTGGCATCTTCCACCTACAAGGCTAGGGGGTGATGCATCAAGTGCCATGTTGTTTTTTTTGATAACTGGATGCCAGAGTGTCCGTCACTGACGGCAAAGTCGGTCACGTCCGGGCACGCGACAACGCAGGGCGGTCTGAATCGACAGTGATGAAGCGCAACTCGATCTCCCGATGGGATCTGAGACCTGCTGAGTCACCCGTATCCCCACTCTGCAAGCGCCCAGAGGGCCAGCGGGAGAGGTGGTTGGCGATGCAGGAACAAGACACGACAGCCAATAGGAAGGTGCCGCGCACACAGCTGTAGCCAAACAAGCGGTGTCCGCATCAACCATCCAGCATCAACCGCCCAGCACTGCTGTCAGCTAGACTGCTTTTGCTCAAATGGGCGACGGGGCGGCCGGCACGCTAGCACCGGAGCTCTCAGCTGGCCTGACACGTCACACCAGTGGTCACGTTTGTCGTCGTCTCCCTGGGCTGAAGTGGCCATTTGGGCACACCTTGGGCTCGTCGCAGTCGGGCTCCAAAGTAGAGCCCGAAAAAGCGAGCCACTCACCCGTTTCTGTTTAATTTTCTGTAGCTGAGACCGGGAGGTGATTGGACTTGGTGTTCAAACCTCTGCAGCTTCGAGTCCCACTTTCCTCGTCGCCTTGATGCCACCCCATTGCTGCCGTACCGTGTATTCCGGGGGTCTTGAACACCCTGGCTTGGGCACGAACATGGCGTGGCGGGAGTTCGAGATAAATAGCAGTGTCGAGTCGACCAGATTTTATCTTCTTTCTTTCTCCCAGACAAGACGCAAACCACAAAGACAACAAGCGAAGACATCGCCATCACTCACATCCAGCACCCAAACACACACACACCAACCCATTCAAAAGACTTAACAACACCACCGCCAACATGCTTGACTCCCAGGAAATGGTACTTCCCACTGCCCCTTTTCACCCCTGAATCTTCTTTTCTTTTTTTTCCCTTCTTTGTTTCCTTTTTTTTTTTGTTGGAGTCAAGACTAACACATTGGGTATTAGAGACGCCGCTGGAGCGACAAGACGTCGGCAACCTTCTCGCCGCGCGAGTTCCGCAAGGAGTTCACGTACGGACCGGACAACCGCGAGCTCGAGATCGACTTCAGCGGATGCCGCTCGATCGTCTTTCTCGACGGCGATGGACGTCGTGGCGGCGAGGACCTGCTGCTGATGGCCAAGGGCTCCGGCCACGTCACGCTCCCGGCGGGCGTGCAGGTGCGCGTCGTCGAGGGCAGCGTCAAGCTCGCGGCCGGGGACTCCTCGTCGGTCGTCGGCACCGGATACCGCGCCCCGCCGCCGACCCGCGTGAACTCGGCCTATGCCGGCAGCTCCGTGACCTCGGCCTCGGGCTCGGCCTATAGGAGCGCCCAGCCCAGCCCCCCGCGCAGCAGCGCCAGCTTCCGCGCCGCCCCCAACAGCAACGCCGGCACCTACGTCCAGGCCCGCCGCGTGCCCCTGCCCGCCAGCAACGCCGGCCCCGTCGACGACTGGGAGGTCCAGGAGGAGCTCGACGGCGACTGGGACCTCGACAACCGCAGCATCGCCCCCAGCGAGAGCGTCAGCTCCGTCGGCAGCCGTGCTCGCGGCCGCCAGTCCTCCTACGGCGCTGCCCGTGACTTTTACTAGACGGATCGTGGGACACACACGAGGAATAAAGGGGAGGCTCGGGGCATGCTGACGGGGTCCGACATGGATTGAGCCGATATCAGTGCCGCTCCCTCCCCTGAATCATCATCGTGTCACACGTTTTCTCAGTCAAGGTCAGGGGTCAGGGGTCAAGGGTCAAGGGTCAAGGAATGAGGAATTCGGATGGAGGACTCGGAGCTTGCATTGAAGACGGGACATGGCTACCCGGCGTGGAGCCAAGGATGTATCTACAGCATTGGGAATGGGCATTTGGACGGACAGGACAGATCAATGGAGCATTCGCATCGTTCTCCAATTCACTGACTATTGCTGTTCCTCCCTGAATGATAGGTACCTGATTTGTGAACTGTAACCTGGGAGACGTCCACAACAAGACAGAAACCAAGAAACTGAAAGAGTGAGGAAACTCCGTAAACACAGAAGACAGAAAAGCCAAAGGTGCAGCAAGCCATCTCCCCTTAAACCTCCAAGAGAATCTCCTCCCCATCCCCACCCTCCAACGTGTAAGCCCTCCACCCCGCCTTTGGCAAGTCAATCGACTCGTCCCCCGTCAAGAACTTCATGAATACGCCATGAGTGACCACCACTACGTCCTTCCTCTCACTGCCCTCCAACTCCTTCACCACCCGCGCCAACCTCCCCCGCACCGCCCTCGCCCTGGCCCTGACGGACTCATCATCTGCCGCGTTTCTTCCCTCTTTCGAGTACCATCCATCCCCGAGTCCTGCAAAGTCCACGCCGGGAAACTTGGCCTGCAACTCGCCCACTTCGCTACCCGTATCGCAGGGCAAGTCGCTTCTCTCTTGCAAGTCGGCGTCAAGCCGGAGTTTGACACCGCCCTTGTCAATGATCTCAGAGAACCCGGCCAGAGTTGTCTCTAGGGTACGGCGAAGCGGGGAGGAAATGATGATGCCAATGGATGACAGAGTGGGAAAGGTTGTGCCGAGACTGGAGGCTTGAGTGAGTCCGAGGGGGGTGAGGCCGGGGTCGCGGAGGGAGAAATCTTTGGTGACGTTGTGCGTCGATTCGGCGTGGCGGATCACGTAGATGGTTGACTTTGCCATGGTTATATGGTTTCCCGGGTGATGATCAGAAGTTGTGATTGTGATGGAACCGGGATAACAAAAGTGCCCGGTTCTTGGATTTCTTTGGTGTGCTGATGATTGGCGGCCCTCAATGCTTGGTGTTGGTGAGATGAATTGTGGCGTAGGTTCCGGGCGGCGGGCTTGTGGTTGTTTCGGCGCGCGGATCCGCGAGATGTGGTATGTTCTGTCTGGCGTCTTGAGTGATGTTGACTGATCCGGTCTCGGTGAGCAGACTGCTTCAAAGCTCCAGTCTGGCCCAATTCGATTTACGCTAGCTAATTCAAGCAGGTACAAGCAGGTACACTTCCAATCCTTCTGCTATGAGATGTTCTTCAAGTTGACCAGAGACAGAATTCCAAGAACGAACAATTGCATGGACGCAGCCCTTCCTTTGTGGTAAGAAAGAGCTTGGGGCTGTCGGGTGCGGGGCCGCGCCTCTTTATCTTTGACCCCTCCCCTGCAAGTTGTGATTCAGCTCGGAAATCACGCAATCCCATCTTGCATGAAGGTGTGGAGGGCTAATTCACAAATGTCATAAGCGCGAGTTCCACTGCCGGCCATTGCACCATTTTAACTGCTGTAACTTGAAGTTGGTGTAGGTAGTTACCCCCTGGGTACCTTGGTACGTAGCAAACTCTACCAGCCAAAATGACTTGACGACCTCCTCCCAGGGCGGCGTGCTGCAGGCGACACCTCCTCGAGGGCCTTGGTGATGTTTTGGATTTGATTCATGTACACAGACAAGTCATCCTCTTGGAACAATGTCGGTGGTCTTTTCCAGCCAAGGTGCAGCGGCAGCTGCTCGTGCTCTATCTTGATGTCAGATCCTCTGCAATCTCAATCTCAAAGCCGTGCATTCGCCCAAGGGGTATCACGCACCAAAAAGCCATTCAATCCAACTTCGGTTCGCTGTCCCTGAGTCCTTGTCACCTATCAATATCACGTATGCAACTGACTCGCCAAAGCTGAAGGACGATCCGAGATCTGACAGCTCGTAGGTTGGATTCGTGGCCATGGAGGTCTGGATGCGGGCATGCCGCGCCTTGGCTGCCATCTCAATGTTGACGGTGCTGTCTGTCCAGTACGACTTGGTCTCGTCGAAGATGGTCTGGTTGAAGGCGAGGACGTTGCCAAAGTACGCATCGGTACGGCTATTCTCGGGAAAAAAAACCAACATGAATACACGCGTGCGGCCAGGAGAAGAGATGGAAACGCACCTAAGACTTGCGTCGTGCTCGAGGATGTTGTGGTTCCCGAGGTCGTTGAGAGAGAATGTGGTTGCGTTGGGTGACGGGCTGGTGCGAAGTGCAAAGTCAAAGAGGAAACCGCCGAGGGTCTTGTTGATGTTAAGGGCATCAAACAAGGCATTTGCAGTGGCTTCCCTGGTGATGTCTTTCCCAGTGTGAGGAAGAAATTTGTGGTTGGCAAGGGTGTTCAGCATGGGGCAAGGGGCTCGCACTGTCCTAAATGTCAGAGTCACTCTTGCGGCCGCAGGAAGGGTCGGTGGGTGACTGTGGGACCAGATACAGACCGTCATAGGGTCCTGGAGGATGCCATTCCTCAAACCCCGCGTACACCGGAGCGATTGCCGCCATCACTGCAGCCAGGGAGGTTCTCATGGTAGGATGGAAGTTATCAAGAGCAATCTGTGGTTTCAGATCCGCATCACATTCACCTTTAGGCATGGGCGTCCAGTGCTGTTTTATACACACACGAGTCTTAGAGCCCTTGGGTTCCGGGTGACAGTGATCAGTGCATGTGCGTCTTTGCAGCATCACTGGGAGGCCGAATAGACTACTTTCCCAGGTTCCAATGGTAGGGGTGGTTCGACCGCCTTTGCCCTGGATTTATCTGGTGGATGATGAACCTCCCGCTCTGGCTGACCTGTCTCACTTTACCCGGGCAGAAATCCGCACCGTCAGATGGCTAAGGGCGACAACATATCTAATCGAAAGCTTCTCATTTGTCATTCGCATACAGGCACGGGCCGTGAAGTGTGCGCATGGTTCCTGTCTCCGCAAACTTAATGAATTTCGGGGCGGTGCACCCCCTTGAGCTACAGAGACCGGGTCCATGGGGTGCTTTCAGAGGGTTATACGCGGATAGCCCGTCGCTTTGCTCGGATTTGGGTGCAGGAATTGGAGACCGAGATGCCGAATGAGCAGTGCAAGGTCTTCAGTCTCGGCATTTGGCAGGATGTTTCATGTTTGAACGGTTGCAATACTACCTGCACCGTTCCCACTGGTCGTAGTCAAGCGATAACTCCGACTCATGCTCGCTCCCGTCCCGCACACTGAGCGCAACCCACTCATCATCCACGTCACTTATAAAGCTGCACTCGGTCCGTGCCTCCATCCATGCACAGCTAGGGGTGTTTCCTGGGCAAACAAACTCCCATTCCCATCCATCGGCCACCTCAGAACCGTCATCTCTGTTTTCCTCGGCAAGCTCCTGTGCGTTCGCCCCTGGCAGACCCCCTGGGGTAGCAGCCGACGCTTTCCCCCTCGCCCTCTTCTTTTCCTTCCACTTCACCACATACGCCGGCTCCTCCCGCCGAATGTCCTCGAGGCAGAGGAACTCTTCTTCCCGCCCATCTCCCCTCTCGTCGGCTTCCACCACATCCACCTTATCCCCGGGAAGCGGCAGCCCCTCCTCGTACATCTCCCTTCCCTCCCTTTTCAGGGCCGAGAACTCCCTCTTGCGGTCCTCCCACGTGCGGCTCATAATGAACTCCCAGCAACACTCGCACCGGCTGTAGTAGTACTTGTGGCGCCGCGCGTTGGCTTCGATGTAGGTCAGGAAGTGCGGCTTGGCGGGCCGTGGCGGTACATGTATCGCACCGAGGCGTTGTTTCTGCAGGTCCCAGACGTGCTGGTACCAGGCGCTTGCGTCGAGATCCCAGCCTTGGGCATCGGCGCACTTGGCGCGACGCCAGGGGAGGGGGTTGCGGTGGTGCTTGCCCCGCGGGTTAGGGTTTGCCGTGGGGAGCCGTCCGGCGATGTACCGATCTGTGGTGAGGTTGGCGAGGTAGTCGGGCTCGAGTTCGGAAGCGTGCGGGATGGGTGTCATGACGATGCTGGCGACAGAGAGACAGGCAGACGACTGCTGCCGCGGCGGGAGGGATCCTCGGCGGCAGGGATTGATGCCGATGATGGGAAGGGAAATAGAAGTCGGACTGGGCTTGTGGGGTCAAGTCGATTTATGATTTATCTTCAGCAGAGTCATGGCCCCAGTGTCCCAAACCCCCCTGAATCGCCAAACATGGACTCTTCGAAAGTGTGGCAGAGCCCGGCAGTTGTGGCGTTCCGGCCAACTCCAATAGGAAAGGTCCGGCTTGAGGACGGCGAGGATGCCCGCAAGCCAAGCATCCTTGTCGTTGTCCGCCCCCTTTGGCAGCCCAGCCCCATCCTAGAAACACGATATGCCCTTTGTCCCGTTGCGCATTTGTGCGCGAGACCCTTTGGCATCCTTTTCCTTGGGCTCAACATTGATACGGCTGCAAATGAGGCCGGTTATCAGGGATGAAGTTCAAGTGATCTGGATCCCACCCCGGTCTTGGCTTGGTGGCGCCGGGGCCCGGGACCCCGTCATGGAGCTTGACCTGCGGCTGCTGGCGGCCTCCAACCTTAAATTGACTTCTTCCACCGACCCTGACTCAAGTTTCTGGGGGAGTTGGCCAACGCGGCCCATCAGGTCCAACCTCCTTGTCCCCGGCTTGCGTTGCTTCGGATGTAGCTTCGCCTTCCCGCATCGCCGTTCGGCATTGTTTGAGCATTGAATGATATGGCGTCAAGAACAATAGATTTGTCATCGATTCCCCATCCCAGGCCTTGTGGCGCAACGGTAGCGCGTTCGACTCCAGATCGAAAGGTTATCCGTTCAAATCGGGTCAGGGTCAAATCTTTACTTTTTGTCGACTCCTATCGACCTGGTGTCTCACAACACACTTGGGTTGCCAGTGCTTCCTATTAACTTTTGCCATCCGCGCTGATAAACTCTTTTGTTGCCTCAACCCCGGCATATCTATCTCTGAGCATCAGTATCCGTGGACTTCAGTCTATCTTTTATTGAGACACTTACACGCTTAATAAGATCTCGGCGAACTCATCGACATCCTTTCCCCTGCCACACTGGAGAAAATGCTCAAACGAGTAGTTGGTTATGATGAAATGTGGCTTTTCTTTCCACATACGTTGAAACTCGGACGGCGAGGTTGCTTCCCACAACCACCGACTCAGCGTCCAACGGTGGACAAAATTCCACGAATCCAAATCTATTCATTGTCTGTTAGCTCAATGCATCGTGACAGGCTAGGGGAGATGCCTCAGAGACACAACGGACACTTACCTCTCTTGTCCTCTGAACCCTTCAGCACTCCATACATGGTCATCACCGAGTATGCCATGAGAATGGTTCTTCTGAGAGACTCGGCGAAAATCCACCTCTAGAGATAGGTGATCAGCAAAATCTCCAAGTTTCACCAAGCCTTCGGAAGCGACCTGGGCAGTCACCCACCTCCCAATCTACTTCCTCTTCCAATGAATCGTTTCCCTCCTTCACATCTCCTCCCAGGTTGTCCCGAATCTTACACAACTCTGCTAACCATTCTCGTAGCTTATCCACGTCCCTCTCTCCCGATGCACGCAATGCAACATCGCCATCGAACAGCCTTACAACCAGGTACAGAAAGAGTGCCTGCGTCCTGGCCAGCTTTTCTATCGGGGTGACTAGCCCAAGCCTCCCGGATCCCTCCGTTTCCATCAGCTCGTTCGTGTTTCGGTGGAGGGATTGCATCACCATGGCCGCGTTCTCTGGGGTGCGGTTGGCGTACAGAACACACGATGCAAAGCAGGAGAGGATGGACTGGGGCTTGTACTCGCGGTACAAACAACGGTGGAGAAAAGGGGTGGTGTTTTGGGACGCCATAGTTTCGATGAAGCGGCGTACAGCGGTCATGACGTAGTACAAGGCCGTGGAGGGATCGTGGACGTCCCATGGCTTGATGCGGTTCTGCATTTGGTTTGGGGGGTCAGTTTGGGGGGAGGGGGGGGTCGGGGGGGATGGGAACAGGAGAGACAGAACGGACACAGACTGGAGCCATCTTTTCGTAGGCTTGGAGACCCTCTTCGTCTATGGGTGTTGCCAAGGGCGGGGAGGGTGGTTCGGAGGCCGGAACGAGGGACCGGTCCAGAGGGACTGACCTTTCTGTGTTGAGAAAGTCGACAAACAAGTCCAGGCCAACGTCGACCTCGTTTGGTGTATCCATATCAGTCACAAACGAGGACATGGTGGTGGGTCCCAGGTCAGGTAATACGTCAAACATGGCGGTGTCCGGACCAAATGGAGAGTATGTTGGCCCCGCCCATCGGAGGTCGCCGGGGGTTGGGTATTGGGTGCTGTTTAACAGGTGCCCCCCTGGTCTGGGCTTGGTGTAAACGCACAACGCCTGTTTCTCATCGCACCGAGAACAGGCGGGTGTTTTGCGATCGCAGCGCCTTTTTGCTTGCACACAGGCGTTGCAGTTCTTCTGCCGGGATGCCGACACGCCGGAATCCCCCATAGCAGTCGTGGCCTTCATCTGGCTGGGTTGGGTGCGGGTCAGGCGCGCGACAATGGGTAGGTAGGTATCGAATGTTGGGAAGCCTCCAAGGGTGTGATGGTGGACGGTTTTCGGAGGAAACGCAAGCAGCGTGTCCACTCGCTCCGCTTTGGACTCTGACGCCAAGTCCGCAAACTCCGCCGGCCCCGGATTGGTCCGGCACTGTGGGGCGAGCCGGGACATGGATCCGGCGGGGTGGCCTCCGCTGAGTCCCCAAAAGTTCTATCAAGACCGCTAGGACAGTTAAATATTGAAGCTGGGGGAATTTGATGGCGAACATGAGGGGCGGAAATTGGCTGTATGGAAAGGCGCGCCCCACAGGAGCACGGCAGGAGAGACCTCTGGAGGGACAGCACCCAGCAGACTTACACAGCGTCTAGGTCATTTCAAAATTCACCTCAAAAAAAAAGCGAGCCCCCGTGGCTGTGACGATGCGGGTCATTATCCCCCGACTTACTGTGCATGGGGTTGGAGAGACTATTCGGAGATGAATACTGCAGGGTGGTGACACAAAGGACAGCGCATCACTGCCTGAGTACAGCACGAATCACAAACAGCAATGGGCGTGTATTTTTCCGCGCCTACGACTGCTACCAAGGTCATCAGGTCCAGTAGATGTTTGTGTAGGGGAAATAGGGGGAATGGTCTCCCGATATGAAGAGCTTGTTGAAGACCCGGGCGACTAACAGCAGCTTCACCAACCGCCATCAAGGCAGCAGCATGCTTTCATCACATGTGTAGGTAGGTACCTAGGTACCTGGGCTTGCAGATGATACCTGCCTGTTTGCAAGGTGAGTTGCAACTGCAACTTCTCTTGTCTTGTAGCTGTGCAACCGGGTTGGGATGTGTTGTGTTATTTGAGAGATGAAGTGCGCGGCCCATATCAAGGAGAAACGCCGCTCAATAATACCACCTGCCAAGCCTGTCACGACAGGTCTCGAACCTCTCGGCAGGGGTTCTTGACGACATCCCGACCGTGAATCACGACATGGATTGCCTTGGCAAGGCGCAACCCCTATTTTTTTGCACTCCAGTTTCCGAAGGTTGACGTTGGCGGCGCAGGGGCACGCCCCCGCGCGGTAGCATTGTGGGAGTCGCGTGGGCGATCCTAGGCGCGGGCCCCATCATGTGGGAGCAAAATAGATTGGCCTGCATCCCAAATGCCGATGAGCGTCCGTTCGCGCCTCCCGGCTTGGCTGGAAGCCTGCAAAACTGGCCTGCTTGTTTAGGCAGGAGCCATTGTTGATTCTGCAGTCAGAGCAGCCATCCACGACTTCATGTCTTTTGGGGACACACTTGACCCGTTGCACGCGTCAACCGCGACGGGGTGCCTTCGGGCAATTTTACTTTTATTTTGCTGCAACAATCGGCGATTGCAACCTCAACGTCATGGCGGATGACAGTAGGGCGGGGGCACAGGAAGGATGCGTACATGTAACCCGTTACAGGGCATGGCTCGCTGTGAACCCTCGAGAGCAGCCTGCGTGACCGAAAAGGCAACCGGTCAGGCCATGGTTTGCAAAGATATATTCCAGGACGAGACCAAGCATCTAAGTGGGCACCTGGCCTCTCAAGTCTTCTGTCTCTTCGCTGACGACTTGGTTCTCGGTGCATCGTCCGAATCAGTTCCAATAACTAGCCATCACTGACACATCTACCATGAAGGGGTTTATGCTAGCTGCAGTGGCCCTCACGGGTCTGGTCAACATTGCACACGGGAAAGAGCTTCCACCGGATGATGGGGTCTCGGCGCTTTACGACACGGGAGTCGTCCACGAACAGCTGATGGCAAAGAAAATGGTCAGTTCTCTATCATCGAACTCGAAATCCCGGCCCCCTTTGCTAAACAGCTAACACTCGCCAGGCAACATGGGATCGCCAGAGAAAGATCGGATCGTTCAACTCCCGCAAGTGGAGGAGCCGGCCAGTGGCCAACAACATCGTCTACTGCTCCAATGGCACCGCCAAAGTCATTCCCGGGGACCCGCTCAACACCTTTCGCTGCAACAATGTCGATTTCTACGATTTTGTCAGCCATGCCGACCTCGGAAGCCAGACCGGCGAGGGATCTTCCTCCTGGGGATGGACCAGCCCCGACGGCCGTGAGTTTGTTGCTGTGGCACAAGCCGACGGCGCAGCCTTTGCAGAGATCAGCCACCAGGGGAAGCTCATCTACCTCGGACGGCTGCCGCAGTCCCCCGAGGCGCAACCCAGCATCTGGCGTGAGATCCGGGGGTACAAGAATTACATTGTTATCGGCAGCGAAGCTACCAACCACGGCATCCAGATCTTCGACATGAGCAAGGTGTGACCGAATCTAGCTCTCGCACAGTGAAGACAAAACTGACAACAGCAGCTCCTCACCGTCGACCCGAAAAAGCCTGTCACCTTCCACCCCAAGACCGATCTGACTGGTTACTGGAATGGGCTCCCCATCGGCCGCACCCACAACGTGGTGGTGAACGAAGAAAAGCAATACGCCGTTGCCGTCGGTGCGGCGCCGCGGTCGGATGCCTGCCGCGCTGGACTCATATTTTTCGATCTCAAAGACCCAAGCAAGCCCACAAGCCAAGGGTGCGCAGCTGACGATGGCTACGTCCATGACGCCCAATGTTTAGTCTACCGCGGGCCGGACCAAAAGTACTACGGCCGGGATATCTGCTACGGCTACAACGAGGATACTTTGACTATGTGGGTTCCATCCATGCCGAAAACACGAAAAATCTGCAGCGAGCATTCATCTGACTCTGCATCCAGTTACGATGTGACGAACAAGAATACAACCAACATTATCTCGAGGACAACCTACACCGGTGCAAGCTGTATGTGACACCCTTCCCTCCCCTAATTGATGTCCCTATCCGGGCTAATCACAACTGCTCGCTCAAAGATACCCACCAAGGCTGGGTGACCAATGCCGAGTGGCAGGAATTCCTCCTCCTTGACGACGAGTTAGATGAGGCCAATGCTGCTGGCCCTGCTGGCCCAGGCAACCCCATCACCTACATTTGGGACATTCGGTCACTCGAAGCGCCAAAACAAACAGGGTTCTACAAGAGCGCCAGCTACGGCATTGATCACAACCAGTTCGTTGTCAATGGTCTTGCCTATCAAAGCAATTACGGCGCGGGTCTGCGCATCTTGGATGTGAGGAGTCTGTCGACTGACCCCACAGGCGCCGGCATCAAGGAGCTGGGATACTTTGACATTTATCCCGAAGATGACGGGGAGCCAAACGGCGGCGTTGTTGATTTTGTGGGGACATGGAGCCATTACCCCTTCTTCAAGAGCGGCTACATTCTGGTGAACACCATCGAAAGGGGTGCCTTTGTTGTGAAGCTGCGGAAGTAGAGATCACTAGTCAAGCCCAGGAGAACTGACCCGACGGGACAGTCGAGGGTTCTTGGCGATGGAAAACACGCACTACATTTGAATCTCAACGTCTTTCACGTTTCGTTTTAAGCTGTAGAACAAAAACTCCAAGTCATTCTTTTAGCAGAGACCCATATCCCCCTGTTCATGGCCACGCAATACAATAGTCTTCCTGTTGCTTTGTTCTTCACAATGCAATTGTTGCCTTGCGGTACCCTCTTAATCCTATTCACCGGCGTCGAGGTTTTTTGTCGTTGAAAACCCGGTGATTCACAACAAAGACAAAGTTTGCCACTTTCCTCGCAAATTCGAATCGCGGAACTCAGTGTTTTTGACTCTGAATCCGGCCACTTTTGACAGTTTTGGTATTTAAACTCCCGTCCGCCCCAGCTTGAAATGACTTGAAATCTCTATCCACTCACCGCGCTCTCATTGACAGGCCAGCACCGAAGCAAATCACGAAAGACTCACTTCTAGTACGTTTCGACTCCATCTTTGCTGCTAACCTCTCAAACAGACCGCACATCATCACTTACTTCATTTGCAACATGGTTCGCTCCAACACCCCCTTCACTCCCGCCCCGGTGGGTATCACCATCATTGACCACACCAAGCCTGCTCGGGCTGGCACTGAGACCATGACTGACACTCCTGTTGTCACTACTCAGGTCATCTCCTACGTGAGCTACGCTGCCGCTGCCATGGCCAAGCCCACATCCGTTCCTATCAAGCGCGCTGCGTCCAAGCGTCCCGCCGAGACGAACTCCCTTCCAAAGACCCAACCCCAGACGTCCAAGAAGTCGGCTGGCTCCCGCCCTCGGCGCTACCGAAGCTACAAGCTTGAGCCCCGGGAGCCCTCCCTGAAGCAAAGCTTTCGATGGTTCACTGATGCTGACGGGTTCAAGACCAAGATTCCCACCGTCTCTTACGACGGTGGCAAGACTTGGGGGGATAGGGATAGTGAATGGGTGTAGGTTGTGACTTGATTGCTTCTTCATTGGTGTTGTCATAGCTTATCAGATATCTTGCCTTTGAGATCACGGGTACTAATTGCAGGAGGTCCGTTTAGCTGAGAAAGAACATGGGTTCAAATAAATCACTACATAAAACAATAAAACAAAATTCGTATTGCTGCTGCGACTCACATTTCCAAATTCTGTGAAACCTAACTCGCCATTCTGGCTGCTTATGTCTCTCCCCCTTTTTCGTTTTTGGACTGGCGCATCTTCAAGTGCCGACTTATTCTGCTGATTAGTGATAAATGGATGTCTTGACACACACAAGCACGACCGAAAAGCCAATGAAAGTGGCTGAAATGGTGAACGAACAACAGTACTGCGGACAAAGGCCAACCAGCATGGAGCGAAATAGTGGATCTTGATATGATGACATCATGACTTCTTTGCCCTCCACAATGACGATGAGATCCAGAGTATCGGAATACACTAACCGGTTTGACACGATTTACAACTAGAAGATTTTAGCATTTAAACTCTACTAAAAGAGTTTATTTGTAACTCCAGTGCCAGCGGTCCAGCTGTAAACTCTGTTTCCCGCCAGATAACAGATCGGCCTTGCTTGATCCGTCCCATCAACATCACGACGCCAACATCAAGGGCTGCCGCCTAATCTGGATACAGATGGCGGAAATAGGAATCGCAAAGGGAGCAGGCCTACCCGAAAAGGATCAAATGCCCAGAACGAACGCTGCTCCCAATGGGGTCGATCTCGGCTGGCAAGAACCAGAAGAGGCATACGAACCCCTTATCACCGGTTTACCCAACGAAGAGCTCTGGAAATTGATTCGGCGGTTTGACAAGCAGACCTACCATGTCAAGTCCATCCCCAAAGTCCCAGTACGCAGCATGGCGACACCGCGCGAGCAATCGATCGTACAGCTGACAACTTGTGTCCTCGATGCAGAGAAATAACTTGGATCTGGAGATATCCAACGACGAGGTCTTCACACCGGTCAAGTTCAAGACCCACGTTGAGCGGCTGTACATGACTGCAGTTGTCGGGGCGTTTCACCTTTGGAAACACCTCACCCGGCTTCGGTCCTGGCGAGAGTGGAAACGAACTTCAATGTGCCTCGCGGCGTACACTATCGCCTGGGCGCTCGATTCGCTCCTTGCCGCCCTTCTTTTGCTGCTGGTCGTCCTCATTCTTTTCCCCTCCTCGCGAGAGTTTCTGTTCCCTCCAGTCCCCCCGTCGATGATTGACCCCTCGACCGCAGGCGTCAAGAAACCCAGTGCGGGAGTGCTGGGTTCTGGCGATTCCCTGACGGGAGCACCAGAAAAGCATCCAGGGGAGGCGGTGGAGCAGGAGGCGCATAGTTTTGTGACCAGCGTTATCACCGTAGGTTGTCGCCCCGATGTGCAGCCGCGACAGATGCTAACAACATGCCTGTTGATGAAGCTTGCAGTTGGCCTAGCAGGTGACATGAGTCCCGAAGGTAACATCATTTTCGTCCCCGTATTTGGGCATCATGGATATGAAGAGGGTGATGCTGAAAAGGTTGGTGGCTAGATGTCGGGGACATGAAGTACAAGACAGCCAATGTCCGCTCGGTTGAGCAAGACAAGACGAAAAAGCCCGTGGCTGAGGCGGTATTTGGGGAGGCTGCGACTGTGTCTCATCACATCTCTTTGGTACCGACAACCCCCCGGCCCTCTGGGCATGCAGTCCTGTTTTCGACTAACAGCGTTAGATTGCGGATACATATGAGAGATTCGGTAACGCCTTGAGCCCGACAGCGCCGTTTCCCAGACGGCGACCAAGCGTGAATTTGGCGTCTTGCTTGCTTTTCATCATCCTGATGCTACAGTGTCTCACAGGGCACACGCTGCTCAAAAGCATCGGTTTTCTGGCGGGGTTTGGATTCTTTGGAGACCCCCTCTGGAAGAGAACAACCCGTTTTCTTGACTGGCAAGTTGACCTTGATGAGCGGCCGTGCCGATGGACGAAAGCTGATTCCGGGAGCTCGCCTGCAGCGTGTGCTCTGACTGGCGAAACCGCATCGACCCGCGTAACACGATCCTCTACAACGTCCCGACCAACGCTCAACTTACTCTGGCCCTTCTCCGCCTGGCCGAGGCGAGCCACGCGCCATTGCCCCCCGCGCCTAGCAAGCGGGAACCTCCCGAGTTTCAGGTCCCACCAAAGGCAGAAACAGGCCTTGGTGACACCCTTGGTGAGTGCCTCCGTTTCTGTCGCGCTCTGAACATGGCCGTATCTCACCAACCCAAGGTATCGACCAGGGCGAAGTCAACCGGGCAATGGAGCCGGACCCGGACAAGAAAGCCGAAGCGGAGAACCAGCCCCGCGCACATCCGACGACTAAACATCGGAGAGTCCTAAACTTCGTCAAGGGTTTGTCGAAAGGGGTAGTCAACTCCGGCCTCGCGGCAGATCGAGCGATATCGCACATGGGGTCAGAGAAGGCCAAGTTCAGGGCTGGCGTGCTGCGAAGCGGTCCGACCCCCCGTTCCGGGCCAGACAAGTTTGCCGCGAGATTCGAGGGGAAGAAGGGGTGGGTCACCGTCAACACCTCAACGTCAACGCCGACGGTGTCATGGAGCGGGGACAACGGTGGCCCGACGTGGACGATGGATATATCCGAGATTTCTGTAGGCATTTCCCCGGTCTAACCGATATTCGCCGTCACGGGCTAAGCTAACCGGATTTCGCGTCGTAGGAGATTCAGAAGATAGGCGGGCTGGGTTGGAAAACAAAGATTGCCGTTTCATGGGCGACAGAGGACGAAATCACCGACGGCATTCTCATCAAGGGTACGATGGGCCATGAGGTTCACCTCACAGCTATGCCATCGCGGGACCAACTGTTCAACCGTCTGGTAGCCATTGGAGGGCAAATATGGGGTGAATGGTGAGGGCAACTGCATCGGATGTCTAGCTGCATACTGCAGATCAGAGGTAAAATTTGTCGCGACATTCACGGTTTTTTTCCACGAACACCATGTGTTCCTGATCTCCTCCACGGCATAATGATCTACTAGCCATGTCCCTGCTGTCGATCAGATTCCTTGGGGGCAGGTGGGGCAGCACAGCTTCATCCAGACCAGACGAGGTGCGGAGCAGCCACCCCAGCTCTTTTCCATCCCGATAGGAGAGAAGAGCGGCCGAAGAGAAAGTGTGGGTTTAGCAAGGGTGGTGGAGGCGATCTGATCATCTTCCCGTGCTTGGCATCATTTTTGCCGGCTGGTGTTTGCGAGCTGGTCTCGGAGAGAGCATGTGGATGGCTGAATCCGTTGCCAAGCGGGACTTGGCATTTTCTTGGAGAAAAACGTGTCGGAAGTTGCATAAGCTGGGGTAAGCCACTGGCAATGTCTTGGATGCTGGGGGGTTCGCTTCGGAAATTTCGTCGTGCTGCAGCCTACGTTGCATCTGAGGCCAAGACGCGTGGCCCGATGTGCGGGGCGGTAGTCTCGGGGCATTACCGCTGTTTCAACGGTTCTCGTGGCTGAGAACCCGTGATTTGTTGAACTTCATTGCCCGAATAGACCGTCCGATTCCAAAAGGGTCCCCCGAGGGGCAAAGAACTACCTATGTACAATTCCTTCAAGTTGACTCCCAGAGTGCCCCTCCAATAAACATCGCATCAACGCGCCGTCCTTAAGCCGCCTTGACCTCGATTTGGGACGAGCCGGAGCTCTGGTAGCCTTCGGTGGCCATGATCATGTAATTCCAGCTTCCGAGGGTGAGCTTGCCCTGCCTCTTCCACTCGTCAAAGTGCTTCTGGGTGTCGATGACTCCGCCTACACGCTTGACGCGACGGACGGACCAGTACTGGTCGAAGGTGGCGGTGCCCTCAATGGACGGCTGGTTGTAGCGCTTGGTGTTGTAGATATCGTACACACCGCCATCGTCCTCGAGAGTGCCGAGCAGCTTTGCCTGGCTGGCGGGGTTGTAGTTTCCGTAGGCCTCGACGATGTAGTACTCGACGAGGGGGCTGCGGGTCCAGCCGTAGAGAGCAAGGTCTGCCCGTGTCAGTTAGCCTGAAGGGGTCCTGATGGAGGGGTGTTGACGCTAGATGGAGGGCAGATAAAACATACAGCTGTTGACGTTGTAGTTGTTCCAGGTGCCGTTGTAGGCCACCTTCTTGGGCGTGCCGGGATTCCATCCCTTGCCGCCAACCCAGTTGTTGACGTTATTCCAGCTGACCTTGTAGGAGCCGCGCTCGCCGTTGTTGTAGTCGACCGAGCCGCCATTGTCTTTCCAGTACGAGTAAAAGAAGCCGTTGTGCGTGCCCGTGCCGGGCTGGATGCCCCGCGCCATCATGTTGGCGATGGGGTTGGCCGACGCAGTGGAGGCCACAGCCGTGAGGGCCGTAACGAGGGCTGTGAACGACACCATGATGGATGTGGATGGCGGATGAGGTTGAGATTCGAGAGGCTTGAGGATGCTGGGATGCAAGTGTGATGATGCTGGATCCCCAACACTCATTTATACCTACCACGTCCCCTTGACAGGGCCCGCCAGCCCGGTCTTGTCTCGCGACGATGCCATCATATAGCACGTACACGCAATCCAGGCTCAATTCCCCAAGTCGAAATTGCCTTGGTCTTTCCGGGAGCCGGATGCGGACCGACTGTGAAAAGCTGGATTGGTCCATCGTCCTCTCCCCGCACTCTCGCTAGTCGCTCAGATCATGGCATCCAGCCACGGTCGTGCCGGAGGGGCCGTGGAACGCCCGTGGCACGCGGGGCCCCTATGCGCACAGTGGCCAAGTGGGGTGTCAGCCGTCCTGGCCGCCCCCCTCCCTATCAGAATGCCCGAGGGCTGCGAACGGGATGTTTAAGGGGGTACGTATTCCGAGTTGTCATGGCCATGGTTTTCCTTCCGCCATACACTTCAGAGCTCCAGGGGCGAATCTTTCGTCTGGTCTTACGTTACAGGGAATTTTGGAAGGAAGAGACGGGAACCGCCATTACAAGTATGGACCGTGCTAACCTACCTGCATCAACCAAGGGAGCAGTTTTGCTGCAATGGCCTGCTTCAGACGTCTGCAATTACCGCTGAAGACTGACTACACTTGAAGCGTCAATAGTTGCCAAAATGTGAATCCCGAGAAGTGGCCTAGAGTTACGCTTAGCCTGTCGTAGTGATCTGTTGGGCACAAGAAGGGCGTCGTGTGGCTGCACTTAAAGGCGACGTCACTAGGCCCCGATGTTTTTTCAAAAGATCTGGCAAAATTCCACTGACCCGTTACCGGCAGCGTACCGACGATTCTCATATGCAAGTCGGTCCCCGGGAACAAGTTGTCATACCTTAACAGCCTGTTCGGCTTCACTGTCCCAATACGCCGTCCCTCCTCCAAGAAGACAACATGGTTCTCCACAACCAACTCAATAACCACTCATTGGTTCTACCCCAGAATGCTCAATAGATGTGTGGAGAGCATGGTATTTTCCCAAACACGCCAAGCTGCTGCCAAGCCCTGCCGGTATTTAATCCCCGCTGACTCCGGAATCAAGTCGCAGACCCAAGCCGGCAAAATGTCGCCCCCAACCTAACACAGGCGCGGGAAAAGAAATCAAGTCCCGGGTCGAAAGACCCATGGAGCAGGGGAAAAGGAAGAAGGCAAACAGTGGAGGCGCGAAATGCCATCCCCGGTTAAAAGAGTCAGTGAGGTACTGGCATTCGCCGTGTGGGGAGAGAAGTGGTGGTGGTGTTGGGGATCATCACATGCACGCCGTTGAACAAAGCCGTCCCGGTCTAGGTGGTGGGCGTTGACTCTTTTGGAGATCACCTGGGTAGCATCCCCCAATTCACAATAGAGTGTGGAGAGGCGCGGTCCCGCAAAACGGTTGCACCATTGCTGAGCCTTTGACGATACCTAGGTACATGCACCTTTTAGCCGGCAAACCCCAGAGGTGAGCCTCATGACCTCGAGAGGATGCCATACCTGAATACCGCGCACAGAGCTGCGATTGGAGCGCTAGGAGAGGTATCTCTTCTTTCCGAGTCAAAGCAACCGCAGCATCTTGGCGCGGATCGCAAAGGTCATCAAAGCTGTCATGTGCGGTCGTGGCTGTCCGCAGAGCTCAGACGGATTCATCACCACCAATGACTCTGGTTAAGCGCAACGAATTCATTGGGGCGGACTTCGTTCTCTACCGTATTACCTAGTTTAGAGAAAGCTCAAATCTCATCTCCAAGACTTGGCTGCCATTTTGCAGCGGACATTGAAAACAAAGTCCAATTTGAGGTTTGACCCTGAAGACAACATTGGGCGTCCCAACTTTGTCCCAAGGCAGAATGCCATCCATTCGGCTTCATCTGGAGCTTGCGAAGAACGAACTTGGACATTCTATATCTACGGGGAGGGGCTGGGAATAGTTGGTTACTGTCAAATATATCTCGGTGTTGAAACAGCGGCCCAGTGCGCCTTGCTGTCCTCTGCGTCGGCTAGGGAGGGGTGACAGAACTAATCCAACACTTAAGTAGCCGTCGACGTGTTCAATAGTTAAGAGGGAATAAGAGGGTGGCATATCTGCGGGATGTGGGAACCGAAAAATGGCTGACACCAAGTTTGCTCGGAACTCGGTGCCCACGGCGCCACCCGGTGCGGGAGCGGGAGCGCCACCGGCATTTGACCCATAATAATCAAGCTCAGTATGCCGGGTATTCTCGGCGATGCGGCACCCTCTGTCTACCGAGTTCGGCTTGCAATAACAACAAACACCGGATGCGTTGGAAAGTGGAAGGTGATTCCGTGCTGTATGATTTCCATGATAAGAAACATTAAAAGACAGGGTTCATCGCATTTCGCACAGAGGACATCAGGTTTACAGGTGACGAACACCACGAGTGACGAGCTGTCAAGGGGGTTTCTCCAGTGTGAAGGGCGGTGGCCAACAGCGTTGCAAAAGGGACTTGTGAGTAAAGTAGGTGGTGGTGAAAGACGAAAGTTGATACTTAGCCCAGAAATCTAACAATAGAGGCCGAAGGCCTCCATTTATAGTGCCCCTAGGCCACTATAAACCCTAACCCTGGGGCGTCCCTGACACGAGCACTATTGAGGTCGACACCCGGGCCTCTATAACCCAAATGAGACGAATACGCTTGAGTATCCTCAGATAACGTCCCATTCGCGTATTTTAGAGGAATCCTGAAATGGGCCTCTTGCGGCGCTTGCGTCCCCTGCTTGCATCAATTGGCAGATACCAAGGAACCATCGGATCCTTCGTCAGGGGTAAACACAATGCGATTCGTTCTCGCGGCTCCTTCTGCGGCGCGACCAATTAAATCTGTCAAAATGCCCCCAACCCAGTGTGCCAAACGGTGATCCTGCTACGCCACCACTGCAACTGGCTCTCCCAACCATTGCTGCATGGATTGCTTGCATGCAGGTGGAATGAATACGCGGAGTGAGTTGGCGGGATTGGCGCCATCCTCCCTGCCACCCGCGCCTGCAAAACTAAAGGCATCGACCGGCGCGTCCCGCACTCTTGGTGTTGAAATGTTTTTTTGTTTTGGCTTTTGTCCATGGCTACACGATGGTGTTTACACAGATTACGGTGACAGCATTTGTGCTGCTCGCGCTTGGGCAATCGGCGCAGGCCCTCTCGGACGTTCCGCTGCCCAGCAAATTTGTCAGAAGGTCGGTCGCGAAGGCCGCAGTCCTCGGGAATTATGTGTACGTTGATGGTGGCGAAATTTCGCAATTTGGGGACGACGGCAAGATCGGGCCTCGAACATCAAACCAAGGTGAGCCTCATCATGCTGTTGAATGGCAAGGGCGACGGAACGCGCGCATCTATGTATGCTTCGGTTTTTTTCCTGACACAGCTTTCTCCTCGACAGTGAACTCGACACTTTCGATCGACATTTCGCAATCATGGAAGACGGACAGCGTCACGATCCGTACTATTCCCAAGGCGCCGCTGCCACCGAAGCAAAACGTTCATCTCTGGACAGATACTGTGGAGGGCGCCTTGTATTCCTGGGGCGGGAAGTTCTTCCTTGGCCAGAACATGACCAAAACGGAGCTCTACAAGTTTACGGCCGACGGAAAGGGAGGAGGCTCTTGGGCGGTCCAAAGCCCGGGGAACCCGTCCCTCTTCAACGGTCTCATCCCTGGCGAGTTCTCTGCCGTGACGACGGTGAACGACACAGGCTACCTCATCGGCGGCATCGCCTCGGGCTGGACTCAACTATCCAGGGCCCGGAACCAAGTGCTCCCCGGGATGCTCGCCTACAACATGAAGACGCATATCTGGCAGAATGGAACCGTTGGCTTCAGCCCTTTCAACACCTTGATCGGGGCCGAAGCAAGTTACCTCCCAACATTCGGGCCCAACGGGCTAGTGCTTGTTCTTGGCGGGTATTCGCCACGCGTGGATGGGGAGCCAAACATCAACGCGTCGCCGTCCCAAGACTTCCGAAACCTGACGTTTTTCAACCCCTTGACGAAGACGACATACTGGCAAACGACAACGGGTGAGGCTCCACCATCACCAAGGGGGCGGTTTTGCATAACTGGATTCCGAAACACGGCTGGCGGTTATGAGCTGTAAGGGCCAAGCAGTCCCATGCGTCTTTCCTAGCTGTGACAATGATTCAACTAACATCACCTTCCTCTAGCTTCCTTTTTGGGGGGGTAAACCTGCGAGACAAGTTTACCTACCACGATGCGTACATCCTTAGCCTCCCTGGATTTGTTTGGACTAAGCTCTCAGAGCCGCCAGCGGGACCGCGGGCTGAGCAAACATGCGTGGCAGTCGGAAAACGTCAGGTCTTGAGCATTGGCGGGACAAACCCTTACTTGGCGCAATGGACGGACCCAGATCCGGCTCCAAATGGGCTTTTGGTCTTTGACATGACGGCCATGGCATGGAGGGACTCGTATGATGCCAATGCCGCGGCGTATGAGGCACCGGATGCCGTGCAAAGTTGGTATTCTAAGGGGTGAGCTCTGATATCGCGCATGACCCGGACAACAAAGGGCTCGGAAAGGCTGACCGCGTGCCTGCAGGTCCTTGGATTCCGTCGAATGGTCTTCAGAAGATGTGAAGAGGCTGTTTGCAGTTGTCAATGAGCGTATGTGTAGTCGCTGCACCCACCCAGCTCGCGCACAGAACTGACGGATCACAGCCGGAGACTTTGATCCTGCCCCGAACCAGCCGTCCGCAGGTGAGAAGGAGGGGGCATCTACGCCGGTTGGAGCTATCGCGGGCGGAGTCGTGGGTGGAGTGGCAGCGCTTGTCATCGTCCTCGCCATCGTGTGGTATGTCAGACGCCGGAACAACAAAAAGCAACAACCCGAGCATGGAATTCCACCCCCTGAGTTACCAAACACCCAACCCAGCACGGAGCTCAAATATGCGTATGGTGGCCCACCGACTGGAGAAGCTGGAATCCCCGACCATCATGAGCTTGCTGGCGGAGCAGCAGTGGACAGCAAGGCCGCATCCTACACCGCAAGTAATCAGCACGAGTTGGAGACCAGCCATGCCCGTCAAGAACTCCCTGGGTGGAATAGCGGTGCTGCCCCAGTCGAATTGTATGGCGGTGAAGTACCACGGCGCTGATGTTGGGAGCAATAAGAATCTCGTCGCGACACTGGGATGCGGGATTCAAGGTCATAGGTTGGAACCTAGGTAATTACTACATGCTACTAATCGCGAAAAAGGGCATCAAATGTCGCAGATAATGTTGATAAAGAATAATCGCACACCCTATCACCTTAATATTGTGTGTAGTCCATCTCGTTACCTAGGCATCGCCCGCCACGTCGAATGACTGAGTGCATGCCCAACGTGTCCAGAGCACACAGTGCCAGGAGGCTTTTCGGGCAGGCTTTTCCCGCTTCATCATCTGCTTTTCTACACGGTGTAGAATGCACAGCGAACCGGGTTGAGCCGTGTGGGCGAGATTGACGCTGTGTGACGACCAATCACATAGCATTCAAGTCCTGGCTCGCCTAATAGTCCCGGCGTACTTGGTGGTCTTCCAGCCACCATGTCTTTGGAAGTTGGCGGGAGACACGGGTGGCACAGCAGAATGCTCAAGGTTGAGTGCCGTGGCTAAATGTGTCTTTATTGTCCGCCACCAGGAACCATTTCTTCTGAGAACGGGGGCGTCCTGTAACTGGCTCAAGACTGTGCTGCGCCGCAGGGATAATACCAGGCTTGTCAAGGCAGTCTCAGACAACAGAAGACCTGAGCTGAGCAATCAGTTTGGCAAGCGCTCCAGCCAAAAGAACCCATGCCCAGCAAGGCTCTTGTCATCAAAGGTCCCAGTTTCAATGATCTCCTCTTCAATCATCAACGGCACCAAGCCCGAGGTGCGCAAGAACCACATCGCCACTCTATCGCCCACTCAAGGGCCACGGTGAGGCATCGATATCACATGGCAGATCACTTCGCCAAATCCCGCGAGCTGCCCGGGCAAAGTGACAAACAATGGTTTATTGGCGGAAGAGCAAAAGGGGTCATGGGCAGGACATACCCGATTACAAAGCCACGGCCCTTCGCATGGAATTCTTGACCGCTCTGTTCTTCTTTATGGCGGGGCTCACGTTCACCTTGGAATATCTTTTGCGCACCCTCCCACAGGAACACGACAGGAATAAGATCCCTCACGACTTCCCCTACACACCGGTGGTTCAAAACCACAGACGAAATCAACAAATTCCTGCCCCTAGGAACCTCGGAGACAATTCACAAGAGGCGGGAAAGTCTGCTGGGAGCCGTTTACCAGCCATTCAACCAACTGCGATAGATATTGAGGTCGACGCCAAAGGATTGGCAAATACTCCCAGCACGAAGCCGGTAGCGTCGGCGGCAGATCCCAGTGCTTCGGCAACCCGTCTAACCACTGAAATCTCACAGGCTAGCCCGACACAAGGTCATGGCCAGATTCCCTTCAAGGTTGCCATACTCGAGCCACCTTTCTTCGCGCCACCGGACTCGAAAGATCCCCTGGAAACATACGTCACCTGGGCTGACCAGTGGTATGGAAACCCCAGCGATCTATATGCCAGAACCGCATTATTTCCAGGTCAGAGTGTCGACGACGATACATGCATCTACAAGTACCAAGCGATAGTGCTCACCACCAACAACACCGGTTGCCGTGCCATTATCGACCCAAGCGGCCAAAACTCACCACCCAACGGATGGAGACGAGGGAGTTGGATCATGGAGAACCTCTGGTTTGAGATTGGAGGAAAATGCGACAGAGATTACGATGATTGGTACTCTGGATACCCTTCGAATCTCCTATCGGGATCGAATAATTACATCCCGAACGACAATTCTACCAAACCAGACGATGGCGATGTCTCTTTTGACGAGATTGGACGTTGGCATTCGCTCCAGCGATATGCAGGGACTTTTTTGGAGAGCGTCCGGAAGTGTCGTATGAAGGACGGCAGCGTACACGGGGAGATGGAGTGGCTTCAGAGCGAAGAATCGGACTACCAATGGGGATCGTGGAAACAGAAGCCGGGTGGAGCATCAAGTGAGTCGCCGCGATCGGTCCTCCTGGTCTACAACGGCATTGCGAGCCGAGATGCGGAAAACAGCCCCATCCACTGGATCACGAGTCGCGAACAAGGGGATAGGCTCTACAACCAGTTCATCATTACACTCTCTGGCGAGTCGTGGGTGCTTGGAACGACGGGAATTTGGCTCCCAACCCTACCGACAAACCCCATCTTCCCACCGCCGCCGCCGCCTCAACCGATCGATCCTACCAGTGCGACGGGACACGACTCAGCAGGCCGCGTCTTGGCTCCCACAAGCCCAGCACCCACGATGACTGCGTCTCCCCCGCCCAGAACCGTCGTCGAGGTTCCGGTCACCCAGGAGTACCTCACCACGACTACATACACCACGGACGGACGGGCGACAAGCTCCCGCTACATGGTCACAAAGCCTGGCACAATCCTGATGAACGTCCCTGCAGCAATGGTTCCAGCAGTCGTCACGGTTGAAACCAATGCCGAGGGACAGCCTACAACCACCTTCACGGATTACGGCGGAGACGTGGTGCTCGCCACGAGACTCACCACAATCACCAACAGCAAGGGCTCGCCCGTCGCCACCACGCTCACAGCAGCGCCCGCCTCTTCAGCAGTCAAAATATACACCGACGCCAGGGGAGTCCCCGTCACAACGGCCACCAAGTACCTCGTGTTCCCACACATACCCGGATCCAAACCCGCCGACATCGTGTTGGCCAAGAAAGCCAGCTACTTCGTCGTCTACTTCTTCCCCATTGCCCTGACGCTCTTGATTCTCATCCCGATGCAAACCATCGACACAGAAGTCAAGCTCCTGCTGCCCTTCCGACTCCTGACCCTCGAAGGTGGCAGCGCCGAGGCCTTGTGTCTGCGCGCTGGAGGCTTCACCGGGCGTCTGAACGGGTGGCGGCTCCTGTGGAGACATGGCGACCCCATCTCCGTGGTCAGCGACTTGCTGGTCGTCTGCGCTGCGGGCCTCGTGGCGATCTCGGGCGAAACAGTGGGCCTGAAACTGCGCGGGACTTGCGTGAAGCACAACATGGGGTCGTGCTTGGTGACGGTGGCGGCGTTTCCCACCCCCGCGAGGGTGGCGGAAGCTCTGTTGGGGCTGCTCATGGTCCTGATTGTGGTGCTGGGGATGTGCTTGCGATGGAAAAAGACGGGCACGGCGGTTCACCCCACCAGTGTTGCCGCAATCTCTGCGTTGCTGCAGATTGCGGAGACGAAGCGGGTCATGCGAGGACTCGATGTTGATCCCGACGAGGGGAAAAAGGGGGAGGAGACCTTGGACGCCCAGCTCACTGAGCGGCTGAAGGGCACCGCACTCAGACTCGGTTGGGTGGCGACGGGGGGGAGGGCTAACGACTATGGGCTTCTCATTGCACATCATGACGGTTCGGTCGTGAATCGAGAGGTGCGAGTGCGGAAAGTCGACTCGGGTGGTTGGAAAAGGACGGCATTCAGCGTGGGGGCTGCGGAAAGGACTTTCCAGGGCATTTTCCTCTTCCTTCTCTGCGCCTTACTGACGCTCGTGCTGTACTACGAAGGCACCGAGTATAAAGACCCCACGCTCTCGCCGTTCGAGTACTTCATGGACAGCCAGGAGTTTGGAGTCATCATGCTCTTCACCAGCATTGGGGAACTTATCTGTTTTGCCTGGGACCACCTATTCTCTAGTATGCCCCAATACCTGCACGGAGACACTGCCAAGGGTGCTGACGAATGACAGATTTCACAAAGAAGATTGTGCTTCTCCGGATGGCTCAAAAGGCCCAGCCGGCTGCATCATCTGTTCTCCAGACTCGCCCGACAAATGTCTTTACTGGATTTTGGCGAAGTCTTCGCGACCGCGACTCGCTCGGGGCCGCAATGACGTTTGCGGGAATCCTGTCCAAGCTGCTTCCTGCGCTGTTGTCAGGGATTCCATTCCAAGCGGCGCAGACGTACCAAGCACACGAGATTTGCACCTGGTCGGCCATCGCGGTGCTGATTCTCATGGTATTTGTGCTCGTATACCACATGTGGCGAGTCAAATGGCCAAGCATACCGGCAAGTCCCGATTTGTTGGCAGGTTGGGTGTATTATATATGCGACTCTCACATGTTGCGGGATTTTGAAAGGCTTTCCATGCTGGGTCGTCGAGAGCGGGATCTTCGTGTTGTCAGAATGCAGCGTCTGTATCGGTTCGGGTGGATAAAGGGGGTTTCTGGCAGATGGAGGATGGGGATAGACTATGCAGAAGGCGACCAGGGATATAAGATGAAGTCTCTTGGGGCGATGGGTTTCGGCGTTGGCGGAAGAGTACGGGGCGGGTAGCATGTTGGATCGGGGCGGCCAATAAGAACAAATTCCGAATTCTGAGCCGGTCAACACATCATTGCCTCCGTTGAGCTCGTGCGCCCCGAGGGGCCTCCCGGACTCGGCGTCGGCAGCGGCGTTCTGAGTTTTTTTTTTGTTTTTGCCTCCGCCTATCGCATTCGCACTCGGTCGCATGGCTTCCCGGCCTGAAAGGGCATGTCCTTTCACCGCCGGTTTTGATGCCAACCCAATTGGTCGCATTTACGGGTGGGCGCGGTGGCAGTGTCAGCCCTACATCCTAATCGGCCGAGCTACCCCGCAGCGCAGCAGCCAAGCCTCCGCCCACAGCTGCGGCCGGAGCTTCATCGTCCCGCGCTATACCGGATCCGGACAGCTGAGTGCTGGGTGTGGCCGGTGCGCAGCACCCGGACACAGCCTGCCCGCATGCCGCCCAAGTCGCAGCCCGCAACTGCGCCAACATCTTGATGGCGCTGAGCGGAAAGGCAAAGCATCATCCTATTCTAGCGTCAGGCGAAGACGACATGATATAAGAATGGCAGGACCTCCCCTTCCACCACACCTCTTTTTTTTTCTTCATCATCAGCCTCCTGCATCACAGCATCAGCATCAACATCTCAATTTCCTTTTTTTCTCATTTTTCCTTTTTTTTCCTAGTTTCCTTTGTCAGGGTCTCTCGGGTTTCCTTGCAACGTTCACTTCGGCACATCTGGTCAACGATCTTCTTCACCACCGACTTTTTACGACTTTTTCCCTACCATATTTTTCACGTTCAACTTCTATTCCAACTTCAAGATGCATTCCATCGCCATCGCTACCATCCTGGCTGCCGCTGCCACCTTGACTGCGGCAGCCCCCTCGGTCAACCGCCGCGGAGCGTACTATGTCTGCTACAACAACGGATTCCGGGGAGACTGCTCGGTCGACCCCTGTGCGATTTCGTGGTGCCCCGACTACAAGCCCTTCACCTACGAGCCTGCGGGCACCACCACGCCGGCCCCTGTCGACCCCCCCGTTGTCAACACCCCGCCTGTTGCCAAGGCCTACTATGTCTGCGCCAACAACGGCTTCCGCGGCGACTGCACCGTCGACCCCTGCGCCCTGTCGTGGTGCCCCGACTACATCTCGTACACGTACACGCCCAAGACGACGGCCAAGCGGGAGGCTTCTCCGCAGTCCGACCCGACCGTCTGCGCCCCCGGCACCGGCTACTTCCAGTCTTGCTCCAACGGCTTCCGCGGCTGCTGCAAGGGTGACGCCTGCGGCTCGACCTGGTGCCCCGACTTCAAGCCCTTCACCTTCGAGCCCGTCAACGCCGTGAAGCGGGCCCCTGAGCCGGCCCCGGCCCCGGCCCCGGCATCCGACCCTACCGTCTGCGCTGCCGGCACGGGCTTCTTCCAGTCTTGCTCCAACGGCTTCCGCGGCTGCTGCAAGAGCGATGCGTGCGGCTCGACCTGGTGCGCCGACTACAAGCCCTACACCTACGAGCCTGTCGGCGCTGCTTCCGCCCCGGCTCCGGCCTCGCAGCCCCAGACTCCGGCCCCCGCTCCGGCCCCTGCCGCGGGTGGCGACCCCACCGTCTGCGCTCCCAACACCGGTTTCTACCAGGTCTGCGCCAACGGCTTCAAGGGCTGCTGCAAGAAGGATGCTTGCACCCTCGGCTACTGCCCCCTCTAAAGGGCGTCATGGGTGTAATGTAACGAGAGAAAGGACGGATTGGGTTATCAAGATGATACCTACCAGGTACCCTGGGGTATTACGAGGCGTTTGGATAGATCACGGTTTTAGACTTGGGTTGTGGTATCTGGAAAAGGGGCAAAAATAATAATAGGTCATTACAAGGTAGCACTACTCAAAACACTCCTTCTAAATATCCTGTCTTGTCCAATCGGTTACCCGGCCGCTATTCCACAGCTTCTGATTCCACCTTCGTCAAGGGCAGGATGAGTCTCGACTCAGCACCGGCGCGATGCCCAACGCTGTGGACAGCCTTCTCCATTCTCTCGCTTGTCGCATGATGCTCGCCCGTGCCCAGGTTCCTCAAGTACCTCGGGTGTGACCCACCCGCAATCATCACCCTGAGTCGGTTTCCTCTGCGGAAGAGATGTGCACAATCCAATAGTTCGATCCGTTTCTCTGCAGTGGGTGGCACCGCAACCGCCACACCTGATTCCTGGTTGTTGCCAAGTCGCATGTACCGTTGGCTCACGGGTCGTGAGACACCGGCTGGGTCTACCTCGCTCAGAATGACAAGCAAGTCCACGTGCGGGTGGTCGCTCGAGTGGTGCAAGGACACGACGGGTTTCCCGCAAACTTCCAAGTCGTGCTCGAGTGGGGATGTGGTGGTGAAACTGAGGACGTCGTGGCGTGTTGCGAGGGCCGTGTCGGGTTTTCGTTGGCCGACCCCTCGGTCAAAGAGTGGTGGTGTGCCGACAAATGGCGTGGGCTTTTCGGGGTCAAACGTGAACGTTGAATCCGGAATGTTGCTCTCCCCCGGCTTGTCGGCCACGAGGGACTTGTCTGGGGAGAAGAACAGTTCTTCGTGGGAGGCGGGCTCAGGGGGCCACTTGGGCAGGTCGAGCCACTTGTTCATGCCCGTCACAAAGACCCGGACAGGCGCCTTCCTGAGCCTTTTCCTGGGCAGACTTGTGAAGTGTTCTTCAAACCAGTCGTACGTGTCGGACAGGATGTTGAACCCAGTGCCCGCTTGCAGATGTGTCCACGGCCCGATCGTCAGAGCGACGTCGCAACCTCGCTGGGAGAGAATCTCGTACTGTTCCATGACCTGCGGCAGCACCAAGTCGTACCAGCCCGCGGTCAACAGGATCGGGAGGTTGGCCTTTTGAAGAGCATCCCCGTGGTTGATGGGCGTCCAGTACTTGTCGCCCAAGTCGGCGATGGCAAGGGTTTTTCCCAGCCACGGGGGCATGGCAGTGGCGTACGCGTCCTGGAAGTACTTGTCGACCGCACCCATCAGGGGGAGCGATTCGAATATCGGGCCCAGCGTAGCCTGCTGCGACCTCAAGGCCAGCATGAGAGACAGCTGGCCGTCGCCGCGCTTCTGTCGGGTGGTAAAGTCGGCCCATGAGAAGGCGCCGTAATCGAGGGCCCCGGTCCCCCAGATGAACTTGCCCATGTCGTGGGGTCCGGTGTAAATGGCGGCCGCTCGGAAGTCGGCGGGCGGGTTCTCAGACAGCAGGGCCCATTGCACGTATCCAATGTACGACGCGCCCACGGCGGCAAAGGAGCCCGTGTACCACGGCTGCTCCCTCATCCACGCAACGACGGCCTGCCCGTCGGCAGCTTCGTGTCGACCGGGGTCGAGCTCGCCATCCGACTCGTCCGTTCCTCGACAGCTGCTCAGCAAGACTTGGTAGCCGCGCGCGGCAAGCGGGCGTGCGTGGGCGATGGCCATGGGGATGCCGATGCCATATGGCGTGCGAATGAGTATCGTGCCCTTTGGCGGCTTGGGCTGCAGGGGTTGGTACAAGTCTGCCGCGAGATACACGTTCTCGCCAACCGGGATGCGAAAGCGTTCGGTGGTGTAGTCTGTCGTCTCGGGCACCAGGCTCGACTTCCATCCGACCAGTCGGTCAAGAAGCGCCCCAAAGAGTCCTCGCCTTACTGGTGCCATGGTGGGGATGGTTGTGTTTCAGGGGTAGCAGCGAACGATCCAAGCTCATGCTCTGAAGGACATCGAGGATCGTGGGCCAGGGGCGGTTGTCTAGTTTTAGGATAGGAGGACTTGTGGTCACACTCAGTCCTTCCTGGCCATGGGAAATCACTTGGTCTTGTTGGCCAGAAGCTGCAAGCTCATTGGCGGCAAATGAGCAGAAGGATGCTGACTGCATCCTGATCTTCCGAGCAACCGAGCAAGTCCGATTATCTCGAAACACCAAAAAAGAATGTCAATTCGTTTCCCTCATTTCCCCTTTGTAAGAACATATTTCTGTTCGTGTCAGGCTGCTGGACGCTTCATGTTTGTCTTGCAGGTTTGCTCGCTCTCTGCGGCTTGATGCAAGGTGCGAAAGCTGATGTTGTAATACGTACCTTAGGTGGGTATGCCACCTTGCCCTTCACCATCCAATCTCCATTTCGTGCACCGCTTTACCCCCCTCTAGGATCTAATTCTAGGACTTTGGGTAACTTTGGAGTCCTACCAACCTGCAATCCACCCTTCTGCATAGGACTGGTGCCTGGCTTCTTGCAACACCAGGAGCTGGCAATTCAACGTCAATGTCGGCTATTTTCATTTTAATGCCTGGAACGTGGCATTTCCGGGTGTCAGACTGCCATGGAAGTCCTGGATAGTAGACCAATCGGGAGAATAAAGTATGGGCATGTTTCTTCTCCTTACCTGGCCCTCGATCCATGGCGAAGTTTTAATCGTTGCGAGCTTGTCTAAACTTGCGCAATTGACATTGGACTCGGTGTCGTCCACCTGGCCAAAGTTTTTGTACTTGTGGCGACCCCTTAGTTCTAGAGACAAATAGGTAGTTTTCCCTGCGGCGCATAAGTGCGTCCTTGGTTTGAAGATAGTCTAAGTCCTATGAAGAAGATATATTCGCTCCAAGTAGCCCCTGCAAAGCAGAGAGGACAAGTTCTGGAGACATTTCTCGGGTTTCGGCTAGCTTGACCGCCGGTGAGTGGAGCGAAGCTTGAGTCTTTGATGAATCAGGGTCTGGCCAAGAGCTATCAGGATTATGGAACCTCAACTCCACAAAAGCGACGGGTGAGGGCTGGTTGGTTGGACGAAACAGGGGGGGCGGATCCCGTTGGGGCGCGCACGCAATCATGGATTCCATGGTAACATGCGCCAAACGACTAGCGCTGTCGCCATTCCTCCCCCGTTGATGACATTGCCTCCGCGGCACCCCAAGCTGCCGTGTCCCGGCGTGCTCTGATCGGCTCGAATCACGGACGCCGATTCCCGTTACGAACATGGTGAGAAGCACGCAAGGCAGGGCATGCATAGCAACATGGAATCGCCGGATCTAGTCTTCGGACTTAGCGACGGCAGCGGTGACGGGTCGGGACGGCCTGGGTCAATAGGTATAATAAGGGACAGGAAAGCTTCGTCTTGAGGGTGGGATACCAGAACGCAGCGCATGATCCCTCGAATCCATCATGGGTGCCACTCCAACAGAGATCGCGACGTCCTCGGGGGGTATCGGTGCGAAGGCGTACGGAACCGAGCCGTCCGACGCATCGAAGAGCATTCGAAGCGACAGCGACGAGGAGGATCGGAAGGCCTTCCTGGCGAGCTTCTCGGCCGAGGAGGACAAAGCGATTCGGCGAAAGGTCGACCGTCGCTTTCTCTGGCTGATTGGACTCATCTACATCCTCAAGAACGTGAGACTCGGCCCCCCTGATGATGAACGGGCTGGGGTGTGGGGAACTTTGACGCTGACGGCCATTGCAGATCGACTACCAAAATGCGGCGGCCGTCAAGGTGCTGCATGTTGGGCAGCCGACCAACGTGCTGGTGCAGCTGGGCATGACGGCCGACGAGTACAACTGGGTGCAGTCCATCTACTTCATCAGCTACATCGTGTTTGAGGTGCCCTCGAACCTGCTGCTCAAGCGAATGACGCCGCGGCACTGGCAGACGCGCATCATCTTCAGCTGGGGCGCGGTGCTGGCGTGCCACGCGGCGGTGAAGAACAAGGAAGGGCTATACGCGGCCCGCTTCTTCCTGGGCATGGCCGAGGCGGGCATGTTTCCCGGCATTGCCGCGCAGCTGTGCAGCTGGTACCGCAGCGACGAGATGGGCAAGCCCATCATGTGGATGTTTGGCTTCCAGAACTGCAGCGGCATCGTGGGCTCGGTGTTGGCCTACGGCATCAGCTACATGGACGGCGTGGGCGGCTGGTCTGCCTGGCAGTGGGTGTACCTGCTCGAGGGCCTCTTCACCGTTCTCTTCTCCGTCGTCGTGTTCTTTGTGCTGCCCGACTACCCCAAGTCCCCGCGCAGCGCCAGCTGGCTCACCCCTCGCGAGCAAGCGTATCTCGACCGCCGTCTGTCGGAGAATGCGCCTCGCACCGACGACGCCCACTTCGACAAGGCCGAGGTCATCGCCTCGCTCAAGGACCCCCGCACCTACTTCTTCATGCTCAGCCAAGTCTTGATGAACCTCGGCGGATACGCACTGACATGGCAGCTGCCGACCGTGACCACCAACTTGGGTACGTCTCGGACTTGGAGCCAAGGGAGAAGAAGCAGTTTTGCTGACGTGAAGTCTGATTAATTTCCAGGATTTGCGGGCCTGCCACGGAACCAGCTGCTCAACATCCCCCCTGCCGCCGCGTCTGTTCTGGCCATCATCTTTGCCGGATGGTTCATGAAACGCGCCTACCTGACACGCCCGGCCTTCATCATGTGGATCTGCGGCGGCGCTCTCGTCTTCTACATCGTCCTGGCAACGTCGTCCAACCGATACGCCATCTACATTGCCTGCACCTTTGGGATGATGTTCTACTCCGTGTACTTCATCCCCTTTTGGGCCTGTGAGTGCAACCTTGTCTTCTCTCCATCCATTCCAGACAGACAGAACCAACACTGACAATACAATCCCAGGGCGGTCGTCAACGCTGGCCGGAACGACGGGCACCGCCTTCACTCTGGCCTTCCAGTCGTGCGTTGGGCAGGTGGGCGGTGTCATTGGCCCCCAGCTCTTCCAGTCCAAGTACGCCTACAACGGATACAAGGTGCCCTTCGCCATTTCCGCCGCGGCCATCGGGCTCGGGTGGCTAGGCAGCTGCATCACTTGGTATCTGACTCGGAATGTCGAGTACGATGTGAAGCGCATCCGTCGCTTGCGTATCCAGGCCGAGAAGGAGGGGAAGACGTTCGCAGAGGAAGACATCAAAGTCTTCGAGGAGAGAACATTCTACAAGGGCGGCCTGGGAAAGAAGTCTGGGGACGAGGCTATTGTTTAAGTGCAAAGATAAGATTAAATGTCCAAGGGGGTAGTACTTCCAGTACCAAATTCCAAGCAAACTTGGGGCAAGTATCCCTAACCAGTCCACAGAGCCGGGCCTGGTGGCTTGTACTCCGTCAACCTGGTGTTTGGCCATTCGTACATGTATTCTGGCACCGCGAGTCCTGGAAGTTGTCAGAGCCTTTGTCGATTTGCGCCATGTATCGTCTTTGTAGATCAAGGACAGGAACGAGCTCACCTTCGTCTGAAAGGAGGTACCCCCCGGGAATCTTACCATGTATTCGGGACTGGGGGTTTTGGCCCCGACGGTCCCATTCCGCGGAGGACGAACGTTGATCTGGGCGCATGCAATGTAGAACTGGGTCGTTCCGATCGGGTACCGGACATACAGGTGCTCGACGCGAAGCAGATACTGGCCGGGCGGGGTGGAGTCTGGGATGGTAAAGTTCATGCCCGTTTGATCCCGGGTTGACCACCACGAATCGTTTGTGGGCCCATGGTAGGAAATCTTGAACCAGTTTCCATCCCCTTCATATTCGCGGACGTCCGCTGCAGTTGATTGTGAAAGATAAACCTGCCCTGGGCCGTTGTGATATATCAGGTGAGGCTCCAACGGCTGGTGCGTGGTCAGTGATCATCCTATTGGGCTTGACAGCGCAGAACGAACCTCCATTGCGCTTCTCCCAACCACAAACCCGACTTCGTCTCCGGCAAAAACCTCGGCCGTCTTCGTTTCTTCTCCAGATTTGCTGGCGCCTCGGCCACATCGCACATCCTCCGAGTAGATGTCATAAAAAGGCATGTATTGGTCCCAGAGACCGGAGTCGATTGCCTGACCCAATGATATGTTTCTGTGCGGGTCAAGCCCTGTTAGCAATCTCAGAGGGAACTCGAAGAGACAGACGGGACTGTTTGGGGAGGTTACCGGACGTATTCCCATTGCTCTGTCACGGTGCTGTTGAATAAGAACCGGGAGAACACATCTGCCATACAGCGGTCAATGATGGTGAACTAGGTTCTAGGCCATTGCAAGGCAAACCTACAATGTGCTTTGGCGTAGCAGGTGCAGAGGCCAAGCACTAGCAAGATGATGCAGTGCGAAAACATTCTCTCTCAGGCGTGGTAACCGGGCACAGCGGCCAAGAACCTCCCCAAGAGGGTTTTGGTATTGGGCACCGCCCAGTTGGGGACTCGGAACTCGGAAGGTGGACTAATGTAGGCACTCTTTCCGGATAATTGGCGAGGGTCGGACTGTTTCGTGATTTGTCGGGTGGTTGGATAATTCGAACGGATCCCGGAAGCCAAAAATGAACTCCATTCCACCTCGGTTGGAGCCAAGACTGCGTGCATGCATCCTCCACCAGCTCTGAAATCACTGGTAATTCTCACATCATAGGTGCACTGCTCTTCATGATTTGATTGTCGCCATAGACCCGTATTCAATTCATTCCCGCCGCCTCAGTGTGCTGCGATTGGTCTCGCCATCTAAGTAGGACTGATGTCTTCTCGTCCTCCCTCACCAGTTTCCTCGTCAATGCGATCCTTTGCTTTCCTCCTCATTCTCATCCTCAACCACGCCAGCTTCCTTCTCCTGGCATCGGCCTTTGCCCCCATTGTTGTACCCGCTTCCCCAGCATCGCCCTCTCCGTCGTCAAAGTGGACCGAGCCTCTTGACCGAGTCTGATTTGACCAACGGTCCATGGGGTCATCCCCCTCCCACCCAGTTGATCGATTGCCAGCCCCCTGGTTCCAGTATCCGGAACTTACCGACTTCCTCCTCTTCAACCCCCCTCGCTTTGTGTTCTTGTCTGCGGGCCTCCCCCTGTTGTCGTTCAGTCTGGGTTTGTGGTCTGAGCTGCTGCTGCTGGATCCGGAGGCGGACGAGTCGGAAGATGTGTCATGCTCGTTCTTCTCCCTGGCCTTGCGCATGCGCTTGTTTCTTGCTCTTGCCCTCTGGTGCTTTGCCGACCCGAAGTAGGCCAAGATTGCAACAAAGATGATCAGAATCCGCATGTTGACTTTTGCGTGGTAATAATGCAACGGATAGTCGGTGATGTACGTGTCCTTCCACCGGTTGTCTTTGCGTTTTGCATTGGGCCGGCGGTATTTGCGGTACCGCCACAAGCCCCGGAGGAGGGGGATCTTGCGGTGGAAGTGGAACCGCCCAAACAACAGTGCGTAGGTTGTGTTCTCATCGTCTGACGACCCAGCTGGCCCGTCGTCATCCAGGGACTTGTTGGTGCCGTCGAGGCCGTAGCGGTCCGACTTGGCCAGGTTGGTGCGTCGGTCGACAAAGGTTCGCTCTTCGTCCGAGTCGTGGTCGTCGGTGTCATCCCCGGGGACGGGGTCGAGGAGGGTATCGGGTTCTCGAAGTGCTTTGAGCATCTGCTTGTAAGTTTGCTTGACCCGGATGATGATCTTGTTCACGTATAGCGCAAGGAAGATCAGCGGGATGGAGATGAGGGCCGAGATGCCGACTGCGGGTAGGCCGAGTTAGCAGGGAAGAGAGGCACCCAGCACGCGACAACGTACATAGATACAAGGCGGCATCTTTAACGGGCCAGTTCAACTCTCCGGACTCTTCGTCCCGGGGGAAGATGCTCAGCCCAAGGGAGAGGAAGCTTGTGATGAAAGAAAGGGGCAGCTATTCGGTGATGTCAGTGCACGGAGCCTACCGCCAAACCGGAGGGAGGGAGTTGTCTCTGGCACTTACGAAGACGACAGTCACAAGAGTGAACACGAGGATGATCTGAAGTCAAACCTGTCAGTTGGGTGATTGCTTTGAAGGTGGCCGAGGGCATGATGCTTACATTTCCCTGGCGTTGCGATTCCTCCGAGCCTTCTCGGGCGAAGCGTGCTTCCCAGCCGTTGGCGTGCTTTTGCTTGAGGTCAAGAAGATTTTCCAGCTTTTTCGCGTGTCAGCTCGAGGCTGTGTCTCCTGAGGGTGTTGTGGGTGACTTACAGAGCTCTCCACCTTTTCCGCGTATGCCAACATGTCTTGAACGAGGCGGGTGTTGTTCTCCACAATAGCCATGGTCTCATACATGAGATCCCTGTTTTGGAGAAGATTGACCTTGGCTGGGGCGGTTTGGGGCTTCGAGGTGGCCGTTGGTGTGCCAGTGGCATCCCCTTCCCTGTCCCTTCCCTTCGCTCGCGGTCTTTTCATGTCCAACGGCCCAGCCACTTTCTCTTGCGTTGCCTCGCCATTGAGCACGATGCTTGGGGCTTCTGTGGGACCTTGAGCTTCAAGTTCGCTGGTGCGAGCAGCTGTCGGGTTGAGCAACGGCTTCGAGAGGGTAGGTTTCAGCGCGGACGGAGACGACTGGTCCCTGAGCAGCTGGACCAAGCTCTGCAGAACCATCAGCTCGTTCTTCCCCAGCCCGGACGGAGCTGGAGGACTGCTCTCGCCAGCGGCGTCCTCATCGTCGGCCTTTTTGGGATAGAGACGAAGCAGCCTCTCCAGCACAATCTGCTGCTGGCCCAGGATGGTCTTGACAATGGTCAGTTCATCCTGGATGTCCATGATCTCGACGAGAAGTTCGGTTTCCTTGTCCAGGCTGAACAGAAACTCGATTTCCTGCTTGCGTTCCACAGGGTCCAGCTTGCCAACATGCAATCGCTTGGTGGTTCGCCGGAAGTTGTCGAAGAGGTGTCCCTGATGCTCCGAGACGTTGTTGATGGAAGACTGAAAGCATTCGTGGAACTGGAAGCCCGCAGGACCCTTGCGCTTGAAGAAGTCCACGCTCGTCTTCAGGATGAGGTGCAAGAGATCCTCCATGGACTTGATGATGGGCCGGTCTTTGTTGTATCGCAGCTCCCGGACGATGACGTTGCTGAGGTTGAACTCTTCTTGGCCGTTCCACGTGTTTGGAGAGCTTGTCACGACGGTCCCATCGTGAAAAGCCCAGAGCCACAGCTGGTCGACCATGACGATGGGCCTGTTCTTGGCTTCGGCGCACACGGCGGGGCTCTTGGCCCATCGATAAGCCACTTGGCTCTTGTCTCTCGCCTCGGTGGAGTTGAGCATGTAGTAGGAGAACTGGTCCAGCGTGCGGCGGCAGTGGACGGGCTTGGCCTGTTTCGAATCGAGGTATCCGCTCAGCAGCTGGGCTTCCCGCCCTGCCTTGACCTGCTCTCGCGCTCGGGTGATGCGGATGGATGCGGGGTAGAGCCGGCTGGTCTCCTTGTCCGACGCGAATTCCTCTTCGTCGGAGCTTTCGACTCGTTTCCGATTACCCTTCTTGCGCCCCGACGATTTGAGATGGGTGGCGGCCTTCGGGTCGGGGCTGTCATCCCGGGCGTCCCGGGCGAGTTGCATGGCTTGGTCTGCTTCCCGGAATGCCTGGGTGAGGTACTTTCGGTGGCGATGCTTTTCGAACCCAAGAATGGGCATCTGCTATCGTCAACACATGGTCGGCCACGGTTTCCACCATACTGGGAGAAGGAAAAGGTAGAGGGAAAAGAGGGGCATGATGACGACTTGACTTACAAAAATGACAATGGCATCGGATTCAGTTCGGGTTGGGTCGGGGGCGGAGGGGGTTTTCTTCGACTTGGATTGCTTGGCTCGAACCTCCTCTGGGGTCGGAGGGAAGTCCTGGGAGCCCAACACAACGGTCGTGGTGCTGTCGGCGCTGCCAAAGCGGCCGGGCTTGGGTCGAGGTTCCGGGGTGGCCTTCTTGACGAGACCGTGGAAGTGCTTGTACCGCCTTGCCTGGGGCATCATGTAGCGGTCGATGAGTCGCGATCCCTCGTGTCGCTGTCCTCCCATGGAACCATCTTGGATGCCCATGCTGAGCAGGAGATCGTGGACCCATTGCTCGTTGTTGGAAGGCAGGTGGATCCAGCGGCAGCGCACCTTGTCCCGGGTCATCTGCTCCGGTCGCGACGCGGCGAGAATCTGCGAGACGCCTGAGGCGCCTCGGTAGATGACCTCGTGCACAGAGGCGAGGTCGAAGTTGAAGACCTCGGAGAACCGTTCTCGTTTCCTCTGCAAAAAGACCTCGGCGAGGATCATATCAAAGGCGTGGCAGGCCTCCCGCTGCGGGCCGGGTTTCGGCGGCACGACGGCTTCCATGCCTCCCGACGCCGTCGAGGAGCTGCCGATGACGAGATACTTGTCTTTCAGGCGGCGGATCCACTGGTTCCCGTCGCCCTCGGCGTAGGCCCATGGGCTTCTTCCGTCGTTGTCCTTGTCGTCCACCCGCGCGCCGTTCTTCATGAGCAGGTTGATGACTTGGGTGAAGGCCTTCTGCGTGTCCGGGTCGGAGCCTCCAGCGGTGCGGTGGGCGGCCTCCTGAATGGCAATGTTGAGCGGCGACCTCCCCTCGCGGTCCTTGCGCGTGACCGACGCGTTGCCCTGGAAAAGAAGCCGCTTCACCGCGTCGGGGTTCGCTGCCTTCACGGCAAGATGCAGCGCGGTCTGGCCGTGCTGGTCCCGCAAATCGACAATGTACGGGTCCTTGAGAAAGTCGGGAAGGCACAGGGCCAGCTTGTCGGATCTGGTGGTTGCGCACTTGACCACCAGAGACCGCTTGATGACGTCCATGACGGCCCGGTAGTCGACGTCGCTGGGGCTCTCGAACCGACTCAAACGGTGCGCTGTGACGGATTGCTTGGGAACCAGGGCCACGTCCAGGCTCTTGGGCGTAATAGCGGGCTTCCCGGCAGCGGGGACCATCGGGGCATAATGCGATGCGACGGGGATGCCGTACGCCGAGGCGACGGGACAGAACTTGCTCCACATGGAGTGCGTGTCGATCTTGTTGGACGGGGTTGCCGCGTTGGTGCGAGCCTTGCCGAGCCAGTCCTGGGTCCACGCCTTCTTCGTCTCCTGGCTGCGGCTGCGCGGAAACATCTCTCGGTCGGTCGAGGGAGACGGTGCGTCGAGGAGGACAACGCCAGCGATCATGTCGAGGTTGGTGGTTGGTGTCGCATCCGTCCTGGAGGAGATGGCCATGTGATTCATGGCCCTCTGCAGGATCAAGGCACCGAAGCCCAGGCCGATCACCACCATGGGCACTCGGCCGTAGTCCACCGAGTCAGACGTCCTCTTCTCGATGATGCGCCGAACAAGGTCCTCGGCCCTCTCGGTGAGGTAGTTCCATGGCGAGGGGACCTTGTCGGTGCTCCGGTACGTGTAACACATGACCCTGGCGCCGGGGATCTCGCTGGGAAGCATGTTGAAGTCGCTCAGCCAGTTGACGCGCCGCTCCAGCGCCTGGTCTGAGGACTGCCTGTCGGAAAGCAGGTCCACATTGTATCGTCTCGTCTCGCCCAGATCGCCCACGCTTGGCGCCTTGTGCTCTTCTGGGTTGCCTTCGATGCGG